>CM034303.1:37832109-39133413 GCA_019925795.1 Dendrobium chrysotoxum | reverse complement strand
TTTCAATCATCTCAATCAAACCTTGCATCACTTCAGGTTTGTGGTAGAAATATTATTTGTCATATTGAAAATCAGGATTAAAAAATAGCTGTTGAGTGTAAATCTTGTCGTAGCTGACTATTTCATCTTCTCTTTGTTATGCTTATGTATGGTTTATACATTCTTTTAAAATTTTTGAATATAATCTTAAAAGCTTTTCTAGTTATGTACATGCACTCATAAAGATACCCCAAGAATGTTTCTCTTTAGAATCAATAATTCTTAACAACGTAATTAAAGGCTCGGATAATTTTAAATTTAGCATACAATCATTACAAAATTTCGTATCTAAATAATCGAGGATTATTCCCTTCCTTTCATTATTTTGGATAACTTTGAGTCAGAGTACAACTCACAAGTAACAAATTCTTTTCAATCGTGCTTGTGTTCATATATATTTTCAAAGTGACAAATTTATGCAAATTCAGTTGCTCCGGGCCTAATAACTTTCTTCTAATTTAACCTTTTTCTTAACCATATGAATACATGATTATGGATGAAAAGTGTAAATTTTAAAGATCTTTTTCTCAGTTTTTGAATATGTGACATATTCCCAATATTTTTAAGTATGCTGTTTAGGCAATGAGCAATGCACGATAACCAATACATATTACCAAATCGTTCATATAATAATTTCTCATTCTTTTTGTAATTTACAGCATTATTAGTTACCATCTGCATAACATTCTTTGGTCCATCCCATTCCAAAACCTCACAAAATATAAATAACAAAAAGTTATGATTTCTTAAGTAATGTTAGAAGCATCAGCAAATTAAAAAAAAATGATATCTCGTGGACAGTACACAAAAAAATTTATTAACATTTGTTTCTATTATTCGTCCAACCATCAACCATCAATGTATAACATATTTTTTTATGTTCTTCTGTATGAGTCAATCAATAGTTTGCATTTCTCTTTTTAAATCCTTAAAGTTTAACTCTTAATCTATAATATGAAGGTAGTTTATACCCAAGTCTAATAGAAGCTATAACATCAATAGTCTTTTGTGCAAAGATAGAATTAAAAGCACTAAATGAAATATAATTATTATAAAAACAACCTCGCCAGGCCAAATAAACATGGTTTATGACATCCTTAAATTCCATAACATTTTTCAATGAAGGATAGGAACCTGATTCGATTCTTGGTACGAAATAGTTTGTATCTCATTTATTTTTCTCATTTTTCTTTAATCCCTTTATGGTGTGCATTTGAATATTGTGATTTAGAAAATGAAAAGATTCTTATACTTCATCTGTAGGATCATCAACAAACACATGTGTATTATGCTCCAACTCTTATGTTTGGTATTTTTTAGATATCTCTTTCAAATTCTCCTATATCTAATGATGAATGTCATGTGAGACTTTTTTGCATGAAGTAATGTTACCTTAAATTTTTTCTAGGTGTTATTTCATCGTATGAATGCCTTCAACTTTGTATGTAATCCCACAATATAGACATTTAAATTATTTAATTTCATTAGGACCATTATACTCATTATAGTGATTCAAGTTATGCTACCTTTTCACGCAGGCTATGAGCTAAAGTTGTAGACTACTTGGTTGGTGGATCCGTTGTTTATAATATTTAAAATTTTCAATTATTTTGGCTTAAACTTTAATTAAATTTTTTATTATTTTGACAACATTATCAAGTTGAACTATTTACACAATTATAGATATACAACTTCAAGAGCTCAATAATAAATTTATTGAAATAAATACATAGTTAATTATGTGTGAGACTTGCTTGAATTTATGTGATTCATTTTCAGTTTTGATGAAGAACAATTGATACAGATTAAAAAATTTTATCTGTTAGACTTTTTAGATATAAATCTCTTTATACTTGATAACCAACTTGAAAATTTTATTAATGACGTGAGATCGACTGGAATTGGAGAACTTGCACAAAAATTAGTTGAGACAAAGAAGAATAATATTTATCCATTGGAGTTCCTATTTAGCTTTCTCTCATATTGTCAATTGTTATAATAATGATTGAATGAGTTTTCTCTACAAAGAAAATTGTAAGGAATCATTTACGCAATCGTATGGGAGACTATTAGAAGAATGATTATTTGATTGCTTGTTTTAAAAAAAATATATTTAATAGTATTGATAATTAAAAGATTCTACAATAATTTTAAAATATGAAGGCTCGGAGAGAGAAATTGCAAGTATCATGTAAATAGAAATTGTAAGTAAATTGTTGAGTGTATTTTTCAATTCAATAATTTGTGCCATATAAGAAAAAAAATCATGGCTCTGCCAGTGCCACTAACCCTCCCAAACCGAAAGATAAAAAAGATGGATGTCCCATCAATCTCATAAACTCAGCCTACCCAACTAACAATTTAATTGTTAAGTTGTTAAGTTTACAATGCCACATGCGGCCAATGAAGATATGTTATATTTAAATAGTGAGTTTCTTAAAATATTAATTAAATAAATGACACATGAAAATATAAAAATCAAAATATATTAATGAAATAGTTTGCCAAAAAATGGATTAAATATTGATGATGGCAAGGAAGTAAAGAATCAAAGTCGAATTTATTATAAAGTAAAAAAAAAAAAAAAAACACTTATGTATTTCTTGTTGGTTTTATTCAAATTCTAATAGATTTAAAATTTTAGATAGGAGGCATGCCCAACATAAAAGAAGAGGTAGACACCATACAAGGTTCATTCAAAACCTATCCAACAATTCTTTTGTGCATATACTTGCAGCTCAACAAAGAAAATACAACTAAATATATTTTTTTTTTTGGATAAAACCCACATAGGGGCCTACGCATTAATTTAAAAAAAGGGATTACAAATCCTAAAGGATCGACAACTTACTAAAAATACAACATTCAAAGAAAAAACTATGAGCCATCAATCCAAGCTATTACAATTAATAACCAAAAGGAAAACATGGGCCAACGCAGCACAACAGAGAGATCCATAAGTACACAAGGAGCAAAGGTAACAAGAAAATCCAAAGCTATCCAACATGCAACCACCAAAGCTACAAGAGCAATGTGACAAAAGCTAGCAACAAATCAATCAACAACCAAAAAACCTACTAAGAAAGACCACTCCAACACGAGGAAATGAGCAACTATAACAAACCAAAATATTAAAACCTCAAGAGATGGGGTCTGTTTTTATTCTTCTTCTATTTTTCTTGCCAAATTTCATATAGAACTCGTTAGCATCCACTTGCACCAAATCAACACTCAAATTAACAGGAGTGAAAGTAGTAGTAACCATATTATCCAAAATTTCCACAATAGTAGTTGCAGTCCAAACGAGATTAACAGGAATTGCTAGCTCACTAACTACAAGATTAGTTTCATTGGTAATAGGAATCGCTGGGTCATAGGATTGCACAAGACCCTCAGCTAAATGGGGATGAAGAATACAAAAAATCACCTTTCGAATGCCTAAGGGATTTATTGTGGATATAGAAGGGAGGAAAATCTTCTATTTCAACATGTTGAATGTAACTAAAATTTTTTGGACCTAACCACACTCGATCGGGATAACATTTGGTAATATCCAGTTTAACCAAAACACGTGCAATAGAGAGTTGTGAACCAATAGACATAACATTGTCAATTTTTAACGGACGACCAAACAATGATCCCAGGCTGTGAAGAATGCAGGGGAGAAGAGATGTGGTTGTAAGTTTGGGAATGAAACCCAAATGGGAATAATAGGAGAATCCACACAAATGTCAAAAATGAAGACTATTTGGTCAATTTCATAAAGCAATTGTTCACAAAATAAGATATGTGGGAAAAAAATCTTGTTATAATCCAAATCATTAACTAATTTAATCGAAACATACAAATGGTTTAGAAGGGTAACAAAAAAATCGTCAATGGACTTGAGATTGAAGAAGAATTTTTTGATATATAACATCTAAGGAAGGGCGGCGAGCAAGAAATTTACTGACCAACCCATATTCGAGAGGTGACGCAAGAGAAAGGATCTCCTCCTCCTAGATTTATAGAGATGATAAGCCATGGAAGGAAGTGGATTTGAGTTCAGGAAAAGTCACTGAAGGGGAAACACCAGAGAGGGCATCAAGAAATGATCGTGGTTTCTTCAACCCATACAAAAAGCCAGGGTCATTTAACCGATTCATCGCCATTCCGACTGTGGAGGATTGAAGGTGGATGAATCAGAAAACAAAGAGGAAATCCCAAAGATCTTATGAAAAAACTGAATAAAAGAAGAGAAGAAAACTTCCCTAAGAGCAAAATTGACATCAAATGCGGCAGCCAGCGCCGTCCGGCAAGAACAGAGCCACCAAGATGAGAGCTAGGGCATGTAGGAAAAAAGGTTTTTTTTTGTTTTTAATGAAAGCATTATCAAAACTAGGTTTGGGGAAGAAATCTTACAAAGAAAAGGGGTGGTGAGGAAGGAGGCACGTGTTGCACGACAACACAAGCGGCTTGGAGGGCATGCGATAACAGTGCGTGGTGCGACAGATTGCAGTGGAGTGAAGAAACTCAAGAATGACGATTGAGATGGAGACAATTATGACTTATAGTCTGGAAGAGGAATAGGGTTGTTTTGAGTTATGGTTTTTAGTTTACTATAGTTTAATTAATTAGGTGTTTTCCTTAGTCCATTATCAATCCTTGGGTTTGCGTTTTCTGTTTAGATATTGCTGTGTTTTGAACTCAACGGTTATTTGAAACACAGCCAGTTCGTTGGTTTCTCGGTTCAAACGATGATTCAACCATTTTTTCTTCGATTTGATAGAAAAACAAATTTAATAGTAGGTCCAGATTGGTTAACTGACCGGTTCTCGATTGAACAGACCGGTCGAATCTGAATTTTAAATTTATTATTATTTTTTATACATTTTTTTTTCTTTTTTTTGCTTGTAACTTGTCACTTTTTTTTTAAATGTTCAATTTAAGGAATAAGAAGTTAGGATTTTTTTTTTCTTTTGATTGTTGCATTATTCTGATCGTTTTAATAAAAGCATTATTTTGATAGTAATTTTTTCAAGTATCTGAATAATTAAATATTAAAGGTCTTTTATAAATGCGTATTAATATATTTATTGCGTGCATTAATTTCTTAAGATCCCAATAATATGAGGATGTTTTCGATTTACATTTATAAGAATTGTGAGTTTTGAAGTAGGTAATATATTTTAATAGAAATCAAGGCAGTGAAATACAACACATGTGACGTATAATACACTTTAGATTACGATGCAAAATTAACTATTTGGCTCCTTTTCAATGCGGGATTGCCCCGTCACCAGCCAATAAAAACAACTCAATACACGTGCACTATCAAACTTACACATGGCAGCAAAACAGTGGCCGTGGCCTCAACTTCATATCAGAAATCACCACGCGTCACGCGGGATAGCTTTAAATTTGAGCCTTCAGACTCTCCAAGCAGCATTCCCATTATTCTCTCTCCAACCATTCGATTAGCTGCGAAATCAAGTTTACCTTTGGAAAATGTTGTGCGTGCAGTGTGGGATGAGGAGCAACCCGTGCCGGTGCAAGGTGGTTGGGCCCACAGTGGGACTTTTGGCATGCGCTGCGGCCGCGGTGGTGGAGTGGCCGGTCGGTGCGGTGGTTTATATTTTCCGTCATATGAAGGGCCGACGAATCATGGCCCACCCGGTTCATGTTGTTTATCCCCGCGTTTCCAGTGCTATTCCCATTTAGTTCAACTGTAATAGATGTTTCATGTTTGTAAGTAAAAAATAGGGGGATTTACATACATATCATTTTATATCATACTATTTATATATCTAACACCTAAAAATTTAATATTTCATTCCTACTACTAATAGACAACTTTAATATCAAATATGTCACTCTTACATTTCATTTCTATTACTCATACCTTCCTATAATATTTCATTCCTTGCACTCATATTTGATCTATGAATGGTAGGTATGAAATATTAAAATTTTGAACGTTAGATATATAAATAGTATGATATAAAATGATATATATGTAAATCTCCCTAATAAATATTGATGGAGCTCTATTAGAATAGAGCTTGTTCTATATTTTAATTTTCTTTTAACTTTGGGCATTGTGTAATTTCATGTTTGAGGTTTTGTATATTTGTTCAGCTATGATTGAAGTCTGTGTTTTTTTTTTATTTCAGTTACATGAACAGTAAATTTAATTTTGGTACTTAGGTTTTTGAGCAATTCTCTGTAATTTTTTTGTTTTAGGATGATTGTCGTGGTAGTGACATTATTAATTTATTGTAGTTCACTAATTACTATGGCTTCATGAATTGTCGGATATTTCTTCTGTTTGCGAAGGGTGGAATTTCTGGCAATCACATTTGTGTTATGGATTTCGTAACGGTTGGATGATTTTTTTTTTTTTTTTTACAATGAACATATATAATGATTTTGTAGTATATAAAATATAACATGACCTAAAATCCTAAGGGGGTGTTTGGTATCGGATTTGTCCGTCGTTTTTAGTAGGATTTAGCGTAAATTCAGCCAAACGCAATTCGACCTGCTGTAAATCCGGCAAATACGTAAATCCTGGATTCACGGATTTATGGCCGTAAATCCGGTAAATCCCGCTAAATCCTAATCCCTTTTCTATTCAGATTTACGGGATTTGGCCGGAGAAGAGCGCGGAAGGGAGAAAGTTACCTTCAAAGCTAGCGAGCTCCCGTTGTTGTATCCAATCAAAAATGTCCTAACTTCCGATCCGACAGGAAGGGAAAGTTGTGGAAGGAGCGAAGTCGAACAACCACGAAGGAGCCGAAGATTCAACGCATGCAATCTATACACCTCTTGCGAAGCAACGAAGCCAAACAGCAACGACGAAAAGAGAAGAGGAAAGGAAACCTGCGAGCCTTATCACTGCTAACTTAATTAATATAATTTAAAATATCAATAATTGAGTTAATTAATAGTATAATTAGTGGATAAAAATTGTCTAATTTAACTTAATTGAATAATTAATGATTTGTTAGTAATTAAAAATAGTATAATTAGCTTAATTAATATAACTTAATATATATATATATATATATATATATATATATATATATATATATATATATATATATATATATATATATATATATATCACTAAATATATAATTAATAGTGTAAATAATAATTAATAAGTACTTTGAACTTATTATCTCAATAATCATACAATTTAAATATCTAACTGTCATAAATCCTGAAATATATTGTTAAACATCTTCTTAGGATTTAACATTTATCATACCAAACATTTTTCAAGATTTATCAGCCTTGGATTTACTAAATCCGGATTTACAGGATTTACTAAATCCTACTAAAGTTAAATCTAATCCGATACCAAACACCCCCTAAGGAGCACCAACAGGAATATAATTATAACATTAAGAGTGCAAAAGTAAACACAAGGTACTCCAAACAAAACAAATCACGAAAAGTTGTTTAAAAAAAAGTTAAGTAAGAAAAATAAAGAAAAAAATGGTGTAATTAAATTGTTATGAAAAATGTGAAAGAAAATATTAGAATTATATGTTATTATTAGGCAAGTTAGGACAAAAGAGCTTTTTAGGGGGGCAAAAGTAATTTTTTAGGAGGGGCAAAAAAAATTTTTACTGTCTTATAATATATATATATATATATATATATATATATATATATATATATATATATATATTTTTTTTTTTTTTTTTTTTTTTTTTTTTGAGGGGGGGCAATTAAGTACATAGGTTCCGCCCTTGAGGTGCCACGAAATAAGTTCTAACCTCATATTTATAAAATATTTGATCTCTCCTAAGGGATCAAATCCAATGCATAAAGTCCTTCATTTTATTTAGAATTTTAATGATTTGAGTTTTAAAGAATATTATCAATTGACCACTTCAAGAACTTGAAGTTCTCTATTGAAAGATCTTAGGCTCATAATGGTAATACATTTGATTCCCCCATTAAATTAAGTGCATATTATCCTTTGATTTATTTATCTTCTTTATTTAAGTCATTATATTTAATTCAAGTTATATTTTATGTTTATAAATTTTAAATAAAATTTATTTTTATAATTTATTCTCTGATCTTGATTTATTTAATTGTTTAATCTTTGAGTTTTTAAGATTTTATTTGAACTTTTCTTTAGTATTTAATTTCTTTTATTATTTGAGTTGACCAAATTTTAACTTTTATTTTTATTTAAGATTTTAGTGCTTACTAATTTTAATAAATTTAATTTGGACTTGAATGTAATTTAGCTTGTATTTATCTAATTTTTTACATTTATTTATGATTTTTACAAAATCAGCCCAATTAATTGAATTAAAAATTCAAGTAATTAATTTTTTTTTTATTTTTGAACCAAATCAATTCCAAAGAACTTGAAATTATCATCAGAGGTCATGAGTGACCTTTGAAGATGATTATAAGAGTTTGAGATCATTTGAGAAATTATTAATATTTTTAATTATTTTATTTATTTATTAATGAATTTTTTAATTATAAATTAATCTTTATTTTTAAGTTTTTGATGGTGTTTTTATTTTTCTTTGAAAGTATATTGAATTTATAACTGATTGAAATTTATTTTGTTTTTTTCTAATTAATTTTAAATTTATTATGATTTATTGAAAATATTTTTTTAAGTTTAAACTCACAGGGCCTACGCGTTAAAATAAAAAACTAATTAGAAGTCCTTAAAGAAAATCAATAACTCACTATGCTCTAAAGAGCTACATCAAAAGAAAATAAAAACCTAAGGGCCATTGATCCCTACTTAGTTCACGAACCACGAAAAAACTAGAAAAATTCTACCAGAGGCCAAGAGCCAACCGCAAAAAATGGAGATTAATAAAAGTAAATTTAGCCAAAACCTCCTGCAAAAGTACGAGCTGCTGATACAATAGATATCAGAATTATTCTAGCACCTCTAAGAAGGATATTCTTTAGAATCACCAAAAAACTGCTCGAAAAAAATAGCAAGGTTGGAATTGTCGGCACAAACATCCAACAAAATTATCCACTCAGCACCGTGCTTGAGAGAACTCATAAACCTGCAATATATAAGCCCTGCCAAACAAATTGAGGTAATAACAACCAAGTAATAAAATATATACATTGAGCCATTAGGGGGAAATTGCTACTTATCACATCAGCCTAAAGCCAGCAAAACAAAAACATAATATGCATAGCCCAGAACAACCCCAGAACCCAAACCATGAAGCAGAGAGAAAACTAACCAAAATAAGAAGAAAAATAACCCAAATGAACAAACTGGTCAGACAACTAGTAGAATAGGGAACACCTAGGCAACAAATATAATATAAATCCAAAAAAGAAAGCACAACGAGAGTCAAGTTGCAGGAATAGGTTAGGCTTAGAAAGCTCATAAGAGTAGCATCTGAACAATAATCATGATAAATACCACTCAGCCGATCCAAACCATTCCAAAATGATCCAAGCCCATAACAATTAGCCATAATAAAGGAACGACCACCCAGCACAAAGAGAACCCCAAGCACAAAATATTAACTATAATGAGAGCAATCACACTAATACACCAGCTGACCAACAAAAGAGGCAGCAAGGTGAAAGTTAACACCTACAGAAAACAAGCAGATCCTAGAGAACTCCATAAAAAGGCAGAACATAATAAGGAAAAGAATGCTAAGATGAATAGCATCCGAACAATACTCCAAAAAATTACAGAAAAGCCTCATTAAATGAAACTAGAACATCCAACTAGACTAGCCATCTTCTAAACACCAGTGCAAAAAAAAAAACACACTTCCAACAAATTAACAAAAGCCCCCATATCCATATTACAGGAAATCCTGATTAAAGGCCGTAATGGAAAAGTTGAGCAACAGTGTTTAATAATTCTAGTGACCATCCCAATGCAATCATTGCTCATAACAACCCACTAATACCAACCAAAGGATAAAGAAAAACAATACAGAAATAGGGAGAAAATAGAACTATGGAATAACCAGAGATACAAGCAACCACCAATAACTCAATAAAAGCCACCTACCACTTAAGCACCAAATAAAAAACCAAGGACATGAAAAAAAAGGATATTAAAAAAGCACCAAAAGCAACATGGAATAATCAAACCTTCCCCAGCCCTCACAGAAGCAAGAACTGAAAGAAACATCCGAGAAACTATAGACACCCTAAGCATAGGAAGATGAGACTGGAATACACAGAGGAGGATAACCAACAATACACATGAGAGGGGGGGGGGGGGGGGGGGGGGGGGGGGGGGGGGGCGGGGGTGTTGGTGAGAGAGATAGGAGCCAACATAGAACCCCAAAAACCAAGCAGCAAAACTACCAAAAAGAACCTCTAAACAGTCCAATAGCAGGTGAGCAAAGAACCACCAGAATCATAAGCCAAGAACAACACACCAAAATTAAAAAAAAAAAACAACGTAACAACAAAACCCAAAACCAAAAAGCTACAAGTCCTCACCTCTTGAAATACATCAAACCCGCTTTATCCAAAACAATCATTCCCCTTAACTGGTGAGGTAAATCCAGCTTAGAAAATTCAATCAAACCAGTTAATCTGCTACCAAATTTGTCCGGCCAATCCGTACAATAATTGGATTCTCTATAAATATGCGTCAGGGAACAATTAAAATTGCCAAGAAGACACTTAATTTCTATAATAAGGTAGAAATTTTCAGGATTACCAAAAGCATCACCCTGCAGGAAATGCAACACCAATATAACATTCACCTCAATCCATACATCCTTAATATCCATAGCATAGCATAAATTAAGCCCAAAATAAATAGCTTTAAGTTCAATAACTAAAATAGAGCAGGGATTTGGAGGACCAGAAAAAGCATACAAAATATTACCCAAATGATCTCTGATAATTCCACCACAGTCTGCCAAGTGACTGTCCACAAAGCCATCAGTGTTTAGTTTCATAAAAGGCAGCTTAGGCTTAATCCATCTCACAATCTTAGAATTAAAATCCTCAAAATAACTGAAAAAATTAAAGCCAAAGTTGTGGGAAGCAAAATGGTGATTCCTAAAAATTTTGGGATGGAGCAGGTTAACAGTACGAAGATGATGGATTTTGGATTTATTTTTAGAAATGATATGAATGGCATTCATCTTAACATCCTTATGTTTGGAGTCATTTCTTTCAATCGAGAGAAACTGCAAAAAAAGAACAGGAATAAGTTTTCTAGTATCCCCTTTACTAGGTAAAAACCAAGCATGTAAAACATAATAGATATCATGGCGGTTAATAAAATGATTACTACTAAACATATAATCAAAGTACCTCCACACTTTAGCAACAGTATGACCATTTAAAAAACATGATTTAATATCTCAATGTGGTATAGCAGCATTGACATCTAGATGGGATAAAGAAATATTTTTTCATCAATAAGGCATCAATCGGTAAGAAGTTCTTAAGAACTCTCCAAACTAAAATGGAATAAGATAAAGGAAAACTGTTATGCCAAATAATAGAAAATAAAGCAGCATTAGTATGAGTAATTCTAATAGCCTCCCAAACAATCTTAAATGTAAAATTCCTAGATAAGGACAGATTTAATAAAATATGATCCTTAGTGTCTGTTTGAAGAGGAATTTTCATAATTATTTCCACCAGACTTTTAGGAACAAATTCCTTCAACTTGTTATCATCCCAAGTATTGTTTAAAATGAAATTACTAACTCTAGTAGAAGCAGTAGTATGAGTATTCAAATAAGTGTCAAGAGAATAATGACACATCCAATTGTCTTTCCAAAAAAATAAAAACATCTTACTTTAACCAATTCCCCACTAAATAAGGTTCTTAGCCTCCCATTTGATGGAATAAAGCCTTTTCCACACCAAAGTGTCACTACTTTTACAATGACAGATAAGGAGTTTTTTTACCAATGCACAAAAACTTTTGCTCAACATACATTTAGCCCATAAACTTTTGCTAGCTCTAAAAGAATATCACATCTTATAAGAAAAAGTATGAGCCATATCAATAACACTTTTGCAACCAAGGCCCCCTTCCTCAATCACACCACAACAATTCTTGCAGGAAGCCCAAAGAATGCAAGCAAAGTTAATCTTTAATCCCCAAAAGAACTTGTTAATCCGCCTTTTTATATGAAAATAAATATTATTAGTAGACTGAATAGTGTGAAAAATGTAAATAGGCAAGGATCACATAACACTTTTAATTAAAATAGGTCTCCCACTAAAGGATAAAAAATTATAAGCCCAAGAAGAGAGATTCTTATGAATAGAATAAAAAATAACTTCAAAAAGATGAGATCTCTTCCCACCTTTAAATAAAGGAGTACCTAAATACTTAATTGAATGTTTTTGAGGGGAAAAATAAAATTTGGTCATAATAGCATTAATTCTGGAGTGGGAGACACACTTTTCATAATTAAAGCAACTTCTGTCCTTGCTAAAACTCAACCCACTAAAGAGTTAATAATTAGAAAGAAATTAAAAAAAAATCAACATTTTAATAGAAGATTTGGTAAAAATGTTAAAATCATCATCAAAGCTCAAATGAGAGATAAAAAAACAATCAGTTGTACTGTAATGTAAATTAGAATGTTGATTGAAATGATTATCGAAACCCCTAGAGAAAATTCAACTGCAATAATGATTAAAGCATGAGATATAAGATCACCAACCTAATGCCTTGAGAAGTCTTAATGAAACCATAGCTCTTGCCATTAATGATCACAAAAAAGAAGTAATTCTCAATACAATTCCCAATAAGGTTAATGAAAGAATCATTAAAACCTAACCAAGCTAAAATATCATAAAGATACTTCAAATTTAGGTTATCATAGGCTTTGGCGATTGTTGACCTCTCATTTGACTTGCAAATTAATCTTGTTGATCACCATTGAGATTCAAACTTGAACCGCTTTCAAGTCACTCGAAGTCGATTTGATCACATAAACGTAATTTGATGACATCAATTAACTTGAATTAATTCAGTTAAATAATTTCAAATCTAAATTTTGATAAATTTGGCTAATTAAGTTAGCCATTTAGCCTTCCAAATTGATGTAAAATGCAGCTTTCATCTTATCCATTGATTTTGAAGGGCATGATGCTCATTTAAGCATTCCTATATGATAGGATTTGAAGAGGAATTAGGGCTGGCTATCACTCTTTGATACACATGACTCCATCCCCCATAACTCTAAGCCGCTCCCTTCTCCATCTCTCCAACCATCCAAGCAAGGAGGTGAGGATCTACTCGATGCTTCATCCATCAAACAGAAAAAAAGTTGTTGGTTGCTTCATTTCTCGGCTATAACAAACCAAATAAGGAAGAAATAAAAGGGGTTTCTATCCAGTAAGCCAGGTAAAAAAGAAGATTTCCTATTCCTTCGGCCACCATTTTCTTCCTACAATAAAATCTGGCAACTATTGGCCTCATTTCTGTATGAGGTCCTCAAGATCCATCTAGACTCTTACCTGTTGAATTGATGGTTGAAAATCATCTAGTTGTCAATCATTTAGAGCCTAGTCAAATTCCACTCCAAACTTCAATCCAGCCCTGCACCAGCCTTCAATCAATCTTTAATCAGGCTTCAATCATATAGAATCATTAACAATCATTCATTTAATTAGGATTGAGGTGGATAAATCAAACTTATTCATTCAAATCCAAAGTCTAGTTCAAATCTAGAATTCCATACCAAAATCCAAGATTAAAGCCCATGTCTTAAAACTCTTTCTAAGTGATTTTTCAATCACTTCAAAACCTAGTCAAATGACCCCCAATTCATGATCTATCAATTGCATATTAATTAGGCATATCCCTAGGGTCAACCCTCCAAATTTGAGTTCTATCTCACACTCCTAGTCCCAGAAACTCAACAAAAATCCAAAGACTGCAAATCCTTTAAATATTTACAACCTATGTCATTGGACCTTCCACTATGGAATTTGACCTTAGGACCCTTCCCCAAACCCTAGACCTTGTCTATTAATCTTTTTAAGACATGTTTAAAATTTAACTGTATTTTACTGTAGCCAATTTAACTTATAATTGACCAAGGGTCAAAATGACCAAAATGCCCCTCAAAGAGAAAATAGGACTTTTCCTCAAACCTCAACAAAGCCCAGTCAAATAAAACCTTGAAATCTCCTCTAATGTATTCTAAACATCATTAGGAATGTTTGGACTCAAACCCGAACTTGGGTTGGTCCTGGTTGATAAAGTCAACCATGGTTGACTTAAGTGCCCTTTAACCATTCAAACATGCATTTCAATACAAAAGGCCTTCCCATCACTTGAGACCACCCTCATTGAGTTCATACCATCAGTCCAAACTTAATTGACCCAACCCTTGACCCTAGGTCAACTTGGTTGACCAAGTCAACCAATTTTGACAAAGCACATATACACTTCGACCAAACTCAAACCCATTGAACAAGGCTTTTTTAAGGTAACCCAAACCCTTAGAATGGCCCATTAGGTCCGTAAGAGGTTTCCTTCGAAGGTCAAAGCCTTGGGCCCACTTGGGTTAGCCATATAGCTTGACCCAAGTTACCAAAGGTGGCTCTCCATGAGCCAAAACTCACCTAGGTCACCTCTGACCAAGCCAATGGATACATTGGGTCCCCCATGACCCAATATACCTACCTTAGTTAATCTAGCCCTTGGGTTACTTGGGTTAATATTTAGGTTTGCCCGAATTGGTCAAAATTACTTTGACCTGAGCCAATTGTCACCATAGACCAGATCAAGTTTAATTATCATTTGCATTGGATAGCCCTTTACCCAAAAAAACCCCCCTAGCCAGCCCAACCCCTGGCTTAACTAAGTTCTGACCCAAATGGACCTAAAGGTGCCTATATTTGGTTTACCCGAGCCATGTACATGGATTAGGCCACCCCATAGCCAATTTTACCTATATTTGGGTTCATCATGACCCATTGCATCTTCCACATAAAACCCATGACTTGACTTGACCTAAGTTGCACCTAAACTGACCAAAACCATCTAGGTTAGGGTTAAATCGAGTTATTTCTAGGAATTAGGCTTCACCATGCCCAATTGATTCCTCAATTGAGTTTATCCAACCTCCAGCAATCATTCCACCTCATCCTGACCCGAGTAGTGGTTGATAGCAGCCAGAGTGAATGACAATGAGCTCCGATGGTCCCCCTGACACGAGCCTTGGCTGAAGCCCTTTTGAGGGCCTAAATTTGCCCCCTTAAAGCTTAGAGAGTCTTCCCAGGTTGTCCTCATCCAGCTAGCGAGTATCTAATGGTTTTGCTGATCGATCCTAGCCATCCGTAACCATGGTCGATGTTTGAATAGGGCATTCTCACCCAAACGCCATTATTCACCTCCAGTATTTCAAAAACTTCCCCGAGAGCTCTTTAAGCATTTTCCCTACTTCCCTTCACTCTCCAGCCTTCTCCAGCTATCACTCTGAGCTAACTCTAATGAAATCCTTCTACCCTTTTGCTTGAAGTTGTACCTCTGATGCTCCTCTGGCCTAGACGTCTTAATTAGAAGTGCTCCCGTCATCCCCTCAAGCTATCTGATACAAATACCTGCGAGTTGGAACTCTCTCTGAGGTATAAACTCAATCCCGAGGTCTCTAGTTAGGTAGTCTAATCAAATTTGAAGTGAACTTTCAAACAAATGATTTTTAACAGTTAGATTAAAGGTTCACATCCCTCTGATGCTCTTTGCAAGTTTTGACAGAGTTTCACCAATGAGGTCTATCGAATCAAGCCGAAATATGCTCACAGCTATGGAGACGTACAGGAGGTTAAAGATACAATCAGAGCCATTGATCTCAATCAATGACTCCAATTAAATCCCACGATCTATGGCCGCTTTAAACTATAACTGTTCGTTCAACTATCTAATAGTTGCGTTCAATTTTACGTTATCTAGTCTGCCACGTTATCTAGTCTGCCACTAATGATTGGCTAGCCAATCAGATGGCGCCTGCGTGGAAAGCACGCAGCTGACTAGATAATTCCCTCTTTAAATATTCAAAAAAATTAGTGAGCTTCAAAAAATCATAACTCCTCACACACTTAACCAAATTAGGTGATCTTTGGCTCATTGGAAAGGTCTTGAGGAGATCTATTAAAGGCGTATATTCTCAGGCTATGATCGTGCATGAAACTTAGTTAATTACAGTAATTATCCTAGGGATATTATTGTGATTTCTTTTAGGATTAAAATCACCATGGCTTGAGACTTTGAGGAGTCAATTTTGGGCATATCTCTAACATGTCCAAAATTTTCCCCTTCTGTTTAATTTGATTAAGGGCACTTTGTAAGTAATTTGAATTCAAGGGTCATTAATTAGCCCTTAAATTCAAATTAATTTATCCACCTTTCCAATGGAAATAAGGGTTTGTGATTTGTTGTGTTAGTTATGCTTGGTGTAAGGGTTAGGCAGCACCATTTGCTCTACAATCCCTAGTCTAGATCGCCCATATTCATCTATGAAAGAATCTTTAAATTACCTTGGGCGGTGTGGTTAACCACCTTAGAAGGTCCATGATGGGCCAAAATTCAGTGGGCTTGGGCCTTGAGATCAGGTGAACTCATGGCCTAACTTTCATTGAAATTGGAGTTCATTGGGCCCACTATTTAGGCAACCCAAAATCAATCATTAAAATTGACCTAACATTTTAATTAAATCATATTTAAGTCAAATTAAATCTAAAAACTCTAAATAATACATCAAACTCTTCAAAAATAATTTATTGACTTAGGAAAATTAAAAGCCCCTTGATTGGACCATTAATTTGACCTTTATGTAATTTTTAATGAAAATTAATATTTAATTAATTTAATTTATTAAAATTAAATAAAAATTATATAAAAAAATCTCAAACACTTGGAAACACTCCCATGGGTCATCCCTGACCTTTGGGAGTAATTTCATGAAGTTTGGAATGAGTTTCGAGCAAAACTATTAAAACCTTCATAATTAAACAATTTAATAATTCAATTAATCCCTCAAACTTTAAAAATTCACAATTAATTTCAGAAATTCCAAATTAAATAAAGTCAAAGCCATTAGACTCCATTTAGGGTTTAGTATTTATTTAAAATGTTAAACCTCCAAAATTAAGTTAAAGTCAAAAAAGTTAACTTTTTGGTTAATTTTAATTCAAAATTGAAACCAAACTTCAAAAATTCATGACTTAATTTAGAAAAATCATAATCCAGTAAAGAAGTGTCTAATTACTCACATTAGAGTCTAATATTTAGGAAAAATGTCAAAACTCTAGATTTCAGATTAATTTAAAAAGTCAAAATTTAACCCCTTAATTTAATGTATTAAATAATTTAAAAAATTTCAAAATTCAAAAATCAACTTAAATTCCAGCAAACATCAAACTCAATCCTTAAAACTAGTGATCAATCAATTTAAATTAAAATTTATCAAACCTTAAGTTCAACCTTAAATCAATTAATCCATACTGGTTACTTCTGGTAACCCAGGCCTACGAGGCTACTAACTTAGCCTTAAGAAAGGTGAAATAAACTTCATGGCCCTAGTGTAAACAAATATAGTAATTCTTTAACACTTAAAAGTCAATCTCAAAATCAATATTAAAACATTAATACTTAAACTTGAATAAAAAATCTCCTTGGACCTTCAACAAATCAAAATACTAGCAACTTTAACCAACTACCAAGCATAGGACATATCCAAACAACACAGCCCGACGAACACACTTTAGATGGTTTGCTAGGACAATTGACTCTAGTTTTAGAATAGGATGGTGCTTACTTTCCTACTGTTATGTGCTAAATTTTTTGTGATTTTCACTACATGCTGGTTATATAATTGATTGAAGTGATTGTTTCTTTTTATGTTAATCTTATGTAATATATTAATTGATGTGATGGGCATTAGATTACACCTAGGTTAGGTGTGATCTTGATGCTCACAGAGTTTTCTGTATGTGGCCATGCTCATGTTGGGCTATGAATCAAGAGGGCAAAATTAAAGATTTAAACTGACATATTTTTTGCAGGTGAAAAAATGCTAAACCCCCTTGAAATTAAAAAAGCATGGCCAAGTGTTGCTGTAAATTTGATTTAAGCATAAATTTAACTTCTTAGAATATTTTTTTATTATATAACTACTTAGAATAATCATGTAGGTCTTCTAGAGTCATTTATATTCTTAAGATGTAATGTAAATTAAGGTCGAGTTATAAAAGTGATTTTGAAATGGGATGTTAAATATCCAGCTTGGAATCCAAACAAAAGGGAACATCCCTAAGGTGAGAGTTCCTCTTCATTTGGATATTCAAGTTAAGATGATTTAAAAATTAAAAGAGAAAAGAAATACCCTTTTGGGGAGGAGTTCTTTTCATTTGGATATTATTTGATTCAAAAAATATATATATTATAGTTTTGAAAAATATTTAATTTTCTTTGAAAAATGCTTAATTTATGAAATTTTAATTTTAAAATTGAACGCTCATTATGAGTGATAAATCACCTCGAAAGGTGAACATATCATTCCTTAATAGGTTCAAATTTTAAAACTTTTAAATTTTATCCTGATTATCGTAGTTGAATTTGAGAAAGAACTACATATGATCCCGAAGGGTCAAAATGAGTATTCAATCAGATATTTAACTACAATAATCTGGATAAGAGAATAATTGATCTCATAATCAAACTTATGAATTTCTAAATCTCCTACGAGCGCAAACCCTCGTAGTTAATTACATCATAGGAAAATCAGAAATTTTCCTACGAATACTCTCGATTAAAATAGTGATACGAATTTTATTTAAAGAATTCAAAGATCGATGTCAAAGGAGGTAGGGACTGAAATTTCAATCGGGAATGGATTAAAATTGAACACTTATTTCTGGAGTCAAAGGAGGAAGGGCAGGAGGTGCTTAGGATTCTGAATCACTTCAGAAGAACCCCAACCTATCCTAAGGATTGGGCCTAAATTTAATGGAAATAGATTTAAGTTTAAGTGGTTGATTTTATTAGAGAGTGTGAATTAAATTCCTGGAGGTTGAGATCTTAAGATTAAAAATCTGCCTCAGAACCTAAGTCTAAAGTGGGTATTGAAAATCATTGACCTAGAATCTAGCTAATACAATGCAATCCTGGACTTACTCTGGCTTGGATTAGGGAGCCAACTAAACCACCTAAGTGCTTCAAAATCATGTGTTCGATCTTTTATGCAAGAGTGGGTAGGGATGTTATTTAAGATTGGGTTTAAGGAGTTGGGGTCGACATCTAGAGCAGATTCCTAATTGACCCCTTGACTTATGTTGGGTGAAAATGCGTAAGCTAAAAAATATAATTAAAGATTAGACCCAATTTTTAATTTGTATCTAATGTAATGCATGCTAGTTGACTCAATTAAATGCTTAAATCAGGATGAAGCAATTTTAAAATCAGGCTTAAAAAATAATTTTATCCTAGAGATTGCATAATATCCCCTTGACAGGACTGCACCCTAATAGGTCAAGTGCCCTGCTAGAACTCACAAGCTGGGAGGCGCCTAATAAGGAAGAGAAGATTTAATATGAATGCATGAAAAACCACCGGTGGTCCGGGCTTACTTCTTAAAGGCGTTAGAGTTTCTATCTGAGCCTAAATGTTTTAAATTTTATTTAAGTAGAAATAGTTTTAAGCGTGTCCTCACGAGTCTCCGATCGGATTCCAGGCTAAATCAAATACGACATGCAAAAAGTGCCAAAAAACTACTAAAAGCATACAAGTCCTTAATCGCAGTCAAAATCAAACAATCAACATTAACCAAATTAATTAAATTAGAATTTAAATTGAAAGTTCATATGGCAAGTGCCTTTTAATTATATAACTCAGGGTCTGTAGGAAAAGTAAAAGTGACCAGGTACCACTAACTACAACCGAGATTCTACTCCTAAGACGTGAATGACTTTGAGATTTTGGATTCTTCTTATTCTTCACTTCTTCATCTTCTTGAAACTCCTTGGATCGGCAGGTCCAAATAACTAAGTGAAAAGAAATTCCCCCTTAAAAGAGGTGTCACCTTTTCTCCTTGGATATTTAAAAGTATCATAACTTGATGTTCCAAATAGAGGAAAACTCTCCCCTTAAGGATGTCTTCTCCTCTTTGAAATTCAAGTTGGAAATAAATATCCCATTCTCAAGTCACTTTAAACATTTACAACTCAGTTACAACTCAAATAAAATTACATTTGAATTTAAAAGAAAAATTTAGACTCAACAACCTACAGGGTTATCCTAATAATCAACAATTATGTTTGACATCCCAACCAGTTAATATATTAAAATTTAAATGCTCAAATTCACAGCCACGCTTGGCCATGCTTTTTTAAGTAAAAGGGGGTCTTAGCATTCTGAAGCACCTGTAGAAAACAACATTAATTTAAAGCTTTATTATTTACCCCCTTTAATTTTAAATGCTTTATATGAGCATGGCCACCTGCATAAGATTGAATTAGTACAAATCATCCCTAACCTAGGGGTAGATCTAACATACAATCAAATCAATACAGAGTACAGAAAATAAATAAATAATCAATCAATTCTACTACTATCAAACAGCATGCAGTAAAAGCTCAAAAACCCAGCACACAGTAAAAAAGTAAATACTGGCCTAGCTTAAGACTAGAGTTGGTTGTCCTAACAAACCATCTAAAGAGTGTGTAGGAAGCTATGTGGCTTTGATATGTCCTATATAGGGCAATTAATTAAATTATTTGATGTTTTAGTTAGTTGAAAGGCTTAAGGGAGATTTTAATTGAATTTGAGTCTTAATAGTTTGAAATTAATTTTAAAATTTATTTTAATTATTTGTTGGATACCAACTTTGTTGCACACTGAGACCGTGAAGTTTATTTCACCTTCTTTGGGCTTGAGTTACCTAGTGGTACCTGATATGATTAAGTAAATTGATTTGATAAAGACTTAAAAGTTGATTAATTTTTAATCAAATTGATTGGTTACTGGTTTTAGTGTTAAATTATTATTTTCTAGAATTTTTGATGATTTATTAAATTTTTGGAATTTTTTGGGTTATTTTAATAATTTAATTAAGGGGTCAAAAGTTGATATTTTGATTAAGCTTAAATTTTAGAAAGTTAATATTTTTATAAAATACTAGACCTTAATATGATCAGTTAAACTGTAAGTACAGTAAATTTGGATTTTTCTACATTTTATTATGAAGGTTTGAAATTTTGACTTGATTTTAAAGTAGGTTTGACCAAATGATTTAAAAAAATTACTTTGAGAGATCCACCAATTAGTTTTAAAAATAAGTTTTTAAATTTTGAAAATATTTAATATAATATTTAATATAGTATTAATTAAATATTTAAAAATATTAAAATAATTAAAATAAATTGAGATAATTCAAGTTTTAAATCGTAAAGTTAATTTTAAATTAAAAAATTTAAGATTATGAAAATTTTGAGATATTATTTATATTTTTATGAATTAATTTGAATTTTATTTGAATTTTGAAAGTCTAATGTCAATTAAATGAAATAAAAATAATTTAAAATTAATTAGTATTTAAAATGTTTATAAATTAAATTAAAATAAATATTAAATGTTTCTAAATTTTTTTTTTAATTTGATTTAAGTTTTCAAAATTAGTTAAAATTAATTATAATTAAATATTTGAGTATTTAACTAGTTATATATATATATATATATATATATATATATATATATATATATATATATATATATAATATTTTAAATTAAATTTAAGTTCGAATTAAAATATTTTGAAGTAATTAAATAATTATTTATGATATTTAAAAGCAAAGTTTTTATTTTTAAAATATTCAAATTTTAAATTAACTAAATACTAATTATATATTTAAATATTTAAATAACATAAAAGTATTTTTATTTAAATTTTAATTTTAAAATATTTAGAATATGATTAGTAATTAAATTAAATTATTCTCTGAATAAAATTTTAATTTCTTAAAAAAAATTAACATAATATTTAGTATTTTATAAAAAAGTTTAATTATTTTTAACTAACTTTTCATTTAAAAATATTAAATATTTAACAATTAAAATAAGTTAAAATATAATCAATATCTTAAATTGGTAATAATTAAAATATTTAATTACTATAATATTAATATATATATATATATGAATTTTAAAATAATTTTAACAATTTTTAAAGAAATTTGTAATTAAAATAATTTATAAAAAAGTTAATACCTAATTTAATTAATATGTGGCAACGAAATGTGACGTTGCGGCATTTGGTTCGCTCCCCCAAAATACGATCGACGGCCGCTTTACACGCTTTAGGCAATGGCTAGCGGGTCAAAATAGTGACAGCGCCAGGGCATTAATTGTCAATCATCAGGTGGCAGCAGCGCGGTTCTCGGGGCATGCGGCTTTACTTAACCACATAAGCCGTGGTTATCCACCGTTCGATGATCCGTCATTTTGAAATAACGGCTCAAATTGAGCTGCACAAGGATCAAAACGCCGCATCAGACCGAACAGCCGGATGGAATGACGAAATGTCGAAATCTAGACCATTGATTGTGTGATCAACAGTCTATATTTCGTACTTAAGCCAGAACCAGGAGGAAACCCTAGGAATAGGTTTTTGAGCTCGTTCTTTGGATCTTGCCAACGAAACTAAATGAAATTTTAAATATTGATTAATCACTTGAACAAAATCTTGTGGGGGGCTTAATAATGTTTGAAAAGCATTTTTGGAAACATTATTGTTGACCTCATTTTTGTATGAGGTTAGTAGGACCAATCTAGACCTTAGAATTTTTTCCAATCCTTAGGATTAATCTTAACCCTAGGATCAATCTGATCTTAGATCAATCCAGATTCAAATCAATCCTGATCCCAGATCAACATAACTTAAGACCAATCTAGACTCTAGGATTTTCCTAGATTTCCATCCCTAGGATCTGTTCTAGACCCTAGGACCTCTTCAAATTAATCTTAACCCTAGGATCAATCTAATCCTAGATCAATCCAGATTCAAATCAACCCTGATCTCAGATCAATCAAATTTCCAGACTATTCTAGATCCTAGGATCTTTCCTAGATTTTAGATCTTAGGATCAATCTAGACCCTAGGATCTTCCTAGAATCCAGACTTTAGGATCTATTCTAGATCCTAAGAACCTTCTAGATCCCAGACTTTAGGGTTTCCTAGACTCTAGGATCTTCCTAAACTTCAGTCCCTAGGATCTACTCTGGACCCTAGGATTTCCCTAGATCAATTTAGGTCTTAGGATTCTCCTTGACCTTACATCTATCCAGACCTCAAATCTTTTCAAACTCCAGACCAACCCAGACTTTAAATCAATCTATTCAAGACTCAAATCAATCCAGAGTTTTCAATTCAAACTCTGACCAATCGTGACCTTTAAACAACCCAGGTTTAGTTGCTCCAGCCTCTGATCTGACTTTAATCCTATCTAATCATCTATAATCATCCAAATCATTGTAAATGATTTAGATAGTTCAAACCCTATCATTCAAACTCAAAATCCAGCTTAAATCCAGAAGTTCAGGTTCAAACCTAAGGCTAAAGGTCTAAGTCCTAAAAGCCTTTTCCAATGAATCTTTGAACATTTTAAAACCTAGTCAAATGACCTCTGATTCAAGGTCTGCCAGTTCCACACTGATATGACATGTCTCTAGACGCAACCCTCCAAATTTGAGTTCATTATGAGATCTCTAACCCCAGAAACTGAATTGAAATCCAAAGGCTGTAAAACCTTCAAATATTTACAGTCCATGCCACTGGACCTACTACCTAGTAGATTTTGATCCTGGAGCTTTCTCCAAAGCTCCAAATCACTTCCAAATCCTTGATTATGACCCATTGAGTATTAAACTGTATTTTTTTGGACTCAATTTGACCCCCAATTGACTAGGGGTCAAAATGACCAAAATACCCCTATTGGGGTGTTAATAGTCACTTTGGTCAAATGAGCTCCAAATTGAATACAACCACCTCCAGCAAGTTTCAAATATCAAACCCAATCTATTGAACCCAAAACCAGCCCCTGGGTCAATTTGGTTGACCAAGTCAACCAGGTTGACCAAACAGGCCCTTTAAGGTCAAAACAGGTCATTTTGACCAAATGACCTCCTCAGACCTTGGGACCACCACCATTGGTCTCCAAATATCATTTCAAATCTGTTAAACCTATTTCTAGACCCTGGACCTACCTGGTTGACCAAGTCAACCAGGGTTGACCTAAAGGCCCATTAAAGGCCCAAATAGGTCATTTTGACCAAATGACCTCCCCAGACTTTGAGACCACCACCAGTAGACTCAGAATATCATTCTGAATTGATTGAACCCAATTCCTGAACCTGGGTTAACCTTGTTGACTAAGTCAACCAAGTTGACCCATTAAACCCTTTAAGGGCCTAAATGGGTCATTTGACCCAGATGACCAAACTGACCCTTAAAAATACATCTACCAGACTCCATTTACCATTTCAAATTGAATCAGTCCAAACCTTGACCCTTGGTCAGCCTAGTTGACCAGGTCAACTCAGGTTGACCAATTTAAACCCTTAAGCTCTTTTAAACCCAATCAAACTCCATATCAATTTTAAACCCATTCAAACTTCTCTGACCATTTCTCTTAATGATTCAAACTTGATTGGACCTTTGACCCAGTCAATAATTGACCAAGTCAACTAAGACTCAAGTTTAGTCAAATCTGACCAATTTGGGTCAAGTCAATCCTTGTGATCAAATCATTATTTTTGAACCCTCAATTTGATTCTAATATATGATTCAAGCACACTTAAGCATATCATGATCCAAGTCATGATGAATTTGACTTGGTCAACCCATAAGCATTAGTCAAACCTTATTCCATATATATTCCTTTTCCCATATTCAAGACCTGTAGCTCTAAACCAATTGAATCCTACTCAAATAACTTCAAAGTCTATCCTATCAAGCTTTGGCCATGTAGACTGGTCAAAACCAGTCAACAAAATGGTTTAAAGAACTTTTGGTCAACCCGATCAAGCCAAACTCATCCAGCTCAAATCAAGCCTGTCCAGCCCTTGGAACTAGCTCCAGAAACTTCCCTGAACTCCACCTGACTTTACCCAGCTACTGGTGTGCCCTCAGCCCGACCATAACAACCCTAGTGGTCCCCTCCACGTGAAAGGAACCTAGGGTCGTTCTCACCTAAGGAGCCATTCTCTCTGCCTCATAACGGTCTGGGACACATGTCCTCAATCCCAACCATCATCCTAAGGTATCTGGACGGTCCAAAGCAGCTCCATCAGTTGAATAGGGAAAAGAGAGACGGGAGAGCTCATTAGGAACCGATCTCCTATTCCAGTCCAGCTCTAGCCGCTCTGGCTTTTCGTTTCGATCCCCTGGAGCTTCCCCCACATTTCCCCGATCAATTCTTGGCATTTGGTGGCCGCCGGCGACGAGCTCGAGGACAAGCCGAGGCTAGCTCCGTCCAAGCCACCCCAACGTTCTGTAGAAGCTTCCTCCGGACCTGGAGTCTTCTACAAATCTAAGCGTGGTCAATCTACAAGCTCAACCATATCTTGAACTTGTCAAACCATTGTTTAAATTGAGGTATATCTTAAACCCTAGGTTTTAATCTATGTTATTAAATAACATTCTAATAATTGCATCAAAGCCTCAAAGAAGATTTCCACACTCTTTCTTCAATCCTAAAATACCTCTGTCTAAAATACCACATGCTTTTATTAAGCATTTTTTAAGTGCGAAATCAAAAATGAGATTAGGGCTTGCGGTTTAACAGGAGGAGGAAGACGATTCCACAGCCGTTGGATCTTTTCTTTTAAGATCAACGGCTTCGATCGGGTTGGATCCACGGTTTGTTTCGATGTATCAAAACCACGGGTTGATCTATTTCTCCTTTGGATAAATCTGGACCGTCAATCTAAACTGTGGGATCAAATTCGACCATCAGATATTTCTAGATCAAGGTCAGCCGTGGGATTCATCTTAGCCGTTGGATCAACGCGTAGTTAGATACGACGGCTCTGTTCACTGCCGCGATGGATAAGTGAATGGGGCCCCACTTGACCGCCGCCGCTCGTGTGGCCGAATCCCGTCGCACCGCGTGGAAGGCTCAACCCAGGTCAACGCCGACATTTGACCTTATTTTAAATCCTTAAAATAAATTTAAAATTTACCCAGAACTTCAAAAAAATGTAGGAATTTCATTTCCTAACCATTTTTGGAGTTCTTAGATTCCTTTTGTTCATATTTTCTTCTAGTTTATTTTAAAATTAAAATTAAAATATTCTGAATTACTTTCTGTTAATTATTTCAAGTATTCAGAAAAGCTTATTTTATTTTTAAATAAGAATATACAATCTGTTTGAATCTGAATTTTGGCAGAGGTATTCTAGGGTCTATTCATGATCTTCCTTAATTTTCTCAAGCTCATTTGATGCAATCTCAATTAGGTTGTGAATTTACAAAAATCTTGATCATTATTTGATCTTAATTTTTGAAAATTCATAATTAATTCAATCCAAATTCAATTCATTCATACTAGGGCTCTATGGAATCAATGAGAGTTTCCCTTTCATTGAAAAATAAAATTAGATTGTAATCAGGTATGGTTGAGGAAGATTTGCTTTGAATAGTATATGGATTTCCATAAATAATTAACAAACCATATCTGATTATAATATCAAATTAGATTGAGCTTCATTTGAGGATGTCTTTTATATCTTTAAATGTTTTCAATCCGATTTGATACACCTAATTCTTTATAGTTAATTATTTAAATTTATAGGTTATTGTAGTACCTATAGCTTTAATAATTTATTATAAAATCCTTCCATAGAGTATTAAGACATTTCATTTTGTTTATGATTGTTTGATGTGTGTGTTATATGTTATGTCAAGGGTTAGTGACTTTGATTTGAACCCAATTAACCTAGTGACATCATTAAGGACAATAATTAAGGACTCATTTAGAGAACTTAGAAAATTTCTAATAATTAGGATTCACCTCCAATTGACTTAAAACTTTGAAAACTTGAACTTAGTGACACTCTCAGCCTTAAGAAAATTTCCCACTGGATTTTGAAATCATTAAACCCCTTAATTAACCTAATTAAGTTTAAACCTCAATTAAGCCTCTAAAACTTCAAGAAAATGTAATAAATCAAATTTAAATCTAGAAATTACAAACAATATCTCAAACTGACCAGAATTGAATTCTTAATCAAAGAAAAATAAAAGCCCCTTGACTGGACTTTAAAATCAAGTTTAATTTAAGTTTAATTAAAATTTAATATTTAATTAATTTAATTAATTAAAATTTTCAAAAATTTTCAAACACTTGGAGATCACTCCTTAGGTCATTCCTGACCTTTGGAGTTGATTTCAAGGAGTTTGGAGGTCATTTGGACTCAAACCATAAAAAGGGCCTTAATTAAATCAATTTTAAAAATTCAATAAATACTCAAAACTTCAAAAATTCATAACTAATTCAAATGAACTCTAAATTGAGCAAACTAGAAGGCATACAACTCATCTTAAGCTCTAATATTTGTTAAAAATGTTAAGTTTCCAGAAATCAATCAAATTTGAAAAAGTCAACTTTTGGTCAAACCTAGTTCAAATTCGAGTCAAAACTTTAAACCTTCATAATAAAATATAAAAAAATCTAATTTTAGTGTACTTATTATCTAACTGATCATATTAAGATCTAGTATTTTAATAAAATATTAACTTTTCAAAAAGCACTTTAAATCAAAAAGACAAATTTTAACCCTTAAATTAAATTATTAAAATAATCCAGAAAAATCTCAAAATTCAATAAATCATTAAAAATTCCAGAAAATCTTAAATCAACATTAAAACCAGCAAGCAACTAACCTTAATTAAAAATTTAATCAACCTTCAAACATTAATCAAACTCAAATCATTTAATTATATCGGGTACCACTGGATAACCCAGGCCTACGAGGCTATTAAATTAGCCCCAAGGAAGGTGAAATAAACTTCACGGCCTCGGTGTGCAACAAAGGTGGTATCCAAAAAATAATGAAATCAAATTAAAAATCAAATTCAAATCATTAAGATTTAAATTTTAATTAAAATCCCTTAAGCCTTCAACCAATTAGAACATCAAGCAACCTCAATCAAATAATCCTATTTAGGACATATCAAAACCACACAGCCTCCTACACACACTCTAGAAGATTTGCTAGGACAACCAACTCTAGTCTTAGGCTAGGCCGGTGTTTACTTTTCTGCTGTGTGCCGGGTTTTCGAGCTTTTGCTGCATGCTGTTTGCTAGTGGTAGAAATAATGTGATTGTTTATTTATTTACTACACTCTGTGATGTGATTGATTGTACGTTAGACCTACCCTTAGGTTAGGAACGATTTATACTAATTCAATCTTATGCATGTGGCCATGCTCATAAAGGGCATTAAATAAAAAGCGGGCAAATAATTAAGCTTTAAAAATTGATATGTTTTGTGCAGGTGCTAAGCATGCTAAGACCCCCTTTAAATCAAAAAGAGCATGGCCAAGTGTGGCTGGTTTGAATATTTTAAATTTTTAATATATTAACTGCTTGAGATAAATTATAACTACTTGGGATGCCATTTTTAAATTGCTGATTATTAGGATAACCTTGCAGGATCGAGTCTAGATTTTTCAATTTTGATTAATGTAATTTGATATGAATTTGAGTTGTAATGTATTAAGTACTTTGAGATTGAGATGTTTAAACATCCAATTTGGAATCCAAAGAGGAAGGAACATCCCTTAGGGGAGAGTTCCTATCCATTTGGAGATCCAAATTAGGATGAATTTCAAACATCCAAAGAGAAAGGATAACACCCCTATTCAGGGGAAGTTTCTTTTCATTTGGGTATCCAGACTCGACGATCCAAGGAGTTCCAAGAAGGCGAAGAAGTGAAGAATGAGAAGAATCTCAAATCTCAAAATCACTTGAGTCTTAGGAGTAGAATCTGGGTTGTAGTCAGTGGTACCCGGCCACTTTACTTTCTTGCAAACCCTAGGTTGTATAATTAAGTGGCACTTGCCACATGGACTTTCAGTTTGAGCACTTATTTAATTAATTTAATTATTTAATTGATTTGATTACCTGATATTGATTGTGATTAAGGACATACCTGCTTTTCATAAATTTTAGGCGATTATTGCATGTCGATTTTGATTTAGCCTGGAACTCGATCGGAGGCTCGTGAGGGTACGGTCATAAACTATTTCTACTTAAACAAAATTTAAAAACTTTAAGCTCAGATAGTAACTCTAACGCTTTTAAGAAGTAAGCCCGGACTCCTCGGGGGGTTTTTCATGCATCATATTGAATCTTCTCTACCATGTTAGGCACCTCCCCGCCTGCGGGTTTTGGCAGACCACCTGACCTATTAGGGTGCAGTTCTGTCCAAGGGGATGTTGTGCAATCTCTAGGATAAAACCTATTTTTAAGCCTGATTTTAAAACTGCTACATGTTGATTTAAGCATTTCATCGAGTCAACTAGCATGCATTGCATTAGATACAAATTAAAAATTGAGTCTAAATCTTAATTGTATTTTTAGCTTAAATATCTCACCCAACATATGTTAAGGGGCTAATTAGGAATCTGCTCTAGATGTCAGTCCTGCTCTCCTTAAACTAATCTTAAATAACATCATTAACCACTCTTTCATAAAGACTTTGACTCATGGTTTTGAAACGTTTAGGTGGTTTAGCTGGCTCCCCAATCTAGGTCGGGGTAAGTCCAGATTGCATTGCATTAGCTAGGATTCGGGTCACTGATTTTCAGTACCCAATTTTAGACTTAGGTTCTGAGGCAGATGTTCAATCCTAAGACCTCAACCTCCGGGAATCTAACTCCCACTTTCTAATAAAATCAATCACTTAAACATCAAATCTATTTCCATCAAATTCAAGCCCAACACTTAGAATAGGTTGGGGTGTTTCTGAAGCAATTCAGAATCCCAAAGCACATCCTACCCTTCTTCCTTTGACTCCAAAAATAACTATTCAAATTTGATCCAGTCCCTGTTGAATTTCCAACCCTTAACCTCCTTTGACATCAAATGTTGAAATCTTTAATAAAATTCGTATCGCTATTTTAATCAAGAGTTTTCGTAGGAAATTTTTGGTTTCCTGCGATGTGATTGAAAGTGCAAACAGGTTGTTAGACCTATTGCTCAATGTCCCTAGGCTAACCAAGAGGGGGGGTGAATTGGTTCTTTTTAAAATTACTCTTGATATTTTGGAATATTTAAAAGCTAATCGTACAGTACGATATAACTTCGTACAGTACGAACAGAGATAATTTTTCCTCTTTCTTTTAAAACAGAAATTCAACCACAACGAGAATAAACTGCAGAAAATAGAAATGCAGAAAAATAAATAGTGAACAGAAAACACCAGAATTTATAGTGGTTCGGTCAAACATGACCTACATCCACTCCCTAGAGATCCCTTCTCTAGGTATTGCACTAAAACCAAGTGACTCTCCTTTTGCCCCCACAGCAAGGCGGAGAAGCCTTTACAAACTCTCTTCCACCAACCCTGGTGCGGCAGAGTACCATCATCCTTTTCACCCTCCAAGTGCGGCAGAGAACCGGAATCCTTTCGAACAATGCTCTTGCAAAAGTCTCCAAGGAACTAGGAAGATGCTTGAAGAACAAGTAAAAAAAATCCTCTCAATTGGATAACCTTGTGAATCTCCTCATAATTTTCTCTTGAAAGATCTCTCAAAACTCACTCCCAAACACTCTCCCAATCACTCTCCTCTCACTTTCCAAAAGAATTTTCGCAGAAGGATTTTTTCTTCAAACAGTTTTTAGTCATATTTATACTTAGGACAGAAAAAACCGTCCAAAAACAAAATTTTTAAGTTAAGACCGTGCCGATCGTCCCATACGATCGATAATCGTACTGTACGAATAGTTCAAAAATTTAAACAATCCGTCCTATACGACTCATCAGACGAACAAAACAGAGAAGTTCGTACACATAGTTCGTCCCGTACGAACCCTTGGACGATCAAGACAGCAAGCTTCGTTCGAACACTTCGTCCCGGACGAACGCTTGGACGATCAAGTCAGTAAGCATCGTCCGAACACTTCGTCCTGTATGAACTCTTGGACAAATCGAACAGAGAGCTTCGTCCGATCCATTGGTCCCGTACGAACCTCTGGACGAACCTAATTTTGAGCTGTTCGTACAGCAAAAACTCATGTACGAATGGTATTCGGACTATACGAACATGCGTTTGAAAAATTTGTCGTCGAATGGGTTCTTCCTGGAGGACATTTTCTTCATATCGTACTGTACGAAATGAATTCGTACTGTACGATCCGTTTAAAAATATTTAAACTTTTTATTCCCCCATTGTGTGTGTGCACAGTTATCCAACTTACAATCACACTCTCTCAGACTCAAGAAAAAGAAAAAATTTACAGACTTCATTTACAGTGAACAAGTGAACTTGAAGTCTTCAACAGTCTTAAGTGTGAATTTCCTGAAAAATACTTTAGTACACACAGACAAAAACTCAAATATATGTTAGAAGATGAATTAGACAAACAATAAACTTTTGTAATCATCAAAAATATAAACTTGGATTAGAATTCTCATGAACAAAATGATTCACTCAAATCAAAATAATCTCCCCCTTTTTGATGATGGCAAAACGACTATTGTTTGATAATGTATAAAAAAAATTCTTCTAACATTCACATTGATCTTCTAACATTCACTCAATGTATCCCCTTTAAATAAAAGATCTACACTCCCCCAAAATAACCTAAATCCCTAAAATCGACTTATCCTATCCTTAAGCTCCCCTTAAAGACAAATCAAGATATTTGAGGATAGACAAGAGAAGGGAAGAAAAGAGTGTAGAGCAACAAAGCACATACAAACATACAAAGCATATACAAACATACAAAGCACATACACCCATACAAGAACATACATAGAGCAATAAAGCACATACAAACATATAAAGCACATACAACCATACAAGAACATAAGTCAAACAATAAAGCTCTCCCCCTTTTGCCAACAGCAAAAAGAGCACTAAAAGATAGCTGAGAAATGGAATTATGTTAAATGAAGTTGAATTACAATATTGAAATGAGATGCAAAAACTAAAGACTCAAAAATGTTAGATTTAAAAGTATGTTAAGGACAAGAAAAATTTATCTAAAGTAGTAATGTATTAGACATGTTTAGCAGTCTCAATTTTTGTATAGAAGGTGAGATAACATTATCAAAAATTCTAGGTCTAAAGTGACAATTATTGATTAGTAAAAAAGAGAATAAAAAACTAAAGGAAAGAAGATTTGGCGACTTTGCGCATCTTTTGATTTGATGACACACTTTGTGTGTCTGTTGACAGTTGGCGACATTGCGCATCTTTTGATTTGATGACACACTTTGTGTGTCTTTTTACATTTGGCGATATTGCACATCTTTTCTTATATGGCACATTTTGTGCATCTTTTCAAGCTTTGCTTTGAATTTAAGATTCTTTCCAATAATATTATCTCTTTAGTCACAAATACAATAATAAACACAAAGATATAGAATGTGAGAATAATGTTAAAACAATAATCATACATAATTTTAGACTAAATAATACTTGCCTAAATAAGATTTAAAGAAGATCTTCTAATCCACATCACAACATAACGAAATCTAAAAAATTTGAATTTTTAAAGTTATGCATACTATTTTTATTGTAATATGAACTCAATTAACATTCTAGATCAGTAATCAACTATATTCAAGTGAAATAAGGTCATTCACTAACACAAAAAGAATAAACACAGACACACTGGAACATTTCATTACTAATAACTTCACAACATACAACCATACAAAGTTACACGTTTAAGGCACATCTCATATAAAGAACTTGCTAAAACATATTCAAAATAAAAAACTCACAACAAAAACAACTTAAAACAGATAAAGAGTAACACAATCACATCCAAGCTAGTACTGAGAGGGACCCTGATCAGGAGGTGGAGGAGGTGGTATACCACCGAACAACGAAAAATAGCTGTTAAGAGTAGCAATATTTGTGTTAACAGCATCAAACTGATCATCCTGTCTCTTTAAATGAGCCTCCATGTCATCAAACTGTTGATCCATTCTATCAAAACGTTGGACCATATTTTGATAGAAATTTTATGAAGGTCCAGGTGCAGTTGAGGGTGCACCTGAAGGAGCAGTAGCAAAATGAGGCTCATCATCTGAGCTGTCAGCTGTACCCTCTTTCCCAAATAATGCTCTAAAAGAAGCATCAGTGAAGTATAGTGGAAGCTCTGAAGGACCAGAAGGATGAACTAGATTGTATTTTCTCTCTAGGATGTAACACACAACATGTCCTAAAGCAATATTCCTCTTCCTCTTCACACTAGCCAACCCAATGTCAGACAGATAATAGATATAATCTAAGCTCAATTGGGCTTCATCTATAGGCTGATCAGTCATAATAAGAAATGTCATTGAAGAAAGAAGTGGAGTCATATTAACTCGATCTCCTGCTTTAGGTATTATTGATGTCCTAAGCACATGTTGGATTATCCTGGCATTTTGATTCAACATTTCTACCCGAGCGATATGTGTAGGTATGCTTGCACCTCTAAGAACTTGGTTAATTTCGGACCAACCGTTTTCAGGTCTTGTGGAAAAGGTATGAGCTCTAATCCCTTGAGTTCTAAGATGAACATATTATCCTAGATCCTCCTTAGTTATTTTAACCTTTTGTTTAAGGACATAAGAAGAGATGGCTGAATGATCCTCGTTAAAGGTCATGTTTGCCAGGAAAACATGAAACAAGTCCTTATTGAAGGCATAGATCAAGGTCAATAGAAAAGAAAATTGTGTCGAGTCAAAGAGGGGCATAACTGCAAAATGGATGTTTTCTTGCAGTAGAATACGGGAAGGAGTAACCTTAGATGCAGCATACCTAAGGTATGCTTCCTCATTCTCCTCACTAAGGAAATTTTCATCACATTCCCTTCTAGATGCTAGACGCCTAGCCACTCGTGCCCTTTTTCCACTGCCAGACATTTTCTCTCAAGGCTCTAAAGGTTTCTAGATAGATGGTGAAATGAAAGAAAATGATCCACCTTTATATAGAAAACCCTGATATCGTACTGTACGAATAACAATCGTACAAGACGATCCTAGATTCATCCGGGACTAATGAAAATTCGTCCGAGACGAACAAAAACAGTCAAAATGAAACGATTTTTCGTAAACTGCTCGTCCCGAGGCGTCCTTTCGTACAGGCTTTTTGACTTCCTGATCGTACAGACGATTACGTGTTCGTCCGGAAAGATTAGAAAATTAAAGGTCATTCAGGCGACGGTTAGGTTCGTCCCTCATGCGAAACGATACATGGATCGTACAGACGAATGACGTATTTGTACATACGATCGCCAATAATAACTGCTCTAACCGTGTTTCCTCTCCTTTCGTACAAACGAAATGTGGGTACGATGACGTTATCGTACAGTACGATGACATATCGTACAGTATAAATAGAACTAAAAACCCCAACACTTCAAAAAACTTGCATGCCTTTCAACATTTAAATAAGGAACAAACAAAAACAAAATACAGAATTCAAACAAGAAACAAAAAACATAATAATGAAAACAAATCAACGAACAAACTAACAAATACAAAACAAATAGAAATACATTTGCAGAAAATTTTAATCAAGCATTTAGGTCTATCACACCTAGCCTTGTCCTCAACATGCTAAATGTGTCAAAGGCTAAGGGTTTTGTGAAAATATCTGCAAGCTGATCTTTAGTAGCCACATGATGTAGTTCAATTTTACTTTTTGCTACATGATCTCTTATGAAATGATGCATTATGTCAATATGCTTGGTTCTAGAATGTTGAATAGGATTCTTTGAAATACAAATGGCACTAGTGTTGTCACAAAATATTGGAATGGTGCCTACTACTAATCCTAAGTCACTCAATTGTTGTTTCAACCAAAGAACCTGTGCTACACAACTCCCTAAGGCAATGTACTCTGCTTCAGCTGTAGAAAGTGCTACTGAATTTTATTTTCTACTGGACCAAGATACTAATGAATTTCCAATGAACTGACATGTTCCAGAAGTACTTTTCCTATCCACCCTACATCCTGCAAAATTTGAATCTGAGTATCCAATTATATCAAAAGAAGAACTGTTCTTAGGATACCAAATTCCTAAATTTTCAGTTCCTAAAAGATATCTTAGGATCCTTTTTACTGCTGTCAAATATGATTCTTTTAGATTAGCTTGAAATCTAGCACATAAGCAAACACTAACCATAATGTCGGGTCTGCTAGCAGTCAAATAAAGCAAAGATCCAATCATTCCTCTAAACTTCTTTTGATCAACAGATTTTCCCTTTGGATCCTTATCTAATAGGACTGAGGAACTCATGGGTGCAGTGACTGGTTTAGCATTATCCATTTTATACTTTTTGAGGATTTCCTTAACATATTTAGATTGACAAAGAAAAGTCCCTCCCTCATTTTACTTTATGCTAAAGCTAAGAAAATAAGTCAAATCACCCATCAAACTCATCTCAAATTCACTACTCATTATTTTTGAAAATTCATCACATAAAGCTTTATCAGTTGATCCAAAGATGATATCATCCACATATATTTGTACAATGAGTATTTCATTCTCAAATCTTTTCATTAACAGAGTGGTTTCCACAATTCCTTTAACAAATGATCGATTTAACAAGAAAGTGCTCAACCTCTTGTACCATGCTCTAGGTGCCTGTTTTAGTCCATATAATGCCTTTTTTAATTTGAAAATATGATTAGGGTATTTAGAATTTTCAAAACCTGGAGGTTGTTCAACATACACATCCTCTTCTATCATCCCATTTAGAAAGGCACTTTTAACATCCATCTGGTACAATTTAAAATCTTTAAAACAGGCAAAGGCTAAAAAAACTCTTATTGCTTCAAGTCTTGCTACAGGGGCAAATGTCTCCTCAAAATCAATTCCTTCAATTTGATTATACCCCTTAGCTACTAATCTAGCCTTATTTCTAACAATTACTCCTGAATCATTCATCTTGTTTTTGAATACCCACTTAGTCCCAACTATACTTTGATCCTTTGGCCTTTTAATTAATTCCCAAACATCATTTCTCTTGAATTGATTCAACTCCTCTTGCATGACCAATATCCAAAATTCATCCAAAAGTGCTTGTTCTATGTTTGTGGGTTCTATTATTGAAATAAATGCTGAATGATTCACTTCTTTCCTCAAACCATGCCTAGTCCTAACTGCTTCACTTGGTTCACCTAAAATCAATTCTTTTGGATGACTCCTTACAAATTTCCATTCTCTATGCAATTAGTTTTCCTCTTCTTTTTCAACCTTATCTTCAACTTTTTAATTTTCAAGCTTTTGATTTATCACCTCAACCTCATCTTCATCCATCTTAGACCCTTTACTATCATAGGATTCATCAAAAATAACATGTGTGGTCTCTTCAACTACCAATGTTTTCTTATTAAAAACTCTATAGGATTTTCTAACACTTGAGTATCCTAGAAAGATTCCTTCATCTGATTTCAGATCAAATTTTCCTAGAAGAGTTTTATCATTATTATGAATGAACACTTTACATCCAAAAATATGTAGATGTGAGAGGTTGGGACTTCTACCTTTAAGAAGTTCATAGGGTGTCTTATTCAATTTAGACCTTATGTACACCCTATTCAATACATAACATGCTGTACTAACTGCTTCAGCCCAAAAATATTTAGGAAGTGAATATTCTGCCAACATGGCCCTAGCAGTTTCCACTAATGTCTTGTTCTTTCTTTCTACAACTCCATTCTATTGAGGTGTTCTTGGTGCTGAGAAGTTGTGTTCAATTCCAAGAGATTTGCAAAAATCATTAAACATTTCATTTTCAAATTCTCCCCCGTGATCACTTTGGATACTAACTATTTCAAAACAAAGTTTTCTCTGAATCCAAGTGGCAAAATCTCTGAACTCATCAAATGATTCACTCTTATGATTCAAAAATCTAATCCAGGTGAATCTAGTATAGTCATCCATAATAACATACCCAAATCTTTTTCCTCCTAAACTTAAGGTACTAACAGGTCCAAATAAATCCATGTGAAGAATTTCTAGGGGCTTGCTAGTCCTAATTTCCTTGATATAATTGAATGAGGATCTCACTTGTTTTCCTAGTTGACATGCATCACATAAGTGATCTTTAGGAAAATCTAATTTGGGTACACCTCTAACCAGTTGCTTCTGAGTGATTTTCCTAAGATGTTTCATGCTAGCATGATAAAGCCTTCTATGCCACAACCATGATTCATCAGATACAGTTTTCAGACATAAGACAGTAGATGCTTTAATAGAATTAAAATCTAGCATGTAAATATTGTTTACCCTATCACCATTTAAAACAACAGTTCCATTTAGACTAATAATACAACTTGTAGGTAAAAACTTAATATGATAGCCCTTGTCACATAATTGACTAATACTCAACAGATTATGTTTTAAGCCTTCAACTAACAGTACATTCTCAATAATAAAATTTTCTGAATTTTCAATTATACCTATACCTACCACTCTCTTGGTGGTATTATCTCCAAGAGTCACTTTGCCTCCATTCCTGGCTTCTAGCGATATAAATTAACTTGTATCTTCGGTCATATGCTTTGAGCATCCACTGTCCAGGTACCAAATACTCTCACGAGGTCTTCTGTGAGAGTGTTTCTGTAAAAAGATCAAACATTAGCCTTGGGAACCCAAACAAGTTTGGGTTCACCTCTTGACAACTTTAAACCAGATGCATGTGTAATATGCTGTGGTTTCTGCACCTTAGGTCTCCATACTAAATGTTTTCTATACTTCAAAGTACAGGTATGGAAAATGTGTCCTAAACTACCACAAGAAAAACACTTTATCCCTGGGAAGGGATTCACCAATTTATTCTTCCTAAAGATTTTCTTTTTAGATCTTAAGTCAATATTCTTGTGGTAAGTTTCATGAAACTCTTCAAGCTTATGTGGTATTTTATTTTCCTTAAGTGCTTTAATCTGGACTTTAAGATATGCATTGACACTTTCTAAAATCGAGTTATCAATTTTCAACTCATGCTCTCTAGAATCTGATTCATCCATAAAAGTCTTAAAATCTTTTTCAAGTTCAGCATGTGATGATTTTAAAAGATTATGCTGTTTGTTTAAATCATCATACTCATCCAACAAAGTCATGTGGTTGTTATCAATTAATGCATGATCTTTTCTGAGGATCTCATAATCTTTTTGCAGCTCTATGTAATTCAAATTTAACTTAGCATGTAGTTTCTTAAATTTCCTATATACAGAATGTATGCGTTCAGAGACTTCAAATAATTCTTCATAGCTTAAATCACATACCTCATCCTCATCTGAATGGTCGAGATTATCAACCATTAAGCACAAATTGGTAACTTCCTCTTCTGGTGCTGTTTTTGATGAATCTGAAGCTGAGTCTGCCCAGAAAGCTCGTTATACTCTCTTTTTACCCCTTCTATCCTTTGGTTTCTCCTCGGTCTTCTCCTTGTTAGGATTTCCTTTGAGATTGGGGCAATCTATCTTGATGTGACCTGGCTTTCTGCACTCATAGCAAATGACTTCATTTGAAGCCTTGACATTCTTCTGAAACTTACCCTTGTTCCAATTTTGGCGTCTTCTCTGCTTCCTTTTTAGGAAACTTCTAAATTGCCTCGTCATCAGGGCAATATCCTCTTCGTCCTCAGGTAGCGATTGATCACTTTTAGAGTCATCCACCTTTAAAGCAATGTTCTTCTCCTTTCGCTTCTCACCTGCATCAATCTGTCTTTGAGTCACCGATTGCTCATAAGCAATTAGTGATCCAAGAAGATTGTCAACAGAATAAACATTCAAATCTTTAGATTCTGTTATTACAGTTATCTTTGCATCATATGCAGGAGGTAAACAATGTAATATCTTGTTAACTTTCTCAGCATTTGTTAACTCCCTACCTAAAGCATGCAATGAAGTGGCTATGTGTGTAAAGCGAGTGTACATGTCAGAGATTGATTCATTCTGTTTCATGCCAAAAAGTTCATAGTCGTGCAAGAGAATGTTCAATCTAGTTTGTTTCACTTCATTTGTACCTTCATATGTGATGCAAAGTCTATCCCAAATTTTCTTTCCTGATTTACAGGTAGACACACGCATGTAATCTTCCGATTTTAAAGCACAAAAGAAACTATTCAAACACTAAGCATTCAGTTGCACTAGTTCACGTTCTTCTGTAGTCCAGTTTGCAAAAGGTGTTTGAACTCTTATTCCTTCTACAATCCTAGTTGGTTCAGTATAACCATCCTGAACTAATATCCACATACGATAGTCAAGTGATTGCAGAAAAGTAGACATGCGAGTTTTCCAAAAATCAAAAGGAATATTATCAAATAACGGTGGTCTAGTGATCGAGTATCCTTCCATAGTATTTCTGTTTCCAAAATTAGCCATGATCGAAATTTCAAATAGTATTTAAATAGTTATTTTGAAATTAGCTCTGATACCACTTGAAAGTGCAAACAGGTTGTTAGACCTATTGCTCAATGTCCCTAGGCTAACCAAGAGGGGGGGGGGTGAATTGGTTCTTTTTAAAATTACTCTTGATATTTTAGAAAATTTAAAAGCTAATCGTACAGTACGATATAACTTCGTACAGTACGAACAGAGATAATTTTTCCTCTTTTTTTTAAAACAGAAATTCAACCACAACGAAAATAAACTGCAGAAAATAGAAATGCAGAAAAATAAATAGTGAACAGAAAACACCAGAATTTATAGTGGTTCGGTCAAACACGACCTACATCCACTCCCTAGAGATCCCTTCTCTAGGTATTGCACTAAAACCAAGTGACTCTCTTTTTGCCCCCACAGCAAGGCGGAGAAGCCTTTACAAACTCTCTTCCACCAACCTCGGTGCGACAGAGTACCATCATCCTTTTCACCCTCCAAGTGCGGCAGAGAACCGTCGTCCTTTTCACCCTCCAAGTGCGGCAGAGAATCGGAATCCTTTCGAACAATGCTCTTGTAAAAGTCTCCAAGGAACTAGGCAGATGCTTGAAGAACAAGTAAAAGAAATCCTCTCAATTGGATAACCTTGTGAATCTTCTCACAATTTTCTCTTGAAAGATCTCTCAAAACTCACTCCCAAACACTCTCCCAATCACTCTCCTCTCACTTCCCAAAAGAATTTTCGCAGAAGGATTTTTTCTTCAAACAGTTTTAGTCATATTTATACTTAGGACAGAAAAAATCGTCCAAAAACTGAATTTTTAAGTTAAGACCGTGCCGATCGTCCCGTACGATCGACAATCGTACTGTACGAATAGTTCAAAAATTTAAACAATCCATCCTGTACGACTCATCAGACGAATAAAATAGAGCCGTTCGTACACATAGTTCGCCCCGTACGAACCCTTGGACGATCAAGACAGCAAGCTTCGTCCGAACACTTCATCCCGGACGAACGCTTGGACAATCAAGTCAGTAAGCATCATCCAAACACTTCGTCCCGTACGAACTCTTGGACGAATCAAATAGAGAGCTTCGTCTGATCCATTCGTCCCGTATGAACCTCTGGACGAACCCAATTTTGAGCTGTTCGTACAACAAAAACTCATGTACGAATGGCATTCGTACTGTACGAACATGCCTTAGAAAAAAATTTCGTCAAATGGGTTCTTCCTGGAGGACATTTTCTTCATATCGTACTGTACGAAATGAATTCGTACTGTACGATCCGTTTAAAAACATTTAAACTTTTTATTCCCCCATTGTGTGTGTATGCACAGTTATCCAACTTACAATCACACTCTCTCAGATTCAAGAAAAAGAAAAAATTTACATACTTCATTTACAGTGAACAAGTGAACTTGAAGTCTTCAACAGTCTTGAGTGTGAATTTCTTGAAAAATACTTTAGTACACACAGACAAAAACTCAAATATATGTTAGAATATGAATTAGACAAACAATAAACTTTTGTAATCATCAAAAACATAAACTTGGATTAGAATTCTCATGAATAAAATGATTCACTCAAACTAAAATAGTAATTAACTACGAGGGCTTGCGCTCGTAGGAGATTTCGAAACCCAGACCTAATTTTAAAATTAAGATTTTCAAAACCCTCAATTAATTAACTTTGGGAAAATTAACTTTACGATCATTATCATCATTTTCAAATGTTTAATAATGAGCGATATTTTCTTTCTCCGGATAGATATGTCGTTATATTATTGTAACTTTGATTATAAAATTAATGATCTTTTTATTAGATTATTATAGTTAAACATTGGATTAAACATCTTTCTGATTCTTCGGGATCATATGTTGTTTCTCCTTGAGTTTGACTACGATAATCAGGGTAAATCAAGACATATAATATGAACCTATTAGAGAACGATATGTTCACCTTTCGAGGTGATATATCATTCATAATAAGTGTTCGATTATAAAATTTAAAATTCCAGAAATTAAATATTTCCCAAAAAAATTAAACACTTTTTTTAAAACTATATTTTTCAATCAAACAAAAAAATGGCGACTCCACTGGGGAAAGTCTTTCTCTCCATCTTTAATAGCGATACAAATTTTATTGCATCGGTAGTTTTGACTACCTTTCTTCCGTTGGTCCCTCTACCCATTTCTCCCTTGGGTGAGTGTGGCCAACTCAATTAAGACATGTGAAAAGAGAGGCGAGTGTAGGAAATCTCCCTCCAAGCTGGGCTTTGATATTTTGCCTCCAAGTTCATTGGTAGAGCAAAAGAGTCAAGCCAAGCTTGTCAAGATCTTGTTGCATATGTTACAAACTCGCATGTGAATAAATTCCTGCATGCTAAGTTTCCCAATTTACAAAAAATCCCTCAATCTCAAAAATCCAGATTCAAAATTTCTTTAATTAAGCTTGGATTTTGACATTTCACCCCAAGCTAGTCAATATGGTGAAAGAGTCAAACCAGGTCTCTAGATTTTCCCTTAACTTTTATTAACCATTATGTTGAAAATAAAACTCAACATTTTTGAATTTCAAAAGTCAAGGAAAATCTTTCAAATCAACTTTAATCATCGTTGCTATGTGTCTTCTGTAATATTCTATTGTAGTTGAACACATGAAATTCAAATTCAAAATTCTCCAGTCAATTATAGGCTTTGACATTTCACCCATAAATTGTTTGGTGAGGTGCAAAGAGTCAAGCCTTAGGATCTTCAGGCTAATTTGGTAAACCTACATATTTGAACAAAATTCAATATGTTGAGTTTCAAATTTTGAAGAGGATCCGTTCAGTTCCAACCTTGAGTTCAAATCCAAGATTCAAATTCAAATTCAATTTTAATTTAAATTAAATTTCAAGCTTGAATTGAATCCAAGATTTAAGTTTAAATTCAACCTCAAAACCTAATTCAATCTTAAGTTCAAATTCAATTTCAAAATTGAACTTAAATTTGATTCCAAACTTAAATTCAACTTCAGATTTGATTTCAAGATCAAATTCGGGCTTTGACATTTCGACCCAAGTCACTTGGTGAAACGAAAAGAGTTGAGCCCGATCCTCGGATCTTTCATATCAATTTTATGCACCTACAAGATTGAGTGAAACTCAATCTGTTGAGTCATAAAATTTGAAGAAAGATCCATTTGACTTGAGCTTCAAGTTCAAATTCAAAATTTAAGTCCAAATATAATTTTAACCTGAAATTTTAATTTGATTTCTAATTTAAAGTCAATTCAATTTTGATCGGGACTTTGACATTTCAACCCAAGTCAATTGGTGAAATGAAAAGAGTCGAGCTCGATCCCTGGATCTTTCATATCGATTTTGGGTACCTACATGATTAATGAAAATTGATCTGTTGGGGTCCATTCGACTTCAATCTTAAATTCAAATTCCAAATCCAACTTTGATTCAAAATACAATCTCAACCTTAAGTTTGAATTTGACTGTCACCTCAAATTTTAAATTCAATTTTGAATTCAAGTTTGAGTTTGAACTTTGACATTTTGTCCTAAGTTAATTGGTGTAGCGAAAGTGTCGGGTTCAACCCTTAAGTCCTTATCAATTCTACAAACCACTATTTTGAATCTAAGCTTAACATGATTGAATTATCAAATTTTGAATAATATTAATCAAGTTTAAAATTCAAATTCAAATTCAAGATTAACTAATTCAAATTATTGTTCATTAATTTCAGGATTTAAGCACTCAAATGGCCGCGAAACTCATCTTCTCTCTAGATAGAAACTTGATAGTAGAAGGAATCACTTCTGGAAATTTCATCAAGTTTGAAATACAATTCCAAGACTTCAAGTTATCAGTCGATGGAGAAGAAATGATTGATCTGTCTGCCGGAATATGAAGGAATGTCCCCTTAGTTGAGATTACTTTAGGGTCAGGAGTTGACTCTCCCATCTTCGAGATGGAGGTCGATGTCGCCCCTTTACCCATTGTACCTCCTGCCCAGGTGGATAAGAAACAGAAGTCAATAATTATATAAGAGCTACCATCTTAGCCAGAGATTGGGTCAAATCATAGTACCCCTGCCGTTAGCAAGGTCAGCAAGAACAAAATGAAGAACTACCTTCGTAGAGTCAGAAAGAAGGTTGTTAAGGCCAGGAAGACTGCTGAGGCGAAAGCCTTAAAGCACGCCAAGTCTGAGGCTAATCAAAAGTTCGTTGCTCCTTCTACGAACCCCTTCCCTGGTGGAAATCATTTCCACCCATCTCCTATTGCTCAAAGGAGGGAGGTTGTAGAAACGAGAGCACGATCTTCAATACACCTTCTTGACTACTACATGGCAAGATTCAATCAAGTCAGAACTGAACAAACTCCAGCACCAGGCCCTAGGCCCCCAGTTGAAGGTTATGACCCGTCCACTCTACTAGATGATGTTAGGTCACGTTTCTATACGTGTCCCGCTACATCAACTAGAGAGGAGGAGGTGTAGAAACCACTCGGGGTGCCACTCTCCTAATTACTAGACCACTAGTGATAAGAGAGGGTAAATAATCTAAGATTATATCAGATAGTGATACCGTTAAAATTCAACTTTCAATAGGGTCCTATCGAGATAAATCTTTTTGATTAAAGTGATGCAATGACTTCTAAGGATAGTGCAGACCCAATAATAGTCTCTCCCTCCAAGGAGATCGTAGGAATTTAATTCCGTACTACTGGGGTCTTGCCACCTAGATTTATAATTTCTTTTTAAGGAAAGTTTCCAATATCTCAAGCGTACTGATTTTAGACCTTCAAGAGAGTTGAATCATCCTTTTAATGAAAATTGACCTTTATTTGAAGTCTTAAGCAGGAGAAAGTTATTGTTGACTCCATCAAATGTTTGAATGCCTCTCTCTCCCACCTCTTTTGTGGAATTGATTGAACTGTTGAACTAAAATCAATGTTAAACTTAAGTTGATCTTTGAAATAAAAATTTTCTCAAATTTCTAGCAATTTTCTATCTCAATAGATATCTCTCGCATATTCAAAATCTGTTCAATAATTTTCAAAAAGTCAAGCCAATATTCATTTTAAAAGACTGGGTCCTGCCTTGAGGATTATTCGTCCTTGCATAAGAGAATGAGTTTTCTTCTCTAATACTTGAGATGTAATCCCGGTATTGAAATAGAGAAGGTGTAGCCTCTTCTTAAATTCAATTGAATTCAAAAGAAGCGTAAAATGCGTCAACAATCAAGAAATGCATAAAGTGCACTAAAAATCAAAAGATGCGCAATGTGTGCCACCAGAAAAAGAATGAGGCTCCCTTTTTCTAAATGTTTTAATCTCAAAAGACCCAGTCAACTTTAAATTACTTGACTTTGATAAATTTTGAATCCAGAATTTTTGCCCTGCATCGATAATCTATCAAGATACAAAAATCTCTCGTGCTAGAGAATTGAAAAGATCAATTTTTTATATTCAACTTAAACCTCTTTGAAATTGATTTTAATTCAAAATACTTAAGGGAAACCCCAGTTTAGTTCCTACGAAACTTGGTCTGGGTCAACAAAACCTAAATCCTCAAACCTTTTCAGGTTAGTTGGGGTCATTCAAATTTTTCACTGTACTTCTGAATTTGTTCCCGTTTGTCATTCCGACAGGGTCCAAATACCTAGAGGAAGTTTTCTAATAAAGAGAATGAATCTTCTACTCTTGATGAAAATTTAAATTTGGTCCTTGAGAAGTGTGTGTAAGTCCTTCCACATAGGCATCTTTTCCTACTAGGACTTCTTTATAAAATTACACTCTATGCTGGGTCCAAGTTCAATCCCACTGGAGGAGTATTTTATAATGCTGGAAATTGTCATTCGAAATCAAACCACACCCTGTGTTGGCTCCTAGATCATTCTGATCTAGAAGCGCAGTTTCCTGAGCTAAGACTTGCTGTTTAAAATCAAACTCTAATTGAGCAAAGTGCCCGACTCCAATTCGAGGAGCTCGAGGGCCTCAAATAAAAATCAAATTAAGCTCAACAAAGTTTGAAAGTTCATAACTCACGTTCGATTCAAGATACTAATAAGTTGTGTCACTTCAGAACTCCCCAAGTAGGAGACTTGGTCGTAGTCTTTGGTGGACCACTTCTAGTCCATTATAAATTCAATGGAAAGTTTGAGTCAACGTTGACAGGATCATTCATTCTAATAACGATCTTTGAGAGGATTTCTAATTGACTGATCAACCCTCGAGAATGCCACCCAATATTTTTAAATATTGGGGAGGCTCTTCAGGAAGTACCATGCCAGATGAGTGTCAAACTTAAAATTTAAATTCAAAATACTTCAAATTCAAAATCAAACTCAAACAAATCAAAATCAATCAAATTTTAAATTCAAAATTTTCAAATTCAAAACCAATTTGAATCAAATTCAAAACACATCACAGATTTAAAACTCTTCAAATTCAAATTTGTCAAATCAAATTTCAAATTAAAACATCTTCAAATTGAAAAAAAAAATCATTCAAATCTCAAGTTCTAGAATTCAAATCTGATCCTCTGTATAGAGCAAGTTTCCTCTATATACGATCATTCCAGACCCGATCCTCTATATAGAGCAAGTTTCCTCTATATACGATCATCTAGACCTGATCTTCTGTGTAGAGCAAGTTTCCTCTACACACAATCATTCCAGACCCGATCCTCTATATAGAGCAACTTTCCTCTATATATGATCATCCTACCTCGCTCCTTTGTGTGAAGCAAGTTTCCTTCACATACGATCAATCCAGACTCGATCCTCTATGTAGAGCAAGTTTACTCTACACATGATCACTCCAGATCTGATCCTCTGTATAGAGTAAGTTTCCTCTATATACGATCATTCTAGATCTGATCCTCTATACAGAGTAAGTTTCCTCTGTATACGATCATTCAGACCCGATCTTCTATGTGAAGCAAGTTTCCTTCACATATGATCATTCTAGATCCGATCCTCTATACAGAGCAAGTTTCCTCTATATATGATCATTCAGAACCGATCTTCTATGTGAAGCAAGTTTCCTTCACATATGATCATTCCAGACCTGATCTTTTGTGTAGAGCAAGTTTCCTCTACACACAATCATTCCTGACTCGATCCTCTGTGTGAAGCAAGTTTCCTTCACATACAATCATCCAGACTCGATCCTTTATATAGAGCAAGTTTCCTGTATATACGATCATCCAATTTTGATCATGTATGTAGAGCAAGTTTCCTCTACATATGATCATCTAGTTTTGATCCTCTATGTGAAGCAAGTTTCCTTCACATACGATCATCTAGACTCGATCCTCTATATAGAGCAAGTTTCCTCTATATACGATCATCCAGTTTTGATCCGGTATGTAGAGCAAGTTTCCTCTATATATGATCATCTTTGATCCTCTATATTGAGCAAGTTTCATCTACATATGATCATCTAGTTTTGATTCTCTATGTGAAGCAAGTTTCATTCACATACGATCATTCCAGACCTGATCCTCTATATAGAGCAAGTTTCCTCTATATATGATCATCCTGACTCGATCCTCTATATAAAGTAAGTTTCCTTTACATACGATCACTCCAGACCCGATTCTGTGCGAAGCAATGCTTCCTTCTCACAGGATCATCCAGTTTTCTTTTCCTTAAGGTTAGATGTGAGTCATTGTGCTTTCTATCCTTAGGATTAGATCCACTAGTGGTGGAGCACACCCTCTGTGGCATCACCCTAGTTTATTTTTAGTTGAGATCCTCTGTATAGAGCAAGTTTCCTCTATATACGATCATCCAGACTCGATCCTCTGTGTGAAGCAAGTTTCCTTCACATAGGATCAATCCAGACTCAATCCTCTGTATAGAGCAAGTTTCTTCTATACATGATCATCTAGACTCAATCCTCTATGTAAAGCAAGTTTCCTTTACATATGATCACTCCAGACCCAATTCTGTGCGAAGCAATGCTTCCTTCTTACAGGATCGTCCAGTTTACTTTTCCTTAAGGTTAGATGTGAGTCATCGTGCTTTCTATCCTTAGGATTAGATTCGCTAGTGGTGGAGTACGCCCTTCGTGGCACCATTCTAGCTTCTTCCAGTTTTCTTTTCCTTAAGGACAGATGTGAGTCATCGTGCTTTCTATCCTTATGATTAGATCTGCTAGTGGTGGAGTACGCCCTTCGTGGTACCATCCTAGCTTCTTCCAGTTTGCTTTTCCTTAAGGTTAGATGTGAGTCATCGTGCTTTCTATCCTTAGGATTAGACCCGCTAGTGGTGGAGTACGCCCTTCGTGGCATCATTCTAGCTTCTTCCAATTTTCTTTTCCTTAAGGATAGATGTGAGTCATCGTGCTTTCTTTCCTTAGGATTAGATCTTCTAGTGGTGGAGTACGCCCTCTGTGGCACCATCCTAGGCTCAAAATCTAGATCCGACCTTCCATGGGAAGCAATGCTTCCTTCCCTCAGGGTCCTCCAGTCTTCTCTTCCTTAAGGACAGATATGAGTCATCGTGCTTTCTTCCCTTAGGATTAGATCTACTAGTGATGGATAACGCCCTCTACGGCACCATTCTAGTTTCAAAATTCAAAACTTTCAGTCTGATCACCTATAAGAAGCAATACTACCTTCCTATGAGGTCATGCAGTTCTCTTTTCCTCAAAGTAAGTATTCTCCTTCTCTTAGGATTAGACTCCCCAGTGATGGAATAAGTTCCTTGTGGCACCGTCCTGGATTCAATTTCAAATTCTAAAATTAAGCTCTTCTTCTCTTTAGGGTTAAGTTTTCTCTTTCTCTTAGGATTAGACTCCCCAGTGATGGAGTAAGTCCTCTATGGCACCGTCCTGAGTTTAATTCTAAAATCCAGTTCTCTCTTCCTTAGGGTAGATTCTTCTTCCTTCCCTTTGGATTAGATTTCCCAGTGATGGAGTAAATCCCCTGTGGCATCGTCCTGGATTTAATTTCAAGTTGCAAAATTAAAATCTTCTTTTCTTTAAGGTTAGGTTATTCTTCCTTCCCTTAGCATTAGATCTACTAGTGGCAGAGTACGCCCTTCGTGGCACTTCCCTAGTATCAAAATTCAAAACTTGATCCTCTATAGCTAGGAATTCTTCCTTCCTATACGATCATCCAGACTTTCTTTTCCTTTAGGGTTAGGACTTCCCTTCCTTTAGGATTATATCTACTAGTGGTTGAGTACGCTGCCCTCAGCACTACCCTAGTATCATTTTAAATTCAATCTTCTAAGGTTAAGGTTTCCTTTTCCTTAGAATCAAATCTAAATTCGACCCTTTATAGTTAGGAGTTCCTCCTTCCTATACAGTGGCCCAGGTCTTCTTTTCCTGTAAGGATATGATTCCTTCCCTTCCTTAGGATTAGATCCACTAATGGTAGAGTACGCCCCTCGTGGCACTACCCTAGTATCAAGTGTCAATTCGATCATTTGTAGTTAGGAGTTCTTCCTCCCTATATGATCATTAAAGCTTTCTTTTCCTTAGGGATAGGTTTTCTTCCTTCTCCTAGGACTAGATCTACTAGTGGTAGAGTACGCTGGCCCCAGCACTACCCTAATATCATTTCAAATTCAATTATCTAAGGTTAGGATTTTCTTTTCCCTTAGAATCAAATCTAGACTCGATCCTCTGTAGTTAGGAATTCTTCCTTTCTATACGATCATCCAGACCTTCTTTTCCTTTATGGTTAGGACATCCCTTCCTTTAGGATTAGATCTACTAGTGGTAGAGTACGCTGCCTCAGCACTACCCTGGCACCATTTCAAACTCAATCTTCTAGGGTTAGGTTTTCCCTTCCCTTATAATCAAATCTAGATTCAATCCTTTATGGTTAGGAGTTTTTTCTTCCTATAGGATCACCTAGACTTTCTTCTCCTTTAGGGATAGACTCTTACTTTCCCTTAGGACCAGACCCACTAGTGGTAGAGTACACTTTTCCTAGCACTACCCTAGTATCAATTTAAACTCTGATTTGCCAGGGATAGATTTCTCATTCCCTTAGGATGAAAATTCCAGACTTGACCATTCTATTCGGTCAACACCAATATGTGCAATAGAACTATATTCTATTACACATATTGGGGGTTCATTTGTTGACCTCATTTTTGTATGAGGTTAGTAGGACAAATCTAGACCTTAGGATTTTTTCCAATCCTTAGGATTAATCTTAACCCTAGGATCAATCTGATCTTAGATCAATCCAGATTCAAATCAATCTTGATCCCAGATCAACATAACTTAAGACCAATCTAGACTCTAGGATTTTCCTTGATTTCCATCCCTAGGATCTGTTCTAGACCCTAGGACCTCTTCAAATTAATCGTAACCCTAGGATCAATCTAATCCTAGATCAATCCAGATTCAAATCAACCCTGATCTCAGATCAATCAAATTTCCAGACTATTCTAGATCATAGGATCTTTCCTAGATTTTAGATCTTAGGATCAATCTAGACCCTAGGATCTTCCTAGAATCCAGACTTTAGGATCTATTCTAGATGCTAAGAACCTTCTAGATCCCAGACTTTAGGGTTTCCTAGATTCTAGGATCTTCCTAGACTTCAGTCCCTAGGATTTCCCTAGATCAATTTAGGTCTTAGGATTCTCCTTGACCTTAGATCTATCCAAACCTCAAATTTTTTCAAACTCCAGAACAACCCAGACTTTAAATCAATCTATTCAAGACTCAAATCAATTCAGAGTTTAATTCAATTCAAACTCTGACCAATCCTGACCTTTAAACAACCCAGGTTTAGTTGCTCTAGCCTCTGATCTGACTTTAATCCTATCTAATCATCTACAATCATCCAAATGATTTTAAATGATTTAGATAGTTCAAACCCTATCATTCAAACTCAAAATCTAGCTTAAATTCAGAAGTTCACGTTCAATCCTAAGGCTAAAGGTCTAAGTCCTAAAAGCCTTTTCCAGTGAATCTTCGAACATTTTAAAACCTAGTCAAATGACCTCTGATTCAAGTTCTGTCAGTTCCATACTGATATGAAATGTCTCTAGAGGCAACCCTCCAAATTTGAGTTCATTCTGAGATCAACCCCAGAAACTGAATTGAAATCCAAAGGCTGTAAAACCTTCAAATATTTACAGTCCATGCCACTGGACCTACCACCCAGTGGATTTTGATCCTGGAGCTTTCTCCAAAGCTCCAAATCACTTCCAAATCCTTGATTATGACTCATTGAGCATTAAACTACATTTTGTTGGACTCAATTTGACCCCCAGTTGACCAGGGGTCAAAATGACCAAAATACCCCTATTGGGGTGTTAATAGTCACTTTGGTCAAATGAGCTCCAAATTGAATGCGACCACCTCCAGCAAGTTTCAAATATTAAACCCAATCTATTGAACCCAAAACCAGCCCCTGGGTAAATTTGGTTGAACAAGTCAACCAGGTTGACCAAACAGGCCCTTTAGGGTCAAAATAAGTCATTTTGACCAAATGACCTCCTCAGACCTTGGGACCACCACCATTGGTCTCCAAATATCATTTCAAATCTGTTGAACCCATTTCTAGACCCTGGACCCTCCTGGTTGACCAAGTCAACTAGGGTTGACCTAAAGGCCCATTAAAGGCCCAAATAGGTCATTTTGACCAAATGACCCCTCAGACTTTGAGACCACCACTAGTAGACTCAGAATATCATTCTGAATTGATTGAACCCAATCCCTGACCCTGGGTCAACCTGGTTGACTAAGTCAACCAAGTTGACCCATTAAACCCTTTAAGGGCCTAAATGGGTCATTTGACCCAGATGACCAATCTGACCGTTGAAAACACATCTGCTAGACTCCATTTACCATTTCAAATTGAATCAGTACAAACCTTGACCCTGGGTCAGCCTAGTTGACTAGGTCAACTCAGGTTGACCAATTTAAACCCTTAAGCTCTTTTAAACCCAATCAAGCTCCATATCAATTTTAAAACCATTCAAACTTCTCTGACCATTTCTCTTAGTGATTCAAACTTGATTGGACCTTTGACCTAGTCAATAGTTGACCAAGTCAACTAAGACTCAAGTTTAGTCAAATCTGACCCATTTGGGTCAAGTTAATCCTTGTGATCAAATCATTATTTTTGAACCCTCAATTTGATTCTAATATATGATTCAAGCACACTTAAGCATATCATGATCCAAGTCATGATCAATTTGACTTGGTCAACCCATAAGCATTAGTCAAACCTTATTCCATATATATTCCTTTTCCCATATTCAAGACATGTAGCTCTAAACCAATTGAATCCTACTCAAATAACTTCAAAGTCTATCCTATCAAGCTTTGGCCATGTAGACTGGTCAAAACCAGTCAACAAAATGGTTTAAAGAACTTTTGGTCAACCCGATCAAGCCAAACTCATCCAGCTCAAATCAAGCCTGTCCAGCCCTTGGAACCAGCTCCAGAAACTTCCCTGAACTCCACCTGACTTTACCCAGCTACTGGTGTGCCCTCAGCCCGACCATAACAACCCTAGTGGTCCCCTCCACGTGAAAGGAACCTAGGGTCGTTCTCACCTGAGGAGCCATTCTCTCTGCCTCATAACAGTCTGGGACACATGTCCTCAATCCCAACTATCATCCTAAGGCATCTGGACGGTCCAAAGCAGCTCCATCAGTTGAATAGGGAAAAGAGAGACGGGAGAGCTCATTAGGAACCGATCTCCTATTCCAGTCTAGCTCCAGCCGCTCTGGCTTTTCGTTTCGATCCCCTGGAGCTTCCCCCACATTTCCCCGATCAATTCTTCGCATTTGGTGGCCGCCGGCGATGAGCTCGAGGACAAGCCGATGCTAGCTCCGTCCAACCCACCCCAACGTTCTGTAGAAGCTTCCTCCGGACCTGGAGTCTTCTACAAATCTAAGCGTGGTCAATCTACAAGCTCAACCATATCTTGAACTTGTCAAACCATTGTTTAAATTGAGGTATATCTTAAACCCTAGGTTTTAATCTATGTTATTAAGTAACATTCTAATGATTGCATCAAAGGCTCAAAGAGGATTTCCACACTCTTTCTTCAATCCTAAAATACCACAGGGTTTTATTAAGCATTTTTGAAGTGCAAAATGAAAAATGAGATTAGAGCTTGCGGTTTAACAGGAGGAGGAAGATGATTCCACAGTCGTTGGATCTTTTCTTTTAAGATCAACGGCTTCGATCGGGTTGGATCCACGGTTTGTTTGGATGTATCAAAACCACGGGTTGATCTATTTCTCCTCTGGATAAATCTAGACCGTCAATCTAAACCGCGGGATCAAATTCGACCGTCAGATATTTCTAGATCAAGGTCAGCCGTGGGATTCATCTTAGCCGTTGGATCAACGCATAGTTAGATCCAACGACTCTGTTCACAGTCACGCTGGATAAGTGAATGGGGCCCCACTTGACCGCCACCGCTCGTGTGGCCGAATTCCGTCCCGCCACGTGGAAGGCTCAGCCCAGGTCAACGCCGCCATTTGACCTTATTTTAAATCCTTAAAATAAATTTAAAATTTACCCAGAACTTTAAAAAAATGTAGGAATTTCATTTCCTAACCATTTTTGGAGTTCTTGGACTCCTTTTGTTCATATTTTCTTCTAGTTTATTTAAAAATTAAAATTAAAATATTCTGAATTGCTTTCTGTTAATTATTTCAAGTATTCAGAAAAGCTTATTTTATTTTTAAATAAGAATATACAATCTGTTTGAATCTGAATTTTGGCAGAGGTATTCTAGGGTCTATTCATGATCTTCCTTAATTTTCTCAAGCTCATTTGATGCAATCTCAATTAGGTTGTGAATTTACAAAAATCTTGATCATTATTTGATCTTGATTTTTGAAAATTCATAATTAATTCAATCCAAATTCAATTCATTAATACTAGGGCTCTATGGAATCAATGAGAGTTTCCCTTTCATTGAAAAATAAAATTAGATTGTAATCATGTATGGTTTGAGGAAGATTTGCTTTGAATAGTATATAGATTTCCATAAATAATTAACAAACCATATCTGATTATAATATCAAATTAGATTGAGCTTCATTTGAGGATGTCTTTGGATTGAAATTAGATTGAAGAAAATGTAATAAATCAAATTTAAATCCAAAAATTACAAACAATATCTCAAACTGACCAGAATTGAATTCTTAATCAATGAAAAATAAAAGCCCCTTGACTGGACTTTAAAATCAAGTTTAATTGAAATTCAATATTTAATTAATTTAATTAATTAAAAATAATTAAAAGTTCCAAAAAAATTTCAGACACATGGAGATCACTCCTTAGGTCAATCCTGACCTTTGGAGTTGATTTCAAGGAGTTCGGAGATCATTTGGACTCAAACCATAAAAAGGGCCTTAATTAAAGTAATTTTAAAAATTTAATAAATACTCAAAACTTCAAAAATTCATAACTAATTCAAATGAACTCCAAATTGAGCAAACTCGAAGGCATACAACTCATCTTAAGCTCTAATATTTGTTAAAAATGTTAAGTTTCTAGAAATCAATCAAATTTGAAAAAGTCAACTTTTGGTCAAACTTAGTTCAAATTCAAGTCAAAACTCAAAACCTTCATAATAAAATATAGAAAAATCCAATTTCAGTGTACTTACTGTCTAACTGATCATATTAAGGTCCAGTATTTTAATAAAATATTAACTTTCCAAAAAAATACTTTAAATCAAAAAGTCAAATTTTGACCCTTAAATTAAATCATTACAATAATCCAGAAAAATCTCAAAATTCAATAAATCATTAAAAATTTCAGAAAATCTTAAATCAACATTAAAAATAGCAAGCAAATAACCTTAATTAAAAATTTAATCAACCTTCAAACATTAATCAAACTCAAATCATTTAATTATATCGGGTACCACTCGGTAACCCAGGCCTACGAGGCTATTAAATTAGCCCCAAGGAAGGTGAAATAAACTTCACGGCCTCAGTATGCAACAAAGGTGGTATCCAATAAATAATTAAATCAAATTTAAAATTAAATTCAAATCATTAAGATTTAAATTTTAATTAAAATCCCTTAAGCCTTCAACCAACTAGAACATTAAGCAACTTCAATCAAATAATCCTATTTAGGACATATCAAAACCACACAGCCTCCTACACACACTCTAGATATTTGCTAGGACAACCAACTTTAGTCTTAGGCTAGGCCGGTGTTTACTTTTCTGTTGTGTGCTGGGTTTTCGAGCTTTTACTGCATGCTGTTTGCTAGTGGTAGAATTGATGTGATTGTTTATTTATTTACTACACTCTATGATGTGATTGATTCTACGTTAGACCTACCCTTAGGTTAGGAATGATTTATACTAATTCAATCTTATGCAGGTGGCCATGCTCATACAGGGCATTAAATAAAAAGCGGGCAAATAATTAAGCTTTAAAAATTGACATGTTTTGTGCAGGTGCTAAGCATGCTAAGACCCCCTTTAAATCAAAAAGAGCATGGCCAAGTGTGGCTGGTTTGAATATTTTAAATTTTTAATATATTAACTGCTTGAGATGAATTATAACTGCTTGGGATGCCATTTTTAAATTGCTGATTATTAGGATAACCTTGCAGGATCGAGTCTAGATTTTTTAATTTTGATTAATGTAATTTGATATGAATTTGAGTTGTAATGTGTTAAGTACTTTGAGATTGAGATGTTTAAACATCCAATTTGGAATCCAAAGAGGAAGGAACATCCCTTAGGGGAGAGTTCCTATCCATTTGGAGATCCAAATTAGGATGAATTTCAAACATCCAAAGAGAAAGGATAACAACTCTATTCAGGGGAAGTTTCTTTTCATTTGGGTATCCAGACTCGACGATCCAAGGAGTTCCAAGAAGGCGAAGAAGTGAAGAACGAGAGGAATCTCAATTCTCAAAATCACTTGAGTCTTAGGAGTATAATCCGGGTTATAGTCAGTGGTACCCGGCCACTTTACTTTCCTACAGACCCTGGGTTGTATAATTAAGTGGCACTTGCCACATGGACTTTCAGTTTGAGCACTTATTTAATTAATTTAATTATTTAATTAATTTAATTATTTAATTAATTTTATTACCTGATGTTGATTGCGATTAAGGACTTGCCTGCTTTTCATAGTTTTTTGGCGATTATTGCATGTCAATTTTGATTTAGCTTGGAACTCGATCGGAGGCTCGTGACGGTACGGTCATAAACTATTTCTACTTAAATAAAATTTAAAAACTTTAAGCTCAGATAGTAACTCTAACGCTTTTAAGAAGTAAGCTCGGACTCACTGGGGGTTTTTCATGCATCATATTGAATCTTCTCTACCGTGTTAGGCACCTCCACGCCTGCGGGTTTTGGCAGACCACCTAACCTATTAGGATGCAGTTCTGTCCAAGGGGATGTTGTGCAATCTCTAGGATAAAACCTATTTTTAAGCCTGATTTTAAAACTGCTACATGTTGATTTAAGCATTTCATCGAGTCAACTAGCATGCATTGCATTAGATATAAATTAAAAATTGAGTCTAAATCTTAATTGCATTTTTAGCTTAAACATCCCACCCAACATATGTTAAGGGGCTACTTAGGAATCTGCTCTAGATGTCAGCCCCGCTCTCCTTAAACTAATCTTAAATAACATCCTTAACCACTCTTTCATAAAGACTTTGACTCATGGTTTTGAAATGTTTAGGTAGTTTAGCTGGCTCCCCAATCCAGGCCGGGGTAAGTCTAGATTGCATTGCATTAGCTAGGATTCGAGTCACTGATTTTTAGTACCCAATTTTAGACTTAGGTTCTGAGGCAGATGTTCAATCCTAAGACCTCAACCTCCGGGAATCTAACTCCCACTTTCTAATAAAATCAATCACTTAAACATCAAATCTATTTCCATCAAATTTAAGCCCAACACTTAGAATAGGTTGGGGTGTTTCTGAAGCAATTCAGAATCTCAAAGCACCTCCTACCCTTCTTCCTTTGACTCCAAAAATAACTGTTCAAATTTGATCCAGTCCCTGTTGAATTTCCAACCCTTAACCTCCTTTGACATCAAACGTTAAAATCTTTAATAAAATTTGTATCGCTATTTTAATCGAGAGTTTTCGTAGGAAATTTCTGGTTTTCTGCGATGTAATTAAATACGAGGGCTTGTGCTAGTAGGAGATTTTGAAACCCAGACCTGATTTCAAAATTAAGATTTTTAAAACCCTCAATTAATTATCTTCGGAAAATTAACTTTACGATCATTAAACATCTTTCTGATTCTTCGGGATCATATGTTGTTTCTCCTTGAGTTTGACTACGATAATCAGGGTAAATAAAGACATATAATCTGAACCTGTTAGAGAATGATATGTTCACCTTTCGAGGTGATATATCATTCATAATAAGTGTTCGATTATAAAATTTAAAATTCCAGAAATTAAATATTTTCCAAAGAAAATTAAACACTTTTTTTTAAACTATATTTTTTAATCAAACAATTATATTCTCCTAAGTGATGTGACCTAGGGTTTGAATCTTACCTTGATTTAATGGATGAAATTAATCGTTTAATGGCTTGTTGCATTTATAAATTTTCCACACTCCATTTTGATGAAGGAAGCGGGGTCCAAAAAGCTATAGATCGACCTGCACGAGTCTTGGATGATCTTTTCTCTCGGTTGGCCAAAAAACTCACCGGCGATGGGTTCAAATAGCTGGATTTGACTTAGGATATCTGGACTAGAGGATAGAAAGCTCAAAACGAAATCATAAAGGGGTCTGGGAGGCTTAAGATAGTGAGAGAATGTAGATTGGAGAATGAGAATCCTATTAGAAGTTTTGGCCAATTCAAGTGCCCGTGAATTGAATAGACGGCCTTGATCAGTTGGCCAACTCCCTTGATGTCTTCCACGTGTCCTGTGGTGGTTGGGATAGTAGGGAATCAAGAGGATAAAAGGACATGAGGTGGAAAGCCTCTCTCGTTTATTTAGATCTAAATGGGTCCTAGGATCTAAATAGATCTAGGAACAAGGCAGATCCTAGGATCTAGATTGCTCTAGAGTCTGAAGTCTAGGAGTATCTTAAGGCTTAAAGTTTAGAAGTATCCTAAGGTCTAGAAATCCTTGGGTTTGGAATCTAGAATGGTCTAATATCTAGAGTCTATGAAGAATCCTAGGGTCTAGAGTAGATCTTAGGCTCTAGAGTCTAGGAAGAATCCTAGGGTCTGGGAGGGTTTTAAGGTCTAAACTCTAGAAGGATCCTGAAGTTTAGGCTCTAGAAAGGTTCTAAAACATAAGTATATCACAAGGTCTAGAGTTTAAAAGGATTCTAGTATCTAGAATAGATCTTAAGGTCCTAGATAGGTCTGGAAATTAAATCTAGATTAATTAGAGGCTAAAATTATCTTGGGATCTGGATTGATTTGAGTTTTAAATAAGTTGATTAAGATATGGGTTGATCTGGAACTTGAATAAATATAGGGTAAAGATTAATTTGAATCTGGATTGATATAAGATCTAAATGGATCCTAGGGTCTAAAGTAGGTCCTAGGGCCAAAGAAGATCATATGATCTGGAGTCTGCCAGAATCCTAGGGTCTAGAGTAGATCCAAAGGTCTGGAGTCTAGGAGGATCCTAGAGTTTAGATTAACCTGGAGTTTGATTGAATTGAGTTTAAAATTAATATGAGATTAAGGTTGATTTGAATTTGGATTGATATTAAAGTCTGGATTGATCTAAGATCAAATTGATCATAGGGTCAAGATTGATCCTAAGGACTGAAAAGATCCTAATATTTGGATTGGTCCTACTGACCTCATATAAAAATGAGGTCAACAAATATCCAGACCCGATGAATCCAAGGAGCTCACAGAAGGAAAGAAGATGAAGAAGTGAAGACTTAGAGAATATCACACTCTCAAAAATCACTTGCATCATTTTTAGGATTAAAATTTTGGTTGTTGTTAGTAGTACAAGACCACTTTTAATTTTTACAAACCCTGGGTTATAATTTAGTAGAATTTGCCACATGGACTTTAAATTTATTTAATAATTGATCGATATTGATTATTTACATTGAGTGGGCTTTAGAAATTGCCTCCTTTTCTACATTTTTTTCTTGCATGCCACTTTTTGAATTAGCTTGGAAACACATAGAGGCTCATGAGGGAACGCTAAAACCTTTTTCTACTCAAATTAAATAAAATTTTAGGCTCACATAGAAATTTGAACGATTTTAATAAGTAAGCTCGGGTCCGTTGAGAGATTGCATGCATTCATATTAAAATCTTCTCTACCTTATTAGGCATCTCGCTGCTTGTGAGTTCTGGTAGACCACCTGGCCTATTAGGGTGTAGTTCTGTCAAGGAGATGCTATGCAATCTCTAGGAATAAATCTATTTTTAAGCTTTTTTAATATTGCTTCATACTAATTTTGCATACATGGTAAACTAGCAGATATTGCATTAGAAATAAATTAAAGAGTCAAAATTTTTAATTATATTTTGAGGCATAATCACCTTATATAAGTCAAGGGGATAATTAGGATCTACTCTAGACGTCAACCCTAATTCCTAAAAACTTAAATAACAATCTATCAAACTTTCATAAAAGACTGGAAACATCATTTTAAAGCCCCTAGGTGGTTAGCTCGCTCCCCAATCCAGGTTGAGATAAGTCTAAATTTATACTTCATTAGCCAGGTTCGGGCCACTATCATTTAGTGCCCAAAATAAACTTAGGATCCAAGGCAAGCTCAAAATTATAAGACCCCAATTTCGAGACTATAATACAAAATTTTTAATAAATCGACAACTCAAATTAAAATCCTCTAAAAACCAAAATTTAAATTCCAACATATAAGATAGATATTGGTGTTTCTGAAATGTTTTAAAATCTCAAAACACCTCCTGCCTTACATCCTTTGGCTTCCATAGTAAGTGCTCAAATTTGACCCAATCCCAGTTGAAATTCAATCACCACTCCATTGATATCAATCTTTGAGAATTCTAAATAAAATTTCTACTGTTATTTTAATCGAGTTTTCTTAGGAAATTCATATTTCCTTCGATGTAATTAACTACGAAAGATTGTGCTTCCTTACATTTTTCTTTACCTGCAGAATGAAATGACACTAGAAGGCTTACAAGCAAGTGACGATGTCACCTAAAGGCTAAAACTATCACAAATTTTTTTTATTCATTTTTTATTAGTATTCTTCTTCTTCTTATTTTTTTAAATTTGTTAAATTTGATTAGTCTGCTATTGTTTATAAAAAAACTTTATGTAAATTAGTTTGCAATGTTATATATAAGATATTGGATGTTATTGTTACGTATACAAGTTCAATAAAGAGCGATTTCTAATCGTTTGTGCGTTTGTTTGTGTAGGGCATGAAGCTCAAATTATCGATTGCATATCATTTGTTATTTACGTACCATCTATTAGTTGCTTGATGAAATGCCTCATTGAAATAATGTTAAAATTGTGTTCGTATTAGACATTTGTGTTAAAAAAATGCAGGTGTTCAAAAGCTTTATCACACGCCTTCGTATGAACTTACTGAAATTCATGCTTTCATAATTGTTATTACTTTGGCATATGAAATTTTATAAATATTTCATTCTACATAAGTCATGTTATGGAGATATAAGTCCACATTCATAAATATGTTAATTTACAAATGAACATCCAACTCTGTAAACTTCTCTTTTAGATTAAATGATACATGATGGCTCTTGTTGCATGCCATTTATAAAAAAAAAAATCATTTTCTAAATGCAATTCCATTTAATTTTTTTTCTTGTAAACATTAGAATAATACATGATGAGAGGATGTCAATAATTTCCTTGTATACTATCTACATGTGTAGTGGTATTTTAGTGTTATACATATACATTCATGAATTTATTGGAGAATCAATGTATACATTCAAAGAAGAGTTTGATGGTAATGTTGAAGGGATATAGTTTTTTTATGAGTATTTGTGCTTTAACATCCAAATGAATAGTAGTTGAGATACAAACTTGATGTGTGTTATGTTCCAAGTTTATATGTAAATGTGGCTTTAATGAGTGATGTCCATAAGGAGAAGTCTATCTCCATGTTTAGAGCTCTGATAGCTCTGATAGCATTGATACATTTAATGTAATAACCCATAGCTATAGCTCACTTAGAGTTATGTCTGGAGTGATATATTCTTCCCTTACCTCATTCCAATAGTTTCATTTGGTTGCAAAATTTTGTCAAAATTTCATTATCATAAATACATCAATAAAAATACATGTATATAATTTTATCTACTACAAAAAAGCTGTTGTCAAAATATCGACTTAAGTCCAATAGCCTCTTTTAAAATGGAAGGTGTTTAAAAATTCCTTCTATTAATTAGTTCAAATGGTGCAATTATTCGTGTCAAGTTGTAATGGTGATTTTGGAATATTCAATTTCTTATTTCATTATTTCAATCTTGCATTTTGAATATACATATTCATTTCACTTATATACACATGAATATAAATATTCATATACATAAAATTTTGACACATCTTTCTCTCTCTCTCTTTGCATTACTTGTGAGGGAATGATGGAGCTAATTGGAAGCTAAGCTAAGGAAATCAGTCACCTCAATTTCTTCCAAATGGAGGTACAACGGCCGGAACCACCGTTGACTTGCTTCGGTGAGGTAAGTATTCTTAAACTTAGAAGGCCATAGGTCTCATAAGCCAATGGTTGTGTGCTCTTCTAGCCTTAGGTCCATTTAGTAACCCCTGCATTTAATTTATATTTATTTTCTATAAACCTAGAACCCATCGTATGAATTAGGATACTATGTATGATGTGATTTGCTTAAATCTATGTGTATGTTAAGGATTAGTGAATATGATTGCAATCCTACACAGCACTAGTGTCACATAAGGATAATAATTAAGGATGAGTCTTAGTGAACCTAGGCAAAATCTTTGATTTATATACACATCCTTTAGGATTGAGACATTAAATATAGAGAACTTAGTGACATTACTCCTTAGGACTAATATACATAATTGATTTGACATCAATCAATCTCAAACAATAATAAATTAATCACTAACTCTTCTTCAAGTTTAAAAACTTCAATAATTAATAATAATTTAAATAAAATACATAAAAATATCAAATCATCCTCAATCAACCCTAATCAATACATACAATCATTAAAAATAAAATTCAAACCTAAATTTCATTAAATTTTAATTAATATTTTAATTACTCCTTAATTAAATATTATTTAGATAAATTCATTAAAAATAAAAAAATTCAAAAATATGAATGAAATTCAAATAAAAATAAAATAAGGAATAAAAATAATTTAAAATACATTAAAATTAAATAAAATCTTGAGATTAATAATTCAAATTTAAATGAAACTTTTGAATAAAATTTAACTAATAATTCATTAATAATTAATTTAAAAAAGTGAAAAATTAATTAAAAGTTCTAAATAATTTAATAAGAATAAAAAAAATCTAATAATTGATCCAAACTTCAATCAATATTAATCCAATCAATACAATACACTTTACGGTCCTGGTGTAGTAATCACTCAACTCTTAAAAATTTATCTTAAAATCAACATTAAAACATTTACACTTAAATTCAAATTAAAAACGCACTTTGACCTACAACGAACATTAAAATTTTAGACAACTTTAACGACTACCCAACATAGGACATATCCAAGTCACACAGCCTAATGCACACACTTTAGATGGTTTGCTAGGACAATCACTTCTAGTTTTAGGCAGCCGGTGTTTTCCTTTCCTCTTACTTGTGAGTCAAGTTTTTTTATGATTTTCACTGCATGTTGGTTGTAATAAATTGATTGATGTGATGATTTGTGATGTATAAATTTATTATGCAATCTGTGAATTGATGTGATGGATATTAGATTACTCCTATGTTAGAAATGATATGGATGCTTACAAAATTTTCTACAGGTGGTCATACTCATACTGGGCTAAACTTAAGGGGGCTAATTAAATTTTAATTTAAAACTTTTTTACAGGTGCTTAATTACTAACCCACTAACCCCCCCCCCCCCTTTAAATTAAAAGAGCATGGTCAAGTGTGAATGTGCTCTGATTTAAGTAATTTAATTATATAACTGCTTGAGATGATGTTAATTATTTTGATTATAATTACTTAGGATAATCATACAGGTTTTCTAAAGTCTTTTAAATTTTTAATATTTAATTTAATTTAATTGAGTTGTGAAAGTCAATTTTAAGATGGGATACTAACCATCCAACATGAAGTCCAAAGAGAAGGAAACATCCTTAGGGGACAATTCCTTTCATTTGGGAATTCAAGTTAAGATGATTTAAAAATCCAAAAAGGAAAGAAACACTCCTTCGAGAGGAGTTCTTTCCATTTGGATACTTGGACCTAATGAATCCAAGGAGCTCGTAGAAGGGAGGAAGATGAAGAAAGCAAGACATCAAAAATATACCATTTTAAAATTACTTATGTTATTTCTCGGATTAGAATCTGGGTTATTATCAATGATACCTGACCACTTTTAATTTTTGTAGACCCTAGATTGTAATTAAGTGGCATTTTCCATATGAACTTTTCTTACACTTACTTTATTTATATTTTAATTATATGACTTGATTGATGTGTTCAATTCTACGCAATATGAGTTTCATAATCTTTCTAGGTTTCTTACTCTTGCATGCTGATTTTGTTTTCGCCTATATGCATTAAGGCTCTTTAAGGACTAAAATTTTTCTACATTTAATTTAAAAAAAATTTAGGCCAACATAGAAATATAAATAGTTTTAAGAAGTAAGCTCGGGTTTATAGAGGGTCCCATGCACGCATATTATACCTTCTCTTCTTGTTAGGCACCTCCCCATCTGTCAGTTATGGCATACTATCTGGCCTATTATAGTGCAGTTTTGTCTAAGGGATATTGTGTAATCGCTAGGAAAAAATCTATTTTCTAAGTCTTATTTTAAAACTGCTTCGTATCACTTTTTCATATAAGGTCAATCAGCATGCATTACATTAGAAACCAATCAAATAAATAAAATTTTAATTGCATGCAAGCATAACTACCCTGCATAAGTAAATGGGCTAATTAGGAAATTCTCTAGACATCAGTTCCAATTCCTCAAAAATTAAATAAAAACCCTACCCATCATTCATAAAGATCGGACTCATAGTTTTGAAGCATTGGGTGATTAGCTAGCACCCCAATATAGGCCGGGAAAAGTATAGATTTATATTTCATTAGCTAGGTTTGGGCCAATAAGGTTTAGTGCACAAAATAAATTTATGATCCAGGGCGGACCCAAAATCATAAGACCCCACCTTTAGGAATATAATCCCAACATTCTAATAAGCAACAACTTAAATTAAAATTTCTCTTCAAACCAAAATTTAAAGCCCAACACATAGGATATATATGGGTGTTTTTGAAATGCTTCAGAATCCCAAAACACCTCCTATCTTTCATCTTTGGCCTTCAAAATAATGACCCCATTCCTAATTGAAACTCCGACCTCACCCCTTTGATATCACTCCTTGAAATCTCAAAAATAAGATTTCTACCATTATTTTATCAGGAGTATTCATAGAAAATTCAAATCTTCTATGATGTAATTAACTACGATGGCTTTCCTTTATAGGAGATTTAAAGAGCCTAATTCAATCTAAAAATTAATTAATTCTCTTTGAGATATCAAAATCAACGATGATCATTATTGTCATATTCTATCCATGGATAATATGTGATATTTCTTTCCCCGAAAAGACAATCATTTATCAACATGATTTTGATTATGAAATTAATGATAAGTCATCTAGATTATCGTATCTTAATATTTGATCGAATATTATTTTGACCCTTCAGGGTCATATGTAGTTTATTCTTGAATTCAACTATGATATTCAGGATCAAATTCATAATTCTAAATTTGAACCCATTAGAAAATTTTATCTCTACCTTCCGAGGAGGCATATCATATCTAATGGTATGTTCAATTTTAGAATTAAAATTTAAAGTCAATTTCAAGTTTCCCAAAAAATTAAAATTTTAATTAGTTTTCATCCTTTCCAAAGCAAAGCTTAAAAAAATAGTGATATCAAGTTTGAGAATAAAGTTGCCCACTTTAACCCTAATATTAATGTCATGAGTTAATTCTTGGGCCTAAATAACATTATCAAAAATGCCACGACCCTTAACAAAATAGGTTTGTTAAGAAATAAATCCAACCTACCCATCAGGAACTTGGAATTCAATTTATTGAAAAAGGAACACAAACTAATAGGCCTAAAATTGGCCTAATAACTAATGGCCTCTTTCTTAGGAATCAAAGCAATATTAGAAGAATAGAAGTACTTAGGGTAAGGAGTACCATTAAAAAATCTTTAATAGCTTCCATAATATCCCTTTTAATAATATCCCAACTCTGTTGAAAAAAATTTGTGGTAAAGCCATCAGGGCTTGCCACCAAATCAGAATTCAACCCTTTAATGGTGTCAAGGATTTTTATTTCTTTTTTAGTGGGAACTTGATTGAGAAGAATGTTGTCATCTTTAAAAATTAAATAAGGGATGATACCAGTATTTTAAGGAGGAATAGGAACAAAACTACTATTAAAGATACTTCTAAAATACTCCACCCTATAATCAAAAAATTAACTTCTCATCATCACAAATTAAACCATCTTGTAAAAGAATCTTATGAATACGATTACTAGCCCTCTTGTGATTAGTTATAACATGTAAAAAATTTAGTATTTCTATCCCATTTATCTAAAAGTTTAGACGCATCTTTCTGCCTCCAAAAAACTTCATCCATCCCTTGCAGATGGAATAAGTTAACTTTAGCCTCATTAAGAAACTTCAAATTCCCACTAGAAGGATCATTAAGATAAAGGTTGTACATACACAATCGACAGATTGCTCGAGCTCCTTAATATTGAAAAATAAATTTTTAAAAACACATTTGTTCCTCCAACTTTACTTTTGCTTTAATCTTTCAATTTAAACCATAGGACACTGCCAATTACTCTCAAAAATATTATAAATAGAAGCATCTAAAAGCCAATAGTTTGAAATCTAAAGGAATAAGACCTAAGGCATTTTTAAAAATTATTATTGAGCAAAAGAGGAGAATGATCAAGAGTGTTCTACTCAAATGCTCAATGTCACTCATAGAAAGTTAGAAATCCATCTATCATTGAAAAGGGTCCTATTAAGCCTTTGCCACATATTGGACTTTTTTCCAAGTAAAAACACTACCAAAAAACCAATATCATGTAAATTACATTCATAATCATGTTATTAAAATCTTTCATAGCCTGAGGCTTGGGGGATTTGCCCCCACTCCTCTCACAAGCATTAGAGATAGTATGAAATCCCCACCAACAAACCAAGGAGAATTAGATGTAATAGAAAAAGCATTTAATTGATTCCAAAAGTTTCCCTGCCAGAACGTAAACAAGCAGCATAAATAAAGGAACCATAGCATTAGAGTTGGTAAACACTAATTTGGGTGTGAACCTGCTAAGGAAAATCACGAATACTGTTGATACTAGCACGATCATTCCAGAAAATCTAAATTTTGTTGGAACAATTATCAAAACTCCTACTAAAACCAAGGAAATTACCAGTAGAATTTAGTTTAAAAGAAGAAATGAAAGTGTCAAATAGAATAAGAACAATAATATTATGCACCCTACAAAAGGTTCCTAACCCTCATTCTAGAATCATAACCCCCTACACCCCTCACATTCCAAATAAGAGCCTTAACCATTAAGAGAATTCACAACAGTTTGAGCATTGGTAGAACGAAGAGTGGGTAAAGACACATTAAACCATCATTATCTATAATGTTATAACTATTGATAATAGGAGTGGACACTACACCAGTTTGAACTTTTTCATGTAACTTGGAAACCAAAACATTAGGGTCATTATTAACAAGAACATTAACAGTAAATAAGAGGAATTTCTCCCTCCTCACAAGCATCAAATCTCAACAAGTTAGATTCATTAACAACTCTATCAATAGAATAAGTATGTTTACCAGAACTAGCTATAGACTCAGAAAATTGAGAAGGCATTTTATTTAGATTATAAGGGTGTTGAGATTGACTCTGTTCCCGATTAAGAATAGAGCAAACCCAATAACCGATAAAGAAGACTGAAGATCATTTTGTTTGGGTAAAGTAATATTATTTAACAAAGGATTATTATTATCAAACAGAATAGGACCCTCCAACTCCTCATTCAAATCATCTAGATTATCAAGTTTATTCATATCATAACTAATATTCTCTTTATCAATAGCATTCACATTACCAATACTGAAATTAGAAATATCATTGAACAGCTCAATCAGCTTAGGAGAAACCACCACATTAGGCCTAATAAGATTACTCGTATTATTCCCAGCCGCAGTAGGTTCCTCCTCAACAGATTAAGTTTGATTACTCTTAAGCGTAAGATGAAGGAGGAAACATTCATTAACCCGATGACCATGGATCTTGTAATGATAACAAAATTCTGGAACCTTTTCAAACTCAACCTTCTGCATACACCAAAGTGCTTCAGATCCTAACCAAATTTCTTGGGGTGCTTCTTAGATATATCAACTTCAACCAAATTACGTACCACAGATGGCCTAGTTCTAGAACCAGTTACATGATTGATTTACAATGGCCTTCCAAATATTGAACCCAAAGCATGAAGAGCACATTTGTTAAAAAAATATTGATATAAATGCAGAAAATAAATCTAAATCGGCACAATCAGAGATTCCTCTTTAATATCAAAGGAAGGAGTCCACTTAAATAAATGTATTTGACAATTATTTATTTAGTAAGAACACCTAGCAAAAGCTTTACTGTAATTGAATCGCAACATGGTGAGGATCCAACACCATATAAAAAACAAACCTAAAAGTTTCAAATTACACAAAAAAGCATGAATAGTCTAGATTAGGACTATGAATAAAAAATTTCCCCACCAATGTAAATTGGAATGGAGATGCAAGTTTAACCACATCCTCAGCATAGATCAAAATCGCAGGAGCACATTTGAAAGACAAACAAGTGAAAGAAAAGGAATGAACAGAAGATGAGGAGGCTCCAGTAAGAACATCTTTAAAAGAACGCGATGAGCCATTGTTATCCTTACAAGATAAATCAAAGAAACCTTGTTTTCCAATAGAGGAAGAAGGTAAGCTGTTACCCCATGGATTAGATGGAGGATCAACTATCACAACTCGAAGAAATCACGGGCCAAAGCTAACCCAAAAACACACAATCACTAGTAAGGATCTTACCACAAACCCAGCAGAGGATGATTGCACAAAATCAGCATAGCCAAACGTGAAGTAGGGAGGAAACCAAGAATCCCCATAGCACAGAACAGAGGGAGGTGACGGTTGGATTTATTAAAGATCTTTTTTTGGATAAAACCCATCGAGGGACCTACATGTTAATATAATAAAGGGATACAAGGTCCTAAAGGGTACCTTGAGCCACTACTACCCAAAGAGATACAATCAAACTGAAAAATAAGAAACTTAATAGCATAAGGTCCCTACTAAATTACAATGAGGAACAGAAAGAAAATAATAAGATAGAGCAAAAGGCAACAGTGATGAAAGCCATCCAGCATAGAGTTGGAAAAACCAATAATAGAAGAGAACAACCCTAGCCAAATAAAAAGGACAAACCAATAGAAGAACACGAGTGAGCATTAGAATGAGTACTCCTGCCAATAGAAACCTTGAAACCTTTATTTTTGTTTTTCTTACCTTTCTTGCCATAAAAAATAGTGAATCCCTCATTATCCACTTGCACAATGTTAAAATTACTATCTTCCATAAAAACATTAGAGATATCATCATTATTTCTCCCATCACCCCAATCATCACCAAATTGAGAGCAAATCCAATCAGAGAGATAAATATGATCAATAGAATTCAAGTTCAGCAAATGCTTCGCACCATCAAGATTAATAACCACTTAATCAGAGATAGGGGACACTGGTAAGTTAATTATAGGCACCTTATTCAAGACATCCAAACAATTACTAAAAATAGCAGGAGCATCGACAGAGGCGAGAAGCACCTCACCAATATCACTAGAGGTCACATTCTCCAAATTATCAGCAAGATAGTGTTCCACAGAATCCCTATTAGGGGATAAAGCTATATGATTCTCACAACATCTAGTAGAAGGATCTAAGTTTGCTATAGAATTAATCTAACCCTCATTAACCACAAAAACATTAGCATTTTGTGGAGATGAAAAAATTTCATGAGTGTCAATATTATTGTTACCATTATTAATTTCCTCAATAAGTATAATATCCGTAGCAATAACAGCAGACAAATTATTTTTATTAGTTTGTGAATCCCTACTTAAATGAGGATTAAGGATTACACGCTCATTTTTCATGTTTCCCAATGACTTGCAATGATCACAATAATGAGAAAATTATTCCATCCTACATGTTGAATATAACAAAATATTTTAGTCCCCAACCAGATTGAAGCTAGATATCGCTTAGTTATGTCTAACTCGACCAAGACCCGAGCGACAGAAGGATGAGACTCAATAGAAGTAGCATTATCAATTTTTACAAGGCGACCAAACAAGGAGCCCAAGCCATGTAGTATGCACAGAGAGAAAAAATGGGATCTAATGTTAAGGAAAGAAATCCAAAAGGGGATAAAGGGGGAATCCACCATAATGTCAAAAAATGGAGACCATTTGGTTAGCTTCATATAACAATTGAAAACAAAGTAAGATCTATGTGAAAAAACTGTACTATAATCCATATCATTTTTAAGTTTGATCAAAACATGCTTAGCATCTATGAGGGTGACCAAAAACTCAACACTTTGTTTAAGGTTGAAAAAAAAAATGTTGAATCGCATCAAGAGAAAGCCTGTGATTGGGAAAATTACCAACCAAAGCAAAATTGAAAGGGGAAGCAAGAGCAAAAACCTCTTTATTCGAAATCCTAGAGCCAGTAGCCCCCGAGAGATTGTCGCTTTGAGATTAGAAAAAGCATCCGTAGAGGAGGTGACTAAAAGGGCGTCAAAAAATGAGCGAGAGGAATTTTTACCACTTAAAAGCTAGGATATACCAAATGAACATGGTTTACGGCCATCCGAGATGAAGATCCGTCGAAGGTAGAAAAACTATGAAGAAATATAAAAGGGCAACAAGAAGATCAAAGCCAGAATAATTTTTAGGGGCAGTGAGTAGAGGCGGCTAGGGTGAAGCCCTTACGTCGAAGCTTTTTTTTTTATTAAAGATCCTTTTTTTTTCAATGCGGATAGGGAATATATTGATAGTAAGTCCTGAGAGGACGTCAGAATGATTATATATACACAAAATAGATCAACTAATGTAGAGATTTGTTGCCAAGAACTTAGAATCACAAACATAATTTACAAAAAAAAAAAAAAAAAATTTAGCTTTTGCAGGATTCAATTCACTTGACTCCAACAACAGATTTCAAGAACTGAAGGTTCTTGTTAATTTCTGCAATATCAGTAGCGTGCTTAAGATAGACAGGTAGTTCCACTCCAATAAATAGATAGAGCGCCATGAGTTCCTCCCTAAGGAAGGCTGCAGTGTTTCATTGTAACCCACAATAAGCTCTCAATGAGAAAATTTGATCCCATTGTTGTTCCTCGTTGTTTGTTCTCTGTAAACTACTGATCTCATCGTGAGAATGCAAACCAGTCACACCAACCTCAACTACAGCAGCAGGCACTGGTCTTCCAAGACTTGCGCTCCATGGAGTCAACTTTGTCGAAATTTTCAAAATCTTCATCTTTCGAGGGAACAATTACGGCAGACAATTCATAGTCAGACTTTAATCTGGGAACCTCAGTCCTGCATTCCTCCAATAACTCTTTGTCTCTAGCCACAACACCATTAGTTACCATTAGTATCTTTTCCTCTTCTCCACCGTCTTCCCTTAGTTCTTTTGTCACTAAAGTATCATTAGCTTTTCCTTCTTCACTAAGCTCAACTATAGAAAAATGCTCCGAGCTCAAGTTTGGGGGTTCATACCCTTTATTATTACTCTCTTCATTAGCCGCCATGACAACCACAGTATAAGGACTCTTTGGAGATCCATTGCTCTCAGGAGCAGTTACTTCCTCTCTTACTTCTTCTCCCAGTTGTACTCCTTCTCTGACCTTTGCGGAATAGGCGAAATCGTTCCTTCTTAGCTCCTCCACAGCAGCTGTATCATTCCCAAGCACCACAATCTTTCCCATCTCGTCCACCTCTACAATCCTATCCCCAGTTTTCACTTGTTCCACATCGCCTTCAACGCCTGATTCAACGGCCAGTCTATCTACTCCATTCCGGTCCCCAAATTCCGATAAGACGCCTTGTTGCCTTTCACCTTCAAAGATCCCTGCGTTCTCCCATTTTTCCTCATCCAAAATCATTTCATCTAATTGGTCAGCATCAAACCCTGTATCTATCAAATCCTCCGACTCCAGCGACTCTTTGTCGACCTCCTTCAAAGGAGGCTGAGGGAGGAGGACGCTCATGATTTTGTCAGCACACACGTAACCGGCCAAATAGATTCCGAAAGGAAAGGAGAAGGCGAGACCTAGTGTTGATAATACGAAAAGGGGAGGGATTATGACAGGCGCGGACGTTATTGCAGCTCCGGCGATGGTAACCCTCTTTCCGATCCACCAACTACGTCGTAGGACGACGGTGGACCAGCTTGACTTCCCGATGCCCTCTAGCTCCCCTTCGATTTCGCCATCTGCCCGATCCATTGCAATCTCGGCTCCAGCATAATTGCTCCTTCGTCGATGTATTAACCTATTATTGAAATCCAGGAGGGTGGAAGAGAAGAGAAGAGAGCAGCACGTGTAGGAGAGGAAGATACGTGGCGCAGGCTGGTGATAGATGGCCGATCTTCAACCTTTCGGCCCTCGAACTCATCCTCATCGTCTGGCCTTGGAACTCGTTGGCGAGGAACGCAGACAGGTCTGACCTGATATTTATTTATTAAAGATCCTATTTTATTATTATTTTTTTATTTATTAAAGTTTTTTTTTAAGATTTTTTTTAAGATCCTTTTTTTTTTAATTTCTTATTTTGATTCAGATGTCCATGAAAATTTTTGAATATGTCAAACACATCCTTAATAATATTTCATTTAAATTTGAGCCCAAAATAAATTATATATAATGAATAATTCTACTCTATGGATCTTTCTCAAATTTATCAGTCTCAGTGTGAATATTCAATCCAATGGTCAGTTCCCATTAGATTGAACGTTCAATCAGACTTGAGCAACACCTATGAATTTAGTGCTCGGGTTTGATTCTAACTCCCTATCTGATGAATTGTTATCGAATTTAGTTCGACAACACTCGTCTCCACCTTAGGAATATGTCTTCTTCAGTTAGCAAGGCTTAGTATGTAATGGATTAGAAGTTGGTGTTTAAACTGGTCGGCTTTCTAGAGCTTGCTTGAAGTCGCCAAAATACACCAGGGAGGCTATTGGGAAGCAAGGGGATTAAAGTAGAAGGTCTGGGCAGTCTATGGGAATTGTAATGTGGAACATCTCTAGTGTATAATTTTAGAGTATTTATAGGGTGATTACTGGGCTTTAGGCTCTGATTTTGGCCAGCTCAAACCAGCTCCACTTGTAATTTCTATTGGGGATGATCCAATAGGATGCGAGAGATGATTCAAGTTTGAGTGCACATGGGGATTTAGAGATGAACCAATGGACTAAAACCACTATTTCTTAAGATTATGGCAACCTCCGGCCACTACTTAGCCTGAGGCTTTCGGGCCAAGTGTCTGGAAGGTTGTTGAGCAAGATGCATGTATTGGTTGGCAGTGGGCTAGATTTGATTGCAATATGGTTTAGGGATTTATAATTTTTATGCTTTGGGTCAGCCCAATTGGCTAACCTTGGTCAGGCCATAGTAGTTGTATTTGGTTAGGGGTTACCTAATGCAAGTGTTGGCTTAGGCTGATTTGAGATAGGCTAGAAGATGACTCATGGGATACCTCTCTTGGTCACTTGGGTTAGCCCAAGTGGGCAAAAGGGCTGATCCTTGGGAACCCAATAGACAATCCCAATGGGTTTGGATGCTTTGGTTTGGTCTAGATTAATGAACTTAGGGTTTAGGTTTAGTTTGATCAATCATGGTTGACTTAGTTAACCAGAGTTGACCAGTGATTGGGTCCAACTCATTCCAATTAACATTTGAAACTTGTTCGAGGAGGTTTTTGGTCATGGCATGATCTATATGTATGAACTGCATGTTTAATGGCTTAAGGGTTGATTTAGCTAACTGAGATTAGCTTAGTCAACCTAGCTTGACCAAGGCTTGGGTTTAGGTTTAATCTACTCTAAATGATATTTAGATTTTGTTGAAAGTGGTTTGGGGTCATAGTAGAACTAAGCCATGAAAGATTTATTCAAATGATTAATTTTAGAATTTTTAGGGTTTTGGGTTTCTTGGTCAACTATGGTCAACCATAGATTCAAATGTGTTCAATTGGGTTTAGTCATGTATGGTTTAAAATTTTTAGAAATATTTGAAGGCTTTTGGGGGGTTTAAATAGGCTTCTATGTATGATTTAGGGTTTTGGGTTAATGGGGTCCTTTAATGGTCAAAGTGAACAATGGTGGTCAACTTAGCCCTTTCAAGGGATCAATATGATCTATACAAGATCATGAATGATTATACAATGCGTAGGATAGAAATCCATATCTTGGATTGGGTAATTCAATATTATTCATGCATATGAAGGGATAATGTTTAAAAGGGGTTCATATGTCAAACTAGGTCAACCCAAATCAGCCATGGACTGAAATGGCTTTAAGCTTTAGGTTTTAGGTTTTAAAACAGAATTTTAGGGTTTGGAGTTTTAAGCTAGATTTGGATTGGATATGATTTAGGATTGAAATTTATCAGTGATTAAAGAGTTTAAGAATTAAAATACTCAGATCATTGACAACCATTAGGTGATTGTAGTGACTGAGTGGCTGATCAAATGACCATCAAGGATGATTATCAAATGATGTATTAAGGGTTTAATGATTGAATCACCTTACCCGAGCACATTAGGGAACTAGATTGAAGCTTTGAAGAGGTGTTTGAGGAATTCAAAACCAAGACTAAGGCTTCGATTTAAGGTTCTAATCTCAGACAAAATGAGGTCAATAATATACACTAGTCTTTTTGTAATAATGTCATGTCTATAATCATGCACTACCTTCTTTTTACATTTTTAATGTTCATAATTCCATATATAAAATATAATTCTTATTTTCTTGTCACTATATTACCTAGAACAGTAGTAGAGGCCATCTAAGTTTCCTATTTATTTATCTTCTTTTGAAACCCCATAGAGGTTGAAAATTTTGAGGGTTCGAAGATTGTTTGGCTTGTGTGAATCTCCACTAACAAATGTCCCTTGGTGTGGGAGAGCACCCTTTGAGTCATATGCTAAAAATATTTGTTATTTTTTGCCATTGTTAAAGCCACCATTGAAGTCTTCGTTTCTTGCGTAGTTTCATTTTTTATAATAGTTAGGTTTCCAAGATCTTGTTGTAAATTTATGGTCAAGGTTCCATAAGAAGTAAATTATCAAACACCCATTTTATCTCTTTGTTTGTACCTCTTAGGACCTATATTGGACATTATAAGTAGGCCCTCTATAATCAAAAGAAGGCTTTCAACCTTATAAGTAGGCCCTCCATTTTATCTCATTATTATCCATTAGTTAGCCACCTCATTATGGTCGTATAAGTATCCCAGTTGGGTGAGCATGGGATTTGGCAAATTATGAGACTTAAAATATTACTACAAATGAAAAAATTATAAGATTATAAGATCTACAGATGGCCCTTTTCCCTTTGATCATTTTGAGAATTAAAGGGTTTTAATTTTTTTTTTTTTTTGGAACATGTTTTATATGTTATTCTCTGCTAGGGTTTTGGGTAAGGTCTTCCTCTTGTGCTGCCATCTCCCCCCACTCTAGGCCTTCTTTGATACATCATTTTTCTTTGTCTTCACACCTCCAATGACAAAATATCTAGCTAACCTATTCTAGTTCCTCCACAAATATGAATAGTTCTTCTTTTCTAACATTTCTTTCGCATAACCCCTCTTCCTCAACCTCTCGATTGATTATGAATTTGGGGAAACTTTTGATGAGCTAAACATCCATTGTTGTTACTTTCACATTAAGTTATATCCACTCCTTTTAAGGAAAAAAATTCATTCTTCAATGATGAGATTAATGAAGAAGGTTTCTAAGTACCAAAAAAATAATGAACTAGCTGACTACATTATTGGGAAACATTTGCTCCTTGAAATTTTGTTGTTTATTGTTTAAAAGTTTTGACATCTCAAAGGTTGCTCGATATCATTTCTCTATATGAAGGTTTTTTTTAAGTTTAAAATTTCCTATGTTAAATACCTTGATTTGGTTTTAATGGGGGTATGGGGGACCATTTATCTTCAAGCATTGGACACCTGACTTCGTGTCATGTCCTGAATCAAATTTGGAAGAATTCTTTCTTTTATCTTTTAATATTACAACACCATAACTATCTATTTTCTTTTATCAATAAAAATATCAACGAATAAAAACAAATCTAGTAATCGGAACACCAAAAATCATATACAATTCTTAGAATTTATATAAAAAAAACACATCATCCAATCCCAAATACAAAAGAATAATTAAAATAAAAGAAACAAAACCTAAGAAATCCTGATCAATCTTACTCTCCTGATTCTCTGTCTTGACCTAAAACATTTAAACTATATATAATTAGCTAAAAAGCCTAGTAGACCACTAAATCCTATAATTGATTCAAAGTACAATAAATAAGTACTATGCATATCGTTAGATAATTCATAACAGTAGTAGTCACTATGATCATGAATCTATGCGGAATAGTAAAACTTATATATATTAGCAATAAAATTTGTGAAATAATAGAACAATATGTTATAGAAGCCAATAAAATAGTACAGTGCAAAAACCAGCAAACTAGTATGGGTGTCAAATCAATAAAAGCAATCATTATAATAGTACTATTTAATCAATATGGAAATCATATAAATTTGTAGAACCAAAGCCTCGATAAAAACCATCAAAACCATATCAATATAATAAAATCATATATATACACATGCTATCCAACTATTCTATATCATTATCAAACCAGTATCATAATCACTTGTTTAGGATATCACTTAATTAGTAATAGTGAATAAGTAAATAGTAATAATATCAATGAATCAGTATCAATATCATTGGTGATAGTAATAGTAGAGTAGTACAAAAATAGTAATTATAAATTAGTATAGTAATAATAAATCAATGCAATAATAGTAAGGTCATATAGTAACAATGAATCAATAAAATGTATTCTAGTAATCACACTAAACAAGGAGTTCTGGCTTACACAATATTTTTCTAATAGTTAGCAGTTAGTAAGTCAGTAATTGTTGGCTCTATAAAAAGAGTCATCACCCCTAGCCTGTCAACACAGTAATAACTCTTATACCTTAGAATCAATGAATCACATGAATTAATGAATTAGTAGAGGATAACACCAAACCATATTATTTTTACACATTATTATTATCATAATATTATAATAGTAATTGTAACTAGCTATTACTCAATCATATGCTCGTATTCATTCATAATGCTTATATTAATAGTATCCCTATATTAAAATACCAAAATTTCTTTTCGATGAATTTTATTCAAAATATAATAACTTTCAATTTACCTAGTAAAATCATGAAATCATCTAATCAAAATGTTAAGAATAATAAGTACTATAACATATTAAAAGATGTACGGTTGAAGTTCATTAAATTTGGGAAAAATATAATAAATTAAATTTAAAAGAAATCATATTATTAAAATTAAAATCTTTAAAAATAAAAGTATGGAAAAAGTCACCTACCTCAATCTAAGATTTTCTCATAAAAATGGTGAAGAAGATCGACGACCAAAATGTGACTTTCCTCTTTCTCTCTCCTCTTTTCCTCCCCCTTGCCCCATTTCCTTCTCATGCTAGCTGGTGCTAGTAGGTGAGGCGCGAGTAAGTGGAGAGAAAAATTCTATAAAATATATTTTAGCGTTAAGTGCAACAACAACACCATATAGCTCTGCAACATTACATGTTAAATCAAGAATTACTGTAGAACAAAGGCTTCAATATTGCGGCGGTGATTTATGATGCCACTATACCCAAAGGCATAGTATCGCACTATCACAAGCCTAGCACCATAACACTCTAGTTCAAATAGAAATTTAGATATGCATTTTAAAATTATTTTTAGAAATTCTAGGTTATTACAATCTCTCACTTTAGAAAAATGTTGTGCCCAACATTTCCCCTAATGATTCGAGCATAAAATTAGTATAAAATAAATCCATACGACTAAAATCAAAACAAAGACAAAAATCAAATCAAAATTCATTATACAATCATATAGTTCTGTCAATTATATATCATTTATCCAATCTACCTGACTCACGATCAATTCTTATAGCTCTAGTTCACAATTCAACTTTCTAACAACCGCTCTGATACTAATTTTTTATTCTCCATAATCAAATTTGGAATAATTCTTTCTTTTATCTTTTAATATAACAACACCAAAGCTATCTATTTTCTTTTATAAATAATAATATTAGCGAAAATAAATCTAGTAATCAAAATACAAAAATCATATATAATACTCAAGAATCATTAAAAATTAACATATTATCCAATCTTGTGTATAAAAGAATAACTAAAATAAAAAAGTAAAACTTGAGGAATCCTCATCAATCATGCCCTCTTAATCCTCTGCCCTAACTTGAAATCATTCAAACTACATAATAAGCTAAAAAGCCTAGCGAGTCACTAAATCTAACAGCAAATTTAATGCACCATAAAGAAGCACTATGAATGTTGTCATGCAATTCACAACAGAAGCAGTCACTATGACCATAAATTTATGCATAAATAGTAAAACTCACATGTAGTAGCAGTAAAATCTCTTAAATAGTAGAACAGTATGGTATAAAAGTTGGTAAAATAGTTTAATATAGAAACCAACAAATCAGTACGGGTGTCAAATCAATAAAAAAGTTATCATATTAGTATTATTTCATCAGTAAGGAAATTATATAAATTGTTAAAACCAATACCTCGATGAAAACTGTCAAAACCATATCAATACAATAAAATTATATAATAGTGTACACATAATATCCAACAATTCTATATCAATATAAAATTAGTATCATAATCACATATTCAATAGATCCCATAATTTGTGATAATGAATCAATAAATAGTAATTGTATCAATGAATTATTAGCAATATTAGTGAATCAGTAAAGGTATCATTGATAATAATAATAAGTTTAGATTCTTATATTAATAATAAATTATACAATAAGGTCATACAGTAATAATGAATTAGTAATATAAATTCCAGTAATCACACTAAACAAGTAAGGAGGTTTGGCTTGTCTGATATTTTTATAATAGTTAGTAGTTATTAAGTCAGTAACCATTAACTCAGTAAGCCATCACTTTTTGTCCATCAGCTCGGTAATAAATTCTTATAACTCCCTATCAGTGAATCATAAGAATTAGTAGAGGATAACATCAAACCATGGTATTTAAAAGAAATCTCGTCAGCCCACCATCCTATACATGTTAGTCAATCTTCAACCAATGTCAGGAACTCACTAAACTCTGCTTATTTTCACATATTATTACTATCATAATATCATAACAATAAAATTAATAAGCTATTACTTGATCACATACTTGTATATATTCATAATGATTATATTAATAATATGCCAATATTAAAATACCAAAATTTTTATTAAGTGCAATTCGTTTAAAATATAATAACTTTCAATTAACCTTGTGAAATCATGAAATCTTCCAATAAAAATATCCAAAATAATTAGTGCTATAACATATAAAAATTTGTACCATAGAACTTCATTAAATTTGGAAAAAATATAAAAAATTCAATTTAAAAGAAATATGATAGTCGAAATAAAAATCTTTGAAAATAGAACTAGAGAATAAGTCACCTACCTCGATTTTAGAAATTCTCATAAAAATTGCAAAGAGGATCGATGACAAAAATGCAACATTCCTTTTCTCTCTCATCTTTTCCTCCCCTTCCCTCCATTTCCTTATCTTGCAAAATGACAATAGTGGGTAAATGGCGAGTGGGTGGAGAGAAAGATTTTATAAAACATATTTAGTGTGAAGTGCCGCAGCACCACCACACAGCACCACAGTGCTACATGTTGAATCCATAATGATTATAGAATAAAGGCTTTAATGATGTGATGGTGATTTCTTGCATAGCTATGCCCGAAGGCCCAACATCGCAGCATCACAAGCTCAACATCATAATGATCTAGCTCAAAGAAAATTTATTTTTAGAATTTTGGGTTGTTACACGTTGTTATAATTAAGGATAACATTAAGGTTGAAAGTTCGATAGAGATGTTAAGCCCTGATGAACTAGTCTCGAGGCTAACCAAGAGGGGGGTGAATTGGTTATTTAAAAAATTCAAGAACAACAGTAAAAATCTTTTTGATGATTTGCAGCTGAAACATGTAAAACACACAAACAGAAAGATTAAACCCAGATTTCACCCAAGCAGATAATCACAGAAAACTAAAGTGCAGAAAGTAATCAAAAAGAACACACTAGATTTTTATAGTGGTTCGGTCAACTTGACCTACGTCCACTCCCTGGAGCCTCTCCTCGGGTATTGCACTAAACCAAAGTGACTCACCTTCTGTTCCCACAGCAAGGCAGAGAAGCCTGTACAAAAACTCCTTTTCACCGACACGATGAGGCAGAGAACCTAACCTCCTTTCGCTTCCTCCTGAAGCAGGCAGAGAACCTTGGACTCCTTTCACTTTCTCTTGAAGCAGGCAGAGAACCTGACCTCCTTTCGCTTCCTCCTGAAGCGGGCAGAGAACCCTGATCTTCTTACGAATGTTCCTCTCACAAAGAACACAAACTAGACGAGAGACAACGAACGGAGAAGATGACTTTGATCCTTGCTTGGAACAACCTTCATGAATCCCTCACAAACTCCCCCTCACAAGATCCTCTCTCTCTCTCTCTCCCAAACTCTCTCTCTAGGGTTTCTTTGGAAAGAAAAGTGGCAAAAGATTTTTCTTATTGAAAGAAAAAGAACTTTTATAGGAGGGCTCAAAATTTGCCCTAAAAGTCAACTGGTCGGCCAAGATCATCTTGTACGATCAGTTCAAAAATCAGCTGCTTCAGCCTGGACGATCTGGCTCTTCTGGACGATCAGTGGAAAAAGTTGATCAGATTGTCCTGTACGATTCTGCGATCGTCCGGGACGATTAGTGTAAATTCAGGAATTTCATCCAGAAGACCGCTCTGGTCGTCCAGAGAAACTTGTGCTAAATGACCCAAACATGACTTGATCGTCCAGAATGATAAGGATATAGTCCTGTACGATTAGTTCAAAAAGTGACCAAATCATCCTGATCACCGCTCTAGATGTACAACTGAAACATACTAGACAATCAGGATCGTCCCAGATGATATGATCGTATCAATTCAATATTAATTTCTTTCCTTAATCACCAGACTAATTTAGGCATGATTGTACTGGATTGTCCAGGATGATACATGTATCGTCCGGGATGATCAGACCAAATATCTTAAAATAAAAACTTTCCTAACTTGATCTGGTGGCTGAGAATTTTTGATTTGAGCCTATCGTCCCATACGATGAATGGATCGTTCAGGACGATCGGCTTAATCAGACAAACTTAATTTGGTCGCCCTAATTAGGGTTTCTATTTTTACTTGATCGTCTAGGACGATGTGAATATCATCCAAGACGATCTAAACAAAAACTTGAATAGAAACTCTAATTCACTCAAGCTCTTTCCCCTGAGTGTGTGTGTGTGTAAGGTTACTTCGCTAGGGGATCAGTTACATTACAATTGACTCAAGAAAAGGAAAAATAGTACATTTAGACACACTTGGACCTGATCTTGAGTTGGCTTGAGTTGCTTTTGATCTTTTGTACCTGAAATGGATTAGCCAAACAAAATAGAATACAAATATGTTTGTCATCATCAAAACCAGATTTGCAACAATCTCCCCCTTTTTTATGATGGTAAATATTCGTGCAGAAGTTTAAAATAAAATAAATATCCAAGTCACATTGTCAAATAAATATCTTTCTAAATTTTATTGAACAACTAGAACAGTACATGAAATAACCAACACAACACAAACACGATCAAGACATAAACAACCAACTCCCCCTTTTGAAATCATAAAAAGGAGGAGGAAAAGAAACAACAGAACAAACAGAAAAACAGTAAAATGAAAAACAAAACTAAAGTAAATAAAACTCGAAACGAGAACACAAAAAATAATATTTTTTTTTGGATCAATCTGCTCCAGTAAATCAGAATTTTTCCTTGATTTTAAATCCAAAAACCAATAAGAAGATGATTGACAGCGCTGAAATCCAAAAAAAGTTAGAAAATCGACTTTTGTAACTCCCACCTCGAACACCTTATAGATGCAAATCCCTTTCAAGACAAAAATTCAATTCGGATAAAAAGAAATTAGATTTGAAAAGAGATCCTTTCAAGCCTCGTTCCAGAAAAATATCTGATATAATAGTGTTGCAAACTAATAAATCAGAAATTAGAATTTTCAAACTCAAGCTTTTGAAAATATGAAGTGGCGCACGGCTTTTTCTAAGACATTTAGCAATCTAAAAGGGAAGAAAGCTTGATTTGGGCTCATTTTATGCCTCTTTTTCAATTTATTTGGCGCTTTGTGCATCTTTTAATTTTTGATACACTTTGTGTATCTTTTAGTTTGGCGACATTTCGTATCTTTTTAGCTTTGGGCTCATTTTGTGCTTCTTTTTTTTAATTTATTTGGCGCACTGCGCATCTTTTGTAAGCTTTCTCCCTCTCAAAATCGTTAAAGGATCACAACTATAAAATTACCTTCTAGACATAGAGACGCTTTCCACAATAAGGAAGAGTAATTCACAAAATAAAAATCATACGCTGTATGATAAGTGCAATCACTTGGTTTAGAAAATCATAATAATGACTCAAAACTTTGAAAACAGTATTCATATGAGGTAGATTACTGTAGGAAGATAAAATAAATCTCTATTTCAAAAACTAATATTTTAATTTTGAAGAAGATTTTTATTCAAAAGAAATAATACATTAGTAAAGGAATTAGAGAAAGAGAAACAATCATCAATATTTCTTCCCTTTAACAGATCCAGTGGAATCAATCACTGCTTACCAGCTTTCAAATAAAAATAAGGTAAAACTATCAGTCAGAAATCCAGTTTATCAGAAGTAATGAGCAGTGATCAGATTTTGAAAAGCATAACACAATAAATAAAAGAGATGAACCAGTAAATAAAGATAGGTAGAAAATTATATCAAAATAAATACTCAAATCAAACTAACACCAAGGCTAAAATAGAAATCAGCAGAAAAAATAAAAATAATAGAAAGCAAATAATCAAATCAAACAGCTAACTAGCAGAAACAGAATAAAAATGATAAATCAGAAATTAGCAGTCATCAGAATCAAGCATTTATGTCAATCACACCTAATCTGGTCCTTAAGATGCTGAATGAGTCAAATGCCAGTGGTTTAGTAAATATGTCAGCCAGTTGATTTTCAGTTGCTACATGATGTAGCTCAATGTCTCCTTTTATAACATGGTCCCTAATGAAGTGATGTCTTATATCAATGTGTTTGGTTCTAGAATATTGGATTGGATTCTTAGAAATATAGATGACTCTAGTATTATTACACATAACAGAAATTGTGCCCACAGGTAATCCTAAATCCAAGACTTGTTGCTTCAACCAAAGAACTTGGGCCACACAACTTCCTAAGGTAATATACTCAGCTTCAGCAGTGAAAAGTGCAACTGAGTTAAGTTTTTTATTGAAGCAGGAGACTAAAGACTGTCCTATAAATTGACAAGTTCCAGAAGTGCTCTTTCTATCCACCCTACACCCTTCAAAGTCAGAATCAGAATATCCAATAATCTCAAAAGAGGTGTTGTGCCTAGTGTACCAGATTCATAAGTTTGGGGTCCCTAAAAGATATCTAAGAATTCTCTTAATAGCAGTTAGGTGGGACTCTTTAGGATCAGCCTGAAACCTAGCACAAAGACAAACACTAAATATGATATCAAGTCGGCTAGCAGTCAGGTAAAGCAGTGATCCAATTATTCCTCAATACTTCTTCTGATCAACAGATTTTTCATTTAAATCCTTATCTAACTGAACAGAGGAGATCATGGGAGTGTTGATTGGCTTACCTTTGTCTATTTCATATTTCTTTAAAATGTCCTTAGTATAGTTAGATTGATTGAGAAAGGTTCCATCATCCATTTGCCTTATGCTAAACCACAAAAAGTAGGACAATTCTCCCATCATACTCATCTCAAACTCCTTACTCATTATTTTAGAAAACTCATCACATAAATATTTATTAGAAGATCCGAAAATTATATCATCAACATAGATCTGGACAATGAGTAAGTCATCCCCTATTCTCCTCAGAAAAAGGGTGGTGTCTACGCTCCCCTTAACAAACTCTCTTTCTAATAGGAATGTGCTAAGCCTCTCATACCAAGCTCTGGGTGCCTGTTTCAATCCATATAAGGCCTTTTTTAATTTGTAAACATGATTTGGATATTGGGAACTCTCAAAACCTGGGGGTTGTTCTACAAAAACATCCTCTTTTATTATCCCATTTAAAAAGACACTCTTGACATCCATTTGAAACAGCTTAAATCCCTTATAACAGGCAAAGGCTAGTAGTACTCTAATGGCTTCCAATCGAGCTACAGGGGCAAATATCTCCTCAAAATTAATCCCTTCAATCTGATTATACCCCTTAGCCACCAATCTTGCCTTATTCCTAACCACCACACCAGAATCGTTCATCTTATTCTTAAAGACCCACTTGGTTCCCACAATACTTTGATTTCTAGGTCTTTCTACTAACTCCCAAATATCATTTCTTACAAATTGATTCAATTCTTCTTATATAGCTAAGATCCAAAATTCATCAGAGAGGGCTTGATTGATGTTGGTGGGTTTAGTCATTGAGATAAAGGTAGAGTGGTTTACTTCCTTCCTAAGTCCATGCCTAGTCCTAACACCTTCTGAAGGGTCTCCTAAGATCAGTTCTTTAGGATGACTCGAAGAATATCTCCAATCTCTAGGTAGTGTGGTTTGAGGTTCTACCATTTCCTCTAAATTTGCATTTTCAACCCCTTGGGTAATCTCCTCTACCTCTTCTTCTTCCTCAACTCTAGTCACCTTTGGATCAGATTCATCAAACACCATATGAGTTATCTCTTCCACCATCAAAGTCTTCTTATTGAACACCCTGAAGGATTTCCCCACACTAGAATAGCCTAAGAACACTCCTTCATCAGATTTGGGGTCAAACTTTCCTAAGGATGATTTCCTGTTGTTCAGAATGAAAACCTTACAGCCAAAGACATGGAGGTGGGACAGGTTTGGAGTTCTACCCTTAATGATCTCATAAAGTGTCTTGTTCAGATTTGATCTCACATTCACCCTATTCAGCACATAACAGGCAGTATTCACCGCTTCAGCCCAAAAGTATTATGGAAGTGAATACTTAGCAAGCATGGCTCTAGTGGCTTCCACTAAGGTCCTGTTCTTCCTTTCAGCTACCCCGTTCTGTTGAGGGGTCCTAGGAGCTGAAAAATTTTGACTAATCACTTGCTCCTCATAAAAACTTTTAAACTTCATATTTTTAAACTCTCCACCATGATCACTATGAATAGTCAAGATCTCACACCCTAACTTCCTCTGAATCCAAGTGGAGAAGGACTTAAATTCATCAAATGACTCAGATTTATATGACAAAAATTTAATCCAAGTGAACCTCGAGTAGTCATTAACAATCACAAAACTATAAACTTTTCCCCCAAAGCTGGCAGTGCTAATGGGTCCAAAGAGATCCATGTGAAGGACTTCTAAAGGTCTAGAGGTGCTAATATCCTTAACAGAGTAAATAAAGGACTGGACTTGCTTCCCTAACTAACAGGCATCATATTGGTGGTCCTTAGAGAACTTAAGCTTGGGCACACCTCTAACGAAGTCCTTTTGGGTGACTCTCCTAAGGGTTTTCATACTGGCATGACACAATCTCTTGTGCCACAACCAAGACTCATCAGCAGCTATTTTTAAGCAAATTAAATTTTCATCTTTAATGCAACTTACATCCAGCTTGTAGATATTGCTGATCCTTTATCCCTGCAAAACAACTTTGTCATTTAAGCTTAAAATGCAGCATGTGGGCAGGAATTTGATGTTGTATCCTTTATCACAGAGTTGACTGATGCTCAGAAGGTTGTGTTTCAGTCCATCTACAAGCAAAACATTATCAATCATAAAATTCTTTGAATCACCAATTATACCTGAACCTATCACCCTCCTAGTGATGTTATCTCCAAGTATAACCTTGCCTCCAGCCCTGGCCTCCAGCGAAATGAACTGATTTGCATCTCCAGCCATGTGTCTAGAACATTCGCTGTCCAGGTACCACATGCTCTCACGAGATCTTGTGTGAGAACACACCTATAAAATCATCAAACGTCAGTTTTAAGAATCCAAATAGATTTGGGTTCCTTCTTATGAAAAGAAGAATGCAATGCATGTGTGCTGTGCTGTGAAACAGGCAATTTGGGCCTCCACACCCAATGTGTACTACAGTGAATAGTGCAGGTGTGGGAAATGTGTCCTAACATGCCATAGGAAAAATATCAAACACCAGGAAAAGGGTTAACTAATCTACGTGGGTGATAGTGCCTCTTCCTAGGTTTGTATGAAACATGCTTTGATGATTTTGAACCAGATTTTACAAAAGGTGGAGGTGCATAAAACTGTGCAAACGTAGGAGGTATTTCATGTTTCTCAAAAGCACTGATCTTAACTTTCAAAAATTCATTTTTTTCTTTAAACTTGCAATTTTAAATTTTAAAGCACCATTGCTACTCTCCACTTCACATGCCAAATTGTCTAATTCTTTGAAAGCTTTCTCTAAATCAATATGCGTGGTTTTCAGTAAATCATGCTCAGTAGTCAGATCAGAATATTTTTTGTTCAATTCATCAAACTCATCAAGTTAAGACATATGATTGCAATCAACAGTAGAATGATCTTTAATCAAAATTTCATGTCTTTTTGTAAATTTAGAAGTTCTAGTTTCAGGCTAGCATGAGTTTTCTTAAGCTTCCTATACGATGCATGAATTCTTTTAAATTTTTTAAATAATTGATCGTAAGTAAGCTCATATATCTCTTCCTGGTCAGACTGACCAGGATAATCATCAGCCATCAGACACAAATTAGTTTCCTCCTCTTCAGCTTCAGTCTCAGAGGAGTCGGATGCAGAATATGCCCATAATGCCTTCTGAATCTGCTTCTTATCCTTCCTAAACTTGTGTTTCTCCTCACTCTTCTCCTTGCTTGGGTGAGCTTTAAGTGTAGGACAATCAGCCTTAATGTGTCCAGGCTTCCTGCATTCAAAACATACAGTATCAGATGAGCCCTTAAAATATTTGTTGGACTTACCCTTGTTCCACTTCTGAAAGTTCTTATATTTCTTCCTTAAAAAGCTTTTGATTTGCCTAGTGATCAAGACAACATCATCGCTATCAGACCCGAAAGAACTAGTATCACTCTCATTGGCCTTTAGTGCCACTATTTTCTCCTTCTTCTTCTGCATCAAGCTGTCTTTGGCTCACCCCTTACTCGTAAGCAATGAGTGATCCAAGTAAGCTATCAATAGAGTAAGTATTCAAATCTTTAGATTCAGTGATTGCAGTTATCTTAGCATCATACGAAGAAGGTTAACATCTAAGAATTTTGTTCACTCTTTCATAGTTTGTAAGTTCTCTACCTAAGGCATGCAAAGAGGTGATAATTTGAGTGAACTTTGTATACATTTCAGAAATGAATTCAGTAGATTTCATATGAAAAAGTTCATAGTCATGAAGCAATATATTTAATATAGACTGTTTGACTTCAGCTGTACCCTCATAAGTGATGCACAATCTATCTCAAATCTCTTTTCCAGTTGTACAAGTAGAAACATGCATGTAATCCTCGGATTTTAAAGCACAGAAAAAGTAGTTCAAATATTTGGCATTTAATTGTGCTAAGTCACGATCATCAAAAGTCCAATCAGTAAAGGGCAGTTCAGTTTTAACATTATTAATCATTCTAAAAGACGGCTCGTAGCCATCCTTAACAAGCATCCACATACGATAATCAATTGATTGAAGAAAATCGGACATACGAGTTTTCCAAAAATTAAAAAGAATGTTATCAAACAATGGCAGTCGTGTAATTGAATAACCTTCAGTAGTATTATGATTACCAAAGTTAGCCATGGATCAAATTCAAAAGTTTTTCAAAACTAGATTTTATGAATCCCTCTCTGATACCACTTGAAAGTTCGATAGGGATGTTAAGCCCTGATGAACTAGTCCCGAGGCTAACCAAGAGGAGGGGTGAATTAGTTATTTAAAAAATTCGAGAACAACAGTAAAAGTCTTTTCGATGATTTGCAGCGAAAACAAGTAAAACACACGAACGAAAAGATTAAATCCAAATTTTACCCAAGCAGATAATCATAGAAAACTAAAGTACATAAAGTAATCAGAAAGAACACACCAAATTTTTATAGTGGTTTCATCAACTTGACCTACGTCCACTCCCCGGAGCCTCTCCTCCGGGTATTGCACTAAACCAAAGTGACTCTCCTTCTGCTCCCACAGCAAGGCGGAGAAGCCTGTACAAAAACTACTTTTCACCGACACGGTGAGGTAGATAACCTAACCTCTTTTTGCTTCCTCCTGAAGTAGGCAGAGAACCTCGGACTCCTTTCGCTTCCTCCTGAAGCAGGCAGAGAACCTGACCTCCTTTCGCTTTCTCCTGAAGAGGGCAGAGAACCCTGATCTTCTTACGAACGATCCTCTCAAAAAGAACACCAACTAGATGAGAGACAACGAACGGAGAAGACGACTCTGATCCTTGCTTGGAGCAACCTTCATGAATCCCTCACAAACTCCCTCGCACAAGATCCTCTCTCTCTCCCAAACTCTTTCTCTCTCTAGGGTTTCTCTGGAAAGAAAAGTGGCAAAAGATTTTTCTTATTGAAAGAAAAAGATCTTTTATAGGAGAGCTCAAAATTTGTCCTAAATCTCAACTGGTCGGCCTAGATCATCCAGGACGATCGATAGATCGTCCTGTACGATCAGTTCAAAAATCAGTTGCTTCAGTCTGGACGATCTGGCTCTTCTGGATGATCAGTGGAAAAAGTTGATCAGATCGTCCCATACGATTCTGCGATCGTCCGGGATGATTAGTGTAAATTCAGGAATTTTGTCCAGAAGATCGCTCTGGTCATCCAGAGAAACTTACATTGGACGACCCAAAAATGACTTGATCGTCCAGGATGATAAGGATATCATCCTGTACGATTAGTTCAAAAAGTGCCCAAATCATCCTGATCACCGCTCTAGATGTACAGCTGAAACACACTAGACGATCAGGATCATCCTGGACGATCTTGCGATCGTCCCGGATGATATGATAGTATCAATTCAATATAAATTGCTTTCCTTAATCACTAGACTAATTTAGGCATGATTGTACTGGATTGTCTAGGACAATACACGTATCATCCAGGACGATCAGACCAAATATCTTAAAATAAAAACTTGCCTAACTTGATCTGGCGGCTGAGAATTTCTGAGTTGAGCCTATCATCCTGTACGCTGAATGGATCATCCAGGACAATCGGCTTAATCAGACAAACTTAACTTGGTCACCCTAATTAGGGTTTCTGTTTTTACTTGATCATCCATGATAATGTGAATATCGTCCTGGACGATCTGAACAAAAACTTGAACAGAAACTCTAATTCACTTAAGCTCTCATCCTGAGTGTGTGTTTGTAAGGTTACTTCGCTAGGGGATCAGTTACATTACAATTGACTCAAGAAAAGAAAAAATAGTACATTTAGACACACTTGGACCCGATCTTGAGTTGGCTTGAGTTGCTTTTGATCTTTTGTACCTGAAATGGATTAGCCAAGCAAAATAGAATACAAACATGTTTGTCATCATCAAAACCAGATTTGCAACAAAGGTGGTTCCCTTTAGGATTAAATTCCTAATCTACACTTTTTTATTAGTCTAATCAAATATATCAAAATTTGTAAGCAAGATTGGAATATCCTTAAATGTTGATCCATTAACAACAAATAGATCTTGGCTAATTTTCATCAATGTTAGTGTTTAGATCTCAACAATTTCTATGTTCCCTGGTGAATTAAACATTTCTATTAGGGGAAAGATGTTAGACTTCCTATTATCCATGAATAGAAACCCTCACCATACCTAAAATGTGATATTGTTTCCAACGATGATGTCTCTCACCCTAAAGCCTGCATTTCAACCAAAGCTAATGTCCTCACCAATCTTAATCTTTAAACTTATGGTAGAAGACAAATACATCATAAGTCAAATACATCATCAACTGTTCTAGTAGTTACTCATGATGCACAATCCCAAACCTACCCACCATCCCCAACACTCCCACCCCCCCCCCCCCCCCCCCCTCTCAAAATTTTAAACCCATCTTTGAATCATGAATTCAACACTCCAACTATTGAAACTATCACTTCTAGCTCATTTGTCTAATATACTGACAAAGCTACTCTCCCTCCTTCTTTAGGTATTCTCCTAGCCACTACTTTAAACTCTTCTGGTGGCTCATCTTCTACATAGCTTATTGAAGTACACATATTTATTATTGATTCCACCTCCACTGCTCAACATCTCCCATCTTCCTTTGGAGTTTTAGTTTATCCTAATCATAACTTGAGTTATTCCTTTATTCATAACCTAGGTCTACAAAATATTTTCTCCAATGATACATTTTTTCCTAAAGCTAGGAAGGCCAGAAAAAGGGAGGAACCTCCAAATCATAAATAATAAATTATGCCTTTATCTAACATCCTTTCTTAGAATGTTAGAGGTCTAGATGGTGAAGAGCATGTTATGGAAAATTTACTAGAGTTCTAAATATTGATGTTCTCCATCTCATTGAAATCAAACTCACTATTGATTCCAATTTTAGTGATTATAATCACATAAAATTCAATATATTTTCCCATGAGGGTAGGTGGAATAATTTCCTTACATCCCCCAATGATCATATTTGAGAGGAACGGAACTCTTCAACTTTCTCCTTCCTCTTAAAACATTCAACCTCAACTCATTCATGGATAGCCCCACATCACCCTTTCCATTAAAGTTATGCTTACCTTCTCCTATAATGTTAACGAAGCACATGATAGAAAAAATCTCTAGGAAGCTATTAATGATATCGTTTTAAATCACTTTGATCCTTTAATTATCATTCGTGACTTAAATTGTATTAAAAAATCCTTCTAAAAAGAATAAGGGAAATCCTCCTCACCCTTCTAGACTCTAGGACTTCAGTAACTATATTTGAAAATTTGGATTAATTGAACTACCCCTTAGTGGCCTCTGTTATAGATGGTTTAGCCAATATATTCACAATCCTATCTGATGTCTTTCTATCATGCTCTTTTTAACACTACTTGGGTGAATGCTCTCCTTCACTCCCACTATAGATTCCTATGAATCATCAGATCATTCTTCAATTCTTCTCTATGTGGATTCATCTGCTATAACTTCTTAACAAACATTCCCTTACAAGAATTACTAGTCTAGATGCCCTAAATTTATGGAAATTAAGCAAGTTTTCTGGAATAGTTTTTGTTCAAAGGGATCATATTTTCTCTTTATGTGACAAGCTCATGAATGTGAAGAAGTCTCTCAAATCCATTACTTGGGATTCCTCATCCTCCTTTCACTCAATCTGTAATTTACACTAGACAGATCCAATTGATAGAAATCTGCTAGTTATAGCACTCTCTACTCAATAGGAGCTTATTGAAGCACAAAATTGTAAAAACATTTGGATTAAATAATGAGCTTAATATGCTTGGAAAACCCATATAGTTGATGATTTTAACTTTTTTATATAAAACATTAGATGTAAAGGAAACATGGATTTTATTATGGAAAATTATGGTGAAAATGGGCCTCTCCTTTTTCAGCATGGTATTTCTTGAAATTATATTTATTCCGTGTTTAATTATAAGATGGTTATAGATTTAGGAATAATTGTATCCCTATTGGGCCTCATCTCTCCAATGATGATAGAAATTTTCTTTTTTATGTATTTTATTGATGATGATATTAAAGCCACTCTTTTTTATATCAAAAATGATAAAGCACTTGGCCTTGATGGTTTTTTAGCTGAATTCTCTAAAAATTCTTTGGTCATTATTTGGGACTCATTTATTGATACTATGAGATATTTTATCAATTACCTCTTTGTCTAATAATGTTAAGCATTTTGTTATCACCTTGATTTCAAAATCTCTTTACTCTAATTACATGATAGATTTCATACCTATCACCCTTTGTAATACCACATACTAAGTCATTGCTATGATGTTATCAAATAGATTAAGAAGGCTTCTCCACAAACTTATCCATTAAGCTCAATCTGCTTTTGTTAATGGGGCAGATACTGTAGATAACATTATATTGACTAATAAGGTCTTAAAGGGTCTCAAAAATACTTTACCATCAAAGTTCTTTTGTAAAAAAATTGACTTGAAGAAAGCTGTTGATAATGTGAATAGAAATTTTCTACATAACATACTTCTCGCACTTAAATTTACTCCCAAGTTTGTTAATTGGATCAAAGCATGCAAAAATCATGTTCCTTTCAAGTCTAAAAAAGGTTTTCAGCAGGGTGGGTTTCCCCTTATTTACCTTTTTATTCACCTTTATCATTGATGCTTTTTCTGTATTTATGGATTACTCTTGCTTAAATGCTTCATTCATTTAATGTCTAAGAAAAAGTTAGAGGTTTCTCACCTTATTTATGATATGTTAGGGCATGCTAATAATTACTCCTTTCTTCAATGGAACAATATATTTGACTCCTTCAAATTTTCAGGGTTTTAACAACAAACCACTCCCCTGGGCTTATTTCAGGATTCCTCTTGCACCTGCTGGACCATCTATCTCAGTTGCACTCCCATTTTGGAAACTTGTGAGATGGCTATGTGTTTGGAAATGAAAACTACTTTATTTGCTGGAAGGTTTCAACTTATTTATGCCACCAATTGGAACTATCTCTTTTATTAGTTGAAAGCTCCCCAAGAAGCTGAAAGGAAGATTATCAATCTTATATAAAACTTATTATATGAAAATGATGTTAATAATAAGATTCATACCATTACCCTTAGCTCTACCTTCCTTCATAGAGATAGGGGGGACTTATCCTTCATTCCATTAACACTTAGCACTCCATCTCCAAAGCTATGCTTATTTGGAGATTATTCAATGTGGCCTCCCACCATGATGATTGGTGTTATACGGTCCATGGCTCTATTTGGGTTAAGCCAACAAGCTCCACTTCCCCTTTCTAGAAACAAACTATGTAACTATGCACAAAGGCTGAGACATATGATGGATTATAAGGTTGGCCTTGCTTGTCATCTTCCCTTCTTTCTTGATTGTTGGTTCGATAGTATGTCTTAAGTAGAAAGTTCGAGTAGATGGATATCATTTTTTATTACTCTCTGATGGCTAAGGTTTTTTGAATTTATTACTAATGGTCATTGAACTTTCTTTCATTGTTTCTTTATTGTGGGTGTGAACCAAATTCTTGCCACCAATTTCAAAGAATTTCTTTAGGGGAAACCCATTTGTCTTATTTAAAGTTGAGGAAGAAATTCTTCATTAACAATCACTTTATTTTAATATTCAAGATGATATCCATAAGGTTTACTAACACAATCATATTTAGTTTACGGCACATGCAATAAATTATGATTTCTTTGCATGAAAATTTATCGAAGATGGTATTAAGACCCAAAAATTCCCAAAATAAGAGAGTTTTTATAATCAATGATAGTTGTGCCCTTTGTGACCACTGTAATGAAAGACACATATCTATTTTTTTTTAGTGGTGTATTCTCCTTAAACATTCTTAGCCAATGTATTCCTTTTTGTGAGTTCCTTCCACCTAGGCAATTCTTTTTTGTAGATTCTCATCTATTTTGACACAATCAATTATGATGCTATTAGGAAATTCTCTTTTTCAAGCTATGGATATCACATCATTTTACATATGGCAAGAAACAAGCAACCAAATTTTCCAAAATAAGGTTTCTCCTGAAAACATTATTATTGGCAAAATCAAATTTAGCAACAAGTTGAAAAGCAAGAGATAACAATTCAAAAGTGAATTGCCTAATCACCTTGTTCAATTATAATTATATAATCTATGCTGGTCAGGTTGGTTTTTAATGCTAATTTATATATTTTATGTGGCTAATGGATTTTTTTTATCATTGGATCCTACATGCTCTTGAATACCTTGATATTTGGTCATCTCTATTTCGTAGAATCACAATATTATTGTTCCCATCTACCATCATTTTTTTTACTTTTTCTTCTGATGCTATGTAGTTTGCTATACAAGCTTTATCTCCCTAGAAGCTATTTATATGGGGGAAAGTTCATTTCTAGAAATTAGTTGTTATCACTACAGTAAAATCGTCTGTTACCGGCGGCCAAAATCCGTCGGAAAATGAACAAAATCCGTCTGAAATTAGTATTTCCGGTGGATTTCCGACGGATTTTTTTTCGACGGTAAAACGCGCGTCGGAAAAGGCTTTCCGGCATAAAATAGTCCGCCGGAAAGATTTCTGGCCTATCCGCCAGCCCCCAGCCTAGGCTAGTTCGCTAGCGCCAGCCCAACCCCGCCCGACTGCACCACGCCAGTCCGCCCATGCCCATGGGCCCGCCGACCCGCAGCACAGCCCCACCTACGGCAGGGTTCGAGCCCTGGTCATCCCGCCTACAGATAAGTCCCTAACCGTTGCGCCACTTAGGCAAATCTTCTTCTTTTGCATTTTTTTATATTTAAATTATAACTAAGTAAATATAAAAAGAAATTATCAATTTAATTAATTTAATTTAATTTAATAAATTTATTTTAAAAGTAAATTATTAATTTAATTTAACAATGAATTGTTAATTATTAATTTAATTTATTTAATTTAATAGTATTTAATTTAACAATGAATTATTAATTTAATATAATAATAGTTAATTTAAATAATTTTATTTGACAATAAATTATTAAATTATTTATCTTAATTTAACAAAATAAATATTTATTATAGTCATTTTTTAGAAAAAATTAAATTTTCGTTGGAAATTTCGCCGGAAAACTAATCAAAAATTCCACCGAAAATCCATCGAAAAATCCGTCGGAAATAGTCCGTCGGTAATCCTCCGAAATTTGTGACGAATTTATTTCCGTTGGAAATTCCGCCGGAAATGAGCTGTTTTCCTGTAGTGTATTATTGCAACATTCTTTTGCCTCAATTTTCTTTGTGTTTGGGCATTCTATTGAATAATATTTTGAATGGGGTAGCCTTTTTTCTACCATAGCTCTTCTTTTTTCAAAATATAGATGATTCAAATGAAGCTATTATTATTTATTAAACCAAAAAGGTTTGCAATTAATGTGATAAGTTAAAATTCAAACACTCAATTAGGTTGTCATTATTACTATGATATCACACATTAGACTTGTTTTTCTTTTTTTTTTATTGCATAATGATAGGTTATTATGAGATGTATTGCTTTTTATGGATTAGGATAGAGATATTCTACAGTGTAGATGCTTATTGTGAAATCCTTTACAAGCACTATCTTCTTTTGATTTCAAATGATGATCCAAATGGAGTTGTCTTGTGGTTACTTATTTCAATAATTGCATATAAGTAGGGGTGTCAAAATCGGATTTCGGGTCGGGTTTGGGTCGAACTTGAACTGACCCAGGGTTCAAACGGGTCAACCCTAACCCGACCCGGGTATGTAAACGGGTCGGAAATTCGGACCTGAACCCGACCCGTTGAGTTGGCGGGTTAACCCGGCCAGACCCGGAATGGGTTGGAGCCTGGACGGTTAGCAGCAGAGCGACGTGCGGCGAGCAGCGGGCGACAGGTGGACGCGAGCGAGCAGCCTCGTCTGCGAGCGGGCAGGCGCGCGAGCATCCGCGGGCAGCAGCGTGGGCGGCCGGGCAGGGTGCGCTTAGCAGCGCGGGTGCACGGGCAGCCGGGCAGGTCGCAGGTATCTTCGGCGGGCGCACGGGCAGCTTCGACGAACGCGCGGGCAAGGCGCGGGCAGCCGTGGTAGCTCATTTCAAATAGGATTTCGGGTCAACCCGGCAACCCGTCGGGTCAACCCGGCAACCCGTCGGGACAACCCGAACCTAACCAGTTTTTCAAAAGGGTTGATTTTGGGAACCCAAACCTGACCTGTTTTGAAAACGGATCGAGTCAAACCCGAAATTTCCGGGTCGGGTTCAAGTTGGGTTTTCGTGTCGTGTCAAATATTGACACCCCGGCATATAAGAATGATCTACAATTTTCTATGTTTCTTAATTTTGTGACTAACCTATAAGCATTTTTATTAGATTCTTAAGACGATAAATTTGTAGCTTAATAATTAAGCAATCTAAAAGTAATCATAAGGGAATGATTTTACTTAAAATCAAATATACGTCTTCTATATATGCCACCTCTTTCAAACTAGTTAATCGTAAGTTCCTTTAACAAACCAATGATGTGCAATTAGTATTTTATTGATTTGCTTCATCTCTTTAAAATGTTCTTCATGATAGTTGGTTAAAGCCTCATAACAACACTTATATATGTAGCTCAACGAGTCTATACATTATATTTAATTTTGTATCTTATAAAGGACTAAAAATTAAAGCAAAATTTATATTCAATAGATCATGATCATTCATGGTTGGCTAGTTTTTGTTTAACAACAAATCTTTTATATTTTAGATTCACCATATCCTTTATAAGCATATACAACAGACATAGGGGTGTCAATATTTGACACGACACGACAACCCGACTCGAACCCGACCCGGAAAACCCGACTCGAACCCGACCCGAGTTCAAAACGGGTCGGGTTCGGGTTCAGGAATTCGACCCGTTTGAAAAACGGGTCGGGTTCGGGTTGACCCGACGGGTTGGCGGGTCAACCCGAAAACCTGTTTAGAGGCTGCCCGCAAGCCCTGCCCGCTCTGCCCGCCCTGCCCGCGCGCATCCGCGAACGCCAGCGGCCCAGCAGCGCGCCCGCGCCCGCGCTAGCAGCGCCCGCGCGCTCGCCCGCGCGCCCGCGCCCGCGCCCGGGCTCGCCCGCGCTCGCCCGCGCGCCCGCGCCCGCGCTCGCCCGCGCGCCCGCGCCCGCGCCCGGGCTCGCCCGCGCTCGCCCGCGCCTGCGCTCGCCCGCGCCCGCGCCCGCGCCCGCGCTCGCCCGCACCCGCGCCCGCGCCTGCGCTCGCCCGCGCTCGCCCGCACCCGCGCCCGCGCTCGCCCGCACCCGCGCGCTCGCCCGCACCCGCGCCCCCGCGCTAGCCCGCCCCGCACCCGCGCGCGCCCACGCGCGCCCGCGCGCTCGCCCGCGCGCGGCCGCTCGCTCGCCCGCGCGCGGCCGCGCGCTCGCCCGCGCGCGCCCGCGCGCGCCCGCCTCGCGGACGCATTCCTGACCCGGGTCGGGTCGGGTTGACCCGCCAACCCGACGGGTCGGGTCCGGGTCCGGTTTTCTGACCCGTTTCCCTACCCGGGTCGGGTTAGGGTCAACCCGTTTAGCTGCGGGTCATTGCGGGTTCGACCCGAACCCGACCCGAAACCCGATTTTGACACCCCTAAACAGACATAAGAATTTAAATATGATTAGATGAATCTACATAGTTCTCCTTTCTAGGAAGGATTATAACACCATGTTATGAGCTTTTAAGCTATTTGTAGGGATATAAGCTATAAATCTCATCATTCATCATGGTGTATTGTATTAGAATAAGTTGTGGGTTGTACTCTAGTGATATATTTAGGCTTCATTTGGGACGGCTTTTTTACTGCTTCTTAAAGTAGCTTTCTAGAACAAAATTAAAATTTTATTCTAAAAAGCTGCTTTAAGAAATAGTAAGAAAGATGTCCCAAACAAAGCCTTAGTCTATGCTTTAAATTTATGCATCATTTGGGACATCTTTCTTACTACTTCTTAAAGTATATTTCTAGTACAAAAATTAAAATTTTTATACGAGAATGTTGCTTTAAGAATCAGTAAGAAAGTCATCCTAAATGAAGCCTTAGATTTGAGCTAGCAATTCTCTCTAATGTCTTGCTTCTCGTCATGTGGAAAGTCCTTTTTTCTTAGAAGATTGTAAAACTAACATATCCACATCACTTGATGACATCCCCATTAACATTTAGTTACTATGCATGATGTGTATGCACACTCCACACAATATTAATTTGAAGCATTAAATGGATAAAATACTGTGTATGTACCATTTAAGATAAAATAGATCAAATCTTATCGATACATTCATGAGGCAATAGTGAACGAAAGTAGGATCCTCAAAGAGAGAGTCTCATAGAGCAAAAAAAAAATTTTGCTATGTGAATTTAGAGTCTCACTAATTTTGAAAAGTCCTATTTTTTTGACATAAATATACTCATATTATTTTATTAAAAATTGATATAATTCTCCCATAATTGTTTATTTATTTATTATGAGTAATACATTTAATTTTCTTTAAATACATCCTTTTTATTTTTTGCTCAATCTTTTCATTCTTTTTTAATGTGTAATAATATACTTAGTTTTTAAATGTATAAGATATAAGAAAGATGATAGTATAAAAATAAAATAAGTTATTAAAAAGACAATTAAATCATCATAAATGATCATTTTGATAATTTAGCTACTTGGGAACCAGTTATTAAACAATTAATGAATTAGTTGATGAACATAAATAAACAAATTGATCAACATCCAACTTTCTCAATTTAGATTTTTAAAAATTTTATTTAAATTTATTTAGTAATATAAATAATTGAGCTTTATATATTCATTCGGTTCATTAATGTGCTTACAATCCTAATAATCAAGGACACATTCTCCATGATTTATTTTTTAACTAGATAGTTTCATAATTAATAGACTTGCCTATTTTTTAATAAAATTAAAAAATAATTTAATAAAATATAACACATGTGGCGTATCATACACAAATTATTGGAGTATAATATAAAATATTTGATTTTATCGTCAGAATACTATATTACATATCATTCACAAGGAAATTGAAGCAAAACAAAGAGTTGATGAATTTGTAATCCAGAGATGATGAGATACATGCTTGTAAGCATATGGCAACCAAGATTTTTTTTTTTTTTTTTTTTTATCTTTAGATTCTTCTTTTGATTAACTGCTATCTTCAGGTTCATATATTGAGCATTATTGATTTAATTTTTTTATTGCAGCTCATGTTGTTTTATTATAAATTATGTTGAGTTAAAATTGTTGAGTTCTAACATTGCCGATACCAAGTCCGAAGTCTTGGATGAGAAAAATGGAGACTTACGTTAGGTGGTCGACAGCTCATGTAAAACTTATTAAATAATCATGATATAAATTCTTTAATATATTGTGTTAATGCTAAGGTGTTCCCTGGAAGTGATACACTGTATGGCCTGAATATAACAACAAGTGTGCAAGGGCCGTTGCACCGGCGCCCGGGTGAAGTGTTAAATAGATAAGGGTTCCCACATAATGGATGGATGTGGGAAAAGAAACTAGTCCATGAAATTAAAATTAGGATAGAAACTTAGAATATAAGTACCCTTACAAAAAAATTCAAGTAATTAATAGATGTTATGATTTATAGGAAAATAAATATTCTATGCATTTAAGAAACCAAATAGGTTGGAGATAAGGCTAGGGAGGTTGATAGTTTAGGATTTAAACTATGGTAATCTGGTAAGAGTTATACTAAAAATGGTGTAGGTATGATTATAGATAAGTGTTTAAAAGATAATGTTATAAAATTTAATAAAATTAGAGATAGAATTATAGCTTTAAATATTGTTATTGATGCTAAGATTATTAATATTATAAGTGCTTAATTCCTCAAGTAGATTTGGATATGGGTTCAAAATTAAAATTTTGAAATGACTTAAAGAATTAATACAAAAGATACCTCTTGAAGAGAAAAATTTTATTAAAGGAGATTTAAATGGACATGTTAGTATAGAGGTAGATGATTTTAAAGCATTCATGGTGACTATGAGCTTGGAGTGACTAATGAAAGTGGTAAGACCATACTAGATTTTTCTTTAGCTTATGATTATGTAATTTCTAATATATTATTTAAGAAAAAAAATGAGCATCTCATTACTTACAAGAATAGATATAGTAAAACTCAGATTGATTATTTTCTTATATAAAAAATTAGATCATTTAAATTACAAAGATTATAAAGTTATTTCAAGTGAAAGTTTATATGCCCAACAACACTTCTTAGTTTTGGACTTTAAGATGAAAGGGAAGAAAATAAAAAATAAAGTAAAATGTTATTTTAGGATGAGATAGGGGCATTTAAAAAATATTAATAAAAATATTTTTACGAGTAAAACATTAGATCTTAAGATTTTGTCTATGTATAAGGAAGCTAATATTATGTGAGAAAAAGTAGTTATTGAAATTAAAAATGTTGCAAATGATGTGCTTGGAGTATCAAAGAGAAAGCTCCTAATAGTAAAAATAGTTTGTGGTAGAAACAAAATGTGCAAAAAAAGATAAAAAATAAGAAGATTTGTTATAAAAATTAGTTTAGATGTAAAAATTCTTATAATTGAAAAAGATATAAAGAGGCCTGTAAGGAGTCTAAGAAAGCAATATGCGATGCAAAAATTTTAACTTTTAATAATTTATATAATAGATTAGATACTAAAGAGGGAGAAATATATATGTATAAGTTAGCCAAATATAGAGATAAGAGTAGTAAGGATTTAGTTCAAATGAAGTGCATTAAGAATGAAGATCAAAAAGTACTTTTCTTTGAAGAGAATATTGAACAAAGGTGGATGAGATATTTTTATAAACTCTTCAATGAAGATTATGTGAATGTGATTGACTTTAGTAACCTTAGCATCCTAAATGAAAATAAAGTTTTTATTTTTATCGATGTATTAGTAAAATCAAAGTTAGAGAAGTGGTAAAGAAAATGAAGTGTTGAAAAGATGTTGGACCTGATGATATTCTAATAGAGGTGAGGAAATGTTTAGGAGATGAAGGAATTTCTTTGCTTACTAAACTTTTTAATATTATTTTGAAGACTAAAAGATGCCAGATGAGTGGACAGTAAGTGTGTTGATTCTTATTTTTAAAAATAAAGGTGATGCAAAAGATTGTGTGAATTATAGAGGAATTAAGTTATTATGTCATACTTGAAAACAATGGGAGAGAGTTATGAAGTATAAGTTGCGGCATGATATTAATGTTTCACAAAATCAATTTGGATTCATGCCGCGTAGGTCTACAATGGAATCTATACATTTAATGAGAGGTTTGATGGAGAAGTACATAGAGAATAAGGAGGATCTACATATGATATTTATTGATCTAGAGAAAGCGTATGATAAAGTTCCAAGAGAAGTGCTATGGAGAGTTCTAGAAAAGAAAGGGGTTAATAATATTTATATTCAAGTAATTAAGGATATGTATGCAAGAGCTGTTACTTGGGTTCAGACACAAGGTGGTTTGATCAAATTTTTTCCAATTTTAGTTGGATTACATCAAGGATCAGCCTTAAGCCCATATCTTTTATCTTTAGTCATGGGTGTTCTCACTAGACATTTGCAAGAGGTTGTACCCTGGTTTATGCTTTTTACTGATGATATTCTTCTTGTTGATAAGACTAGAGAGGGAGTTAAAGGTAAACTTGAATTATGAAGGTCAACCTTAGAGTCTAAAGGCTTTAGTTTGAGTAGATCTAAAACTTGATATATGGAGTGTAATTGTAGTAATAATAGTTCTTGTGGGGGGATTGTGACTTTGGGTAGCTCCAGTGGAGGACATATTAGAGAGAGTTTCCTTAGATGGTTTGGTCACATAAAGCAGCGGGTTTTCGATGACCCGAATAGGAAAATATATGTATTAGATTTGACTTATGTTAAGAAAGGTATAGATAGACTTAAAAAGACTTGGTTAGAAAATATTAGAAATGACCTTTCTTTATTAGATTTAAATGAGAATTTAACATTTAAGAGGGCACAATGAAAAAAAAGGATTCATGTAGCCCCATATAGTGGGATAAAGGATTGATACTATTGTTTGTTGTATAGTTGTTGACTTCTATTTTATAACTATTTTCTATATTAATTGATTATCCTTTGCTGTAAATTTACATCCCCCACAAAAAAAAAAAAGAATTATAAGCATATTGGAAAGGGGAGCTATCATGCCGACGCATGTTGGCGGGACCAGCGGGGGGAATTTCGGCATGCACTGTGGACAGGGTGATGGAGTTGCCAATCGGTGCAATGGTGTATATATTTTGGCACATGAATGGCAAGTTCATAATGAACTTATTTCCATTTAGTTCAATTCTAATGTATGTTCCCTTTTTATCTTTGTAAATAATATTGGTGGTGCTTTACTAGGACAAATGTAATTTTCCTTCGACTTTGGTAGAGTGTGATTTCTCTATATGCTTTCAATCTGGATTTATATTTCAAAATGTCTTTATTTTTTGTAATAGATTGATGTCTATAGCTAATATTGAAATAATTAATATTTAATTTGGATTGAATTGCAGTCAAACTCATATCATATTAGTTGGAAATCATTTGAAAATTTTATGAGCCGAATTCACATTTATTTCTTCCTACCAGATGCACTAATGACAAATGCCTATAATAGAACATGTTTTTATTAATTATTTTTATCTGATGTTAATTTTTTTAGGAAATAAAATATTATACATTTATATGCAAAAATCTTCATCGTTAATGCTTTTACCTCTGTTTTCAGAGAAATTTTTATTAATTCAATTATAATCTAGTAATTATGTTTTTTCTTAAAACTTTTGAGCTAATTAAGACATATTCACACACACATTGCATACATAAGCTTCAAACCCAAAACAGATTGATTTGTACCTAAAACTTTGAACCAACAGATGAAGGAGAGCTGTATAGTAATTATATATCCAAGTCAATTGATGTCACTTTTTTTTTTGGCATTTTCTAATTTCATATTTGGAAATGAGTGCTTTTCTTTAGCCAAAATTAGTACTAAAGTGTCTATTTATTTTTAAATTTTGAAGGAATCGATTGTTAATTTATAGTTATACTTGAAACGTATAGTTTTTAATTTGGATCGAGAAAAATGGTGCCCTCATGATTGTTTAAAATTGGTGCTTTTGGGCAGGCAGGAAGAGAAATGTTATTAGGATGCATGTTTGGACCTGCCTAAAATATGAAAAGAAATAAAAAATTGAACCATTCCAAGGATTATGGCTTCGTTTGGGACTTCTTCTTTTTTACTGCTTCTTAAAGCAATTTTTTGGTAAAAAAATTTTAATTTTCGTACTAGAAAATTGCTTTAGGAAGCAGTGAGAAAGCCATCCCAAATGAAGCATAAATCACATGACAAGAAGATCAATAAGCCAAAAGCACATATCAATCTTTTTTCCAACCTACTTTGAGCCATTCCCAGAACTATTCAAATAAATTGGAAATTGAATAAAAAATATTTGTTATTATTTTTATAAGTAATAGTCTTTATATTGTGTATCAAAATAATGAATTAAATAGAAAAAATTAATAAATAAAACTTTTATCTAAATAATATTTTTATTTAAATTATGGTAAACAAAGAATCCTTAAAAAATTAAGATAAGAGAAATTAAAAATTAAAAAAACATCATGCAATACATAAATTGCCCTTTGAGATACACATAATTATTATGATCTCAAATCCTTAGCCTATCTTGTTTTAACAAAAATATTAGGGATTAACGCACATATCCTGAAATTCAATGATAAATGGCGTACCTTAGAAATTGTTCTTATACTATTATTATTAGATTTGGCTCACTAAATTGAGCATTTTAGGATATGTTATGCATTTGATGATTGGTTCTTAGTGCCACCTGATTTAATGAATATGACTCATCATTCATTGTATAGTAATACATTTTTTCTTAGCATCTTTTATATGTAATTCTTATTCTCATGTGTTACGGTGAATTGACATAAGTTTTAGATCCAAATTTTTTTATATGCAACATCGTACCTTACTAATAGGTTTTTAGTGGGATAGAGTTGGAGAACCAAGAGGAAGAAATTGAGTGAGTATGGAGAGTAAGTAAAAAAGCTCTCCAAAGAGCATGAAGTCCAAAATAAACCTCTCTACTATTTATTTATAGAGTCAATAGGGCGATGGGCAAGGCTATTCCTAAAAAAAAGAAAAAAATAATATAAAATGTAATAGGTGAGGACACAGACACATGCATTGAGCAAATTGGGGTTTACAAGTTCCTCTGTGTCTAACTTCCCCCGATGGAGGGTACCTTGGGCAAGTATTTGAGGGAGAGTGCTTTGGGTAAATTTGTTAGAACTGGCATGTTTGCCGAGTGTGTGAAGACTCCCTAAAATGAGTGTGAGTCCTCAAAAGTAAATGGTGTGTCTCTAATGAAAGTATTATAAGCTATGCATGAGCTCAGATAGTGAAATCATAATCATAGGATATATAGGTGTGCACTTCCTATAGATTGATTTGAGATATATGCGGAAGGTGAATGACTTAGATTATGGACAACTACAATTAGGGAGCAAGTTCTTTTACGGTGAGTGATCCTTAGGGAAAGGAAATATTTGAGTGAAACCTCATTGAGAATTAGTGCCTCTTAAGTCCCATCCACCCCCCCCCCGCCCCCCCCCCCCCCCCCCCCCCCCCCGCGCCCCAACTACACAATGGGGTAAAACTTGAACATTGCGAGCTATGCTAGCATGACCATCAATCTACTTGAACTTTAATACAAGTGACTATCATATAGGGTGAGGTCTCATTTGGATAAGCATTACCTTGATCACATGCTCCCTCTATTCGAATCCCATGGATAGAAACTTTTTTAAGAACTTGCGAGATACTTTCATATATAGGCATATAAGGGTATACATTTAGTCCCCAATCCACTTGCCCATTTAAAGAACTACCTATGAAGAAAGATAAGTGAATTTAAGAAGGTGGGCATTTACCATTTGAACCATTTGAAAAAGGTAAGGGTGAGTGAGAATTATTTCCCTTTTTTATTATTACATTAAGTGGAACACCTTTTTCTAAGATCCTTATCTTGAGATTGATTCGACTCTATGTTATGTCTATCTATATATAAAAGTGAGGAGCAATGACATGGTTACACACTTCCATTTCCCTACATTGAGTGTCTTTTATTAGCTCACAAAGAGAGATGATAAACCTAATCCATCCAAAATATGCTAACATGAGGAGGGAGAAAAAAATGAAAATTCTCATCCCTAAATACAAATTGATAGAAGTGAGGAAAAAAATTCTAGTAAGCCCATGGAGAAGAAAGAAAAATGGTTAAGGTGAGGGATATCTCTAGGGAGGAGCTGAGAAAAGCTAAAGAAGTGGATCCGAGCACCAAAGAAGCTGATCTAAGTAGGGTAATGGAAAGTTAGGATAGAAAGGTGAGGTGTGTCCTTTTCCTTACCTCAGATAATGTGCCTCTCAATGAAACACACACTAGGGGGAGTCTTTGTGTTACAAGTGGCTTGCTAAGCATCAATGGTGGTGAGTGTAATTTCTGAGGTGATAACTCCTATTCTTATTTTGATGCTAACTAAGTCTCCAGCAGAGCCCATTGGGAGCTATGACCCCATACTGTAGGAGGATGGACAATTCTAGGCAAATAATAGAGATAAGAATAGTCAATTTTTATTTTTGAAAGATTCATGTTTGGAGGCAAGTGTCACCAACCTCGAGGCCACCTAACAATTGGCAAGTTCCTATGTTATCCACTGAATGAGTTTAAGGCACTAGTGTTGACCAACAATGCTCCTAGCCTATATATGAGGACTATAAACCTCCACGATAGGTTTAAGATCTCTCTAGTTTGATGTATAGAAGGTTAGCCCTCCTAATCCTTTCATTTCCACTATAGAGGAGGCTCTTGGGCTAGCACACTGTTTGATTGAAAAATATAGTTTTAAAAAAATGTTTAATTTTCTTTGGGAAAGTTAAATTTCTGGAATTTAAATTTTATAATCGAACACTTATTATGAATGATATATCACCTCGAAAGGTGAACATATCGTTCTCTAACAGGTTCAGATTACAAATCTTGATTTATCCTGATTATCGTAGTCAAACTCAAGGAGAAACAACATATGATCCCTAAGAATCAAAATGATGTTAAATCCAATGTTTAACTATAATAATCTAGTAAAAAGATCATTAACTTCATAATCAAGATCACGATAATAGTACGATATATCTTTCCAAGGAAAGAGGATATCATCTATAATCGATCATTTGAAAATGACGATAATGATCGTTGTCTTTTGAATTTCCCAAAGATAATTAATTAAAGGTTTTGAAAACTTGATTTTGAAATCAGGTCTGGGTTTCTAAATCTCCTACGAGCGCAAGCCCTCGTAGTTAATTACATCGTAAGAAACCAGAAAATTTCCTACGAACACTCTCGATTAAAATAGCGATATGAATTTCATTTAAGAATTCAAAGATTGATGTCAAAGGAGGTTAAGGACTTTAATTTCAAGTGGGATTGGTTCAATGTTGAACACATATTTCTGGAGTCAAAGGAAGAATGGTAGGAGGTGCTTTAAGATTCTGAATTGCTTCAGAAACACCCCAACCTATCCTAAGTATTGGGCTTGAATTGGATTGAAAAAGATTTAATGTTTAAGTGATCAATTTTATTAGAAAGTGGGAATTAGATTCCCAGAAGATTGAGGTCTTAAGATTGAAGACATGCCTCAGAACCTAAGTCTAAAATGGGTACTGGAAACCAATGACCCGGAACCTAGCTAATGCAGTGCAATCTAGACTTACCCCGGCCTGGATTGGGGAGCCAGCTAAACCACCTAAATGCTTTTAAAACCATGAGTCAAAGTCTTTATGAAAGAGTGATTAGGGATATTGATTAAGATTGGTTTAAAGAATTGGGGTCGACATCTAGAGCAGATCCTAATTGACCCCTTAACATATGTTGGGTTAAATGCTTAAGCTAGAAATGCAATTAAAGATTTAGACTCAATTTTTAATTTGTTACTAATGCAATGCATGCTAGTTGACTCGATGAAATGCTTAAATCAAAATGTAGCAGTTTTAAAATCAGGTTTAAAAATAAGTTTTATCCTAGAGATTGCACAACATCCCCTAGGACAGAACTGCACTCTAATAGGTCAGGTGGTCTGCCAAAACCCGCAGGCAGGGAGGTGCCTAACACGGATGAGAAAAGTCAATATGAATGCATGAAAAACTCCCGGTGAGTCCGGGCTTACTTCTTAAGAGCGTTAGAGTTTTTATCTGAGCTTAAAAATTTTAAATTTTGTTTAAGTAGAAAAGGTTAATGACCCTACCCTCACGAGCCTCCGATCGGGTTCCAAGCTAAATCAAAATCGACATGCAAGAACGCCAAATAAACTACTAAAAGCATACGGGTCCTTAATCGCAATCAACACATAAATCAAATCAATTAAATAATTAAATTAATTAAATAAATGCTTAAATTGAAAGTCCATGTGGCAAGTGCCACTTAATAATACAACCCAGGGTCTGCAGGAAAGTAAAGTGGCCGGGTACCACTGACTACAACCCGGATTCTACTCCTAAGACTCAAGTGACTTTGAGATTTGAGATTCTTCTCGTTCTTCACTTCTTCGTCTCCTTAGAACTCCTTGGATCGTTGGGTCTGGATATCCAAATGAAAAAGAAACTCCCCCTGGATAGGGGTGTTATCTTTTCTCTTTGGATACTTGAACTTCATCCTAATTTGGATCTCCAAATGGATAGGAACTCTCCCCTAAGGGATGTTCCTTCCTCTTTGGATTCCAAATTGGATTTTAAATATCTCAATCTCAAAGTACTTTAAATAATACAACTCAAAATCAAATCAAATTACATTAATGAAAATTAAAAATCTAGACTCAACAACCTGCAAGGTTATCCTAATAATCAACAGTTTATATTTGACATCCCAAGCAGTTAATATATTGAAATTTAAATACTCAAACCAGCCACACTTGGCCATGCTCTTTTTGATTTAAAGGGGGACTTAAGCAATTTTCTGGAGCACCTGTGCAATTTAATAATTATAATTTTGCCCCCTTTAATTTATGCCCTGTATGAGCATGGCCACCTGCATAAGATTGAATTAGTACAAATCGTCCCTAGCCTAGGGGTAGATCTATTGTACAATCAATCATATCACAGAATGCAGTAAATAAATAAATAATCACAGCAATTTTATGTCTAGCAAACAGCATGTAGTGAAAGCACGAAAACCCGGCACACAGCAGAAAAGTAAACACCGGCCTAGCCTAAGACTAGAGTTGGTTGTCCTAGCAAACCATCTAAAGTGTGTGAGGTAGGCTATGTGGCTTTGATATGTCCTAAATAGGCAATTGATTGAAGTTGTTTAAAGTTCTGGTTGGTTGAAAGGCTTAAGGGAGTTTTGATTTGAGTTTAAATCTTAATAACTTGAAATTAATTTTAAATTTGATTTTGATTGTTTGTTGGATATCACCTTTGTTTCACACCGAGGCCGTGAAGTTTATTTCACCTTCCTTGGGGCTATTTTAATAGCCTCGTAGGCCTGGGTTACCCAGTAGTACCCGATATAATTAAGTGATTTGATTTTAATTAAGGTTTGAAAGTTGATTAAAATTTAATTAGAATTGATTGATTGCTGGTTTTAATGTTGATTTAAGATTTTCTGGAATTTTGAATGATTTATTGAATTTTGGTATTTTCTGGATTATTTTAATGATTTAATTCAATGGTTAAAAGTTACCTTTTTGATTTAAAGGGTTTTCTAGATAGTTAATATTTTATTAAAATACTAGACCTTAATACGATCAATTAGATAGTAAGTACATTGAAATTGGATTTTTCTAGATTTTATTATGAAGGTTTGAAGTTTTGACTTGATTTTGAACTAAGTTTGACAAAAAGTTGACTTTTTCAAAATTGATTGATTTCTGGAAACTTAACATTTTTAATAAATATTAGAGCTTAAGATGAGTTGTATACCTTTGAGTTTGCTCAATTTGGAGTTCATTTGAATTAGTTATGAAGTTTTGAAGTTTTGAGTATTTAATGAATTATTTAAATTGTTTAATTAGAGACCCTTTTTATGATTTAGATCCAAATGATCTCCAAACTCCTTGAAATCAACTCCAAAGGTCAAGAATGACCTAAGGAGTGATCTCCAAGTGTTTGGAAATTTTTTGGAATTTTTAATTATTTTTAATTAATTAAATTAATTAAATATTGAATTTCAATTAAACTTAAATTAAATTTAATTTTGAAGTCCAGTCAAGGGGCTTTTATTTTTCATTGGTTAAGGGCTTAATTCTGGTCAGTTAGAGGGGTTATTTATAATTTTTATGTTTAAATTTGATTTATTATAATTTCTGGAAGGTTTAATGGCTTAATTGAGGTTTAAGTTTGATTAGATTAATTAAGTGGCTTAATGATCTCAAAAGGCAGTGAGGATTTTTCTTAAGGTTATATATGTCACTATGTTCAAATGTTCAAAGTTTCAAATCAATAGAAAGTGTATCCTAATTAATGGAATTTTTCTAAATCCTCTAAGCAAAATCCTTAATTATTGTCCTTAATGATGTCCCTAGGTTTAATAGGTTTAAATCAAAATCCAACTAACCCTTGATATACACATGAAAGATATGCACACATAATCACAATCAATTCCTAAGTCTAGGAGAGCCCTAGAACTAGGTGGTGTGTGCACCTTAAGCATGCAAGGATTAAACTAACTTAGTTAACCAAAAGATAATCAATGAATGATTAACACATTAATTATCCATTGATTATCCATTACTCCACATTAATTCTGTTCAAACATGCTTAAACTACGTTTAAAATTCCAAGGAATCTCTCAAATTTTAAAGATTTAAAATATATAGTTTCAAAATAGTTTTAAAATATATATGCATATATATATATATACACATAAATAGGAATTTTAAATTAAAATAATTAAACGTATTTTCAAAATAAATTTAATATATTAATGAGAGATTCTCTGATTTTAAAAGTTATTTGAAATAAAATTTAATTTTTTTTAAATATTTAATATATTTTTGAATTGGAAATTATTTAAATATTAAAAGTATTAAAATAATTCAAATTACTTAAAATAAATCAAATCTTAGATTTTAAAATCAATGTTAAATCAACATACTTAAAATTACAATTTTAAATATATTAAAATTAATATTAAATTTTCAAATATATTTAAATAAATATTAGTTTTAAACTATTCAATATTTGATATTTAAAATAATATAGAATAAAATTAATATTTTGAGTTGATATTTATTTTTAAAATAAAGTATTTAATTTGATAAAAATTTAATATATAAAATATATTTTTAAGAGTTAAAATTAAATTTTAATATTTGTTTGAAGAAAACCAGGTTAAAAATTAATTAAAAATGAATTTTTAATTAATTTAAAGGGTCTGGCGGCGGGCTGCATACGTGGCGGCTTCTGATTCGTTCAAACAAACCGCGGAGGCGGCGGGCAATCATTTGCAATGATTGCGCCGCCGCGCAATCATTGCAAATGATTGCAATGACGGCGCGGTTTGGTCCCGTGGTCACTAAACCACGTTGGCGCGGATATGGGCCGTCCGATCGAGCGTTGTTTTGAATCAAAGGCTACGATCGAGCCGGACGGAGGATCCCAAGAACTGCTGATCCCGCGGTTTCAAATGGACGGTTCAGATCGAGGATATGGGCCGTCCGATCGAGCACTTAAACCGCAGAATGGCATAATTCGGACCGTTGATCTTGAAATCAATGGTCCATATTACATGGTATTCATGCAGTTGACGGAATAGGTTTCGAAAGCAATAAATACTTAGTTCTCCATCAATACTTGATCATTTTAAATGAAATTTAAAATACAGATTAAGCAAATGAACATAATTAATGTGGAGTTGATTTCAGGATCAAATACGCGCTTAACACGAAGTTAATTAACCCTAAATGTCCTAAGATAGGGTTAGCATTATACCTCGATTTATGGACGGTTTGGACCGTATTTGATATCTCTGAACTTGTCGTTTGTCCACGCAACTTTCCCTAGTTGAATCCACGGTTTGAAACGCTACGGATTGACTGGAGTTTGAGCTGGACGGAATTCAACCTTGGCACGTCGGGAAGCTCGTCGGCGGCGGCTTTGACTGGCTGATCTCGACTTGGAATATGTGGAGGGAGGTCTGGGAAGCTCGAACGAATTGAGATTGTGCTCTGGGAAGGTTTGAGTGGAGAGAGAGAGGCTAGGTTAGAATGAATCCCCTTCATCCCTTTTACCCCTATTCAAGTGACCTGGACTCCTTGCACGGCTAGGATTGCTTTGGGAGCATTCCTTGATGGCTGACATGTGTCCCCAAACGGTTAGGGAGCAGGGGGAATAAAAGGACATGAAGGATATGCCATTTTGGTCCCATTTGCACATGGGTTTAATCCAAGCAGTTTAATCTTAATCCAAGTGCTAGATAGGGCTTTGAGAAGGTTCTAGAGGCTGATTGAATAGCTGGAGGGGTTTGAGATAGAGGAAAATAGTTTAAAAATGGTTTTTTGACCAAGTTTGACCATTTAAGCCTTCTCATACCTTTTGAAGACTTTGTTGACTGGTCAACCAGTCAACAAAGCTGCTAAGGTGGCAAGGGAGGAAGCCTTAAAACCTGGTTGGGTTGATTCAAAGGGAGTGGAGGCTTAAGGATTGGGGTTTGAATGGAAATAAGGGAATTTAAGGAGATTTGACCAAGTCTTAATGGGTTGACTTGGTCAAATCAACCATAATTTGACTCATGATATGTTCAAATGTGTTTGAATTATAGATTGGAACAAGATTGAGGGTTTTTTAAAAGGTTTGTTTGAATGGGATTTGATGTTATAGCTTGATTTGACCTAAGGTATGAGAGATTAATCAAGTCTAATGTGTTGACTTGGTCAAACTCAAAGTGATTTGACTTTAAAAAGATTTGAAAATATTTGAATCATAATTTGAGGTAAGTTTGAAAGATTTGGATGCATATAAGGTTTGATTCAAAGTAGAGAAGCTTAAGGGCTTGAACTGGTCAACCTAGGTTGACTTGGTCAACCAGGTTGACCCAGAGCTAGGGTCTGGGCTGGATCAATCTCAAGTGATATATAAAGTCTGGCAGGAGTGTTTTCAGGGGTCAAATAGGTCATTTGGGTCAAATGACCTATTTAGACCCTTAATGGGCTTAATGGGTCAACTGTGTTGACTTGGTCAACCAGGTTGACCCAGGGTCAGGGATTTGGTCCAACCAGTTCAGAATGACTTTCTGAGTCTACTGGTGGTGGTCTCAAAGTCTGGGGAGGTCATTTGGTCAAAATGACCTATTTGGGCCCTTAATGGGCCTTCTAGGTCAACCCTGGTTGACTTGGTCAACCAGGTAGGTCTGGGGTCTGGAAATGGCTTCAACATATTTGAAATGACATTTGGAGACCAATGGAGGTGGTCCCAATGTCTGGGGAGGTCATTTGGTCAGAATGACCTATTTTGACCCTAAAGGGGCCTTCTAGGTCAACTAGGTTGACTTGGTCAACCAGGTTGACCCAGGGGCTGGTTCTGGGTTCAATGGGTTTGGTTTGACATTTGAAATTTGCTGGAAGTGACTGCATTTGATTTGGAGCTCATTTGACCAAAGTGACTATTCACACCCCATAGGGGTATTTTGGTCATTTTGACCCCTGGTCAACTGGGGGTCAAATTGAATCCAACAAAATGCAGTTTAATGCTCAATAAGTCATATTCAAGGGTCTGGAGGTGATTGGAGGCTTTGGAGAAAGCTCCAGGGTCAAAATCCACTGGGTGGCAAGTCCAGTGGCATAGACTGTAAATATTTGAAGGTTTTATAGCCTTTGGATTTCAATTCAGTTTCTGGGGTTACAGATCTCAGAATGAGCTCAAATTTGGAGGGTTACCTCTAGAGACATGTCACATCAGTGTGGAACTGACAGATCTTGAATCAGAGGTCATTTGATAGGGTTTTGAAATGTTCAAAGATTTGCTGGAAAAGGCTTTCAGGACTTAGACCTTTGGCCTTGGATTTGAGTCTGGAAATCTGGTTTAAAGCTGGATTTTGAGTTTGAATGATATGGTTTGAATTAAGTCTAGATTGAATTGAAGTTTGGACTGATCTAGAGGAATCCTAGGGTTTAGAATAGGTCCTAGGGTCCAAATCAGCTTAAGGAAAACCTAGGGTCTAGAATAGATCCTAGGGACTGGAGTCTGGAAAGGTCCTGGAATCTAGAAGTCCTAGGGAAATCCTGGGATCTGGGGTCTGGAAGAATCCTATAATCTAGAAGAATCCTAAGATCTAGGAATCCTAAGATCTAGGAATCCTAAGATCTAGATTGATCCTAAGATCTAAAATCTAGGAAAGATCCTAGGATCTAGAATAGTCTGGAAATTTGATTGATCTGAGATCAGGGTTGATTTGAATTTGGATTGATCTTAAAGTTTGGATTGATCTAAGATCAGATTGATCCTAGGGTTAAGATTGATCCTAAGGGTTGAAAAGATCCTAAGGTCTGGTTTGGTCCTACTGAGCTCATACAAAAATGAGGTCAACAAATGGACCCCCAATATGTGTAATAGAATGTAGTTCTATTGCACATATTGGTGTTGACCGAATAGAATGGCCAAGTCTGGAGTTTTGATCCTAAAGGAATGAGAAATCTATCCCTAGGGGATTAGAGTTTGAATAGATACTAGGGTAATGCTAGGAAAAGCGTACTCTACCACTAGTGGGTCTGGTCCTAAGGGAAAGGAAGAATCTATCCCTAAAGGGGAAGGAAGTCTGGGTGATCCTATAGGAAGGAAGAACTCCTAACTATAAAGAATTGAATTCAAATTTGATTCTAAGGAAAAGGAAAGTCTAACCTCAGAAGATTAAATTTGAAATGAATCTAAGGGAAGGAGATCCTGGCCCTAGAAGATTGAATTTGAAACTTAATTCTAAGGGAAGGAGATCCTAACCCTAGAAGATTGAGTTTGAACTGATACTAGGGTAGTGCTAGGGGTAGCGTACTCTACCACTTGTAGATCTAATCCTAAAGGAAGGGAAGTCCTACCCTAAAGGAAAAGAAGGTCTGGATGATCATATAGAAAGGAAGAATTCCTAACTACAGAGGATCGAATTAACATTTGATACTAGGGTAGTGCCACAGGGGGCGTACTCTACCACTAGTGGATCTAATCCTAAGGAAGGGAAAAAATCCTATCCTTACAGGAAAAGAAAATCTGGATGATCATATAGAAAGGAAGAATTCCTAACTACAGAGGATCAAATTAAAATTCAATACTAGGGTAGTGCCACGAGGGGCGTACTCTACCACTAGTGGGTCTAGTCCTAAGGGAAGAAACATCTAACCCTAAAGAAGAGACAGCTTGATTGAGATTGATTCCAGGACGGTGCCATAGAGGACTTACTCCATCACTAGGAAGTCTAATCCCAAGGGAAGGAAGGATAACCTACCCTAAGGAAGAGAGAACTGGATTTTGAAATTACACCCAGGACGGTGCCATAGAGGACTTATTCCATCACTGGGGAGTCTAATCCTAAAGGAAGGAGAAAAGCCTAACCTTGAAGAGAAGAGAATTTGATTTTGGAATTTGACATTGATTTCAGGACGGTGCCACAGGGGACTTATTCCATCACTAGGGAATCAAATCCTAAGAGAAGGAGAATACTTACTCTTAAAGAAAAGAGAACTGGATGATCTTCTAGGAAGATAGTATTGCTTCCTATAGGAGGTCAGACTTAAAGATTTAAATTTTGAAACTAGAATGGTGCCGTAGAGGGCGTTATCCATCACTAGTAGATCTAATCCCAAGGAAAGAAAGCACGATGACTCACATCTGTCCTTAAGGAAAAGAAGACAGGAGGACCCTGAGGGAAGGAAGCATTACTTCCCACAGAAGGTCGGATCTGGATTTTGAACCTAGGATGGTGCCACAGAGGGCGTGCTCCACCACTAGAAGATCTAATCCTAAGGAAAGAAAGCACGATGACTCACATCTAACCTTAAGGAAAAGAAAACTGGACGAAGCTAGGATGGTGCCACGAAGGGCGTACTCCACCATTAGCGGATCTAATCCTAAGGAAAGAAAGCACGATGACTCACATCCAACCTTAATGAAAAGACAACTGGAAGATCCTGTGAGAAGGAAGCATTGCTTCACACAGAATCAGATTTGGGTTTTGAATCTAGGATGGTGCCACAGAGGGCATGCTCCACCACTAGAAGATCTAATCCTAAGGAAAGAAAGCACGATGACTCACATCTAACCTGAAGGAAAAGACAACTGGAGGATTCTGCGAGAGGGAAGCATTGCTTCACACAGAATCAGGCCTGGAGTGATCATATGTAAAGGAAACTTGCTTTACATAGAGGATCAGATCTGGATGATCCTGTATAGAGGAAACTTGCTCTATATAGAGGATCGAGTCTGGATGATCGTATATAGAGGAAACTTGCTCTATATAGAGGATCGGGTCAGGAATGATCATATGTGAAGGAAACTTGCTTCACATAGAGGATTGAGTCTGGATTGATCATATATAGAGGAAACTTGCTCTATATAGAGGATCAGGTCTAGAATGATCATATGTGAAGGAAACTTGCTTCACATAGAGGATCGAGTCTGGAATGATCATGTGTGAAGGAAACTTTCTTCACACATAGGATCAAGTCTGGATTGATCGTATATAGAGGAAACTTGCTCTATATAGAGGATCAGGTCTGGAATGATCGTATATGAAGGAAACTTGCTTCATATAGAGGATCGGGTCTGGATGATCGTATATAGAGGAAACTTGCTCTATATAGAGGATCGGGTCGAGATTGATCGTATATAGAGGAAACTTGCTCTATATAGAGGATCAAGTCTGGAATGATCATATACAGAGGAAACTTGCTCTGTATAGAGGATCGGATTTGAATTGATCGTATATAGAGGAAACTTGCTCTATATAGAGGATCAGGTCTAGAATGATCATATGTGAAGGAAACTTGCTTCACATAGAGGATCGAGTCTGGAATGATCATATACAGAGGAAACTTGCTCTGTATAGAGGATCGGATTTGAATTGATCGTATATAGAGGAAACTTGCTCTATATAGAGGATCAGGTCTAGAATGATCATATGTGAAGGAAACTTGCTTCACATAGAGGATCGAGTCTGGAATGATCATATACAGAGGAAACTTGCTCTGTATAGAGGATCGAATTTGAATTGATCGTATATAGAGGAAACTTGCTCTATATAGAGGATCATGTCTAGAATGATCATATGTGAAGGAAACTTGCTTCACATAGAGGATCGAGTCTGGAATGATCATATACAGAGGAAACTTGCTCTGTATAGAGGATCGAATTTGAATTCTGAAATTTGAGATTTGAATTCTGGAATTTGAAATTTGAATGATTTTTGAACTTGAATTTAAAGATGTTTGAATTTGAAACTTGATTTGACGAATTTGAATTTGAAGGGTTTTAAAACTGTGATGTATTTTGAATTTGATTCGAATTGGTTTTGAGTTTGAAAATTTTGAATTTGAAATTTGATTTTAATTGATGTCGAATTTGATTTCGAATATTGAATTTTGATTGCGTTTGACTCAATTTTGATTTGTTTGAATTTGATTTTGAATTTTGAAGTGTTTTGAATTTAATTTTAAGTTTGACACTCATCTGGCATGGTACTTCCTGAAGGGCCTCCCTAATTTTTGAAAATATTAGGTGGCATTCTTCAGGGTTGATCAGTCAAAGGGAAACTTTCTCAAAGATCATCATTAAAAATGAACGATCCAGTCAACATTGACTCAAGCTTTACAATGGATTAAAAGCGGTCTACAAAAGACTACGACCAAGTCTCCTACTTGGGGAGTCCTAAAGTGACACAACTTATCAATAACTTAAATCAAATGTGACTTATGAACTTTCAAACCTTTCGGAGCTTAATGTGATTTTTATTTGAGGCCCTCGAGCTCCTTGAATTGGAGTCGGGCACTCTGTTCAATTAGAATTTGATTTTAAACAGCAAGTCTCAGCTCAGGAAACTACGCTTCTAGATCAGGATGATCTAGGACCCAGCACAGGGTGTGGTTTGATTTTGAACAATAATTTCCAGCATTATAAAATACCCCTCTAGTGGGATTAAGCTTGGACCCGGCATAGAGTGTAATTTTATAAAGAAGGCCTAGTAGGAAAAGATGCCTATGCAGAAGGGCTTACACACACTTCTCAAGGACCAGATTTTGAATTTTTATCAAGAGTAGAACATTCATTCTTCTTATCAGAAAACTTCCTCTAAGTATTTGGACCCTGTCGGAACGACAAACGGGAACAAATTCAGAAGTACAGTGAAAAGTTTGAGTGACCCCAACTAACCTGAAAAGATTTTAGGATTTAGGTTTTATTGATCCAGACCAAGTTTCGTAGAAACTAAACTGGAGTCTCCCTTAAATATTTTGAATTAAAATCAATTTCAAAGAGGTTTAAGTTGAATAAAGAAATTTGATCTTTTCAATTCTCTAGCATGAGAGATTTTTATATCTTGATAGATTATCGATGCCCGGTGAAAATTCTGGATTCAAGACTTTCAAAATCAAGCAATTTAAAATTGACTGGGTCTTTTGAGATTGAAGAATTTAGCAGAAGGGAGCCTCTTTCATTCTTTCTTTTCTTGGTGGCGCACTTTGTGCATCTTTTGATTTATAGTACATTTTGCACTATTTCTTAACTTGTGGCGCCCATTGCGCATCTTTTTGATTTTTGGTGCACTTTGTGCATTTCTTGATTGTTGGCGCATTTTGCGCATCTTTTGAATTCAATTGAATTTAAGAAGAGGCTACACCTTCTCTATTTCAATACCGGGATTACATCTCGAGTATAAGAGAAGAAAACTCATTCTCTTATGCAAGGACGAATAATCCTCAGGGTAGGACCCGGTCTTTTAAAATGAATATTGGCTTGACTTTTGAAAATCATTGAACAGATTTTAAACACGCAAGAGATATCTATCTAAGATAGAAAATTGTGAGAAAATTGAGAAGATTTTCATTTCAAAGATCAACTTAAATTTGATATTGATTTAACTCAACAGTTGAATCAATCCCACAAAAGAGGTGGGAGGGAGGTGTATTCAAACATTTGGAGTCAACTACAACTTTCTCCTGCTTAAAACTCAAAATAGAGGTCAATTTTCATTAAAAAGATAACTCAACTATCTTGAAATTTGAAATCAATACACTTGAGAAATTAGAAGCTCTCCTTAAAAAGGAATTACAAATCTAGGTGGCAAGCCCCTAATAGTACGGAATTAAATTCCTACGATCTCCTTAGAGGGAAAGACTATTATCAGGTCTGCGCTATCCTTAGAAGTTGCATCACTTTAATGAAAAGATTTATCTCGATAGGACCCCATTGAAAGTTGAATTTTAACGGTATCACTATCTGATATAATCTTTAGATTATTTCCCCTCTCTTATTACTAGTGATCTAGTAATTAAGGGAGTGGCACCCCGAGTGGTTTCTACACCTCCTCCTCTCTAGTTGATGTAGTGGGACACATATAGAAACGTGATCTAACATCTTCTAGTAGAGTGGACGGGTCATAACCTTCAATTGGGGGCCTAGGGCCTGGTGCTGGAGTTTGTTCAGTTCTGGCTTGATTGATTCTTGCCATGTAGTAGTCAAGAAGGTGTATTGAAGATCGTGCTCTCGTTTCTACAACCTCCCTCCTTTGAGCAACAGGAGATGGGTGGAAATGATTTCCACCTGGGAGGGGGTACGTAGAAGGGGCAACAAACTTTTGATTAGCCTCAGACTTGACTTGCTTTAAGGCTTTCGCCTCAGCAGTCTTTCTGGCCTTGACAACCTTCTTTCTGACTCTACGAAGGTAGTTCTTCATTTTGTTCTTGCTGGCCTTGCTGACTACAGGGGTACTAGAACTTGACCCGATCTCAGGTTGAGATGGTAGCTCTTCTATCGTTATTGACTTCTGGTTGTTATCTTCCTCAGTAGAAGATACAGTGGGTAAAGGGGTGACAACAGCCTCCATCTCAGAGATGGGGGAGTCAACTCCTGACCCTAAAGTAATCTCAACCAAGGGGACATTCCTTCGTATTCCAGCAGACAGATCAATCATTTCTTCTCCATTGACTGATAACTTGAAGTCTTGGAATTGCATTTCAAACTGGATGAAATTACCAGAAGTGATTCCTTCGACTATCAAGTTTCTATCTAGAGAGAAAATGAGTTTCCCAGCCATTTGAGTGCTTAAATCCTGAAATTAATGAACCATGATTTGAATTAGTTAATCTTGAATTTGAATTTGAATTTGAATTTTAAATTTGATTAATGTTATTCAAAATTTGATAATTCAATCATGTTGAGTTTAAATTCAAAATAGTGGTTCATAGAATTGACAAGGACTTAAGGGTTGAACCCGACACTTTCGCTACACCAATTAGCTTGGGGCAAAATGTCAAAGTTCAAACTCAAGCTTGAATTCAAAGTTGAATTTAAAATTTGAGATGACAATCAAATTCGAACTTAAAGTTGAGATTGTATTAAAGTTGGATTTAAATTTGAATCTAAAGTTGAAGTCGAATGGACCTTTCTTCAAATTTTGTGACTCAACAGATCGAGTTTCGCTCAATCATATAGGTACATAGAATTGATATGAAAGATCCAGGGATCAAACTCGACTCTTTTCGTTTCACCAATTGACTTGGGTCGAAATGTCAAAGTCCCGATCAAAACTGAATCGACTTTAAATTGTAAATCAAATTCAAATTTCAGGTTGAAATTAAGTTTGGACTCAAATTTTGAATTTGAACTTGAACCTCAAGTCAAATGGATCTTTCTTCAAATTTTATAACTCAACAGATTGATTTTCACTCAATCATGTAGGTGCATGAAATTGATATGAATGATCCAGGGATCGGGCTTGACTCTTTTCTTTTCACCAATTGACTTGGGTCGACATGTCAAAGTCCCGAATTTGACCTTGAAATCAAATCTGAAGTTTGAATTTAAGTTGGAATCAAATTTGAGTTCAATTTTGAAATTGAATTTGAACTTAAGATTGAATTTAGTTTTGAGATTGAATTGAAATTTAAATCTTGGATTCAAATTCAAGCTTGAAGTTGAATTTAAATTAAAATTGAATATGAATTTGAATCTGGATTTAAACTCAAGGTTGAAATTGAATGGATCATCTTCAAAATTTGGAACTCAACATATTGAATTTTGTTCAAATATGTAGGTTTACCAAATTGGCCTGAAGATCCTAAGGCTTGACTCTTTGCACCCCACCAAGCAATTTAGGGGTGAAATGTCAAAGCCCAGAATTGACTGGAGAATTTTGAATTTGAATTGCATGTGTTCAACTACAATAGAATATTGTGGAAGACACATAGCAACGACGATTGAAGTTGATTTGAAAGATTTTTCTTGACTTTTGAAACTCAAAAATGTTGAATTCTGTTTTCAACATAATGGTTAACAAAATTCAAGGGAAAATCTAAAAACCTTGACTTGACTCTTTCACCATACTGACTAGCTTGGGGTGAAATGTCAAAATCCAGATTGAATTAAAGAAGTTTTGAATCTGGGTTTTGAGATTGAGGGATTTTTATAAATTGTGAAACTTAGCATGCATGAATCTATTCGCATGCGAGTTTGCAACATATGCAAAAAGATTTTGACAAGTTTGGCTTTACTCTTTTGCTCTACCAATAAACTTGGAGGCAAAATGTCAAAGCCCAGCTTGGAGGGAGGTTTCCTACACTCACCTCTCTTTTCACATGTCTTAATTGAGTTGGCCACACTCACCCAAGGGAGAAATGGGTAGAGGGACCAACGGAAGAAGGGTAGTCAAAACTACCGATACAATAAAATTTGTAGCGCTATTAAAGATGGAGAGAGAGATTTTCCCCAGCGGAGTCGCCATTTTTTTTGTTTGATTGAAAAATATAGTTTTAAAAAAATGTTTAATTTTTTTTGGGAAAGTTAAATTTCTGGAATTTAAATTTTATAATCGAACACTTATTATGAATGATATATCACCTCGAAAGGTGAACATATAGTTCTCTAACAGGTTCAGATTACAAATCTTGATTTACTCTGATTATCGTAGTCAAACTCAAGGAGAAACAACATATGATCCCTAAGAATCAAAATGATGTTAAATCCAATATTTAACTATAATAATCTAGTAAAAAGATCATTAATTTCATAATCAAGATCACGATAATAGTACGATATATCTTTCCAAGGAAAGAGGATATCATCTATAATCGATCATTTGAAAATGACGATAATGATCGTTGTCTTTTGAATTTCCCAAAGATAATTAATTAAAGGTTTTGAAAACTTGATTTTGAAATCAGGTCTGGGTTTCTAAATCTCCTACGAGCGCAAGCCCTCGTAGTTAATTACATTGTAGGAAACCAGAAAATTTCCTACGAACACTCTCGATTAAAATAGCGATACGAATTTCAATTAAGAATTCAAAGATTGATGTCAAAGGAGGTTAAGGACTTTAATTTCAAGTGGGATTGGTTCAATGTTGAACACTTATTTCTGGAGTCAAAGGAAGAATGGTAGGAGGTGCTTTAAGATTCTGAATTGCTTCAGAAATACCCCAACCTATCCTAAGTGTTGGGCTTGAATTGGATTGAAAAAGATTTAATGTTTAAGTGATCAATTTTATTAGAAAGTGGGAATTAGATTCCCGGAAGATTGAGGTCTTAAGATTGAAGACATGCCTCAGAACCTAAGTCTAAAATGGGTACTGGAAACCAGTGACCCGGAACCTAGCTAATGCAGTGCAATCTGGACTTACCCCGGCCTGGATTGGGGAGCCAGCTAAACCACCTAAACGCTTTTAAAACCATGAGTCAAAGTCTTTATGAAAGAGTGATTAGAGATATTGATTAAGATTGGTTTAAAGAATTGGGGTCGACATCTAGAGCAGATCCTAATTGACCCCTTAACATATGTTGGGTTAAATGCTTAAGCTAGAAATGCAATTAAAGATTTAGACTCAATTTTTAATTTGTTACTAATACAATGCATGCTAGTTGAATCGATGAAATGCTTAAATCAAAATGTAGCAGTTTTAAAATCAGGTTTAAAAATAAGTTTTATCCTAGAGATTGCATAACATCCCCTTGGACAGAACTACACCCTAATAGGTCTGGTGGTCTGCCAAAACCCGCAGGCGGGGAGGTGCCTAACACGGATGAAAAAAGTCAATATGAATGCATGAAAAACTCCCGGCGAGTCCGGGCTTACTTCTTAAGAGCGTTAGAGTTTCTATCAGAGCTTAAAAATTTTAAATTTTGTTTAAGTAGAAAAGGTTAATGACCGTACCCTCACGAGCCTCCGATCGGGTTCCAGGCTAAATCAAAATCGACATGCAAGAACGCCAAATAAACTACTAAAAGCATACGGGTCCTTAATCGCAATCAACACATAAATCAAATCAATTAAATAATTAAATTAATTAAATAAATGCTTAAATTGAAAGTCCATGTGACAAGTGCCACTTAATAATACAACCCAGGGTCTGCAGGAAAGTAAAGTGGCCGGGTACCACTGACTACAACCCGGATTCTACTCCTAAGACTCAAGTGACTTTGAGATTTGAGATTCTTCTCGTTCTTCACTTCTTCGTCTCCTTAGAACTCCTTGGATCGTCGGGTCTGGATATCCAAATGAAAAAAAAACTCCCCCTGGATAGGGGTGTTATCTTTTCTCTTTGGATACTTGAACTTCATCCTAATTTGGATCTCCAAATGGATAGGAACTCTTCCCTAAGGGATGTTCCTTCCTCTTTGGATTCCAAATTGGATTTTAAATATCTCAATCTCAAAGTACTTTAAATAATACAACTCAAAATCAAATCAAATTACATTAATGAAAATTAAAAATTTAGACTCAACAACCTGCAAGGTTATCCAAATAATCAACAGTTTATATTTGACATCCCAAGCAGTTAATATATTGAAATTTAAATACTCAAACCAGCCACACTTGGCCATGCTCTTTTTGATTTAAAGGGGGACTTAAGCAATTTTCTGGAGCACCTGTGCAATTTAATAATTATAATTTTGCCCCCTTTAATTTATGCCCTGTATGAGCATGGCCACCTGCATAAGATTGAATTAGTACAAATCATCCCTAGCCTAGGGGTAGATCTATTGTACAATCAATCATATCACAGAATGCAGTAAATAAATAAACAATCACAGCAATTTTATGTCTAGCAAACAGCATGCAGTGAAAGCACGAAAACCCGGCACACAGCAGAAAAGTAAACACCGGCCTAGCCTAAGACTAGAGTTGGTTGTCCTAGCAAACCATCTAAAGTGTGTGAGGTAGGCTATGTGGCTTTGATATGTCCTAAATAGGCAATTGATTGAAGTTGTTTAAAATTCTGGTTGGTTGAAAGGCTTAAGGGAGTTTTGATTTGAGTTTAAATCTTAATAACTTGAAATTGATTTTAAATTTGATTTTGATTGTTTGTTGGATATCACCTTTGTTTCACACCGAGGCCGTGAAGTTTATTTCACCTTCCTTGGGGCTAATTTAATAGCCTCGTAGGCCTGGGTTACCTAGTGGTACCCGATATAATTAAGTGATTTAATTTTAATTAAGGTTTGAAAGTTGATTAAAATTTAATTAGAATTGATTGATTGCTGGTTTTAATGTTGATTTAAGATTTTCTGGAATTTTGAATGATTTATTGAATTTTGGTATTTTCTGGATTATTTTAATGATTTAATTCAATGGTCAAAAGTTGACTTTTTGATTTAAAAGATTTTCTAGAAAGTTAATATTTTATTAAATACTAGACCTTAATACGATATGTTAGACAGTAAGTACATTGAAATTGGATTTTTCTAGATTTTATTATGAAGGTTTGAAGTTTTGACTTGATTTTGAACTAAGTTTGACCAAAAGTTGACTTTTTCAAAATTGATTGATTTCTGGAAACTTAACATTTTTAATAAATATTAGAGCTTAAGATGAGTTGTATGCCTTTGAGTTTGCTCAATTTGGAGTTCATTTGAATTAGTTATGAATTTTTGAAGTTTTGAGTATTTAATGAATTATTTAAATTGTTTAATTAGAGACCCTTTTTATGATTTAGATCCAAATGATCTCCAAACTCCTTGAAATCAACTCCAAAGGTCAGGAATGACCTAAGGAGTGATCTCCAAGTGTTTGGAAATTTTCTGGAATTTTTAATTATTTTTAATTAATTAAATTAATTAAATATTGAATTTCAATTAAACTTAAATTAAACTTAATTTTGAAGTCCAGTCAAGGGGCTTTTATTTTTCATTGGTTAAGGGTTTAATTTTGGTCAGTTAGAGGGATTATTTGTAATTTTTAGGTTTAAATTTGATTTATTATAATTTCTGGAAGGTTTAATGGCTTAATTGAGGTTTAAGTTTGATTAGATTAATTAAGTGGCTTAATGATCTCAAAAGGCAGTGAGGATTTTTCTTAAGGTTATATATGTCACTATGTTCAAATGTTCAAAGTTTCAAATCAATAGGAAGTGTATCCTAATTAATGGAATTTTTCTAAATCCTCTAAGCAAAATCCTTAATTATTGTCCTTAATGATGTCCCTAGGTTTAATAGATTTGAATCAAAATCTAACTAACCCTTGATATACACATGAAAGATATGCACACATAATCACAATCAATTCCTAAGTCTAGGAGAGCCCTAGAACTAGGTGGTGTGTGCACCTTAAGCATGCAAGGATTAAACTAACTTAGTTAACCAAAAGATAATCAATGAATGATTAACACATTAATTATCCATTGATTATCCATTACTCCACATTAATTCTGTTCAAACATGCTTAAACTACGTTTAAAATTCCAAGGAATCTCTCAAATTTTAAAGATTTAAAATATATAGTTTCAAAATAGTTTTAAAATATATATGCATATATATATATATACACATAAATAGGAATTTTAAATTAAAATAATTAAACGTATTTTCAAAATAAATTTAATATATTAATGAGAGATTCTCTGATTTTAAAAGTTATTTGAAATAAAATTTAATTTTTTTAAATATTTAATATATTTTTGAATTGGAAATTATTTAAATATTAAAAGTATTAAAATAATTCAAATTACTTAAAATAAATCAAATCTTAGATTTTAAAATCAATGTTAAATCAACATACTTAAAATTACAATTTTAAATATATTAAAATTAATATTAAATTTTCAAATATATTTAAATAAATATTAGTTTTAAACTATTCAATATTTGATATTTAAAATAATATAGAATAAAATTAATATTTTGAGTTGATATTTATTTTTAAAATAAAGTATTTAATTTCATAAAAAATTAATATATAAAATATGTTTTTAAGAGTTAAAATTAAATTTTAATATTTGTTTGAAGAAAACCAGGTTAAAAATTAATTAAAAATGAATTTTTAATTAATTTAAAGGATCTGGCGGCGGGCTGCATACGTGGCGGCTTCTGATTCATTCAAACAAACCGCGGAGGCGGCGGGCAATCATTTGCAATGATTGCGCCGCCGCGCAATCATTGCAAATGATTGCAATGACGGCGCGGTTCGGTCCCGCGGTCACTAAACCACGTTGGCGCGGATATGGGCCGTCCGATCGAGCGCTGTTTTGAATCAAAGGCTACGATCGAGCCAGACGGAGGATCCCAAGAACTGCTGATCCCGCGGTTTCAAATGGACGGCTCAGATCGAGCCCTACCAGGAAATTAACCGTGTGATCTGATCCACGGTTCACTTAAACCGCGGAATGGCATAATTCGGATCGTTGATCTTGAAATCAACGGTCCATATTACATGGTATTCATGCAGTTGACGGAATAGGTTTCGAAAGCAATAAATGCTTAGTTCTCCATCAATACTTGATCATTTTAAATGAAATTTAAAATACAGATTAAGCAAATGAACATAATTAATGTGGAGTTGATTTCAGGATCAAATATGCGCTTAACACGAAGTTAATTAACCCTAAATGTCCTAAGCTAGGGTTAGCATTATACCTCGATTTAATGGACGGTTTGGACCGTATTTGATATCTCTGAACTTGTCGTTTGTCCACGCAACTTTCCCTAGTTGAATCCACGGTTTGAAACGCTACGGATTGACTGGAGTTTGAGCTGGACGGAATTCAACCTTGGCACGTCGGGAAGCTCGCCGGCGGCGGCTTTGACCGGCTGATCTCGACTTGGAATATGTTGAGGGAGGTCAGGGAAGCTCGAACGAATTGAGATTATGCTCTGGGAAGGTTTGAGTGGAGAGAGAGAGGCTAGGTTAGAATGAATCCCCTTCATCCCTTTTACCCCTATTCAAGTGACCTGGACTCCTTGCACGGCTAGGATTGCTTTGGGAGCATTCCTTGATGGCTGACATGTGTCCCCAAACGGTTAGGGAGCAGGGGGAATAAAAGGACATGAAGGATATGCCATTTTGGTCCCATTTGCACATGGGTTTAATCCAAGCAGTTTAATCTTAATCCAAGGGCTGGAGAGGGCTTTGAGAAGGTTCTAGAGGTTGATTGAATAGCTGGAGGGGTTTGAGATAGAGGAAAATAGTTTAAAAATGGTCTTTTGACCAAGTTTGACCATTTAAGCCTTCTCATACCTTTTGAAGACTTTGTTGACTGGTCAACCAGTCAACAAAGCTGCTAAGGTGGCAAGGGAGGAAGCCTTAAAACCTGGTTGGGTTGATTCAAAGGGAGTGGAGGCTTAAGGATTGGGGTTTGAATGGAAATAAGGGAATTTAAGGAGATTTGACCAAGTCTTAATGGGTTGACTTGGTCAAATCAACCATAATTTGACTCATGATATGTTCAAATATGTTTGAATTATAGATTGGAACAAGATTGAGGGTTTTTTAAAAGGTTTGTTTGAATGGGATTTGATGTTATAGCTTGATTTGACCTAAGGTAGGAGAGATTAATCAAGTCTAATGTGTTGACTTGGTTAAACTCAAAGTGATTTGACTTTAAAAAGATTTGAAAATATTTAAATTATTATTTGAGGTAAGTTTGAAAGATTTGGATGCATATAAGGTTAGATTCAAAGTAGAGAAGCTTAAGGGCTCGAACTGGTCAACCTAGGTTGACTTGGTCAACCAGGTTGACCCAGAGCCAGGGTCTGGGCTGGATCAATCTCAAGTGATATATAAAGTCTGGCAGGAGTGTTTTCAGGGGTCAAATAGGTCATTTGGGTCAAATGACCTATTTAGACCCTTAGTGGGCTTAATGGGTCAACTGTGTTGACTTGGTCAACCAGGTTGACCCAGGGTCAGGGATTTGGTCCAACCAGCTCAGAATGACTTTCTGAGTCTACTGGTGGTGGTCTCAAAGTCTGGGGAGGTCATTTGGTCAAAATGACCTATTTGGGCCCTTAATGGGCCTTCTAGGTCAACCCTGGTTGACTTGGTCAACCAGGTAGGTCTGGGGTCTGGAAATGGGTTCAACAGATTTGAAATGACATTTGGAGACCAATGGAGGTGGTCCCAAGGTCTGGGGAGGTCATTTGGTCAGAATGACCTATTTTGACCCTAAAGGGGCCTTCTAGGTCAACTAGGTTGACTTGGTCAACCAGGTTGACCCAGGGGCTGGTTCTGGGTTCAATGGGTTTGGTTTGACATTTGAAATTTGCTGGAAGTGACTGCATTTGATTTGGAGCTCATTTGACCAAAGTGACTATTCATACCCCACAGGGGTATTTTGGTCATTTTGACCCCTGGTCAACTGGGGGTCAAATTGAATCCAACAAAATGCAGTTTAATGCTCAATAAGTCATATTCAAGGGTCTGGAGGTGATTGGAGGCTTTGGAGAAAGCTCCAGGGTCAAAATCCACTGGGTGGCAAGTCCAGTGGCATAGACTGTAAATATTTGAAGGTTTTACAGCCTTTGGATTTCAATTCAGTTTCTGGGGTTACAGATCTCATAATGAGCTCAAATTTGGAGGGTTACCTCTAGAGACATGTCACATCAGTGTGGAACTGACAGATTTTGAATCAGAGGTCATTTGATAGGGTTTTGAAATGTTCAAAGATTTGCTGGAAAAGGCTTTCAGGACTTAGACCTTTGGCCTTGGATTTGAGTCTGGAAATCTGGTTTAAAGCTGGATTTTGAGTTTGAATGATATGGTTTGAATTAAGTCTAGATTGAATTGAAGTTTGGACTGATCTAGAGGAATCCTAGGGTTTAGAATAGGTCCTAGGGTCCAAATCAGCTTAAGGAAAACCTAGGGTCTAGAATAGATCCTAGGGACTGGAGTCTGGAAAGGTCCTGGAATCTAGAAGTCCTAGGGAAATCCTAGGATCTGGGGTCTGGAAGAATCCTATAATCTAGAAGAATCCTAAGATCTAGGAATCCTAAGATCTAGGAATCCTAAGATCTAGATTGATCCTAAGATCTAAAATCTAGGAAAGATCCTAGGATCTAGAATAGTCTGGAAATTTGATTGATCTGAGATCAGAGTTGATTTGAATTTGGATTGATCTTAAAGTTTGGATTGATCTAAGATCAGATTGATCCTAGGGTTAAGATTGATCCTAAGGGTTGAAAAGATCCTAAGGTCTGGTTTGGTCTTACTGAGCTCATACAAAAATGAGGACACACACACATGAACTTCTATTGGAGCCTATTCATTGATGAATATAGTTGAGGTTTTATAGGGCAGGCTTATATGCAAGCAAGTGTAATCTTATCCAAATAAGGAACTCCTCATTACCCACCTTTGACTAATCTAGTGGTATGTTCATCTTACCATCCCATTGGCATCTAAGATGTTAAGAATTTTTCTTATTAATATCTTCTTTGGATGCTCTTATTGAGCAAGTTTGATTCTCAGAGATTGATCGTGCCCAAGCTTTGATAGAGAGAAGGGTTGGAGCCTTGGAAAGGGTGATCTCAATAAGTGAAGTGGTTGCCATGTAGCTTAGGAAAGTGCTAAAATTGAAGGTAGAGGCATTGGTGATTCATTTGTTGCAATCCGAGAGCCTAACCTTATATTTTGATGATTACAAATATTATTGGATGAGTATTTTCTTATTCCAGCTTTATACAATGGATATTTTTTTATGTCACTAACTATTTCAAGAATAGCATGAAGTATTGAAGAATTAAGACTTAAGATAGTGTTGCATCAATGTATAAGTCACTCTATGTTTAATAGAGTTAGTAAATTTATTTTTCTTGAGTCATTTTGTATATTAAGTGTATATTGGCTAAGTAACCAAGAACACACTAACAAGGGAGAGAGAAATTGAAAACTTGAATTTTTCAGTTAATCGTATTGTATGATCTACATTATTCTATATGATCTATTTAAAAAATTAATTTAAATATTTAATTAAATAAAATTAATTAAAATGAATATATATATCTAATTATATTGTATGACCACCAAATCGTACAGAATAATTAGCTATTTTGAGAAACCCCACCGTCGAATCCTTATTACTTAAATTTGGAAATTTTGAATTTTGAAATTTGAAATGATCATATTGTATGAACCATTTTGTATTGTATGAATATTACTTAAAATTGCCAAATCTATTACTGAGGATCAAGGAGTCAAATCAGGAATAAATCTCCTTTAATTATTGTACAATATGATCATTATTATATTATATGATCAATAGAGAGGACATTTGGTGAACCTTGATTCATCTTAGATGATATGTGATTCAATTGAACTATTCATTCTATATTACTATTCATTATACAATATGAGAAGATGTGGAATTGAATTAATCGTACAATATTACTATTTATAATACAGTGCTATTAAGAGATGAGAAATGAAATAATTGTACTATGCGATCTATGCATTGTACTGTATGATCAGAAGCTAAAATTTAAAATTTTGGGGTTTTTTTAAGAGCCCACTTTATCAACCCATCATATGCCTTGAGGGAGAGAGCTTGAGCAGTCAAAAATGTTTACATTTTGGGATAGAGCTTGAATGGTGTCCACTTCACAGGGAAAAGAGAGAAGGTGAGGATGGGAGAGGAAGTTTTCCTCAAGGGAATCAAGGGGTGTTTGGAGATTCACACAATTTCTCTAGCTAGCTTGCACCTTAGATCTTCTTATTATATTTTGGGGGAGCACTTTGATAGGAGCTCTTGGAAGAAGAATCTTTGGGGCGAAAGACTTGCTATCCAAGGAGACTAGGGATCACCATCTCTGTCAGGCCATGAGGAGAAAGGAGGGATCATACACTCCCCTAGAATGATAGGCAAAAGGAGTGATCAATATCTCCATCAAGATGGGAGGCGAAAGGAGGGATTAACAATTCCACTGGGGCGATGAGCTAAGGAGGGATGACATCTATTCCAAGCTTGGAGGTGAAAGGAAGGATCGATGTCTCTTTTGAAGCAAGGAGCTAAAGAAGGGATGGCATCACCGTCAGGCTATGAGGTAAGAGGGAGATTCTTCAAAGCCTGTTAAGGTTATTCGCTGCCTGATCAAAGGAGAAGGACTTCTCTGCCTAGCTAGGTGTGAAAGGAGAGTCACTTTTAGTGTAATATCCAAAGAGGAGTTCCTTTGGGGAGTGGACATTGGTAGATTTCGATCAAACCACTAAAAATTTAGTTTGTGTGCTATTTATTTTCTTAAAATTTATTTTTTGTTCTCAAATTTGCTTTTGATTATCTTTGTAGAAGATTTTGTTAGTTTACTTTTGATTATCTTTGTGAAACAATTCATTAGTTTACTTTTGGCTATTCTTGTGAAAGAATTTTGAGTGATAAATATCTAGTTCTGAATTTGTTTTGTGAAATTAAAAAAATAAAAGAAATATTTTCTAAAAGTTAAAAAAAATCTTTTTGCTTGCAGTTTTGTTTGAATAGTTTATTCTCTTAAATCGCTTTCACCCATCTCATTTTTCATCTTAAGCAAGATATTTTTAAAATACTAAAACTCATCCTTTTGGTGTTCATAAGCACTTTCAAGTATTATCAGAGCAGCTTTCTGATTTTTAGGTTTACACACCTTGAGTAGATCAACATAGCACACTTTGGTAATTATAGCACTTTGGAAGGATACTCTATTACCCGATCGCCACTTTTTGAAAACAACCCTTTTGATTTTTGGAAGATTCATGTATCCACTTTTTTATAATTCATTGATTTCCATATATGGCATATGATTCATTCTTGTTATTATGTATCTTTTACAATTATGAATTGAGTTAAAATAAAGATTCCTTTTAATAAATGGTCCATAGATGATTGTGATTTAGCATAACTTAAAGCCAAATGTCTCAACTACTTTTTTTGTGCATTAAAATTTGAGGATTATATGCGTGTTTCTACTTGTCCTACTAGTAAAAATATTTTGGATAGACTTTGTATAATATATGAAGGAATTTGTGAAGTGAAACAATCTTGCATGAATTTATTATTATAGGAATAAAAACTTTTTCACATTCAACCAAGCGTATCAATTCCAAACATGTATATTAGGTTTAAAAAAATTATTATATCATTACATGCTTTGTGTAGATAAATTTCTAACAATGAAAATTTTAATAAAATCATGCATTGTTTACCAAAATCTTAGGATGTAAAAGTTACTATGATTATTGAATTAAAAGATTTAAATTCTTATTCTATTGATAATATACTTGGCCTCTTGATTTCCTACGAGCAAAAGGTGAGTCAAAGATACGCAAATGCAAGTGAATGAAAAAGTGAGAATGCAATAGCATTCAAATATGATGATACAAATAGTAGTGAGTCTGGTTCAGAGGAAAATGAAGACATATCATTGATGATCAGATAATTCAAAAGATTCTTAAAACACAAGCAAAAACACCACTTTCAAAAACAACAAGGTAAGAATGCAAAGTCAAATAAGTTTTCCATGACATTGTTTGTTATGAATGTAAAAAAGTCAGGTCATATCTAATATGAATGCTCGAGCTTAAAGAACAACCCAGTGAAGGAAAAAGGGTAAGTAGAAAAGAAATGCTAAAAGGGCAAACAAAATTTTTGAAGGTTTTTTGGACAAATTTTGATTCATACTCATCAGAGACAGAACCTGATGAGGAGGTAACCAATCTATGCGTCATGGCCTAAAGTAGCACTAGTTACTCCAACAGTGGTCAGATATGTGACCTATCCTATGGTGCATTACCCACTCTTTCAAAATAATTACATGATGCCTATAGAAAAAAATTGCATTCTCATCTTAAAAGATAGCATTCTATGTTGCAAAAAGAACAAACCAATTTGATTAATAATTATTTAAACTTAAGAACTAATCATGTTATATTAGATAAGAATCATTAAATGAATAGCATATTTCATTAAAAGAAAAGCATGAGTTCCTCAATAATGAGCATATTGAATTAGAGGAAGCATTTAAAGAACTAAAAGAGTTATCCTTAAAAATGGATAGCAATGTGCTTAAAGCATTAGTACAATTAGGCATATTTAAAATTGAAAATGAACACTTAATAAAGAAAATAACAATACTTAGAGAAAATACATCGAGGCCTACACACAATGAACACAACATGCACCACCATCTTTCAAAAGAAGATATCATTCTTCATATAGATTAATGCATCCATTCCCAAGGATAAAGTGTTACACATACAGCATATTAGGGCATATTGCATGCAGTTACACACAGAATCCATCGTAGCTCACATTTGGTCTAGAGGCCCAAGGCATCATTTGCAGACAGTGGAGGAGCCAGGATTTTTTATCTGCGAGGGCACAAATTTCTGATTTTAAAAATACTCTTAAGCTTTTTCATTTAAGTTTGAAATTACATTATTGTTTTAATTTTTTTTATTATAGTCGTTAATTATAAGAAGATAAATTTTATGATAATGAAAAAAAATTATTTCTATGCTCATCTAAATTAATTTCAAAACAAATTTATTTAGACTATATATTATCATACTTATCATATTTTAAGCTACTTGATTTAACTTTAAATTTTATAATTCTCCTATGATATAATTTGTTAGCTTTAATTATATAAATCTCCTATAAATTAGAATTTGGAGTTTTAAAAATAGTAAAAAATTTGATGAAATTTTTATTTTAAAAAAAACTAGTAATGTGAAGATGAAAAGAGAAAAGAAACATAGTAAAAATAATTTTATGATAGTCTAATAAAAGTCATTAAAAAAATTAATAGTGAACTTCACAATTAGAGAAAAATAAAGTGGAAAATAAATAAAAAATATTTAAAATAGTGTTATCCGGGGCGAGAGAGAGAGAGAGAGAGAGAGAGAGAGAGAGAGAGAGAGAGAGAGAGAGAGAGAGAGAGAGAGAGGAAAGAGGGAGAGCTAGGGGCTAGTGGAGGAGGTTGCCACATAAAAACAAAATGGCAGAGAGAGAGAGAGAGAGAGAGAGAGAGAGAGAGAGATGGAAAGAGGGTGTGCACATACCAGCTAAGGAAAAAAGAAATAAAAAACAACAGCTTTTGTGTATGTAAAAAGTAGGGAAAAATATGTAAGCAATTTTTTTTAGGGAGGGCACGTGCCCCCCTAGGCCCCCCCTTACATCCGCTTATATTTGCAGAGCATAGCATACATTCATTGTAAAAGAAGTACCTATTAAGGCATTTTAATATGCCCTAATAGCTAATATTTTTTATAGTAAATTGTCCTAGCAATATTCCTTCATTCAAATTGGCAGCTCCGTAGTTGTCTAATGATTATAATGAGTTTTTAATTTAATTAATCAGCTCTAGATGTTAAATTGATATTGTTGTAAATGATTATTGGCCGTTATTGAGAAATAAAAAAATAAATAAATGAAAAGAGAATTAGAACAGAAATTCTTTCGCTTTAGATTTTGGGGCGTGGTAAATTTGTATTAGAGCAATGGTTAGTCAAAGAATTGGATTGTGCTCATAGTTGTATTAATGATTGAATTATTTAAGTGTGTTTATAGATTTATTTTATTTTAAAGAATTTATTTTGTATTTGTGTTTGAAGGACTTCTTTTTTGAATTTAAGATTTCTTTATTGATTAAGCAAATGGGCCCAATATGAAAAGGAAATAAATATGAATCTCATACTGAAGCCTTTTTAGTGACACCTAAAAACATATAAAAGTTTGCATACATGATTGCTTATATAATAAGTGATAAATTAATGAAATAGTTTGGGCAAAGCTATAAGAAGATGGGGTAAATTAGTAAGAAATAGATTGTTAAAACTGTTAAAGCACCTACCATTCCGTAATGCACTTAGTGTTGAGGGAGACATGTAGGACCCTACTATAGGGTGATGGGACAGTATTTCAGGTGCGTTGATGATGGGCACCAGATGACAGAGTTCCCATTGCTTGGATATGGATTAAGATATGGTCATACTAAACATAGATAGTTGGAACCAATGAAAGAGGTTCCAAAAGTGCTTGAGGATCGGATGCTACTGGTATAATTTTTGTATTATTTTTAATTTATAAGTTATATTTTAAGGTAAATTTGAATTGATTTTAACATGATCTTTGATTTATCATTATTTGAATGTTGATAAGTCAATTTGATAATAAAATTTTATATTAAGCATGTTCTCTCTCTCTCTCTCGTACTGATTTAAAAATGTCAAGGATGAATTTTTTTAAAGGTGGAGAGATTATAATAACTCAAAAATATAGAATGTCTTAAAAAATATGAATTTTTTTTTTAACTAGAGTGCTTCGGTGTTGTATTGGTAAGCCTTGAAATGCTAAGTTTGAGAAGATTGCGACACTAAAAAATTATACTGCGGCATTTAAGTCTTTGTTATATAATAATTCTAAATTCGACTTACAGTGTTGTACTGTTGGGTCTGAGCGCTATGATTCTAGGCCATTAATAGTATTTTATATATATATTAAATTATAAATATGTCTGCCACTGCCCTCCCCACTCCCTCACTTTATTGCATGGACGGGAAAAAATGGGAGGAGAACAGGAGAGAAGGGAGAGCAAGAAGAGGGAAAGAGGAGAGAGAAAGTCCATTTATGGTCATTTTCATCCATTGTTCCCTTAATAAAAATTATTCTATTTATTGTAAATGACTAATCTCTTACTCTTATTTTTGATGATTTTGATTTTATGGATTTTATCTCTCCTAAAATTTTTAAAATGCATTATCTCCTAATTTTATATGCCTTTACTATGTAACTTTTGATATGTTATAAATATGATCATTCTAAATAATTTGATTGTATTTTATTATATTTTCACAAGTTAAATATGTACATAAGAATTTATCGGTAAAATGAGCAGGGAAAATATATACTGAAGATGGGTTCAAAGTGGTCTATTATATGATAATACTGAAATGTATGTTCTGCAATGATTGATAGGATTGATATAAATTAGAATGTAATGTTGAAATGTGATACCTATATATGACAAAAAGGATGTAGTGTACTAATACTAATCTTATAAAAAATGATATACTAATTGATATCAAATATATATGATATAATAACCCCACATAATAACCTCAAGATTTACTGATTCACTGATGGGAGTCATAAGGAGTTGGAGACTGATTGGAATTATAAGGAGATGGGGTGGCTTATTCATGTGATTCAAGGGGAGTTATATGGAGCACACTAATTGTGAGTCACAAGGGGCGACTAATTAGCATATGTGTAGGAACAAGATACCCTTACATAAATATCTGATAGAATTTTGATTACTGATTACTGCTACCTAATTATTGATTACTAACTTATACTAACTATTGTTGCTGATACTTTACGAACACTAATTATTGTTACTACTTACTATTATTGAATATGAATACTGGCACTATTATTAACTGCATAACTGATAGACTAATGAAATTGATTAATGAAAAAAATAGAATGATTGATTGATTGATATAGGTGACCAGTACCAATGTTATATAATGATTCATATATGTTCTTACATAATTTATAACATACTATTTCTCTTCTACCTTGCATTGATTTTAGTTGTAAGATTTTAGTTACTTGCTAGGCTTTTATACACATTATGTGATTTTGCATGTTTACAGGAAAGGGTAAGAATCATGTGGCTTGGAATCTGGACAGCATGTGTAGTCGTCATTTAGCACTGTTAGTTTATTTTATTTCAATTTTTTAGATTATGTGTATTCTTTTGTAGCCTATGAAGGCTATTGTATATAATATTTTGGGGCTAAGTGTAACATGTAAATATTAATTATAGTTAATGTGAATTATAATTTTTGTCCTTTAAATTTTTTTAATGCAATTAATTAGCTCTAGATGTTATCAGCTTTGGATGTTAAATTGATCTGGTTGTAAAGGACTATTGGATGTTATTGAGAAATAAGAAAGAAATATATAAATGAAAAGAGACTTAGAAAAAAATCTTTTGCTTTATTTCTTAGGGTGTGACATCTAGCACCTTAGGCTCCCTTTATTCTTATATCACCAAAACATGCCTCATAGCCACCAATATATCCTTTATAGGCACTAGATTTCAGTCACAAATATAATCGCAATGAATTTTAGCCCCTTATATCTCCCAACAGACATTTTCATACTAAACAATCAAATAAACACATATTTAATCTCATGGTTGCAATCTAAGCATAATTAGGCACATTTCATAATTGCACAGTTTTTTATAATGCTAGGCAAGAGAAAATCCTAGTGAGTATAAAAGCATAATTTCAAAATAGAATCAAATTATAAAAGATTGTGTAAGAAATCATTTTAAGATTTTAATCGCACTACAATAAGTTTTTTCGAAATCCAGATTATTTTCTATTCAATAAAAATCACACAAATTTTAAAACCCCTAGTGTAAAGTTTTTAAAAATATTCAGAATCTCAATATTTATAACATATAAAAACTTACACGATAAAAGTTTAACAAGTATAAAGTTATTTTCATTTTTCAGTAATGAAAATATAAATTGAATAAAAAAATCAAAAAGAATTTGATATTATTTAAAACTGAGATAGGCAATGTGACTTACCTTGATGTAGATAAATTTCCTAGTTGGGTCGACGATTCAAACTAACCTAAAGTGGCTCAAAATCCCTTCTTTCCCACTCAAAACTATCTTATTCTCTCTCTTCAACCCCAGCTGCCAATAGTTCAATTGAATGGAATAGTGAGTTTTAAAATATATTTAAAGTGTAAATAATGGCCTAACGATGTGGCACCACCATCTAGCATTGCAATGCTAGTTTATTTTCCAAAAATTTGAGACTATAGCGCTGAAATATCACTATTCAACACCTAGGCGCCACTAGAGCACCGCTACACTCGAATGCCCAACACCTAGGAGCTTTAGGGTAAATTTTTATATTTCACCAAAATGCATTCCAAACCCCTAAGACTTATTCTAAAACACATGCAAACCATTTTTACAGACCAAAAATCTTTCAAACACATACAAATGGGTTTAAAGCATAAAATTTCAAACATTTACCTTTTTTTTCAATCTGGGTCAGAAAGGGTAGAACAGAATCCAAAATTTGGAAATGTCACAACTCTTCCCTACTTAAAATAATGTCATCCTCGACTTTTCAAAACTTGGCTCTCATCTTATACTCTTTTTCCCAAGTAGCTTTCATTCAGTTTTATTCTTCCATTGAACTTTCTATATTGGGGTCTATTTATTCCTTAACCTTCTGACATCATAAGCAAGAACCCTCTCTGGTTCTTTTCTACAGCTTAGATTTAAGCATACCTCGATGTCTTCAGTAGATATCCTATTCTCTAAATCTGATGCCCACTTCCTCAAAAGTGACACGTTGAACATATTATGAATTTTAGACATGTACTCTTGTAATTGAAACCTATAGCAAGACTTTCCTATCCTTTTGATAATTTCAAATGGTCCAACGTACCTTGGACTTAACTTTTCTTCCTTGCTAAATCTATTATTTCCTTTCATCGGTCTAATCTTCACATATATAAAATCTCCTTGAAATTCTACATCTTGATTACTTTGCATCAAAATACTATTTAAGTTAATCCTATACAACTTTTAATTTGTCTTTGATTAGATAAATCTTTTCAGTAGCATCATCAACCAAGATAGGCCTAATCAAAGTCTCTCTCCCACCTCTATCGAAGACAATGTTGTACAACACTTCCTACTATACAGAGCTTCATATGGAGCCATATATATACTTCACTGAAAGCTATTATTATATGCAAACTCGATCAATGGAATATGATCCTCCCAGCTACCACCAAAATCTAAAACATACAATCTCAAAATATCTTCTAATACATGTATAGTTCTCTCAAACTATCCATGAGTTTGAGGATAAAATATCATATTGAATTGTAGGTTCATACCCAAACCTTATTGAATACCCCACCACAATTTGGAGGTAAACCTTCCATCTCTATTAGAGACTATAACCTTTGGTATTCCATATAATATGATAATCGAATGCACATATACCTGTGCCAATCTAACTACTGAATCAAACTGTAAGATCAGAATGAAATGAGTGGATTACATCAGACGATCAATCATAACCCAAATGGCATCAAGTCTCTATCTCGATCTGAGAAAACACATAAGAAAATCTATAGTCATATTTTCCCATTTTTACTCTAGAATGGGTAATGGTTGTAAAAATTATCCCGATCACTGATGCTCTACCTTCACTAACTGATAGACTTCACATTTAGAAAATAAATTCCTACATCTTTTTTTAATTTAGGTCACCAAAAAATACCTTTCAAATCACTGTATATTTTACTACTTCTTGATTGAATTGTATAGCCGGAATAATGAGCCTCGTACATAATAATCAATCTCAAATCTCTAAAACTAGTAATCCTGGGTCTTTTCTTATATAAGATAATACTAAATTTAGATACTTGTAGTTCAAATTTCTTATCAGCTTTCATCTGATAAATTAACTCAGATATTTTATATCTAACTTCTAAGATTCTTGAATCTCTTTTTATGAAGAAGGTTGAATAATCATGTGAGCCAATATACCAGAATCTTCATTAGCAAAAGAAATTAACTCCAACTATAATATCTCCATCTCTCATATCAAAGACATATCAAAAGTAAGCTGAATACATGAAAATTCATAAGATTTTTAGATTAGAGCATCTGCCACCATATTAATCCTTATCAGGCTGATATTGAATAATCAAATCATAATCTTCAACCAACTCAAGCCATCTCTCTTACCTTAGATTCAAATCTTTTTGAGTAAATATATACTCCAAACTCTGATGATCAGTAAAAATCTCACACTTGACACCACATAGATAATATCTCAAGATCTTTATAATAAAAACCACAATAGCAAGTTCCAAATCATGTGTAAGATAGTTTCTCTCATGCGATTTTAGCTTTCTAGAGGCATAAGCTATCACTTTTCTTTACTGCATCAAAACATGTCCCAGACCTTTCAGTGAAGCATCACTGAGTACCTGAAATCCTTCTATATCTGATGAATGAGTTAAAATTAGAGCATAAGTCAAATAATCCTTCAATCTTTGAAAACTAGCCTCACACTCTTATGTCCAGATAAAAGCTATTAACTTTTGAGTCAGTCTTGTCAAAGTTACAAAAATCTAAGAAAACTTTTTCACAAACTTTTTGTAATATACGACAAAATTCAAGAAATTATGTGCCTCAAAAAAAGTAGTAGACCTCAGCCAATTAGTAACTCTCTAAGCTTTCTAGGGATCTATAGAAATACCAGCACTACTCATCACATTCCCCATAAAAGAAATACTCCTCAACTAGAAATTACATTTAGATAATTTTGCATATAACTAATGCTGTCTCAGAGTCTCCAAAAAAAAATTTTCAAATGTCTATCATAATCTTTTTTGAAGTACAATAAACCAAAATATCATCAATAAAATTAATAACAAATTTATTAAATAAATCTCTGAACACTCTATTCATCATATCCGTAAAAATGGCTAGTGCATTAGTTGCCCCAAAAGGCATGACTAGAAACTCATAATGTCTATATCTTATATTGAAAGCTATCTTCATCACATCAGACTCTCCTCTCTTTACATAATACTATCTATATCATACAAGTAAGTTGATCAAATAGATCATCAATCTATGGTAGAGAAAACTTATTCTTGATAGTAACTTTATTCAACTCTATATAGTCAATACACATGTGTATCGTACAATCCTTTTTCTTCATAAATAGAATAGGTTGTAATAACTCAAATATGTAAAACAAATTTTCTTTAAAAAATATAAAAATTTTTTGAAAGTAGAATACTATGGTGCTCATCTGGTCAGTGTTGTGGCGCTCATCTGTCTAACCCCACCGACTACCTCACTTGATTGGTTGGCCAGGAAGAAATTGAAAGAAGGGAAGAAGAGAGAGGAGAGAGAAAGGCCTTTGGATCATATTTATCAGCTATTCCTATTATAAATTTTATTCTATTTATTATAAGTGACTAATCTCTTACTTTTGTTCTTAATTATTTTGATTTTTATGAATTTTATCTCTCTTAAATCTGCCAAAAATATCTTATCTCCTGATTTCATAAGCTTTCACCATGCAAGTTTGGATTATTGATTTGATCATTCTGAATGATTTAGGTAAAGATTATATGATATGAGGCTCTAGACAATACAAAAATATAATCATACTTCTTTTCATTGTTCATTGGTAAGCTCTAGTTAAATGATTAAAATAATAGACCTATATAATTCTTCTAATATAGATCCTGAATGTGACAAAAGTGCTCATCACGAAGATATTAGGATAAATGAATCCTCTATCAACTAACTCCTAAAGTTGAACCTTCCACTCATGAAGTTTTCTAAGTGTCATATTATATGAAGACTTATTAATCATAACCGTACTTAAAAACATCAAAATAGAACTCTATGTCTCTGGTTGGAGGCTAATTGATTAACTCTTTAAGAAACACATCCAAAATTTCTCGCACTATCGGGACATCAAACAAAGAACCAAAATTCACTATATTATCCTAAATTGATGCCAAAAAAACTAAAGAACCCTTCTTATAAAATCTATCTGCTCTCACAGTAGGGATCAAATAGGATAAAACACATCTAACTCCTTGGAATACATAAATCTCACTACCCAAAAATAAAGTGATATGCTTTTTTAAATAATCAATCTGAGTTTCATATTAACTCAACTAGTTCATACCCAAAACATCAAATGTAGAAATGGATAACAAAACTAAATTGGACCTCCACTTTCTACTAGAAAGTCAATGTCACAGAAATAGAGCTTACTAGTTATCATATCATCTCTAGTCGATAATATAATAAATATAAGGGTAGTAAATTAAAGAAATACTCAAAAATAAATGAATTATTGGCTCTAAAATTAAATAAAATATGATATGGATGCTCAAAAATATAAGCCATACCTATCATTATATTTGGAGCATCACGAACCTCCTACTGAGTTAAATTGTATACACATGCTTGAGCTGGAGCTGGAGTAACAGAACTACCATACTTTCTCTGACATGTAGATGGTCTACTTACCATATAACTAGATCCACTGCCTCTACTATATGGTCCCTCATAAAATATATAGATTAGAACCACCCTTAGTCTCTCTATCGTCTAACAGAACTCTCATATTAGGGCTCAAATTGTCTATCCAATCCTACCTATGAACACTCGGCTACCCAGTGCCCTACCAACCCACACCTAAAGCACTATGCAGTCATCCTATAATACTGATCAGAATGTCATCTACCATAATCGATATACAGATGCACCACTAATAAAGCTCAGAGAACTAGAAATATTACCCCTACTTTAAGCTTCCATAGACATATATTATTCACCTTTTTTGGACTCTCCATGTATAAATTTTATCTTCTTTTCAAAAAATCTACTACCAAAATTCTCACCACAAATTTTTTTTTTTTTTACTAGCAGTCCACCACTATTGAGTAGCTATCAGATCATTCTCTATCAAATGAGCTCTCTCTATAAGCTTAGAGAAATCAAAATTATGGAATGGAACCAGTGGCTATCTCAAACTGTTTTGGAGTCCTCTTAAAATTCTATAGTACTTCTCTGTGGGAATTTGATAAGAGTAAATTATGTACTATTTAATATATTTGAATTTCAGCAAAAATATATTATTTTAATTATTTTTATACAGAAAAAATTCAAAATGATGAAAAAGACAAAGGAATATTCAACGCCACAATGCCCGATGAAACATCACCGCTATAGAAGTGTCAACTTTTAGACATTACAGTTTCATCCTTCTATTTGTGAGCACTACAGCGATATCATAGTTAATGCTACAGCATTTGAGGTGCCATTGCATCAAAAAATTAGCTTGGCAGCATCGGGTTCTAAAAAAAATGAATGTCACAGGGACACACATTTCAGCGCCTCAATGCCATTTTAACCACTCGAGCACTGCAGTGCTCCAATTTCCCATCATCATGGAGTTACAATTATAACTTCCAAGGGACACATCGCTCAAGTGAAAAAATGCATTTGTTCACTTGATAATTATTCTATGTCATCAAGCACCATGGCGAAGTAAATATTTCAGCACCAAGGCACTAGTTTACTTTCAAGCTCTATAGCACCACACTTTCAAGTGCCGCAGTGTCAGATACCTTTTTCTATATTTTCTTATAAATAGATGTTATAATTTTTTTATAAAGGAGTTCAGTCACTTGTGTAAAACTTAGTACTTTTTCTTGTACTTCTCTAGTACCCTCTTAGAGTAAAATCTAAGGGAGGCTTTGGAAGTATATGATACAATCTATTGGAGTGTTATAGCCTATATTTATTGAAGAAACTCTAAAGTGAAGGAAAGATCATAGAGGAGATACTTTGATCCTACCTGTTGATAAAATTCCATTACTTCTCTTGTACTTTGATTCTTCTATGAACATAATAAAAATGTGTTTGCTTGTCATTTATTCTATATTTAGCTTGATCTCTTATTTTGTATTGATGTAAAGAGAATATTAAATACTAACGAAAGCTCTTATACTTTAAAGATTTAATGGTGTTCTCATTTATCTCTCATTCTTCATTTAATACATATAGTGGCTATATGTGTAGTTAAAACCTAGTGTGAAGTAAAGCTTCGGTGAAAGAATGCAAGAACAATCAGGAATATTGAGATAGAATGTTGGCATACCAAGACATAGGATGTTTAAATATTCTAGGTTCTAAAAATGATAATAAAATTATAGGAGGTCAGCAGATATCCTTTTCATCCTTATAAGCTCGACAGAGATATAGGGATGTGCATGCTCTAAATTAGATATATAATTAAGAGTCTCATTAGGAAAAATATGATATTTGCATTCATTAATCCAAAATATTTTATTAAACATCATATCAACTATTCTACTATTTATATCTAGTGATAGAAACTTCAAAAATATCATTTTTATTTTTGTAGGATAACTTATGTATTTAGTGTAAGCAGTAATAATTTTATTACAAGTAAGCATAACACTTCCTCATATGTTTGACATTTTACATCATTATTTTATTACTTTATTTAGCACGTATACTTAGGTATATTTAAGTGGAGCTTTTATAATTAATATATCAAAGAAAATCTAAGCATTACTCGACATTAAAAAACTAAGCACTTATTACTCAATCTGTATCAAAGCCTTACCCAGACATTCCCCCCATTAGAGTGCTAACCAACTGCAGAGCATATCTAGCCTAAGAAGTAAACTCTGTCTCATACTGAATGACAATACTACTCCCTTGAACCAATCATGAAAAAGTATCATACCTCCATTGAAGTTTAGAAGGTGGCACAAACTATGTTCGAAACACATTAGAGAACTCTTCCCAATTAACCAAAGAGCTAAATCTCCCTTAACATTTCTCTTCCATATGGCCCAACGATCAATGCTTTGCCTCACCATCTAATAAAAAAATAGCTAATAGAGCTTTTCTCTCAGGAGGACACAACATACCATCAAAAGTATTCTCAAGCCTTCTCAACCAGCCCTCTGCTACCCTAGGCTCGATAATGCCCTCAAACCTTATAGGCTTCAATCTCAAAAACATCTACAGATGTCATTCTACCTCATTAGATCTCACAATAGAACTTTATTTATGATTTGCCTATCTTCTGGGCAATCAGACTAACAAATTGAGAAAATGTATCAAAACTCACTGCCATAGTCATATAATATACATGAGTCATTCTATATACAAGGGCTATCCGACTAGCACTATGTCTAGCTGTCATGTATGGGTCTGACAGATCCATAATCACCTAGAATATGCAATTAAACATATATGAACACAAAAACAAATAATAATGAACCTTCAAACATACTCAAAACTATCCCACTTGACTTAAAGATCAGTTCTTATACCTTTGTTTTATGATCCATTTTCCAAAAAATTTATTATGATACCATAAAAGCTTGTCACAACCCAACCCAATCAGACATATCCTATTAGGTTGAGATGTCACATGCAAACTCCAAGATCTAATTTTTGAAATATTTCATATTCTCTTCCAATATACATTTTAAACAAATAATAAACTACAGATCCACTAAAACATCAAGAGTACTGAAAAATAAACTCATCCATAATATCTATGTTATTTCATCAAAATGTATATGCATAATCTACACTATAGTACATGGCTTCAAAACAAAGAGTAGAGAAAAATATAACTAAAGCTAGTCATAACTGTACAAAAATAAAAATAGAGAAATACTTATGGACTCATATCAGATACTAAACTGCTAATCAATAGCCACCTTCCCTTTCCTAGAACCTAAAAATAGAATACAAAATCAAAGTGAGCTACAATAGCTCTACAAATCATAAACATCGATCTAAATTTCCAAATTATTTCCTTTATTAAATATTTGCATAATATTGAAATGTAATTAAATAAATCATTAACCTAAATAAAGTAATAAAAGCATATCAATTATCCAAAAATATAAATAATAAAATTGAGCAGTCAAGTAAACTGAAATTCATATTACAAAATAGTTTATATCAATTTTTTGTCGACCTAGATAGAATCTCAAAGAATTCTAGCCCATTTTAACCCTCTTTGAGCTTATAATACTAAAATATGCCCGTAAGCACCAGAATATGGCTTATAGCCGCCAGAATACTCCTTATAGCCACAAAAACATACTTTATAGCCACCCAATTCTCAATCACAGATAGAATGCCAAATAATTCTGATCCCTTATATCTCCCACCAGACATCTTTTATATCAAACAATCACATAAACCCATGTTTCATGTTATGGTAGTAATTTAAGAATAATTAGGAATGTTTCATAATTGCATAACTTTTTACAAAGGTAGGCAACACAAAATCCTACTAAGTACAAATGTACAGTTTTAAAAAATAACCAAATTATCATAGATTATATAAAATGTTATTTAAAGACTTTAATCGTAATATAATACTATTTCTCAAAGTCTAGATTATTTTCTATTCAATAAAAATCATACAAATTCAAGAACCCCTGGTGTAAATTTTTTAGAAAATATTTAAAATTTTTAGAATCTCAATCTTTATAACATATAAAAAGTTACGTAATGAAAATTTTGCCAATGTAAAATTATTCTCATTTTATTGTTACCAAAATATATATTTAATCATAAATTTTGAAAAAAAAATATTATATTTTTGAAAACTGAGATAGGCATAATGTGACATACCTCAATCTGAATAACTTTCCTACTATAATGATAGCTAAAAAGGACTCGAAGCATCTCCAAATCCCATCTTTCCCTCCCAAAACCATTTCCTTCTCTCTCTTCAATGTCAACTGCCAATGGTTTAATTGAATTGAATAGTGAATTCTAAAACATATTTAAAGTGTATATAATAGCCTAGCGTTATCACGCCACCATCTAGCTCTACAATACAAGTTCATTTTTTAAAAAATCTAAGACAACAGTGTTAAAATATCACTATTCAATACTCAGGCGCTACTGCCCAACACCTAGGTGCTTCAGAGTAAAATTTAATATTTCATCCAAATGCATTCCAAACCACCGGAACTCATTCCAGAACACATGAAAAACATTTTTACACACCAAAATACTTCCAAAAACATACAAATGGGATAGAAAATATAATTTTAAACATTTACCTTTTTTAATTCAAGTCAGAATAGGTAGAATGGAACTCTGAATTTGGAGGTGTCCTAACACCCCTCTATTCAAACCTTTATGGTGTTTACAAGTTGCTCAAAATATTAAAAACTCAAAAGATCTAGTTCCTTATAAATAGGTAATTACTTCGAGTGATCAACTTCAATAAAGAGAGTATTTTGGATTGAAGTTTGAATTGAAAATAATTATGGAACAATAATTTCACCCTGAACATAATGCTTTAATAGTGAATTAATTTGTTTCAATACTCACCAGTCAAAAATTAAAGAGATTGCTTGAATCTAAATTTTATATTTTTATGAGTTCTCTAGATATATCTCGTTTATGAGTTTGCTATGGAAGTTATACATTTATTTAGAGGTTTGATGGAGAAGCATAGAGAGAATAAGGAGGATCTTCATATGATATTTATTGATATAGAGATAGCACATTATAAAGTTCCAAGAGAAGTGCCATTGAAAGTTCTAGAAAAGAAAGGAGTTATTAATGCTTATATTCAAGTCATTAGGGATATGTATGCAGGTGTTGTTACTTGTGTGCAAACACAAGTTGGTTTGACCAAGTATTTTCCTATTTATGTTGGATTACATCAAGGATCAACCTTAAGCTCATATCTTTTTGCTTTAGTCATAGATATTCTCACTAGACATTTGCAAGAGGTTGTACCCTGGTGTATGCTTTTTGCTGATGATATTTTTCTTGTTAATAAGACTAGAGGGGCAGTTAAAGGTAAACTTGAATTATGGAGGTCAACCTTAGAGTCTAAAGGCTTCCGTTGGAGTAGATCTAAAATTGAATATATAGAGTATAATTTTAGAAGTGATACATCTAGTGGAGGGTTTGTGACTTTGGGCGATCAAGTCATTAATAAGAGTACACGTTTTAGATATCATATATGAGTCTATTGTTCAGTGTGATGGTGAAATAAATGGAGATATTATTAGTAAAATTGAAGTTGGGTGGTTGATGGAATGCATCAAGCTTGTTGTGTGATAAAAAAGACCCCCTCAAATTTAAGAGAGAATTCTATAAGATGGTGGTGAGACCTACAATGCTTTATGGTGCAGAATGATAGCCATTAAAAGAGAAGCATAATATTAAGTTAAGTGTGGTAGAGATGAGGATGCTCAGGTGGATGAGTGGCTTTACTCTTAAAGACAGGATATGAAAAGAGCATATACGTAAAAAGGTTTGAGTAGCTTCAGTGGAAGATAAGATTACAGAGAATCGCCTTACATGGTTTGGTCACATAAAACAGTGGCCTTCCTATGACCTAGTCAGGAATGTATATGTATTATATTTGGCTTAAGTTAAGAAAAATAGAGGTAGACCAAAAAAGAATTGGTTAAAAAATATTAAAAATGACCTTTCTTTTATAGATTTAAATGAGAATTTGACTCTTAATATGACACAATGAAGAAAAAGGATTCATGTAGCCGACCCCACGTAGTGGGATAAAGGCTTGATGTTGTTATTGTTGTTGTTGCTAGATATATCTCTTTTCCTTAATGAAATAAACTCAAAGCCACATTTGAGAGGAGATTAAGGCTTCATTTGAGATCGCTTTCTTACTGCTTTCAAAAGTAGCTTTCTAGTACAAAAATTTTTAATTCAAGCAATTTTTGTACTAGAAAGTGCTTTTAGAAAGTAGCAAGAAAGATGCCCCAAAAGAAACCTAAGTTAAGCATAATAATATAGTAAATTAACAAAAATTTTGAATTAGCTCATTAGACCCATTGTAAGAGCAAGATCTAAGACCGAAGTTAGCATAAGTTCATGAACTAGAGGGCATATTAAGACCCAATGATAAAGGTTTGATCTTGTTGTTGTTGTTGTTGTATCATTTTATTTTTTATTATTATTTATTTTTTGTATTTTAAAATTCCTTCAGAAATATGTATGGAATTCCACTTTATTGAAGTATAGAAAATTAGAAAATATTGAAATCCCCACCCTTATTAAGTGGCTAATCACTTCTTATTTCCCTTTATTTTTTTCCTCCAAAATGAGGAATTTTATGGGTCATTTTTTTCTAATAGAATCTATTATGCAATAAAGTTTTAATTATTTAATGAAAATTTTGATAAAGAATTAATTATCATTTTCTTATTTCTTGGTGGCTTCAATAGTTGGCCTTTTATTTACTGAGATTATGTGGTTATTCTTTTTTAATATTAAATTTTTATTCTTTTTCTCTAAACATCTACTCTCAATCCATTTCACACTTCTCTTGCATCCTAGGCATACTCCAATATCAGCCAACACCGAGAACATGCCACACTACACTCCAAAACCCCATCTACAACTATTAATTAAATCGAAGAAGACTATAATCTATTATCATTCCCTACCCTAGAAATCCACTTACTCTACCAAATCATATCATCTACTCTATATCATCGATGAATATCCTAAGCTTATCATTAAATCTTATTTCCCATTATTTAGCTCACTTAAAGTCCTTTCCCTAAAGATAACTTTCAAATCAGTCCAAACTAGTCTAAGGCAGACTAGTCTTGAGATTTCCACCACTAAACCTCTCAGCTTTAAACAAACAACTCTATATCATATTCTTAAATATTAATATAAAATATATAGCTTTCTATTGTCATTAATCTCTCCAAAAGGATACTAACCATCATTATATTTGGCATCAAAGCATATTAAGGAATGCAAAAATTGGGTCAGTAGTTTTTGACAACTAAGGGGAATATTATTGATGTAGAATTGCCTCTAAAAGCTTATGAGTTACACCAAAAGGTTTGAGATTAGTAGATTTATTTTTATTTAATATTTTCTTTTATATTAATATCTTAGATATATAGTATGTTTCTTATAAGTCTATGGTGTAAACATAAACTCTAATTAGTGAGCCTCACCATAAAGCATAGCCAATTTCTCTATCTGAACCTATCCATAAAAATTTGTCTTGATTAAAAATCTTAATAATAGAGTGCTCCACCTGAGACAAACTGAAATATAACTTTTTTTATTTTGTACATTATCCATTTATGATAAAAATAGTTGTCTATTTGAGAAAATTTGGAATAATATACAATACTTAGGACTTGGTGCTTGTACACTACAACAAAATCGCCCATTACCGGTGGATTTTTCTGGCGGCTTTCCCGTGGATTTCCAACACTTCCCGGCGTATTTATTTCCGGTGGCTTTTTCTCCCGGAAAAACTTTTCCAACGCGGGTTTTATTAGTGGAAATTTTTTCGCCGGACAACCGCCGATAAATTACCAAACTGCTGGAAAATGATCAATTTCTGCCGGAAAATTCCGCCAGTAAATGGTGATTTTTCTGTAGTGATAAATCTAAGCATATTTTCTTGTATCTAGAAAATGTAAGCATAAATATATATATATATATATATATATATATATATATATATCAGCCAATATCACACTGTATTTTTGCAAATATATTTCAGCTTATAAATTCTATCATTTATAACCCTTTTTCTCTCATCCCTCTCTAAATTCTTTATAAAAAAAATTAGTAACATGGCACCCAAATAAGTTTTTCAAAATCAAATTAAAATTTTGTCTGAATGGTTGATTTTTTAGACCATAGGATTCATAAAAATGATAGTAAGACAAAATAACTATTTGAAGAGAATAAACCCTAATAGTAAGAATTAAAAGAACACTTCTAAGCTATCATGAACCATCTATAAAATAATAAAAAGCATGTCCCACCTATTGCCCATAACCATAATACACAATTTGAAGATGTTAAATTTTAATTAGACTCAAGAAAAGATCAACCTCATAAGAGAACCGAATCCTAGGAATAGAGTTAGAAGGGACCATCATCATAAGTAATTTATTGATTTTAATAATCCCCAAAAAGAGTTAAATTTGAAGCTTGAATCTACATTGGCACCTATGAACATAATAAGCTCTCGGACTAGTTAGGCTAGATGGATAACTTTTTTTTTATTGGTAAAAGATGGATGAACATTAGAGGGTTGCATTTGCCAAAAATAAAATTAACTATGCATGCTAAGATCTATTAGACCAATGTAGTAGCCAATAAGTGGAGCTTAATATGGGTAAGCCTTACATGGAATGAAATGAAAGATATATTAAAAACCAAATACTATCATAGGCTCTACGATAAGAAATTATATTGTCAATTTCACTCTAAGTTAAGGTAGGCACCTAGTAATTGAATATATTACCACTTTTGAAGACCTAGTATCTATAACTGATTGTGTTAATTATGATTGACAACTAGCTATGAAATTTATCACTAGACATGGCATGTAATTTAGTAATGAAGTTAAGTTATTTGATTGTCAAACTCTCGAAGAACCTCACCATTATGCTTTGTTGTTAGAAAATAACAAAAAAAATCTACTTTTTTTCCATATCAAAAGGACAAACTCCCTCCACTTCGGAAAATTATTACGTCCGGTGTCCGGATTCGTCCGGAGACGAATCCGGACGCGCCACGTCACCCGGGCTCAGTGCATTTAGGTGATGTGGCGCATCCGGATTCGTCTCCGGACGGTCCGGTGACCGGACGTAATAATTCGCCCTCCACTTCATCCAACTAGTCTATAGTCCCACTCTACCTACTAGACCATCTTATTTGTTTAAAACTAAGACCTTTTAGGATGTAGTTTATTTCAATGACATAATTTGTTTCAAATGCCATAGAAAGCTTCATATACAAAACCAATACCAATCTTAATCCTTTCCTTAAAAGAAATTGATAATCTCATAAATAATAATACTGAAGAAGCTTATAATGAGACACCCCTTTTTAATAAGGTTTAGAAATCATAGATAACCCCTCAAGAAATGTTGTGAGATATTCAACTCTAACTATAAATTAAATTGAGGATTAGAAAAGAAAGAACATTTGTAATATAAATGTCATTTGTAATGAGAAAAGGTATAAGTTTGTCATTAATGCTGGAAGTATGATGAATTTGATTTCATCACACACCAGAGCCAATCTTAAGATTGAATCATACCATGAATCTTTCTACATTAGTTTGGTCAATAATACATCTTTGTTAATCATAAATAGCTGTCTCATTCCTATAAAAACTGATTATTATTAAGAAGATTAAATCGAGTGTGATGCTGCTCACATCTTATTAGGTAGACTCTAATTATTTGATTAAAATATGACTTACTATAGTAAAAAAACACATATTTTCAACATAATGGTAATCCCATTAGAATCGTTATCGTCAAACATACGGAGAAGATGGCCACCATAACATCTAATAAACACCAACTTTGATTTGCATGCTAAACCCATTATAACTAAAAGAACTAAGCTCCATCTAATTATCATATAAGACCCTAATGGCAGAGATAATTTTGTCAATTCTGATCCAAATTCTAGCATCTGTATCTCGCAAGCTTCTCTAACTTCAATAAGATAAACTATCATATTTAGAACCATGAAGAAGGATTGTTTTGTCAGATATATACTCTTTACACTAGATGTGTCACAAAAAATAGCCTAGATCGGGCATGAATCTCGATGCAATTATTAATTAAAAACTTTCAAAATTAAATTTGAGATAATCTGAACTCCAATTTTAGCAATCTCAAAGTCAAATTGAATATCTCAAGGAGACAAATCCAACAACGTCAAATTCGATCCAATACGAGCCAAATGGTTCCAAATCAAAGGATCAAAGCCTATTTGGAAGCTTTAAAATACTAATTGGATGAACAAATGATATCCAAATATGATATGTTTATAGTCAAATCGAGTGGCCCGACGAGATGAATCAAACAAGACCAAGATCACCTAATTTTGGCATCATTTTTGCACATAAATGCTCGACAAATGCTCTCTGATCGAGGGATCAATATGAGTAGTCGGATGGAGCACTCCAAATTTGCCTCAGATCATCTTCATATCTATGGAGCATACCACACTCAAAAATCTATAAATAGACCCCACTTTCCATAGGAAAAGTAGGGCTTGCAGCCTTTGAGATGAGGAAGAGGATAAGAGCTTCAAGGCTTGAAGAATCTTGAGCTCCACCCCGGCAACACCGTCAATGAATCTGCTCTACCATGCCGCCGCTACCAAACCTCTACCCGATCACTATCACCCGACTACGGTCCTTCCAACTATCGTCGTTCGCCGACTATGGTGATTTTGACCACTATCACCCCACTACGGTCGTTTCAACCTCCGTCGTCCAACTACGGTCCTTTTGATCTCCACCACCCTACTACAGTGCTTCCGACCACCGATGCCTGATTACGATCCTTCCGACCACCATTGTCCGACTACGATCCTTCCACTTACCGTCGCCCGCCTATGGTCCCTCTGACCACCGTTGTCTGCCAACTACGATCCCTCAAAACTATCATCACCCGCTAATTACAATCCCTCTGACCTTCGCCACCCCCCAACTATGGTCCGTCTCACCACCGTCGTCTGTCAACTACGGCACCTCTGACCATCGTCACCTGCCAACTAGTCCCTCCGACCACCTTCGCCCGCCGACAATAGTTCTAGTGACCAAACAAACCAAACAGACCTGTAGTTAAGCTACATTAAACTAGCACCTACTCCGAGAAGGGATATTAATTATTTGTAATCAACTATAAATACTAGTGGATTAATTCAATATGGGTCAAATATCATGATTTTTTTCCTTTTTGGGACTTTCCACGTAAATATTTTATTGACTCTTAAGAATGTTACACCCTACGCTTTTATTTGCATGTGTGCTGGCTCATCATATAAAGTTAGATGCTAAACTTCTGTGAATAAAATAGGACACAAAAACACTCATTTCATAAAAAGAAAGGATGGTCGAATTATATAGTGACTCACATTTGCGCTATGATCTCTCCTCACAATTTTGAGTTTAATGATGTTTGGTCATTTACTTAGGACTCATTCAAGATAGTTTTTTATCAATAGTTTTTCGTTGTTTTTAAGAAATTTTATGTTAAAAAAGTGCTCCACGGCTCAGTGCGGATCCGCACTTTTTCGCTACTATTGTTCTTCTCGGGCTTGCGAGCGGATTTCGTGGATTCTTCGAGGGAAGGACTAGAGAAGGGCAGACATGGACTCCACCGTTGGCGAGGAGCTTGGCGTGGGCTGCTTCTTTTCGTTCCGGACAACACTCGGCGAGGAATTCGAGGGCCAGATCATAACCTATGACCGCCCTACGAACATCGTCCTTATTCAGAAGGGTGCTTGGAAGCCGGGCGGTCGCCGGAATGTTCGTTTTCTGAAGACGACCTATATCAAGGATCTCACTTTCCTGCGACGCGGTGATGACCCTCTTGACAGCAAAAAATGCTTCCTCGATCTGGCCGGATTGCAGGCAAGGGAGGAAGCTGCGCTAAGGCAAGCTGAAATAGAAGCGGAGAGAATTGGTGTTGGCGTCACTGGCGAAGCCCAGAACATAATTGATGCATTATCTAAGACGCTTCCAGTTCGTTGGGATAAGACTGCCATAGTCGTGATGGACGAAGTCCGAGTGAACAATCCATATTTCCCTGAAAATGTTAATGGAGGAACACCAGCTGCGAATGAGCGAGTCAAGAAAGTGCTGGAGCTTGAAAGGAGAAGATTACAAGCTCGCTCTTCGGCTTAGATGTTCAGACCGACTTACTAGCTCATGGTAAAAGTGGTAGGCTTGCATAAATCTGGTTGTATTTTATCTTAAATATGTACGTTTGAATTGCCAATATGCTCTAGTATTATATTATACTAAGAATTTCTTTGGCATTTAAAAAAAAAAAAAAAAAAGTGCTCCAGTAAAACGGTCACAATCGTAGCCTTAGGGCCTTAGTCGAAACTTTACATTAGCTACGAAGCTCATTAGTTATTAATTATGTGCACGCAAACAAGATAACAGGAATCAATCCATTCTCCATTAGAAACAAACATTTAAACATCAATTATAGTTACATAGAATCCCAAATGTAAAATTTTCACACTGTCAAAAGTAAAAAGAAAATTTCGACGCATGATTTGCAGTAACAAAGCACCATCAATATTATTTGCAAAAATACTAAAAAAACGATGTGAGGGAGCACATATTGCACTTGAACTAAATGGGAATGGAACTGGAGACACGGGGGTAAACAACATTAACCGGATGAGCCATGATGCGCCGGCCCTTCATGTGCCGGAAAATATACACCACCGCGCCTATCGGCCACTCCACCACCGCCGCCACCGCACATGCCAGAAGTCCCACTGTGGGACCTACCACCTTGCACCGGCACGGGTTGCTCCTCGTCCCACACTGCACGCACAACATTTTCCTCCAACGTAAATTTGGTATCGTAACGTTTTCCGAGTATCGGCCGAGTTCGAAGATTAGAGAAGAAATGATCACTATCTGTTCACCAGTTAAGCTACAACCCCGCACAATTTAAGGAAATCGAACAGGACACGTGGCGATTGCCGCTTAAGCTGAGGCTTGCGTGTGAGGGAAATGGCTTTTTATTTCTTTATATTCTGCCACGGCCATTACTCTTTGACACGTGTAAGTTTCACGGGATAACGTGTATTGCTTTTCATTGTGTGGAGAAGGGACTACATATATTAATATTATTCCTAATTTTTTCCTAAATAGCAACTCCGTATGTAACTTCCTTAAATATTTGAATTAAAAGTAATCTAATGCACGTAATAAATTGCTTAATATTCGTTTAATAAGTTTAGCAGTTTTTTTTTTTTGGAGAGTTTTGGCCTTTTGAGCGCAGACTTGTAAATTTTTTTATTCGGGCCACCGCCTCATCCAAAGAAATTATCAAATTGCTACTAAAAAAATAAAAGAAAGTATATAAAATGTGACCTTATTCATCAATAAATAGTTGTCTTTCAACGAGAAAATCCTATCATTACAGGTGTACCCGCAAAATTACACGTGTCAGAGATTTTGGCGGTGGCAACAAATAGACAAACAGGTAAGCATCACTTCACAGGTAGATATCGCCACGCGTCCCAGCCTGTTTCCTTAAATTTGAGCGGCGTTGGAGCTCTAATGGCAAACAGATTCAGCTGTTCTTGATTATCTAAACCTTCGGACTCAGGAAACCGTAACGATACGATAGCAACTTTACGTTACAGGAAAATGCTGTGCGTGCAGTGTGGGACGAGGAGCAATCCCTGTCGGTGCAAGGTGGTGGGTCCGACGCTCGGACTACTGGCTTGTGCGGTGGCGGCGGTGGTGGAATGGCCGGTGGGCGCGGTGGTGTATATTTTCCGGCACATGAAAGGCCGAAGGATCATGGCTCACCCAGTAAATGTCGTTTACCCCCGTGTTTCCAGGTCTATTCCCATTTAGATCAGTTGTAATTTGTGCGCTTCACAGTTTTTCTTGTATTTTCTTTTTATAATATTGGGGCTGCTCTGTTACTGTAAACCATTTGTTGTAATTTTATTTTGAAGTTTGGTTGTGTGTACTGTCATATTTGAGATTCTGTGTAGCTATAATTGATGTTTAAAGTTAAAGGTTTGTTTATGCATTGAGAATATCCATCGTTTCTTTTCTTTTCTTTTTTACATTTAGGCCAATAGAATCAAACGCTCACACATATCAATCTAAAGATTCTTGATTCATAGTCAAAACTCTCAACCAACAGACTAAAGTTTGGAACAGTTTTCATACTATTTTTTAAAACGACTTTTTAGTACAAAAATTTTAAATTCAAGAATTTTTGTATTACAAAATTGTTTTAGAAATTCGTTTGGGATGACTTTTTTAATGTTTCTTAAAGTAGATTTCTAGTACAAAGCAATAAGGAAGCCGTCCCAAAAGAAGTCTAAGTCTTCATTTGGGACGGCTTTTTTGTTGCTTCTTAAATTAGCTTTCTAATGCAAAAATTAAATTGTACTAAAAAATTGCTTTAAATAACAAAAAAGCTGTCCGAAATGAAGCCTAAGACGAGTTGCGTATATCCAGGAATTTGAATGCTGTTAAAAAATTATAGTCTTAATGTAAGGTTTGTTTTTTCCCCTCATAAAGGAGGACGCATCTTTCTAAAAAAAAAATTGAGTGGGTAAAGCATCCTTTGGAACAAATTTTGACTGCTTTTATGATAAAAAAAACACAGTAAAAAAAATAATATATTTGAAAGACAATTTTTTTTATTGCTTTATAAAATTTTTATCTTTAAAATGTCTCCTTCGAAAAAAAATTTGAAATATGATTGAGTAAACAAGATAAAAATAGAAAATTTGAAATTGCCCCAAATAATGCTCAAGTGAGTTTCAAGTCTAAAAAATTATTAAACATTAACCAGCCAAAGGCTCTTGGAAACAAACGGAGAAACCATCAAATCGATTAAACTTTAGATGTGTAATTTTAAGATGTTAGGTATCCTCATATTTTTATATTCTTTTCTGAAAAGTACATTTAAATACCCAAAAATTAAGTTTAGGGTGAATCAAATCGATCAAACCTTCTATTCATTCTCATAATCGTTGGCCTACAAGAGAATTCACCTCAAGGACAAAATTATAAATTATGAACTCGTCCTATCCGGTATGTTGAGCCCATTTGCTAGCACTAGCTACTACTACTACTCTATAAAAATGACCCTGACGGCTACATAATGAGATACAAATTCTCAAGGTATATTATTAATCGACTACACAACTATCTGCCTATCAATATATTTCAAATAAATGAGTCTTTTTAGGCTCAACTATTGACTTCATCAAGTCGGACCTTTTAAGTTTGATTTATTTCTTGTGGATTACTTTAGTTAAGTATTTCGCAATAGCGCTTACAGTGTTGCATTTGCTTGAAATAAATAATAATTCCTTATTAATATATCATTTAAAAATTTTCTTGATCGAGCACGAATCTCGAGGCAAAAATTAAGTTGGAAACTTCAAAAATTAATTCGGAGACCATCTGAACTCCGATTTCAGCAAACTTTTAGTCGAACTGAACGCCTCGGAAATACGAACCCAACGACACTAAATTCAACTCAATTCGAGCCCAAATGAGTCCAAATCAAAGACCCAAAGCACGTTTGGAAGGTTCAATCCATAATTCGGATTACCAAACAGTTTCCAAACGTGATATGCTTATAATCGAATCGAGCGGTTCGACGAGACGTATCCAACGAGCCTAAGATCGTTGAATTCTGATATCATTAAGGCCTTCAAATGCTCAATAAACGGTCTATCATCAAGGGATTCAACATCGGTCGTCCATTCAAACCACTCCCAAATTACCCTTGATCTTCCTCTTATTTACTGGCCATGCCATCCTCAAAAAACTATAAATAGCCCCTCATTTCTCTTAAGAGGGGACGAGGGGAAAGGAGGAAGAAGGGGCACAAGAAAGAAGAGAAGGAAGAGCTCTCTTGCCACCAGACTCCTCCTTGACCACCACCGGACTTCCCCTCTGCTACTGACTGACGCTGGATTTCCACCCAGCCACTGACAAACTCCAAAATTTCCACCAGCCTCCAAGTAATGCCGGAATTTTGCACAGCTTCTTCCCGACTTCGGACCTCCGCTCGTCGTCGGATTTCTACCCGACGCCAGACTTCCGCCCGTTGCCTGACATTCGTCGGACTTCTACCCGACGCCAAACTTTCACTCGACGTCGAACCTCCGCTCGTCATCGGGTTTCTACCCGACGCCAAACTTTTGCCCATTGCCGGACATTCGTCGGACTTCTACCCGATGCCAAACTTCCACTCGACGTCGGACCTCCGCTCGTCGTCGAATTTCTACCCGACGTCAGACTTTTGCCCGTTGCCGAACATTCATCAGATTTCTACCCGATGCAGGACTTCTGTCCATCTTCGGACTTCTATCCGGCGTCGTCCTTCCGACCTCCGTCTCCAGACAATGGTCTTTATGACCTCACTCGCCCACCGACTATGGTCTTTTCGACCTTCATCATCAGAAAAGGGTCTTTTCAACCTTAATTGCTTACCGACTACGATCCTTCCGACCTCCGTCGCCTGTCGACTACGGTCCTTCTGACCTTCGTCACCCGCCGACTACGGTCTTTCCTACCTCCGTCGCCCACCAACTATGGTCCTTCCAACTAGACTAACACATTATAAGTGATTCTTTGTATTCCCACTATGTAATGTACTCCATATTATATACATCAAGCTAAGGCTTTTCCTCCAAGGAAGGGCCTCATTTGTAATCGACTACAAATAATAGTGGATTCATTCAAACTGGGCTAGGCCCCGTGGTTTTTCTCCCTTTTTAGGAGTTTTCCACATAAAAATCTTGGTGTCTCTCATATACTACACCCTCTCTCTTTATCTGCGTGCGTGATGGATGTTCATACAACGCTAAGACATTAAATTTTATATTTCTCTACCGCCGTGAATATTCCAGGACGCAACACTTAACATTAATTAATGGGGCCATATTAATGCATGGTGTTTTTAACTTTTTTTTACTTCTCTTAGCCATAGTTGCCTAATATTTATTTCTTCTTTACATGAAGGTTTTAATATGAAAATGGATAGAAGTTGGATCTATTATTTGGATAACAAAGTTTTAAGGAATTAGTTAAAGAATTTTTAAATTTTCATTTAGTTATGAAAGTACAATTGGAATGATATTATTCTCATTTAGAGATTGTGGAAATGATATTTGTAGGACAAGAGTGGATGCGTAAGCTCATTTGCTTTGAGGAGGATTTAAACCTAAATATTGCAAATGGACTACTCATGAAGAAATTTCATTTAGAAATGACATTGGATCACATTCCATTGTTGTTGAAGATGCTAATGATTATTAAATTATGCATTTGGGTTTGAAAGTAATATTATAGATGGAATTTCACATGCTGAAATTAATAAATCAAATGCAGATGCTGCAAAGTTTATAAGTTTATAAGTAACTCACAGTAAGAATTATTTCTTGAGTGTAAAAAATTCTAAAAACTTGATTTTCTGGTTAGGCTAATTTAGCTTAAATGCCTTGATAATTAGACTAAGAAATCATTTACTATGCTATTTGACTTATTAAGAAAAGTAATTGAAGTTATTCATCTACCAAAGTCTTATGAGACAAAGAAGAAAATTTAAGATTTGGGCTTAAGTTATAAAAAATATGATGCATGTCAAAATGATTGCATTTTACATTGGGGTCCTCATGATGTTAAAAATGAATGTGATGTTTGTAATGAGCCAAGGTGGATTGCGAAAGAAACATTTCAAAAGATATATCAACTACAAAAAACTAAGGTTACGGCAAAAAACATGTGGCGCTTTCCATGAACATTTAGATTGTAGTAATTATTTATGTCATCAAAGATTGTATCATATATGAGATGGCATAAATAAGATCACATTAAATAAGGTTGCATGAGGCCTCCTGCCAACACTCCAGCTTGGCAACTCCACCCATGTTCTCAAGGATGATGTCAAATATTTACATGACCATGATCAAGATGCAAGCAGTGTTTATTAAAGTTACTTATAATAGGCTGAATGTCAAGAAGCATGTTATATCTATTAAATAAAAAATAAGGAAGACTTTAGCCATCCTAATTAAACTTATAAATCAAGAAGTCTAGAAACTTATAGATATCAAATTCAATAGGGAGGTACAATCCCTATACTAAACTCCAATATAATAATGGTGTGGAATATAAATAGTAAGTGGAGGATGTGTATAGATTTCACCAACTTAAACTCAATATAGCCAAAGGATGGATATCCCCTCCTAAGGATTGATTATTTGGTTAGCTTGGCGATAAGATACCTGGACATTATTTTTATGTTGCATTCTCTGGCCACCACCAAATAAAGATGCACCCTAATTGCTATAAGAGGATATCATTCATCACTAGGGAAAGTTTATGATGTTACAAAGTAATGCCATCAACTTGAAGAATATTGGGGTGATTTACAAATGAATTATGGATCAAGTCTTCTAAGACTAAAAAAGAATAAATGCTTAGGTGTATGCATATGATCAATTGGTGAAAAACCAGTTAATAAAGTAGTGCATCTAATATTTGAAGAATACTTTCTCTACACTAAAAAGGTACAACATGCAACTTAACCCACTGAAGTGCATATTGGAGCATGTTCTAGCAAATTCTTGAGGTTTCTCCTCATCATGAAGTGGTTCAAAGTAAATTCTAACAAACTGAAGGTGCTATTAGAGATTATATCACGCAAAATTATGATGGATGTGAACAACTAGGGGTGCTCACCCTTCTTTAAGTTCCTTAGGTGTGCTAGAGACTTCACATATAGCAAGGAATGCACAACAATTTTCTATAACTAAAAATTCTCTTACCCTCACCTCTATTATTATAAAACCCCTAGCTAAAAGAAGATCTATTGAGATATCTTGAACACAATGAAAATGTTATAAGCTTGATTCTGGACAAATAAAAATAAGAGAAAATAGCTTATCTAATATACAAGCAAAACTCTAAAGGGTGGAAAATTGAGATATCCAATATGGTGTAGTTTTAGTCGATACTTGTAATCTCAGTTCAATGACTCCATATATTTAGGCCAACTTGATCCACGTCATCAATAACTAGCCAATTAAGGCCATAATTACAATGAAAAATCATACAATAGGTTACTCAAGTGAGTTTAAAATCTCTTACACTTTAGAAGCGACCATCAAAGCTCAATCAATTGAAAACTTCCTCATGGACTTTAATTACATTAATGTTAAGAAGGATGTGGCAAGTAATGAGGATAAAGTATGTATTTTATGTGTGGATGGAGCATTAGGTAACCATGAAGTAAGGGAGGGCGTGGTCTTAAAATATTTAGTTAGGATCATACTAACACAAGCCATCCACATTGAATCATAAGTCACTAAAAATAAGTGAAGTGTAAGTCTTAATCCCTAGACTAGGGTTTATAGCTATAGTAGGTCCTAAGAATAATACTCTGACTCATAGCTAATTTTAAGTGAAGTTTAAGATAAGTATGAGGCATGCGATGAAATGCTATGAAGTTCTGCCAATTATAAGGAATTTACTAAAATACATCACCTATAAACTAATGGATTAGTCAAAGTAGTGAATACATAAATTTTAAACCTACTAAAGAAAAAGGTGAAAGGAGCCAAAGGAAATTGGGTAAAGGCATTACTTTTAGTACTATGCACATTAAAGACTATGGTTTCCTTAATGTCTAGCAAGAATTTTTTTTGCACTCTTCTATGAAATCGAGACCTTATTACTAGTCAAATATGAGTTATATAGTTGGTGAGTGATCATCACCGCAAAATTTAAGGAATAATACACCCAATGGGATGAAAGAAGTAAAGAGGACATGCAAATTATAGTAGTGTTAAGCACATGCATGAAGAAACTTTGAGCACATGCATGAAGAAACAAAGAGGAGAGTGGCAAGATACTACAACAATAATGTTAAGGTCTTCCAACCTAGCAATTAGTGTTAAGGAAAGTAGACATGGCAGCTTGCCAGTCCTGCTTGGAATGCTTAGGTTGACATGGGAAGAACCTTACATTATAACAAATCAAGTCATCCCTAGAGCATACAAACTAGAAATTAATTCAGACAAAGTGGTGTTGAGGACATATAATTATGAGGACTTAAAGATTATTTTCCCTCAAGGGAGTCATTGTACCTTTATTGTATCCTATCTTTATTAATAAATTACTTTACTTTCTAAACATGATCATAACAAATAATAATGATGGAATGATAAAACAATCACTCAAGAAACTCAACCCAATTCTATGTAAACGATGGGAAAACTCACCCAATTACTTGAATGAAGTAAGATAAGCCACCCACTCATTGACATGAGTTAATGCATAGAGATTATGTTAATGTTAAACTTTATCCTATCTCGTTAAGTTTAAAGTTGGCAAAAAATGAATCTTGGCAAGTGACAAGACTTATCAAAAGAATTCCAAATTCATGCAAGAAACTTAAACGAATTCCAAATTCTTGTAAAAAGTAATAAGACTGTATTTTTCTAAATGAGAAAAGTGGTTCTCACTCAATTTTTCATTAAGAAAAATCAAGCACAATATAATTCTACTTTTTCTTATTTCTTATGTGTTGATATGATAAATTTATGAGTTGGTAAAACATTACTCTTTGCATCTCTACATATCTTTTGTTTTCTAATATTTTTTAACAATAGCTAGAGTTGTGGTTAATTCTATGAAGCTTACATTGGTTCCATCGTCTTTCTTCTTCTCCTTCTTCTTCATTTCTTTTTATTTAATGAGTTGAATTCAGAATTGTCCGTTAAATCACACTTAAATTGGTTCCTTCATCTTTTAGTATTTTTTGTGTTGAATTTAGAATTATTCGTGAATCACACCTAATTATATTAAAATATTAAATGAAGAAAAGAATATAAAATAGAGAGGGAAAAATAATTCAAGCATGAGAAGATTTCTATAAAATAAACTTCAATACAAAGTCACATCTTACACATCAATTGCATAAATTTGTATAAAATTGAACTCACTCCTTTATGTCCTATTTATAGATTCAAGTTTGAACTTAAGTATTATGTAATCTGCTAGATATATGAATATACAGAAAATTAGAGAAAATTTTAATAATTTTATAGCCTGATTGAAAGGTCATACTTGATAAAATTATTAGTCAAATGCTTAAGAAGTCGATAGCTTGATGTGCATCAGTGGCAGAGCTAAAATGTGAGCCCTAGGCTTAAATGTTATGTAAAAACCCTTTAATTGGTCTCTAAATTTTCATCTGTAGGTGTCGAACCTTGCTAAGCAAGAATTCACAAAAGCTTGTTCCTAAAATAAATTAAATATAATTAAAATTAATTAAGTAAATTTATTTACTGGTATAGGTATAAGTTAAGACAATATTACTCAATCTTGGTTAATCCTTAGATTAAAAAAAAGGATCATTTTTTATGAATCATGTTAATCCTCTCTAATTATAATTGATCTTGGGTAGAATCCACTAAAATAAAATAAAAATTATTTAATTAGTTAAAAAAAAATAAATATTACAAAATAATCTTGTACTATCTCTTGTTGTCTTCTAAAAGAGCTTCTTTTTTTGGAGGAAATTCACATCAGGGCTTACGCGTTAATAATGATAAAAATTACAAGTCCTTAGAGGATCATAAGCTCGCTAAAAAAACAACATTTGAAATAAAACTTGAGAGCTTTAGATCCTATCTATTACAGGAAAATACATGCAAAGCAAATAAGAAAGACAACACAAATCCACAAAAGAAAAGCACCAAAGGCAGCAAGCATCCAAATCAGCACCCCAAATACGACGCTGAACCAATCCAAGTAGAGATGGAGAAAACCATTGCAACCTATTGTGTGAGGATATGTTTGTTTCATTGTATTTTAAATTTTTTTGTTGCCCTCTCTTGTAGCATGCCATACGTCAAATGGTATTAGTAAAGATTAGTTTGGAAAGTATAATTTACATAAAGTATATATGGAAGTAATCTTATCATATTGCTGTGAGCACTATTTAATCAACTGACATCATTATGCCAAATTGACTATATTAGGCACAACTTCCATGATTTCTTCAGAGGGCCTATTATCTCATTGCTCAGACTTCAAGCTTCTCTAATTTTGCCATTTAAGGTTGATGGATTGTAGAATCTGGTTATGAATATTTCTAGAAAATTCAAATTTCAACTGAGATTATAATGTTAAATAAAGTTACTAATAAATGGAAAATAAATATTAAAATCTAATTATTACTTTTATTACGTCAACTTCAGCCAATATTATCTTCTTAAAGAGCTTCAAACCCTCATTTGTCAATATGATGAAGAAATAGGTGCCAACATAGTGTCTCTAGTAGTTACACCTCATGTAAGACCCCAACATTATATGGGATATTATAGGGCACACCACCATCGTCCACTATGATATGCACTCATATTTCTGATGGCATATTTTGCATATCAGCACATGCATTGAACCACTACGCCTGATCGGTTCACCTCCATCATCCGGAGAAATTACAATATATTATTATAAAATATTTAGAAAACTAACATAAGATTAAATGAAAATTCAACTACTTATAAGCCAAATTCCATCATTAGAGTGACGGGCATGTAAATGGGACTCCTAAAATGAGTTTCATAATTGTTGATGAGTGCCACTAAATGCATCATTCTCCTATGAATCATTATGTGGAGTGGGATTTTTTATTTTGTGCGGACACCTAACGGGAGAATCGTCCGGTGTTCTCTCTGTCTACAATAAAAGCACAGTTAGCTATGCTTTTACTGTAGATAGAGAGAGAACTAGATGACTCTCTCCGTCCGATATCCCCATAAAATAATCTCTTATGGAGTGGAGAGGGACTCTAATGCTCTACTACTTTCCCTTATATTAGATCTTCCTCTAGAGATTACTTTTTTGTCCAGCCTTAATAAGTTGTCACATCTCATTTCTACATAATTTAAAAACAAAAACTAATTAATAATTTAAACTATGTAAAATCTTATGTAAAAAATTCACTTTTAGAAAAAAAATCTAATGGTAACTTGTCATATTATAGCTCCATGATGCTGTCATCCACTAAGTAGGAGAAGTTTACTAGAATGTGCCCAAATTGATATTGTTTTATACCAGTAGTGGTAATATTAACCCAATCACACTTTACTAACATAACTCAAAATGAGGCAGAATAATTCATTTTAATGATGATATTCACTCTACCATTGTAAATGAAATCTCCAACCTCCATTATGTTAACAAAACTATAAGTTTGAGTCTTTTCATTCTCCATACAAGCTTTAGAGTAAAAATTATATCTGTTAATATAAAATTATTCATAACATTGAGTAATCCTTCTAGGATCCCTTAGTAAGAGCCTTAATTTCATGAAAAAAAAAAAATGTCCATTTAATGATAGAATTTGCCTTCCACTAGTCCTCAAAGGTGCATATCTAAGTTCCTTTGTGTTATCAAAATAATGTTTATTTATAAAAATATATGAGAATTATTGATAGCCAACATTGATGACCCATATAAGAGAATTTCTTACTCTTAAGAAACCGCAAATATTTTGTGTTTTGAGCCCAACTCAACAATGAGAAGCAAAATTTTATTTCGTGCTCCACTTGATAACACAACAAGAATTGCTAGTTATTATGGCACTTTAGAGTGCCCGATTAGATATATGTTAGGACACATAATCGATTAGAACATTTTGTAATGATGTCGCTTAGGTGGTTGTTGACATTGAGGTAATGACATTTTTATGTGCCCTAAAAATTAGACATTCTCGACACACAAAGTTGATTGAATAGTATCCACATGACACCCAAAAGGCACCCTAATAGCCTAACTTTTCTAACACCTTAATTTGATGAAAATTGTATATAAATACAACAAACATTAGGTGTCATAATGGACGAGCTTTCCTATTGCATTTATTTGATGGAACATTTTTAGTAATAAGTCACATTTAAATTTTCCTAAAATATGTGATTTTCTAACACTTTAATTTGATAAAATAATCTTAGTAAAATGACATATCAGGTGCCTCAACATAGTTTTATCCAACATGGCTCGTAGATGGGCGATTTTCTGCTAAAGATCCTCGTCGCACTCGCGATCTTCTCATTTTCTTTTCCGAGCTCGTTATCTCTGCCGTTTATTGTCATACATGGAATTGGCGACGCATGCGGTAATCGGGGGATGAAGCAATTCACAGAGCTACTGAGCGAGTGGTCTGATTCTCAAGGATACTGTTTGGAAATTGGAAAGGGTGCAGTGGACTCTTGGGTTTTGCCCCTTCAGAACCAGACAGATATTGTTTGTGAAAAGGTGAAGGAAATGAACGAACTGAGTGGAGGTTTTAACATTGTTGGCCTTTCTCAGGGAAACTTGATAGCTCGAGGGATAATTGAACTTTGCGATGGTGCACCACCAGTGGAATATTTCATCTCCTTGGGTGGCCCTCACGCTGGTACAGCTTCGGTACCACTTTGTGGCTCAGGAATTTTCTGTGTGATTGTTGATGCACTCATTAAAGCAGAGATCTACAGTGATTATGTGCAGGAACACCTTGCTCCTAGTGGATATCTTAAAATTCCTACGGACATGTCTCAATACTTGGAAAGATGCCGCTTCCTTCCAAAGCTCAACAATGAACGCCCTAATGAGAGAAATGCTACGTATAAAGAAAAGTTTAGTGGACTAAAGAATTTAGTTCTTATCAAGAATGAGCAAGATAGTGTTTTGATTCCTCGAGAGACATCCTGGTTTGGATATTATCCCGATGGTGCCTGCAGTCCTGTTCTACCTCCACCCACGCTATATATTGAAGACTGGATCGGTTTGAGAACTTTGGATGAAGCCGGGCGGGTGAAATTTGTCAGTGTACCAGGAGGCCATCTTGGAATATCAAAAAGTGACATGAAAAAGTACATGGTGCCATTTCTAAAAGACAAGTCTTCCACTCAGCCCCAGCAGATCTCAAGGTGGGCTGCTTCAGTTTGGGACACAACTCTCTATAAAGTTGGTTTGCAGGATAATAGCGCTCCATTGTCGCCCTTAAGTCTCAGTTTGGAAGAACTGAAGGCTTAGCCATTTACAGCTCTGTAGCTTTTGGGCGTGTACATTTATGTGATTAAATAGTCTCTACATGGTCATTAGCCCTTTACTGGATTGTAATATATAATATGTATCTTAATTAATCTTAATTAATCATTAAAATTTTTAATCTTAATATGTATCTTAATTAATCTTAACTAATCTTAATTAATCATTAGCCCTTTACAAATTTTTCTAATTACTTATCTTAATTAATTATATTTAATTATTATTATTATTAATTATATATTTAAGAACTTTAAAAATTATTATAATTATTTTTTATTTGAATATTCTATACAAAAATTTTCAAAAAACTCCTCATGGAAGCAATCAATCATGCACATATTGTAAAAATTTCTACTAGTCGTTTAATCCCACATCACTTAGGAGGTTTAAATTTTGTTCTTTATATAATTTTTCTCACCCACATGAGATGGTTGAATCATGTAGGTATAATTTGTTAATGCTTAATACATAATAATTTAAATTTTTTTAATATTACTAAATAAAATATATTATATTTATATTAATTTAATATTTAATAAAATATTTTGTATTAAGTTAAATTATTTAAATATATTATAAATTAAACCGACCGGTTTTTAAAAACCAAGACCGATTCAACGATTGCCCAATTGAACAGGCGAATCAAACCGATTTTGATTTGATGTTGAACCGATTTTTCATGAGGACCAAGCTAACCATATAAGCGATTCACGGTTGAACTAATCGGTTTGATCTGATTTTCAAAACAATGATTAAAATAATTTTCAGGAAGACATATCATTCACCTCTTTGAATAGCTGGTTGAGAACTCTATCAGGTGCACCTCCTACATCTCTAACATTGTTGTCTCTCAATAATGTAATAAAATAGAAGATACTCGTAATAATGGTATAATAGAATATATTCAAATTACCTATCTATATACTTGTTGGGTTCAAAGAAATTTCAATTTAATTAAGCACAAGTTTTCACTGTTGTTTCTTTCTTGCTAGGAGCCAACACAATGTTGAACTTGATTTTATCCGAGTCCCCCCAATGGAATGGATGGCGCTAATTTTCTTTTGCAATTGCAATATATCCTTAGAAAGATTATTGCTAACTGCCCCAAATGCAAAGCAAAAATATTCTGACAAAGACATTCTTCAGTAATATCATCATGACTCTCAAAGTCATGTGCGGTAGCAATCTGTAAGTCGCACCTTTAGATTGGAGCGCCATCATTACTGTATATCACACTTGCGGTGTGATAAGATCCTTAAGGCCCTTCTCTGTCGACCATCTCAATGTTTCATCAACATTTCAAGTGGCGGATCCGTTTGATATAGAAAGCTTGAACTGCTTCAGGACGTCTATCACAAATTTTAGAGGAACACAATCAAAATGTATGTTTGACTGGCCATTAAGGATGTACAGGTGCTCTGGCAACCAATGCATGAGATTTCACTCTATGAAAGTGAGGTATTGAAAACCATAATTAATTCACAATTTTTTGAATATGTAGTAATGGATGTTTGGTTGTTTGATATCTTAAGAGTCAACTTGGGATGGGTGTAGCTGTTAGCAAAACCAGTTATTGTAGAATAGTGATGGCCTCCTGCTGTTGCTATAAGTTCAAGTTTGTAGAATAGCAATCAAAGAACACAGCAGGTTGAAGTAATAAAGGACAATAATTTGAGTAGATTTTTTCAAACCTAGCAACAAGAGCATGAGCTTCCATGTGATGAACACCAATGATAGGTAAATTGAACCTTCCAGAAACTCTTCGAGCCTCAGTACTAACAATATTTAGTGTAAGGAAGAGCATTAACCAAGTATAATTTATTAATTTAAAATGAGGAATAGCAATACGTGACTGAAGAGAACTACAACAAAAGTGCGCTATGACCATCTACGCAGCTTTTATCACAAAGAAAAATTCCACAATTCTAGTACATGAGAACTTCGTAGTACTTCATTTTTCCAAAGCACTTTGTTGTTCTGAAGATTTATGCGACGGCTTTCTTCCTGCTTTTTAAAGCAACTTTTTAGTATAAAATTTTAAATTTTTTGCTAAAAAGCTAATTTAAGTAGTAAAAGAGTTGTCCCAAATGAAACCTTAGTAATCAGAGGATCAAAAGGCATGCTTCCAAACAAAAAAATGTTTGACATCAATATATATTTGTACAAAAAAACTTAAATATTTTGAGATGATTGAAACTCACTTTCTTAAGCATTCATCATAAAATCCATAAACTTGTGTGATCTGCCATTTCATTACAATGAGAGGAATATTTCATCATCAATAGCATTAAGAGATAAAACATCATCAAATGGATTATAAGTTCATATAATGAAATGGCTTTATCTTACCATATTCATAACAAAAAATGGGAAACTCCATTAATGGCTATATCAGTATACCTGCTGACTTTCGTGGTTTCCCCTAAGGATGTTGATTCTATGAGAGTATCGAACTTTAAGGGCAACAAGGAGTTGTTAAATAAAGAACATAAGTCATGAAAATAGTAAGGGTCCATAATATAATAGTACGACCTCAAAAACAAAATAGAAAAATAGTCATATAAGTCTGCCAGCCAAGACTAAAAGCTAGGAAATGAAAAAAAGTGAATTGTCTTTTCTTTTCTTTTCTTTTTTTTCCTTTTTAGTTGCTTTCAATGTGGAAGTGTGATGGTCAAACAATTTTGAATATAATACAAATAAAAAATAATTAGAAAATATTTAGTTAAGGAAAACAGTACAGATGTGAAACTTCTTACTGTAACGGTTTCAACAGAGCAATACCCATGATCAACATAATCTCCTATAAATAAGTGATTTGTATCTGGACACTAAATATAAGATAGGATTTTCATTAGTAATAATGACAGATATCCCTAGCTTTAAGAATTTACAAATGACAAATTGTCACACATTACATCGTAAAACAGAATCAAGTTTCAATTGATCGCATACATAAATATTCTTAAGATCTCGTTGTTGGAAAAAGAATACCTTTCCACCAATAGGAAACAATTCAGCAAGATCATGAAAATGTGCATGAATGTCACCGCAATTGTCACAGGGCTTTTCACTGGCTGCCATTATAGAAAGAATAATTATGATAGACAAAACATATCCATGCATAGACACAGACCGCATACTAATAAATTCTTTTCAATAACAAACATATCATTCACTGAGAGTATGTTGCAGCATCCCAAGAATGATTCTAAATGCATTGACAAATTTGAGAAGTCAGTAACCATTACCATTTTCGCAATTAAATTAGATAAAATATGAAGCATGCAAGGCAACAAAGGTTATAAGTACAAAAGTTATTAAAAATCTAAGCAGAACACCCAACGCTACAATATGTAAAAAAAAATGCCAGCTTCAACACACATCCACCAAAACCAAACAATCTAACGCATTTCCAAATAATTCACAAATCAAGGCATACTGATCTAATGAAAGAATTTCAAAATAATATACATCCAAGCTCCTCAAATACCCAATACAATGTTTCAGACAAAGACAGAACACTGAACTCTACACTGATATAAACGAGATAGACCGTTGTCAGATCAAGCAATCTATTTAAACAACAACAAATTGCAATAAGCTGTCTTGATCACGTAGTTTGCAAATGTTTTGAATCATAATTTAAAACTGATAAGAAGTGGATGCAATTTCCTCGAAATCCGCGAACAACAATAAGAAATTAGGAAGAAAAATACACCAAAATTATATTTATTACAAGATATATTAAAGAAAATAGCAAGAAACAGTTGGATCTTCAATTGGAGAGGAAGAACTGGCTCTCTCAAATCCCTAGCCACCAGCTAGAGAACAAATAATCTAAGAATAAATTAAATTCAGCAAACTCCCAAAACATAATCTAAAATGACCCTATTGTTAGCCTTAAATAGGCTCCCATAATTTCATCCCAAATCAGCCCCATTTCCCTAAATAATTTCCTTTCAGATTTGAATTCAAATTAGATTTATTTCCCTAATTAATTCCCTCCCAATTATAATTAAAACTTTCCTAAACAATCCCCCTTAATTCCTCCTTCTTTTCCCTAAATAATTCTCTCTTGGATTTTGAATTTAAATTAAATCTCTTGCTTAAATAATTCTCTCCCAATTGTAATTTAAACATTCCTAAATAATTCCCCTTAGATTAAGAACCTTTCTAAACAGCTCACTCTTGATTAGGAAATTTCCTGATTCCCTCCCAATCAAATCGGCCGGTCCATCGATATTCCCCTCCCAAAGTATCACTTTGTGTTCAAGGTGGAACGAAGGAAACTACTACTGAAGCACTTGATTAATAGCACTGGACTGAAAAATGGATTGACACTGGGTCGAATGATCCCTTTCTCCAGCATCTCTCCAATCAATCTCTCAATCTCATCCTTCTGGATTTGGGGATGATAGTACAAACGAATACTGATAGGTAAGACTCCTTCCTTCAAGATGATAGCATGCTCATATTCCTGTGGAGCAGGCAACCTCCGAACTGGCTGGAACATCTCTCGATACTTTTGTATGAGTGGTTGAATCATATCTGGTGCTTCTATCTTCTCCTCATCTTCTTTTCCTTCCAAATTTTTCAGCTCCATCAAAAATGTCACTCCTTCACCCTTTCCCCTCCTTGGAAGTGGCTCCAAAGAAGGCATCTCCTCTTCTTCCCCCAAAACGTCTACCTCCTGATCCTCCCTCATCGTCCCTATATTAGGGTTTCCCCCACTTCCCCGTCCAATCAACGGTGCCCTCGCCTCCGATATTGTCGATTGGGTGTGAAGCTGCAATAGTTTCCTTATCATTCCTTCTAGGTTGGAAAACTTTTCCTCCATTGATGTCATTCTATCCTCAAACGCCAATTTAAATTGACCAACTTTTCCTTAAAGATGTTCTTCCAATGTATCAACTTTCTGTGCCACCATAGGTCCCAAAAAAGTGTTTTGATACCACTTTGATAGGAAGTGGATGCAATTTCCTCGAAATCCGCAAACAATAATAACAAATTAGAAAGAAAAACACACCAAAACTATTTTTATTATAATATATATGAAAGAAAATAGCAAGATATAGTTGGATCTTCAATTAGAGAGGAAGATCCGGCTCTCTCAAATCCCTAGCCGCCGGCTATAGCCTAAATAACCTAAGAATAAACTAAATTTAGCAAACTCCCAAAACATCATCTGAAATCACCCTATTGTTAGCCTTAAATAGGCTTCCATAATTCCCTCCTAAATCAGCCCCCTTTCCCTAAATAATTTCCTTTCAAATTTGAATTCAAATTATATGTATTTCCCTAATTAATTCCCCCCCAATTGTAATTAAAACTTTCCTAAACAATCCCCCATTAATTCCTCCTCCTTTTCCCTAAATAATTATGTCTTAGATTTTAAATTCAAATTAAATCTCTTGCTTAAATAATTCCCTCCCAATTGTAATTTAAACATTCCTAAATAATTACCCTTTGATTAAGAACCTTCATAAACAACTCCCTCTTGATTAAGAAACTTCTTGATTCCCTCCCAATCAAATCAGCCGGTCCATGAAAATCCTAATGTAAGGTGACACCAACAACATGGAATCCAACCTATGGATCATCATAGTCTCATAGCAACCTTAGGTCGGTTTGGGGCAGCATTTTCATCACTTTGTTTTTTAGACAACTGTCATACTTTTATTTGGCTAATGCTTTTAGGAATTTTTATGGTGGCAAGTTACTTTTTACAACCAAATCTACTAGAGTATGGTAGCTATAAGAATGTTGATGTCAAATTTTTTCAAAAATATAAAACATTTATAATGCCCATAGTAGCTTTCAAGAAAGCCATTTTCTTTACAATAGCTTTGCAACCACCTTTGCAAAAAAAAAGCTACAAATATCCCAATCGAACCCTTAAAGTATGTTACTGCTAAACTATGCACAAAATAACTCAATACAAATAGACAACAAAGAACATAGAGTATCATGATTGCATCCATCCAAAAAACTAAACAATAATTCAATTAAATGAGATGGGGGCACAAGCTAATCCAGCTGGTGATGACTTTTGAAAGTTATTCCAAGGTCCTGGAATCTAATCCCACCTACAAAAATATATTAAAAAAATCTAGACCCAAAGTTAGGACTTAAAATCAATTTAATTTCACACAACAAAAAAAAAAAAAAACTAGTTTTAGCCATAAAATAGATCACTGTTTTCAACAAATAAATTTGAGACTTCATAATTTAATCAAACCAGGGAAGACTTGATTTTTAACTCTGAAACAATATAATACTTGCATACAAGGAAAAAAATTGACGCCACACATGAAAAAAATGAACTGTGTTTAACATAGTATAGTTAAACTGTCTGATCATATATAATATAAAACTTTACATGTGCAAGCAATTTCCACTACTGCATAGCAGAAACTACTGCAGTAACGTGAATAAAATGAAGTCAAGCACCCAAAAAGGCTGTGTATATAGATCTTGCACAAAAAGTAAATAGGGCTCAATCTTAATCTTTAGCATTAAAGATATCAGATAAGCCAAAAGCATAAATTGAAAAAAGAAAGAGTAATATGCACAGCAATATGACATCATTGATCTAACTGCATCCCTGAACAAAATGCCATACAAAAAGCACACAAACATAGAATTTGCATGCCTTATGAGTGACAATGCACAAGTCCCAATACAAGAATATCAATAAAGCTAAGAAGAATATTAAAGGAATGCAAAGGCAGGAGCAAAACAAAAACATTTAAGTTCATGCCCAAAAAAATGTTAATGAAAACTTCAAAACAAGAAAATTATGTGTAAGCATTCTGATTATAAGACTCATTTAATTAGGCTTAATTTCTCCGTTCCCCGTTTGAATACGTCAAAATCAGTTAGTGTTAACTATTTGGAATGGGAACTTAACTATAATTCCTTTGCAATAAACTTCATTTTTTCGGTGGTTACAAAATTCTTTTTGTATCTGCTTATTGGTTTACAAATCAGAGTTTCGGAAGTGAAATATCCAGATTAACCCAGCCAAGTTCGCACGTCGACCTACACGTTTGTGACCTTCATCTTCTTTAGCAGCTCGCACAAGAAATAACCTTCGTTCCTTTTGATCTCGCTCCATCCAGAGGACTCCTGACTCGCCCCTATTTCGCATGCTTGGGCTGAACCTGCTCCATTTCTCCTGCCCGACCACGGCAGCCGCCAAGCAGCCTGTTGCCGATCGGTTCAGGCAAACAATCCTGACCCCATCGAGCACCGTCGGCCTAACCTCCTACCTGAATCTGACGTCCCCACCATCACTCACCAGCAGAGATCCACCTCCAGGTTGAATCTCCTTCCAATTTCAAGTGGTTAAACTTAACTTATTCCGATCATTAGCTCCTTCAACTATCTGCCATTGCTTCAGGTGTTTGTCGTACCCTAGGTATTTTCTACTTCTCCTTATTCTACCTCACTACCAATTTGGTTTTTTTTTTAAGTTTCTAAGGAACCCTAACCACTACTTACCTAACATATAATTAAAAAAATTAATGAATCTGACATTTTAATTCTATTTGGTATGCACGTAAGCTATAAAATTTTCTGTTACCGCATGTAAATGTCTAGGCTATACTTTCTTTTCATTAGACATTTTTATTCTAATATTCAAATTGCAGTCAAAAGGTATGAACATTGCCCAAATATAAAAATCGGTAGGACATACATTAAACTTTTCATAGTCACATCCCCCATTATTTTGTCATGTTTCTTAAGGACTTCTTTGTCTTTAAAAAATTAATTGTTTCAGCTATTATATGTCATAAATTGGTGCAATATCTACTGTCTTACAAATTGGTACAATATCTACTGTCTTATAAAAAATCAATTGATTTAATTTACATAATACAAAATTTATTATTTTAAATATAGACTGAAGAGATTATCCTAATATATATTTGATGAGGATATTCTGAATCACTATTTTTATTATTTAAAGGTTATAAATACTTCGTACATCTGAGAAGTTTTCTATACCACTAATTTAACAAGTACCCTACAATTATCAGTTCTCTATACCACTAATATAAGCAGCATACTAAATATTACTAACATATTACTATTACTTTTTTTGTAAGCTCTTAATGGGAAACCTAAAATAAGGATGTCCACCTGCAATGTGGGACATAGATACTATTTTAATTTATTACGATATCTGTATGAGAGAAATAGAACTGGGTAATAGACCGACTATACATTTTACTAAGGAATGATGGAAAAACCTCCTTAAACATCTTAACGAACGTACTGGAAGAACTTATGACCAAACCCAGCTTAAAAAGAAGTGGGACCACTTAAAGAATGACTGAAAGCTATGAAAAGATTTGTTGCGAGGTAAGACTGGAATTGGTTAGAATCTATAAAAAAAATAGTTGATGCTTCTAATGATTGGTGGAATGAAAAATTACAGGTGTCTCTCTAATTCTAACTCATTCACTTTATATTTTCAATTCAAACCAACTCTTACTTAACATAACACATAATTCTTAATTAATTATTTACTCTACTTTAGGTATGTCAAATGTAAAGAAATTTTGTTACAATGGACTAACACCAGAGTTGGAAGAGAAGTTAGATATTATGTTTAGTCATATTGTTACAACTGGGGAGAATGTTTGGATTCCTAGTTCTGGTGTGTTTCCCTATAACTAAATGATAATCACACAATCTCATCAGAAGAAGAGTACACTCAAGATAAACAAACGCATCTTCCACATGTTACTATAAATGACCCTACATGCAACTAGATTCACAAAGCTCACAACAAAGTTCAGCATTCTTGCGTAGAAGAAAAAGAGAGAACTCCTAAGTCAGGGACTAAACAGCTTTTTCTAAATCATGTTGAGGATCTCATAGATGCTGCAAAATCTATAAGTTTTGTCATAAGTACATCAAATAACAAACATTGATCATTTACTCTCCTAAAGGTTTTAGAAGATATCTCTAAAATTCCTAATATATTTGATGATTTTGAGTTATATGACTTTGCCAAAGAATACTTCAAAGATAAGGATAATAGGGAGAATTCTATGGCAAAGTCCCATGAATATGTTATGTAATACTCCCATGAACATCTCCATGTTATCCTTATCTTTTAAGTATTCTATGGCAAAGTCATATAACTCAAAATCATAAAATATATCATGAATTTTAGAGATCTGTTCTAAAACCTCTAAGATAGTAAGTGATCTATGTTTGTCATTTGATGTACTTATGGCAGAACTTATAGATTTTGCAGCATCTATGAAATCCTCAACATGATTTAGAAAAAGTTGTTTAGTTCTTGACTTAGGAGTTCTCACTCTTTTCCTTCTATGCAAGAATGCTGAACTTTGTTATGATCTTTGTGAATCGTTGTTGTCTGTAGGGTCATTTATAGTAACATGTAAAATATGTATTTGTTCATCTTGAGTGTACTCTTCTTCAGATGAGATTATGCGATCATCATTTAGTTCTGGAGGAAACACACCAGAACTAGGAATCCAAACATTCTCCTAAATTGCAACAATACGACTGAACATAAGATCTAACTTCTTTTCCAACTCTGGTGTTATTCCATTGTAACAAAACTTCTTCGTATTTGGCATAACCTAAAGTACAGTAAATGATTAATTAGAAATCATGCGTTATGTTAGGTAAGAGTTGGTTTGAATTAAAAATATAAAATGAATGATTTATAATTAGAGAGGCACCTATATTTCATTTCACTAATCATTAGAAGCATCAACTATTTTTTTATTAGATTTCAGTTAATTCCAATCTCGCCTCGCAACAAATCTTTCCATAGCTTCCAGTCCTTCTATAATTAGTCTCACTTATTTTTAAGTTAGGTTTGGTCATAAGTTCTTCCAAACATTCGTTACAATGTTTAAGTCAGTTTTTTCATCCTTCCTTAGTAAAATGTGTAGTCGGTCTATTCCCCAGTTCTATTTCTCTTATACAGATATCGTAATAAATTAAAATAGTATCTATGTCCTACATTACAGGTGGACATCCTTCTTTTAGGTTTCCCATCTAGAGCTTACCCAAAAAAGTAATAGTAAGATGCTAGTAATATTTAATGTGCTGCTTATATCAGTGGTATAGAAAACTGATAATTGTAGGTACTTGTTAAATTAGTGGTATATAAAACTTTTCAGATATACGAAGTATTTATAGCCTTTAAATAATAAAAAAAATGATTCAGAATATCATCATCAAATATATATTAGGATATAACATCACCAGTCTACATTTAAAACAATAAATTTTGTATTATGTAAATTAAATCAATTGATTATTTATAAGACGTTAGATATTGTACTAATTTGTGACATATAATAGCTAAAACAGTTAATTTTTTTAAGACAAAGAAGTCCTTAAAAAACATGCAAAAATAATGGGGGATGTGACTATGAAAAGTTTAATGTATGACCTATCGATTTTTACATTTGGGCAAAATTCATACCTTTTGACAGTAATTTGAATCTTTGAATATTAGAATAAAAATGTCTAATGAAAAAAAAGTATAACCTAGAAATTTATATGCGATAAAAGAAAATTTTATAACTTACGTGCATACCAAATGGAATTAAAATGTCAAATTCATCAATTTTTTTTAATTATATATTAGGTAAGTAGTGATTAGGGTTTCTTAGAAGCTTTAAAAATATATATATAACAAATTGGCAGTGAGGTAGAATAAGGAGAACCAGAAAAAACCTAGACTACAGCAAACACCTGAAGCAATGGAAAATGTAATGCTCAAACAACAACCTATTATTCAAACAACATTTCGTAAAAGCTCTTTTTGTCAACTTCTGTTTCCAAAACTACATTTTATATAAGCAAAAATCCAACCAAACGAAGTCATAATCGTCATGAAAAATTCAATCATTCTAGCAAGGATAAATAACTATGTAGCATGCATTACAGAATTGAGAATCCCTAAACTTCTTTTTTCTGGCTAATCAATTCCAAGTTTCACGTGTCTCTAAAAGTTCAAACCGTGAAATCAAATACTAAAATCCAGACTTTCCGCTGCATCATTAATAAGTTTGGAAAATGTAATGCTTGACAAGGTGTTACATAGCTCCTAGGCGAATGAATCTTAAAGTTGCAATAAAAAATGTGGATCAGCATCATCCTTATACTTGTACCTAACTATTTGGGATTGGTTTTAAAGATCTTCCTTCTTCATTTATTCCTGTTGACAGTAACATGATGCGTTAATTCAACCTTCTGCAATATTTTTTGAACAAACTCCGCCCTCATTACATTTACTCTCTCACTTATTCTTCATAATCATTTTAGATCGATTCTACCCACCCTCACTGTCTTGCATTAATTTACAGTTAATATAATATACAGTAGAGAAGAGTAAAAGAACAGTTAATTTACCTTTCGTGATCTAATGGCACTCGGCGTTCAGAAGAAAACCGCAGGTTTTCCTATCACACAAGATAAAATTGATATATCAAATAAGAAATCGTAGGAGACCTTCACAATCGGCAAGAGAAGAGAAGAGGAGAAGAACTGCATGTAGTCGATGATTGACCTATTGCTGCTTATCGAGAAGAAGAGGCGCATATCGTTCCGAGCTCGGAAGGGAGAAATCACAGATGGGTGCAGCAATAGGCGTTCGAAAGGAAGAAATAGTGTGAGGTTCTCCGTTACCTTGCACGATGGTGCCGTACACCTAGCTAGCCATTCGATGGAGGAAGAAACTGCGTTCGATCGACAGGAAGAAGACGTGAAGACCCCTAGGCCAAGGGCGGAACCAGTCTTTTTGTAGGGGGGGGGGGGGGGAAACTTATAAGTAAAAGTATAGATATTTCACAGATATATCGGGGGTCTAAGGGGGCAGCGCCCCCTGGCGGGGTTCGACCTAATAATTACTATTTATTAGGTCGCGGGGTCAAGGGGCAGCGCCCCCGGAACAAATTTTGGTTGTAAGGATATTTTTGGATTCTCTTTACTATTTCTCTTTGTATTTGATTCATCGTTCCCTAATAATTACACCTCTATATAACATATTTAATTATGTTTGGGGCAATTGCCTAAAGATTATAGTATTTTAAAATTTTTAGGGGGGGGCAATTGCCTAAAAACCCTTGTAATAAGTACTAAAAAATAGATAGCGGGGCATAAGTTACCTAAAAAATCCTATAATATTTTTTTTTTAATTTTTTGAGGGGGGGCAATTGCCCCCCCTAAGCTCTTAGTAGATCCGCCCTTGGCCTAGGCGTTTGATGCGGCGGAAGAAACCGCGACAACTTTACCTACGCCGCGCTTCTTGCCATAATTCAGAATCCTGATTGATAGAAAATAGGTTTTTTTTTTATTGAGAAAATTATAGATAAAAAATATGAAAAAGTATATATCTAAAATAAACTTTTTATGTTATAAAATGAAATTTAATTGAAGACGAGCTACGAGTTATTATATTTTAGAATATTATTATATTTTGGAGTGAATGAATTTTTAGATTGGAGATGCTCTAAGAGAGGAAGCCGAAGCATGCACGAATATATTTAGTGTCAAATAATTATGTGTTGTAATACCACATTTAATTAAAAATATCTTAATAATATTGTGGCAAAAAGATGTTTTCTTTGTAGTGTAATATATTATATGTAGGAAAATTTTGGAGTGGAAATTGGCCACCACCGTCCACTATTGCCACTTGTCATTATTGACTACCACCGCCTGCCGCCGCCCACTACTGTTAGCCACCTCTGATCGCCACAGCCCCCACCGCAGGCCGCCACAGCCCCCACCGCAGGCCACCACAGCATGTCGCCTATCCCAGGCCTCTTGCCACTATCGTCCACCACTGCTGCCCGCCACCTACCATAATCGCAACCCGCCTGCTCATGGCCCTCGCCCTCCCACCATTGCTAACCACCACTATTGGTCGCTGCCTACCACAACCCTCTTTGCATTTTATATTGGATTTATTTTACTTCAAACTAAATAAAAAAAGTAATCTCATGCTTTTTTTTTACACTCTTCCAAACAACTCCAATAAAATTTTTGTACTCGTGCCTACAAACTTCAAAAAAACTTTTTTTTTTTAGGAGAAATTTGGCATTAGCCTATCTCAATAAAATTTGTCAAATTCTCATAAGATCAGAGTGCTAATTGTGCTCGTGCTGATAGTAATATTATAATTCGAAGGTATTTATTCTTCCAAATGTCGCATTGGCAAAGTTTACAGGCCTATCACTTTCTTAATGAATTAATACTTGACGTCATTAAAATAAAAATATCCTAACCCTAATCATATCATTTTGATTAGAAAAAAATTAAAGCAAGACTTCAAACTTATGCCATTATGTCATTTAAATTCTACTTACTATGTCGATGAAGAGAGATTATTACGTGCGGAGTTCTAATACAGAGCATCGTTCGGTTTTACCTCTGTGAATAATAAAAACACAGTGTGAACAGTAAAAGCGCATAGCAACTGTGCTTTTACTGTTCACAGAGACAAAACCGAATGGTACTTGTGTCCAAACTCGACACATGATAATCCATCGCCGATGAAAGGAAAGAAATTCAGTACATAAACTATTTGAGAGAATCACACCTATCAATCAAATATTTTTGCCTTATAAATAAGAAGATGAAATTAGTTCAAATGTATAAATTTCCACAAGCAAACTGATCTTATTAATATTTAATGGTTTCCTCCTCGCATCATCTTCTTCTTCTTCCTCTGCTTCTCATCATTGCTAATAATTTCCTGGTCCCTCTCGCTCCATGCATAAACAAATGTGAAAAATTTTGGCATGACTCAGGCTTTGTTTGGGACAGCTTCTTTGATGCTTTCTAAAATGGCTTTTTAGTGCAAAAATTTCTTGAATTTGAAATTTTTGTACTAAAAAGTAATTTTATAAAGTAACAAAGAAGCTGTTCCAAATGAAGCCTCAGCGCTTGCAAGATCGTAGTTCCAAGCCATGCAACATTATTTGCTTGGATCATGCAATCAAAAGATTTGATGATGCATTGCATGTGCCAATAGTCCTGTGCGGTTAAGTATAGGAGTTGCTTCCTTGTTTGTAAGGGGGATTTTTTAAAAAGTAACGTTCGTTAATAATAAATTAGGAGAAAGAGAACGACTAAGATAAACTTTAAAAAAAAATTAACCAGTAACAAGCCTTTGCTTGCCCTAGCCGCTCTGCCGCCTTCGTCCCTTGCTTGCCCTAGCCGCTTCTTCCCTGCCCAGCCACCGGCCTTTGCCGGTGGCCCATGGATTCCTTCCCCCCCATCCAGCCTTCTTCCTCGCCTCCTGCCGCACCCCGCGCCCTAGACCGCCTTTGGTCGAACATCATCGCAGCTCCCGCTCCTTCTGCGCCTTCTCTCCCAGTTTCCCTTATTGAAACACCTGAAGATATTGTCCCGTTCAACAAGGACTTTGCGGATGTAGCTGCTTCGGAATGGAACCTCAGTCTTGTTGGCTACTCCATCGATAAGCGTCCTTATTATGAAGCGCTTCTAGCTACCGCTAAGAGGATTTGGAAGCTTAAAGGTACCTTCCAGCTTGTTGGTCTTGCGGATGGTTTCTTTCTTTTCAAATTTTCTTCTGTTGAAGATTATGAAATGGTATGGAATAAAGGGGCTTGGTTTTTCCAAGGGAAACCATTTGTTTTTCAAAAATGGACTAAAAGCTTTCAGCCCACTAGGGAAAATTTTACATCTGTGCCGATTTGGGTTAAGATCCACAATCTTCCCTTGGTCTGTTGGAATTCTGAGGGTATTTCCAAAATAGCTTCTAAAATTGGTATCCCTATTGCTGTAGATTCCTTGACTGCAGCGAAAACCAGGTTAACCTATGCCAGGGTTTGCATCCAAGTGTCTACCACCTCCCCTTTCCCTGAGATGATTCCCATCTCGATTGAAGATGAAATTTTTAGGCTGCAGGTTCAATATGAATGGAAGCCTACACCCTGTTCCTCTTGTAACTCTCTTGCTCACCTTTCCACTCACTGTCCTGCCAACCCGCAGCCTATAATACCAACTCAACCTCCTGTCAGAGGCCGCAGCTCCTCTAGGAAGACTCACAGGAAACAGCATTCCAAAACACCTACCCCTATTTGGGATTTCACGCCGGCTATTCATGTTCCGCAGCAAGATACTCCTTCAACCTCCTCCCCAATCAGCTCCACTAATGGCATTGCTACCACTTCTCCTCATAGATTTGTTCCCCCACAAGTTTCTCTAAACTCCAATCCCAACACTCCTCTTCTACCTTCATCTAATGGCTCTAGGCAGCCGCCAAATGTAAACCAGCATTCCATCATTTCACCTGCTCCAATTCCCCCCATCCTTGTTCCCGCACAGCCCCCTAACTCCACTATACCTAATCTCAATTCTCCTACTGAAGATATAGAAGGGGATGCTGAGATTGATCGTCCCCCTATCCTGACCAACAACAAGTTTGCTGTTCTTCAGTAAAACCCAACCAACTCCACTGACCCGCCCAACCTCCATCAACCCATATCACCTCACCACCCTAATTCCAATATCCCTATCACCACCTTACCCAAGAACATTAGGGGTAAAGGAGCCAAAAAACCACCCAACCCCAAAACTAAATGATATGTCCAACCATTGCTGCTTGGAATATTAGAGGATTTAGCTCCTCTGATAAAGTGCTTCATTGTAAACGTTTGGTCCAATCTCTTGGATTGGACATGTTGTGTGTGTTGGAAAATAGAATTCAGGCTTCCTCTCTTTCCGACACTAATTTTTTCAATAGTCATTTGGTCTATGATATGGAAAAAAGCTGCAATAATTTTCACTGCTCTGCTCCCGGGAGAATCTGGCTTAAATGGTCCTCTGATAGGCTCACTTTTGAACCATCTTATTTTTCTTCCCAAATGATCACTGGCATGATATGTTATGGGTCTAGCAAACCTTTCCTTCTCATTGTTATTTATGCATCCAATAGTCAAGATGAAAGGAAGATTCTCTGGGATGAGATTAGGAGCCTTCGTCCTGCTGATAGCATCCCTTGGCTCATTATGGGAGATTTTAACTGCTGCCATCTCCCCTCTGATAAATTGGGTGGGAATGTCATCCACCAAAGTATGCTTAGCGATTTCAACAGTCTTCTTTTTGATGCAAACCTTAATGATCTTGCTTCTGTGGGCCCCTCCTACACTTGGTATAATCAGAGAAAAGACACTCCCATCCATATCAAACTTGATCGTATGTTGGTTAATGAAGAATGGCTCTCTACGTTCCCCAATTCCCACTATCAGATTAAAAGTCCTGGTTGTTCGGATCATTGCCCCATTGTGCTTAAGTCTGGGAACTACTTCAACCCCCCTCACAGGTTTCTTTTTAAAAATTATTGGGTCAATTATGAGCAATTTTGGTTTGCTTTACTTGAGGTTTTTTCTGTTAAAACTACTAGACATCCCTTTGTGGACCTTTGCTCCAAACTCAAAAACCTCAAGGTTTTAATCAAAGGGAATGAATGGGCTTCTGCTAACCTGATGGCTGATCAGCTTAAGGACCTCCAGTCTAAGCAAGAGCACTATATGAATAGTCTCTCCACGGATTGCATTAATCAGAATCACTCCTTAGCCCTTAAAAACATTAATCAACAACTAGCTGTTACCTCCTCTCAATGGTGTTCCTGGATCTCTCAGCGGGCTAAAGCTAAATGGACTAAATGTGGGGAAGATAACCTCAAACACTTGTACTCTAGGATTAGCTTGAGGAGGAACTACAAGAAAACTCTCATCTCACTTGCCATGAACAACTCTTCTTGCTCTTTTTCTGAGGCCATAAAAGAATCCATTACTTACTTTCAAGAGCTTTACAACCCAACCAATCACCCACATTCTGATGTCTCCCGTTTTCCCACAGGTAAAGTTATCCCTGCAGATTTCCTCCATGCTCTTACCTTACCTTTTTCTGATGCAGAAATTAAGAAGGCTGTTTTTTCTGGAGCTTCTAACTCCTCTCCTGGTCCGGATGGCTTCAATTTTGATTTTTATAAATCCACCTGGGTGATCACTGGACCGGCTGTTTGCAATGCTGTCAAGTATTTTTACAAATACCCTTACCGCCGCGTGCTACCAAGGCCACAACTATCACTCTTATACCGAAAACCAGTCATGCTGAGGCTATTTCTAGCTTTAGGCCCATTTCCCTTTGTAACACTAGTTATAAAATCATTGCAAAAATCTTGGCCGCTAAGATGAAACCTGTTATGCCTCTTATCATTAAAGAAAATCAATCCGGCTTCATTCATAGGAGGATCTCTACTGATAATGTTATTTTAGCTAATGAAATTCTATACCATTCTAGGATTTCTGCTAACTCCAAGCTTCTGTGTGCCAAACTTGATATCAAAAAGGCTTTTGATAGTGTATCCAGAAAATTTCTTATTGCTAGGATGGCTCAGAAAGGTTTCCCTAGCTTGTTTCTCAAGTGGATTAAAGCGTGTATTGATGATGTCTGGTTTTCCTTATGCATTGATGGAGCTCTTGAGGGATTTTTACTTTCTTTTGTTGAGCTGAGGCAGGGCTGCCCATTAAGTCCTTATCTCTTTACTATTGTCATGGATGCTTTTTCTTGTCGCCTGGATTGTCCCTCTGAGGCGGTTTCTTTTGATGCTCTTATTGTTGATGGGATCCGGATTTCACATCTAATGTATGCTGATGACCTTATTATTTTTGGGAAAGCTGATGTCCAGAATTGTGAGAATTTCTGTCAGCTGCTTAAGCAATTCTCTGATGCTTCGGGTTTGGATATCAATTTTGATAAGAGCACTCTCATCTTACCCCCTAACTGCCATAACACAAGCATCATTTCTTCCACCCTTAACATCTCCACCACTTCCTCCTTCATTTATTACCTCGGGTTACCGGTTTCTCCTTACAAGCCTAAACTTTCCCTTTTCTCTAAGCTGATGGAAGTTGTTACTTATAAACTTTCTGGGTGGAAAGCAAGAGCCTTGTCCTTTGCTGGCAGGCTACAGTTCTTAAGGTATACCATTTGGAACACAATTGCCTACTGGATTCGTGGTTCCATTCTTCCAAAAACCATTAGCAAACAATTGCAAAAACTTTGTGCTAAGTTCCTTTATTTCGGAGATGCTACTAGTAGGAAATTGCATTTAATCTCGTGGAATAATACTTGTATGCCCAAGAGTCTGGGTGGTTTGGGTATCCCTTCCCTTCAGTCTGTTCGGTTCTGTTATAACTGCTCTCTTATAAGCAGAATCTATAACTTAGCTAGCCCCTTATCTTATTGGTTTCACTACAAATACTTCTCCCCGTGGAAAATACCAACTGCTAAAGCTTCTGCTTTCTGGAAGAATCTTCATATTGATGCCTGTAAAGCTAAGAATAATTTTCATTTCAAGGTTTTATCTAATGCTCCTATTTCACTTTACTGGGATCACTGGTATAACAGGCATTTGTTGAGTGATATTCTGGAATTACAACCCATCTTAAACTATTTCCCTCCCAATGCAAAAATTACGGTTATTCTGAAGGACCATGGCTGGGAGCTTCCTCCTGATCTCCCAGTCACTTTAATTCAAGCCCTCTTGCCCATTCAAGTGGACCCGTATGCTAAAGACTGTCTTTTGTGGGGTAATGGGAAGGACAGTAGCCATAACACTTTTCATTCCTATTTGCTCAGGAATCTGCATGAGGTAAACTGGCATCATTTTATTTGGCACAAACATTATGTTCTTCGTTTTTCTACCTACTGTTGGATGGCTATTAGAGGAGGTTTAAAAACTGCTGATGTTTTGGTTACTAAAGGGTTGAAGGTGGAAAAATGTTGCGCTCTCTATTACTCTCATGATGAATCTGTCTCCCACCTTTTCTTTGAATGTGACTATTCATTCTCTGTTTTAACTATGGTTTTACCTAAAATGGATGTGCACCTCCTTAGACCTAATATTTTACTAGCTTTTGAAACTGTTGCTGGGTACCCTGCTAGTGTCAAGCATTTCTACTATCTCTTAATTTGTTGCATGCTGTATCACCTTTGGAGGGAAAGAAATGATAGGAAATTTGGGAATAAGTTTGCTTCCTCCAGCACTCTTTGTCATAAAATTAAAGGAGCAGTTTTCTCGAAAATTTTGAGCTGGAAGAATGGGCACAGATTACTGGATATGCTTTAATTCTAAGAAAATTCTGTAATGCGGCTATTCGTATGTCTCATGGATGGAGAAAACTATGAAATTTTGTGGAGGCTTTTTGAGCTGCTTGCTGTATTACCTCTGCTGGAAGGTTTTTGCGCTGCTTCTGTGGAATGCCAAAATTCTGGTTCTGTCGCCTGGAGGATTTTGGAAGGACAATGATGATTGCTGATTATTCAGCTGGCCCTTGGACGGTCATTTTGGATTTATTGGCAACCAGGGCCTTGGCTCTTGTTTAGTCCCTCTCGAGAATTTTTGACCCGTAACGTGAATTCAAACTTGAGCCACCTGAGTCCTTTATGCTGTTCAAGTTTTAAATTTTTTTGTCTGTTGGGTTTTTGCTTCTTCTAAGTCCTCATCTCATTTTGTTGTCTGAGATTTTGGACTTTAGTTTTTTCTTTTCCTTACTTGTAATTTTCATTTTCATTCTTCAATGATACGGGCTATGCCCAAATAGTTCCCAAAAAAAAAAAGATAAACTTTAAAAAGGAGCTGATTGGCCAAAAAAGGAGCTGATTGGCAAAAACATTTGGCAGAATCCTGTTTGTTGAAGAAAACGCAAAAAAAGTTTGGCAATTTCTTCACAAATGAGAACGCCAAATCTTTGGCGTCTTCCCCTCTGACCGGCTCGACTCACAATTTGGAGATCGGGGAGATCGGTAACGAGGGAATAGTAAAAATAATTAATTTGTAAATTAATTTAATTTTACAGTAATAATTAATTTAATTAATGGTATTTCATAATTATATAATAATTAATCAATAACTATATAACAATAAATTTAAATATATAATAATATATTATTATTAATTAATAAATTATACTAATAATAATTAATTTAATTAGTAATTAATTATAATTATATAATGATAAATTTATAATTAAGTAATTATTTAATTTTACCTTTATACAATAACTAATTTAATTTTACCTTGATATATTAATTTAATTAATATTATTATATAATTAAATAATATTTAATTATAAGTATATAAAAATTAAAATAATAATAATAATAATAATAAATATAATTTTACCTTAGTAATTAATTTAATTAATACTATTATATAATTATATAATAATTAAATTATTTTTCCTTAATATTTAATTTAATTAACATTATTATATATTTATTTAATAAGTACTTTATAATTATATAATAATTAATTTAAGTATATAATTATATAATAATTAATTTAATTTTGCCTTAATAATTAATTTAATTAATAGTATTATACAATTATATAATAAGCAATTTATAATCATATAATAATTAATTTAATTATGAAAAATTAATAAAAAAATATTTAGATAATAATTAATTATAAGTACATAATAACTAATATAATTATATAATATTTATTTATAATAATAATAAATTTAATTAATAATTGATTTAATTATATAATAATTAATTTAATTTTACCTTAATATAATAATTAATTTAATTTTGCCTTAACAATTAATTTAAATAATAGTTTATACAATTATATAATAAGTAATTTATAAGTAATAATAAAAATAGTTTTTACATAATAATTAATTATAAGTATATAATAATTAATATAATTATGTAATTAATAATAATAATAATAGTAATAATAATAAATTTAATTAATAATTTATTTAATTAAAAAATAATTAATTTAATTTTACCTTAATAATTGATTTAATTAATAGTATTATATAATTCTACCTTAATATTTGATTAATTATTAAAATATTTATTAATTTAAAATATTTATTATACATTTTAATAATTAATCAAATATTAATTAATTTACAATTTAATTATTAAAATTTATAATTAATTAATCAAATATTAATTTAATTTAATCTTTTTCTTGAAGAAAACACCAAAAGGTTGGCAATTTCTTTACAAATATGAAGAAATTGTCAAAAATTTTGGTGTTTTCCTGTGAGAACGTCAAATCCTTTGGTGTCTTTCTCTGTGACAAACTCGACTCACATTTTGGAGATCGGTGATGAGGAAACTGTGAAAATAATTAATTTGTAAATTAATTACAAATTGATTTGTAAATTAATTAATAATTAATTAATTTTTAAATTATTACATTAATTAATCAATCATTATCTTAATTGCGCTCCTTCTAATTTATTGTTAACATACGCTCCTTTTTAAAAAAATCCTCATTTATAAGACTAATCAAATCAACATTTAATTAAAATTTAATCAAAAAATTTTAATTGTTATAATATTATACCTTAAAGATCTGTTTGGCATAGCTGTAGCTTATTATAAAAGTGGTTTTAAAGCTGTTATAAAGAAGTAACTTTTTTAAAGCAGCAGAAAAAAATAGTTTTCAAGCACAAAATTTTCTTAAAAGTAGCAAGAAATTAATAGCTAAACAAAATTATAATTAAGATCTAAAAATGCAAAATAGTAGGAAAGCTATCCCAAATATATCATAAGTTTTGTGTGGTTATATATGCATAAGTTGTCTTCATGCATTGATCACTTGGGGCTTGTTTGGTTATATATATATATATATATATATATATATATAATATTTTATTTATTTATTTATTTGAAAAATAACCATTACATCGTAAAGTATGTGTCACAAATTCAAATCTTAAAGATACAATCACTCCTCTAACTAATAAGCCACGGGCCCTTTCAACCAAACTATATAATTGTTTTATTTAATTATTTTTTTCATTACAATACTAGCATTATTAATTAAATGGCAAACATAGGGCAATGACCAATGAGGGAGTTGAATTCATGTAGAGATATATCTCATTTTGAGTATCAAATAAAGGAAGGTTAAAATGTATGAAATACCGAAAGATAATAGATATGACATACTAAGATAATTGGACAGATGGGTAGGGACAGGGGTGGGGGAGCGGGTTTTTTAAAAAAAAGTATGTAATCGAGAATTATATTATGATAAATATAATAATCAAATAAATAAATAATGCATTTGGAAAGAAAAAGTACCCAAAATAATTTTTTCATAATCAATTTAGTCCCAATTGGTCTATTTCTATGTTTAATCCCCACCTAGATTATAATTTTATTTACTAGCAAGCACTAGAAACTCCGAAGGCAGAACAACATCAAGTAGTGTGTAGGCCATAGGGGTGTCAATATTTGACACGACACGAAAACCCGACTCGAACCCGACCCGGAAATTTTGGGTTAGACCCGACCCGAGTTCAAAACGGGTCGGGTTCGGGTTCACGAATTCGACTCGTTTGAAAAATGGGTCGGGTTTGGGTTGACCCGTCGGGTTGCCGGGTCAACCCGAAAACCCGTTTAAAACGCTCTGCCCTCCCTGCCCTAGCCTTCCCGCGCTCGCCCGCGCGCTTGCCTGAGCGTTGTGCCCGTGCTCGCCCGGGTCGGGTCAACCCGCCAACCCGACGGGTCGGGTCCAGGTCCGAATTTCTGACCTGTTTTCCTACCCAGGTCGGGTTAGGGTCGACCCGTTTGAACGCGGGTCATTCCAGGTTCGACCCGAACCCGACCCAAAACCCGATTTTGACACCCCTGGTAGGCCATGACAAGATCACAAACAAAATTTCATAATATGGCATGAATTATGTAATAAATTTAAAGAAATATTAATAGCTTCACAATAATTTAAAGAGTTGTTACACCATTAAAACATAGCATATTCGGTGACTCTCACCTTGGATTTTTTTTTGTGGCTATTTTTAAGAAACTTAGATTTGAATCCTTGTCTTCAAGTGATAACTTCGAATTATATGTGTATTGATAGTCTTGTTAATGAATTACATATTAATTGATTTCTTGAAAAAATTTAAGATCTCTCTCTCTCTCTCTCTCTCTCTCTCTCTCTCTCTCTCTCTCTCTCTCTCTCTCTCTCTCTCTCTCTCTCTCTCCATAGAAGCCTAGGTGGCCCTTCTTTTGTTGTAGCCCATAGGTGAGGAATTCATACATCTTATATTTTGTTAACCACTAATTATTCTCTCTCCTAGCTTTCCTTTTACATATTTATTATATTATAAACTCTTGCCCACCCCCGTAACTCTCATATTCCAAACCCCAAATATTTAAGTTATTGCCTTCTTCATTTTCCTTCCACTTACAAACCCTAAACCTCAACAATCTCACAAGTTCCACTCAAAATTCCACCTAAACCTTAAATCCCAACCTTCCCAAGCTATTACAACAACCTTTCAAACACTATTATTTCCCAAAATAATTTATAAGTTGGAATTCACTTCACTTATCATCAAACTTATTATATATAAATGCTAGCAACTAATCTATTTGATTTCCATCATAATGCTTCTACAAATTACTAAGTTCTCTCACCAGCATCACCATCATTTATTTTAGCATCAATATAATTATGTCATTCAGGGCAAGAACAATCAAGGCAACCTTAACAATTTCATTCAAACATAACATTGGACACAAACTCAAGCATTTGAGCTTGGTGTTTTGATCACCAACAATTGGGTAAACTATATAATCTTTTGGTTTTTTTATTTTTTATATTGATGATTTATGTATTCATTCAATATAAAAAAATTATTTTTATGTTATGTTATTGTTGCATCTCAAAATATTCATGGTGAAAAAGAGATATAGAGTTTAGTGTCTAGCTTTGTACGAAGATCTAGCATATATGCAGATGAGAGAGGGGTGCATGAGTCATAAAAGACATCCAGATTTTTATGTGAAATCTTAAAAAGGGGAAAAACCACGTGCCCTGGCCTAGTTAAAATGATTCTACTAGTATTTTTAGTATATTAAAAATGATACCCTTTCTTGGGGAAGGCCTTGGCTCAATGTAGCACATAAACATTGTATAAAGCACATTACATGATGGGAGTTGGGAGAATTCAATGACATGAAAGCTGTTCTCAAGAGAGTATTAACCTGTTCATTTGGTCGGTAGGACTGTAGTTGGAAGGCGACAAAGGTAGAAGGGATGATAGTCGGCAGGTGATAGAGGTCGGAGGGATCGTAGTTGGTAGGTGATAGAAGTCGGAGGGACTGTAGTTAATGGGCTAAGGAGGTCAGAGGGTCCGTAGTTGGCGATCAGATAAATGTTAGTCGGCGAGGGAATAAGGTCGGAATGATTGTAGTGGACGGGCGATGGTGGTTGGAGGGACTATAGGCGACAAGAAATGGAGGTTAGAGGAACCATAGTCTGTGGGTAGTGGAGGTCATATGTATCGTATTCAACGGGTGATGGTGGAGGGACCGTAGTCGGTGGGTAATGGTGGTTCTAGGGATTATAGTCAATGGGTAATGAAGGTTGGAGGGACCGTAACCGAGGAGTGACAGATGTTGGAGGGACCTTTGTCGGCCAGTGACAGAGATCATATGGATTATAGTCGAAGGGCAACGGTGGTTGGAGGGACCGTAATCGGTGGGTGATAATGTTCTATGGGAAATAGCTGGCAGGAGACGGTGATTTGAATGATAGTAGTTTGTAGGTGATGGGGGTCAGAGGGGGGATTATATTTGGTAAGTGATGGAATTCGAAGAGACCATAGTTAGTGGATGATGGTGGTAGGAGGGACCATAGTTGATGGGCTATGGTGGTCAGAAGGACTGTAGTTCACTAGAGACAATGGTTGGAGTGATCATAGTCAGCGAGTAATGGAGGTCGAGGGGCTGTAGTATGCGGGCGACGGAGGCTGGATGAAGGCCCAGCAATGGCTTTCGAATGGAGCTGACGATGATGGTTGGGTAAATGTCCAGTGGCGACCTGGTGGCAAGGGTTCACTAGTGATGATGTTAGGGTGGAGCTCTAGGATGCTTCAATCCTCAAAGCTTTGTTGAGTCTCTAGCCTAGGGTCTAAACCTCTAAGGATCTCAGTCCCCTTTTAATGTTGGAAGTAGGGGTCTATTTATAGATTTTTGAGAGTGAAATGCTCCGTAAATATGGAGAAGATCAAGGATAAATTCGGAGTGCTCAAATGGACAACTCATTTTTATTCATTTAATCATAGAGTGTTCATGTAACATTTAAGTGCCCTAATGATGTCAGAATTAAATAATCTTGGGCTCATTGGATTAGTCTTGTAGAGTCGCTCTATTTGACAATAAGCATACCATATTTAGGGATCATTTGGTCATCCAATTAATGCTTTGAACCTTTCAAATATTTTTCGATCCCTTAATTTGGGCCCATTTGGGCTTAAATTGGACCGATTTTGCTGTTATAGCGTTCATTCCACTGAGACATTCAATTTGATTATATGTTTGCTGAAATTGGAGTTTGGACTGTCCCAAATTTAATTTGAACATTTTTCAACATGGATATGTCTCAAGATTCATGCTCGATCAAGGCAATTTTTTGATGATGTATCAGTTACAATTCAATGATAATTGCTAGGGCTATCAATTCGGGTCAACGGGTCAGGTTCGGGTTCAACCCGAAATGACCCGGCGTTAAACGGGTAGATCCAAACCCGACCCTTTTAGCTAAACTGGTCTCCTTCTTGAACCCGAACCCGACCCGGGGTAAAATCGGGTCGGGTCGACACGATCCGCCAACCCGCCAAATTCCTTTTTTTGGGGAATTTTTTAGGAATTAAAAAATAAAAATATGAAAATTGTATAAATTCATAACATATAAAATTCAAATTGCAATGAAAACAATAAAATTAAAATTTTATTAATTCTTTACATTTTAATTTTTAAAAGTATCTTACAAATTACAAATTCAACAATTCAACATAACTTTTTGAAATTGAAAATACCAAAAAAATATTACAATTTAGTAATTTACAAATACAAGATACAACTGCTCAACTAGTTTGCTGAATGGCTGAATGCATGACTTTAATTCTTTGAGTAATTTGCTAATTGCATGTGTAGTCGTTCATCTGAAATCTGAACATCTCACCAATCAACCTGCAACAAAAAAAAGAAAAAAAAGCGACATGCTCAATGAGTTAGGGCTCAGGATGAACCTGGCAAAGATGAAAGAACCATCATCTATTCATCTGCAACAATTTTGAGCCCCCCAAGATTACCAATTGTGAAAAAGAATTTATTTAATTTAGTATCTATTCAGTTAAATAATATATGCTCATGCGAAATAAATCCACTGTCCCTAATTTGTAATCTGGTTGCTACTATTGCTACTGTTGCATAACGTATTAACTTCAGTACTTCACCAAGTTCTTCATCACAGCCCTATAACATTATAACAAAACTGTCATCAGGATTCAGGCATCAACTATTTAGATTTGACAATTTCAGCAGAAGGCAATGCCACAAAATGTCAAAAACTCCATAATAATAGAAGTCCCAAACTCGGCAACTCCCAAGTCCAAACTCCCAAGTCACAACCCAATCAAGGAAATCATATAGGCCAGTAAGTATAGTTATAACCGTATCGCCAAATTAGCTCCAGTTCTCCAAGCAACACCATATGGAAGAATTAAATAAACCAAATCTAACCAGCCAAATAAGTCCAGAAAGAACCAGTTGAAACCCAGGCAGGCAGGCACCCAGCCAACCCAACCAAATCAACTAAGCATAACAAAAAACAAGTAGAACAAAAGAAAGTTTGCAACCCAACTAGGAGCTGCGGCTGTGTGGCAAAACATATGAACGTCCAGAAAGCTTGAACACAGCAAGCAGTTACAAGATAAAAACTTAAAGCCCACATCTCAACATCATTACATAATTACAGCCTTATAGGAAACATAAAGCAGGAAATAAGCAGAAATAAATAGAAGGTGCAGAAATCAACAGAAAGCAGAACATATTCTACCAATCTAACTGGTTGTGCACAGCAGCCGCCAGACAGCAGGCAGCAATAAGACAATAATAATATAACAGCTCTCATAAGTTCTTCACAGCCATTACTAACATAAACTATAGATATTAGTTGTTCCAACAAAGTATAGCAAATGTTTAAGTTGTTATATTCACTGATTCATTCACATTGCCCATTTAATTCTCCTCAACACTAAAGCCAATGATGTAATCTATCACTGCATCAAGCTCAGTGTCTTTTGTATCTATAATCAAAACAGCAACATCGATTAATAGAAATTCATGAGTAAAAATATAAATAACAACAAACTACACCTTAAACTATCTTAGTATTATAAATTTATTACCTTCTTCACTGTACAATCAATCTTTTGTGCAAACCAATGCTTCTACAATATCATGTTTCAATGCACTTCGATATTGGTCTAGAAGTCTACCACCATTACTAAAAGCACTTTCGGATGCGATGGTAGAGACTGGTGGTGGGAAAATTTATGTCGCCACGCAGATTTTGTGTTCTCCTGTTTTGTAATCGAATACTGCATCCAGAATAAAATACAGTCTCGGGAGACTGACACAATATTCTATAATGGATTCAATATCAAAATAGGGTTTTAGAAAATAATATTTCTATAGTCAAACACAATTCTACGAATAACATATCATCTCAAGAGATGAACATGAAATTCTATAGAATGTGTTTAAAAATAGAAATACAATTTTGAAAAGTTCATCCATCCCTTTATTTAGGTGTAATAAGAAGAATATTGTATCATCTAAAAAGACGAACATAACACTCTTCAAAAACACCCAAAAGAAAGAATGGGTTTTATAAAAGTCATCATTTCTAAAATTAAATATAATAAATAGAATATTATATTACCTGGAAAGATAATAAATATATTCTATAAATATATTTAAAATTAGAAATGAGGTTTTAAAATATGTCTGCGTTCCCAAAGATTTTTCCCTTATCTTATAAGAATAAAATAAGGTTTATTTTAATCTGGGGTTCTCAAATCCCTATAGGGGCAAGCCCCTATAGTTAATTACATCTTAGGAACGGTACTCCTAAGAAAACTCTCGATTAAAGCAGTGATTTCTTACCCTTTGATTACAAAGTAGAAGGCAAGGAAAGAAGTAAGAATTTTCAAGGAGAAAGCTCAACGTTGAACAGTTATTAACGAGTCAAAGGAAGAAAAGTAGGAGGTACCGGATTCTGAGAAGCTCAGAGGCAACCTCAGTTTACCCTATGTTGGGCTTTACATTTTAAGAGAGAAATTTCATGTTTAAGTTGACATTTTATTAGAAATTTGGGATCATATTCCCAGAGAGTGAGGACTTAAGATTTGGCAATCTGCCTCAGAACCTAAAACTAAATTGGGTACTACAAAGTAGTGATTTAGGTCGAGTCAGGAAATTGTGTCGATGCTACGTCAGTGGGTATCCACCTAAGGGAAATCTTGTAGGAACGATATCTGTACTAGGCTGAGAAGATCTAGGTGCTAGAGACAAGCTTGGGGAAATTGTCCTCGAATAATGAGGTCAACAAATGGACCCCCAATAGGCATGATTAACTTTCCAAAGTTTATCGTGCGTATTGGTGTTGACCGAAACAATCAACTAGATCCAAAATTGAAGTTGAAAATTTAAGTATATGAATTAGAGGGAATTTGAGCTTTGATAGAAAATGATAATGAAAAGTTTGTGAAAGATTTGAGTAGATTAATTTAAAGATTAGGATGGATTGATTGATTTGAAAGTTAAGGATGACTTTAGCAAATAACAACTAATAAGATTAGCATCATTTAATAAAGCCAAATATATGGAAAAATTGAATGTGGTGATTTAAATGTCATTTGATAGAAAGGAAGAAATTTTGAAAGTGATTTGAATGCTGTTTGATATGAGTTTGAACGTGATTTTGATAAATCCAAAGTTTTCTTTTAAATCAAGAGAAATGATGCCACTAAGTAAACACTTATATCTAATTCTGAGAATGGCTGCCGTAAGAGCGAATTTATGCCGAAAGTTAGTAGGATGCCGTAAGAGCGGACTTAGACCTAAACACGGATTTAAACTGGATGGCTGCCGTAAAAGCGGACTTAAGCCAAAAGTCAGTAGGATGCCGTAAAAGCGGACTTAGACCTAGAGACAGATTTAAAATTGACGGCTGCCGTAAAAGCGGACTTAAGCCAGAAGTCAGTAGGATGTCGTAAAAGCGGACTTAGACCTAAAGACGAATTTAAATTTGATGGCTGTCGTAAAAGCGGACTTAAGCCAGAAGTCAGTAGGATGCCGTAAAAGCGGACTTAGACCTAAAGACAGATTTAAATTTGATGGCTGCCGTAAAAGCGGACTTAAGCCAGAAGTCAGTAGGATGCCATAAAAGTGGACTTAGACCTAAAGACATATTTAAATTTGATGGCTGCCGTAAAAGCGGACTTAAGCCAGAAGTCAGTAGGATGCCATAAAAGTGGACTTAGACCTAAAGACATATTTAAATTTGATGGCTGCCGTAAAAGCGGACTTAAGCCAGAAGTCAGTAGGATGCCGTAAAAGCGGACTTAGACCTAAAGACAGATTTAAATTTGATGGCTGCCGTAAAAGCGAACTTAAGCCAGAAGTCAGTAGGATGCCGTAAAAGCGGACTTAGACCTAAAGACAGATTTAAATTTGATGGCTGCCGTAAAAGCGGACTTAAGCCAGAAGTCAGTAGGATGCCGTAAAAGCGGACTTAGACCTAAAGACAGATTTAAATTTGATGGCTGCCGTAAAAGCGGACTTAAGCCAGAAGTCAGTAGGATGCCGTAAAAGCGGACTTAGACCTAAAGAAAGATTTAAATTTGATGGCTGCCGTAAAAGCGGACTTAAGCCAGAAGTCAGTAGGATGCCGTAAAAGTGAACTTAGACCTAAAGACAGATTTAAATTTAGTCGGGTTTGGAAATTTTAATGAATGTTTGATTTCTTGTAGGATTTTTGATCTTTTCCCTTCATCACAAATGGCATTAACAATTACTAGACGTCAAAAGCTTTTGTAGATGCCACTTTCTAGAAGGGAAGAGAAAACCATTCAAAAGAATGAGCTTGAAATTTCTGGATTGAAAATTTTACTCTCTCCTTTATTATAAATGATCTTTATAACTTACAAATCATCCACTGGGGATTATGTTTTTATATTGAATCATCATAAATGAAGAAATAAAATAAATAAAAGGACGCTTCTATAGTAATACTATATAACATCTCAGTTATTTCAAATTTTGAAATATTTCAATTTTGATTTTCAAAAATATATAAACTATTTGGACCCAGTGTATGTCACATTCATAAGCTTCGAGAACAACGTATATGCTGAAAAATTTATAATTTTATTGTAAATCTTCATAACGACGTCATTACACATAGTATTTCTTAAGATACCGCCCATTGATAGGCAACATAGGACGATCACCCTTACAATCCACTAATCGGTAAGATCCCCCTTGGTAGACTTTCTCCACCACAAAAGGATCTTCCAATGTAGGCTCAAATTTACCACCAAACCTTCGATGAGTTAGGATAGGTCTACGTAAGACCAACACCAACTCTCCTACTCGAAAGGTTCTAGGACGGACCATTTTGTCATGTGCTTGAGCCATACGGGATTTATATAACTCGAGGTTCTGTTGAGCCTGCAATCGCTTCTCTTCTAAACCTTCAAGTTCTTCTAAACGAAGTCGGACGTTCTATTCAGATGTAATACTATTGTTAATTGCAACCCTTAGAGAGGGGAGCTGTACCTCTAAAGGGAGAACAACCTCAGCCCCGAAGACTAAAGCAAACGGTGTAGACTGAGTTGGGGTTCTACATGTGGTTCGGTAAGCCCACAGAGCCTCCCCTAACTTTTCGTGCCACTGTCGCTTATTGTCCTCTAAGATTTTCTTTAGAATTCCTACTAACGTCTTATTGAAGGCCTCCGCCAATCCATTTGCTTGTGGGTAGTAGCTTGTGGAGTACCTCCAATCAATATTATGACGTTTAGCAAAATTATTCATTTTGGTGCTCTTGAAGGAGGGACCATTATCGGATATAATTCGACGAGGAATGCCAAATCGATATACAATATGGTCTCGAAAGAATTGGAGCACATTATGAGTTTTGACTTCTCGTAGTGGAACAGCCTCCGCCCATTTTGAGAAGTAGTCTGTTGCTGCTAGAATGAATCGGTGACCTTTAGAAGAGGGAGGATCGATAGGGCCAATAATGTCCGTGCCCCAGCTTTCAAAAGGCCATGAAGCAATTATTGGATGCAGAACATTAGGAGGTTGGTGCAGGACTACACCATGTACTTGACACTGGTGACAACGACGTGCAATAGACATACAGTCGTCAATCATTGAGGGCCAGTAATATCCCAGTCTCTTGATTTTCATCTTCATTTTGGGGCCAGATTGGTGGGCACCACATAATCCGGCATGTACCTCGGTCACGATCCTTTGGGCTTCTTGTTTACTGAGATAACGTAGCCACAATTGATCGAAAGACCGGCGGTACAAAATGCCATTTATTAGTGTGTAAGAAAGAGCCCTTCTCTTAATTTGATCTGTGGCAGATTTCTCTCGAGGGAGTTTGCTTTCTTACAAATAGTCAATGAAAGGTTGTCTCCAGTCAACCGTATCATCATCAATGGCAAGAACAATCTCACCCTCGGAAGGAAACTTTTTATTGATGTATTCCAAGTCTATAGGAGACAAGATCTTACGACCTTGAACTTCTATAGAAATGAACTCTTCTTCTGTACAGGCTAATTCCTTTGCGAGCTTTGCAAGGGCATCCGTCATAGAATTTCTTCCACGGGGTATCCTATATAAAATTACACTTGGAATCTGCTCGAGAAGTTTCATAGTGTACTGATGGTACGGAAGAAGTTTAGGTTTCAAGACTTTGTAAATACCAGCAACTTGATTGATGATAAGTTGTGAATCTCCAAAGATCTTGATTTCTCTGATTTCCATTGATATTGCTAATTCTAATCCAGTTATCAGAGCTTCATATTCGGCCTCGTTATTAGTGCAAGGCTCTAATAAATGGTAAGAATAACGCAACAATCCCTTTTCAGGGGTTATGAAAACCAACCCGATACCGACTTTCCCTGGGATTACCTCCTGAGGCTCCCCGATCTTTTGTGAAGATGCGGCACCATCAAAATATAATTCCCAAGTATTTCCTTCCTGCTCCTCTAAACTCATAATTTGTTCATCAGGGAGATCATCATTCAGAGGGGACTCAGCAGGGATCGGGTGTGCTGCTAAGAAGTCAGCCACAGCTTGACCTTTGATAGCACGTAATTGTATAAACGTGATATCAAATTGGAGTAGAAATATTGACCACTTTGCTAAACGCCCTGACAACGTCGGACGAGTCATCAGGTATTGGAGTGGATTAACTCTAGAGATGAGATTGATTTTATGAGCTAACATGTAATGCCTTAATTTTTGAGCAGCAAAAATCAAAGCTAAACAATGTTTCTCAATAGGAGGATAATTAGCTTCAGTTGGTAGAAGTCTCCTACTCAAGTAGTAAAGTGCATTCTCTTTTCCTTCCTCATTAGTTTGGGCTAACAAGGCGCCAAGAGAACTGTCTAAGGCTGCGGTGTAAAGTATTAAGGGTTTTCCAGGGATAGGAGCTGCTAAAACTGGTGGTGTTAACAAATACTGCTTTATGCTTTCAAATGCATTTTGGGATTTTTCATCCCAATGAAATCGAGCATCTTTCTTACACAAAGCAGCGAATGGTTGACACCTACCAGACATGTTGGAAATGAATCTTTGTAGGTATGCCAACCTACCTTGAAGAGATCTTAACTGGGTAAGACTTTTAGGAGGTGGCATATCTAAGATGGCTTTTATTTTGGAAGGATCAATTTCTATGCCTCGGTGTCTCACTACGAATCCTAAGAATTTCCCTGAAGTAACTCCAAAAGCACATTTCAAGGGATTCATCTTTAGATTGTAGCGGCGTAACTTTTCAAAAATGATTCTCAGATCATGAAGGTGGTCTTCCCTTTGACGACTTTTGACTACCAAATCATCGATATAACATTCCACCTGTTGGTGTATTAGATCATCAAAAATTTGGGTCATAGCCCGCTGGTAGGTTGCACCAGCGTTCTTAAGTCCAAAGGGCATGACTTTGTAACAGAAGACCCCTATAGGTGTTCTGAAGGCAGTAAATTTTTCATCTTCAGGAGCCATCTTGATTTGATTATATCCAGATGAACCATCCATAAAAGAGAAATTACATGCTCAGAGGCGATGTCTACCATGAGTGCCGGTATAGGCAACGGGAACTCATCTTTTGGACAAGCCTTATTCAGATCCTTATAATCAATGCATACGTGAATTTGACCATTCTTTTTCTTTACTGGGACGATGCTAGCCAACCAAGAGGGATATTTTTCCTCTTGAATAAAGCCTGCATCGATCAGTTTTTTAACTTCAGTCACCACTTGTTGTTCAATTTCTAAGCGCATGCGTCGTGGGGCTTGCTTGACAGGGATCATGTCAGGTTGAATTTCAAGTTTATGGACTACTATTTCTGGAGATAATCCAGGCATCTCGTTATAGCTCCAAGCGAAGCAATCCTTAAACTCTGAAAGCAACTTGACTAAGTTAGTTGACTCATCCTCGTTCAATAAGGCACTTATGAACATCGGACGTGGATTTTCTTCATTACCAAGGTTAATTTCTTTCAGTTCATCAACAGTTGATTGGATCTCCTCCTCAAGTTCGGGAGGTGCCTCCTTAACTTGAAAGTCATCCGAATCATCTGAAGTTTCTAGACAAAATTCATTTAGAATTTCAATGTCCTTCATAAAGAGACGATCAGATCCTAGATTGTTAGTTATCACCAAGCAGTAATCCTCATCATCAAATGAACAAACAGTACTAAAGCCCAATCCTGCCCTTGACTTTGGTTTATAATATTCAGTATTCCAAAGGTTTTCAAAGGACTGAGCTTAGCGTTTAGTCCAAGTAGATGGGGTTAGACCTTGCTCAATTAAATTTTTAACACCATAAGGATACCAATCAAAAGGGAGTTCCACTATTTTATTCATCAAAGGATCATCAATGTGTACATCAGTTTCAACATTCTTGCTAGAAGAAGGAATAAACTTAGCAGTTTTATAATCATCGCTCAAAGCAGGTGAAACCTTAACTGCCAACCCGGCTATACTATCTTGAGATAGTGGGGTTAGAGCTAAAGTCTTCACATATCCTTTAAGCTTTTCATAGGTAGACAAATCTGAATCATCCTCTATTTTTGCCTTCATTTTATCATCGTCACTGTCATGTTCCAAGGAGATCTCAAATTTTGGCCTCTTGTTACTATTTTCATCCTTAGATACACATGATTCATCCTCTGAATCAGATTCTAAATCAATATGCATCGTAGGAGTTTTCTTTTGTATGATTTCATACATTGCACTTTCATAATTTTGCCATCCTCTGCCTCTACCTCGCCCCCATTGGGTAATCCTACCACCTCTTTGTGAGGGAGGGTAGGATGCCAACGGATGCTATCTTCGAGGTAGGGATATTCTTCATCTTTTTTTTCTTCTTTTTCTTTTTCTTTTTCTTTTTCATTTTTCTTTTCAAGTGCAATTTCACTTTTGGCCAATTTGAGATCCTTAGGAACAGTTTGCTTTTTAGGCAAATAATAGGCGGCATCTTCATAAATTCCTACTTCATGAATTGAGAATGGTTGCAAATCTCCCTTAATACAGTGCTCAACACCATCTCTAATGTATTTAATGCACTGATGTAGGGAGGAAGGAACCATCCTATATTCATGAAGCCAGGGTCTACCTAGAAGAGCATTAAAAGATGTTGGAGAGTCTATAATATGAAATTTTGCTTCAGTTTTAAATTCTTCAATCTCCAATAACAGAGTAACTGAACCTAAAGCCCTCTCGCCATTTTCGTTAAACCCTCGTAAGATCATTTTGTCTGAACTGAGCTTACGAACGTCTATTCTCAAATAAGCGAGAGTTTTGAGAGTCATAATATTAACTGATGCACCAGGATCAACCAGGATATATGACAATCTGAAGTTGTCTATGTTTACTGTTATGTATAGTGGACGGTTGTGGTCAGTCGTCCCTAAATATAGATCTTCATCAGAAAAAGAAATTTCGGGAACTCCTTTGGAACAAAGAGCTTTATCAGGCTGAGCAGCTGCTAACTGGGCCATACAAATATCTGGATCTAGCAGAGCTTTGATTAACACTTCCCTCATTTCTTTGGAAAGGATCAGAGCATCATAAATGCTCAGTTTGGCAGGCAGCTTCCTGAGGTGAGCTAGGACATTGTAATCGACCTTAGGTATTCCACTCTCAACTGGACCCTGAAGGGGAACAGGCTGAGGTGGAAGAGAAGATTCTGGTTCGTCAACAACTTGCTTCCCTTTATCTCCAGAAGAATCTTGAGGTGGTAGCACTTTGCCGCTATGAAGTTTGATTTGCACTATCTCTTCAGAAGAAGCGACATGTGGATTATCTACTTTAACCTCAGCTAACTCTGATTGTACTTCTGTTAAATTCTCAGAATCCGACATCTCTGCTTCAATACAGATAGGCGTACCCTGCAAATCAAGAGCAGGGGCATCACTATCTGAATAATAGCCAAGAGAATGTTTTAATTCTTCCAAATTAAATTGATTGTTAAGAGAATCATTTTCAGGTAAGTTTTTCAAGTCATCCGTAATATCGCTATCAGAAATAGACAAGATATACACAAAATCCTTTTTCATTGATTTGACATCATCACATTGAACAAAATAAAAGTCATCTAAGATAAGAGGATTGAGGAACAGTCTCCCCATCCGCAGAAAACACAACTCTACTAGATACATCACAATCAACACTACTAAAAGCAACGAAACAATCTCTGGTATCCTCCTTCTCCTGAACTGTAGGACCCTGGCTGACTTGGGCTCTCTTAAGCTCTGAAGGTGGAGTCATCTCTACATCACCTTCCGGAACTATCAGATCAACCTGGAGAGGCTTCTGAGCTCCCAAAGACTCCTGAAGAGAAGAAATATAAAGTTTATTCAGCAATTTCTTTGAAGAACGGGATAAAGCTATATCCCAAGTTGAGTCAGAATTTAAAGGAGAAGCAGGAACAATAGGCTCACCAGTCACACACTTAGCTGATCCCTGCCCCGGATCCACTAAGTATTCTTTGGGAATCACTACAGCTCCTGATCTGATGTTCCTATCAAGCCATTCTTTAAAAGTAACACAGTCTTCAAGCTGATGACCCAACATCTGATGATAAGGGCAATAATTAAGCTGATCAGACTTACCCACTTCCTCTGGCCTCCTAGGGGCAGGTAACTTAAAGTCTGGCTTTTTCAGAAGATTTTTTAATATCCTCTTTAAAGCCTCCTTTTTAAAGGGGTAAGTCTTGCCAATCAATGCATTAAATTTCTCCCAATTCTCCCTTCTTTCCTCCGAAGTAAGGTAAGGCCGTTGTTGATTAAACTGTGGCTGAGCTTGCGGTGGCGAATACTGTTTCTGATACTGTGGTGACGTATATTGAGGCCTCTGATACTGCTGATTATAAAACTGAGAAGGTGGGTTCTCTACCTGAATTTTCATTGGCTGCTTTCCCTTATCCACAACTGACACCGTCCCAGAATTCTTCTCAAAGACCTTCTGGGGTTTCAGCTTTTTAGGATCTGAAGAGGACTGATCAGTAAGGAAGGTAAACTGCGAAGCTTCTTCTTGTAGGCTGGAGGCTTTATTGAGCAGTTTTTCAAATGTCTTGATGGTAAATCCTTTCAAAAGAAAGGCTACCGGTCCATGAATGTTCTTAAGCAGAATCTCAATCGCATGTTGTTCTTGCAATTGAGGTTCGCACTTCATGCTCAAATTCCTCCACCTTAGTATATAATCAACCAGCTTCTCCCCAGGCTTCTGCTTTTCTATGACAAGATCCCCAACTGTAACGTGATGCTGACTACCTGCAAACCTTTTGACGAACATGTTTTCCAGCTCTGTAAAACTATGCACTGAACCATTGGGTAAATCTGCATACCAGTCAAAAGCCACCCCTGATAGACTACTAATAAACTGCCTGAAGAGTAAAGCATCACTTCCTCCAGCGTTGCAATAACTGGCTCGGAAGTACGCTATGTGCTGTCTAGGGTTTCCGGTATCATCAAAAATCTTGAATGAGGAAGGCACAAATCCCTTTGGGTAGGGAACTACATCAAACTCCTCTGGGTAGGGTCTACCCTTTGGGGTATACGATGCACTCTGTGACTCTGCTAATGCCTCCCTTACTTGTCTTTCCACCATCTGCTTTAGCTCTTTTGATTGAGAGGCTTTGATTTCTGGATCTGATTGGTGCTCTTCTACGGCCTCAATTATCTGTTTCTTTCCTACCACCTGAACAGACTCGGGTTGAGAAGACTCAACCTGTGCTCGTGGTGGTAAAGGACCCTGGCACTGGAATGATGCCATAGTGGCCATCATTTCCTCTATCTTCTTCTCCATACTTAAGATCTGCTCATCTTTTTGTTTTAGCTGTTGTATAAGACGTTGAGTTAAGTCCGGTGCAATGCCTTCCTCAACTACGACGTCCTGTATTCCAGCATCTTCAGCTTGATCATCATGAGCTGATCTCCTTGTTTCCACCATAAGGACATCGGCTATTGCATCATCTAACATGTCATCTTGATCTAAATCAAAGTTCAATGCATCTTCATCCTCCAGATCTTTAATGCTATTTTTCAGTTCACCTAGCATCTCCTCTATAGACCTTTCGGAAACATAGTGGGGATCAACGGGAACATATCATTCATAGTCCATATGATCTGGAGGGTTAATTTCACGTTTCTCCTCTACTTTGGGTTTTTCTTCTATTATCTTTTCAGGTTAAGCCACTACCAGAGAAGCAACTTCCTCCTTAGGTCTCCAGATCTTCTTCTCAGCTGATGTTATCGAGAGTTGGCTTGATGATTCCAACCGCCCTACATCCGGATGAGAAGACGAAGAAGGACCCGTAGAGGGGTGCCTATCTATCTGGGGAGAAGAGTGGACACGAGAGAACCGCTGAACCTTTCTAACTTCTTGAGGTGCATGGAGGAAGGAGACAACTGACGACTAGTTTTCTGGACAACATACTGAGTACTCTTGGATTTTCTCGACACATCAGTCAAAATAATACTGTCTGTCTTTTTGTCAGATTTCCTCGGTTCCCTAGGATATCCATCAGTGAGTGCAGAGATTGCAACAGGTTTGAACTTTCTTTTGCTATCTCTTGCCTTCGACTGACCCACTACCCGGGCTCCAGTATTCTTCTGACTCGATGCTTCTTCTTCTATCCTTTCATTAATCATCCTTTTCATATTCCTCAAAAACCTTTCCTTGGTTTGGAAATGATTATCTGCACACTCTTGGACTATTGCCCTTATCATATTCTGAATGTGTGTTTCCTTATCTTTTACTGGCTCAGTGGCAGACTTTCCAACAGCAGTAGGGGCTGAGCGGGCAATCTTCCTCACATCTTCCTCTCCATCAGCAGCGGAGAGAAGATGGAACCTACTACTACTAAGATGTGGAGAGGTAGGAGGAGTTTGCTCATTCTTAGTTGACAGCCCCAATTTTTCCATTCTTCTCTTTGTACGACGATTTTTATTTCTCCTCTGAGTTTTAGTCATAATCATCGACACGTTAGAAGAGGAACCTATTTCAAACTTGCTCGGAGCACTGAAAGGAGTAACACTGTCTGCTATGACAACTGATTTGAGTTTCTGATCCTGGCTAGGCTGTTCAATTCTAGCAAACACTGAGGGCCTAGGGGCTATAGGGGCAGTTTGAGACCCACATCCCAAAGTGAATTCTAGAACAGGCCTCTGGTTTACAATTTCAACAGGTGAGACAATAGTGAACTCAGGTCCACTAACAGACAACTGTAAATCCTCAAACCCTTTTCCAAATTTGATTATACTTCCGTCAGCAAAAGGATTGTAGGCCAAGTTCATATTATCCGACAAGGAAAAGATTAGTTTACCCATCATTTTTCCTGAAATTTAAGAAAAATTTTGAATTAGTCTTTTGAATAAATTATTTTAATTGCAAAAGCTTAATTGACCCAACCAAATAATTCAAGTCTTATCTCATTGCATATATATCGAGTTATATTAAAATATAACTGCAATACATAATGTTGAGATAAGAATGAATATTATTTAGTGTTTCAATTTTCACTTTAAGAATTTGGACCCAGTGCTAAGTCAAACATCAAGCTACAATAAAAATGTAACTGCAACGTTCGAGTTAGCACGTAGGGATTTTATTTTCTGATTATTTAGACAAAATGATCATTAAAGGAACTTCCCGTCAATATTTTGACGGGGGTCCAAAATAAGACCTCTACAATTTCTTTTAGATACCGGCCAAATTATTCACGAGTGAAATGAATAATATAACCGGCGAAAGAAAGGTAGTTACAACCCATGCCAAGCACAAGTATACTACCGATGTAAGGGTATGAATCACTGCTAAAGATGGAGAGAGGATAGTTCCCCAGCGGAGTCGCCAGAAAAACCTTGGTGGAAAAATTTATGTCGCCACGCAGATTTTATGTTCTCCTATTTTGTAATCGAATACTGCATCCAGAATAAAATACAGTCTCGGGAGACTGACACAATATTCTATAATGGATTCAATATCAAAACAGGGTTTTAGAAAATAATATTTCTATAGTCAAACACAATTCTACGAATAACATATCATCTCAAGAGATGAACATGAAATTCTGTAGAATGTGTTTAAAAATAGAAATACAATTTTGAAAAGTTCATCTATCCCTTTATTTAGGTGTAATAAGAAGAATATTGTATCATCTAAAAAGACGAACATAACACTCTTCAAAAACACCCAAAAGAAAGAATGGGTTTTATAAAAGTCATCATTTCTAAAATTAAATATAATAAATAGAATATTATATTACCTGGAAAGATAATAATAATATTCTATAAATATATTTAAAATTAGAAATGAGGTTTTAAAATATGTCTGCGTTCCCAAAGATTTTTCCCTTGTCTTATAAGAATAAAACAAGGTTTATTTTAATATGGGGTTCTCAAATCCCTATAGGGGCAAGCCCCTATAGTTAATTACATCTTAGGAGCGGTACTCCTAAGAAAACTCTCGATTAAAGCAGTGATTTCTTACCCTTTGATTACAAAGTAGAAGGCAAGGAAAGAAGTAAGAATTTTCAAGGAGAAAACTCAACGTTGAACAGTTATTAACGAGTCAAAGGAAGAAAAGTAGGAGGTACCGAATTCTGAGAAGCTCAGAGGCAACCTCAGTCTACCCTATGTTGGGCTTTACATTTTAAGAGAGAAATTTCATGTTTAAGTTGACATTTTATTAGAAATTTGGGATCATATTCCCAGAGAGTGAGGACTTAAGATTTGGCAATCTGCCTCAGAACCTAAAACTAAATTGGGTACTACAAAGTAGTGATTTAGGTCGAGTCAGGAAATTGTGTCGATGCTACGTCAGTGGGTATCCACCTAAGGGAAATCTTGTAGGGACGATATCTGTACTAGGCTGAGAAGACCTAGGTGCTAGAGACAAGCTTGGGGAAATTGTCCTCGAATAATGAGGTCAACAATTAGAATGCACAAAATATCACGAGCCATTCTTGCAACTTGAGGAAATCTGTATTGATTTACATTCCAATAAAGTAGAGCATCTAACTCACTATTCCTATCCAACTTGGGTTCATCCAAATATATATCAAGTTCTAATTTTTTCGGTAGAGCTACATGTACCTCGAATGAGTCATAATCCTGTGTTAAGTGTTTTAGCTATGTGCTAAGTTCGAATAACATAATATTATAATATAAGTTAAAAATTATAAGGAATCTAAATGCAAAGATAAACCTGTAGAAATTGTGATTTAATAATTGTAGTGGATTGACTACTTGAGGGAGTTTGTCGTGAAGATTGAGATGATTGAGATGTAGTGGTTGAGGGTTGCTCATTTGTGTTTGAGTAGTATGAAAAAAGTGCGTGCAACTTCTCTTTTACTTTTACAATCTCATTTGCATAATGACCCGAGTAAAATTTCTTGTAACACCATTCAACAAAGTTAAACTTGTACCTTGGATCAAGAATTACTACTATTGCTAAAATAACACTGAAATCTTACCAATACTTCTCAAATTTGGCAAGCATACCAACAGTCATTCTCCTAATATACTCTTCCCCATATGAAATTTCATATTTTAATGTGGCATATGCGATGGAGATACATGGGAAATAAAGATTTACAGTTAGGTACTTTGATCCAGAGAAAATACAAGTAATTTCATAAAAGGGTGCTAAGAACTTGCAGACATTAACCAATTTTTCCCATTCAGAAGTTGATGGACAAGTCTTGTAGTTGGAATCACTAAGCTCCAAATGCATAAAAGCACGTCTGAAGTATATGACACTATCAAGCATAACAAAAGTAGAATTCTATCTAGTTGGTACATCTTGCCTCAAGCCTCTATTATTTTCAAGCAAAATTTGTCGTACACATTCAATGAACTTTTGTTTTCTTGATTGAGAGCCTTTAACATATTTGATGCTCTCCCGAACCTTCACAATAGATGAATCAATCTCTTTTAAACCTTCCTGAATAATAAGATTAACTATATGTGCACAACATCTCATATGGAAGAATTCATCATTGCATAGAAGACCATTTTGCAAATTCAAATGATTTCGTAAATAATCAACAGAAACTGTATTAGCTGAAGCATTATCTAGAGTAATGCTGAAGAGCTTGCTATCAGTTTTCTAGTCAATGAAAAGTTGATGTAGTTTTTAAAATAATGCTAAGCCATCATGGGGGGGGGGGTGGCATGAAACCAAAATATAAAATCTTCTTTTGTAGCCACTAATTATTGTCAATAAAATGTGCAGTTAAGCATATAAAATCATCAGTGATGATGGAAGTCCATAAATCAGAAGTTAATGAAGCTCTACTCTTACAACTAGATAGAAGAGCTGTATTTGTACTTTTTCCTTGATAAACATTTTCTTACAATCATTCGAGCAGTATTTCTAGAAAAAAATTGTAAATCAGGTCGCAAGTACCGAAGCAAAGATCTAAGACCAGTCCATTCCACACACTAAAAGGGCAGATCATGCATAACTATGCAAGCAGTAAACAAGCATCGAAATTCATGATAATCAAACTTATTTTCAACCATAGAAATAGAAGTGCTTGTGTTACTTTGAAGAATAAGCTGTCCAATATCATGGGAGTCCCGTTTCTTATAATTTTTAAGGTGACATCTCAGATTACCTGTACCATTTTTACTATCACAAAGGTACGTTGCCCCACATTTCCTACATTTGTAACGTTATTTTCCATCCTTTATAAGTGGCAATATTTCATAAAATCCCCCAACATTAGAGGTCAACCTCCTCTTTTTTTTTGCTTTCATCATTTCTAACTGTATTACTATTATCACCAATCTCCCCCACATCCGCATTGTCATACTCCTCGCTATCAAACTCGACATCATTTTCAATAGGCACTTCCTCATTATGCTCAGAAGGATTACTTGCAATAATTGTATTAGAATCCTCCATCTAAATACAAAGAATGTACTTTTTTTATCAAATTAAGAAGTTAACATGCATAATAATGAATTTAAATATTTAATCTACTAAACAAGCATTAATATTAGTATTGTAACTAAATAAGTAAAGTAGTAAACAAAACAAACATGTTGGTAGAGACTAGAGACTAGAGACTAGAGAGGTAAATGTTTGTTGTCTTGCTCTAGCCTCTTGCACTTTTGAATCTTGATGATACCAAATAGGAAATATATATAAATATATAATATGCAATTATTAAACCATGTAAGCAAATGCCAAATCATCCTCACATAGTCACATGAAACATCATATACCATTATGCCTAAATAACAGATAAACAGACCAGTGGTAGCTTAGCAAAATAGCAAATCAACAAATGATCTCCATTCTCCAAACTCCAGAAGGACCAGAACAACAAAACAAGTTCACAATAAAAAGTCAGCAAACAACCAAACAACCAAATTCACAAATCACAATAGCTATGTGCGTTGATAGAAAAGATAACCACATTCTCCATTTCTCCAGAGTCCAGACTCCAGACCAACATAAAAAATTAAAAAGGTCACAACGGCAAACCCTAATCTCCCAAGTCCCAACCAGCAGACGGCAAATAAGGAAACAGTGCAATGGTGCAAGATAGCAAATAAGGAAAATTCCTAATAACAGAAAATTTGAAACTCTCGAACATCTAAAACCGTAAAATCGAAAAAACATGTTCTCCAAAATCCAAATGCTTTTCAAGTTTCAACTTCACTTTCAAAACACCCAAAGTCTCAAACAGTCAAACAGCAATAGCCGAAATACAGAGTACTGATTACAGAATACAGACCGTCGGGGATTTGGGAAGCCTGACTGCTGGGCTTGTGCTGGAGGAAATACCGAAATAGGAAAGAATGAGGAGTCAGGAGATGATAAGAACTGAGAAGTCGAGATCGAGAACGCCAGCGACTCAGCGAGCTATGACTACGCCACTGCGGGCCTGCGGCTGAAACCCTAAATTCCAAAATCCTTAAAATGAGAACGAGCTCAGAACCTGAAACGAGGCTTCAGGGGGGGGGGGGGGGGGGGGGGACCGGGGTTTGGATAATAAAATGCCCATGAAATGAAGTGTCGTATTAATGTCCCTAACTACGGGTCAGTTCGGGTCATCTTCGGGTTAACGGGTTGACCCGAACCAAACCCCAATTTTATAAAAATGAGACCTGAACCCGACCCGTTTCTTTAACGGGTTGACCCGAACCCGAATTTTTTGGGTCGGGTTCGGGTCGGGTTTTCGGGTCTTGTCAGTTATTGACACCCCTAATAATTGCATGCAATCCAAGTAATGGACTCTACCATTAATATTTAGATAGTACCTAGCTTAACCTACCCCAACTAAACTCATTTGAGATATTCAAAATTGTTAGGGCTTATTCCATGAATAAAATACCTTGCAATCCTATTGATGTGTGTCTTAAATGCATATGAAGTAGAAATTAATTCTTCATGGTGTTGACTTGATGTATTAATAATAACATATTTCATTGAGCATATTTATAGTTGATTATTTGAGCATTGCAATTGGTCATACTTCATTATAATACATTCCACTACTTACATTCAACATATTTTATTATCTTATTTTCTTGCTTATCAAGCCAAAAAAAAATTTTCTCATTGCTAAAATAGAAGAATAATTGGCTAATAAATTTAATATAATTAATGATAAATTCAACCAATACAAAACATATTAGAAATAATGGGAAATTAAAAGCATCAATTGACTCTTAAATAATAAAACCAATCTTCCACCTTAACATCAATAGCACTAATTGAAAATTGAGCTTCAACAAAATTGTATATATGAAAATTTAATTAAGAGCATCCAATGTAAAGAAATTTAAAGAGTAGTGATTAGAAATACTGAATATTTTAATGATCATCCTAAGATAATTAAAATTGAAGTCATAAGCATTAATGATTTGCAAATCATAACAAGTTCTTTAACTATTTAATTTAAATAGATGAATAGTGGTAGACTTATTCATCAATACAGAAGTGCGTTGAAATATGACATTGTTGAAGCATTGATATGCACTAAAGATTGGTTGTACGGTGAACAAGGTAATACATGTGGCAGTTGAAGTTTAACTTATAAAGTTTGCTAACTTATTTTGTTGCTTTGCTTATAAATACAAAATATCCTGAGCTTGATGCAGTTACAAATAATATCATGGGGTTAGATTTCAACAGAAATGAGAGTGGAGATGGAAATGCTTTAGTCAATATAGCATCCTAAACATTTAGTGAAAATGATGTTGAATTGCTCATTTATTCTGTTTGCTTCTTAGAATAAATTATCAGATTATGCTGCTATTAAGTACTCATGCAATATATTGACTTCTATGCACTTCCAACTTACTTTCTCTTATTCATCTATGCACCAAATTGTGTTTACATGTTCATATGTTCTTGTTTCTTCTTATGCTTAGTTTAGCATTGGAGAATGGAGATGTGCACTTCTTCTGGTTGACTTGCCATGGTAGGGGGAAAATTCTGACATTTGGTCTGCTATTACTCTTCTAGCTGCTATTACTTACTCTTCTAACCAAGTTCATTTAGGTTATCTTTTCTAGTTGTTGTTACACAAGTTATTCTGACTTTAGTTTCTTTCTGACAGCTTATAGTCTATGATATTTAGTAAGTTGCTCTTAAATTTATGAATTGTGATGGGGTGTCAAGACTTGACCCGACCCGGACTCGATCTGGAAAATTCTAGGTTCAGGTCAACCCATTTGTAATACGGGTTGTGTTTGGGTTGAACAAACCCCATTTCAAAAATCGGGATGGGTTCAAGTTGACCTGAAAATCCAAAAATGACCAGTAAAACTGCGTGGATCGAGCGACTATGCATTAATGCGTTATTTATTTTTGCATTTTAGGGTTATTCTCCAGTACACCTCTTTGGAAAATCGACTCTTTCGTTTTCGTTCTCTTCTGAGTTCCGCATTCGTTCGTTGATTCATTCTATGACTTCTGTCAACATAGTGTTTCCTTTCTCTTCTTGACCTCATTGTCTTGTCTGCTTCCTGGTTCCCTCTTTGTTCTTGCCTTGGCCTCCACCTCCTACGCAGTTTCTCATCGTTTATGCAGTTTTACTATTGAGGGTCTCAGCTTTTTCACTTAGTCCTGGGTTGCTGCCATGGTGGGGTCTATTGGCTGAAATTTGAAATGTTGCACTTAGCTGGGTTTCCTATTTGGTGCCTTGGTGGGTTAGTTTCCTCTTAATTGCTGTTGAAATATTGATACACTATTATCATTACTTTGTTTTTCATTTAGCTTGCTGTTGTGGGTTTGTTTACTATAATTTGCTTTTATGGGTTTGTTTCATGTTATTTTAAAGTAAATAAAAATTAAAGTAATACATGTTGGCGGGTCAATCCAGATCGACCCAAACCTGAATAGCATCAAGTTCAGGTCCGATTTTCTGACTTATTTCTCTAAATGAGTTGGGTTCAGGTCGGGCCATATGATGACGGGTTGGTTTCAGGTTTGACCCGAACCTTACCTGAAAACCCATTTTGACCCCTCTAGACTGTGTTATACAGTTCGTTGCAAATTTTAATTTGGGTTTATGAGCTATTTGGTATGTTGTTCTTTGTTTCTATGGTACAGTTGGTTGCAATCCATGTTTTCAATTCTATTTTGGTTTTTGTTGTGTTGTGAACCACTACTTTGTTTAGTTCATGTAACTTGTGCCTTGTGGGATGTGGCCTTTGTGGCTATTTTGGTGGTCTTTTTCTGTTTCCAACATTGCTGGTTCTTATCAAAATTTTTAGAATTGTAATATGTATTTTTATTATTTTGTAATGAATGAGTAATTCAAACTTGTGCTGCTTTGTTTGGTTGATGTAAGTTGTGGCCTTTGTGGTTGGCTAGCTATTTTGCTGTTTAGGCTTTAATTGGGCTATGATGAATACCCTTGTGAAGTTATACAACACAGACAGTTTGATGCAACCAGGTTATAATTTGGTGTTTGTATATTTTTTTTTGCCTGACCAATGTCATTTAACTGAATATATATTAATTGATCAAATGCACACTGCTAAATTATAGCCTTGGAGAGCACAATTTTTGGTATTTTGAAGCTGATGGTTTTTTGCTAGGGTCAATCTGAGCCAGCATTACCTTATTATATTTTAGTTCAATAGACTTCAAACTTTCTATTTTAATATTTTTAAGTTAATTTTTTTTAGTTTTATTTATTCTTTTTACTTTTTTTTTGCAGCTGCAGATGGAAAGATGAATACATTGAATAGGTTGATTATTTGCTAAAGGTTGGAATTTGAAAAATACTAATTCTGATATTGGAGCTTGTACTACAATTCTGTTTTGCTTTGTTTCCAATTCTGATATTGTAGTCTAGACTTTATAATGAATATAGAATGTTGACTTTTGATATTGTAAAGATGTAATCCACTTTATGTGCTATTTAATTTACTGTTCTTTGTTTCCGTCTACAATTTGTTGCATTCAAACCTTCCAATTCAGTTTTGATTTCTGTTGTGTTGTGGACCTACTGCTTTGTTCAGTTCATTTAACTTGTGCCTTGTGGGTTGGCTTGGCCTTTGTGGCTGTTTGGTTGCTCGTTTGCTATTGCTGGCATTGTTGGCTTGCTGTATCTTGTCAAAATTTTTAAATTTGCAATATGTATTTTCACTATATTGTAATGAATGTGTAGTTAGTTTGAGAAGAAAAAAATTAACCATTATATATTTATATAGCTCTAAACCTGTAAGGCTGCAATCCAATTTTTTTTAATAAGTTAAAAAAAATAGAGAAAAAGAAATTGATTTTTTTTCTTAGATTAAACAGGTTGGCTGGTCGTGTCGACAAGGGTCGGGTTCAGCCTAGGTCAAGTTCAGGTTCAGCTCTCGGACCCATTTATAAAATCGGGTTAGATTTTATAAATGTTAATTTCATATTAACTTAATTTCAGCTGTTAATAAAAAAATTACTCTCCTATATTTATTTTTTGAAAAAATATGCACATCATCTCCAACATATTTGAAATTTGAATTGAGAGTTGTGGCATGATTCTTTAATAGAAAGCAAAGGGATCGGCACAACCGTTCAATTCTTGCCCTCGCTCATGTGATTGCCGCCCAGACGCTGCCCGACTCACGTGACTTTCTTCTCTTCGTCTTTTGAATTAGCTGCAGCGAAGGCCTCTCTCATTGGCTCCTTCTTGCTCCTCCGATACCTCCTCTGTGGAGAAAGAGAAGAGGAATAGAGGAGAATACAGGGACGAAAAGAAAGAGAGAAAGAAGGAAAGAAAAAAAATTCTCATCAGAGACGGGAAACTTTCCTCTCATCTCCGCTCCGATCCTCTCCGATCGCTCGAATCGGCGTAGGTATGGCCTTCTCTTTTGCAGTTAATTGGACAAATCAGAACCTGGTTGTATCTTTGTTTTTAAACATTCTGCCTAATCTATTGATTTTTTTGTATTTTTTTTACGATTTTTATTTCTTTTTTAGGATCGATCAAGATCGGGGAAATGTTAGGTCCTGTTTCTTTTCTTACGGATTCCGCGTTTGAATTTTCTGACAGGGATTGAGATGGATGAGTCGGGCGAGGCCACATCCTCGTCGCAGAAGGAATGCGTGCAGGTTGCAGTTAACATCCGACCATTGATCGCATCGGAGCTCTTGCTGGGATGCAGAGATTGCATCACAGTTGTCCCTGGCGAGCCTCAGGTAGGAGATTCTCATGTTTCATTTACATTTGATTCTTGAAGCTGGTTTGCTGTTTAATTTCTCCGTGTGTTTTTTTTTTTTGGGTAAGGTTATTCTCATAAACAAGCTAGGATTATTCACATTTGGTAATAATGTATGCTAAGTGAATAAAAATAAAATAAACAGGTTCAAATTGGAGCTCATTGTTTTACTTTTGATCATGTTTATGGGAGTTCTGCTATTCCTTCAATTCACATATTTGAAGAATGTGTGGCACCATTGATTGATGCAATTTTCCATGGCTACAATGCAACTGTTCTAGCTTATGGACAGGTACAACATTCTTATTACAAGATTAGTGAATTCAGTCACGCTCACTCTACAACTTTTTATTCCTAATTTTTTTTTTCTAATTTGGTGTTACCTCTCAATTATTTTAGACTGGTTCTGGAAAAACTTATACAATGGGAACCAACTTCAATGGTGAGAGTAATAGTGGCGGGATTATACCACTGGTAATGAATAGTATTTTTAAGAAGGCCGGTGAAATGAAGAAAGACACAGAGTTTTTGATTAGAGTTTCCTTTATTGAGGTCATCATTTTTCTTAATATAGTCATTATTTTCCTCAATTTTCTTACTTTTCTATAGCTTCTCATACATTTGAGAAATATTTCTATCATGTATTTGCTACCAGATTTTCAAGGAAGAAGTTTTTGACTTGTTAGATACACATGCCAATGCTGCTTTGAGAAATGACAACAATTCTTCACTTGCCAAACCATCTAGATCCCCGATTCAGATTAGAGAAACTGTCAATGGGGGCATAACCCTTGTTGGTGTTATTGAAGCAGAAGTTACATCCAAAGAGGAGATGGAGTTATATTTGATGCGTGGATCTCAGTCTCGTGCCACAGGAAGTACTAATATGAATAGTCAGTCAAGGTTGATAGATTGAAAATGCAAGATAACAATGCACAATATGAATTTTTACAATTATATTTTTTGTGCAATCACTCTATGATAATTTCTTCCCATCCCGTTGGGTGAATTTATTTTCTCATATCTTCATAAGATTATCATATTGCATACTGCTTGATAAGCATTTAAACATATATTAAGTTTTCAATTGAATTAATTTACATTTCATGTTTAATAAGTGCATTCAATCTATGTCATTTAAAAAAAACATTGTTTAATGATTCCCTATGCATTGTGACTGCTGCTTTTTTTTTGGCTGAAATATCTTAAAAATAAAACTTTTCCTCTTTGTTTGCGAAGTTAAAGAAAAAAGTGCAAAACAGTGATGGATTTTGATTATGCTATGGGTAGATGAACTCTTAAAATGTAAGGTGTTTTAGATATCAAAGATTTATTATTATTCCTAACTTTTAAAATGTTATGGACTTCGAGTTTGGCAAGTGCTTCTCTTTGGAAGGTTAATTCTACTTGGATTAATGCATAATATCTTTGTGCTAAGTTGGGAAGGGTTATATTTTTGGCTAACTAATTGTCATATCTAAAGATGCACTTTCTTTCCTTTTTTTCTTCTTATTACAATAATTATTGATGGTGTTTGATAACATTGATGCTTTTTTAGTCATCAGCATGATTGAATCTTTGTATTACCCAATTTGTTGCCAACAATGCAAGTACAATAACAAAATTGTGTTGTGGTATATAATTTTATGTTAGTTCCTATCACAAATTGTTACAATCGTAGTCATATATTTATGGTCAAAGTATTTTATCACCACAACTTCTTCACCTCTTCATGCTTCATATTGAATGAATGGAGTTATCAGCTATTTATCTTATCCATAATACTGCACATAAGTTTTTTTTTTTCAACAAGTACTGCATTAGTAGATATGGCATTATCGTCTCGGATACTTCTTTGATTTGTGTATCTAGGTGATAATATAGAAGCAAACTCAAATGCATCCATAACCTAGCAAGTGCTTTCATAGCAGTTACCTGATGAAGAAACATAATAATTATGTATAATCATACAAGTATGATGCCCGAATTTTTTTGGTAATGCATGTGTGCATGAGTTTGCGATTAAATTAGCTAAATTTTATAAAAGAAAATGACTAATTTGTTTTGCTTACACCTCTCATTTGAAATCTGATTACAAGCATATTTTATAATGATTTTTTTTCCTTTTCTCTAGTCGTTCACATGCCATTTTTACAATTTGCTTGGAGCAAAAAAGATATGTTGATTGTAGTAGAGATGGATTTGTTACCAATGATTTTGGTGATGATATCTTACTTGCAAAGCTTCATTTGGTTGATCTTGCTGGTTCTGAACGTGCAAAACGTACTGGAGCTGATGGGCTGCGTTTGAAAGAAGGTAGCTATGATTTTCTTATTGTTAATTCCATTATTTGATTTTCACAATTTATTTTTAATGACTGTAAATCTAAGCAGGTATACATATAAATAAGGGCTTGTTAGCTCTTGGTAATGTGATAAATGCACTTGGTGATGAGAAAAAGAGAAAAGACGGGGGCCATATCCCTTATCGAGATAGCAAGTTAACACGTTTGTTACAGGTAGCATATATTCTTCAATTATCATACCCATGTTCTAAAATAGTTTGATGAGGCCTTTGATTAGTTGAGTGCTTCTATTTATAGATTTTATCATTTTTATTTTTGTTGGCTTGACATATGCACTATTATTCCTCAAAGTATAGAGAATATTACATAAAAAATTATGCTAATTGGCTTGCTTGTTTTACTAGGAAAGGGAAAAGGGAATATTTGAAACATGGTTAATAGAAAGGTTAAATTAGAATCTTATTTAAAATTTTATTCCCGTTTGAGTTTGGCTTTTATGAGAACTCAAAGGGATGCTCAAGTTTCAATAGTTTTATCTCTGAATTTTGATGAATTGAAAATTTGAACATGATTATATTTAAAACATATATTGAAACTTGAAAAAAATTAAATTGGGTTTGAGATATTTGTAATTGGTGTTGGCCGCCATGTGTAGGGGCTTTTATAATAGCTTTCTATGATAAATGGCATCTCATTTGCAATTACTTGGCTTTTTTTTTTTAAATTCCAATATTCTAATGTAGGTTTTTTATCGTGCATATTAGATAATAGACTAAACGTTTAAGTTAAGTCTTATAATATAAATTGTTGTTGTTTTCAACCTAGATGGGTACTTGCTCTGCTTTTAATTTTACAAGTATAGCATGCCAAATAAAGGGTTTTAGAATCTTGACTTGGTTCTATAATGAGGATTTTAGCTTGCTGTCATTATATTTTTAAGTGAATTTTATGTGCTATAGCATATGATACTTTCTCACACTTCTCTTTAAACATAACTTTTTTACTTCATATCCATTAGTTTGCATTCATTTAGTGCATCTATTGAGAGTGCTAATATTGTTTTACTTGTAATTATCTTGCCCGTAGGATTCTCTTGGTGGAAATAGCAAAACTGTTATGATTGGTGAGTTTTGACTTTTTTTAGCTTATATGTCCATAGTATAGTGGCATACTCTCTAGCAATCCATGGAGGAAAAAATCTATGATTTTATGTGCTTTAATGATAGCTTGTATTAGTCCTGCTGACGCAAATGCTGAAGAGACAATAAATACTCTGAAATATGCCAATCGTGCAAAAAATATACAAAACAAGGCAGTGGTATGTTATTTAATAACATGAATTTTACTTTCTAGATCAGATTTATTTCCTATTCATTTATTTAAGTTATTTGATTGCTTGATTTAAATCCAGATAAATCGTGATCCTACATCAATTGAAATGCAAAAATTGCGCAGTCAAGTAGAGCAGCTACAGTCAGAAGTTCAATTTTATCGTGGCAACAGTGCTCCTTTTGAGGAACTTCAGGTGCAAATCTATTAAAATTGACTTTCTTTGTTCTTAGCTCAAAGTTAAATGATAATGTAATTCGCCATTTTCAGGTTCTTCGTAAGAGAATTTCTTTGCTTGAAGCAAGTAATGCCAAGCTCCAGCAAGAGTTAAAAGAACGTCAAATTACTTGTGATCATTTATCAAAACATGCTTTAGATGCTCAGGTGCTTGCCTAATCATAAAATTCTTGTTGTTGGGACTTGAGTTGAACTTACATTAAATATTATGTAAAATCCTTGGATGTAAATTTTTTTTTGTATAAAATATCTTGCAATTTATACTTTCTTTAACTATTTTAGATGATCAATTTTTTTTCCATAAATAACTCTAGCATGTTTTTTGTTTCTCAAAGGAGCTTAGCAGCCAAGTAATATTATTTTTTATAATAATGGCCAGTAATGTATGAAGTTCAATAACATGAAACTTCTTATATGAATGTTTACATATTCTATTTCATACTAAATGCTGAAAATAAGTGCTTATGATGGCTTCTATTCTTTCATATTGTGTCTCTTCTTTTAATAATATATGAATTAAGGTATTTGTGAAATTTCATTTCTTAGTGTATGACTAGATCATTGTTAATGCACTAGGTTGAAAAAGATAAGCTAATTTTGAAGATTGAATTAGCACGTAATGGAAAACCGTGGGATGAGATCGACTGTGTTGAAAATACGCAGGTATAGAGCTACTTTGGATTATCTCTCTATAAATATTCTTGCTGCAACATAAGGTTATTTTTTTTACTGATGACGTTACTCTTCTAGAAGTTGGACTTGTTGATCAGTTATGCTTCAAGGATTCAAGAGCTTGAGACTGAGCTGGTGCGAGCTCAAAATTCATGTAATCCTAGTCAAAGTGGTTTCATGGATTGCCTTGGTTTAGAAAAAGAACCATTTTTTCCGAATCTGCATGGTTTAGAATGTATCCCTGATGGAAGGACCATAGAATCTAGTAAGTTACAAAAGCATCTAACCTTAGCCCTTCACCTTATTTGATGTAAAATGTTTTCTTACATTTTGTATAAACTTTTTCTCCATTGCTTTAGTCATGGATGTTCTCACTAGACATTTGCAAGAGGATGTACCTTGGTGTATGCTTTTTGCTGATGATATTCTTCTTGTTGATAAGACTAGAGAGGGAGTTGAAGGTAAACTAGAATTGTGGAGGTCAACCTTAGAGTCTAAAGGTTTTCGCTTGAGTAGATCTAAAACGGAATATATGGAGTGTAATTTTAGTAATAATAGACCTAGTGAGGGCATTGTGACTTTGGCCGATCAAGTCATTAATAAGAGTACACGTTTTAGATATCTTGGATCTATTGTTCAGAGTGATGGTGATATAGATGGGGATATTATCAGCAGAATCCAAGTTGGATGGTTGAAGTGGAGGATTGCATCAGGCTTATTGTGTGATAGAAAAGTACCCCTCAAACTTAAGGGAAAATTCTATAAGATGGTGGTGAGACCTGCAATGCTTTATGGTGCCGAATGTTGGCCATTAAAAGAGAAGCATAATTCTAAGTTAAGTGTTGCAGAGATGAGGATGCTCAGGTGGATGAGTGGCTTTACCCTTAGAGATAGGATACGAAATGAGCATATTCGTGAAAAGGTTGGAGTAGCTCCAGTGGAAAATAAGATTAGAGAGAGTCGCCTTAGATGGTTTGGTCACGTAAAACGGCGGCCTCCCGATGACCCGGTTAGGAAAGTAGAGGTCTTAGATTTGACTTATGTTAAGAAAGGTAGAGGTAGACCTAAAAAGACTTGGTCAGAAAATATTAGAAATGATCTTTCTTTATTAGATTTAAACGAGAATTTGACTTTTAACAGGACACAATGGAGAAAAAGGATTCATGTAGCCGACCCCACGTAGTGGGATAAAGGCTTGATGTTGTTGTTGTTGTTGTTGTATTTGCTAGCATGCTTATGTTTGTATGGAAGTAGAATGCATTTATGAATATCTTTTATTTTGTCACACTTTATAGCAGATGAAAACCATTGCATCTAACATGATGAATGCACCAAATAACACAATCTCAAGCTTTGTGCTTCTTAATTCCCAATGTAGAGATTATATGTTCTCGTCTTTCCTACGGCCTTCATTAAAGAACTTCATATTCAGTAGTTCTTATATTGAGCGTAGTCTACAATTAGCTTTGTACCCTACTTTAAATTAACAAAATAATTGGGATATTTTATCCATTATAAAAAATAGCATGTTGAATGGTTAGAATTTATTACCTAAAGGCCATATATGGGATAGATTGAAATTGGACTAAATTAAATAGTGGTGTTAATGGTTTTGCCTCTTCTGGAAAGACTAATTGACAATTATAGTTTGTTGCTATATTGTCTAACTTATCTCTTTACCTAATTAGATGCTATACGTTGTCTCAAATATGTTTAAATTATTTGCTATCATGCCCTTCTTATGAACAAGTGGAATGTACTGATTTTTGTCTTTATTTTGTTCCACTTTATAATCTATAATTCTAGTGCATCTAGCACAATGAATGATAGAGACTGCGATTAAAGCCAATCATTAGGGGCCATCGTGTAGTCGATTGAGAACTGTGTTTAAAAATTTGGAAACTCAAACCAATTCTTCTCCTTTCTCATATATCTCGAGTATTTTGCTGATTTTCCACCATGTATTGAATGAAATTTCTATGTACTTCTGTTTCTTGTCTTGATGTTTAACGGTTAGATTCATCCCTTTTAATTTTTTGAGTGCACCAACCTATTATTGCAGAGGAATGATTAACAGTGATGAATCAAGGATCTATTTTTACTTGGATTTTTGAATTTTATATGCCATCTTATTCGTTTTTGTTGACATGTATTTATGTGGACTAATTCTCTAGGTGAGGCTGAATATGATGAAAAAGAAAGGGAGCATTCCTCTCTACAGGATAGATTGGACAAAGAGCTCCATGAATTGGATAAAAGACTCGAACAAAAGGAGGTGCTTGAACGTTGTCTTAAGCTTATATATGAGTAACCATCTTTCAATTGATAAATTCTTTATGTAATAATTCATTAGTTCAGCTAAGATTTGATAAGATTAACGAGCAGTTTATAATTTATGTTTGTGCACGTTAATTTCGTTACTTGTAAATATAGAAGAATAATCTATCTTCCCATGTATAAAAGCTTTAAACATTTTGCTTGTAACATGCTTCTTATCCCTTCCAAATAAAGATTATTTCTTGTTAAACTTTGATCCTAATCCTTTGAGATTTCCATATTTTTTTGCTAATGGTTCATAACATTTTCACATTTTTGGGATGCACAGTTATAATATCATTTAGTTTAATTGCGTATAGCACATAATAAGCATTTGTTTATTTTTTTAAACTATACATAAGATTTTCTCTTCTGTAACTAGGCTGAAATGAAAAGGTTTGCCAAGGTGGATACTTCCGTACTCAGGCAACATTATGAGAAGAAGTTAATGGAACTAGAACATGAAAAAAGGAATTTACAGGTAATTTAATCTACTGACTTTTTGAAGTTGAAACATGCATGCATCTTAATAGTATTTTTTTATCCTTGCAGAATGAGATAGAGGAACTTCGCTTTAACCTTGCAAATATATCATCCACTTCGGGTGATACTGCGCAAAAGTTGAAAGAAGAATATCTTCATAAATTGACTATGCTCGAATCACAGGTTGAGTTAAAATGTGTTTCTTTTAAGCATGATCTCTTCATGCTTTGTGAGCCTTTTATTTTTTTTTAGGTGACTGAACTAAAAAAGAAGCAAGAGGCACAATCTCAACTCTTAAGACAAAAACAAAAGAGTGACGAGTCTGCAAAACGACTTCAAGAAGAAATTCAAAAGATAAAGTCTCAAAAGGTTTGTTTCTTCTTTGGATATAATTGTAATTATGAATATTTTCATAATTTACTACTCAATAATTGATAAATTGCTATCTTTTAGGTTCAATTACAACAAAAGATAAAACAAGAATCTGAGCAATTTAGATCATGGAAGGCTAGTCGGGAGAAAGAAGTTCTGCAGGTAATTTTTATACTGGAGAGAACCTTTAGTGTTATGACTAGCAAAATGTGCATAAATTGTTTCATTGCTAGCTTCCAAAAAAAAGCATTATCCTACTTCCACCAAATCCTCCTTCCCGCTTTTCTTGTTTGTTTGATTGTTTATATATATGATTGTTGAAGTTGTTGCAAGTTTAGTAATCTTTGGAACAATTGAGGACAAGTGCACGCTCAAGAGCAATAATGATTGCGAGAATGAAAAAATTAATTTGCAAGATGAACACAAGAAAAAGAACACAAAATGGGTTATATTATTCAGTGAAATTCACCTATATTTAAGGCCACAAGGAGAGATAAATGGCTACTGGTTCAGAGAATAAATCTAGATGTAAATATTATACTCATTTTTATCTTCCTAGTACTATTTTATCTCTCTTTCTCCTTTATTTTCTCATCAAATATATGAGCACAATTCTTCTATTTGTTGTGAATGTTAAAAGTATGATAAGGCCAAGCCATAAATGGCTTAAGCAGTTTTTTTTTTATCATAAAGAAGCTTGCCTTTTTTGTTATTTCTTTTAATGAAATTATATTTGTCATTAATTAGCTTAAGAAGGAGGGACGGAGGAATGAGTATGAAATGCACAAGCTTTTGGCTTTGAATCAAAGGCAAAAAATGGTAATAATTGTGTTTGAGAATCTTTTTCCATTTTTAGCATCATGCAATTATTATTTTTCCATCCGACATCACTAGGTTTTGCAACGGAAGACTGAAGAAGCTTCTATGGCCACGAAAAGATTAAAAGAGTTACTTGAAGCTAAGAAAGCTTCCTCTCAAGGGTCTTCAGGTTGTTATTATAGTTAATAAATATATGTGATTCTAAATTATTATTTTTATCATATTTCATATATCTTATTTTTAGTTTTTTTCAATAAAGTTGATTGCATAAAGTAGTGAATTTCTTTAGCATCTAAAGCAATGTTTGATGCAGGTAGTGTCGTCAATAATCCTGGAATTCAGGTACATAATGTTTCTTTTATCAGTTTCTTAAATTCCATTGCTTTGGAAAAACTTGGCACATATTGATGTTTTATGTTGTTAAATAGGCTTTAATGCAGGCTATTGAGGATGAGCTAGAATTAACTGTTAAGGCGTATGAGGTTCGTTTAGAATATGAGCGCCAAATGAAAGAGTAAGAATCTTTTTTTTCCATTTATTAATTAATTTGCATGGATGCTTAATGCATTTTTAATTTGAAAGCGAACACTTGATTAATATGTCGCTCTGTTTTGGATAATCATTTGGATTGTTTAGCGAATCATAAATTTCTTTGAGATTCAATTCTTAGTTCAAGATAGAAATCCAAATGATGAGTTTAATCGTTGTGGCATATCCCATATTGATTAATATGTCCCATTTACATTAATTGCATGCAACATATTGCTATCCTCTTTATGAAATAATCGTTGTATATAATTTGATTTTTTAATTTGCATTTTGAGAATTGGAGGTGTAGTGCATAACATTTTGAACTAAGATGTATTTTTTGGCCACCTTCCTTGCACTTAAATCAACATTTTTTTTAAATTTGGAAATTCTTTTACACTATTCAAGTAACAGTTTCTCTTTCTTGCTGAAATGTTTGTCATTAGATATTTCTGATTAGGTTATTAGGAGTCATCAGAAATATCATTTATTTAACTAGTCATTTATAACTATGAAATGGCTTGCAATGTCTTTGTTGTCTGCATTATCAAAAGGTTTTTTATTCATGTGGAAATATCACATTTTCATAGGAAAATGTTTGAAAGCAATTTTTATCCTTGATTATTCTATTTTCATTATAGAACTATTTTTGTTGTCATCTGAGGGTTGTTTTGAGCACAATAGGATTTTGGCCATAGTAGCTAGCTATTAAGTGGGATAATTATGTTTGTAGATATGATTTCTAATTAAAAAAGTATACCATATGTTATGATTAGCTGACTTAATAATAAATTTTGGCCTTAAAATTTTAATTTATTTATTTTGATTTTACATATTTTATATGCAGTTGATTTGATTTAATGATGCTTTCACACTCATCACACATTTTTTTTTATCAAATTTAATAGTATGTTCAGCGGCCATTTGGCTTTAAAAGTGATTTATATTGATAATCCATACATTATTTTTAAATGTTTTGTTTTATTTTCTTTGTCATTGAGCTTCTAGAACTGTTATTCTATTATGTGAGGTTTTCAGTTATAACCTTTTGCTAGTAGTTATGTTACTTGTTTTAGCTATGTTTGGTTGACACATTTGATTTTTGTGCCATCTATCTTTGTGTTCTTGATGGAGCTAAAGATTAATTGTTTGATTACTAAATAAAACTTGCTTTTATAAAATTCAGTATGTGTAACAAAGTGGAATCCGTGTTGCGCAATGCTGATTATTCTTGATTTTTTTTGGCTAAAGATACTTTTAACCAAGATTACAAATCTTTTTTTTAGTTTCAGTTTTGTTTTAACATAAAATATTTAGTTCAAGTGATTCCAATAATTTCAAATAGTACTCTATGTTTTAATTTCAATAACCTTTTTATTTAATAAGAAATTATTTTAAAATATTATACTAAATATATTTATTTTTAAATTAATGTATATATTTTAGAACACTTTTATAAATATCAAGTAATTGTATTTAAGATTTCAAATTATTTGAATATGTATAATGTTAAAAGAAAATGTTTTTGTAAAATGTTATAAATGCTTATTACTTAAAAGTGGATAACAATGTTTTTTTTAATACAAGCTCTACTAATACATTATTATGAAAGTATTGTTTTATAGTAACATCTAGCTAATATTGGCAGCTTTACTAATCTCAATATAATAATTAGTAATTTTTTTGTATCACTCCAGTAGAAGCAATACCACATCAGTTAATACCAATAAATACTATAGATTCTTATAATTATCATCAACATAATGTAAATTTTTCATCATGTGTAATTATCGAATGTTTTCTTAACTTAGTTGAATTATGCTGTTCATTTATGTTTAACTAAGCAAACATATTTTTAACGGTATTGTTCTAGCTCAAAGCATGAAATTTTTTAGCTCATAGTTAGTAAAAAAATCTTATTTTAACCATCAAAACGTAAGGAGTTTTAGAAAGATCATACTCACAATGATAGTCTCAAATTCGTTTTAGAAAATAATTAAAACTATGGTCAAGCCATCCTCATAATTTTGCATGTGAATCCATTATTTGACATAAGGTTCTATCATGAACTACCGTCATCATCGTGCAATGCTTCAAAACTTGAATGTCTTGTAATCTAGGCTATTTGTTCATTATGAAGTCTTAAAGAGCTTGATTAGCAGAAATAATGTTTAGTTGATCAAAGTCTTATGCTTTGCTTACACCTTAGTAGCTTGATCTACAACCATTTTCTCAAATATGAATCATTTGGTAATTTGTTTGTGCATAATAGGTTATTGTTACTCTATTGGTGGTGCTATGTGAAATTGAAAATTTTATTGATATATTATGCAATATTTAGTGTTTTGGTTTTAAATTTATTCTTTTTAGATTTTTTGAACTAAATTGACAATTTATTTTTATTTTGCTGATCAATAGAAGGACTACAATGGTAAAGGAGCTTGCTAGGCTCAAAGAGGAATCTGAAATTATTAGACAGAAAATTTTAAGGTGACTTGTGTATTTAAAAAATATTATATGAATCATACGTTTATGCTTAATTGAAGTTGATATATGATATTGTTGCTCTTTCAGCGATTGTCCCCAAATGATGTCTCCAATTGCTATAAATTCAAGAATTGAAGCACTTGAAAACAAGCTAGCTACTTCATCTAGTACCCTTGTTTCAATGGCATCAGAGTTATCCGAAGCAGCGGAACATCAGCGAGTATTTAGTGGTAGAGGAAAATGGAATCAAATTCGCTCACTTGCTGAGGCTAAAACTATGCTGAACCATCTATTCAATTCAGCATCACTATCAAGGTACACTAAGATCACATAAAAGTATTGCTAAAGGTTACCCAATATAAGCTTAGTTTTTTTTCTTGTTTAATTATATATCATTATGCTTTCAAATAATAACTTTGCTTAACGTATTCTTCTAGCTTGTCTGTTTATCAATAAAATGCATCTTTTTTATCTCTTCTAGCTTAAAACTATATATCAAACATGTTATATGAGCTGAATAAATGTATTTTCAAGTTAATGTCATACATGATTTAAACTTGTATCAATCTTCTATCAAGAAGATGACATGCATGTAATTATTCATTTTAAATGAATACTCACTCATTTGATTACCATCACTTCATCCCTTTTATTGACTTTAGGTGCCAATTGTGGAATAAGGAAGTCATCTGCAGGGAGAAAGATTTACACATCAGTGAGCTTAACAGCCTAGTCAGACAGCTTGAAGCCCAAAAAGCTACACAAAATGAGACTGATATAAAGGTTCACCTATTTTGTGCAACTTCATTCTTTCTTGCATAGTGGAATAACTTTTTTTTTTAATTTTGTTTCACTTATGAATTTTATATCCATCCATAATATTAGATGATTGACAATGTGTTTGAGGGCTTTCTTGGCTGTTTGTCAAATACGATGAGATTTAAATTAAAGTGTCCTCTAAATGTCAATGTCTTATGTCAGTTCTTTGTTTGGTTTCTATATCTATATATAGTTTACAGGTCCTAGATTTATTAAGAATGATTATAGCCTTTTTTATTTTTTTTAAAATTTTCTTTTAGCCAGCAAGATAACTGATCTAGAAGTTGGTTAATTTGTCTGATATCCAGAGAGCAACTAAATTTGTGCATTTTTTGTACTTCCGATCTAGGGATGAATGATAGTTATTGTAAGTTATTTATGCACTCTCTTGACACTATTATTTAGATAATTTCTCTTATTGCATGTCAGTCCCCTTTTATGTTGTACAAATTTTTTCTAGCTTTTGAAATGTAATATTGGATTTTATTATCATTTTTTAATGTTAAATAATACTTTAATTATGATTAAAGCTTCATTTGATACTAATGAATTAAAATTTTTTTGATAAAAATTTTACAAAAGCTATTTTGCGAACTATATTTTTTGTTCTACCATCCAAAAAGCACATTTTGAGATAAATTGTGAGAAAATCTGGAAAAGACTTCTTCAACATTTTCATCCAAGTATCACCTGCTTGTTTTTTGTAGCAGCTTATTATACTAGGACAAAGTAAAATGTGGAACCAAATGAAGTATGAATTAATCTGTTTCTATGGCAATTTAAAAGAACGGATGAGACATTCTAGCATGACTTCCTCAAGTTGTGAAAAAGGCTTTGATTTGAGGAAGGTGTTATGTTACTTATGTTTTCATGATTATGTGTGCTTGTTTAGTTCTTCTGTTTAACTAACTAACGGATCTTTTAGGTGATTTTTATTTTATTTTATATCTTTTCTTTGTCAACATATTTCTGAGCTAGTAACTTATTCCAATATAATGTTTTCTATTTTGCATAGATTCCACAAAAATCCATAGTTTTGACCAATGGAAGAGAGAGTTGTGGCGAGGCGGAAGCTGATATGGATACTTCAGACTCAGAGGACTTGCTTGACATGGAAAGTGATGAGTCTGATGAAGACTCAGAGGACACGCTTGACATGAAAAAAGATGAGTCTGATGAAGATTGGGTGGAATCTGTAAGGGTTACAACAAAGAGAAGATCTAGGGGAAAGAAGTATAATGTTGAAGATGAAAACATAGTTTCTGAAAAAGATGCCTATTTTTGCTGCTCTTGCTCAAGAAACTCAACTTGTAAAACAAAGAAGTGTGAATGCCGACATATCAATAGATCATGCAGTAGTCACTGTGGTTGCAATGCTTCCAAATGTACTAATAGGGAAGATTCTTTCTCTAGTTTAGATTATGAGTTAGTTTCTCAAGGAACATTGCTCCTTCAAAGTGCTTTAGGTGAGAAACCTAAGATAGATTGCTATAGCCTGCAACAACGTAAGCCCCTATCTGACATTGGGAATGCACAGGTATGTCTATACCTTTAAGTTTAGTTATATTGTTCTTTCAATAATGCGGCAAAACTATTATATATAAATGTTCATCAGAAAACTATCGCTAAAATACTCAGTAATATTACTTTATGATTTGTAATTATATTACTATAGTAAATTGCATGTTTTTTATGAATTTCTCTCTATATTCTTTTTAATTATATGCATCATTGCAAGCATGAAATGTTCGTTAGTTAAAACTCATTTTTATTTTTAAATATTTTGCTAAGTTTAATCTTTAAAGTTTATATTTTTGAGAAGAATTACTCATTATATTATTCTTCTACTTATTGTGCTTCATAGGTTGACCCAAAAACATCAAAACCCAAAAAGAGAAAGAATTGGGGTAAATCAACCATTCAACTTGTTGCAGAACCAATTGAACCCCTAGTAGCTCAACCAGATGAAGTTCCAGGCAGGGATGACATACCGCTAGTTCTCCCACGATCAATGGAGACAATTTCATTGGAAAGTCACCAACCATTTATTGACAGGAGCTCCCTTAGAAACGATGAATCTGCGAATAAAAACAAGGAAAATAGTGGGGCTGTTGTTGTTCCTCCAAGATCTGATGAGAAGGAAAGCAGAATTCTATGATATTTCAGGTTTTTGAACAATTGGCCTGAATCATGTTTGTCTTACGAGTCTCTGATCAAAAGATTACTTTTGTAATCTTTTATAAACTTACAATTCATTTGTTCATTGAACTTCATTTTTGACAGCACTTCATATATAATAGTTTGGCATCAATCTATCTTGAGATCTGGAGAAATTGATAACGCTTTGAATTCTTTTAATTAAATCTCTAGTTTAGAAAACTGTTCTTGCATGTATCGTTTGCATTTGATTATTGGAAGCTGTTTTACAATCACATTTGAATGAAGTTGAGAAATTAGGAAAAAATAAAATTGCTTATATAGAATTCTATGACACGTGTTCTTTGGTTATGTAAGGTAATTTCTTAAATATTGATTTTTTTCTATAATATTTTATTAATATTCTGTAGATAAGTATATATATGCGAATTTTGAACAAATAAAGTTGCATAAATACGCACATCATGTATATAGTATCGAATCAAAAAGATCTGCAGATTGAAAGTCTGAGCTCCTACAGTGAGCTGCATCTTAATATATCTCTATTACAATAACTTTATGAAAGCAATATATTTTCTTCAAAGGATAAGCGATGGAATTCTATATTAAAATATTAATGAAATAGTAACTGCCTGTTGTCCATCAGAAGCACGGGCCAAGTTAGAAGTCTGGATGTCCTAATTTGAGCATTTATAGTTTAGGTTAAAAATTATTTTTAATAAGTTCCTATAAAGTTATAAGTTTCTTTTAAGTTAACAAGTATTTTTTAAGAAGTTGCTAAGAGTTCAAGATATCTTCACAAGCAAATAAGTTTTGCATTAAAAAAAAAAAGAAATAGCGAGACAATTAAAATATATATACTTACAGCAGCTTTAACCTCTTATTGATCTATACTTACTGATAATTTACATCTAATTTCAAGTACCAATATAGGTCCAATTATTTCCTCAATTTGTGACATTGAGGATGTAGTTTTTTTTTAATTATTTACATAAATCTAAAAATTTGCCTATTTTTAACACTAATACCATATCATTTTTTTTGAACCTGTGTATATGCAGGTTGTTGAATCAAAATTTACTCTAGCCCTTATTGACAAGTTTGGAAAGCCAAATAATCTATGTAAATTGTAAAAATGATATGTTGATCCAAATATGCCTCTTAACTCCTTATTTATAGGAATAAGGAGGCTACAAGAAATGCTACACCTTGCAAAAATAGTTAAACAATACATTAGGATGATCATCTTTGGTGGACCCATAAAGGTGATTGCCCTAAATAAATGGTGAGCCCTCATGGTAAGTGACAAGTTATCTGAGTGGATGTAACTATGATAAAGGGACAAATATAGTTGGTGAAGCTATGATAGTAGGCTTTATAAGTTTGTGCCTCTTCTAGCTTAGATGGGCTTATTTATGGGGAATAGATGGCCTTAGTTGGCAAGCATTGCTTAGAGAAAAAGTCCTCCTAGGTTGAGTGCCTCTTTAGGTGAAAACTTTTTAAGGCGAGTTCTCTTGTTAACTTGTTCGGTACATGTGCATTCTTGATTAAGCTAAATGAGGACTAGCTGCGTTAATGCAAACTTTATTTGAGCATATATCTACTAGTCCCTAACTTTGCTCCTGTGTATGCTGCTCAAGGAGAAGCTTGTTCTAGACAAGCATGCCTCTTGACCGAGCTTCCTTGGAGAAGAACCTATTTGGTACATGCACATTACTTAGATGCGTAAATACATACATTTAGTTCTTCAATTCACTTTTTATTTTGGAGAGAAACATCTAAAAAAGATATGACAATTAAGAAGGAAAGTATTAAACATTTCAACCAAATGATAAAGAGAAAGTAAATCAAGTTTATTCCATGATTTTACTATTGCCTCGAGAAGAGTGTCTGTCACAAACTAACTTGATATGACCTACAGACGAACATGTTGTACCGTGTTGAATTACGATAGGCCGAATCCAAGATCTAAGTTTCAGGAGACTTTTCAGATTTCTTCAAATAAACCATACAGACAACAGAGCTTCTAAGAAACTTCTATTAAACAGAGAATAAACTCATCCACAAGTTCCAAATATTTTCATTTATCATGAAAATGTATATAAAATATTTACAATATAGTACATAACTATTGAACAAACCAAAACAAATAATAAAATAACTAATCATGTCTGCACAAAAAATAAAAAATACCTCTATAGCTCAAATAGATCAGAACCTGAATGCTCAACTATTCAACAAGCTCCTTCCCCTTCCCATACTTGAAACAGAATGCAAAGTAGGTGTGAGCCAACATAACTCAGTAGGTTACACACATCAATCTAAATTTTCAAATATTTTACTTATTATATATTTAACTAAATTTAAAAGTAATTTATCATATGCTTATCATACTAAGCACAAGGTTATATGTAGATAACTAAAACAAAGTAGACTGTAATAAAAATAAAGTAGAATATGCACTAAAAGTAATTAAATAATTACTTCATATAGCAAAATAGAAAATAACAGATTTTTCTTAGACCCTTACACCTCCCATGAGAAACCGACCCTTATGACTCCCGTGTTAGCGTATGTAAAAATAGATACTTATGACTCCCAATGCTTAGCATATATCATATATTAAAAAATTTAGGCCCTTATGACTCCTTATGTATTTAGCACCAGAATAGAACTTTAACCACACATTAGGTTTCCTCATAATCATATATTCAAGCAGATATGCATATATCTCATTGCATTGGAGTTCTTGGAATGTAAATAAATGCTTGCAGAAATTCACAGTGTGCTTTATCAGTAGACTATAATTTCAATAACTAAGTAGAAATACAGAATTCCAGAAATTCACCAGTTTATAGGGGATTATTCAGAATATGATTTTGAAGCATTAATAGTACGCCGACATTATTTTCTTTGATCAGAATTATTTTATAATTTATAAAAATCCAATATATTTTGATTTGCTCGATAAATATTTTTCAAAAAATACCTTAATATCTAGAACTATTATATCTATAATATATAAAAAGTTACACAGCGAAAATCTTATGGTTATGAAGTTATCCAAATTTTTCTCTAATGGAAATATAAATTAAATCAGGAAAATCTTAAAATTTTCATATTTTTGAAAATTAAGATAGGTAAAATATAACCTACCTAAATTTGGACAATTTCTTAAACTGAGCCAACTTCAGAAAATGGACCAGAGTCACTAAAATATGACTTTATATCACTAAAATCCCTCTCACTCTATTTAAACAGCTAAATGGGAAAGGGTTTAATTCTATTAAAATTATTTGAGAAAATATTTTTAGATATTATTATAAAAATTTGACCTAACACTACAGCACTCGACCTTGTAGCACGACTATGTTGCTGTAGCGCCTGACCCCAGCACCGTAATATTAGTTCATTTTCAAGAAATCAGCTTGAGAACTCTACGTCGTAGCACTCTAAACAGAAAATTTCCAGATTTTCATGCATATGCAAATAGACTTCAAGGACCAACTTAATAAATTCAAGCACGATTATGCACACATACCACTCACAAACACATGCAAAAGACATGAATGCAAAAAGTTTGCTTACTTGATTGGGTCAAAATAGGTGCTGCTGTATACGAATTAAATAGGTATTATAATTATCCCATCCTTAGAAAAATATCATCCTCGATATTTCAAATCTCAGATCAATTAAATAGATCAAGGTATAACTGTCTCATTTTAGATTCATTTTCCCAAGTGGCTTCTCTTTTAGTCTGGTGCATCCACTATACTTTAACCTTTGAGATTTGCTTATTTCTTAATCTTCTGACACATATTTTAATATTCTTTCTATTTTTTTTATGTAGCTCAGATTCAGACGTACTTCAACTTCTTCTGTAGATACTTTATTCTCAGAATCAAATATCCATTTTCTTAAGATATGATACATGAAATACATTATGAATGTCAGACACGTGTTTAGACAACTCTAGCCTATAAGCTGACTTTCGAATCCTTTCAATTATCTCCGACGGCCCAATATACCTTAGACTTAATTTTCCTTCTTTTCCAAACCTATGCTTGAATGAAAAACTATTATTGTAAGCAAATTCAATTAAAGGAATTTGATCTTCCCAACCTTCGCCAAAATCCAGAACACATAGTCTCATAAGATCTTTGAATACCTGAATAATCATTTCATATTGTCCATCGATTTGAGGATGAAAAGTAGGATTGAAGTATAATTTATTGCCTAAACCTTGATGAATGCCTCTCCATAATCTGGAGGTAACCTTCCATCTTTATCAGAAATTATTACCTTTAGTATTCCATACAGTTAGATGATCTCTTGCATGTACACCTGTAGCAATCAATCAACTAAATCAGACTATACAATCAGAATAAAATGTGTAGACTTTGTCAGATGATCTACTACAACCCAGATATTAATATGTCCTTATCTTGATCGAGGAAATCCCATTGCGAAATTCATAATCACCTCTTCCATTTCCACTTTGGAATATGTAACAGTTATAGAAGATCTCCTAATCGCTGATGCTTAGCTTTCTCTAACTAAGAGGATTTACACTTAGTAACAAAATATACCACATCTTTCTTCAAACCAAGCCACCAGAGTATACCTTTTAGATCACTGTACACTTTGTTGCTTCTTGGAAGAATAATATAACATGAATAGTGTGCTTCATGTAGAAACATTCGCCTTCAATATTCAAAATTAGGAACCCATAACTTGTTCTTGTAGAAGATGATATCACAATCAGATAGTTATAGTTCATGTGTCTTACTAGATTTGATTTGATCGATTAGCTTTAGATGATCAGTATCTAACTTTTGTGCTTCCTGAATCTTTTCTTTCAATAATAGTTGGAAAATAATCTAAGCCAAAAAACTTGAATCCCAATCATTAGGAGAAATCACTTCTAACTATACCTTTTCCACATCCCGAATAAAATATTCATTAGAATTAAGAAGAAAACTTAATATTCTAAAAGATTTCATACTCAAAGCATCTGCTATAATATTTGCCTTACCAGACTGATACTGAATAGTCAAATCATAATATTTAATTAGCTTAAGCCACCTTCTTTACCTCAAGTTTAGATCCTTTTGAGTGAATATATACTTCATGCTCTAATAATCATTGAAAATATCATATCTAGCTCCGTACAAACAGTACCTCCAGATCTTCAATGCAAACACAATAATAACAAGTTCTAAATTGTACATCGGATAATTCCTCTCATAAGTAATTTATACAAAATTATAGAAATATGAAACCAATTTTTATAGAGCCTTAAAGAAACACAGCAATAGTAAAAAATAATTTCAAACTATTTTGAAAATGGAAAATAGGGTTTTTAATTTTATAAAAGTAGCCTATCTTTAAAATTATTAAATTATAATAATACGGTCATGGAGCATCTACGAGTGGGTATAACCCACCAATTCCATCAAAACCAATAATGGACAATAATGTGCCTCTATTTACCAAGCAAGAAAGTCCCATCTAGGCTAAGCATTGGATAATACAATTACCAACCTCAATGCTGGGGTTGAATGAACAAAAAATTACCTTAATTCAAGTGTTCCTAATGAGATGGATATTATAAATCAATTTTGGGATTATAACCTTGACATCTTCCATCATATGGTATAACAAGTAGTCATGATACATCATCAAAATGCAGCTTGATTGGGCATAAATCTCGATGCATATTTGATTTGGGAAAGTTCCAAATTTAAATATGGGATCATTCAAACTCGAATTTCAGTAAAGTCATAGTTGAAATTAATGTCTTAATGAGACGAACCCAATGACACAAAAATTGGTCTAATTTGATCCCAAATGAGCCTAAATCAAAGATTTAAAGTATATATAAAAATTTCAGTGCATTATTTACAGAACCAAATGTTCTACAAATATGAAAATGCTTATAGTTGAATCGAGCAGCTCAATGAGGCGAATCCAATAAGCATAAGATTGCTTAATTCTGACATCATTAAGAAACTTTAATGTTTAAGAAATGCTCTATGATAAGGGGAATCATTACAGGTCATTCAAGGGAGCACTCTAACTTATCTTTTGATTTTTTCCATATTTATGGAGTAGCTGCTCCTAAAAATCTATAAATAGGCCTCAATTCCCTACATGAAGGGGAGCTTAGACCCTTGGCTAGAGAGGGAAGGGAAAAGTGTTTTGGGCATTGAAGAATCCCAGAGCTCCACCCAAGCACCAATACTAGTAAACACTCACCACCTATAAATTGACTATAGTCCTTACAATGTTCATCGCCAGAAAATGGTCTTTCTGACCTTAATCGCCCGTCTATGATACTTTTGACTTCTATTGCCCATCGACCACAATCCAATCTACCTACATAGCCCAACAATGATCCCTCATACCTCAGTTGACCGACTATGGTCATGGGACAACTATTTTCTGACTATGGTCTTCAAACTATCATCTCCCATCTATGATCCTTCTGACCTCCATCAACGATCAACTATGGTCCTTCTGACCTCCATCGCTTGACTATGGTCCCTTTAACCACCATCACTCTACTATAGTACTTCAAACACGATTGATCGACTACGATCCCTTCGATCTCTGTCGTCGGACTATGGTTCCTCAAATCACCATCACCCGATTACAATCCTTTTGACAACCATCTCCCATCTAAGATCTCTCTGGACTCCATCACCCAACTATAGTCTCTCTGACCACTATTGCCTGACTTTGCTCCCTCCTACCATTGTCACTCGATAATGATCCTTTCGGCCACCATTGCCTATTTATGGTACCTCAGACTACCATTGCCAACTATGATCCATCTGACCTCCATCACTTACCGACTATAGCCCCTTTGACTATGGTCCCTATGACCACCATTGTTGAACTACGATACCTACACCACTGTCGCCCAACTATAGTCCCTCCAACCACCAATGCTAAAAAATGATCCCTCCGATCACCATCGCTTGACTACTGTCCCTTTAACCACTGTCGTACAACTATTGTTCCTCTAACCACAGTCACTCGACTATGGTTCTTCCAACCACTATCACCTGATTAATATCTCACTGACCCCCAACATCCGACTATGATTCCTCTGACCACCTTTTATTAAGTATGGTCCCTCCGATCACCATCACTTGACTACGGTCCCTTCGTCCATCATTGTCAGACCATATTCCCTCCAACCACCATCGTCCGACTATGATTCCTCTGACATGTGTTACTCGACTATGTTCCCTTCAACCCCCATCACCTGAATATTGTTGACTGTAACTGTCAATCAGACAAAATGACCGACCAGCCACGTGAGCCCACGATCCCACGTTCGCCTCAAACCGCTCCCTACAACTGCTCCTCACGACTCAAAATAGAAAAATGACTCTCATTCTCAGAGGACGCTCTCAGAACCATATGCAGACAGAAAATCAGAAAAAAATTGACTTCAGAGGAACGAGATCTGCTCTCGCTCGACCACTGATCTCCCAGCCGGCTTTCGCCTCCTCCTACGCCTCGACGGCTTGACCGCCGACTTTGACTTGCAGCTTAGACGATCCCACTATGAATGCCGACCAAGGACCGACTTCTGCCACCTCCATCTCCGGCCCAATCTCTGCTCCCGTACCAAAGCACTGTCTCTGACTTCAACATCCCGCTCGTAGTCGCCGACCTCTAATCCTTCTACCTCTGTCGAACTCGTCGACTGCCGAACCAACGCCGCCGACCTCGCCGTCGAATCCTCCATCCTGATTCCTGTGTCTGAAGCTGAAGCCGCCGGCCGACTCGAAGCTCCTCCCGTGGGTGACCCGCCGCTGAGCCCTAGCCCGATCGGGCTCTGCTTCTTCCGCCTCCCACTCTCTGCATTATAGTATATAATATTATATATATATATATAATCTCTGTTATAATATAATAATAATATATATACATATATATTATATTATATTATTATTATTATTATTATTATTATTATTATTATTATTATGTTATATATATAACAAAATTAAAAAAAAAGGGAGAAAGGGATCGCAACAAGTCATCGACAATCAATCTGCAACCAATCTGCATCCAATCGTCGTCAATCAAAGCGTTTGAAGACTATTTTCGGGGTCCGACAACGCCCCGAAGCCCTCGGCCGTTGACTATCTTTCCGGTCGGGTGGACTTGAAAGGGCAAATGCCCTCCTTACCTCCCGGCGCTGGGGAGGGGCCGCCGGGAGGCTGCCGAAATTTCCTCGAAAATCCAGGACTTAACCAAAATTTTGGAGAAATTGGAAAATGCTCAAATGATTATTTAATTTGAAAATAATTGCAAATATTAATTAATTGATAAAAAAAATGGATCGGCAACAAATCACCGGCAATCGACAATCGTCTGCAACCATTCATCATCAACAAAAGCTTCTGAAGATCAATTCCAGGGCCCGACAACGCCCCGAAGCCCCCGGCCGTTGACTATCTTTCCGGCCGGGTGGACTTGAAAGGGCAAATGCCCTCCTTACCTCCCGGTGCCGGGGAGGGGACGCCGGAAGGCTGCCGAAATTTCCTCAAAAATTTGGGACTTAGAAAAATAAAATTTCTAGACTTAGGTGGATTTTGGAGAACATTCAATTAAACTATAATTAACTGATCAAATATATAAACAATCAATTTGAACTTTAGATTAATTTAACTAATTGATTTAAATTAAAACAAAAATCAAATCTCTATTAACTAATTAATTCAAATTCAAAATAGAATCTCAATTAATTAACCTAATTTAACTAATAAATCGAGAAATTCACCTCTTTTAAATCTAGATAAAATTGAATGTTAATTAATCAATAAATGGATTAATCAACTTAATCAAATTCTAAATAACTAAATTAACCACTTAAGATTAAATCTTAAAATTCCTAACTTAACTAATTAAAATCAAGATTAAAACTTTAATTCAATCAAACAAGTGACTTAAAAAATCAAATTAAAACTTCATTTAACTTGAATCAATTTGAAAATACACCTTGACTAATTAATTGAGCCAATCAATTTAATTTAAATAATCTAATAATTTTAAAATACACTTAAACATATGAAATTTGAAATTAAAAGAAAAGTGAACATTTAACTTTAATTAAATTCATATAATTAATGCAATAACAATAAAATAAAATGCATAAATCAATGTTTTCCACTAATAATCCAACCTAAGTACAGACTAATGCTCTCCAACAAATGGCAGCTCTCCAAACAATGAAACTCTCTCCAATAACTCTTCAACAAACAAGTTCAAACTCACTAAGATCCTCAGTTGTAGTCTAAGTTGCATCTACCTGAGAGTCCTCTAGATTGCTGGATACGAGCACCTGCAAATAAATTGATAGAAATCAGCAGAATTATAAATGAAATTAAATGCTGGAAAGAATAGATCTAACTTTATTAGTAAGAGCAAAGTACGGCAAAGCTAGTAAAGCAAAGTGCTGAAACAAGTAAAGCAATAGACTACTGTAGTATGAAAAGACTAAGGGCACAAAGCAAGATGCTAACACTGGTGTCGAGGGAGATGACTTGATGTATAATGCATGTAAATCGTGCAATTGTGCATAGACAAGTCTCTTAACTTAGAAGAAATTAGTCTATTAATGATTGAAGTTAGTATTAAAATCATTAGGAGACTAATAATCTCCATAACTCATTAGGATTTTGTACTAAAGAAAATAGCAAAGTAGTTAGAAACTTCTAATACATGATACACTTCACCAGTAAACAGGAGCAAAGTATTTGTAGTGCCCACAACAACTAGCCTATAGGTAAGAGCAGGGAGTTTGTATCAAACAAATTAGTCCACCTAAAGGATAGAATAGAGGAGCTTGTAGCGAGCAAAGTGATCCTCCTACAAACAAAAAACACAATCTCCTAGCATCTATTGAGCAAATCTCCTCTAGGAATTGTATCAAATGACAATAAAGAAGAATGCCACCGGATCCACAACATGTGTACAAGCGGACAGAAGGCGTTCGTAGGCCCTTAAATGAAATCTCGGCCTTTTCTAAATGAAATCACTTGTTTAAGTGGATTATATTTAAATATTTTAAAATCCCCCCTTATGTATTAAATATGATCCCACTAAACTGAAGTGCAACACACTCCCTGCATGTGCTCCGGTCAACATTTTAAAGTTACAAACACAAATATTCGAGAATGCTGCGCAGGATCAAATGCTACAACCTGCATGTGCTCCGACTACCACATACGATTTCAAAATCTAATGGTCTGAGAATGCTACGCGGGTTTAAATTTAAGTCTCATCCTCCTCCTCGAAAGGACTGGAGTCGACACGACTTAAATCATAAAATGCCTCCCAAAATCCTACGAAAACACTAGTGACTTTAACGTCACCCCGATGATGGCCGTGTTGACAGAAAATTTCAACCGAAGGGGTCAAATCTCAAATTCAATAAAAGTCAAGAATTCTTAAAATAAAATTCATCTTTTAAAAAACTTAAAACTAAAACATATCCACCTCCTGCAACCGTTTGTCGGGGGTGATAAATTTGAAATTAATCTCAGCTCACAAAGAGCGAATGTATGTCGAGTGTATCACTAAGATTCATCCTCAAATAGTCTCTTGCCAGCAGGACGTGGCACGTGCCCTCTGATTGGGTGGTTTCACCACAAAATGGCACCATTATATTACGATCACGGCCAAAGCCCGTATGTTCCCTAAAGGCGTCAAACCCTTGAGCGATGAATCATTGGGTATAGTCGATAGGCACAAAGCCCTCTGTCAGCTAAGGTGGATTCATATATATCCCCTTAGACAAACACCAACCCAGGTCTACAAGGTATTCTTGGACGAAGCAACCCATGGCTGCCGATAAGGTACCTTCTGTCAGGTTGGGTCGACTACCTCCTCTGACTAAGTAGACTAGGGATCATGACAGCCCGGGATGACGGAACCATGGGATCTTGATCGGGCTCGTTTTCATTCCCCCCACCACCAGTTTTAAGTTCGTGGTGATAATTTTTAAATCATGATGATAAATTTAAATCTCAAATTCAAACCCTAAAACTGTTGCTATTATATGTTGTATTTACAACATATACAACTTCTTCAATAACTAGCCTTAATCGAAAGTTCTCTCCTATTATCGGGAGGGGTAATTAACTATAGGGGCTTGCGCCTATAGGAAACCAGAACTCAGATCATAAAGTCCTCACAAAATGAGGGCGAAATCTATGGGTAGTGTCTTATCTAAAATCCAATCTGCCTTCTGAAAATTCACCCGGAACCTAATTTTGTTAAAACTCTCCGCCGTCATCACACTATCAAATAAGAAAAATATATTGATGACGGAGGAGAGGCCGGGAACGCATCGAATGAAATTTTCGGAGCCCATAGAAATCTGGCGACTCCACTAGGGACTGGTTTTTCTTTCCATCTTTGGCTAATTAACATAAACTATAAAAGCGATGAAATTATTAAAACTCTAATGAATTTAAAATCAGGGTTTTTAAATAATACAATCAAATAAAATTTATTATATATATATATATATATATATATATATATATATATATATATATATATATATAAAATATTTCATTATGTCTAGTCTCTGCACTTTGAAAGTGTGGGGTGATGTATCAATTTTTGACTACTAACCCTTACCTTTCTTTTGTGCAGAATGGAACTACAGAATACTCCCTTTACAGTCCAACTGGGACGAGGCGCTAGCATTCAGCTAGCGAATGCTGTCATCAACACTGGAGACTTTGAAGCCACTATCCGATTTGGAAGCTTAGAGTTCTCTGCAGCTACTGCATTGGCTGCCGCCGTACCTATTCACGGCATGACTGTTCAAGGCCATTCTGCGAGGCCTGACTCTGCTGAAACTTATACACGACATGCCTATTCCGTGCAACAGCCACGAGCTACTAGAACTGCTACTGCTAAAGCAGTTCAGAAAAATAGAACCTCTGTCTTTGAAAGATTATCGCAGCCCAAGGCCGCAACCACAGAGAGGGTCGTAATTGGAGGAAGAATATCTGTGGTACCTACTAGGGCCACCACTCTGCCAATCGGGTTATCTGCACCCGGGAAGGATGATGGTGAAGCCTCCTCATCTGGAGGAAGGCTCACAAGAAGACAAAGGAGAAAGTTGAATGCCAAACTACGAGCTCAACAACCATTGCCAGTGCATCCATCAACACTCCCAACCTTGGAACCAGAGGTTAAAGTTCCCACCCATAACAAGTTTGCAAATCTAAAATGGATGAAGAGGAACAGCCTTACTGGCAAATTGAAACAGTCATTTTGGGATCAGCAGCCCCAAACCCCTATTCCACAAACGAAGAAGCATGAAACTCTGTCCGCTAGGGTGCACAGAGTTTTGAAAGTTGCAAGAGAAAATGGCATGATAAGGAAGAAATATCAAAGGCCATCGACTTTTAAGGTTAGGAGGATCCCACAAAGAGAGTTACCAACTGCCATGGTATCTCAGGAGAAATCGAGATCAACTCCACGCGGTGAACATTGGAGCGTGAATCATAGACCTCGTGTTCAAGATTTCGTTATCAAAAGATCCCAGTGGAAGGGAAAAGAAATTTAGAGGCCGAGACCTCCTGAAAAAAGATCACTGTAGAAGAAAGTCAATATAGGTGTGACATCTGGTGCAGCCTCCCAGAGATCCGCCTTTAATAAAAATCGTCAACAATGGGTACCTAAGGAAAAGGTTCCTATTACTGACACTTGTAATAGTCGACACATTGGAAAGTTTTCCAAGGAATCCTATTGCCAGCCAACTTCAACCTCTCAGAAGAAGGTCAATTTTAATCATAATCCTCTAATTGAAGAGGTTCATGTACCACATGTAGAGCCAGAGATCTACTGGAAGCGTCGCTATGAGATTCTAGTACGAGAAAATGATGAAGATGAAGACACCATGGAGGTTGAGGTAGTCTACATGGTGGGGTATGGTGATGAGCCACATCAAACACGTGGCTATCAACGACGCAACGAAGCAGGACCCGCCTCTTCTAAAACAACAACCTCTCAAGAAGATCAAGCTCAGCACGAGCAGTCAGAAGAAGGAGTTCCCTCAGACGGTGAACAAAATGATGATCAAGATGAAGAAGTGCTTGCTGAGACATTAGCACAAGCACAAAGACGTTTGAAACTCCAGATGAAAGAAAAAGATAAGGAGATATCCGATCTGAACAGCAAGATGACAGAAATAATGGCACAGATGACTGCGATGATGTAGTTAATGCAGAAGAACATCATTACTACTCCTACACTTGCTCAACCAACTGATCATCATACATCGAGTTAGCCTGTTAATCAGCAGATATCCAGTAGTATTCCTACTAATTTGCCAACCGGCCCAATACCCCAGGTGTGGAATACGAACCACACATGAAAAAGGAAATGAGGCTGATCAACCTGTTCATCTACAAGCTCACCAAAATGTTACAAGTACATCTGAGCCGATGATGACTCCCCAATTAGAATCAATCATCAATGAAAAGATTAAGGCTATCATTGCCTCAGAGTAGGTAGAGAAGTTTGTGAGCAAGGGTCGCCCGTATCTGGCCAAGTATGATCAGGTGCCCTACCCCAAAGGCTATTCAGTGCTTAAGTTTAATACTTTTAATGGCACCGGGAATCCTAAACAACACCTGGCTCAGTTTAAAGTGACTTGTGGAAATACTAGAGGAGTTGATGCTCTACTCTTCCGCCAATTCATTAGTAGTTTGACTGCAACTACTTTTGAATGGTACACTGAGCTGCCCAATGATTCTGTTAAGACATTTTCAGAACTAGAAAATATGTTCGTGAAAAGGTTCGCCAGTGCTACGGAGAAGACTACTATCGCTGACCTTGCCTTAGAGAAACAAAAAAAGGGTGAGTCAGTGACAAAGTACATCACTCGCTGGCGTAATATGAGCATGAAATGCGAACAACAGTTGGAAGAGGAGCATGCTGTTCAACTACTTTTGGGAAACATCGATGATAAGATGTTACCATTTTTATGTATGGCCTCCATCAGCACTTATCAGGAGCTACTGGACAGAGTAGCTAAATTTGAAAAATTGAATTTGTCTAAGTCTGAAAATTATTCAGATAGGCCCCGAAAAAATAAAGCCGTGGACAATAGAAGAGATGAGATCTACTCTGCATCATCTTTGAAGATCGATAAAGAAAAACAGTCTACTCCTAAAGATGATAATGGAAGACAATATTCTAAACCCCAGCCAAAATTAGTATTGGGAGGAAACGACAGGTCTCAGACTTTTTGTGATGGAGGAGAACGTTCGAGGCCAAGAACCGGTGATCGAATCACATCCCTTAAAGAAAAAATAAATAGAGAATATTCTTTTAAGAGAGAAAGTGTGGCAAAACTATTCAAGCAAGCACTTAATGTCGGTCTTGAATTACCTAAATGTAAAAGACCAGAAGAAGCTGAGCAGAAAGATAATCCAAATTTTTGCCCATATCACCGAGTTATCAGTCACCCTATCGGAGATTGTTATGTCTTCAAAGACTGGCTTGAAAAGAAGTATAGAGATGATGAATTTACGCTATCAAACAACGTTTTAGTTCATCCAAAGAAGGAGTCTGTGAAGGTGATTGTGACTTCTGTTATACCCCCAATTAAAGAAGGAGATAAAATAAAGAAAAAAAAATGATGCCATAAAAAGATGAATGGCAGACTGCAATCTCCAAGAAGACATGAAAGATGATCAAACCACTGGAAGGAGTTCCTGGTGTAAAATGAAAATCCTCTACGGATCCAGTGCTTGAATTGAAAGGAAATCAAAATTCAGGTGCATCCATTTCCAGGTCATCAACTTGGAGGCATTCTAATACGAAGCGGTTTTATAAGGCATCCTCCAAGAAGTCTGACAGCCCAAACAAACGTAACAAGCTAAAGAAGAAGAGGACCGTGCTTCAAAAGATCATCAACAATTTGGAGGATTATTGTCAACCATTGAGATGGCCCATAACACTTGCAGATTTTATGTCTGAGCTTCAAATAGACCAATCAAAAGTAGAAGATGATGAATAAGAAGATGAAGAATCACTCAATGTAGAAACATGTCGAGTCATCTCAGTAGCATCGACTGCATGCCAAAGAGATTTTGTTAAAGATTACAATAGGGGTCAAATAGCAATGTCTTCTACAAAAATGACTGATAAGGTGACATCTGAGTCATGTCTGATGGTGCTGCAGACAAATGGTGACTCAGAAGACGAGTTATATTTTCCAAGTGATGATGAGTCGGATCAACAGATAGCTTCACAAATGGAGCGTGTAAAGCTGCATGAAGACTCTAAACATATAACAAAATCTTCATTAGATGAGACTGAGTTGAATGAAGTTGCTCAAGTACAGTTGAGAAGTGGTAAAGTGCTGCCACCACCATTAAAAAAGGGATCACCAAGCAAAGACAAGGGAAAAGATATAATCATCAATGAAGAAATCATCCCTAAAGATCATAAGAAGAAATATGATACAAATAAGGGGATAGAGTTGTTGACCTCATTTTTGTATGAGGTCAGTAGGACCCATCAAGACCCCAGATCAATCCTGACCCCAAATTAACACAATTTAAGACCAATCTAGATTCTAGGATTTCCCTAGATTTCAATCCCTAGGATTTGCTCTAGACCCTAGGATCTCTTCAAATAAATCCAGACCCTAGAATCTACTCTAGATCCTAGGATTTTGCCAGACTCTAGATCATATGATCTTCTTAGACCCTAGGATCTATTCTAGACCATAGGATTCCTCTAGATCTTTCTAGATCTTAGGATCATTCTAGACTTTAGGATCCTCCTAGAATCTAGGCTTTAGGATCTATTCTAGATCCTAAGATTCTTTTAGATCCTAAACCCTAGGACTTTTAGACTCCAGGATCTTCCTAGACTTTAGTCCTTAGGATCTATTCTAAACCCTAGGATCAATTCAGGTTCTAGATCAATATACCCTCCAGATTATTCTAGATCTTGGGATTCTTCTAGATCCACAGCTTAAGACTTTCCTAGACCCTAGGATTCTCTTAGACTCCAGGTTCTTAGATCTACCTAGATTCTAGGATCAGAATAGACCTTAGATCAATCTAGATCTAGGATTAATCCAAACTTTCATTCAATTCAAACTTCAATCAATCCAGACTTTAATCCATATCCTTAATTTAAACCTTGATCAAAATCCAACTTAAATCCAGATTTCCAGACTCAATTCTAAGGCTGAAGGTCTAAGTCCTAAAAGCCTTTTCTAGTTAATCTTTAAACTTCTCAAAACCCTATCAAATGACCTTTGATTCAAGATCTATCAGTTCCACACTGATATGATATGCCTCTAGAACCTAGGCTAACCCCATGGACCTTTAAGGATCCAAATGTGTGTCTTGGCTCATTTGACCCTCTCAAACCCAATAAACACCTCCAATAGCTTTTGAATGAAATTTCAAACTTATTGAGCCTGGACCACCCCTTGAGTCAACCTAGTTGATTGGGTCAACCTAAGTTGACCAAAAAACCTCTTAAGGGTTCAAGTGGGTTATTCCAACCCATTTATTCAAATCAACCCATTCAAATACCTTAATCCTTCTCAAGAGATGATTCAAGTTTATTCAAATCCATTTTGAGTCAAATCCCATAAGTTTGACTTAGTCAAACTTTAATGATTTGGCCAAATTTTCATCTATACATGTTAACCCATTCAAATCATAACTTCATGGTCTCCCACTATCTTCATATACATTTTATATGATGCTTGGAATATCTCTAGACCTACCTTGAGTCAATTCAACTTTAATTTGACTAAGTCAAATTATTAGAAACCTAGTTAAATTTGAGTGACTATAGTTTGATTAATTAAACCTCCTTTAGGTTTCCTTGAATTCTTCCCAAACCAACCTATTAGGTTCCGTCAGCTGCCACATCAACAAGCTTGACCATTTGACTGGTCAAACAGTGAAAACAATGCATTGGGTTGGTTAAAGTTAGTCAAACTAACTCAAAATCCTCTCCTCCTCATGCCAACTCAGCTCCAACCTTTGGAAGGCCTTCTAGAACCCTCCTAGAGCTCTTCCCAACCCTTTGTTCAAAATAAAACGGCCCTAAGCATCCCCACATGCTTGTGTGAGGACAAGGACACCTTTCCACCTAGGATGTCCTTGTGTCCTTTTGATGCTCTGCCTCCCAACCACCCTAGGGACACTTGGCATTCATCTGGAGTCCAGCCAAACTAATCCTAGCCTTCCATGTGATCTGGAGCGGTTTGAATAGGGGGAAAACCCTTAGAAAGGATCTCATTCAATCCCTTACATTCTCTCACTCTCCCAGCTCTCCCAGACCGACCCCCCCTGCTTCCTTGAGCTCCCCAGAGACCCCTCCAGATTTCTTGACCAAAATCCCACCGTCAAACCTCTTTGACGGCAGCTCTCCGGCGAACTCAAGTTCAATCCATCCAAGTCTTCATCCACTCGATCTAAAGCTGATTCGATCGTGACTTCAATAGTAAAATCATACGAGGACAAACTATAGATTTAGAGAAATCATTTCCCCTTCAAATATCCCGGTATATCTTCCTAAAACTCTAGCCCTAGGACACTATTTTTAGAGTTAATTAACTTTCTACCAAACTCATTTTAAGCTAAAGTAAATCATTCACATTGTTTTTGTTCATGTCTAGATCCAGTGTTTAAAATTTTATTTGATATGATCTATCGGATCGAACAAACGAGCCAGAAAACTGATTCTAGGGCTCTTTCGTAACCTAGTTCAGGTGTACGAAATTTCGACCGTTGATCTGAAGATCAACGGTCGAAATCTCATCATACCGCATTCACTACCACCGCGTGTATGCAATTTCTGTTCTATTTTTCATTTGGCTTGATCTGAACCACCCGTTCAAAACCGCGGGATCGAATTCTCGCTGTTCGATTTTGCTAAGCCGAGATGAAACAATGGGATTTGATCTCGGCCGTTGATTCGTTATAGCGGGTGATCAGACGGCGGGCGAGAGCTACTGACTCGGATAAGTGAAACCGCGTGAGCGATTCAGTGATCGAAGCGTGTCTGACCGCCGCCGCGTCGCCGTCCACGTCAACCCAATCATTGCCGCGTTTTGGGAGGCCCAATCCAGGGCTGCCACGTGGCATTCCTGAGGCCGTTTTAATTTAAAATGATTTTAAAATTATTTTTAAAATCACTTTGAATTATATATATATATATATATTTTAAAATAAATATTAATTATTAATTTTAAGTAATAATATATGTTATATATTAATATATTTTAAAATTTAATATTTTTAATTTAAAATTAATATTAATTTAATTTTATATTCATATTTTAAAACTATATTAAATGTTAATTATTATAAAAAAATTAATAATTAGCATTTGAATATTAAATATTTTGTTTAGATATTAATCATTAAGTATTAATTATCAAATATTAGTTATTAAGTATTAAAGTTAAATGATATTATAACTTTAATTTATAATTAAATTATTTAATATTTTAAATAATATTAAACACCTTATAATATTAACTAATATTAAATGATTTTAAAATTAATATTAAATTACTTAATATTTTAATTAATATAAAGTACCTTGTACTTTTAATTTACATTAAATTATTTTAAAATTTTGATAAATATTAAATTATTTAATATTTTAACTAGCATTAAATAATTTATAATATTAATTAATATCAAATAATTTATAACTTTAATTAATAATTGAATTATTTAATATTTTAGTTAATATTAAATATTTTAAAATCTTAATTAATAATAAATAATGTTAAAATCTTAATTAATATCTATTTTTAATATTTCAATTAATATTAAACAATGTATTACTTTAATTGATATTAAATAATTTAATATTTTGTTTAATATTAATTTTAATTAGAAAAGTTAAATACCATTTAAAATATTTTTAAAATTTTAAAATAATTTAGGATATTTAAATATCATTTAATATTCTAAGTGAGTATTTAAATAATTAATTAATATCTCATTAATTTTAAATTTAATATTAATCTTGAAGATATTTGAACATTTAAATAAAATCTAATTAAATTATTTAATATTATTTAAATGATTTATAATATTTTAATAGTTTAATAATTAATTAATATTCATTGATTTAATTAACTAATATCTAATAATTAATTAATTATTTTTAAGTTATTCTAATTTTGAAACTAATAATTTCAAACTATATCTTATGTTCTAATTAACTAAATATTTAATTATTAATTAATATTTAATTAATCATTAATAATTTAAATACTTTTGAAAATTAATATATATATATATATATATATATATATATATATATATATATATATATATTTAAATAATTCTTAAAATTACAGAAAATTCTTAAGTTTTAAATTAACTGATTTTTAAATTATTTTTAGTCTTTAATTAATTTAAAATTATTTAAAAATTCCTTTTAATTGATTTAAACTTCAAAAATTCATAATAAATTCATTTTAAATCAGAAAATTAAGTATAATATATCAAAATTTTCAGAAAATTAAGCACTTTAGTTTGAAATCAAATTCAAAGATTAAAACTTGATAAATTTTAAGTTATTTTAATTACTTATTTATTTTAGTATTTAATTAATATCTAATTAAATACTAATTTAATTATTTTGAAAATTAGAGAATTTTATTTTCGAACAACCTTGGTAGATCAGTAAATCTCTCATTTAGATATTAAAGTCACCCTAATCATATCTTAAGTATTCTTAATTTAAAACCTATGTCTATATATAATTTCATGTATAGATTAAGTATATATTTTAAAATTATTTTGAAATATATATATGGATACTTAAATATTTTAGGTTGAGAGATCTACTATGAAATTTTAAACATAGATCAACATATTTGAATAGAAATCATGTGGAAGTGCTAATGAATGATTATGATCTAATCATTCATTAATCTAATTAAGTATATTTAATTAGTATTAATCTTTGCATGTTTAGGACATACGCACACCACCTAGCTTTAGGACTCTCCTAGATTTAGGATTTGATTGTGTTTATGTATATGCATCTTACATATGTTTGTTCAAGGGTTAAAGACTTTGATTTGAACCCAATTAACCTAGTGTCATTAAGGACAACAATTAAGGACTCATTTAGAAAATTTAGAAAAATTTTAATAATTAGGATTTATCTCAAATTGACTTGAAACTTCGAACACTTGAACTTAGTGACATTCTCAGCCTCAAGAAAAATTCTCACTGAATTTTGAAGTCATTAAGCCCCTTAATCAACCTAATGAAACTTAAATCTTAATTAAGCCATTTAACCTTCCAGAAATTGTAATAAATCAAATTAAAATCCAAAAATTACAAATAATACCTCAAACTGACCAGAATTGAACCCTTAATCAATGAAAAATAAAATCCCCTTGACTAGACTTCAAAATTAAGTTTAATTTAATTTTAATTGAAATTTAATATTTAATTAAATTAATTAATTAAAAAAATTAAAAAATTCCAAAAATTTTCCAAACACTTAGGAATCTCTCCTTAGGTCATTCCTGACTTTTGGAGTTGATTTCAAGGAGTTTGGAGGTCATTTGGATTCAAATCACAAAAAGGGTCTCTAATTAAACAATTTAAATAATTCATTAAATACTCAAAACTTCAAAAATTCATAACTAATTCAAATGAACTCCAAATTGAGCAAACTCAAAGGCATACAACCCACCTTAAGGTCTAATATTATTAAAAATGTTAAGTTTCCAGAAATTAATCAATTTTGAAAAGTCAACTTTTGGTCAAACATAGTTCAAATTTAAGTCAAAACTTCAAACCTTCATAATAAAATGTAGAAAAAATCTAATTTCAGCGTACTTACTGTCTAACTGATCGTATTAAGGTCTAGTATTTTAATAAAATATTAACTTTCCAGAAAATAATGAATGATATTGTGCAATCTCTAGGATAAAATCTATTTTTAAGCTTGATTTTTAAACTGTTTCATTCTGATTTCAAGCATTTAATCGAGTCAACTAGCATGTATTGCATTAGATAAAAATTAAAAATTGAGTCTAAATCTTTAATTATATTTTTAGCTTAAGCATTTCACCCAACATAAGTTAAGGGGTCAATTGGGAATTGCTCTAGATGTCGACCCCTAACTCCTCAAACTCAATCTTAAATAACATCCTTAATCACTCTTTCATAAAGACTTTGACTCATGGTTTTGAAGCATTTAGGTGGTTTAGCTGGCTCCCGAATCCAGGCCAGGGTAAGTCCATGATTGCATTGCATTAGCTAGGATTCGGGTCACTGATTTTCAGTACCCAATTTTAGACTTAGGTTCTGAGGCAAATCTCTAATCTTAAGACCTCAACCTTCCGGGAATCTAATTCTCACTTTCTAATAAAATTGATCACTCAAACATTAAAAATCTCTTTCAATCTAAATCAAGCCCAACACTTAGGATAGGTTGGGGTGTTTCTGAAGTAATTCAGAATCTCAAAACACCTCCTACCCTTCTTCCTTTGACTCCAGAAATAAGTGTTCAATTTTGATCCAATCCCTGTTAAAATTCTATCCTTACCTTCTTTGACTTCAAGCTTTGAATTCCTAAATGAAATTTGTATCGCTATTTTAATCGAGAGTATTCGTAGGGAATTTTTTGATTTCCTACGATGTAATTAATTACGAGGGCTTGCGCTCGTAGGAGATTTAGAAACCCAGACCTGATTTCAAAATCAAGCTTTTTCAAAACCCTTAATTAATTATCTTTGGGAAATCAAAACAAAAAATGGCGATCGTTATCGTCATATTCAAGCAATTAACAATGAATGATATTTTCTTCCTTTGGGATAATATATCATCTATTGATATAACTTTGAATATGAAATTAACGATAATTTATCTAGATTATCGTGGCCGGATATTTGATTAAACTTTATTTTGATCCTTTGGGATCATATGTGGTTTCTCCCTGAATCTGACTACGATATTCAGGATCAAGTTTGTGATTCTAAATTTGAAATCATTAGGAGATTTTATTTCTACCTTTCGAGATAGTATATTATCACCAATGTATGTTCAATTTCAGAATTAAAACTTAAAAATCAATTTTGAATTATTCTCAAAGATAATTAACCTTTTTCAAAAATACAATTTTCAATCACATCAAGAGTATAATATCATTTCCCATTTGAGAAAAATCCCAGCACATCTCAGCATCTATGAAGCTCTCCTAATGTCAAAAGATCTTCGAGAAACCTTGATACAAGCTCTTAAGAATCCAGAGAGATATGAAGCATATTTCGTAGTAAGATGTTTGAGTGAAATTCTTCATGCTAGAAATGAACCTGTTGTTACGTTCTCTGAAGAAGATCTCATGCTGGGGACTACAGAACATAATCGTCCTTTATATGTTACGGTAGAAAGTGATGGCATCATAATCAAGCGAATTCCAAAAATTTTCCAAACACTTAGGAATCTCTCCTTAGGTCATTCCTGACTTTTGGAGTTGATTTCAAGGAGTTTGGAGGTCATTTGGATTCAAATCACAAAAAGGGTCTCTAATTAAACAATTTAAATAATTCATTAAATACTCAAAACTTCAAAAATTCATAACTAATTCAAATGAACTCCAAATTGAGCAAACTCAAAGGCATACAACTCACCTTAAGGTCTAATATTTATTAAAAATGTTAAGTTTCCAGAAATTAATCAATTTTTGAAAAGTCAACTTTTGGTCAAACATAGTTCAAATTTAAGTCAAAACTTCAAACCTTTATAATAAAATATAGAAAAATCTAATTTCAGCGTACTTACTATCTAACTGATCGTATTAAGGTCTAGTATTTTAATAAAATATTAACTTTCCAGAAAATAATGAATGATGTTGTGCAATCTCTAGGATAAAATCTATTTTTAAGCTTGATTTTTAAACTGCTTCATTCTGATTTCAAGCATTTAATCGAGTCAACTAGCATGCATTGCATTAGATACAAATTAAAAATTGAGTCTAAATCTTTAATTGCATTTTTAGCTTAAGCATTTCACCCAACATAAGTTAAGGGGTCAATTGGGAATTGCTCTAGATGTCGACCCCTAACTCCTCAAACTCAATCTTAAATAACATCCTTAATCACTCTTTCATAAAGACTTTGACTCATGGTTTTGAAGCGTTTAGGTGGTTTAGCTGGCTCCCGAATCCAGGCCGGGGTAAGTCCATGATTGCATTGCATTAGCTAGGATTCAGGTCACTGATTTTTAGTACCCAATTTTAGACTTAGGTTCTGAGGCAAATCTCTAATCTTAAGACCTCAACCTTCCGGGAATCTAATTCCCACTTTCTAATAAAATTGATCACTCAAACATTAAAAATCTCTTTCAATCTAAATCAAGCCCAACACTTAGGATAGGTTGGGGTGTTTCTGAAGTAATTCAGAATCTCAAAACACCTCATACCCTTCTTCCTTTGACTCCAGAAATAAGTGTTCAATTTTGATCCAATCCCTGTTGAAATTCTATCCTTACCTCCTTTGACTTCAAGCTTTGAATTCCTAAATGAAATTTGTATCGCTATTTTAATCGAGAGTATTCGTAGGGAATTTTTTTGTTTCCTACGATGTAATTAATTACGAGGGCTTGCGCTCGTAGGAGATTTAGAAACCCAGACCTGATTTCAAAATCAAGCTTTTTCAAAACCCTTAATTAGTTATCTTTGGGAAATCAAAACAAAAAATGGCGATCGTTATCGTCATATTCAAGCAATTAATAATGAATGATATTTTCTTCCTTTGGGATAATATATCATCTATTGATATAACTTTGAATATGAAATTTATGATAATTTATCTAGATCATCGTGGCCGGATATTTGATTAAACTTTATTTTGATCCTTTGGGATCATATGTGGGTTCTCCCTGAATCTGACTACGATATTCAGGATCAAGTTTGTGATTCTAAATTTGAAATCATTAGGAGATTTTATTTCTACCTTTCGAGATAGTATATTATCACCAATGGATGTTCAATTTCAGAATTCAAACATAAAAATCAATTTTGAATTATTCTCAAAGATAATTAACCTTTTTCAAAAATACAATTTTCAATCACATCAAGAGTATAATATCATTTCCCATTTGAGAAAAATCCCAGCACATCTCAGCATCTATGAAGCTCTCCTAATGTCAAAAGATCTTCGAGAAACCTTGATACAAGCTCTTAAGAATCCAGAGAGATATGAAGCATATTTCGTAGAAAGATGTTTGATCGAAGTTCTTCATGCTAGAAATGAACCTGTTGTTACGTTCTCTGAAGAAGATCTCATGCTGGGGACTACAGAACATAATCGTCCTTTATATGTTACGGTAGAAAGTGATGGCATCATAATCAAGCGAATTCCAAAAATTTTCCAAACACTTAGGAATCTCTCCTTAGGTCATTCCTGACTTTTGGAGTTGATTTCAAGGACTTTGGAGGTCATTTGGATTCAAATCACAAAAAGGGTCTCTAATTAAATAATTTAAATAATTCATTAAATACTCAAAACTTCAAAAATTCATAACTAATTCAAATGAACTCCAAATTGAGCAAACTCAAAGGCATACAACTCACCTTAAGGTCTAATATTTATTAAAAATGTTAAGTTTCTAGAAATAAATCAATTTTTAAAAAGTCAACTTTTGGTCAAACATAGTTCAAATTTAAGTCAAAATTTCAAACCTTTATAATAAAATATAGAAAGATCTAATTTCAGCATACTTACTGTCTAACTGATCATATTAAGGTCTAGTATTTTAATAAAATATTAACTTTCCAGAAAACATTTTAAATCAAAAAGTCAAATTTGAACCCCTTAATTAAATGAATAAAATAATCCAGAAAATGTTAAAATTCAATAAATTATTCAAAACTCCAGAAAATACCAATTCAAACTTAAAACCAGCAACCAATCAATTTGAATAAAAATTTTCAACTCTCAAACATTAATCAAACTCAAATTACTTAATTATATCGGGTACCACTGGGTAACCTAGGCCTACGAGGCTATTAAATTAGCCCCAAGGAAGATGAAATAAACTTCACGGCCTCGGTGTGCAACAAAGGTGATATCCAACAAACAATCAAAATCAAATTTAAAATTAATTTTAAGTCATTAAGATTTAAACTCAAATCAAAACTCCCTTAAGCCTTCAACCAACTAGAATTTTAAGCAACTTCAATCAATTGCCTATTTAGGACATATCAAAACCACACAACCTACCTCACACATTTTAGATGGTTTGCTAGGGCAACCAACTCTAGTTTTAGGCTAGGCCAGTGTTTACTTTTCTGCTGTGTGCCGGGTTTTCGAGCTTTTGCTGCATGCTGTTTGCTAGTAGTAGAATTGATGTATTTGTTTATTTAAATTTCAGCATTCTATGATGTAAATGATTGTGCGCTAGATCTACCCTTAGGATAGGGATGATTTATACTAATCTAATCTTATGCAGGTGGCCATGCTCATGCAGGGAATTTAAAATTAAAGGGGGCAAAATCATAATTATTAAATTGCACAGGTGCTAAGCATACTAAGACCCCCTTTAAAATTAAAAGAGCATGGCCAAGCGTGGCTGGTTTGAGTATTTTAAATTTTAAATATATTAACTGCTTGAGATGTTTCTATAACTGTCAATTATTAGGATAACCTTGCAGGATCGAGTCTAGATTTTTCAATTTTGATTGATGTAATTTGAATGTAAATTTGAGTTATAAATTGTTTAAAGTGATTTGAGATTGAGATGTTTAAACATCCAATTTGGAATCCAAAGAGGAATGAACATCCCTTAGGGGAGAGTTCCTATCCATTTGGAGATCCAAATTTGGATGAATTTCAAATATCTAAAGAGAAAAAATAACACCCCTATTCAGGGGGAGTTTCTTTTCATTTGGATATCCAGACCCGACGATCCAAGGAGTTCCAAGAAGACGAAGAAGTGGAGAACGAGAAGAATCTCAAATCTCAAAGTCACTTGAGTCTTAGGAGTAGAATCCGGGTTGTAGTCAGTGGTACCCGGCCACTTTACTTTTCCTGTAAAGCTTGGGTTGTATAATTAAGTGGCACATGCCACATAGACTTTCTGTTTGAGTATTTATTTAATTGATTTAATTATTTAATTGATTTGATTGATATGTTTATTGCAATTAAGGACCTGCATATTTTTAATAGTTTATTTGGCGATCTTGCATGTCGTATTTGGCTTAGCCTAGAATTCGATCGGAGGCTCGTGAGGGTACGGTCATAAACTTTTCTACTTAAATAAAATTTAAAAAACTTTAGGCTCAGATAGTTACTCTAACGCTTCTAAGAAGTAAGCCCAGACTTGCCGGGAGTTTTTCATGCATACATATTAACTTTTCTCATCCATGTTAGGCACCTCCCTGCCTGCTGGTTTTGGCAGACCACCTGACCTATTAGGGTGCAGTTCTATCCAAGGGGATGTTGTGCAATCTCTAGGATAAAATCTATTTTTAAGCCTGATTTTTAAACTGCTTCATTCTGATTTCAAGCATTTAATCGAGTCAACTAGCATGCATTGCATTAGATACAAATTAAAAATTGAGTCTAAATCTTTAATTGCATTTTTAGCTTAAGCATTTCACCCAACATAAGTTAATGGGTCAATTGGGAATCTGCTCTAGATGTCGACCCCTAACTCCTCAAACTCAATCTTAAATAACATCCTTAATCACTCTTTCATAAAGACTTTGACTCATGGTTTTGAAGCGTTTAGGTGGTTTAGCTGGCTCCCTAATTCAGGCCGGGATAAGTCCAAGATTGCATTGCATTAGCTAGGATTCGGGTCACTGATTTTCAATACCCAATTTTAGACTTAGGTTCTAAGGCAAATATCTAATCTTAAGACCTCAACCTTCCGGGAATCTAATTCCCACTTTCTAATAAAATTGATCACTAAAACATTAAAAATCTCTTTCAATCTAATTCAAGCCCAACAGTTAGGTTAGGTTGGGGTGTTTCTGAAGTAATTCAGAATCTCAAAACACCTCCTCAATTTTGATCCAATCCCTGTTGAAATTCTAATCCTTACCTCCTTTGACTTCAAGCTTTGAATTCCTAAATGAAATTCGTATCGCTATTTTAATCGAGAGTATTCATAGGGAATTTTCTGGTTTCCTACGATGTAATTAACTACGAGGGCTTGCGCTCGTAGGAGATTTAGAAACCCAGACCTGATTTCAAAATCAAGCTTTTTCAAAACCTTTAATTAGTTATCTTTGGGAAATCAAAACAAAAAATGGTGATCGTTATCGTCATATTCAAGCAATTAATAATGAATGATATTTTCTTCCTTTGGGATGATATATCATCTATTGATATAACTTTGAATATGAAATTAACGATAATTTATCTAGATTATCGTGGCCGGATATTTGATTGAACTTCATTTTGATTCTTTGGGATCATATGTGGTTTCTCCCTGAATCTGACTACGATATTCAGGGTCAAGTTTGTGATTATAAATTTGAAATCATTAGGAGATTTTATTTCTACCTTTCGAGATAGTATATCATCACTAATGGATGTTCAATTTTAGAATTCAAACTTAAAAATCAATTTTGAATTATTCTCAAAGATAATTAACCTTTTTCAAAAATACAATTTTCAATCACATCAAAAATGGCGACTCTACTGGGAAAAATCTCTCTCTCCATCTTTAATAGCGATATAAACTTTGTTGCATCGATTGTTTTGACTACCTTTCTTCCGTTGGTCCTTCTACCCATTTCTCCCTTGGGTGAGTGTGGCCAACTCAATTAAGACATGTGAAAAGAGAGGTGAGTGTAGGATACCTCCCTCTAAGTTTGGTTTTGACATTTTACCTCGAAGTTCATTGGTAGAGCAAAAGAGTCAGGCCAAGCTTTTTAAAGTCTTCCTATATAGTTTGCAAACTCGCATGCGAATAAATCTTAGCTTGCTAAGTTTCACAATTTATAGAAAATTCTCTAACTTCAAAATCATAGTTTTAACTGTCTAGCAAGATTTCATTTTCTTCAAATATCTTATCATTATATATAGGATTGTAATTCTAATAATTTAATATGTGTGATAGGATATAGATTTCTCTTCCAAATTTTAATTCAAAGTTTGAAATCTTCTGGTTAATCTAACCTTCGACATTTCAATCCCGGATCACTCACCGGAATGAAAGAGTCGGGTTAGCTTTTAGCGTCTCCCTATTTAAAATTTTTGTAAACCGTTATGTTGAACACATGTTCAACACTTTGAGTTTCAAAAATAAGGGGAGATGCTGTCGAAATTTCGAATGTTTCAACATCCATTTCAAGTTATAATAATCATTGCTACTATACATATTCTACAATAATGGTTGTAGTTGTGTATAGTCAATGTACTTTCAATTTCTCTGGTCGTTTCAGTCTTTGACATTTCATTCTGAATCACTCATCGGAATGAAAGAGTCAGGTTGATTTTCTAGAAGCTCCCTCTTATATTTTGTAAACCGTTATGTTGAACATACGTTCAACACTTCGAGTTTTAAAAATAAGGGGAGATGCCGCCGGATTTTCAAAATTTCCAAATATTCTTTCAAAATCAATCAAGTTTAAAATGCATTGCCTTATATTTTTCTATGACAATTGTTGTAGTTTAATATATGTAAAATTTCTTCAGATTTTTCTGGTTAAATCAATCTTTGACATTTCATTATAAATCACTCTTTTAAAATGAAAAGAGTCAAGTGGTTTTCCCTAGCTCTTCCCTAATGTTTGTAAACCGTTGAGTTGAATGCAAATTCAACACCTCGAGTTTCAAAAATAAAGGGAGGTGCTGCCGGAAGTTCAAGTTTTCAAAAACATCCATTCAATTTCTTCAAATTTTAATCGTCACTTGTCATATGTTCTTCTACAATACCTCTTGTAGATTAATATTGACAATTCAAATTCAACATTTATTTTTAGTATCTTTCAAATCTTTAAACTCTGACATTTCATCTTTGATAAGATATAAAGAGTCGAGTTCCTTCCTGTAAAATCTTCCCTAACATTTGTAAATTGTCGCGTTGAATGCAAATTCAACACCTCGAGTTTCAAAAATAAGGGGAGATGCTGCCGGATTTTTGAGTCACTTAAATTCCCTTTCAATTCAAATTTAATTTTCATTATTACATGTACTACTATAATATTCTCTTGTAGTATAATATGTATCATTTCCAGATTCAAGCTTAAACATCTAATTTTTTTATCAAATCAAATTTCTGACATCTTATCTCTAGCCTAATCAGTGGGATAAGAGAGTCGAGTCAAAACTCTTTGATTTTCTCTGATATTTGTTAACTATTAAGTTGAAATCAAACTCAACTTATTGGTTTCAAATATTCAAAGAAAATATTTCAATCTTCAAAATTTCAAATTCCCCGTCAAATTCGTTCAAATCAAATCTAGACCGTTGTTGTTATACGTTCTCTACAATATTTTCTTGTAGTTGAACATATACAACAAAAATTCAAATTTTTTTCAAGTCAAAATTGATATCTATACTTTATCATTACATATCGGATTATAATTCCTATAATTCGATTTATGTGATAAAATATAGAAAAGTTCTTGTCAAAATTCAAATTCAAAAATTTGATCCAAATCTTTTCTCTCAAATTTCAGACAATCAAACCTTCTGCAATGGCTGGGAAACTTCTGTTCTCAATTGACTGAGACCTTCAAGTCGAAGAGTTAATCCATAGCAGTGCTATTCAATTCGGAATGGGTTTCAAGACTCTGAAATTATCTGTGAATGGTGGAACAATTATAGATCTCGCTGCTGAGGGCGAGAATGGTCCAGTAGTTGAACTAGCTGTGGGGGCTACGAGTGACCTTCCCCCAATGTTGGAACTGGCAGCAGGTGCTACCCTTACACCTTCTGTACCCTCAGTCTAAAATGAGGATAAGAAGACTAAGGTGAAGTCTACTGTTGAGAAATGGTCATCTAGTTCTAGAGAACTGTTTGGCACTAAGAGTGCTAGGAAGAACTATCTGAGAAGGATAAGAAAGAAAATCACTAAGTCCAGAAAGATAGCTGAACAGAAAGCTCTGAGTTTAGTTGAGCCTGAGGCTGTTGAGGAGCTGCCTATCCCTGCCTCTTCTCCACTCCTGAAAGGGAGTCATTTTCACCCCCTCGCAGCTACTGCAGGGGAGGAGAGAGTCACGCAGATTGCTAGCTCTCCACCTAGCCTAGTCGACTATACTGTTAAGAGGACTACAAAGGAGAAGAACACTTTAAGAACCAGGATGTTGAGGAACATTATTCATACCTGTGCTGCTGAGACAGGTCAAACAAAAGAATAATATGTGAGACACCTGAAGGGGGTGTTCTCACATAAGCTTGAGAAAGAAGTTTTAAAAGAGGAAAAGTCTGAAGCTAGAAACCTGACTCCTCAACCAGTGAGGAGAAATAAAAAGTTTGTTAAACAACCAGTTGCTTCAGTCTTAGTGGATGGATATCATTGGGTGCCTCGTCTCCCAACTGCCAAAACTGAGGAGATAGTTTTAACTGGATCTGGTAGGAGTCACCCTCTCAGTGGTAGACCTCCAGTACCTCCTTCAAGACTTTCAAAGTTGGCCCCTGTGATAGCCAAATCAAAAGAGATTGTTAAAGACTTGCAGCCAGTTGATGTTAAAGGAAAGCGGCCCATACCTCTGGATGAACCGTATGTACCGATGAAGATAAGCAGAACTGTTGGGATTCAGATCAGAGATTCTCCAGTTCAGTTCCCACAAGTCAAACTCCTTCGTCACCTGTTAGGTTAGATATCCCTCACCCTGTTGAGGATGTCACCCTCGCGACTACCGACCCCGGGACAGTCGGAGGGGAGGGGATAGAGCTTGAAGATGATGAAGAAATATTAGATCAGTTGGTAGCAGAACCTACCACTGATGACCTGCAGATTCAAGAAGTCCTCACCAAACTAGGAGATGAGGAATTTGAAGAGATGATTAACTACAAGGGGTACCTACCAATCGACCTCGAATCAATTAAGGGTAGACCGGTCGATGAGGTGGTACAAGAGATAAGAGATATACTTAAGAAGAAGGCAATTAAAGCCTTTGATCTAGAAGCAGATGATTTGATGGAGGAAGATTCAGCTGGAAACATTTGCATGGTTGAAACTAGAGCATCAAATAAAGATGCTGAGCCTTCGAGACAGCGGTCTGGTAAGGAAGTGGCCTCTGCAGCGATAGATTAAGACTCTGATGGATCAATTAAACTGAATGAGAAAGATGAATATATTAAGAGTTTGGAGAACAAAATTGAACAGATGATGCTCAGAATGGAATAAATACAAAATCAGATGATTAAAGCACAGCAGTCTCAATCCGAGTAGTTGTAACCTACAACACATACAGTGGGTGAGCACAGCAGGAAGACAGAATCAAGTCCTAGAACTCCAGAGGTTGCTTCCCCTACCTCTCCAGCCGACAAAGATATCTGCCAGATGATCGAAACTCAGGTAAGGGATGCCTTAGCCCATTCTCAAGGGACTACATCTATTCCAAAGGGTAGACCCTACCTTGAAGAATATGATTTAGTTTCTTATCCTAAAGGCTTTATGCCACATTTATTCAATGTTTTTAGTGGGTTAGAAAATCCAAGACAGCATCTGGCCCACTTCCGAGCGAGCTGTTGCAACACAGGAGGGTCAGATGCTATACTCTTTCGCCAGTTTATGAGTAGTCTATTCGGTATTGCTTTTGAATGGTATGCAGATCTACCTAATGGTTCAGTGAAAACATTCAGAGAGCTCGAGAGTCTATTCTTAAAGAGATTCTCAGGAGCTCAGCAGCGTGTAACCGTTGGTGATCTCGTCATTGAAAAATAAAAACCGGGAGAGTCTTTGGTTGAGTACATCTTGAGGTGGCGAAACCTCTCGATGAAGTGTGAACCCCAGTTGCAAGAGCAACATGCAGTGGAGATTCTTTTAAAGAATATCAACGGGCCTATTGCTTTTCTCCTGAAGGGTTTCACTATCAAAACCTTTGAAAAACTTTTGAATAAGGCTAGTAATCTACAGGAAGAGGCTTCCAAAATGCCATTCCTGAAGGATTCTACTGAGGACAAGAAAGCTAGTAAACCATTGAAGTCTTTTGAAAAGAGAACAACAATGGTTTCAGCTGTTGATAAGGGGAAGAAAACAATGAATGTTCAGTCTAATAATCCTCCAACAAATCAAACTCAGAAATCTCTACCTTTTCAGGTAACTTCTCAACCTACAAGAGATTCTCACCCGATTTCTTTAAAAGAGAGATTGGCTCGTACATATCCATTTAAAAGAGAGTCGGTGAGAAAGATCTTTAAAAGTCTGCAGAAGAAGCCAGATTTTCGATTGCCGGAGGCCAAGAAGCCGGAAGAGGCAAATAAGAAGGATGACCCAACTTTTTGCCCCTACCATCGCATGCTAGGCCACACAATCGAAGAATGCATTGTCTTCAAGGACTGGCTAGAAAGGAATTTTCGTCAAGGTCATATTATAATTCTAAAGGAGTACCTGGTCGATCTGGATCAGGGGTCTGTCAAATCTATCTCAGGTATGAATTCTAACTCTTCTCTGTCCATTGAAGATGGTTGGGATATAACACTATCCTGGGCATTTAAAAAGTCGATTAATAAATCTTTTTGTCTTTCTCAACAGTTACCGACGAGAGCCCGGGACCCGATATGGGAGGTTGACCTCGAGGCTTCGCAGGAGGACGTTGGGATAGTTTCCTCTCCAGTAGTCTTAGGAACTACTGTATTAAATAAAAATGAAAAGAGTGAATCTTCTGTAGAGAGGAAATTTATTGATGAGAGATCTGTACAAGTGGTTGATGGTGGCTCAAAACCTCTATCACCACTAAAGTTATCTGACTTTTACTTTGCCCCATCAAAGGCAAAGGGTCAAAAATTGAATAAAAAGTCTGATCCTTCTGCTCAAATTTTGATGATTAATATTGAGAATGAAAATTTAAATGATTCTTCTATTGAAAATAATCAAGAACAAGCTGAGATTAATCAAGAAATTAAAACACTCAGCTCCCCAGATTTGACTCTTCTAGAGAGAAACGAATCTGATGTCTTATCAGATAGTGAAACCCCCGAAATTAACTTTCAAGGGAGTCCTGTCGTGATAGACTTTTCAGATTCGGACTCTCACTCAGATAACGATAATCAATCGCCTAAGGAGAGCGTAGACTCCCCTGTAGTTTATTCTTTCGATGAAATCGTGTAAGTACAACTACGTGGTGGGAAGGTCTTACCCCCTAGGCTACCTCCTCAGGATAAAGAAAAACAAGTTGTTTTCGATGATCCAATTCAAATCCATGCTCAACAATCAACTCCAATTCTTTCAAATCCACCGGGTCCCAATGTTAATGTTCCAAGTGTTGATTACAATGTCTTAGCTCACCTTAGGAAGTTGCCTGCCAAATTGAGCATTTATGATGCCCTTGTCCTTTCAAAAGAGATGAGGGAGACTCTAATTAAAGCACTTCTCGAGCTAGAGATTTGCTTAGCTCAATTAGCCTCAACTTCCGAGGAAGAAGCTTTATACTTTAAGGAAATCCCTAGGGTTACCTTCTCTGATGAAGATTTACTCCTTGGAACTGCCGACCACAATCGTCCACTTTACATCACAGTAAATGTGGGCAAGTTTAAGTTATCAAGAGTTCTAGTTGACCCGGGTGCATCGGTCAACGTGATGAACATAAAGACTCTCACATACCTTAGAATTGATACTAGCAAGCTCTCAACTGACAAGTTAGTGCTTCGTGGGTTCAATGAAAAGGGCGAGAAGGCTTTAGGTTTAGTTACCCTTCTTCTAGAGATAGGAGAATTGAAAACTGAAGCAAAATTTCATATAATTGATTCGGCAATGTCCTTTAACGAGCTCCTAGGAAGGCCCTGGATCCATGAGTATAGGATGGTTCCTTCTACCCTACATCAATGCATCAAGTACCAACGAGATAGCATTGAGTTTGAAATTAAGGGTGATCTGCAACCATTCTCTATTCACGAGATCGGGATCTACGAGGATGCGGCGTACTACGTACCTAAAGGGTCCACTACTTATTCTAAGGTAGAGATCAATGTCAAGGAGGAAAAAGCAGATAGTCAAAGTTCAAAAGCAATTCAAAGATTGAGAAAAGAAAAAGTCAAAAATCAAAAGAAACAAAACTCAAGTAGTGAAGACGACGTCGAACGTGTGATTTTCAGGCCTCCAAACATTATACCTCAAAGAGGTGGGAGGATGGCCCAAAGAGCACGTGGTCGAGGCCGCCCTTTAGTTGAAAAAAGAAATTTCCTGATCTACATCGAACTTGAAACAAGTTCTGATGAAGACTCAAGAAAAAGGTGTGCCAGATTTGCTTTTGACTATACAAAAATCAATCATCCTCCGAAGGTTGATCTCACTTTAGAATCAGATAGTGACCAGGAGGGTACAAAGATAAAAGTTTAAAGTGACGAGCCTAAATTGAGTCTGTATGAAAAGCTTAATAGAACGGTTGAATCCTTAACACTTAGGAATCTCTCCTTAGGTCATTCCTGACTTTTGGAGATGATTTCAAGGAGTTTGGAGGTCATTTGGATTCAAATCACAAAAAGGGTCTCTAATTAAACAATTTAAATAATTCATTAAATACTCAAAACTTCAAAAATTCATAACTAATTCAAATGAACTCCAAATTGAGCAAACTCAAAGGCATACAACTCACCTTAAGGTCTAATATTTATTAAAAATGTTAAGTTTCCAGATATTAATCAATTTTGAAAAGTCAACTTTTGGTCAAACATAGTTCAAATTTAAGTCAAAACTTCAAACCTTCATAATAAAATATAGAAAAATCCAATTTTAGCGTACTTACTATCTAACTGATCGTATTAAGGTCTAGTATTTTAATAAAATATTAACTTTCCAGAAAATAATGAATGATGTTGTGCAATCTCTAGGATAAAATCTATTTTTAAGCTTGATTTTTAAAGTGCTTCATTCTGATTTCAAGCATTTAATCGAGTCAACTAACATGCATTGCATTAGATACAAATTAAAAATTGAGTCTAAATCTTTAATTGTATTTTTAGCTTAAGCATTTCACCCAACATAAGTTAAGGGGTCAATTGGGAATTGCTCTAGATGTCGACCCCTAACTCCTCAAACTCAATCTTAAATAACATCCTTAATCACTCTTTCATAAAGACTTTGACTCATGGTTTTGAAGCGTTTAGGTGGTTTAGCTAGCTTCCGAATCCAGGCCGGGGTAAGTCCAGGATTGCATTACATTAGCTAGGATTCGGGTCACTGATTTTCAGTACCCAATTTTAGACTTAGGTTTTGAGGCAAATCTCTAATCTTAAGACCTCAACCTTCCGGGAATCTAATTCCCACTTTCTAATAAAATTGATCACTAGAACATTAAAAATCTCTTTCAATCTAATTCAAGCCCAACAGCTAGGATAGGTTGGGGTGTTTCTGAAGTAATTCAGAATCTCAAAACACCTCCTACCCTTCTTCCTTTGACTCCAAAAATAAGTGTTCAATTTTGATCCAATCCCTGTTGAAATTCTAATCCTTACCTCCTTTGACTTTAAGCTTTGAATTCTTAAATGAAATTCGTATCGCTATTTTAATCGAGAGTATTCGTAGGGATTTTTCTGGTTTCCTACGATGTAATTAATTACGAGGGCTTGCGCTCGTAGGAGATTTAGAAACCCAGACCTGATTTCAAAATCAAGCTTTTTCAAAACCCTTAATTAGTTATCTTTGGGAAATCAAAACAAAAAATTGCGATAGTTATCGTCATATTCAAGCAATTAACAATGAATGATATTTTCTTCCTTTGGGATAATATATCATCTATTGATATAACTTTAAATATGAAATTAACGATAATTTATCTAGATTATCGTGGCCGGATATTTGATTAAACTTCATTTGATCCTTTGGGATCATATGTGGTTTCTCCCTGAATCTGACTACGATATTCAGGATCAAGTTTGTGATTCTAAATTTGAAATCATTAGGAGATTTTATTTCTACCTTTCGAGATAGTATATTATCACTAATGGATGTTCAATTTCAGAATTCAAACTTAAAAATCAATTTTGAATTATTCTCAAAGATAATTAACCTTTTTCAAAAATATAATTTTCAATCACATCAAGAGTATAATATCATTTCCCATCTGAGAAAAATCCCAGCACATTTCAGCATCTATGAAGCTCTCCTAATGTCAAAAGATCTTCGAGAAACCTTGATACAAGCTCTTAAGAATCTAGAGAGATATGAAGCATATTTCTCAGAAAGATATTTGAGCGAAGTTCTTCATGCTAGAAATGAACCTGTTGTTACATTCTCTGAAGAAGATCTCATGCTGGGGACTACAGAACATAATCGTCCTTTATATGTTATGGTAGAAAGTGATGGCATCATAATCAAGCAAATTCTGATTGACCCAGGGTCTTCAATAAATCTCATCAGCTTACGCACACTAAGATCACTATCCTTAGATATGCAACATCTCGGGCAAGATAAACTTATGGTGCACGGTTTCAATGAGAAAGGGCAAAAAACTATAGGGTCATTTATTCTTCCGCTAAAATTTGGAGAGCTGTGCACAGAAGCTAAATTTCATATTATCGATGCAGACACTTCATTCAAGGCATTATTGGGTAGACCATGGCTCCACGAGAATGGTCTGGTTCCATCGACTATGCACCAGTGCATGAAATATCTAAAGGATGGAGAAGAGTTCCGGATCTCTGGGGATATACAACCCTTCACAGTCCACGAAGTAAAAATTTATGATGCAAAATACTTCATTCCAAATGAAGTAAAGCCGATACAATCTCCAGAAGTTAAAGCATCGGCCTCAAGGAGTACAAAACAACCCAAAGAAGTTGAAGAAAAGCAGACAGGAAGGAAGGGCGTGTCACCTAATTTTCCTAAAAAGACTAATATATTGCCTAAATCAAATAAAGTTGTACTTCATTTAGGAAGTGACACAGAGGAAGAGGATGACATCTCTGAAACCTACAAGCCTTTGGTTAACGAAAAGCCAAAGGAAAATATTTTTGTAGTTACATTGATCCCTCCACAACATTTCAGAGAAATCGTATCCCGCGAGGTTCATAATGTTGAAGAGCTTAAAACATTTTATGTACCTCCCCTACGTGGAAGTAGCGGACCAGGAAGCTTGTTTTATAAATTTGGAGAGTATCAAGAAGAGAATCTCGATGAGTGTGGGAATTTTAATGAAGATGAAGAGATAATTCCTACAGAAATGCCCAGATACTATCCCAAAAGAATTCAGCAAATGATACGAAAAGATGGAGTTCATAATATGGTTACTTGGCAACGAGCACGTTTCTTTCAAAGAATGTGGTGCAAAGAATTATTAAAGATGGGTAGTCACGATACAAAAGGTCTTGGATTTATCGCAACTGAACATACTCAGAAAAATGTATGTTATGCGATAATGGATAAATGTCTGACTACTGAAGATACAAATACAAAGGAAGAGAAAGATATGGAAGCTAAACCTGCACCAGAAGAACTTGAAGATGGTGGACAGGCTGCTATCATGGATGAGCTAAAAGAAATAAACTTGGGAACTGATGAGGACCCTCGCCCGACCTTTATCAGTGCTCTTCTTTCAAAGAATAAAGTTGAAAAGATGAAAGCATTACTCAGTGAATTCAGGGACTGCTTTGCTTGGACATATGATGAAATGCCAGGCTTATCCCCTGATATAGCTGTTCACAAACTAACCATTAAACCAGGTGCAATACCTGTTAAGCAAGCTCCAAGGCGAATGAGGCTAGAAATCGAAGAGCAAGTGATTGCAGAAACTAAGAAGCTTATCGAAGCAGGTTTCATTCGAGAAGAGAAATATGCTGATTGGATAGCCAATATTGTCCCAGTGAAAAAGAAGAACGGACAAATTCGTATATGTATTGATTATCGGGACCTGAATAAGGTGTGTCCAAAAGATGACTTTCCACTTCCAATATCAGAATTGCTGGTTGACAATATGTCCAACTATAATATATTCTCATTTATGGATGGATCGTCAGGATATAATCAAATCAAAATGGCACCTGAGGATGAAAAATATATATCTTTCAGAACTCCCATCGGCATATTCTGCTACACCGTCATGCCCTTTGGCTTGAAGAATGCTGGAGCTACATACCAAAGAGCTATGACACATATATTTGACGACCTCATCCACCAGAAAGTTGAATGCTATGTGGATGATCTTGTTGTTAAAAGTATAGATCGAAAAGATCACTTTGAAGATTTGAGAATTGTATTTGAAAGGATCAAAAAATTCAATCTCAAAATGAATCCACTCAAGTGTGTTTTTGGAGTTTCATCTGAAAAATTTCTTGGGTATGTGGTACGACATGGAGGGATTGAGGTTGATCCTAACAAAGTTAAGGCAATTATAGAAATGCCGCCTCCAAAAAGTCTTCATCAACTTCGTTCTTTACAAGGACAACTTACATTCATATGACAGTTCATTTCAAATTTATCCGGCAGATGTCAACCATTTGCAAAGCTGATGAAGAAAGATGTTCATTTCAAATGGGATGATGAATGTCAAGAAGCTTTTGACAGTATCAAATGATATCTATTAAGCCCGCCTATTCTTGCAGCACCAATTTCAGGGAAGCCTCTTATTCTATACACCGCAGCGTTGGAAGAGTCTCTTGGAGTATTGCTAGCTCAGCACAATGAAGAAGGCAAAGAAAATGCACTCTACTATATCAGTCGAAGATTGATTGGAGCAGAGATACGTTACTCTCTAATTGAGAAGCATTGTCAGGTGTTGATTTTCACAGTTCAAAAGCTCCGCCACTATATGTTGTCTCATAAAATTACACTGATATCAAAGATCGATCTGCTGAAGTTCTTGATGACAAGACCAGCGTTGACAGGTCGCCTAGCCAGGTGGGCAGTGATACTTCTGCAGTTTGATATCACGTATGTTCCACAAAAGATAGTGAAAGGGCAAGTCTTAGCATATTTTCTTGCCGCACATGCTGTTTCTACAGACTCGCCGCTCAACGATGATCTACCCGATGAACAAATTCTATTTATTCTAGAAGGAGAAGAATCACAAATATGGGAAATGTATTTTGATGGTGCGTCATCAATTAAGCCCGCTCAACCTCCAAACCTCCCCAAAGCTCGAACCGGTGTCGGTCTTATCTTCATAGCACCTAATGGAGGGATAATGAGATTTTCATTTGGTTTAACTGAACCTAGAACCAACAACGAAGCAGAATATGAAGCTTTAATAGCGGGTCTCGAGATCGCTATTTCAATGAAAATCCAAAACCTCAAAATTTTCGATAATTCTCAGCTCGTTATAAATCAAGTACTGGGAATCTATAAAATCGGCAGAGTCGGCTTGATCAGACGAGTCCTCGAACTCTTGAAGCAAATTACAAATGTTACATTGATTCAAGTATCCCGAGCCCATAATAGTAAAGCAGATTCTTTAGCAAAACTTGCTTAAGAAATGGCGAGCATGAATGACGAAACGGTGTTGATCAGTGTCAACACTCGTCGAGTACTAGAGCCAGCAATTCTGTGTTCCCCGCAGATAGAGGGGTCAACAAATTTAAGCCAGCAGGATACAACTTTTGTTGTTCCTCAACCTCCCCAATAAATTATTCTGGAAAATCAAATAGATAAACCTCCAATATTTACAGGAAGAAGATTTGGTAGATCCTCTGAATCCTGGCTTGAATGCCTAGAAGTTGAAGAGCAAAATGACTGGAGGCAGCCTTTCATAGACTACTTCAGAGAAAGCAAGCTCTCGACAGATAAATCATTAGCTACGTAGATCAAAAAGAGAGCATTGCGATATGCGTTTGTCAATAACACGCTATATCGAAGATCGTTTGATCAAATGTGGCTATGATGTTTAGGGAGAGATGAAGCTGATAAAGTTATATCTGAAGTTCACGAAGGACTATGTGGTGCACATCAATCGGGCCCTAAAATGGCCATTAAAATTAAAAGAATGGGTTATTACTGTCCATCAATGGTAAAGGACTGCACCAATCATGCAGATGTATGTCATGAATGTCAAATTCATGGCAATATTATACATCAACCTCCAAATCCGCTACATCCTACTATAGCATCCTGGCCATTTGAATGCTGGGAGATAGATGTAATAGGGCCAATCGATCCATCATCATCTGTTGGACACCGCTTTATATTAGCTGCAACAGACTATTTTTCTAAATGGGCTGAAGCAGTTCCTTTTAGAGAAGTCACTGCTCATCATGTGATCAACTTCTTTACTCATAATATTATCTACAGATTTGGTGTACCACGCCGTATAATCTCAGACAACGATCCAGCTTTCAAAAGTACCAAGATATATAAATTCATTGAGCGGCATAAAATTGATTGGTGATATTCATCGATTTATAATCCAAGAGCAAATGGATTAGCAGAAGCCTTTAATAAGACGCTCGTAAAACTGATCAAGAAAATCCTCACTAAGAATAAAAGAGAGTGGCATGCTAAGATGACAGAAGCATAATGGGCATATCGTACTACGTATAAGACACCAACAAAAGCAACTCCTTATGCGTTGGTGTTTGGAGCTGAAGCAGTACTTCCACTCGAAGTTGAATTGCCGTCACTTCGAGTAGCCGTTCAGTACGACCTTACAGAAGAACAAAATGCTCGCCTACGGATGGAAGAGCTTGACGCACTGGATGAAGTCAGACTCCAAGCCCAGCAAAATTTAGAAATTTACCGAGCAAAAATGGTAAAATCTTTTGATCGTATGGTACGCCCTCGAGCATTTCAAGAAGAAGAATTGGTCCTGGTGCTGAGAAGACCGATTATCCCACACAGAAGAATGGGTGGTAAATTCGAACCAAATTGGGAAGGCCCTTTTGTCATTGAAAAAGTGTATCAGGGAGGAGCCTATCAACTCATCAACATGGAAGGTCGACGACCTATGCCCCCGATCAATGGGAGATATCTCAAGAAATACTATTCTTAGAGAAAGCAAGCTGGAGATTATTCCCTCACAAAGAAAGAATACATTTCTAAGATGTCTTAGAAATTCTTCCATCAGACAGGGGGCATTTTTAAATTTAAAAATGCCCAAAATCCTAATGACAGTTGAAAATTTTCTTTTAAGACAGGGGGCATTTTAAATATTTATTTGGGTTAACATCGATCCCCAAATAAATATTTAAAATCATTCAGAATGTTATTATTGTGTAAATACAAGGCATAATGTGGCGCCTTCAAGCAAACAAATATGCGATCATTATAAAGGGAAGATTCATCTCCAAATTTACTAAAATCCTAATGTTCAAATGAAGAAGCTTTTGGTCTGATAACTTCAGCAAATCAAATTTAACAAGTATAATCTGTTATAGTACAAGTCCAGTGCTCAAACAGGTATAAAATTAGTCTCAACAAGCCTATATAGGCCGAGCCACTGACAGCTTTACCAACTCAACAAGCCATGATAAGAGGCCGTAGTATGAAAGCACCTGTTTTGTTAGCCTAATGACAAATACTATCAAGTTTGATATTTATCAAATTTATCAAATCAAAGCAATTCATATTCAGAAGATTTCTTCAGCTAACAAGGGGAGTGAGGCAAAATTCAGAAGAACATTCTCAATCAACTCAAAGGCACCAATCCACAATGAAAATTATCGTCAAGTTAGATGCATTTCCTTCAATAAATCTGTCAAGCACAAAGCTAAGATCGAAGGAGCTTCTCTTCTTCAACATATCTGATAAAGCACAAAGCTCAGGACCGAAGAAGTCTTCCTACAGTTCTTATAAAGCCATAGGCTAAACTAAGGGAATATTGTCATCATCAAAGTCCACCATGCACAAAGCCCTGGATAGATGACTATTTGCCACCGACCTAACATCAATCTAAAGAGTTTAGGTCACCGATATGGATTCTTCATCAAGCCCATGAAAGCACAAAGCTAAGGCAGAAGAAATGATAATTCCTGACAAATCGAGAAGATAAATCAGAAATATCTAGAAGACCCTCTACGTGACATCTTAATCTAATTTTGGAGATTCGTAGAGTAAACTAGCTTTCAACAAACATGATATGCTATAAGATGCATATCATATTTGTTGGGGGGCATTTGTTGACTGTAACTGTCAATCGGACAAAATGACCGACCAGCCACGTGAGCCCACGATCCCATGTTCGCCTCAAACCACTCCCTACAACCGCTCCTCACGACTCAAAATAGAAAAATGACTCTCATTCTCAGAGGACACTCTCAGAACCACACGCAGATAAAAAATCAGAAAAAAACTGACTTCAGAGGAACGAGACCTGCTCTCGCTCGACCACCGATCTCCCAGCCGGCTTTCGCCTCCTCCTGCGCCTCGAGGGCTTGACCGCCGACTTTGACTTGCCGCTTAGACGATCCCACTGTGAAAGCCGACCAAGGACTGACTTCTACCACCTCCATCTCCTGCCTAATCTCTGGTCCCGTACCAAAGAACTGTCTCTGACTTCAACATCCCGCTCGTAGTCGCCGGCCTCTAATCCTTCTACCTCTGTCGAACTCGCCGACTGCCGAACCAACGCCGCTGACCTCGCCGTCGAATCCTCCATCCTGATTCCTGCGTCTGAAGCTGAAGCCGCCGGCCGACTCGAACCTCCTCCCGTGGGTGACCCACCGCTGAGCCCTAGCCCGATCGGGCTCTGCTTCTTCCGCCTCCCACTCTCTGCATTATAGTATATAATATTATATGTATAATATAATATAATATATGTTTTATATATATATATATATATATATATATATATATATATATATATATATATATATATATATATATAATCTCTGTTATAATATAATAATAATATATATACATATATATTATTATTATTATTATTATTATTATTATGTTATATATATAACAAAATTAAAAAAAAAAGGGAGAAAGGGATCGCAATAAGTCATCGACAATCAATCTGCAACCAATCTGCATCCAATCGTCATCAATCAGAGCATTTAAAGACTATTTCTGGGGTCCGACAACGCCCCGAAGCCCTCGGCTGTTGACTATCTTTCCGGCCGGGCGGACTTGAAAGGGCAAATGCCCTCCTTACGTCCCGGCGCCAGGGAGGGGACGCCGGGAGGCTGCCGAAATTTCCTCGAAAATTCGAGACTTAACCAAAATTTTGGAGAAATTGGAAAATGCTCAAATGATTATTTAATTTGAAAATAATTGCAAATATTAATTAATTGATAAAAAAATGGATCGGCAACAAATCCCCGGCAATCGACAATCGTCTGCAACCATTCGTCCTCAACAAAAGCTTCTGAAGATCAATTCCAGGGCCCGACAGCGCGCTGAAGCCCCCGGCCGGGTGGACTTGAAAGGGCAAATGCCCTCCTTACCTCCCGGCGCCGGGGAGGGGACGCCGGAAGGCTGCCGAAATTTACTCAAAAATTTGGGACTTAGAAAAATAAAATTTCTGGACTTAGGTGGATTTTGGAGAACATTTAATTAAACTTTAATCAACTTGAAACTTTAATTAACTGATCAAATATATAAACAATCAATTTGAACTTTAGATTAATTTAACTAATTGATTTAAATTAAAAAAAATCAAATATCTATTAACTAATTAATTCAAATTCAAAATAGAATCTCAATTAATTAACCTAATTTAACTAATAAATCAAGAAATTCCTCTTTTAAATCTAGATAAAATTGAATGTTAATTAATCAATAAAGGGATTAATCAACTTAATCAAATTCTAAATAACTAAATTAACCACTTAAGATTAAATCTTTAAATTCCTAACTTAAATAATTAAAATCAAGATTAAAACTTTAATTCAATTAAACAAGTGACTTAAAAAATCAAATTAAAACTTCATTTAACTTGAATCAATTTGAAAATACACCTTGACTAATTAATTGAGCCAATCAATTTAATTTAAATAATCTAATAATTTTAAAATACACTTAAACATATGAAATTTGAAATTAAAAGAAAAGTGAACATTTAACTTTAATTAAATTCATATAATTAATGCAATAACAATAAAATAAAATGCATAAATCAATGTTTTCCACCAATAATCCAACCTAAGTACAGACTAATGCTCTCCAACAAATGGCAGCTCTCCAAACAATGAAACTCTCTCCAACAACTCTTCAACAAACTAGTTCAAGCTCACTAAGATCCTCAGTTGTAGTCTAAGTTGCATCTACCTGAGAGTCCTCTAGATTGCTGGATACGAGCACCTACAAATAAATAGACAGAAATCAATAGAATTATAAATGAAATTAAATGCTGGAAAGAATAGATCTAACTTTATTAGTAAGAGCAAAGTACGGCAAAGCTAGTAAAGCAAAGTGCTGAAACAAGTAAAGCAATAGACTACTGTAGTATGAAAAGACTAAGGGCACAAAGCAAGATGCTAACACTGGTGTTGAGGGAGATGACTTGATGTATAATGCATGTAAATCGTGCTAGTGTGCATAGACAAGTCTCTTAACTTAGAAGAAATTAGTCTATTAATGATTGAAGTTAGTATCAAAATCATTAGGAGACTAATAATCTCCATAACTCATTAGGATTTTGTACTAAAGAAAATAGCAAAGTAGTTAGAAACTTCTAATACATGATACACTTCACCAGTAAACAGGAGCAAAGTATTTGTAGTGCCCACAACAACTAGCCTAAAGGTAAGAGCAGGGAGTTTGTATCAAACAAATTAGTCCACCTAAAGGATAGAATAGAGGAGCTTGTAGCGAGTAAAGTGATCCTCCTACAAACAAAAAACACAATCTCCTAGCATCTATTGAGCAAATCTCCTCTAGGAATTGTATCAAATGACAATAAAGAAGAACGCCACCGGATCCGCAACATGTGTATAAGCGGACAGAAGGCATTCGTAGGCCCTTAAATGAAATCTCGGCCTTTTTTAAATGAAATCACTTATTTAAATGGATTATATTTAAATATTTTAAAATCCCCCCTTATGTATTAAATATGATCCCACTAAACTGAAGTGCAACACACTCCCTGCATGTGCTCCGGTCAACATTTTAAAGTTACAAACATAAATGTTCGAGGATGTTGCGCAGGGTCAAATGCTACAACCTGCATCTGCTCCAACCACCACATACAATTTCAAAATCTAATGGTCTGAGAATGCTACGTGGGTCTAAATTCAAGTCTCATCCTCCTCCTTGAAAGGACTGGAGTCGACACGACTTAAATCATAAAATACCTCCCAAAATCCTACGAAAATATTAGTGACTTTAACATCACCCCGATAATGGGCGTGTTGACAGAAAATTTCAACCGGAGGGGTCAAATCTCAAATTCAATAAAAGTTAAGAATTCTTAAAATAAAATTCATCTTTTAAAAAACTTAAAACTAAAACATATCCACCTCCCGCAATCGTTTGTCGGGGGTGATAAATTTGAAATTAATCTCAGCTCACAAAGAGCGTATGTATGTCGGGTGTATCACTAAGATTCATCCTCAAATAGTCTCTTGCCAGTAGGGACATGGCACGTGCCCTCTGATCGGGTGGTTTTGCTGCAAAATGGCACCATTATATTACGATCACGGCCAAAGCCCGTATGTTCCCTAAAGGCGTCAAACCCTTGAGCGATGAATCATAGGGTATAGTCGATAGGCACAAAGCCCTCTGTCAGCTAAGGTGGATTCATATATATCCCCTTAGACAAACACCAACCCAGGTCTACAAGGTATTCTTGGACGAAGCAACCCATGGCTGCCGATAAGGTACCTTCTGTCAGGTTTGGTCGACTACCTCCTCTGACTAAGTAGACTAGGGATCATGACAGCCCGAGATGACGGAACCATGGGATCTTGATCGGGCTCGTCTTCATTCCCCCCACCACCAGTTTTAAGTTCGTGGTGATAATTTCTAAATCATGATGATAAATTTAAATCTCAAATTCAAACCCTAAAACTGTTGCTATTATATGTTGTATTTACAACATATACAACTTCTTCAATAACTAGCCTTAATCGAAAGTTCTCTCCTATTATCGGGAAGGGTAATTAACTATAGGGGCTTGCGCCTATAGGAAACCAGAACTCAGATCATAAAGTCCTCACAAAATGAGGGCGAAATCTCTGGGTAGTGTCTTATCTAAAACCCAATCTGCCTTCTGAAAATTCACCCGTAACCTAATTTTGTTAAAACTCTCCGCCGTCATCACACTATCAAATAAGAAAAATAGATTGATGACGGAGGAGAGGCCGGGAACGCATCGAATGGAATTTTCGGAGCCCACAAATATGGTTCTTCCAACCAAATAAATAATAATATTTTAAAAATAGCTCTATTGCCATGGGATTCTTACAACTCCAACCATATAACGTGCTCAATACGATGCATATTTGCCATATTGAGTCAACACCTTCCTCGATCGAGTAAGGGATCCATTTGTAATCAATAACAAACACTAGTGGAATAATTTTAATTGGGCGAGACTTGGTAATATTTCCCCTTTTTCTCAGGGTTTTTACCATAAAAAATATGGTATCTCTTACAATTCTTGCACCTCCTCTCTTTTATCTATGTATGTGCTAGTTCTTCATACAAAAAAAAACTTTTTACCTCTATGCTACCACAAATGTTCTAGCACACAATAAGTATGACTGCTCGTAATTGCCAAAAACTGATTTGATAGCCTTGCTGTCTCACGTCTTGATGTATAGAATCTTTAATTAAATATTAATTAAAACATAATATATATTTCTATAAATTCAATAAAATATTATTTTATTTTTAATTTAAATATATTAATATTTAATCTTTTTATTTAATAGTTATATATATATATAAACATATTTTTTAAATTTAAGCAGAAATATAAAATCTTTATGTAATTAAAATTAATTAACTTTTAATTAAATCATAATATAAGCTAAATTAATTAATCATATTTTAAAATAAAATAAATATATACAATAGAATTAAAAAAATTAATTTTGGTATACATGAATATGAAAAATTAATTTCCTTATTCATGAATACGGACATTAAGCTTCCCTATTTGCTCCTAAATTCTTTCTAATTGAGCTCCTTCACCTTAATTATTTTTGCTTATGCTCCTCATAAATTCGTCCAACTCCAAACAACTTCAAATTTTCAAGGAATTTTCATCAAGTCTTATTAACTTTTGGATTAAATTTCATGAAAGTTTTAGTTTATTTGGAGGTTCAAATCTCAAACACTATTTCCTAGGTTAATAAGGTCCCTTGATTGACCTAGAATTTAGAAAATATCAATAAAAGTCTAATTTATCTCTAAAAAACATAAAATAGATTTTTAATAGAGTCCTGATGATTTTGAAAATAAAGATAGTTAAATATATGTAATCATATTTTTTAGAACTATGTTATTCTTTTATGCATTCTATTTTAATGTTTTGTTATATATTGATGAATATTTTATTTTATTAGAATACTTACTTTAAACCACAACATCAACAACAATAACATCAAGCCTTAATCCAATTATGTGGGGTTGGCTACATGAAGCCTTTTCTTCATTGTGTCCTATTAAGAGTTAAAGTCTCATTTTAATTTAATGAAAAATGTCATTTCTAATATTTTCTAACCAATTCTTTTCAGGTCAACCTCTACCTTTCTTAACATAGGTCAAATCCAATACATTCACTCTCCTAATCAAGTCATCAGAAAGCTGACATTTTATATGTCCAAACCATTTAAGGCTACTCTCTCTAATCTTATCTGGCATTGGAGCTACTCCAACCTTTTTTACTTATATATTTGTTTTGCATTCTATCTCTAAGAGCGAAGCAACTCATCAACCTAAGCATCCTCATCTGTGTAATACTTAACTTAATTTCTCTTTTAATGGCCATCATTCTATGCCATAAAGCATTGTAGGTCTCTCCACCATTTTATAGAATTTTCCCTTATATTTGAGGGGCACTTTTCCATCACACAACAGGCCTGATGCATTCCTCCACTTCAACCATCCAACTTGAATTCTACTAATAAAATCCTCATCTAATTCAACATTCATTTGAACAATAAACCAATATATCTAAAATTGCTGTTGTCAGGTCCCGAGCCATGGATGAAAAAAGTTGAGGGTTGCGTTAAATAGTTGATAGCTAGTGTAAAACTTGTCGAATAATCATAATATTTAATCACTACAATCAAACCAAAATAACTACAATAAAATCAAAACTTATTTACTTGCAAAACCAAAACCTTCATGTGTACAAAATAAATTTGTAACATATTATGTGCAGAACTAAAACCAAAACTTGCTAGTTTGCTTATGATAAACCTATGTTATTTTTATGGTAGGCTTCTCTAGAAATAATTTTTTTCTATAAGATACATAATAAAAATACTAAAACCAACTAGACATAATACTCAAGAATTCAAATAAAATAGAAAGCCTTTAAAACTAAAAATAGAACTTCACAAGAACTAGTAACATTTGCACATCCTTCATGGTCAGGCTACTTGATTTCAGTGGCTAGGTTGTAAGTCCAAATTCCCAGAAGTTAAAATATCCTAACTTATCCTACATTGTATATAGACTTTGACATCATGGTTTTAAATTGATTAGATAGCTTTTATTGGCATTTCTTTCCAAACGGGATTGTAAGTCAAGTAGAATCAGAACTACCTAAGCCTTTGAAAGGTTCGAAGTTGTAAGCACCTTGCATTTTATTAAACTTATGTTTAAGTTGCTACTTGTATAGTGGTTCTTACCTTAACTTTAAAATCCAAGACTAATAATTTTTCATTTGGTACATCATAAGTCCTCACCTCATGGGCCTTTTCCTATATTGTGTTTATGAGCTCCAATTAAAAAAAAAATGAATAATTCTAATCATTCATTTAAATCTTTTAAATTTTAAAGCTTAGCATATGATAGTTTGGAGTGTTTATGAGCATCTCATAATCCAATTCTCTCTATTCTTCTTCCTTTGACATCTTAAAAACAATTATTCCAATTTGAATCAAACCTATTTAAAGTTTCAAAAGAATCCTTTTTTAAGCTTTAAAATCATAAAAAAATATTTGTCACTATTTTAATCGAGTGTATTATTAGGAGATTGATTCTTTTAGATTGCAATTAAAAAATAAAGGTTTACCTTTATACGGAACTTATATTGCAAAGTAAAATAAACTCCATCTTACATATTTACATAAGGAAAAGTCTCTAGGAATGTAGATATTGTTTAAAACTCTTTTTTTTAAAATTTTTTAAAATCTATTATAAAATATGGTTTTAGTCTTTATAGATGGTATGTTATTCTCAACGTCATATTTCAAAAAAAAAAATAAATATTTCAAATATGTAGCTTATTTTCTCCACAACCGTCTTGTTCAGGACACTAATGTATCATTTAGTCTTGTAGTCTATTTTCTCTACTACGAGTATTATTTTTTATATAGTTCAAGTACCATGATGTTCTTCGCCCTTCGGTAAATATAAGCTTCCCTTTCTTGGGTATGATTAGCAGGTTGGCATAGTCATCAGCTCAGTTCGACATTTATCATGGAGCTTTCGTGATGCATATATATTAGATTTTTCACTTCACTTAATAATTTATTATTATAAGTATAGTTTTTAAAATAAATGATCAAACGATTACTGAATTAATAATTATTTTATTTTTTGGATAAATTTTGATTTGAATCTTTCATAAAGTTATTATTATTATTATTAAATGGATTTAAGTTTAAACTTAAAGTTAATTTAGATTGTACATTTGAGACATTATTACTTCTATAGATATTTCGACTTTCTTGTTCTTATAAGCCATATTTTGTGTGAGTATATTCCGCAACAGTTTAAGGACCAGCATGGTAGATTGACAAAGTGCTATTTTTAGCAGCGGTTAGAACCGATGCAAAATAGCAGATGTGCAGCGTCATAACTGCCATAAATATCATTAAAAGAAACTGATTTCTATAGTTGTTGCGGTTATAGGCACCACAATTCTGTATGTTGCAGCGGTCATAACCGCCACCAAATATCAAACCAAAAAACTGATTTCCAAAATTGTGGCGTTTATAACTGTCAGAATCTTATATGTTGTGGCGGTTACGATTATAACCGCCAACCGCCACAAATGTATATAATTTTTTTTTAAATATAGAACCTGAATGGCCACTGCAATCTCATATGCACATCAGTCAAACATGGAACTCAACTTGAAGATCCAAAAGTCAATTACTCTGTACAACTGGATAAGCTACATACAGCAACAACTATATTTTGGGTGGATTCAAGAATGATAGCTGATTACAAAAATCTTGGAGATGTTGTCTGCATTGATAAAACTTGCTGATGATAGCTATTTGGACTGCTTGTGGGTGTGAATAACCACAAACAACTTATCGTTTTGTGGTTATTATTGAAAATCAAAACGAATCAAGTGTGAATGGATCTAAATTTGTAGCCATCAATCTTAGAAAATTTTGCAAAATCAAGTGTGAATGGATCTAAAATTTTGCAAAACTAAGATTGTATAAGTGCTAAATACTAAATTTGGTGTACCATTTACTTCCCTCAATCTGTCAACGAAAGAATGTAAGTTCTCAATCAGAATTCGTCACTTCTTTTGTCCAAAGTTCAAACTGACAAGTTAGAAACATCTAAATACATAATATAAAAAACCATTAATTTATCTCTATTTAATTTTGCCACATATTGATCTTAATATTTGCGTATCTTCACTACTAAAAAAATAGGGCCTCATTACTATGATTTAATTTTCATTTGAGAAAACCATCATAGATGAGCATATATATGGTTAGGTTACTCTAGGAATGAAAAGAACACAAAAATAGGAATGAAACCACAAAGCTGCACAAACATTTCAACTCAATCCAACAACAACAACAACAACAACAACAAGCCTTTGTCCCACTACGTGGGGTCGGCAACATGAATCCTTTTTCTCCATTGTGTCCGGTTCAAAGTCAAATTCTCGTTTAAATCTAATAGAGAAAGGTCATTTCTAATATTTTCTAACCAAGTCTTTTTAGGTCTACCCCTACCTTTCTTAACATAAGTCAAATCTAATACCTCTACTTTCCTAACTGGGTCATCGGAAGGCCGCCGTTTTATGTGACCAAACCATCTAAGGCGACTCTCTCTAATCTTATCCTCCACTGGAGCTACTCCAACCTTTTCACGTATATGCTCATTTCGTATCCTGTCTCTAAGAGTAAATCCACTCATCCACCTAAGCATCCTCATCTCCGCAACACATAACTTAGTATTGTGCTTCTCTTTTAATGGCCAACATTCTGCACCATAAAGCATTGCAGGTCTCACCACCATCTTATAGAATTTTCCCTTAAGTTTAAGGGGGACTTTTCTATCACACAACAAGCCCGATGCATTCCTCCACTTCAACCATCCAACTTGAATTCTACTGATAACATCCCCATCTATTTCACCATCACTCTGAACAATAGATCCAAGATATCTAAAACGTGTACTCTTATTAATGACTCGATCGCCCAAAGTCACAATCCCCTCACTAGGTCTATTACTGCTAAAATTACACTCCATATATTCAGTTTTAGATCTACTCAAGCGAAAACCTTTAGACTCTAAGGTTGATCTCCAGACTTCAAGTTTACCTTCAACTCCCTCTTTAGTCTTGTCAACAAGAAGAATATCATCAGCAAAAAGCATACACCAGGGTACATCCTCTTGTAAATGTCTAGTGAGAACATCCATGACTAACGCGAAAAGATATGGGCTTAAAGCTGATCCTTGATGTAATCCAACCGAAATAGGGGAATACTTGGTCAAACCACCTTGTGTTTGAACACAAGTAGTAGCTCCTTCATACATATCTTTAATGATTTGAATATAAGCATTATTAACTCCTTTCTTTTCAAGAACTCTCCATAGCACTTCTCTTGGAACTTTATCATATGCTTTCTCTAAATCAATAAATATCATATGTAGATCCTCCTTATTCTCCCTATATTTCTCCATCAAACCTCTCAATAAATGTATGGCTTCCATAGTAGACCTACCAGGCATGAATCCAAATTGATTTTGAGAAACATTAGTATCACGCCGCAGCCTACGCTCCATAACTCGCTCCCGTAGTTTTAAAGTGTGACACATTAACTTAATTCCTCTATAATTCGCACAATCTTGTGCATCACCTTTATTCTTATAAATAGGAATCAATACACTCATTCTCCACACATCTGGCATCTTTTTAGTCTTCAAAATATTATTAAAAAGTTTAGTTAGCCAAGAAATTCCTTCATCTCCTAAGCATTTCCACATCTCTATTGGGATATCATCAGGTCCAACAGCTTTTCCACACTTCATTTTCTTTAAAGCCTCTCTAACTTCTGTTTTACTAATACGCCGATAAAAACAGAAATCTTTATTATCATTTAGGATGCTAAGGTCACTAAAGTCAATTGTATTCCTACAATCTTCATTAAAAAGTTTATCAAAATATCTCATCCACCTTTGTTGAATATCATCTTCTAAGAAAAGTACTTTTTGATCTTCATCCTTAATACACTTCACTTGAATTAAATCCTTACTACTCCTATCTCTTTGTTTGGCTAGCTTATACATATATCTTTCTCCCTCCTTAGTATCTAATCTATTATATAAATCATTAAAAGCTAAGATCTTTGCATCACATATTGTTTTCTTAGAATCCTTACATGCCTCTTTATATCTTTCCCAATTATCAGAATTTTTACATCTAAACCAATTTTTATAACAAATCTTCTTATTTTTTATCTTTTCTTGCACAATTGGATTCCACCACCAGCTATTTTTACTATTAGGGGCTTTTCCCTTTGATACTCCAAACACATCTTTTGCAATATTTTTAATATCACTAGCCACTTTTTCCCACATAATATTAGCATCCTCATGCACAAATAAAATCTTAGAATCTAAAATCTTACTCTCAAAAATATTTTTATTACTATTCTTTAAATGCCCCCATCTAATCCTAGAAAATCGCTTTACTTTATTTTTAATTTTCTGTCCTTTCATCTTAAAGTCTAAAACTAATAAGCGATGTTGGGTACATAAACTTTCACTCGGAATAACTTTACAATCTTTGCAATCTAAACGATCTACTTTTCAACTCAATCCAAAAAAAAAAAAAAAAAAAGGTAAAACAAAAGAAATATGATGAAATTGTTCCAAATAAACCACAAGTTAGGCATGGACGATAGAGTAGGGCCGCTTGTGTGAGCTGAGGATTGGGGACAAACCGGCGAATAAGATGAAGAAGTAGAAGCGTGCGATTGGGATGAGTGATAGACGAGCTAGGGCATCGACACTTGCTCCGATCGAAGGCTAAGGTCACATGTGTGGAATGAACAAAAACAAGAAGAGGGAAGAATTAGGGCAAGCCAAGCATCGAGATGTGTATAAGATCGGGATTTTGGTAGCGGTAAAAACCGGTGCTATTTGCATCGGTTAAAACTAGTACAAATTGCAGTGGTCTAAACCATTGCTAATTTAGGATTTTGACGACGATTATCAAACCGCCTCAACTAATTATAACTACTGCAAAAACTTCTTTTTTTGGGTAGTGCAAGTTCAATGTTTATTACTTCTAAACTAAGAGAAGAGCAATCATCTTTAGAATTCCTTCAAAAAAATGTACCTTTAAGATGTTGAACATTTCTTCTGTTATATGTGATTTCTATTTCCTTCTTCAATTGTGTATGTATGTGCTCCATTATTACTCATGATGTCCGTGTAGCACAATGCTTAGCATCTTTAGCTTAACCATAGATGTTTGTGGCTTATTAGGATGGGCCTTGTGACAAATTCGCTTAAGTTTATAAATCCCCCTTTATGAATAGAATTACGAGGGCCAATTATAATCTTTATTTAGTACCACATGAGGATGTCAAACACATCATTTATCCTAAAGCTACTAGTCAAATTATCTCTGCCTTCTCTCCTTGCTAAAGATTTCTAAGAAATATAGTGCTCCGAGGGAAGATAAAGAGGAATAAGCTAGAGATCCCAAGTTATCAAGATGGTCTATTTTCTATGCTACCAATCAAAATTCTTAGTGATGTTAGATTGGATTGAAGGAAGAAAATCAATTTAACAAGTCTTATTAAGCGAGAGGTGGGGTTGAAGTTGGGAACAAATTCTCTATGGTTGCAAAGCACAATAAAAAGTATGTTTAGGGTAGTATTATGACTTTTCTTCTTGAAAAATAAGATATGTATGTGTGTGTGAAGATAGATAGATAGATAGATAGAGAGAGAGAGAGAGAGAGAGAGAGAGAGAGAGAGAGAGAGAGAGAGAGAGAGAGAGAACCATTATTTCTATTTGTTTATTCGTCGAGCTAAAGTGAACGGTAGATATGGGCGGATCCCTATTGTATCAAGGGTGGGCAAATGCCCACCCTCAAAAAAAAAATTTTTAATATTTGGAGGGGATATTTTGGAATATTTTGGGTATTTTGGGTATTTTGCCCCCCCCTCAAAAATTATTTTTGTCCTAATTTTATCAATCTTAAACGTCTTTGTCCATCCCATACAAAATTTTTTTTTTGCCCACCCTGAAAAAAGAAGCTTGATCCGCCCTTGATGGTAGATTTTGATAATAAAAAATACACGAAGAAATTTGGATAGATAATTTCTATTAAGTTTGAGCAATGAAAGCTATTTGATCCGGACACTTTAAGCATACGAAGATAAGATTTTAGAATAGGAAAACCTTCTATATTTTTAATGCGTAAGAGCAACAAAAATAAAATATTGAATGTATGTAGGCAAGAATATGGGTGAAGAGGTGATTACCTTAAACATCTAACCTAGGTATTAAGATTTTTTCTTATTAGTAAAACATCTATTTTCAAAGTTCAAATAATTTTAAAATGTCATATGAAGACTTATTAGTGATTCCCATAATTCCCTCAATTCATTTTTAAAAATTTAAGACTTTGATCTTTGGTAAAAATCAATATACAAAATTAATAGATTTTAGAGGCATTAGTAAACTCTTATAGGCCTTCAAAAGGTTAATGAGTTTTTGCAAAATATTGTGTTGCTCCAATAAGAGACATAGTTTTGAAAAATGTCCAGAGTAGCAACCATCAATCAGGCAGGCAAAGCACCAAAGATCCAATCCAGCTGAAGATTCATAGAGAACTCACAAAATCAGAAAAGAAGAATAGTTAGATAATCTCTAGATGGGAAAATAGTGAAACCAAAAAAACTAAACTAGGAATACAGGACCGTAGCAATACCAAGAGCTAAAAGAAAATCATGGGAAAAGAAAATGAGATAGCAAAAGCATAGAGCCAACAAGCCAAAGGAAAGGAAAATCCATGAAAAGAATAAGGAAGAGAACCCCAAGTGTACTGCACACCTGCATAATACCTAGAACGGGCCATGAATAAGCAGAGAAACTCTAGAAAAGGGATGACCAACCAAATATATTAAAGTAGTTATCAATACCACTTAATTTGCCCTGATATAATGTACAAAAACAAAAATTCATCTCTGGAGATAAAAAACAAAATAGCGATGACCAAAAGTATAGAAGACATGAATAATTTAAAGATCAGGAAAATGTAGTATCAGAATTTTGCCCAACCATAGAAAAAATTACTATACTAACTGCTCAAAATAATCCAATTACCAAGATAAACACTAAAGAGACAGTAGTGGGCTTAAATATTATCAGTGATGATCAAAGTAGCCGCTATAGCCAACCTAATTACACAGAAACTATTTCACATAAATAAAGTTGATATGTCAGTTAAAAAATTATCTTGATCGGGCACGAATCTCGAGGAAAAAACAAGTTGGAAACTTCAAAAATTAATTCGGAGACCATTTAAACTCCGATTTCAGCAAGCCTATAGTCGAACTGAGCGTCTCGGAAATACGAACGCAACGACACCAAATTTGACTCAATCCGAGCCCAAATGAGTCCAAATCAACTACCCGAAGCGCTGTTGGAAGCATCGAACAACAATTTGAGTTACCAAACGGTCTCCGATTTTGACGAGCTTATAGTCGAATCGAGCAGCTCGACGAGACGAATCTAACGAGCTCAAGATCGCAGAATTCTGATACCATTAAGACCTTAAGATGCTCAATAAACGGTTCATGATCAAGGGATTCAATATCAGCCGTTCATCCGGATCGCTCCTTATTTGCCCCTGATCCCTCATCTATTTACGGGCTATGCCACTCCAGAAAAACTATAAATAACCCCTCATTTTTCTTAAGAGGGGACCCAAGCCAAGAAGCCAAGAAGCCAAGGAGAAGAAGAAGAGAAGAAGAAGAGAAGAGAAGGCTAGGAGGGAACAGCTCCTCCTCGACCACCGCCGGAACATCACCGGAGCATCGCAAAAGCACCACCGGGCGCCCGAGGGACGCCGGAGCTCTGCCCGACGCCGGAGCAACGTCGGAATTCTGCCCGACGCCGGAATTCTACCCGACGCCCGAGTGACGCCGGAATTCTTTCCAAGTGACGCCGGAATTCTGTCAGACACCTGAGTGACATCGGAACTCTGCTTAACTGATACTCATTGTAATCTGATCGTCTTGAATTTAACGGACGAATCAGCCTCGTGTATTTCATACAACACTAGTGGAACTTTTTCAACTGGGCGTGGCCCCGTGGTTTTTCCCCTTTTCCAGGGCTTTCCACGTAAAAATTCTGGTGATCTTTCATTCTTCTGTTTGTGTGCTGGATATATGTACAACGCTGAGACGAAAATTTAAATTCTATCGCCGCGTATATTCAAGTCCGCAACAAAAGTAAACTTCAACTGCATAATAGCATTGATCAGTTTTATAAAAGGAAATCCAAACATTGCCATCCTAGATGATCTTAACATTACTACAATACCTAAATTCAATGTAATCTGATCCTAAAATTGAGTTGTAGCACGACAAGTTTCGCAATGATTGGATAAAATATTTTCAATCATAGCTACAAAATTCAAACTCCCTCCACACAAAACACTAATCAGAGAAATAAAAACATAAACAATTCCCAACTAGATGGCCCAAGCAGCCATCTGAGTCCAGTCAACCAGACCCACAGACATACAGCATTATCGGCAGAAAAGAAAAGAATTGAAAGCTTACTTAACAGGACTCAGATTATGAAAGCCTTTGAGATTTCATAATTCCATTAAGAGAAATGAATTGCACACTTTGCTTGAAGGAAGTTTTTCATATTTCGCTGTTAATGAGCTAGTCCTTTTTAACATAATATTGCTTCGACAGTACACTATTTCACTCGTGCTTATTTAATTGTCTTTTATCTTAATGGTTTCGATTCATAAGGATATTTGATTTGAATTTATTAAAAGTTCTGAAAGCCTAATTCTCTTCACGCCCCACCTCTTGGGACCGTATAAAATCAACAAAATTATACCCTTCGGCCATCGCTAACATTGAAAATAACAAATGCTAATCCTCACTGTATTTAGTCAGTCTTCTCGTATGAAATAGTAAGAAGCTTGTATTCAATTAGTTCTTTTGAGCTCTATATTTAATGAGCCTAACCTAGGGGTGTAATCAAGTCAAGCTGACTCACGGGCAGGCTCAGGCTCGACTGGTTTAAAGGCTTGACAAGTCAAGTTTATCGAGCTCGCGAGTCAAGCTCGAACAGGATTTCTGCGGGCAGGAAATTTCTGTGGGCAGGAAATTTCCGCGGGCAGGGAAGTTTCCTGAGCGGGACGACATTGACTACCGCCGAGGCTTGGAGCTGGCTCAAGCTCATTTACAGTGGGACGAGCTCGAGCTCGCCTTTTGAGCTTGACTCGAACTCGAGCTCAAGCTTGCTTTCTAACTGACGAGCTGAGCTTGTTAGTGCCAAAACTCAACTCATTTACACCAGTAGCCTACCGAACTTACACTTGTTTATCGATGATCGGATTGCTTTGCTTAGAGAGAAATAAGTATGATATATATATATATAAGTATGATATATATATATATATATAAGTATGATATATATATATATATATATATATATATATATATATATATATATATATATATATATATATATATATATATGCACAACGAATTTCATATATTTTAGATTTTTTTTAACCATTAATTAAAATTATCTTAATAATTAGTTTTAAAAAAACCCTTTGTATGTTTTATTTATAAAAAAATATGAATTTTATTAAGGCTTCGTTTGTAGCCTAACCGAACATAGAGGCTTTTTTCTTGTATGATAGGTCTTCAAATGAAATAATAAAAGGATTAAGGCTTCGTTTGGGACGGCTTTTTTATTGCTTCTTAAAGTGGAGTTCTAGTTAAAAAATTAAAATTTTTGTACTAAAATTCTATTTTAAGAAGCAGTAAAAACGCCGTCCCGAACGAAGCCTAAGAAGACAATGATTAACTTTCTAGTATGACATGATGTGCGAAGATTTACATTATTTATCATATTAATAATTGTATCTATTATATTTCTTTGACCCTCCTATTACAAAAAAAATAAAAAATAAAAGTAATAATAATAACATAACTCTATATGTTAAATAATTATTCTTAATTAAAAAATTAATATAATAATAAAAATAAGTAATCATTATTTTGGTATTTGATCAAGTTTTAACTAATTTCTTAAATATTAGCAATGTGCACTTGCCCTGCATCTCCTCCCCATGCTAAACCCATATGCCCCATTCCCCCTATTGTCTAAAAAGCCCTCCCTTTCCCTTCATACTCCCTTAATTGCTACACAATTGCACTAATTGGTTGAATTTTTCGGTTGGTCTCTATAGACCTACTTCTAACTACAACCTTTCCAACTATCTTCCCCCTATTATTGTGGGTTATCCCTATCATCAACATCGAGTCATGGCTACCTTGCTCTTGTAGTATGACTCTCTAGGACTTGAATCCTCTCAATGCCAGTATATTCTTGTCATTCTTAATGATTTAATTTCCTCTCTAGGTTTCCATATGAGGGTTTCTTCATTCATGGATCCTTTTATAACATCCAGTCTTATTTACCCCTATTTGATGAATCTAAACATCACCCATACTTGATGGATTTGCTTTATTAGGATTAATGTTTTGTTTGAACTTATCTAAGTCAGATCCTCCCTCTTTAGGTTTGGTTGCACTCCTCCACTAAAATCATACTATTATGGGTAATGGGTTACTATCAATTATCTTTCCTTATGTGGTTTGTGAGCACTTCTATGCAGCTTTCTTCCTAGATAAATTCAAACGTATGCCAATCTGTTGTAGTGGGGGTAATATTTCTTTGACACTATTTGTTGAAGTGATGAATAAATTGGTAGCTTTAGTTTATCTTCTACTTATTGGAAAATTCTTTGGTCAAATGCTTACAATGCTATTTATTGGGAATTTTTTAAGGCTCATTACCCTTATGGTGGTATCTCATTCTCCTTACTAAACAATATTAGATAGGTTGGAATATTATATGACTATATTTATGAATAAGATTTTGAGTATTGAAGGTCTCTTCTTGAGAATAAAAAAATTGTTGTCAGACTTTGAGAATTTAATGAGTGTCTGTTTGCACCAATTTAAATTTATATTTTGACAACTTAGAATTAATATTTTTGATCAAACTGTAATGTGTATGCATACTAGTCTATTTTGTAAACATTTACCAGTAGATGCATCGACTTTTTCTCTTTTTAAACCATATTTTGCTATATTTCAAATAATGTTACTTACTAGTTTTCCTTCTTATATTTGGGTTGGCTCATAGGATGGTGGTTATAGACAAATGATGGTGATTGATAGATTTTGAAATTTTATTTATGATGTCATTTATTTAGGCATGAGATATCTTATTGTTATTAAGTAATAGTTAGTTTGGTGGCAACACCATTTGCATGAAAAACCCTACTTTAGCATATTATAATCCACTTCTTTAGTTGGTTCCTACTAATGCTATTACATTGATGCCTTCATCTCCTTTTGGGACACCCACTTTAATACAAAAAAAATCAAGGAAATACAAAAGGTTATGCTGATTAAGAGATTTAAAATCATCTTCCAACTCAAGTTCATATGGTGTCACCCAATTAACTCCCTTTTGAAGATCATCAATTTCATATTGTTCTAATTGGTGATTGAAAGGATTTCCCAAATTTTTTTTATGCTCTCAATTATTTGGGCATGAGGTATCTAGTTGTAGATGTGCAAAAATTTAACTTGGTATCAACATCATTACCATAAAACCTTTATATTACCATAATTTGATCCATTTCTTCTTTTGGTTCCTGCAAGTATTATTTGCATTATACCTTCATCTCTTTTTGGGATTCTCTCATTAATACAACAAGATAAAGATGATCCAACAATTTTTTTTGATCAAGATTCCAAAATCATCCTCCTACTTAAGTTCACGAGGTGATACCCATTGAACTCCTTTTTATAGATTATGAGTTCCCTACTGCTCCAAATCTATGTGAACCTGCTCTATACTAGGGTTGTTTTTCATCTATTCTTACTCCTCATATACTTCCTCCAATCAAACTATAACAAAATAATATGCTTCATCAATTGTCTCTTCCAAGAAACTCTCATTCTTTAATAACCAAATGATTTATTAATATTTTCTAGGATCATCATTTTTGAATCTTGGTAAAATCCCAAAACACTCCCTCATATAACTTGTGGTGGTTCTTTTGATTACAAACTGTACTTCTAGTATTAAAGTTCCTTAATGAACTTAGAATTAAATGAACAAGAGTAAACATCATCTAAAAACTTTGCTCCATACACTTCAAATTTGAGTGAAATTAATTATAGAGGCTCCGATAAGCTTAAAAAAATATCAAAATTGCGTCTAAAACATCAATAAATGTTATACTGTATTGCAAAAACACTAGAATAGGCCTATCTCAGTTCAAAATCATACTAGGACTTGGTTGGGTCAATTGATCGATTACGATTTCCTGCTAACAACATATCGATTGCACGATCACCCATCCTTTTCGGCACTTAAAAATAGTAATGAACTTTTTTGAAAAGAACACCATATGTTTCTTTTTGAATATTTTAATTAACAAAATGTAGAGTCCCCTCGTAGGCTCTATTACATCTTTAGCAAGAGTATCAAACTACCCATCCTTGGTGCAGTTGTGAGAAAATATCACATATTCTAATTTCTCTTTAGCATGCTCCCATTCTTTCTTTCAAAAGTGGTCAAACACTATCCTATATAAGTTGAGTGTTATTCCCTGTCCCCTTGTAGGCTCCAATGCATCTCTTCTAAGAGAATGGAACTATCCTTATAGGATGAGTTTCAAGAAAAACTCTCATCTGATTTCCTTATTATAGGCTTCAGTTCCTAAAAGTGATTAGACATTTTTTTGTATAGGTGAAACATAGTTCTTCCACATATGCTCTAGTGCATATCTAACAAGTGTACTAAGCTATAATTTTTAGGCAAATTTGTAATGAAAAGTCATCTGGATGAAGGTTTAACATCATGTTATACAGGCTAGAGCAGAAATCTATATGCCGGTCAATATAAAAAATACCTAAATTAATCCATTCAAGTGTATTATGTGATATGCTGTAGAAAAGACTATCATATAAATCAATGCAATAGTGTTAATTATCAGTTTATGTTAATATCATAAATATGATCTCCATGCCATGTTATATATATCAATATGTATATAGCTATGCATGTTATATATATATATATATATATATATATATATATATATATATATATATATATATATATATATATATATATATATATATATATATATATATATCATATATTAGAATCAAGTATATCAAGCTCTTGAAACAATCTTATCATATATCTTGTAAATGTATCATGTCATATCATATAATTTATGCATGTCTTATGTCATGTTATGTCTAATCATATGAAATCATGCATCTACACATATCATATAACATTTATGTAAATAAGGACATTTGGCTCATGTGGTGTTTTTCTTGTATCTGCCATATCATGTGACATCCCAAGAGCTAATATGGAAGAATTATTTCTTTTATTTTTAAATTATTCTACTAGAGCCACTATTTTTTGTTTTTAATTAAAGCCAGTGGAAACAGCCATATACATAAATCATTCAATCCAATCAAAATCTATTTACAATAGCCAGAAGTTCAAACAATACATTAGTTGAGATTTTTTTGTCTCCTAACTATAAAAGAATTAAACCCAAACATACATAAATCAAAATAAAACCTAGAACCCTGATCTACCTCACTCAACTGGATATTGACTCCATCTTGAAAAACATATAACATCACAGATTAAGCTAAAAGTTTAGTAGGTTACCATAATGTATTACTGAAATAAAGGCAAGGCAATATAAGTACTATGCTTGTGATCATTCCATCCATATCGATCTACACATGTAGTAGAAAGAACAAGCGGTAGTCAATATGATCAGTGTCATTTCATATGCATAATGGAAATCAATACAAGCAATGTGACATAAAATTAGTGATTAGTGGCCATATAAAGAATCAGTATGTAATGTTATTCCAATACCTATGCCAAGTTACAATACCATAGGTCTATTATTAATCTATGCATGTCTATAACTTAGACTTTATTTTAACCTATAGGCTATCTCAGGCATATCAATCTACCTATCATATTAAGTAATTATTACACAGTTGCTCATACATGCATGTCATATAATATCAATATCATATACAATATGCTATATATATCATATAATTCATATATGTCATATGTCTTCGTATCAATCTTATCAGTCTTATTAGTCTTTTAATATGCTTGCATCACTCATGCTCTGTGTCATGTTATCTTAGGTCACTTATACAATTTATCAAGTATGTTCATATTATAAGTATACAAGTCATGTGAATTTCTTGTAAGAAGTCATCACTTTCTACCCATTGGCATATCAAATTATATCAATCAATCACCTTTACCTCCCTTTTTATATCACTTAGAATTACACCATAAATCATACTTAAAGAAATACCAATCAGCCCACCCTCCTGTATAGGGTAACATATTTCTATCCAACCTAAATAAGTCAATCATCTCCAACCAACCTTTCTTATTTATATATATATTTCACATTATATAAAGCATAATAATAAACATCATATACACATCACATGTAAAAAATATAACATGTAGATCTATCCAATATGCTCATTAATATGCATCTATTATTTCAAAATGCAAGTTAGACTAGATAAATTAAAAATTAATATATATCATGTATTTCATATCCATATGTAGTACATTGGCTCCTAATCTTTGCATAATCATTATTATACAACAAATTTTAATTTAAAAATTATTTATATATATGCAAAACTAATTGATTAAATTTCTATATTAACTAATTAAAATTCTCTTAATGATGATATGTAGCACAAATTAAATGTTATGCAGTGAAAGTTTACTAGAATGGAGATATTGTATTTTTATCAATTTTAGGAGGGAGAAAATAGATAAAATAGGAAATCATTGTAAAATAAGGTAGGGTTAATGTTACCTACCAAGATTAGAATGCTTTTTAAAATTATAGCAATGGAAAACACTGACCTAATCCCTGCTCTTTCTCTCTCACTCTCCTCTTTCCTCCTTCTGTCTCTTCCTTTGTCCCCTCTTCACTTCCTTCTCTCACTTAGCTAGGGAATGGAATGGGGTGGGAAATGGTGGGTGAGGGTTTATATTATAATGTTTTTTGATATTTTATTTAAAAAAAATAAAATTTTAGACACAGCACCATAGCACTCCCTTAAATCCCATGAAACTTGAGAGATTGGCTCTGGTGTGTTTACAAAACCAAATTTTCTTATGAATTCATTTTAAAAATTGTGGGTTACTACATTTTACCCACCTTAAGAAAAATGTCATCCTCAATATTTCTTACTACAAACCACTAATAGATATAATAGAATTATTGATTCCTGGTAACATCATCATATCAATATATATTTATTTACTTAGACTTTTTTGCATGTCAATCAATCAGTCATATACCATAAAATAAAATGCATGTCAATTATAAGTAATAAAGTTTATAGTAAAGAACTATACCAATGGACCTCTTAGGTTCATCTCTCACTTTCCATTGACTTAAACTATATAGTAGGGGTTCTGTCATCACTTATGATGTGGGTTGCCCCTGACTCTCACTCACATTCACCTTCCTACCACCAGTTTTTCTCATAAAACCTTGACTAAAATTTTTTGATCCTATAATCCTCTTCCCTCATGCTTGTCTAAACTTGTTTTTCTTAGATCTAGATCTCTCTCCATATCTTCTTGCAGATAGTTAATCATCCTATGTCCATATTGATCATATATGCAATACTATGCTGTGATCAGATAACACTACCCTCCATGCCTCATGCCACATCTAGGGCACTCTAGTAAGCTACTAGTTAGTACCATGGATCCTCTCTTGACATCAACAAACTTGTTTCTCTTCTCACTCTCCTCTTATCACTTCTTCACTAGCTCTCTCCTTATTTATATAATTCCTGAATTAAGGAATAACAAAATAATTTTTCACTAGTTTGGTTCTCTCAACTAACTCTAAAAACTCTTGAGTTCTTAATGGTACAACTGAGTGTCTCTATTAGTATTTCAATACTCTCAAGAACCTGTGACATTTTTCATAAGAAGTGTTGATCCATTAAGGTGAATACCTAGGCAATGCAATAAACTCATCATATAGCATCATTATCCCATTCCCTTACCCTAAGCTCAAGAAAGCCTTCTACATTTACTATTATGCTGACAGGGGCTCAAACTAATCTCTAAAAACATTAACAAACTGTACCCATGTAACTTATTTTTTCATATATCCTTGGATTTTCTCCCATTATTATCTTATCTACCCTCTCTCAGTTTGACCCTCAACTAGAAACACTATTAGGGGTACTTTTCTTTTTTCTGGATACCATATACTATCACATATTATCTCTATCCTTAGTAGCCAGTCTTCTGCTACATATGGTTCTACTACTCTCTTAAAAAGCCAATGCTTCAATTTATGGAACATCATTAAGTGCTTATCTTCTTCAGTTTCCTTATTCCAAGCTTTCTTACTCTATGCATCACTCATCAACTGTACTATCATGCTGTTGACCTCATTTTTGTATGAGGTTAGTAGGACCAATCCAGACCTTAGGATCCTTTCAGTCTTTAGGATCAACCTTGACCTTAGGATCAATCTGATCTTATATCAATCTAGATCTCAATATAATTTTAAGCCTCTAATTAATCTAGATCTTAGTTCAATCTAGATTCAATTTCTAGACTTATTTTGGACTTTAGGACTTATCCTAGATCTTAGGATTTCTAGATCTTAAGATTCATCTAGATCCTAAATCTTAGGATTTCAAATCCCAGTATTTTTAGATTTTAGGGTTATTCTAGACCTCAGACCCTAGGATATACTCTAGACCCTAGGATTCCTCCAGATCCATCTAGATCTTAGGATATACCTATACCCTAGGATCTTCCTAAAAATCAGACTTTAGAATCTACTCTAGATCCTAAGCTCCTTTTAGATCCCAAATCTTAGGATTCCTAGATCCTAGGATTCTTCTAGATCCTAGGATTTTCCCAGATCCCAAGCCTTAGGATGTTTCCTAGATTCCAGACACCCAAGATCTATTCTAGATCCTGGGATTCTTCCAGACTTCAGATCCTAGGATCTACCTATATCCTAGACCTACCCAGACTCTAGATCAATATAGGTCTTAGGATTATCCTAGACCTTAGATCTATCCAGACCTCAAATCTATTCAAACTCTAGACCAACCCAGACTTTAAATCAACCCATTCAAGATTCAAATCAATCCAGAGCTTAATTCAATTTAAACCCCTGATCAATCCTGGCCTTTAAACAATTTAGATTCAGCTGCCTATGACATGAATTTAATCCTATTTAATCATATACAATCACCCAAATGATTGTAAATGATTTCTATAGTTCAAACCCCATCATTCAAACTCAAAATCCAGCTCAAAACCAGAAATCCAATTCAAATTCCAAGGCCAGAGGTCTAAGTCCTGAAAGCCTTTTTTAGTGAATCTTTGAATATTTTAAAATCCTATCAAATAACCTCTGATTTAGAGTCTATCAGTTCTACATTGATGTGACATGTCTCTAGAGGTAACCCTCCAAATTTGAGCTCATTCTGAGGTTTCTAACCCTAGAAACTGAATTGAAATCCAAAGGCTGTAAAACCTTCAAATATTTACAGTCTATGCCACTGGACTTGCCACATAGTGGATCCTGACCTTGGAGCCTTCTCCAAACCCTCAAATCACTTCCAAACCCTTGATTATGACCCATTGAGCAATAAACTATATTTTGTTGGATTTAATTTGACTCCTAGTTGACCAGGGGTCAAAATGACCAAAATACCCCTAGGGGGTGTAAATGGTCATTTGAACCAAATGAATTCCAAATGGAATGCAACCACCTCCATCAAGTTTCAATCATCAAACCAAACCTGTTGGACCCAAAACCATCACCTGGGTCAATCTAGTTGACCAAGTCAACAAGGTTAACCAAATAGGCTCTTCAGGGTCAAAATAGGTCATTTTGACCAAATGACCTCATCAGACCTTGGGACCACTTCCATTGGTCTCTAAATGTCATTTCAAATCTGTTGAACCCATTCCCAGACCTTGGACCCACCTGGTTGACCAAGTCAACCAGGGTTGACCTAATGACCCATTAAGGGCCCAAATAGGTTATTTTGACCACACAACCTCTCCAGACCTTGAGACTACCACCAATAGACTCAGAATATTATTCTGAACTGGTTGAACCCAATTCCTGACTCTGGGTCAACCTGGTTGACCAAGTTAACCTAGTTGACCCATTAGGCCCATTGAGGGCCTAAATAGGTCATTTGATCTAAAAGACCCATTTAAACCTTGAAATCACCTCTACTAGACACCAAATATCAAATCAAATTCATTGAACCCAAATCCTGGCCCTTGGTCAACCTAGTTGACCAGGTCAACCCAGGTTGACCAGTTTAAATCTTTAAGCATATTTCCACTCAATCAAGCCCTAAATCAATTCTAAATTCCCTCAAACTCACCTAATCACTCTCTTTAGTGATTTAGAATTTGATGGTACCCTTGACTCAATCAACAGTTGACCTGGTCAACTGAACCCAAGTCCAGTCAATTTTGGCTTGCTTAGGTCAAATCACTTAGCATGATCAAACCAACATCCTCAGACTTTATTAAGCTTTCAAAATAAGTCCATTCCATGACTCAAATACTCTCCAATCAGTTTTGAGCCAAATCTAATTTGATTTGACCAAGTTAACTCATTGAAACATGGTCAAATCTCATTCTACACTTACCAACTTGCTTATATAGTCAATCAAACCCCTTAAATCCCTTTGAATCCATTCTACCAGTAGCTCCTAGCTCCCCTCATGCCACCTAAGCTTTATTTGACTCTTTGACCGGTCAAAGAGTCAAAGAAACCCTTAAGAGGCATTAAAGGGTCAAATCTCCCTTTTAATCCCCTCCAATTCAAATCCCATGGATTCCAGCAACTTAAACCCATTCTAGAACCTTCTTAAACATCTCCTAATCAACCCTTAAGCTTCGGATTAGTTGAATATAAGCTAATCAATCCCATGTGCATATAAGGACAAAAGGAGCTTTCCAAGTCGTGGTCCTTATTGTCCTTTTTATTCTCCTGCTCTTTAAGTGCCTAGGGCCACTTGGCATTCATCTAGGGGTCCCTCTAGTTGATCACAGCCGTCCAAACCAGCTGGGATCAATTGAATAGGGTAAAAAACCCTCTTGGGAGTCTCATTCGAATGGCTACACTATCTCTCTACACTTAAGCTCTCAAGCCGAGAAGTCTTTTCGTTTTGAGCCCCCAAGGACTTCATCAACATTCCCCAACCCAAAATTCGACGGTCAAAGCTTGCCGGTGAGAGGATTCCGGCCATCTTTGCTTGAAGACCGTCCTAGGTCTGTAGCTCGAGATCCGGACTTCCTCAGCCCTCGACGTCTTCTAAAGGAATAATCTAGGATAGACTACAAGCTCAGAACATCTTTGATCATTCAAATCCGTCAATTATATAGAGGTATATATCTAACCCTAGTTAGGAGAACTTAAAGAAAATTAGCTTATCACAAAGTGCTTTTAAAACATTAAACCTTATTCCCTATCATTTCTGTTCATCTACATAATTTAAGTTTAAATTTTCAAGCAATTTGATCCATTGAGTCACGAAAATGACTCTTTTTTTGTTTATAGGGTTCAAGTTTCATTCTGCATGAGCTAGAACTGATTTGAACCGTTGATCTGTAAATCAACGGCTCAAATCTCATCTTTCCACTGTTATTTCAAACCGCGGATCCCGCCCTGTGGCTGATCTGTCCGTTCGGCGTAATCCAGTCCATAGATATAACCCATGGGATTGATTTCTCACCGTCAGACCTTCCATAACTGGTTTAGGCCACGGGTTCTGATCTCAACCGTCAGATTGAGTCCACGCGGATCCAACGGCCATGGTCCTTAGGTGACGTGGTTAAGTGATGAACAAATCGCTGACGCGTGGTTCATCTGGATATCACCACGTGGCGCCATCGCATCAATCAGTAATAATGATTGATAAATCATTATTTAAAATCATTTTAAATTCATTTTTTCTTATAAAATTAATTAAAGTTATTTTTAAATTAATAATTAATTAAAAATAATCAAAATATATTATAAATTTATGTTAAATATATTTTAAATTTTCCAAATTCTAATATTCTAATTTAAAACATTTTATTTAAATAGTTTTTTTAATAATCTTAATATACATGAATCTTTAATTACTATTTAATTAATATTAAGAATAATATTGACTTAATCATTTTAAAATCTAATATATATGCACATATTGATTAAATTATGATATATATTTTAAATATTTTGAAATTAAAACTTAGTTCAAACTTAATATTTAGTATAATTTGAATAATTAAATAAATTAGGTAATATTTAATTAATTCAATATCTAATATTAAATTTTTTTTTTAAGTTTATAAAAAAAATATTTTAAATAACTCAAACAATTATTTGAAAATATTTTAATTTTAATTTAAAAATAATTTAAATATATATATTTTAAATATTTCTTTTAACTTCTTAAGGATTCAATTAATACTTAATTAAAACTAAAATTAAATGATTTTGAGAAAATTTAACTAAAATTATGTTAAATCATTCTAAAATTTCAGAAATATTTAGTTTAATTAAATTTAAGAGCTATTCTAAATATTAATTAATTTAGAATTATTTTAAACATTTTTAATTAACATTAAACTTCAAAAATTCAAATTAAACTCAAATTAATTCAATAAAATATAAATAATATATCAAAATTTCTGAAATTTCAAATAATTTAATTTAAAGTTAAATTTTAAATTTTTTTTTTATTTTAAATAATTTGAATAATTTGAATAGCTTAATATTTAATTAATATTTAATTAAATATTATGTTTATTATTTTAAAAAATTAAAAAATTATTTTCAAATTACTTTGAAATTAGTAGATCTCTCAATCTATTTTAATTGAAAATATTTTTGATTATCTTATTTTAAAACCTATATTATTATATATAGGTTTTATATATAAGTATATTTTAAAACCCACTTTAAAATTATATGTATTTAAATTTTAAATATTTCAGAGATCCCATGAAATTCTAAACCTAGTTTAAGTTTGATTGAATAGAATTGATGGGGAGCATTGATTAATTAATGGGTAATTATTTTTTTATTATTCATTAATTAGTCTTCCAATTAATTGAATTTATTTTAACATTTGCATGTATAGGAAGCACACACCACCTAATCTTAGGGCTCTCCTAGATTTAGGATTTTATTGAGTTTGCATGTATGCTTATCATCTTATGTCAAGGGTTAGAGACTTTGATTTGAACCCAATTAACCTAGTGTCATCATTAAGGATAATAATTAAGGACTCATTTAGAGAACTTAGAATATTTTTAATAATTAGGATACACTTCAAATGGACTTGAAACATTGAACACTTGAACATAGTGACACTCTCAGTCTTAAGAAAATTTCCCATTGAATTTTGAAGTCATTAAGTCCCTTAATTAATTTAATCAAAATCAAAGCTTAATTAAGCCTTAAAAACTTCAAAAAATGTAATAAATTATGATTAAATCCAAAAATTATATATAATACCTCAAACTGACCAGAATTGAACCCTTAATCAATGAAAAATAAAAGCCCCTTGATTGGACTTTAAAATCAAGCTTAATTTAATTTTAATTGAAATTTAATATTAAATTAAATTAATTAATTAAAAATAATTAAAAATCCAAAAAATTTTCCAAACACTTGGAGATCACTCCTTAGGTCATTCCTGACCTTTGGAGTTGATTTCAAGGAGTTTGGAGGTCATTTGGATTCAAACCACAAAAAGGGCTTTAATTAAACAAAATTTAAAAATTCAATAAATTGTTAAAACTTTAAAAATTCATAACTAATTCAAATGAACTCCAAATTGAGCAAACTCAAAGACATACAACTCATCTTAAGATCTAATATTTATTAAAAATATTAAATTTTCAGAAATTAATCAAATTTGAAAAAGTCAACTTTTGGTCAAACTTAGTTCAAAATTAAGTCAAAACTTCAAACCTTCATAATAAAATGTAGAAAAATCTAATTTCCGCGTACTTACTGTCTAACTTATCGTATCAAGATCTAGTATCTTAATAAAATACTAACTTTTTAGAAAACATTTTAAATCAAAATATCAACTTTTGACCCCTTAATTAAATGATTAAAATAATCCAGAAAATTCTAAAATTTGATAAATCATTCAAAATTCCAGAAATGGGTAGATCAATATTAAAACCAGCAACCAATCAACTTTAATTAAAATTTTATCAATCTTCAAACTTTAATCAAACTCAAATCATTAAAATTATATCGGGTACCACTGGGTAACCGAGGCCTACGAGGCTATTAAATTAGCCCCAAGGAAGGTGAAATAAACTTAATGGCCTCAGTGTGAAATAAATGTGGTATCCAACAAATAATTAAAATTAATTTTAAAAATAAATTTTAAATCATTAAGGTTTAAACTTTAATTAAAAATCTCCCTTAAGCCTTTCAACCAACCAGAACTTCAAGCAACTTCAATCAAATAATCCTATTTATGACATATCAAACCCACACAACCTTTACACACACTTTAGATGGTTTGTTAGAACAACCAACTCTAGTCTTAGGCTAGGCCGGTGTTTACTTTTCTACTGTGTGCCGAGATTTTGAGCTTTCACTGCATGCTATTTGCTAGTAATAGAATTGCTGTGATTGTTTATTTATTTATTTACTACACTCTGTGATGTGATTGATTATACATTAGATCTACCCCTAGGTTAGGAATGATTTATACTAATTCAATCTTATGCAGGTGGCCATGCTCATACAGGGCATTAAATAAAGGGGGCAAATTCATAAATAATAAATTGCACAGGTGCTCTAGAAAATTGCTTATGTCCCCCTTTAAAATTAAAAGAGCATGGCCAAGTGTGGCTGTGATTGAGTATTTTTAAATTTTAAATATATTAACTACCTGGGATGTTAATATTAACTGCTGATTATTAGGATAACCCTGCATGATTGAGTCTAGATTTTTAATTTTAATTGATGTAATTTAAATGTATTTGAGTTATAAATATGTTAAGTGCTTTGAGATTAGGATGTTTAAACATCCAATTTAGAATCCAAAGAGGAAGGGACATCCCTTAGGGGAGAGTTTCTATCCATTTGGAGATCCAAATTAGGATGACTTTTAGATATCCAAAGAGAAAGATAAAACCCCTATTCAGGGGGAGTTTCTTTTCATTCGGATATCCAGACCCAACGATCCAAGGAGTTCTAGAAGGATGAAGAAGTGAAGAACGAGAAGACCCATTCTTAAAGTCACTTGAGTCTTAGGAGTAGAATCCGAGTTGTAGTCAGTGGTACCCGGCCACTTTACTTTTCCTGCAGACCCTGGGTTGTATAATTAAAAGGCACTTGCCTATGGACTTTCAATTTAGGTTTTAATTTAATTGATTTAATTAAATATTAATTATTTGATATTGATTGAGATTAAGGACCCACATGCTTTTAGTAGTTTATTTGGCAATTTTACATGACGTATTTGATTTAGCCTGGAATTCGATCGGAGGCTCGTGAGGGTACGGTCAAGAACTATTTCTACTTTAATTAAAATTTAAAAACTTTAGGCTCAGATAGAAACTCTAACACTTTTAAGAAGTAAGGCCGGACTCGCCGGGGGTTTTTCATGCATTCATATTGACTTTTCTCTTTCGTGTTAGGCACCTCCCTGCCTGCAAGTTTTGGCAAACCACCTGACCTATTAGGGTGCAGTTCTGTCCAAGGGGATGTTGTGCAATCCCTAGGATAAAATCTATTTTTAAGCCTGATTTTAAAATTTCTACATGTTAATTTAAGCATTTTATCGAGTCAGCTAGCATGCATTATATTATATACAAATTAAAAATTGAGTCTAATTCTTAATTGCATTTTTAGCTTAAGCATTTCACCCAACATATGTCAAGGGGTCAATTAGAAATTTGCTCTAGATGTCGAACCCAACTCCTCAAAACTCAATCTTAAACAACATCCTTAATCACTCTTTCATAAAGACCGGACACATGGTTTTAAAGCGCTTAGGTGGTTTAGCTGGCTCCCCAATCCAGGCTGGGGTAAGTCCAGGACTGCATTGCATTAGCTAGGTTATGGGTTACTAATTTTTAGTACCCATTTAAGACTTAGGATCTGAGGCATATTTTCAATCCTAAGACCTCAATCTCTGGGAATCTAGTTCCCACTGTCTAATAAAATCAATCATTCAACCTTAAATCTCTTTCAATCTAATTCAAGCCCAACACTTAGGATAGTTTGAGGTGTTTCTGAAGTAATTCAGAATCTCAAGACACCTCCTACTCTTTTTCCTTTGACTCCAGAAAGAACTGCTCAATCTTGAACCATTCCCACTTGAAATCCTAGTCCTTAACCTCCTTTCATATCAAGCTTTGAAATCTTTAATAAAATTCGTATTGCTATTTTAATCGAGAGTATTCGTAGGAAATTTTCTGGTTTCCTACGAAGTAATTAACTATGAGGGCTTGCGCTCGTAGGAGATTTAGAAATCCAGACCTGATTTTCAAAATAAATTTTTTTTAAAACTTTAATTGATTATCTTTGGGAAATTCAAAAATCCAACGATAATTATCATCATTTTTAAATGATTAATAATAAATGATATTTTCTTTCTCTGGATAGATATGTCATTCTATTATTATAATTTTAATCATGAAATTAATGATCTTTTACTCTGACTATTATAGTCTAACATTGGATTAAACATTATTTTGATCTTTCGAGATCATATATTATTTCTCCTTGAGTTTGATTACAATCATCAGAATAAATGTAAAGATTTATAATCTGAACCTATTAGAGAACGATATGTTCACCTTTCAAGGTGATATATCATTCATAATAAGTGTTCGATTATAATATTAAAATTCTAGAAATTAAATATTTTCCAAAGATGATTAACATTTTCAAAACTAATATTTTTCAACCAAATACATGCTAGTAAATTATGTCATACTATCAAAACTCACTGAGGCTACTATGCTATATTCATTTGGTACTTCATGGCTAAATGAATCCATTGCAGTTAAAATAGTTCTCTTTCATAAAATAATGCAATTTAATCATACGTAGTATGCATGTACTTATAAATGTAAAAATGAATGCACCTTAGGCTTGCCTAATTTTTAACCATTTCCATTCCTATAACTTTAGTTATAATCTAATTCTTCCAATTACCTATCTTTGCTACCAAATTTATGATGCCCCCAGACCTAATATGGAAGAATGATCTTTTCTTATCTCTAAATTAATCTACCAGAGTAACTAATTTCTATTTATAGTTAAAACTACTAAAAAAAAATCATATACATCAAAATACTTTATTATATTCATCATTTAAGAAAAATCCATTTATAATAGCCCAGAGTTAAAATAATACATTAGTCGTTTTTTTTACTTCTGACTATAAAAGTATAAAAACCCAAAAATTAAGAAATGAAATTAAAATATGGAAACCCTAATCTACATCACTCTACTAGATTCTGACCCCTACATGATTAATATGAAAAATCACAAAGTGAGATAAAAACACATAAGGTTACCTAAACCTTCAATTGAAATCAATACAAGGTAATAAAAATACTATGCATGTAATTATTTCATCCATATTAATCTAATTATGTAGTAGAAAGAATAAGTGATAGTCAATATCAACTGTGTTATTTCATGTGCAGAACGGAAATCAAGAAAAGCAATGTGACTTATAATCACTGATTAGTGGCCATATAAAGGAAAAAAAGTTTTGTCATTCCTATACCCATGCCAAATTACAAGGCAATATTTCTATTATGAATCCTTGTATGTCTATAATTTATAGTTTATTTCAACTTAAATTCCATCTCATGTATATATATCTATCTATCATATTAAGAAAATGTTCTTTAGTTGCTCTATGCATGTATGTCGTATAATATAAATATCATATGCAATGTATCATATAAAAAAGTAATTCATATATATATATAGTATGTCATCATACCAATCTTATCAATTATATCAATCTTGTCATATTCATGTATCAGTCATGCCATCTATCATGTTATCTCAGGCATCTTATTTAATTTATCATTTATGCTTATATCATATGCATATGTAAGTAAGGTAGGACATCTAACTATCTATGGTGTTTTACCTATATCAAGTATTGTAAGCCAACTCTATAGGAATCAACCTCAATCATATCAATCTTGTTACCAAGAATTAGTCTCATATCACATTTCAGTAGTTAGGTAGATCTTATATAAGAAGTCATCACTTCTTACCCGTCGGTGTATCATACCATATTACTCAATCTCCTTATACCACTCTTTTTATATCACATAGGATAACACCACAAACCTTTTTTAAAGGAGGTCCCATTGGCTAACCTCCTGTACAAGGAAACATATCTCTAACTAACTTGAATCAGTCAATCATCACCAGCCTACCTTTCTTACTTTTACAAACATTTCACATCATTTAAAATATAATAATAGACACCATCTACACATCATATACACTGATTATAATAAGTAGATCTATCTAGTATGCTCACTTGTATTCATATATTATATCAAAATACATGTTAGACCAGATAATGTACAAATTACTATATATAAAATATTTCATGTCCATATATAATACATTAGCTCCTGATTATTTCATATTTACTATTATACTATTTATTTTAATTAAAATGAAAAAAATTTATATGGTGAATGTTCACTAAAATGGGAGATATTACATTTTTATAAATTTCCCGAGGAGGAAAATATAAATAGTACAAAATCATTGAAAATAAAGGTAGGGTTAAGGTTACCTACCATGATCAAAATGCTTTCCACAACTAGAGTAATGGAAAACATTGACTCAATCCCTTCTCTTTCTTTCTCTCTCTCCTTTTTCCTGCTTATGTCTCTTCTTTTTCTCCTCTTGTTTCCCTTCTTTCACCTATCTAGGGAATGGAATAGGGAGGGAAATGGTGGGTGATAGTTTATATTATAATGGATTTAGATATTTACTTAAAAAATATATAGACCCAATTATGTTCGCACAACCAAATTTTCATACTAATTTTAAAATTTTGGGTTACTATGTTCTACTTAGCTTAAAAAAATGTTATCCTTAGTATTTATTGCTACAAAACACTTAGAAATTGAATAAAATTATAGATTACTTGTAGCATCAATCATATTTGTTTTACTCATAATGTTTTGCATATCAATCAATTTATCATATGGCATAAAATGCAATGATGTCAATTATAAGTAATAACATTTAGAGCTAATAATTATAATAGTTAACCTCTTAGGAGCATCTCTTACTTTATACTGACCCAAACTATACACTCTTGGCTATTATGGGGGTGTTATCATCACTAACAGTGTGCATTGACTCTGAGTCTCACTCACATTCACATTCATACCATCAATCCTACTCACAAAACCTTGATTAGATATTCTTTATTCTGTAATCCTCTTCCCATATACTTATCAAGCTTGTTTTTCCTAGATCAAGACATCTCTCTAAATACTCTCTATAGATAGTTAATCATCTTATGTATATAATAATCACATCTAAAATACTATCCTATGAATAACACTATCATGCATGCATCCTATCATATCTGGGGCACTTTAGTAAGCTACAAGCTAGTAATATGTGCCCTCTCTAGACATCAACAAACCTTCTTATCTTCTCATTGCTTTCTCCTCTTATCACTTCTTCACTAGCTCTCTTCCTATTCATATCTTATATGAACTGAGGAATAAAAAAATCATTCTCCACTAGTTTGTCTCTCTCAACTAACTCTAAAAACTCTTAAATTCTCAGTTAAAGTAAGTATCCTCATTCATCTTTTAATCCTCTCAAGAACCTATATACTTTCTCCTCAATAGTGCTGATATGTTGAGTTGCTAACCTGACTAATGTAGAAAATGCATCGTATTACATTATGGTATTTTCCCCTTACTTTAACCTCATGAAAGCCTCCTATACCTTTTGTCGTACTGATGGAGGCACAAATAAGTCTCTAAAGACATCAACAACTCTACCCAATTAATTTATATATTCATCTATCCCTACAATATCTTGTTGCTATCCTATCTACCATCTCTCAGCTTCACCCTCAACTAAAAACACTATTAGGGGTATTTTTTTATTTTTTGGACACCGTATGCTATCAAATATGTTTTCTATCGTCAGTAGCCATCTTCAGCTACCTATGGCTCTACCATTCCCTTCAATAGTATGGGCTTCAATTTATGGAACAATTTTAAGTGCTTATCTTCTTCAATTTATGGAACATTTTTATGTAGGAGAAACTAAGTAAACTCTCATTTTTTAGAGAGAGAAACGCCCATTTTTTTCAAACTTTACCTTTTCTACTTTTTTGGCAGAGTTTTTGGGCATGGCTACAGTTGGTCGTCAGCCATCTGGTGGTGGTGTAGAGTCTTCTACAGCTGCTTTATCTCAGTTTGATGCTAAGATTGGAGGATCGGGACATCATCTTACCTTAGTTTCTGAAGAGTTTGGAACATCTCGTCGAGATTGTAGATTTTGTAAGGAAACTCCTTTGGTTATAAAGGAACCCACTGTTGTTGAAAAGAAGAAGGTTTCTCTAGTTCCTGGTAAAGAAAAATTGATTTCAATTGATACGAATTTTAAGACCCCTCATTCTTTTGATATAATGAATATTCCTAAAATTTATGGAGAATCTTCATCTTCTGCGGGAATGAATAGTTTTGTTAATAGGTTTGGAAATTTGAATTCGAAATCTGATATGGTTGCTATTGAGGAGGATAAGGCTAATCCTGTGAATGGGGATTCTTCTGTGAAAGCTTCTGATGTTGGTAAGAATGGTAATGCTTTATCGCAAATTCTGAGTAAAGCTATGGGTGAAGAGATGACTAATGTTGACAAGGTTGGTGTTAAAGCTTGGTCCAAATGTCATAACATCAATGTTGATGTTGCTACAAAGGAATCTTGCATTTTTGAAGATGGATTAACCGTGAAATTACATTGGCGAATGAGGTTGCTAATACTAAAAAAAATATAATTTTCAATGGTTGTTAAAATCTTTGGTCAATATATACCTATTCATTTTATTGCTAATGAGTTATGTCGGTAGTGGACCTAATTTGGATAATTTCACCTTGCTATCGTGGGATTAGGTTGGGTTTTATGTTCATTTCAATCAGCTGAAGCTATGGAATTTATTCTAACAAGAGGTCTATGGTATGTAAATGGCCACATTGTGGGTCTTGATAAATGGTCTCCTGCCTTTTCACCTACATCGTTGAAGGGATTATCATCTTCTATTTGGGTAAGAATGCCTCATTTACCTCTGCAATGTTGGGATGAGAAAAATGTTACAAGAATTGCTTCCATGGTTGGAATTCCTTTAATGATTGATGGAAACATGTTTCAGTGGGGAAGGAGAGAATATGCAAGGGTATATGTTTGCATTATGTTTGATAAGCATCTTTCTTTAGGAGTTTGGGTGGATGGTTTGTTTGGCCAATTTTTTCAAAGATTTGAATATGAAAAAAATTCTACTTTTTCCTTTAAATATGGAAAAATAGGTCATCTAAATAAAGATTGTATAGCAAAGGCTTCGATGGATGATAAAACTTCTAAGGACAAGTTCCCTTTGATGTGTCTAAATATAATCTAGTTGTATCGAATAATGAAGGTTCTGTCTCTTTTGAAGGTGATATGGATAAATTGTGTGGTCCATGGGTGCATGTTAATTATGGTTGGGAAAAAGAAACCTTTTCAAGGTTCAAAAAGATTGTTTATGAAGAGAATGGTTTATCCTTCCATTGGTGATAGGGATCAGTTAGGTGTGATTCCTATGAAAAGTGCTATTGATGGTAATTCTGTCAAAGATCAGATGGTCAAATCTATTGGATACGAGGCTACGACAGTATTGCCCGTTGGTTATACAGATGATATTGAAAAACTGAAGGCAGTCTCATTATTGAAGGAACCATATGATGTTGAGAGTGATGATATCAAGTTAACGGCTGTGGACGGGCATGATGAAAATCAATTTATGGATACTTCGTGTAATAGTTCAGGAGGTATTGTCATTTTGGATGTGGCAGATATGAATGGCTCATCATTGCATATGGAGGCTGGTATGAATTCTATTCCTATTACTATTAATTTGTTTAATGTTTTAAGTGATAGTGGTGAGGGTGACTCTAATGGTGTTGGTCTTATAGAAGAAGGTTCTATCTTGAAGTGTATAGGGGGTGTTGGAAGGGAAAAATCTACTGGTATTGTTGGTAGAGCTGGAGGCTTTTTTATAGCTTGCAAAGTTAAACTTAAAAAAGAGCTCAAATCTCTAGGTTCTGGTAACATTCTTCCCCGCAATAGGATAAGTGAGAAGTTTTATAAAGATAGGGGCGGAGGTCCTTCCCCCTTAAATTGATTAAATGTATTCTATCACTTTTTGGAATGGTAGAGGGGATAAGAAAAGGGAAGCCTCTCTTTACTTAAGGGAGTTTGTGAAAGATTTTGATGTGCTTTTTGTTAGGATTGTGGAGACCAAAACTTCTTCTATCAACAAGGTTGAATTCAACAAGTTGATGGGGAGATTGGGATTTTTTTTTCTGTTACCATCGAAAGGATTGTCAGGTCGTATCTTGGCTTGTTGGAGATCTGATTTATCTTCATTCTTGGTTGTGGAAGTATCGTCTCAATTTGTTATGGGTAAATTTAATATTTCTAACGAAGTAGTCTGGTTGGTTTCGACGTTGTATCGTAGCAAGGATGTATATAATAGGAGATGTTTTGGGAATAGCTTAGAATTATATTCTGAGAAAGATATTCCTTTGATTGTGGGTTGGTGAATTTAATTGTATTTTGTATCCAGAAGTTAAAAGAGAGGGGGCGGGGGGGGGGGGGGGGGGGGGGGGGGGGGATTGTTTTCTCTTAAGGACCAAAGGAAATGAAAATGTTCATGAGTAACAACAATTTTCATGAAGTTGGTGTGGTTGGGCGTAAATTCACTGGGGGGGGGGGGGGGGGGGGGGGGGGGGGTTGTTTTCTCTTAAGGACCAAAGGAAATGAAAATGTTCATGAGTAACAACAATTTTCATGAAGTTGGTGTGGTTGGGCGTAAATTCACTTGGTGTAATAGTAAGAATGGTGGTGCTCATATTTTGGAAAGTTTGGATAGATGTTTATTGAATTCTTTGGCTTTAAATGTTATTCCTTTAGTAGTGGTGAGGCATTTGCCTATAGTGGCATCAGACCATTATCCTATAGTTTTGATGTTGTTCAATGCTAGTTTTCGTCAAAAGAAAATTTTGAAATATGAAGAAGTGTGGGCTTGTTTTTATGCTTCGTTTGCTATTGTCTTCAGATTAGGGAATAACCAAGTTGGAGGTAAAGCGGTTCAGGTTTTGAATAAGAAGTTTAAAAGAACACTTAAGGATTTATTCTATTGGAGTAGATCTAAATTTTATAATTTTAATGTGTTGAAAGAAACTGTTAAAAAGGAGGTGTTGGAATTGCAAGAGGAAGAAGCTAGTGGCAGGGGTTTATTTGAGGAAAAACTTCTTTTGCTTTGATCAAAGGTTCATGAGTTGAACTTGTTGCTTTCTCGGTTAAGTACTTGGTAGAGACAAAGGGCTAAAGTTAAGTGGATGAAAGATGGAGATTCAAAAACCAGATTTTTTCATTCGTTTGCAAATGCGAGGAGAAATGGGAATTGGATTAAACAAGTCAAAGCATCAATGGTGTGTTGGTTGAAGACCAGGACGGGATGGAAGGATTTTTTTTGAATTTCTTCAAAGATAAATGGAGAGAGAGGAATTGTGATCTCAATGGGTGGCCATCTCCTTTGAGTATCCTTGAAGACATAGATAGAAGACTATTAGCAGTCGAATTTACTAAGGAGGAGTGCATTGAGGTGATTAAGCATCTTGGGAGTAATAAATCACCTGGCATTGATGGAATTACTTATTCTATCATCAAAATCTATTGGAGCATTATTGGTGATGATGTTTGGAAGGCCATTAGCTTATTTTTCACGACAGGTAAGATGTGTTCATCTTGGAAAGAAACTCTTATTATTCTTATTCCAAAAGTTAGTAATCCAATGGCCCCTTCGAATTATTGTTATTTGATCATATTTTTTTTGGATCAAGAGGTTTTTAATAAGTTTAAAATCTATAAATCTAAAAAAGGTTTGATGGCTATTAAGATTAATATGAAGCAAGCGTATAATAGTACATGCTTGTCGGTCTTAAGTCAATTACTGGATCTTTTCAGTTTTCCAATGATGTTCTCAAATCTTTTGATGAAATGTGTTGTGGATCCAAAATTTTCCATTTTGATTAATGGCAAATATTCAGATTGGATTAAAGGAAGGAGTGGGTTTAGACAGGGATGTCTGTTGTCTCCTTATTTTTTCATTTTGTGTTCCCAACTTTTATCTAGTGTTTTTTCTCACAAAGGAGGGAAATTCAGGATCGAAATTACTCTAAAGGCTGAAAAGATTTCTCATCTTTTATATGCAAATGATATCCTTATTTTTTCAGAAGCTAAATTTAGGAGTACTAAGAAGGAGAAAGGAATCATCAATAAGTATTGCAAGGGGTCTGGTTAGAATATTAATTTGCAGAAATCCTCTATCTTGTTTGGCAAGTCGGTGGGAAGGAAGAGGAAGAAATGTATTTCTAAGCTGTTGGCTTTCAAGGTGGTTAAGGAGTTGAATTATCATGGGGTGAAGATCGCTTTGAGGAGGCTTGTAGTTTCTGATTTTGTAATCTAATAGAGAAGGCCTTGAATAAATTGAATGCTTGGGGAAACAAATTTATTTCTCTGGCAGGGAAGCTTGTTCTTGTCAAAGCTGTTTTTTTGTCTCTTCCCATATTTCTTTCTTCTTATTCTTTAGTTCCTATTAGTCTTTTATGTGAATTTGATAAATTATGTAGAAACTTTATTTGGCATAAGCAAGATGGTAATCAAGGACTTCATTATGTTGCTTGAGACGTATTGTGTAAGCAAAAAAATAGGGGAGGTCATGGATTATTTTCAGCTAGAGCATTAGTTGGGCCTTTGCATGCAAAGTTTGCTTAGAATTTTTTTGCCAGCCCAGATTCTCTTCTCAATAGGAATCTAATTGCAAAATATGGAAAAAATATATGGGATTATGAAGTTAGAAAAGGATGTTCTTCAATGTGGAAAATTCTGGTTAATGGTGCAAAGTATCTACGTCCTATTATAAGGTGGAAGGTTTCAAATGGAAATTCTATTAATATCCTTAGAGATGTGTGGATTCTTGATAGAAGATTGGAGAGTTGGCCTACATTTGTTGGAAGTGTGAGAGAGGTTGGGTTTTCTCTTGATTGCTTTATTTTAGTTGGTAGTTGGAATGAGGTGTAGCTGGATCAAGTTTTTGGCAATGAATTGTGTGATCTTATCAAACAGATTCATATTTATTCGGATTTGGAACAAGACCAGATAGAGCTGAGGATGAAAGCATCTGGGAGAACGATTACTTTTCTGGCAGCTAAAGTTTCAACTGAAGACGATGAGGAAGTTAATTACTAGAAATGGATAGGTTGTTACTGTTACCGTGTGTAGAACTTTTTTGGTGGCGTCTGTTTAATGATGCCATTCGCTCTAATGGTTTCTTAATGTATAGGTGACTTCTGAACTATAATGGGTGTCCAAGAGCTTGTTTGTCTATTGAAAATGTGGATCACATAGCTGTTGGTTGTTCTAAACTTAGTCAAGTGATACAATATCTGAATATATGGGGTTTCAGAGTGCCAGCTTTCTCCTCTTTTGTGAATTATTGTGTACAATTGGAGTAGCTTTCTACTTCTAATCCTTTTATTGCAAACTTATATTGTACATTGGTTTTTTTTTTTCATGAAAATGTAGGAATAAACTAAAGCATGGTGAAGGTAAAGATAGTCCGATTTTCATTGCTGCTAATGCTATTTCTATTGCTTCTTCCTTCCAGAGTTCAAAAAATTGGGGTGCTAATTAGCTTTCTCAGCTGTGTTTTAATTCTTGGCACCCTCCTCCCCCCGACTGGATTAAAATCAATATTGATGTATCTTTGTTAAAATCTAATAAAGCTGGCATTGGTGGTGTGTTCAGAGACTATAAAGGCAAATTTTTACTTGCTTTTGGCTTTAGTTTCTTACATTGGGATATTGCTCATTTAGAGATGATGGCTATCATAGCTTTAAAAAAAGTAATAAAGGATTAGATGTTTGAAACAAGAGGATTAATTATTGAAGGGAATAATTATAATATTATCAAGCTTCTTCAAAGGTCTTTTGATAAGGCTAATCAGAATTCTCTTCAAGTGGTGGATGAGGACTTCTCTTTTTAAAAGGGGTTTAATCAAGTATTATTTTATTTTTCTAATTGTAATTGTAATAAGTTTGCTGATTTATGTACTAACTATGCTATTTTTAGTGATTTCATTTGGGATGATGTTAGTAGTAATAATATTCCTCATTTATTTATTTCTTTATTAAAGGAGAAATGTGATAGTTTAGCTATCACTTAGTAGTTTGTAATAGTTTCTTTTTTATTATTAATGCAAGATGCATTTCTTTCAAAAAAAAAAAAAAAAAAAAAAAAACCTACCTGCCCAATGCATCAATTATCAACTGTGATATCAATATAGTAAATTGCATTATATTGTTAGAACTCACTAAGAAAAATATGCTCTATTCATTTTGTACTTCATGGCTAGATAAATTTGTTACACTTAGTATAGCTCTCTTTCATAGCAAAATATGAGTTAATCATATGTTTGCATGTAATTACAAAGGTTGAAATGAATGCACCTTAGAACTACACATTATTACCCACCTTAATCAATTCCTACATCTCTGGTTACAATTTAATTCTTCTAATAACCTATATGTGCTACCAAATTTATGAAGACCCAAGACCTAATATGGAAGAATTGTCTTTTTTATCTCTAAATAAATCCATCGGAGTAACTAATTTTTGTTTATAATTAAAACTAGTGAAAATAAGCATATACATTAAAACACTTTATTATATTCATCATTCAATCAAAATCCATTTACAGTAGCTAAAATTTTAAACAATACATTAGTGTATTTTTTTACTACTAACTACAAAAGAATAAAACCCAAAAATACATAATTCAAAATAAAATATGGAAATTCTTATTTGCGTCGCTCCACTAGATCCTGACCCCTTCTTGAAAAATATGTAAAATAAAAAAGTAAGCTAACAGCTCAGTAGATTACAACAACCTAAAACTAAAATCAATGCAAGATAATAAAAATCCGATACATGCAATCATTCCATCCATATCAATTTGAACATATAGTAAACGAAACAAGTGGTATTCAATATGAATAGTGTCAGCAATGTGACTTATAATCAACAATCAATGGCTATATAAATGATCAATATGTTTTGTCATCCATGTACTAATGCCAAGTTACAACGCAGTAGGTCTATTATGTGTGTGTGTGTATATATATATATATATATATATATATATATATATATATATATATATATATATATATATATATATATAACTTTATTTTAACCTATATTTTTTCTCATGTATATTAATCTATCTATCATACTAAGCAAGTGTTCTATAGCTGCTCTATGCATGAATGTCATATTATATCAATATCATATGCAATGTATCATATATACGATGTGATTGATCTTATCACTCCTATCATATGCCTCTATCAGTCATGTTATGTATCATATTAACAAGTTCAGTTATGCAATTTATTATGTATGCTCATGTCATATGCATATGTAAGCAAGGTAGGACGTCTGACTTTCTGTGATTTTTTTTCCTGTATCAAGCCCTATAAGCTAATCCTACAAGAATGAGTATCAATCATATCATTCTTGTTACCAAGAATCAGTCTCATATTACATATCACAAATTAGATGGCTTTCATGTAAGAAGTTATCCCTTTATACCCATCGATGTATCATATCATATCACTCAATATCCTTATACCTCCTTTTTCATATTACTTAACATTACACCACAAATCTTATTTAAAGGAGAGCCCATCAACCCACTCTCCTATGTAGTGTAACATATATCCAAACTTAGAACTATCCCATTATTATCCATCTCAATGAAATGATATATCTCTGGTTATAGTCTAATTCTTCCAATAACCTGTCTCTACTATCAAATTTATGATGCCCCATGACCTAATATAGAAGAATTATCTTTTTTATCTCTAAATTAATCTACCAAAGTAACTAATTTCCATTTAAAGATAAAACTAATGAAAATAATCATATACAACAAAACACTTTATTATAATCATCATTCAATACAAATCTATTTATAATAGCTAGAAATTTAAACAATACGTTAGCCTATTTCACTTCTAACTACAAAAGAATAAAACCCAAAAATAGAAAAAAAAAATGGAAACCTTAATCTGCCTCTCTTCATTGGATTCTGACCCCTTCCTAAAAAATATTAAAACCATACGAGCACAAGCCAAATAGAGACAAAACATATTGGATTTTGACCCCTTCCTAAAAAATATTCCACAAACTGATGTTAGATCTAAAAGAAAACCATAATTTATGAGAAAATGACTGGATCGTATCCAAGATATTCTTGCAACCTAAGTTCCCTTCGTTAAAAACCCCACATATATTCTTGCAAGAAGCCCAACATATGCAAGAACTATTATTTTTAGAACCCCAGAAAAACTTATTAAGCATTCTCTCCAATCTTAGGCAAATAGACATAGTAGGTTGCAAAGTATGAAAAAGAAAAATGGGAATAGAATTCAAAACACTTTTAATGAGAACAAGCCTCATACCAAAAGAAATAAAATTAGAAGACCAATTAGAAAGTTTCTTTTGAAAAATAGTGAACATATCCTCAAAGAGGTGATTTTTTTCTACCTTTAAAAATAGGGGTACCCAAGTACTTAAAGGGCAACGACTTCAAATAAAAGCCATAAATTCTTTGGATATCATTAATTCTACCACGATTCACAAAATTAGCAACAATAAAACTACTTTTATTTTTATTAATGGCCAAACCACTCATATTTTGAAATTGGGAAAGAAATTTGACTAGAATTTTAATGTTATTAATAGAGCCATTAAAAAGATAATAAAATCATCAGCAAAACTAAGATGATTAATCGGGATACCTCGCATAGTATGAAATAAAAGCTTAGGATGTCTTAAATATAATTCCTTTAACCCCCTAGAAAGATACTCCACAGCAATAATAAAAAGAGCTGGGAAATAGTGTCACCTTGCCTTAAACCTTGAGAGGATTTAAAAAAACCATGATTCCTCCCATTAATGATCACAAAAAAGTAGCAATTTTCAATACTATTCTTAATAAGTAGAATGAAAGAGGCACTAAACCCAAATAGAGAAAAAACATTGTAAAAAAAATTCCAATTGAGATTATCATAAGCTTTAGTAATATCGACTTTAATAATGATATTGCCCCCTTTAATTTTAGCATTAATATCATGCGTGATCTCTTGGGCAAGAAGGACATTGTCAAAAATGCTCCTCCCCTTTATAAAACCAGTCTGATTATAAGAAATGATTCTAGGCAGAATGTTAACCAATATACTAGAAATGATTTTAGAATTAAGTTTGTTAAAGAAAGAGCAAAGGCTAATAGGTCTAAAATCATTCCAGTTATTGGCACCATCCTTTTTAGGAATAAGAAAAATGTTTGTAGAGAAAAAAAATTTAGGATAGGGGTTGCCAGCAAAGAAGTCTTTCACCGCCTCAATCACATCCAACTTAATAATATTCCAAGTTTTCTGAAAAAAATAGTTGTGAACCCATCAGGACTAGCCACAGAATCCCCGTTCATGTCATTAATAATATTCCAAATCTCCAACTCAGAAGGAGATTTAGTGAGCAAATGGTTCTCATTCTCACTAATAATGCGAGGGATAACAAAGGGATTAACAATAGGAGTACAACTACCATTATTATTAAAAATGTTTTTGAAGTGTTTGACCCCCAAATTAATAATTAAATCCTCAGAATTATACACACTGCCATTATTATTAATAATTTTATGATATGATTTTTGATTCTTTTCTTATTAGCCATAGCATGGAAAAATTTGGTATTCTTATCACCCTCCAAGATAAGCTTAGCATTAGACTTTTTCCTCCAAAAAATTTCTTCCTGATTCTGCAACTGAAAGAGAAAGATCTTAGCCTCATTAAGACTATTATGATTTTCAATAATAGGATTATCTAAATAGACTTTATCCAACTCAATCATCTTATTCTCCGCTTCCTTAATATTAGTAAAAATATTCTTGAAAATATTTTTATTCCACCATGTCAGAGTCTGCTTTAACCTACTCAATTTAGTCCATAATCTCGACATGCCATTAATATTATTATCAGGGTAAATAGGAGCATGCTAGTTGGTATGAACCAAATTCATAAAATCATTATGTAATAACCACATGTTTTGAAATCTAAAAGCAGCGGGACCAGACAATCTATTAGCTTTGATAGTCAAAAGTAAAGGTGCATGATCAGAATGAGTTCTACTTAAATGTTCCACATTAGTCAAAGCAAAATCAGCTATCCAATCATTATTAAAAAGGAACCTATCAAATATTTTCCACATAGTAGCTCTATTCATAGTAAAAGCACCCCTAGAAAACCCAATATCATGCAAATTACAATCATTAACCATAGAATTAAAATCTTCCATAACTTTAGGATTAGGAGGGTTACTCCCACTCTCTTGGAAGCATTAGAGATAATATTAAAATCACCACCAACACACCAAGGGCCATTCACATTAAGAGCAAAATTAACTAATTGCTCCCAAAGGGGAAGACGACTCAACCTAGAACAAGCAGCATAAATAAAAGAAAAATAATAGTTGATGTTAAAAAAAGTAATTTGAGAATTAAAAACTTGGGGGAAATAAAAAATAATATTCACATTAATGGCATTGTTCCGCATAATCTAAATTTTATTAGAACAGTTGGCATAAAAATTAGAGAAACCCAATCGAGAGGCATTAAAAGCAAGCTTATCATTCGAAATAAAAGGCTTAATCAAAACTAATAACTGAATATTATGAACTCTACACAAATTTCTAACTCTAACTTTAGAATCTGCCACCCCAATACCCCTCACATTTCATATTAGAGCCTTAACCATTACAATCTTTTGAATTAATTTGAGCAATGGTAGAATGAGGCGAGAAGGTAAGGCAATTTTAACATGTTTACCTTTCTTTTACCAACCTTAGAGAAGCCTTCATCATCAATATTTTTAGAAGCACTCTTATCAAGAATGGAAGATATAGAATCCACATTATCCACAATATTGTTATAATCCACATACTTAGGATCCACTATAGATATATGGATAAATTCTCCTTCTTTACAGCCCTCATTATACACATCCTTAGCACCCAAAAAGTCATTATCTTTCTCAACTTCTCTATTGGCATAGGGAAGCGAATGAGATAAAGGTAACTCAGGATTATCATTATTGTGGAGCATAGAGTCGATCAAAACATAAATGTTAGGAACCTTCTCAACCTCAATATTGGAAATACCCACACTATTAACATTCTTCTCATCTAAAACAACGACTATATTTTTTGGGATATCAGTATTTAAATTAACCTCATTACCCAGCTTGTTGTTAGGGACAGGCAGTTCGATCTAATCTAAATGGATCAATTCATGATCTTTCTTGATGGGCAACTGTTCTCTTGTGCTAGAACCAGCCTTCCTAACTTGCAGGTTAGAAGTTTTTTTTAAATTCAGATGCAGCTTAAACAATCAGTTAAAGTATGACAATGCACCTTACAGTGAGAGCCAAAATCAGGGACTTTTTCAAACTAAACTTTTTGTAAGTAACCAAAAGCTTTTGATCCCACCCAAATTTTCTTGGCATGCTTTTTTGTAATATCAACCTCAACTAGAACCCTAGCCACAAACGGCTGTGTCTTAGATGTGGCCGCCTGATCTGTCTAAAGCGGCCTACCAAAAATAGAACCGAGAGCGTGTAAAATCTTCAGATTGAAAAAAATGTAAACTCAGATTAGGAAACAAAATCCAAATCGGCACAATAGGTGATTCTTCTTTAATATTGAAAAAAGGAGTCCATTTCAGAATTTGCATTTGATAATTATTGATGAAGTAAGTTCTTCTAGCAAACACCCTACTATAGTCTAAATTGTTGGACAGTTGAATGGCAACATGACAAGAGTCCAGTAAACCCACAGAGTAAAAACCAAATAGTTTGAGACTACCAAAAAAATGGTGAATATAATCAAGATTCAGCCTACGCATACCAAATTTACCCACTAAAGCAAATTGAAACGGAGAAGCAAGTTTAAGAACCTCTTCATCAGACAAAAGCACCGCAGGCACACCAATGAAAATCGCTTGAGTTAAAGATGGAAGATTATCATCTTCCGAAGAGCTACCAGAAAGAACCTCTTTAAAAGATCAAGAGCGAGATGGCGACTTTTGACCATCAGCATCCAGGTTAAAGAAGCCTTTGTTCTTACCCAGCACCGAATTAGATGCATTCCCCCACAGAGTGGAAGACGAGGCACCCGCCATGAAAAAATTGCTTGAAAAGGGCAAGAAGCAGTAAAGGCACCCAAAACACGATCTCGTTAGAGATCCAACCGAACACAAGTGGGAGGAAAGAGTGCAAAAGCGAAGAAACATGGGGAGGAGAAGAGCCCTAAAATCGCCAGAGATGACGCGTTAGGGCGAAGCGTGGGGGGGGGGGGGGGGGGGGGGGGGGGGGGGGGGGGGCTTGTTTGTAGGAAAGTCTTGATTCTTTTGACATTGGTTTTGTTAAAATTAAACTCTTTTTATGAAATAAAAATAATCAAATAAAAAGAACTAGTAAGGACATCTAGGAATATTAAATTGATTACATTATTATTAAAAGTAAGATTATTGTTAATAATATGATAGATTTAAGAACTTTATTTCATTGCTTTAGGAAGTAGATATTGAAAATCAACCCTCTTAAAGGTAGTTTAAGAGTTGCTTGAAGAAAATTTTTAGAATTCATTTTTTATCACTTGGAATCGAGATCATTCTTATGAAAATAAAATGAATCTTGGAAATGGAACTAACAAAACATTTGACTCACTTCAGATCCCACTATAGACTTGGCTTTTTGAGTTGATTTCTCTTTATTTTGTCATCGAGATGCCATCCATTTATAATGTTGACTAAGAAAAAAAGTCATTTCCAATTAGACAAATGTTGTCAAGATGTGTTTAATGATTTTGAATAAAATTTATTAAGCTCTCTAGTATCTCTAATATTAAGGAAGCCTTTGATTATGTAAATAACAACCCTTGAGAAGTGTGTAGGTGCTTTTCTTGCTTAGGTTAAATAATTGGGCAACTAAAATTCCAGGTATTTTCTAAGGCATAAACTCATTTTTATTGAGATAAACTAACTTCTTATTGAAAAATATTGTCTAGCCCTGATCTTTTTTGTACTCAAGTTAAGGCATTACATTTTTTTTTTACACAAGAAAAATTTTATTTCTCAAGTTAATCTATTATAGTTACTTGATGATTAGGCCGGATTATTAGCTCACTTCAATAGGTGGGAAACTATTCTTCTTTAATTTGATATCACATATGTGCCTCAATATCAATTAAAGGATAAATTTTCGCTAAATTTTAGCCACACCTCATATTCCAGTTCATTCTTCTTTAAATGATTGCTTGCTTGACAAGCAATTCTTTTCTATTAAGAATCAAGAATTTAAGCAACACTTTGATAATGTGCTTTTCATTAAGATAGTTACATTTCATAAATTCCTTAGAGTTTAAGTAGTAATCTAATTAATTTTTTTTATCTCCAAATGAAAGTGTCATCTTTTCTATGTATTTCCATTAATTATTAGGTCTCGTATCATTAATGAGGCAAAATATGAAACTTTCATTAATAACATTAAATTAGGTATTCATATGGTAATTAAGAGAATCAAAGTTTATGATAATCTCAATTGATTATCCACTAAGTGGATAGTATGTACAAGTTTTTAAAATATTACTTATGATCTTATTCTTAGTGAGATATACTATTACTTGAGAGCACTAATATTGTTACTTGATTAGAGTACCTATGTTGTAATAGTAAAGTTGATGTTGTGGCCAAATTATTCAAAGAACTTTTAAATTTGGATGAAAATCTAATCCATTACTTAATTCAAAATAGGATTATCCTAGCTCTAGAGAATATTGCTATTTCTAAACCTTTTAATTCTAAAGATCATTGATTTCAGGTCCAAAGTAAAGATGATGATTAGTAATGAGCCATCATTAAATATTTAGGTCAAGGAAAACTTTTAATTGACCAATTTTGTTGTTCCTAAGTTCAAATGATAAGGTTGTATTATACTTTCATCAATGATGTTCGCTACAACTACTCATTCAATTAGACATGACTTCATTGTCTAGATAGAAATAAGGAACATAAGGTCATGACCAAAGTTCATGAGACACTACAGGAAATTCAGGCTTTACCGGCGGCTATTACGGGTGGTATATGTTTTTTTTCCGACGGTTTGTAAACAGCCGGTATTAGGCGCGTAGGAAACATTTTTCGGTGGCTAATTTCCAGCGGTTAGGATAACCGGCGGCTTTCCGGGGCCCAGGCGGCCGATAATTTCTGGCAGTTATAGCGCCGGTGACTGGCGGTTAATCACTGGCAGCTTTCCGGCCGTAAAAAATGCCAGTTTTACTGGCAGTATTTACCGGTGACTGTTTTATACTTCCTGCGCTATAATAAGCGGTCTGGTATCGATGTTTCCGATGACAAAACCACCGGCTACCGGCGGTCTAACCGCCAGTATTTTCTGGCGGCTGCATTATACTTCCGACGGTTATAATAAGACGTCTGATATCGAGGTTTTCGGTGGACAAACCGCCTTGTGTTCGAACACAAGTAATAGCTCCTACATACATATGTCTAATGCCTTGAATATAAGCATTATTAACTCTTGGAATTTTATTATATGCTTTCTCTAAATCAATAAAAATCATATGTAGATCCTCCTTATTCTCTTTATACTTCTCCATCAAACCTATCAATAAATGTATAGCTTCCATAATAGACCTACTTGGCATGAATCCAAATTGATTTTGAGAAACATTATTGTCTAGTGAGAACATCAATGTCTAGTGAGAACAGCTATAAATCAAGTTTACCTTGAACTCCCTCTCTAGTCTTATCAACAAGAAGAATATCATGAGCAATAAGCAAACACCAAGGTACATCCTCTTGAAAATGTCTAGTGAGAACATCCATGACTAAAGCGAAAAGATTTGAACTTAATTCTGATACTTGATTTAATCCAACTGAAATAGGAAAATACTTATTCGTATTGCAAATTTAGGAAAATACTCGGTTCAGACTTGCCCATCAACAGCTTTCACGGGCTTGCTCGGCTGTCGGAGTGGGGGCGAGATTGTCAGCCAGAGGGAGCTCGTCGGCGGCCGGATTCCTGCGGAGTTAGCCGGAGGTGCGATCGCGGCGAGCGAGTGTATGCAGGGAGATTAAACCGAAGAAATGAAGAGAAAGGGCTCGGGATGGCCAATATTAGGTCTGTTTCCGGCGGTTATCACCGTCGAAAAAAATTACTTAACACCGGCGGCCAAAGCCGCCGATATTAGTAATGGTAACACAAAAAACCGGCAGTCTTACCGGGGGTTAATATAGTGCCGCTAATTATGGCAGTTTATAATTAAAAACCTCCGGATAAACCGCCGGTTAATACCGGCGGTCTAACTGCCGGTATTACCGGCGGTCCTTTAGCCGCCGGTAAAACCTGAATTTCTTGTAGTGAGAGCTAATGCAAGGCTTGTCAAATAGTGCCAAAGATGAAGTTGGAAATTAAGAGGGTTAATTATTACTAATCTTCTATGCTTGTAGATTATATGGATTTTGCAAAAAATATCGTTAATGCCAAGTCCATGGTTTTATCCCACATATGTATCCAAATTTCTTACACATAATAATGCCATCTTGGAAGTTTGAATTTCGGGTAATGGATATTGTAGTTTTAATAGATCCTATTACTTTGAAGAGGCATTGGTTCATATTATTTGCAATAGATTATTTTGTAAAATATGTTGAAGTAATCCCATTAAAAGAAGTCAAAATAGATAAGATGTTGAAGTTTTTTAGGGACCATGATGTTTATCAATTTGGTGTACATATCTTGTCATATCATATTTAACAATGGTATAACTAACGTTATTCAACGATTTATTGTCGCATATTTAATGGCTTAGTTGAATCTTGTAAGAATATATTTATTAATCCTATAAAGAAGAATTTATCTACAAACAAGAAAAAATTGCATGATAACTTTGCTTCTATGGGCATACAAAATTATATATTGAACACTTACAAAGTCTACTCTGTATACCTAGACTTTTGGATCAAAAGATGTCATTCCTTTAGAAGAAGAATTGCCCTTTTTATGTATAGCTGTCGGTACAAGTTTCCAATAATAGTCAAAACGCCTATCTATATCTTCAAAAGCTTCATAACCTCGATGAACTAAATATGAAAACCTAGCAAAACTTAGAGCATTACTATGCTCGCTCACTGGCACACGATAAACTTACCAGACTCAGGACATTTTCTATTGACAACCTAATAGTATTGTTGTGATGCCTGATTGTCACTTATCATTTCCAAGGCAACAAATTTGAACTATGTTAGATGGCCTTTTGGTAGTTGACATAGTCTATGCATGTGGACCTTACCTTTTAGTAGACAGTCTATTAACATGGATCTTACCATATATGGTAGGAGTTTCGTTATGAGAGGTTACCCTCTGCTCTCACAAACTCTAACTTTGATACAAACCTAGCCCAAGCCATCTTTCAAATCCTATAACTATAATTAGCTATGTACATGTGTTTGCCATTTACTAAATTAGTCTTATGCGCACCTTGCATTTATAACTAGCCTTGAGCACAACAAATAAAAATATAAGATAAATTTTTATCTGTTTAAAAGTATTTAAAAAAAAAATTTAAACTGTTGCTTTAGATCCTATGTTCATGCTCAGTGCTTGAAGAGTTACCAATCTTCAGCTTCATAGGTTCTCATCTTTTGTTGACCTCTCCATCTCCAACGGCTAATTCTTACCCTTTTAATGGTCAAGATGTGCGCTGACCCATCTAAAATTAATTAACTCTTCTTCCTCTTGTTTTTCTGTTATTTCCAATGAAATATATTTCATCAAAACGATTAATCCATTTATATAAAAACTATATATACATCCGATTACCCAAGCTACAATAATACAAAATCCTCGCTCAAACCACACACAAAAAAAAGGAAAAAAATTCCAGATAGTGAGCCTCCACTTCTCGAAGTTGTCGACGTGAAGAAAACAGGGAATTAATCAGAAACAGTGCAGTGCAGATTGCTGAACATTTCCTCGAAGAGGAGTACGAGGGGCAGTGGCCGCCCGCTTGCCGTCGGCGTCATAATATATAACTCCAGAGAACTCCAATGGCTGACACTTCTCTCCCATCATTATAGTTCTCCTCCATACTTCTTCCTCCTCATCCTCTCGCATCTTCGTCGTCTTCTTCGCAATACTTTCTTTCTTCTTGTCTCTTATCATTTTCTTGTTATGGAGGAAGGAAAGCATGCCTCCTGTGTCGCCGAGGGCAAGGAGCCGGGCTCTGGCGGCCCGGTCGCAGCCCAATTTATCTGCTGCTCTTTCGAACAATTCAACCATCTTCTCTACGAGGCTCTTCAACGCCATGCCAGAACAGATGAGAAGAAGCAGAAGATGGGATTGGTTTGGGAATTTCGAAGTGTTAAGAGCTGAATGTTGCGTTTTTATTGTAAAGATAGGGGGGAAAGTTCAGCGTACTGTTTTGACACGATTGAACTATGAACGGTAGAGATGCGAAGTGAGCTCGAGTGGCTGAGGATCCATTTATTTTATTTTATATATATTTTAAAGATATGGAAAATTTTCCTAGTGATTATGATTTATCGGCCTAATCCACCGGGATTAATTAATTATAATTAAGTATTAACCTCGACCTCCAAAAAAAAGTTTAGAGAGAAAGGGACGAGCTTGCTATGAGTGCGCGTGTGAACCCTTTTTCTACTCCAAAATACTGGCCACAATGAAGTTTAATACTGTATAAATTCTTTCAACTCAACCCCGATGCATTGCATTTGACAAAATATATTGAACAAATAGCAGGCGAATGACATTAAATTATCAGCAGAAATTCTTTGTGTTTTTCTCGTAATTTAACAACGACAAAAAATTACAAATTTACCTCCTACAAACTCCCAAGTAGCTAGCTTGTCTCCTGAGCAGAAGATTTTGTCAAAAAAACTTTTCTTCCGATATTATCCTCCCTCTTCCATTAGAATCCTCGTACGTGCCGACTCGATTGCTTACATTGTCTTACTGATTCAACGTTTGCTGATATATTATTTAATTTAATTTGAATGAAACGTTTAGATTCCTTTAATATTGCATATTTCGTTTTTCTATAACATATTAAAAAAAAACTTGCTAAACAGTTGAACTTTCCCTAAATTGTTGACCGTATAGATATGTTTTATGAGAGCTGGCATTGAGAAGAGACAATAGTGAAAATTTCTGGTCACACGTTAAGGACTGAGAAATAATGTTTAATAATTTTAAATTCTCATGAAAAAATTTAGGATCCAATGTTTCATCACTCATTCATTTTAAAAAACTTTACAAATATTCCATTTTTTCTGAGCTTTGAGACAAAGTATAACGTTTGACCTAATTTCTATACTTGCAAATGTCTAAACAGGTATTTAACAAGTAGTTTACAGATTATAGAGAGGAAATCATTTTTTTTTTGGGAAGGGGGGGGGGGGGGGGGGGGGGGCAACTGGAGATTCCTCAATTAGCAAGCAACACGCCACATATCTGAACCACCACTTTAATCACTCGCCCCTCCTCAGAGGGACTTTAGGTACTTTCTCTCTCCCAAAGTGACCATCTTCTACGAACTCAGCCATAGGAAAGTGTCCACTCATGGGACCGTCATCCTACCTTATCGTGATCATTAGAGTTAGTTCTTCGTCTCCAACTTCTTACTCACCTCTCTCATATTGGGCAACCTGTATGAGTCGCTGATAAAGTCAATAAGCACATCTGCCATTGGTCCCATTCATAGTACATACCCATAGATCTCGCCCTATACACACTCAGTATTATTGAGCTCTCTTGAAGAAAAATCAACAAAGCTCTGCGACCCCTGCTCTCCTTCAAAAAATCAGGAGGAGACAAGTGTTTTGGGTAAAGTGTAACATTACATGGATAATTTATGTAGGATCTTATTTTTTACCTTTTCTCCGTATTATCTTTCTTTTAACCTTGATAATCCAATTAATAGAGAGGAATAGCTTGGGGGATTTTTTTTAGATCTTTTTGAATGATAGTGGATACTCTGCCAATTTGAGACCTATAGCTTTTTGAGCATTTTGTAATAGTTTTCTCTACTCTTCTTGCTCTCTATTCTCATAGGTCTTAGCTCACTAGGACAGCTTGCTAATTAAATCTGGTGTCATCTACAGATAAATCTGGATTCAACATCCTCACAGGTGTAGTGAGCTTGGATTGATGCCTTTGATAAGAAGACAAGTCTAAACGGATGAGTGAGTTTAATAGGAGACTTTCATGAATATGGAGAATGCAGACTACACCACTCAAGGAGACTTGCAGGAAATGGGGAAAAGGATTATGAATATGATACAAGATGCCCTAAGTAGCTTCCAAGGGCAAGTACGAGGTGACAATACCCTTGAAGGTTATTCACTTAGCAGTTCACTGTAGGTGGCTAGATGATAGAGCTGACCTCAACACTGATTCCCAATTACACTCAGACATTGATGAGTGATGATGACTGCAGTTCGCTACCCAGGTGATCCACATGGGAAGATGTTGAACTTTCCAATGCCTTCTATAAGGTAATCAATAAGGCTAGGCCATCTCCCAAGCTCAAAGTGACAAACTTAGAGTCTTGTCAGGGCAAGACTGATATAACCAACCATTTAGCTACCTTTGAGTTGATGACGACTTCACTGTTGGACATTGATGATGGCACATTGACGGCACCTAAAGTGTTATATTTTCTTCATGAAACTTATAGAGTAGGTGCTTAGGTGGTTCATTCGTTTGCTTCTAGGAGTAATCACTTCTTTTTTTAATCCAAAAAAGAAGCCCCAAAATAGCTTGCAAATTCTGTTAAACATGAGATAAGAACTAGGCAAGTCACTTACAAGTTTCATAGTGAGGATCCAAAGAGAAATGCTGGATGTCAAGGATCTAGTGCCTGTAGTGACCCATATCACATTGACCAAAGGATTGAGAGAGGGTCTATTCTGGTATGCACTCGACTTGCGATGGATAGTATGCTTCCAGAACTATTAAAGCTAGCCAATAGTCATGTGATGGTTGGAGCGTATTATAGAGTGGTTGAGTCCTCCTTAACCAGTCACTATTATCAATTCACCACCAAAAGAGAGGACCAACGAGGATATGAAAGAGAAATAACTCATTATAGAGATAGGAGGGACAAAAAACCAAATTTGCAAGTGGTCAATATCACTCTCAAAATTAAAGGACACCCCCTTCAGGCTTAGCCACTAAGGATTGCAAGGCCACAAACTCCAAGGGTGAAAGAGCCAATTTATACTACTCACAAATATTAGGAAGTGGTCAAGCGTCATTTCCTGACCTAACCAATCTACAATATGCTATAAGTATCCATGACTGAGTTTATTGAGGTTATGCAAAACAAGAAATTTTTCAGGCACCTAGTGCTCATGAGGGTGACAGCCCTGGCTAGGGACACTTTCAAGCATTTTGCCTTCCATAAAAATCATCTCCATAATATCAAGGAGTGTCATCATCTATAGGGTGTTGTGGAAGATATAATCAAAGTAGAAAAATTGAAGGAATTCATACTCGCTGACCTAGGTTAGTTTCTAGGAAAAGCCCTAACTAAAACTAGGGGGAACAAGTGAGTTCTTGATCATGCCATACACATAGACAAAGTAGTACTTGCCATCATAGGTGGTGAATGAGTAAAATCATTGGAGAATGAAAAAAGGAACTAGAATAGAGAGGTGAACTCAGCATTCACCTTTTGAGCCTAGTAGTGGATGTCACCCTGTCACTTTAAGTTAAGATGATAAGCCCACAGAAGGGAACTCACATAATGAAGTTATGGTCATCACTACTCTGGTCACCAACTATCATAATTGTAGCATTATAATAGATACATGATATTTTATGAACAAAATTTTTGAATATGTATTTGAAAAAGATAAACTTTCTCACTTCCTAGCTTACCCCTACTATAAGATCACTTTATGGCTTCCTAACAAGAACAGGGAGACATAAAGAGTATTCGACCAACCTTTCACTTAGGGTGAGGGTTAGTGTCAGTATACTACAATAATTAATTTTATCATACTTTACTTGAACAATTTACATTGCCTTCTTTCATAGGTCTCTGCTAAACACCTTCAGACCCATGATGTTTACTTATCATGTCACCATTAGATCCTAGTTAAAGGGAGAGAAATAATGGTGAGTGGCGGCCTCACTGAGTCACATACTTGCTACCTACTAGCATTAAGGAAGGTGGTTACTTTCTTGGAGGAAGTGTTGTAGTTGGATATATAATGAGGCTTGAGCTTAGACATTATAGAGGCCACGAAGCAAGTGCTAGTCTTTAATGGCGAGTTCAACATAACCCTGAGAATAATTGATCCTTCAGTAAGGAGCACACATGTAAGTTGATCTAGGCCATTAAAGGGAACCTGGATATCTTTTCATGGATGGAAATAGAGATGTAAGGGATTGATGATGAAGGTTGATGATGAAGTGTTCTGCTGTAGGCTCAATTTAAGAATGGATGCCCACTACCAAGGATAGGTGCTCTAGTTCACTTAGTAATGGGCTACTGAGTCATGAGGTTTTTAGATGCCTTCTTAGCTTATAATAAAATTAAAATAAATCTAGGTGACTATGAAAAAAAAAGCCTTTATTACTATAGAAGGCCTATACTGCAATGTGATGATGCCCTTTGGCTTATGAAATTGAGGGGCGACTTACTAAAGAATGATGGATAGTCACTTTAAGGGTCAAAAGGGAAAGGAATGTGGAAGTGAATGTCAATGCCTCCTAGTGAAGAATAAGTTTTCTAGTTAACATATTGAGGATATGAAGGAGACATTCACCTCAAACAAAAGGTACAATATATGATTGAACCAACTAAAATGAATTTTTGATGGAAGTTCAAGAAGGTTCCTTAGGTTCCTCCTCACATCTAAAGTTAAAAGAGTAAATCTAGAGAAGGTGAAGGAGATTGTAGGGATGAAGTCACCAAAATTAGCTAAGGAAGTGCAAAAACTCTTTGGTCGAGTTATTAAACTCAATAAATTCATCCCTTAGCTCGACAAGAGGTGCTCGCAATTCCTTAAAGTTCTTAGAAGTACCAAAAGATTCTCTTAGGGTGAGGATTGAGAAGCCGCCTTTTATCCATTTAAGCTTCTCTTCTCCTCGTACCCCCTACTTTAAATCTTACAACTAATTATACTTATTAATGTACTATGGGGTGAGCAAGGATGTTGCCATCTTTTTGCTCATCAAGAAAGAAGGAAAGAAGTGATGGCCACTGTACTACATGAACTATATGAGAAAAACCTTTAGAGAGACTTTGCAAAGATATCCAATCATAAAGAAACTTGCATGGACATTAGTGGCTCAGCCAGACAATAATTATCATACTTCCTGGCTCATTCCATCAAAATAGTAATCAACCACTCATTGAAGGCTATACTAAAAAAAAATTTGATCATATGGGAAGTTTAGTTAAATGGTCGGTGGAACTTTGCTTTTTTAGATAACTTATATGCTAAAGATAGGTATCAGGGCCTAAGACTCTAATTTACTAATAGACTTCATTGATCTAAATGTCATGTCAAAGGTGATGAATCCATAAGAGCATTTGATATTAAAAGTCAATGACGCCTAAGGTGAATAAGAATTCAGTAAGAATATGGTTTTGAGAATCCCCCTAATCGAATCACGTTCACTTAGTTGGGTAGCAAAGAGTTCAAATCCACAACAATCAAGCCAAGTATATAGTCTTACTCACTAACTTGTGACTCACCACAGGGCTTGAAGTAGCATAGTGATGGTGTTCATAGACTCGCAGTTGATGGTGAACCATATCAATAGAGAGTATGAAGTAAGGGATGAGGTGGTATTAAAGTGCTTAGTAAAAGTAAAGGAAGAGATCATTAAGCTGAAGTACACAAAAAAATTTCAAATCCCCAAGGAGTCAAGCCAACATCAATGACTTTCTCTCCAAGTAGAAGAATCTTGATGGGAGATCAACAATAAAGATTTTGACGTTGGCTAAAAGTCATGTAGATGAAAGCCACTCACCAGATATGTTAGGTAAACTTGACCATAGAGTATTTGCTGACTTGGATGATGAGTATAGAGGTTGGTGACCAGTGAAGGTTTAATAACAAGGTTACCAACTACTTACTCATGTAGGGGAAGTTATTTAGAAAGTATATGACTTTAATTAACTTGAGGAGTGTTATATAAGATGAGATGGAGATAGTACTCATAGAAATTAATTCAAGTGGGTGTAAAAGTCATTTTGGAGGAAGAATACTCCCTTATAGAATTATGAGGTAAGTTTTTTACTAGGTGATTTTGAGGATGTAGAGGAAATCTCTGAAAGGTATCCTCAATGCCAAAAATATTCTCCCATTCAACTATAACCTTCTCACAAGATGCAGCCCATCAATAGCCCTTGGCTATTTGCAGTATGGGGAATGGATTTGCTGGGACCACACCCACCTTCCATAGGGAAAAGAAAATTTATTGTATTCATAGTAGGCCACTTCACCAAGTGTTAGAATCCAAATCACGCAGCAAGATGACCTCCACTACTACGAGAAATTTCATTTGAACTAACATTATTTATATATATGGTATGCCTCTAAACATCATTACCAATAAAGGGTCATAGTTTGCTAACAATAGCAGTAGACCAATGGATAAGTTGAAGCCATCATTAAGAAAATCCTCAACCTCTTGAGGAAGAAGGAAGAAGGGTTAAAGAGAAAATGAGTGGAGGCACTTCCTTTAATCTTGTAGGTACTAAGGATGACTCCTACATTAGCAACCAAAAATACACCATTCTTTCTCTCCCATGTGCTTCAATGCACTACCACTTGTTGAAATTATCCTACATAGCTACAAGTTATCCTTGTAGCCAATTTTAAAGAAGATGAAATCAATGAGTGGGAGAAGACCAATTAGGAATAGTTGAGAACTTTAGTAGGGTCCTTGAAGAACTCTTAACATAGGCCACCCTCAAGAAGAAGTGGTCAAAGGGAGAACGATGAAGTACTATAGCTCACATGTCAAAGTAAAAGCCTTAGTCTAGTGACCTAGTCTTGAAGAAGGCAGATGTTGATGCCCACAACTCTATCTTGGGTAAGTTAGTGACCTTATGAGAAGTACATACATTATTAAAGCATAAGTTGGCCGAGATACCTATTTACTACAAACACATTCTAAAAAGGAGGTTCAAAAAATATAGAGTGCCAAGACTTGATGATCTTCTATCTATAGGGGGAGTCCTCCCACTTTTACTTTTACTTTTTTCTATTCCATATTGAATAAAATCCCATATATTTATATTCCTTTTTTTATTCTTTGTGAATGAGTTCATTACACATATGCAATTAAAGAACTTTAAATTTTGTGTTTTTCAAAAAAAAAAAAAAAAAAAAAAAAACACTAGGAACTCACAAAAATACAAAAATAATGCTAAGGCAACTAACACTTTATGGAGGTCAAAAGCATGGAATCCCTCATATAGTAGAGTAGCCCAATACTACTAGTAGTCACTTGGATCATATACTCCAGTGAATCAATTGATCAAGAATTACCCAAGATGCGTGGGCAACCTACCTCAAATTCTAAGAGAACTCCAAATAAGTTAGAAATTAAGACTCGCTTGCCTTAGATACTTAACTCCATAATAACATAGTGTGATTGACTAAGATACAAATCATATGAGTTCTCATGATTCATGCTTAATCTTAAAAAAAAAATTTCTTACTATTCTCTGAAGGAGAGCTGGGGCCCATAAACATAAAGACCTATAGGAAAGCCAAAGCCCCAAGGAGAAGGAAAGTCGATGCTTAAGAGAGTCTGACTCCTTTTTACATATTAAATAACCTTGGTGAGTCATGTTTAAATTCTCATCAACTTATTTCAAAAGCTAGCTTATTAAAGAAGAAGAAGAAGAAGAAAGGAGAAAGGAAAATAAATGGAAGATGGCATAAAAAAATTCTATCACTTAGACAAAATGATCAACATATCTCAAAAATCAAGAAAATAGCTAACTAACTAATATGCAATATAAGCACTTAAAAAAATTAATCATGGAGTTCCTATAATAAATTGACAAGCCACTGTAGGCTGAGTCCCCTCTTTAAAAAAAGATTAGTATTGAGTAGTACGCGAGTCCCCTATAAATGACGAATCTTAGTGATCACACACTAGCACAAATGGCAAGTATGTAAGCGAATGAACCTATAGGTGGACTCACCCCTTTATGAAAAGATTAGTAATTAGTAGTATATGAGTTTATATAGCTGACGAGTCTTGGTTGTTACCCCCACAAAGGCTAAAAGCCTGGCATACTATGCGACCCTCCTAATGCACCTTTGCATAAAACTTACTAGCGATGATCTTATTGTATAAAGAGTCATAGACAACTCACCCACTTGTTCACAAATAAGGAATCCTACAATATTAGTCACATTCCTATACTGAGATAAATTATTCTATGCTATTCCTAAAAGTAAACTCGCTAGGGTATTCTTTCTATAGATAGCCAAGTTTAAGCACCATGGAAACTCACGCTAACTTTTAGCATAACTAACCCTATAAGGAGCCTAAGTATAATTATTATTTACTTATAAATTTAGAATTCTTTGTTATTATCCTGAGTCTGGGTGTGAGAAAATTCTCACCAAGCCCATGTCTGCGTGCACTAAATGGTGAGTTCAATTACCAAACCTCTCAAATATAGAGCCTAGGTATGGAAAGCTATTATTACTGTCAACATTAATTTAATAATTTAATAAAAATTTCTTATTTTCTTGTCAGTTTTCATACTTAATTATACGCTAATGAGTTCAAAATGGTTTACATCTTCTTATATGGCTAAGTTCCCTTGTACTTTGTTATTTCTATATGATATATGGGTTAGTGCCCTAGTAAGCCACAATTACAATGGTAAGTGCATTCACATAGAATTTGCAGGTAAGCCCATGACTTAAAAAAGATTCGATATTAGTAGAAACATTCAGTAAGTAAAAGTCGAGTCACAAAAAATTTCATTTCATTTCTTAAAAAAAAAAACCTACAAGTATAATTACTCTTTAAGCCAAAAAAATTTTACAAAAAGATGGATGAGTGTGACTCAATCACTAGTCACACTTACACCATTACTTTCCTCTGAAGTGGAAAAATCCTTGAAGAAGGTGACTGAATTGTGGTACTTTAGGGCAACTACACCCTTCGAGTTGAGTTTCATCTTATAACACTTGATCCCAAACCTATATTTCTCTACAAGGATTTCATCATAATGTCTACTTTTCAAAAAGGTTCATTTGTCCTCTTTGATTTTGACCTTAGAAAGTGCCTTGGTGACCTTCGCATCAGCCTTTTCCTTGGCTGCTAGCACCAAGTTCTTTAGGGCTCTCTCTTTGTCCAGCTTATCTTAAAAAGACTCCATTATCTTGGCAAGTTAGTCCTCTAGCTCCTTCAACCTATACAACTTGATGTTATTCTTATAACTTTCTTCCATAAGGTACTTTTGAACATAAGAGTAAGCCTTTTCCAAATAATGAAGCTTTTTCAAGGCTTGAAAATGGTGGCAGGCTAGGAAGACTGAACCCTGCTGAGCTCACCCCAAACCATTTATCTTCAAGAACCCCAAAATAACTTATTGGGAGGATCATTAGGTGGTCTTCAATGTCCTAGTTGAAGTCATTATAGCCCTGATAAAAGTATTTCCATGAGACATGCTGAACCTTCACTGCCTCCTTCTTAGAGTCCTTCTAGTCTCATTGAATTTCTCCCTTGGCTAATGTTGCCTCTTCACTATTGCTCACCTCCTAAGTTACCTCCTCTATTGATGCATCCTCCTTGGTAGGCACCATTAGGGTGATTGCCAAAATGTTAGACTCCAACTCAGCCCTTCACTTAGTAGCCTCTTTGCTAATCACCATGCCCCTGGCCTTAGGTTGCGATGTTGCCTCACTTGGATTTGTGGGTGGTGGTCACTGCTCCTTTCTCACCAACCCTCTCTTTGAAAGAAACACCTTAGGATGAGTGGCTTCCCCCTTCTAGGTTCACAAGTTCTTTGGAGTTATCCCCCTCTCCTTCCCGGTGGGCTCGGTAGGCTCCTCAATGAGTGCTGGCTTCATCTTCTTGGCCATCCTCTCAAGGGATTCCATCATGTGCTTAAGGATCATTATATTCTTTTGGGAACATATAGGGCTTGATGCCCTTTGTATACATAAGGGTGAGTGATTAACTTAACAAAAATAACTAAAACAAATTCTTACATGTGGGACCTACACCTTATATTATGTATAGATATGGATGCTCCCCATATCAACATTCAATGCACCAAATTTAATTTCCTCTCTCCATCATTTTCAAGAGAATTGAAGGCTCCTTTTTACTCACTCGAAAAGTAGCCAACAATAAAAAGTCTCACACACACTCGCCCATCCCTTGTCAGAATTCTATCTTCACACCAATCTTGGTAAAATCATTCCCACACGCATCAACTAACTCGTTGTGCAGCTGCACCTCCTTGCTCACTATGATGAATTTTAAAAGTATAAAAATTATCAAGTATTCTACACATCTGTTGGTGTTGAAAGTGGGTTTTAAAATGTTTAATCTTCTTTGGAGAATTTTAAAATTGATGTTTAGTTCTAATTTTGAAATCGAACATCCCATCGAAAAAAGTATACCACCTAGGGAGGTGAAAATAAAATTTTAGGATGGGGTTCAGATTTAGAATTATGAATCCTATCTTGAATATCATAATCAGATTTAAGAGAGAACTGCCTATGGCCTCGAAGGGTCAAAGTGAAGTTCAAACGAACACCTAGCAATGATAATCTAGAAGGATTATCATTAAGTTCATATCCAAAGTTTTATCAATAAAGGATATATCTCCTCGAAGGGAGAAAATATCATTTGCTGTTAATTATTTGAATAAAACTATAACGATCGTCATTGATTTTGATTTTGCCAAAGAGGATTAATTTAAACCTTTGAAATTTTAATTTTAAAAGAGTAGATGTGGGTTGTAAATGTCCTATGAGCGCAAGCCCTCATGTTTAATTATATGATTTGGAGGTTGAATTCCCTATGAAAACTCTCGATTAGAATAACGATAGAAATCTTGTTTAGAAATTTTCTAGGAATGATATCAAAGAAGTTGGATCTTAGAATTTCAACTAAAAATGGATTGAATTGGAGCACTTATTTTGGAGTTGAAAGAAGAAAGGTAGGGGACACTTAGAGATTTTGAAATAATTCAGAAGTGTCACAACCTAGTCTAAATGTTGGGCTTTAGAGTTTGCACTAAGAGAGAATTTTAATTTGAATTGAATAATTTATTAAAAATTTAGGATTATATTTTCGAAGGTTGGGGTCTTATGATTCAAAATCTACCCCAGGTCCTAAATCTAAATTTAAATATTGGAGCATAGTAGTCAGAACTTAACTAATGTAGTGAAAATTTTTGGACTTTCCTCGGCCTGGTTGGGGAGCCAGCTAACCACCTAGTTGATTTTAAATCCATGTGTCTGGTCATTGATGAAAGAGTGGTAGGAACGTTATAGTTAAAGTTTGAAGAGTTGGGGTGACATCTGGAGATTTTCCTAATTAGCCCCTTGACATATGTTGGGTGAAAATGTTAAAGACAGATGCAATTAAAATTTAAACTCTTTTAAATATATTTTTAGTACAATACATGCTGATTGACTTGATTAAATGCATAAAATGTATGAAGTAATTTTAAAAAAGGTTAAAAAAATAAATTTTATCCTAGATTGCACAGATTCTCCTTGACAGATTTGCACCCTTATAGGCCAGGTGGTCTACCAGAACCCGCATGCGGGGAGGTGCCTAACAAAGAAGAGAAGATGCATCAAAATGCTATGAGAACTCCTAGCGATCCCAGGCATACTTCTTAGATTGTTAGATTTTTTATGTTATCTTAAAATTTTTTTAATTAAATTGAAGTAGAAATAGTTTTTAGCGTACCCTCACGAGCCTCTATGTCTCTAAGTTAAAACAAAAGTGACATGCAGACACTAAAAAAAACTAGGAAAAATAGGCAATCCTATACGCAATCAGAGTAAATCAAACACATTAATAAATTAAACCAATTAAATAAATGTGCATAGGCATATTGCCCTTTTATTATAACCCAGGGTCAATAGAAATTAAAAGTGACTGGGCACCACTAATAATAACCTGAATTCTAATCCTAATACAGACGTAAGTGACTTTGAGTGGGATACCCTCTATCTTCAACTCCTCGGTCTTCTCCTCTTCAGACTCCTTCGATTCTTCATAGCTGGATTCCCAAATGAAAAAAAAACTGTTCCCTCGAGGGGGAAGGTTATTCCTTCCACTTTAAGTAGTAGAATGATCCAAATTTGAGCTTTCAAATAGATAAGAACTATCCCCCTAAGGGGTATCCTTTCCTCTTTGAAATCTAACCTTTAGATCTATATATCCCAACTCAAATGTGCACTTTCACAATTCAACATTTCAAATAAATTATATTATTATAAAATTAAAAATTCTAAACTCTCTTGCAAGGTTATCCTAAGTATTTAATAATCAAATTAATACCCAAGCTGTTATATATATATATATATATAAAAGTAAACACACTTGGTCACGCTTTTTTTATTTGGGGGCGAAGCAGCTGAAGCACCTAAAGCAGTTGCATTTATTATTTATAGCTCTTTTTTATAGCTCTGCATGAGCACGACCACTTGCAAAAAATTTAGTGAGTAAATAGAATGATCCTAACCTAAGGATAATCTAATCGTCCAATCAATCATATCAATCTATAGAGTGCAGAAAAAGCAAACAAACACATCAATCAATTTTCAATCACAACATGCAATAAAAACTTAAAAAAGTTGGCACACAATAATAAAGTAAACACCAGACTAGCCTAGTTCTAAGGTTGGTAGTCCTAACAAATCATCTGAAGTGTGTGCTAGAGGTCTTGTGGCTAGGGTAGATCCTAAGCTGGGTAATTAATTTAAGTTATTTAGTGTTTAAATTTGTTGTAGGCTTAAAGAGAGATTTAATTAAATTTTAAATATTAATGTGTTAAAGCTTAATTAAGATATATTTTAATAGTTAAATGATTACTACCTTTGTTGCTCACTGAGTTAATGAAGTTTATTTCACATTCCTTGGAGCTAAGTTAATAGCCTCGTTAACATGGGCTACCTACTAGCAATTGGCTTAATTAAGTTGATTTAGTTTGTTGGAAATTAAGGGTTAATTAATATTAATTAATTTAATTAATTATTAATTTTAAAAGATTAGATTAGTTTATATTTTTTCATCAATAGGTTCGTGGCATTGTGCCACGAGGCTCGAGGAACTAGTCCTCCTTAAGACACGTAGCCCCGTAGCCCAGAGTAGTTCATCCTAAAAACCTTGTTGATGTAGTTGAATTAAGAATTTTAATTTGGTTAAATAATTAAAAGTAACTTAATTTTGATGTTTAACACTCCATTGAATTCATTCGTGGCGTTGTGCTATCAGGCTCGAGGAACCAGGCCTCCTTAGGACATTTAGCCCCGCAGTCCGGAGTAGTCTATCCAATAAACTTCATCTTTGGAGTGGTTATTATGTATTTAGATGTTGGTTGAGTGTTTTATTAATCAGATTAAAGTTTTTTGGAATTTTAATAAATTATTAAATTTTTTTTGGATTTATTGGAATTATTTTATAACATCAATTAAGGGTCCAAAAGTTGACTTTTTAAACCAAGGTTAATTTTAAAGTTTCAAATTTTTAATAAATATTAGACCTTAGGGTGAGTAGTTAGACTGCTAGTACATTCATTTTGGATTTTCTATAGAAATGTATGATTTTTTGAAGTTTAAGCCTAAATTTGAACTACAGTTGACCGGAAAGTTGACTTTTTTAACTTTAAATTATTTCTGGAAGTTTGGCATTTTTAGAAAATACTAGACCTTAATTGGAGTTGAATGCCTTTGAGTTTGCTCAATTTAGAATTTTTTATAATTAGTTATGATTTTTTAAAGCTTGAGTATTTATTTGAATTATTTAATTGATTTAATTAGAGGCCTTTTAACGACTTGAATCCAAATAAACTCTAAACTTCTTGAAATTACCTCCAAAGATCAGAAATAATCTAAGGAGGGATTATCAAGTGTTTGAAATTTTTTTAGAAATTTTAACTATTTTTAATTAATTAAATTGATTAATTATTATTTTTTAATTAAAATTAAATCATTCTCAAAATTAATGTTAAATTAGAGGGCTTTTAATTTTATTTGATTAAAGGTTAATTTTTGGTTAGTTAGAGGTATGATTTATATTTTTTGGATTTAATTTATATTTATTAGAATTTTTGGAAGTTTAAATGTATAATCAAGAGTTTAATCTTAAGTAAATTAATTAACTTAATAACTTCCAAAATTAATGGGAAAGTTTCTATGGGCAGTAAGTATCACTAAGTTCAAGTGGTTTACGTTTCATGCCTATATGACTTATATTTTAATTTCTAAATTTTCCCTAAGTTCCTTACACAAAGCCTTAATTATTGTCCTTAAAGTATTACTAAGTTAAATAGGTTTGAATCAAAGTCACTAACCCTTAAACTTAACATATACATAAACATGCACACTCACATTCAAGTCCTTAGAACTAGGAGAGCCTAGACTAAGTGCAAGTGTGTGCACCTACACATGCACATGAATATAACTCAATTAATTAAAGGATTAATCAATGAACAATTAATAAAAAATGATTGCCCGTTGATTAATCACTAATCCCCATCAATTCTATTCAATCACATTCAATCTAAGTTTAAAATTTTAAATGGATCCCTCAATCACTTAAGGACTTAAATATATATAACTGGTCTGAGGTTTAGATTGATTTGAATTTGAATTGGTCAAGAGTTTGGGTTGATTTGGATCTGGACTGGTCTTCGAGCCAAGAGAAAGTCTAAGGTCTGGAATCTAAAAGAGTTCTAAGACCTAAATAGCTCCTAGGGTCTGGAGTCTAGAAGGATCCTAGGGTCTAGGAAAATCCAAGGGTTTAGATTAATTTGAATCTAGATTGATGTAAGATCTAGATTGATCCTGGGGTCTGGAGTGACCCTAGGGACCTCATTCAAAAGTGAGGTCAACAACATCACTCAAAGAGCACACACATTGCTACTTGTTATGATAATCAAACTCGAGTACTAATGAGACACTCTCACTAACCACATACATAGTTCTCGTGATTTCACAATAAACGAAAATAACATAAGGAATATAATGAATTCGCACCAAGATAAACAATTTTTATTGATAACATTTCTCACATCGATCTCGCAAGAATATATTACATTCATAATTAAAAGAAAAATACAACAAGTGAAGTAAAACTACTCGTTTCCATATAGACACCTACACGTAGGGTCATGCACTATCATAGGTGTCAAACATTTGCACCCACTAAATAATTTAACATTAAATTACTAATAGTCGTGATGGTGGACAACTTCTCTTGATGAAGAGCCCCCCTAATATTTACCCTCAGGGAGTTGACCAAACTCTTCATCTCGACAAATTGTGGCTTCATCATGGCAAACATCCTTTTAGCTCGATAATCTCATCTTAGGTCACCACCTCTCATGAATTACTTGGTTCGCCCAGACCTTGAAAATTTAGCATTTGCTCCATAATAGCAACTCGCAAGGCTACTTCCTCTTGTGACATAGTCCCTAGGAAGGGATGGCATCCTTAGAGTGACCATACCATAACAAGGATTTGGGCTTCTCTATGTAATCTGCATGGACATACTTTGCCACCTGCTCATCAACACTAGCACGTCCAGCCACTCCAAAGGACTAAGAGATATAAGGGAGAAGGCACCCTCTTCAAATTCCTTATACATCTTATATTTCTTATTTGTATAATATACTTTTTATAAAATATTTTATTTTTGTCCAACTCAGAATTTTAAGATATAGTAATATATATATCAATTGAAATATATTAAAAACCTTTTTTCAAAAAATTAAATTTTACCCGTCATAAAATATTGAGCATATAATATACAATAAATTAAAATCTTTACAAGTTTTGTCATTTGATCAACCAGGAAAAATAAATTTTTCAAAACCCATTATCAAGCAAATTGCTATCATCATTATGATGAAAATGGGCTAAGAGTCAGCAATCCACCAAATATGGCTGCCATTTATTCCACCATTAACAGTACCCTCGCAAGTCCACTCAAAGAGCCGGCTTGACATTGGTTTTGACCTCAACTGCACGCGTCGGCCCCAGTGAGTTCGGTGGAGGCGGTAGCATTTGTCAAATGGAGCGGCTGGAGTTCATTCTCTCTCTTCTATCTTCTCCCTTCTCACCACGCCTTCAAAAAATGCACTGGTCAAATTCTAGCAGCTGGTTTAGGTTGCTCGGGAAAGAACACGCTTAAAGATTATAGACCAAGTCCAAAAAAAAAAAAAAAAAGGCTCCAAAATGAGTTATAAAGTTCTGGCTATCCTTGCAAATGAGAGTATTAATTCTTAATTTTATAAGAAAATTTAACATAGACACTCATAAAAAAAGTCTGAGAGTTGTTTAGAGAAAAAAAATAAGTTTTTAATATGAAAATTCATAAAAGGGTAAAATTATGGGGCATGAACCAAATAAAATTATTTCACTAGCATAAACAATTGGTTAATGACGATATTTTTTGGTAATTGGAGAAAGTGTTGGTTTAATATGGTATACTTGGCCTGTGGAAGATAAACTTCATAATAGAAGTTGAAGGATCCTTGAGGTATTAGTATTACCGTCGAAAGTCGCTACCAAAAAAGGTTATCTTAGTACCACATTATAGCAATGGTTTTTAAACCACTGTTAAAGGCCTCTTTAAACGGTTGTTTAAACTGCTTCTACAAAGTACAAAATATTTATTATTTTGCTGGTTAAAACCGCTGCAAAATAGTATTCTAAATAATGGTTATAATTGCCTCATTAAATTTTGTTTAATTTTTTAAATTAAACCTCGTTAATAATTTAATTAGTAATTAACCCAATGAAAAAAAAATAAAACTCAGCCAAAGTCGCAATCAAACGGGCAACTTATTAATTATTATTATTTTTTAAATGAAAGAAACATCAATTAAACAACGTGCTGGAATAAACAAAATCAATTAATACATCCATAAAAAATCAACAACAAAATATTTAAGAAATAATAACAAAATTCATTTAAAGAATAAAAAAATTCATTTAACAAAACAAGAACAAATGTCAATGAACAGAATATTAACATGACTCAACTAACATAAAAATAGCATAACTAAAATTGATTAAAAATAATATAGTTTATTTAAAAAATTCAGAACTTCATTGAAATTAGTTATTTATTAAAAATAGCATATTTGAGTAGAACAATTAACATTGCTAGTAGGATGTATAAGTGCTCCTGTTGTGTCCTACCGAGTGACATGCACTATATTGTCTGTTGCTCCTAACTCTCCCTTCATCCATGGTGTTCCTAAATCGATTTGTTCGTGGTCTGCCAGAACGCCTTCTAAAATTTGGGGGGCAAGAGAGGATGAAGACCACATGATGGGTCATGCGCTGGCCAGGTCGTCTGATCCGGGATGTTATGAAATTCTCTAGCATATGTCAATCTGTAGTTGTTTAAGGTCTAGCAGTCTGAGACAAAACCATGAAGACTTTGCTTAAGCATAGAAATGCATCTCAGTATGTGTGAACAAGGGATATGATATATAATGTTTCTCCCACAATTGCAAATACACGTTTGACCATCTATAAGATTAACCCTGAAAGACCTTGAAGACATGTCAACCAATTGGAATTCACGGATGTTGATTCTGATCGATTGTTATAAACCATATGCTTCCTGCTCTATCTTTCTAAGTAATGCTTGAACCCTTGGTGAGAAAGGACTGGTGGCTTTAAGATCAGTTCCATCAAGCATTTTTGTTCCATCAAACCTCTTGCTCTTTTAAGAACTTCGTTAAAGGACTCTGACACATTAGTTGTCATTATTCTGTAATGAAAACCACCGTCTTGGTTAGAGCCTAGGATCTCACATCACGTTCTACTAGCCACTAGTGAATATCAACCTTTACCTTTATCATATTGACCATGCACATATCAAACATACTAGGGTCGTCTGTTCTTCCTGCCATATATATCTTCTAACATAAAAATTCAACATTAGCAACACCCATCTGTCTCACAACTTTATTGAAATTCTCACATAAGTGATGTAAGTAGTGGTGATGTGCAGCATGAGGAAATATTTCACGGTAACCATATACTAAACTAGCATGCGTGTTTGATATAATGCATAAACTGGTCCTTATCCTTACAACTTGTAAAGCTTCATGCATTTTCCTCAAAAATCACATCCATGAATCAGTACACTCTGACTCAACTATTGTGAGTGCTAGGTGGTAGAGTCCATTATTCGCATCAATTCCCACAACAGTAAGGAAAGTGGCTCTTTACTTAATAGGAATGTCCCATCGAGGATAAGTACTGGACGACAAAACCTCCACCCAATTATAGAAAGACCAAATAACCAAAATAATCTTTCAAATCTATGAGTCTCTGAATGTTGTATCCTGTACACTGTCTCTGGCATCGCATATACAAGTGCATCGATGAACAAATTTATGGTCATATAAGACTCTTCCCAACTGCCAAAAATTTTCTTAACATCTTTCTGCCTGGCATTCCAAGCTTTTATATAGGAAAATTTAATGGTGAACTTAGCTTCAATTTGACCTATAATCTCCCTTGGCTTTAGATCCATCTGACTTCTGATACTTGGCATTATGAAGTAGCTTATAAAATGAGAATTGCACTGACGGTGTCCTATTGCCAGAATAGAAGTAGCACAAGTGTGTTGATGCTTTATAGAAGATATTTTTCATATCTAAAAAAAAAACAAAAAAATAAAAAAAAATTGCCAAGATGTTTACTCATACCTGCATGCAGGCAACATAAGCATGGACTTCCCAACCGGCCATTTTGAGCACAAACTAACGTCATTTTCTCTTTGTTCGATGCAACCACAACATACTCAATATTATTTCTGATCGACAATCCCTGTGCTGCAAATTGTAGGTCTTCTTTCTTTGTGAAACACATTCCCTCCATCAAATCTATTGGAATTGAAAACTTTTCTTCGACTTGGTACCCAATATTTTCAATGGCATCCTCATCCCATTCACAAGTACTCATACATGTCTTAACGAAGTCATTATTTGCAGCCATGCCTTCTGCAGTGCCAACATTCACGTAGTAATATCATTGTTGATGCTATTTATCTTAGTATTCATCTCAACATTCCCTTCGCCAACACCATATAGTACGTTAGTATCATCATCATCTACTAGTTCACTGGATCCACTACTAATGGTTTCATAACCATCATCAACAGCGAGTGACGGTCTCATGGAAGGTCCCGATACATCCTCCGAATGACTACGTTGCCTTTCACTCCATAAAAAAAGGTATCTTAATTAAAGTAACACATCCACAAATTTATGCTTGAATCAATAAAGATTAAATGAAGAACTTACTTAATATATTACAATTTGACTGGTGGAATCATTGAAAGAACTTCGACCCTTTCCTCCAAACTGAATGATTCATGCACTTGGGGTGTGATATTTTTAGCATTATTAGTAGGCTCGTTTATCTTTTCAACCTCCACATATAATATAAGTATTTGTTCTGTAACATGTGTTAACACCATTTCACTTACCTCATCATCCACAACAGGTGAAGCTATAGACTCATTTCCTAGAGGAAAATGACAAGTTAACATCACTGTATACTTCGATGTATAACACATGTATAGTACTTATCCAAGGATGATAATTGCCCCCAAAATATGTTGGTGCATACTTATCATCTAAAAAAAATTCTCCGCCATACATAAGAGCAAATGATACTCCTCTTCCAGACATAACTGTACTACTACATCTTAGTGATGAAATCCTACAGTAAACTTACATAATCTCAAGCATCACTCAACATTTCTCTTACAAATTTAACAAAATTAATTTTTTATCTTATAAAATAAATTTATACCAACATATTTCAAAAATACATAACCATTTTAAAATTAATAATTAGAGTGAAATGCAAAAAAATAATTCACAATCAGACTTTACAAAAAAAAAACCTTGAATAATAAGAAATAAAATATCAAAATACTATAACATAAATAATTTTTGGGCAAGAAAATGATAGAAAGCTTAATCTAATGGAAAAGCCTAGGTGATGCCTAAAAATGACGTGTAAACCAATATAGGATGACCGTCCATTACCATCAGATTTTTTCGACGAAAATGGGCAATATTTGGAAAAATTTTAGTATTCTAGCGGTTTTCCTATAGATTATTTTTTGTCGGTATAAGTAGTGTAGGAAATGCAATGCATTGGCACTTTTTTTGCTAGAAATTATTTTTGATGTCTTTTCGGTGGTTTTCCATTTTTGTTGTGGCATCGGTCAGAGAGGCAGCGTCTGTAGATTAGCTGCCAGAGATTTTTGGTGGCATTACTGGTGGTTTGATCTCTGGTATTTTTTGGCGGTTTGACCATCGATTATTTCTGGCGGTTGGGCGCCAGAAATTGTTAGAAATCTTCAGCAGTTTATTTATTATTCTGACAACTTCTCATATATCTAATATCAAAGTTTCCCATAGTTAGGTCTCTGGTGGGCCTCGAAAAACCTGTAGCAAGGTAAAAAAAATTGATAGACTCTTAATTGTCCACAAACACCTCTACATTTCATACCTATAACAAATACATAATATAAACAAAATAAAATGCACTAACACACAATATTTACATTCAACTCCTACTAAAAGAGTTGAAAACATAAAGTTTAAAATAAACAAACTTTAAAACATAATATAAAATAAGTCTAACAACATGAAAACATAAAGTTCAACATAAATAAACTTTAAAACATAAAGTTTAACTACTGTAAAGAGTTCACATCAATATGTTATCAAAGAAAAGCTTACTCTTAAAAGTCCAACAACAACTTCAGCTTTAACTTAAATCTAATAATCTTTCATGTCATTGCTACCATGTGATTCATGCACAGGATCCTGATCCTTTTTCTTCTAATTTTTTGCTTGATATGATCACAGCTCTGTCTGCATCTCAGCCTAAATCTATCTCCACTATCCCTTTTATCAGAACAGTAACCCTCTGGCTAATTGTTTCATCAACTCCACTGGCATTATAAAATGCTGAGGTGGATGTATTGCTCTCAATAACTTATCTCTATGAACCTAAGCTATTAACCCTCACCTTTTATCTTCCTCCAATAGCTTATGAGCATGTGTAGCACTTAGAGTACTAGGTTGATCCTAAAGATGATCCCTTACCAATAGACAGTTGACCCTCTCGATTTCATATAAAATTATCCTATGAGAATAAATCCATAAAAATATATTTCTATTTATTTTTTATTATTACTCAAAAAAAGATACTCACGTGAGCTTTTCTCACCTTCTCATTAATCCACTGATAATTAACTTGATGTTGGTGAGTCCATGATTGTAGCTCTAATGGTGTTAGCTCCTAACCAAGATACCCTTTCTGTAAATAGAGAGCATAGTTAAAATAATGTACATATATTTGTGAAACTAATTAAAAAAATCTTTTACCAGTTATCTTCTATACTCAGTATGAGGCACTGAACCATCCATATCAAGAGAGTTTCCTAAACCCCCATAGTTAGATGCTCTATTCTGCTTATTCGGCTATCTCAATTTAGTGACATCATGGCTCACACAAGCTCTAGTTAAATGAGCCCACACTCCCTCATCAATCCATAATAGACACTCCCCATACTTTCTAATGTCTGTGAATATGTCCCTAAGATGAGTAGAGCCTCTTTTCTTAAAATTGGTTCTGATCCTCGAACTATACTTAGGAAACCACCAATCTTTCTTTAAAATATTGGCAAATGTTAAGTAATGTCAAATAAATATACTTGAAATTCTCTTAACCACATATCCATAACTTCCTTAAGAATTTTCTTCCATGATAAGTAAGGAGCATCATATTTACTCTGTATTATATCACAAATCTTGCAGGTGGTCTTCCATGTAGGGTTAAAGCTACAGGTAAAAATTTTTCTCAGTTACATAACAGATCAAATTGTAATAACTTTACAAAATAAAATAAACATATGTATTACCCTTGGGCTCTATGTAAATACTCTTATCTTTTATTACTGAAGGCTCCCCAGCCCCAACCTCTACTTTTTATTGATTGTTTACCCTATTCTGGCTACATAGGAGGAGGGTAATAATAAGGGTGATGGTATAAGGAATTGGTTGATGGAACTATTTGTGATGTTGGTGGGGGGTAATAATATGGACAGAAGCGAGTTGAGTGTGTCTGATCTAGAGATGGAAATTGAAGACTAGTTGAAGTAAGAGTCAAGAAGTATTCAGCATGGGTGGTACTCCAACCATAGGTGTGTCTGTCTATCCCTAACCCTACTCAGTGGGGGACGGATGGTGACTCCCCAGCGGTGGTGATAACACTCTTGTCACTGGTGGAACAGTCAGCCCCTGATCTTGATCACCCTATTTAAACCCAGCTGGTCTAGTGTTCAACTTCTTCTTACCGTGACCAAACATTGTTGTAATAGATCAATGAGGAGATTCATCACCTGAAGCCATATATAATAAAAAAAAGTAATTAGTTTATATTTCATGAAATTATAGTAACACTATAATTGTAACAAATATGCTTAAATATAAAGAAAGTTATAACAAATATGAAGATTTGTATAATTAGAAAAAAATACAGTTATATTTTAAAAAATAAAATTTAAGCAAAATTTTCATTTGACCAACCTATTCTTGTTAAACATTCATTTGATTACAACTTTGGTCGATACAATATTAACTACATTAAAATAAATTAGGTCACTTAATTTACAAAAACTATTCTGAATAAGAAATGCTCTTAGTGCTCTCTAAGGTATGTTCACTTTCTTCCTTGTTCTCACTTGAAGAGCTTATCGAATTATCCAAGGTATCTGAAGAATACATCCTTATTTATTCTAAATGGATGATTAGAAGGTAGGAACATATGATGATGATTATACCAAGTATTTTTCCTCCATATTTAATGTGAAAGATTTGTTATTCTCCATGCAATAAGGGAAAGCTAACTTTCCTATTGTGCTCCAACCCGATAACATACCATAAGCTGGAAAATCACCAATGGCCAATGCAATGTAACTTTAAGGAGAAAATTCTTTTTGGTTGAGATGTCATATGTGAGGATACATTCTTCCTATAAGAGTTTGAGGTCATCAATTAATGATTGCAAAAAAATAACAATTTTTGCTTTTAAATTATATGGTCCTAGTATTATAAGTGTTAAGAACATGTACGGGGTAGTCATGCACATCTTTGATGGAAATTTGTATAGTAAGACTGGCCAATAAGAATATGGTGAAGCTTCCTGACTGTATGGAGTGAAACTATCAACACATAATTCAAATCTTATGTTACGTGGCTTAACAATAAATGAAACATGTGTCCGATCAAAATATTTCCATACTTCAGCATCTGATGGATGAGAAAGAACACCATTATGAGCTAATTTCTCCTTATGCCATCTCATATGACTTGCTGAACTCACTGATGTGTAGAGGCTTTGAAGTCAAGTATTTTTCCTCCATATTTAATGTGAAAGATTTGTTATTCTCCATGCAATAAGGGAAAGCTAACTTTCCTATTGTGCTCCAACCTGATAACATACCATAAGCTGGAAAATCACCAATGGCCAATGCAATGTAACTTTAAGGAGAAAATTCTTTTTGGTTGAGATGTCATATGTGAGGATACATTCTTCCTATAAGAGTTTGAGGTCATCAATTAATGATTGCAAAAAAATATCAATTTTTGCTTTTAAATTATATGGTCCTAGTATTATAAGTGTTAAGAACATGTACGGGGTAGTCATGCACATCTTTGATGGAAATTTGTATAGTAAGACTGGCCAATAAGAATATGGTGAAGCTTCCTAACTGTATGGAGTGAAACTATCAACACATAATTCAAATCTTATGTTACGTGGCTTAACAATAAATGAAACATGTGTCCGATCAAAACATTTCCATGCTTCAGCATCTGATGGATGAGAAAGAACACCATTATGAGCTAATTTCTCCTTATGCGATCTCATATGACTTGCTGAACTCACTGATGTGTAGAGGCTTTGAAGTCATGGAATAATCGGTAAATAAAATAAATGAGAATATGAAATATCTTTATTTTGACTATGTTGTTTTGTTGGGTTTGAACTGAGGCACATTGTAGTTATGATAATAAACTTCTATTGCATCATCCTTATAGTATAACATACAACCATTTATACAATAATCAATTTTTATAGCGGAGAGACCAAATTTGGATATTAATTTCTTCGTTCGATCCAAATCAATGAGGATTAAATTATCCGCTAGATTTGTTTCCTTAAGAAAACAAATGAAGTCATTGAAGTACTCCCAAGAATATTATAATTACTTTTGATAATGAGCATCCTAATACAACTGATAATTTTGAATGAGCTGTACAACAATTCCAAATTAGTTTTTGAGCACTATGTAGTAATTTAATTTTTTTTTTTATTTCTAGGTTTGGTGTCTCTTCCATGTTTTCTCTTAAATTTGGACATGTTGCATCAAAAACAAGCTCTTCATATGATCTATTCATTTGATCTTCATCAATTATTATAGAAGTTGTGGATGAATCGGTATGAGTATCTATATGTGGCTTGTACTTGTCATGTGAGGTCCAGAACCAATATCCTGGAACAAATCTCTTATGATATAAATCAACCTTAACATCACCAGGCTTAAAAAAATTTTGATTTTTGTGCTTCGAGCACAGACATCTAAACATTCCATCAGACTTAAATGAAGGTAGTTCACATGTGACTTGAATGACAGTCTCAACTCCCACAATAAATTTATTTGTCAATCCTTTTCGTCCTGGTAACAATCTATTATACAACCAATATCTCTCTTCTTGGATATTCATGTGGATGTTGAATTAATAATCCTAAAATAAAAAATATATAAAAATTCATTATTACTAATTATGAACAACAACAAGAACAACAAGCCTTTATTCCACTATGTGTGGTCGGCTACATGAATCCTTTTTCTCCATTGTGTCCTGTTAAGGGTCAAATTCTCATATGAATATTATAACTATAACTATTCTATACTACTACTAAAGTCACTTGAAATTTCAAGTAGTAGAAATGTTAGAATATCCATTCATTATTAACCAAATCTCTTAAATATTAAATATTAATGTAGTTATTGAATGAAAATTCCTTATTGAAATTCTTCATAAGTAGCAAAAAAATTGAATTTCTAATTTAACTTAAATTCAGATCAATAACAAGTCACAACCATAAGTTTATTTTAAAATAGAAAATGGTTCTAATCAAAACTCCTTTTAACAGGCAAAATTTTTTGAACTTTGCCAATTTTAATTAAATTCACTAAATAATGAATCACATATATAAATTTATTAGCTAAATCAAAATAAAACATTTTAAATAGGGATAATACCGACGACATTTCTTCAACCTTTTCCTCTAAATCAAAATAAAATATTTTTCAGCATTTGAAATTGTGTAAATTTAAAAAGGAGTGAGGAGAACAAGTTTTACCTCACAAATGTTAAAGAAATTAAAAGAAATAGTTTAGAAATGATCTGGATCAATGAAGGTGGGTGGACTAGGCTTTGGCTTCATTTGTGAGAGGAGATACCTTAAAATGAGGTAGAAAGGATGGGTTGGGCGAAATAGGGATAATTTAACTTGGAGCTGGAGGGCATTCTACCTGTAAAGGTGTCCAACTTATGTTGAACTGGTGGATTTTCCAGTGGCCTTGGGACTACCAGAATTTTCGGTGGCCAAACCTCTAAATAACATCGGCAGTCAATCCACAGGCTTAACTGCTAGAATTTTTGGCGATCCCAAGGCCTCCAAAAAATTCGCCAGTATTTGATGATTTTCATGTAGTGAACTTAGAAATAACTTCACCAAATTTTAAATAAACACAACAGATAATAATATTAACCCGATTAACTTAAATGAATTAAAAAACTAACCTCAATTTTTTTTTCGCTGGGATTTTCTAGTTGGGTCACTGAACGGTTGTGGATAACAAAGATGAAATGGGAAAATAGGGATTGTCTGGTGGTTAAAGTACCATGGGTAAGTCACCCGTTTAATAGCCGACTTACTTAAAACATAAGTCATTCATTAAATGGGTGACTTTGGCGATTTCAATTTGTTTTCTATTGGTTAACTGCATAAATTAAAATAATAAGATACTTAGCTTAAAATTTTTTTCTTAAGTTTTTTATTTTTCCCTCTCTGCTCGTGCCCTAGCTGCCCGTCTGTTTTCCCATCCCTCATCCTAAGAGTTTACTACCTAGCTCCTACTCATCTAGCCAACTGCAATCATACAACCATCCACCATGTTGACCTTCACTATGCTAACTGCTATTATGCTGATCACAATCATGCCAACCTTGGTTTGTACAAGTGCTGTCAAGAAATTCTAACTAGGGATGGAAATTATTCAAAAAGATTTGTGATAGCAAAGGTTCTAATATGCATTATTCCATATTTTCTTACATATAATAATGCATACTATATGAATTCCTAAAATAAAACAGTGCATTTAGGTGATCCACATCTCAATAAAAAATATTGCATAGCATCATCTCCATGTTTAAATATGATAAAAACCAATAAACACTTCTTAGTTTATTCAATTGTTGCTTCTGCTAAAATTGAATTTTTATTATTTTGATATACTTTGAAAATTTATAATAGAAACATGCGCTTGATGCACATGCATTTTTACTAGTATTGCTAAACTTCCTATTAAAACATATACTTTTCGGTCACCTGAAGTTCCAAAAGCTTATGATTTAATTATTGCTTCTGAATGCTTTCCCTCTCAAAGAACTTCTTTCCATGATTTGCCAAAAGCATCCTTAATATGTTTACTTAAGTTGCTAGAATCTGATTGACATCCTTAGAGAGTTCAACCATGTATATATCTGAATATTATAATTCACTACCTGAAATGTTAGCATATCTTCATGAAACCATTAATCTTAATAGCTTATACAATTAAAACACCCAACCCTAATTCACATGCATCATAAAGATGTTCTTAAGAAACTAAGGTTTTGAATTAGCCCAAATTTTTGTTTAGTAAGTGAAATCCAAATAATCACTGTTGTTCAAATTAAAACACCCCCCTTTTGCCCTAACAGCCCGTAGTCACACATAGGCCACAACCGCAAGAAATTCAGGAAACATTGTAGGCTTCATCAGCTAATTCGTGTAAGAGGAGGATTTGGATTCTGATCGGCTGCTTGTGGTTGGCTGCTCGCGTGGGAGTGGGAGGGCCGGAGGGGAACGCCTGCCTGTCCATCAGTCCATGTATGTATATCTCTCGCTATCAATTTTTTTTTTTCCTGCAATCTCTTGCTGAGTCAGTGTCATCTTTGTTGGTGTGCAAGATTTCTTTTTCTTGAATAAAGAATATATGATAACGCCTGTTAAAGTCATTTAAGCAACATATTTGGTGGTGGATACATACAATGCTTATTTGTAGAGAAATTTTCAGCTACATAACAGAGTTAAATGAAGATGGAGAAGTCATGGAGAGAGATTTTTATTGATAAAAAATATAAAAGTTAAGCACTTAAGCTTATTGAAAACATCTTCACTAAAATTTACTAGTTGGACAATTAAATTAATTAAGAATATATGATTTGAATTCAACTTTACATCTCTATATCGTTTAAGATTTTATCCTGTTTATTATGTTGCCTTGTGAGCAAAGAATTTTAATTTTTTTTGTTAACATGGATAGTTATTGCTACATTTATGCTCAAGAACATATAAGTGTACAACATAAACTAAAGATTCAATTATGTGTAAATGGTTAAAACTATGATTGCTGACTCATAGTTTAAAGTACTTTTAGCCTGATTATTACAATTTATTAAGATTCTTTTTGTTTTTAGAAATACTTTGCAAATCTGCCTTATTAAAGAGAATAAAATTTTTATTTAGATGGAACATTATTTAAAGAGGAAAGAACATGTGGAGATTGACTTGACTCATAGTTTAAAGATTTATGATGTGAATGATAGAGATGAAATTTGAAGAAATTATCTTTTGAAGGGACCCCATCAACTGAGAACTCATCAATTCCCTTAAACATTAATTAGGAATATTGCACGTAGGTTTAACCATAAATGGTTTGAAGAATATGCTGATTGGTTAGAGCATATCATACAAAAAGATGCTATTTTATGTCTTTAATATTACATATTTAAGCTCCAAGAACAAATTATGAAAGACCAAGATTGTGGAGACTCATTTATTGGGGAAGGGTTCAGAAATTGGAAGAAGAAAGAAACACTACTTGGTCATGTTGGAGAGCATAATAGTGAACATAAGAAGACAAAAACAAATGTGAAGATTTATTTAAGAATTAGGAAAACAAACTTACTGCTTTATGGTTGAGCAAAAATGAAAAAAATAAAAAATATTACATGGTCATGTTAAATCTTCTAGTAGATTGTGTTTAATTTCTCTTACATCAAGGATTATCATTTCGTGGGCATGACGAGTCTTCCAGGTCAACTAATCATGGAAATTATTTCAAGCTTCTTGATTTCCTTTCTAACCATAATGAAGAAATTAAAAAGGTTATGTCAATATATGCAAGCTATATTTTAAAGTTAACTTCACCAAAAATACAGAAAGAGATTTGTTCTGCTGTTATTGCTGAAACTTTGGCACATATTAGAAAAGATATTGGTGACTCCTACTTCTCAATCATAGTCGATGAATCTAGAGATGTTTTTATAAAAGAATAACTTGCTATTGTATTGAGATATGTTGATAAGTTGGGGCAAGTCATAGAAAGATTTATAGTTATTACACATGTTGCTTCAACTCATGCAACAACCCTGAAGACAAAAATTAAAAACATACTTGTGAAAGTTCGTGAGGTATAAACTAGTCCCAAGGCTAATAAAGAGGGGGGTGAATTGGATATTTAAAACTTATTTAAATAAAATGAAAATTCTTTTTATATCTTGTAGCAGAAATGAATTAAATCAATAATAAAAAGATAAATCAGAGATTTCACCCAAGCAGTTAATCGCAGTGAAATATAGTGCAGAAAATAATCAGAAAGAATACACCAGATTTATAATGGTTCGGTCTAACCTGACCTACGTCCACTCCTCAAAGACACCCTCCGAGTATTACACTACACCTTTAGTGACTCTTCTTTAGCCCCCACAGCTAGGTGGAGAAGCCTATACAAAATCACTTCCACCTTCCCTGGTGCGGCGGAGTAGCCAGGTCCTTTGACACAAAAATATCTTCTTCTTCCCAAAACTTCCCTCGTGATGACCCTTGAATATGATGATACTTAGGTGTAAGCTTGTCGGAGCAACTGTGTGAACCCCCTCACACTCCCTCAAAAATCCCCCTTCTAAGGCTCTTCTCCCTCTCAAACTCCACCCTTTCTACTCTCCCTTTCAAGCTCTCTCTTTAAGTTTTCTCCAAAAGAAACGAAGACTCAATGGCTGCCAATGACACTTATCAAGTGCCTTGAGAAAGCTTAAATAGAGAGCTCGAAAAACCCTTCCAAATCAGTTCTGTAGGCAAAGATCGTCCAGGACGATTGCAGGATCATCCAGTACAATGTGCATATAAAGATGGCTTCAGAAAATACTAAAAACTCAATTTTGGCACCAAATATTATCTAGGACGATCGCAAGATCATCCAGGATGATGTGCGGATTTTGACCTGATAGTCTTGGACGATCTCAGGATAGTCACGGACGATCAGTACAAATTTTGAACAAATCATCCAGTACGATATACAGATCGTCCAAGATGATCAGAATATCAAATTATACATATTTGATTGAATAATCACATGATTAATTTAGGCAATATTATCATAGATCGTCTAGTACGATATGGATCATCCTGGATGATTAGACCTAAAACTGAAACTTGAAATCTTTCTTGAATTATTATGGTGGCTAGAGTTTTGAGATCGTATTTGATCATTCAGGATGATATAAATCATCCAGGATGATTAGTCCAAATATTGAACTTCTAGTTTTGGCTCAATCTCACTCCCTTGAGTGTGTGTGTATATGATCACCAAGCTAGCAAACACCTTTACAGGACTCAACTCAAGACATCAAAAATTACATCAATGAATATTACAGATTCTTTACAGCATAACCTATTATACCCAATCTTGAGCTCTGATTCTTCATTGGATGGTGCAAGGTGTTCCTGAAATGTGATTATACGCACAAACAAGTATAGAATGAAAGTACTAGGAGACATAAAGTTGTGAGCCATAATATTTGTTATCCTAAAAAACATAAACTTGTGAGTTCGAGTCACAACAACTTGTAAAACACTCGTTAAGCATTCATAGAATCCATGGTTAGGGTTATGATGGGGCATCTAATATGCGAAGAGAATTTAATGGTTTATAGGTAGTTATTTTTATGATAATTCTTAAGAATTTTATGTTCACTATTTCGCCCATCAACTCCAACTAAGCTTGGTAGCTATAACAAAGAATCATTGGCAAGAGAAATATCTATTTGAGTTTACTTCTAAAATTATAAATACTATTGGGGCTTCCTGTAAGAGATTAGATGCTCTTAAAGCTACTCAGCATGATAAAATACTTTCTCACTTAAAGAAGGTAATCTCATAAGTGGGCAAGGTTTAAATCAAGAAACTAATTTACAAAGATCTGGCTATACTCAATGGAGTTCACATTCTTATTCTTTAATTAGTCTCATGAGAATGTATGCTTCTGTGATTGAGGTGCTTGAAATTGTTAAAGAAGAAGGTGTACATGATCAATAGTTAGTTGAAGTAGGTGTTTTGATTGATATAACAAAATCCTTTGATTTTATTTTCATAATGCATTTGATGATTAACATCTTGGGGATTACACATGAGTTATCATAATCATTACAAAGGAAAGATCAAGACATAGAAAATGCAATGAAATTGGTGAAAATTTTCAAACAACAACTACATATTTTAAGGGAGAATGGATGAACTACGTTACTAGAGGAAGTGTCACATTTTTGTGCTATTTTTGAAGTTGAAGTTCCAAATATAAATGATACATACAAAACTAGCCATCAATCAATACGAAGAGGTAAAGAAATTTTCAAACCTACATCATTATCGTGTTGAGCACTTATAAAACTGCTGCTAAAACCTTTCCAACAAACGCAAATACAACGAATTTGCAGCAGTTCCCAAACCATTGTAAATAAATTAGTATGTGTTTAAACCACTACCATTGGTCCTAAAAAGTGCTACAAAAGCCTGAATTATTAGTAGATGAATAAAAAGTGATTTTAATCCCTCTACTATGATGGCCTCTACCTACGGGTAAGGGTGAATTAATCATTGAGATATATGTATGTGTATGAAAGGTATTATTCTGTGTGTATATATAGATGGAATCGTAAATACATATATAAATGGAGTTGACATTATTTTGGAGTTTACAAGTCAGAGCAAAACTTTATTAGGAAAAAATTTATGACCATTTAGATTATACATTAGCAGGCATTTTTTCTATGAAAAATATCATGGAGCACTTAATATTAAGGGATATTTTTATTATAAGATGTGAGAGTAGAGTTGTATCCCAAATGTAAGTCATTCTCAAAACTATCATTTATATTACACTCATTTCGTCCAAAGTACTTAAACTCTTGGGCTACATAATCTTTTGATATGTTGCTTGAGTTATTAATTGATGCCTTTCTAGAAAGGACCTTAATTGCCTATGAACACGTTCAAAGTAAAAAAAGATAATGAAATCATTTGATCTTTAGTATACATAGAAAGATGTATGCCATAATCATTGTATACAATTTTAGAAAGATACATATGATAAAGAGGTGTTTCCTATTTGTGGTTCTACTAGATGAGTTATTGCGAATATTATTGTGGGTTGAAATAAAACATATATGAAGTCAACTAATATTGTCTATTTTTATTAATTCTTAGACTTCAGAGATTAATAAAATAAGAAATTTGATGAAAAAATAATTTGACATGCACAATTATAGATAGCTTGCTATAACATCAGTAGATTGAGAAGAATGAAAATTTTTTCACTGTTGCTACCCTGATTTTGCTTCTGATCCACGTAATATTCATCTTAGTTCAGCTAGTGACGAGTTCAATACAACCAATATTATGAGTAGTACGTACAATATTTTGCCTATGTTTTTAGTTCCTTATAATACACCTCATTGGATAGAAATGAAATAAACTTCTATCATTCAATCTTTATTATACTAGGGGAGAAAAATCAAGACATCAATATTGATGTCTATCATCAAATGTTAATTCAAGATTTATGTGAATTATGGCATGGAGTTCATTTGTATGATGTTGTTGCTGGACAAACTTTCAATATGTATGATGCATTAATGTGGCCTATTAATAACTTTCGAATATATAAAGTGTTTCTTGGGTGGTGCATGAAATGAAGAATTGCTTGTCCTTATTGTGCCCTACTGTAGAATCCTTATACATAGGTAAGTAACTAGCTTATTTGGATCAGTTTTGTTGGCTCGTAGAGTATCACATATATCATTGATAGAAATAATATTTTGATAACAAAGATGAATCCAGATATGAGACTAAAAGAAGTATTGGAAGTGATTTTCTCTCATAACTATAATGTTTATAATATCCTATTGGTAAATTTAGCAAAGCTTGGTTCAAAAACCTTAAACAAGGACATAATGAAGAGGTGATTAAACAATAAACCTATTTTATAATTTGGAAGATTTTTTTTTCTTTGAGCTTTCTTACTTGGAGTCTAATTTATTACCCCATAATAAGTTTGTCATGTATATAGAAAAAAATATTTATGATTGTTTTATTCAAACTTTACTAGATCTTGATGTATTCAAAGATAATATACAAGCACAATAACACTTGGTTGATGTCAAAATAAAGAGTGAACTATATCATCAAATTCTTGAAGGTGACATTTACTTTTACAACCTACTCTTTTCATAATCTCAAAAAAAGATAAGTTGATGGTATATGAAGTGCTAAAAACTATGAAAATACCAAAATGTTATGCATCAAATATTAAAAGAAGTATAAATGTTATTGACTATAAATTTATGAGCCTAAAAGGTCATGATTGTCAACAATATATATATCACTAGATTTTTCAATCCTTCAGTGTCAAATGGTTAAACTATAAGATGAGTTTGAGATTTGACCACTAGGTCCCAAAATATATCAAGAAATTATGGATGTTATCTGAAATGGTGTTGATAGAAACATGGTGTCAACAAGTTAGCCAGTGGTCACAACTAGATAAGAAAAATAGTATTAATCATAATTATGATTCTTGGTGCTTTGAAAAAATCAATAATGTAGTTAACTATAGTATATATCACAAGAAAGGGCTGCAATAATACTACAAATGCTAGCAATGAAATTGTACTCATACAATGGGTCAGCTGAGTTCCATTTATAAGAAAAAAAGAATAGTACAAGTTCTTTTTGGGTTATTTATGATTCATGGTGTATTAAGAATTAATTTTTATTTTTAATTTTTATTATCATCTATTAAGGATATTTTATATTTATAGAGGATTAATAGGATGCATTAATATAGCTCTTATCCATCTTAAGATGCTAGTTGAGATGGGAATATCAGGATAACTTATCTATAGTTCTTAATGAAATCATTTAATTTAGTTTAAACTATATTTTCAAATTTAGATACAATCTTGCAAGCTTCATCCTGAGAAAGAGTTTACGCCAGATAATGGAAAATGGAGGCAACTGATAGAGTGTTTAGTATGGTTATGAGATCTTAACACCTAGAAAAAGTGCAAACACAAGTGTTTAGTTTCTCTATAACTTGATAGTTTCCTCATAGTAGCACCAACAGAGCTGACAATAAATTTCTCACCTCCAAGAAGCTTCTTACTGATATGAAAATTTTTAAGTTCCATTTTTAACTTTATGTATCTAAATGTTACTACTTGATAGTTTACCTATTATTAATAGAGAATTAATGAACAATCTTTTGTGGGATGACATTCTAAAAAAAGAGAAGAAAATGGAGTTTCAATAGATGGACGGCATATTTTCTCTTCTTTTAATTATCATGACCATGTTGTTATGAATCTGGTTTCAAGGACTATGATTTTGATGATAGCAAATATTTCTATTCTTGTTTAATTGTCTAATCTTTCAGGTCCGCAGGATCAATTGTAAATTCGAGCCAGCGCCAGATCGAGTCAGACTGTTTTGTAATTCAGGTCCAATATACTTTTTTTCATTGTTATTGAGTCAAATGTAATGAAATACATCCTCCAGCTAAGTAGCCTTGCCCACACACACTCAAGGGGAGAGTTTTAATGAGTTAGAGTTTCTGTTCATTTTTTGTTCAGATCATCTTGGACGATATTCACATCGTCCTGGATGGTCCATTGAAAACAGAAATCCTAATTACGACGACCATGTTAAGTTAGCTTAATTAAGTCGATCGTACTGGATGATGCACCTATCGTACAGGATGATAGGCTCAAATTAGAAATTCTCAGCTGCTAGATTAAGTTATGCAAATTTTTACTTTTAGAGATTTGGTCTGATTGTCCCGGACGATCCATTACAATCATGCCTAAATTAGTCTAGTGATTAAGGAAAGTAATTAATATGTGATTGATATGATCATATCATTCTGGATGATTGCAAGATCATCCTGGATAATGCATGTAAAATCCTGACCGTCCATAGCACTTCACCTGGACGATCAGAGAAATGTGCTGGATGATATTCCCGATTTTGAACTAATCGTATGGGAGAATCGCAATATCTCCTGGACGATCAAGTCATTTTAAAATCATCCAACATGTTTTGGTTGTACAACCCGAGCTGTGTGTAGGACGATTTTGTCATTTTTGAACTAATCGTACAGGACCATACACTTATTATCCTGGACGATCAAGTCATTTTGAGATCGTCCAGCTCAAGTTTCCCTGGACGATCAGAGCAGTCTTCTGGACAAAATTTTTTATTTATACTAATCATCCCGAATGATCGCAGAACCGTATGGGATTATCTGAACAAATTTTATCTACTAATCTTCCAGAGGAACCAGATCATCTAGGCTGATACATGTGATTTTGAACTTATTGTACAGGACGATCGACCGATCGTCCTGGACGACCTTTGATGACCAATTGAGATTTAGGGCAATTGTTTAGCCCTCATATTTAAGATCTTTTTCTTTCAACAAGAAAGATCTTTTGCCACTTTCATTTCCAGAGAAAACCTTGAGAGAGAGAGAGAGCTTGGGAGAGAGAGAGAGGATCTTGTGAGGGATTCACAAAGGTTGCTCCAAGCAAGGATCTGAATCATCTTCTCCGGTCATTTTTTCTTATCTTGTTGGTGTCTCTGTGGGAGGATTGTCTGCAAGAAGATTCAGGTTCTCTGCTTGCTTCAGAAGGAAGCAAAAGGAGTTCAGGTTCTCTGCCTGCTTCAGGAGGAAGCGAAAGGAGCCTAGGTTCTCTGCCTCACCGGGTTGGTGAAAAGGAGTTTTATACAGACTTCTCTGCCTTGTTGTGGGAATAAAAGGAGAGCCACTTAGTGTTAGTGCAATACCCTGAGGAGAGGCTCCGGGGAGTGGACGTAGGTCAAGTTGACCGAACCATTATAAAATCTGGTGTTTTCTTTCTGATTATTTTCCACACTTATTTTTCTATTGATGATTATGTGATTGTGACTATTATTTTTTTATCGTGAACATCTACACATCATCGCAAAAATTGTCATTATGTTAAAACATTCAAAAAGATTTTTGTAAATCATTTTTGCTCATAAATTTTTAAAATAACCAATTCACCCTCCTCTTGGTTAGCCTCGAGACTAGTTCACAAGGGCTTAACATCCCTCACAAACTTTCAAATGGTATAAGAGCGGGATTCAAAAATTAAGTTTAAAAACTTTTGAATTTTGATTTGTGGCTAACTTTGGTAATCATAATACTGCTGAAGGTTATTCAATTACACGACCACCTTTGTTTGATAACATACCTTTGGATTTTTGAAAAACTTGCATGTCCGCTTTCTTACAATCAATTGATTATTGCATGTGGATGCTTGTTAAAGATGGTTATGAAGCACCTCATAGACTTGTAAATGGCATTAAAACTAAACTTCCTTTTACTGAATGGACATTTGATGATCGAGATTTAGCATAACTGATTGCAAAATATTTAAACTATTTTTCTATGCTTTAAAATTTGAAGATTACATGCATTTTTTCACTTGTACGACGGGTAAAGAAATCTGGGATAGATTATACATTACATATGAAGGTACATCTGAAGTTAAGTAATCTAGATTGAATATCTTGCTTCATGACTACAAACTCTTTTGCATGAAACCTAGTGAATCAATTTCTGAAATGTATACTAGGTTCACTCAAATTGTCACCTCCTTGCATGCCTTAGGAAGAGAGCTTACTAATTATGAGAAAGTTAACAAGATTTTGAGATGTTTGCCTTCTTTCTATGATGCCAAGATAAATGTAATTACTGAATCCAAAGATTTGAATAATTTTTCTATTGATAACTTACTTGGGTCACTCATTGCTTATGAGTAAGGAGAGAACAAATGATAAATGATGCAGGTGAGAAGAAGAAGGAGAAAACAGTGGCGCTGAAGGCCAACGATACTGACAATGATTCTTCCGGGTCTGATAGCGATGATGTTGCCTTAATCACTAGGAAATTTAAAAGCTTTCTAAGGAAGAAATACAAGAACTTTCAGAAGTGGAACAAAGGTAAGAGTAGCAGAAATTTTAAAGGTTCATCTGATACTGTTTGTTTTGAATGTAGGAAACCTGGTCATATAAAGGTTGATTGTCCTACACTTAAGACTCACCCAAGCAAGGAGAAGGGTGAGGAGAAACCTAAGTTCAGAAATGATAAGAAAAAGATTTAAAAGGCTTTCTAGGCAGATTCAGCATCCGATTCCTCTGAGACTAAAGCTGAAGAGGAGACTTCGAACCTATGTTTGATGGCAAATGATCATCCTGGTTAGTCTGATCAAGAAGAGGTATATGATCTCACCTACGATCAATTACTTAAAGATTCTGAGAAAATTCATTGATCATATAGGAAACTTAAGAAAGCACATGCCAGCCTGAAAATGGATTTCTTAAATTTAATAAAAGAGCTTGATGTTTTAGTTAAAGATCATTCCACGCTTAATAGTAATCACATGTCCTTACTTGATAAATTTGATGATTTAAACAAAAAACATTCGAAACTAATTATTGAGCATGATTCATTGAAAACATCGTATGTTGATTTAGAAAGAGCTTTTAAAGAATTAGACACCATGGCATGTGACTTAGAGAGTAGTAAGGGAGTATTGAAATTTGAAATTACAAGTCTTAAAAAGGAGAATAAATTTCTAAGTGTAAAAATTAGTGCTTTTGAGAAAAATGAACACCTCCTACTTTTGCACAATTTAATGCACCTCCACCATTTGAAGAATCTAATTCAAAATTATCAAAGCATTTTTCATTCAAACTTAGGAAGAGGCACTATCACCCACGTAGATTAGTTAACCCTTTTTCTGGTGTTAATATTTTCTTGTGGTATGTTAGGATACATATCCCACACCTATACTGTCCACCGCAGTACACATTGGGTGTAGTGGTCCAAATTGCATGCTTCATAGCACAGCACACACGCATTACATTCTTCTTTTCATAAGAAGGAACCCAAACTAGTTTGGGTTCCTAAATCTGATGTTTGATGATTTTGTAGGTTTGCTCTCACACAAGACCTCGTGAGAGCTTGTGGTACCTGGATAATGGATGCTCAAGATATATGATGTATGGTTTTTATTCTATGAATTACTCCTCCTTAGTATAAAGAGTGAGCTTTGTCCTCTTTTATGTCTGGAGGGTAATTTCACAACTGAGATTCTTTAACGATTATGAAAGGATGTGAGCTTGTAAAAGATGCGCAAAGAGCGCCAAAATAAAAAGAGGCACAAAATGAGCTCAAAGCTGAAAAGATGCGCAATATCACCAAATTGGAAAGATACATAAAGTGTATCAAAAATCAAAAGATGCGCGAAGAGCGCCAAACAAATTGAAAAAGAGGCAGAAAATGAGCCCACACAGAAATAAGCTTTCTTCCCTTTCAGATCTTTAAATGTCTTAGAAAACTCCATGCGCCACTTAATATTTTCTAAAGCTTGAGATAAAAAATTATGATTTTTGATTCCTTACTTTGTTATACTAGTATATCAGATATTTTTCTGGAACGAGGCTTGAACTGATCTTTTTTTGAATCTAACTTCTTTTCTTCTGAATTATACTTTTGTTTGAAAGAAATTTTAACCTATAAGGTGTACGAGGTAGGAGTTACGAAAGTTAATTTTCTAACTTTTTCTGGATTTCAAGGTTGTCGATTTTCTTTTTATTGGCTTTTGAATTGAAAATTAAGGAAAATTCTGATTTGCTGGATCATATCGTTAAAAAAAATGTTTGTTTGTGTTCTTTTTGTACTATTTTCTTTTTCTATCTGTTTGTTTTTTTTGCTGATAATTATGTTGTGTTTTCCCCTTTTTGAGATGTCAAAAGGGGGAGTAGTTTGTGGGTCATTGTAAAGTTCTTTATTAGTGATATTTGAACCACATATTCACCTATTGTTTATTTACTGATTTTGAATTAATAATAAATGTTTGCCATCATAAAAAAGGGGAAGATTATTGCAAATCTAGTTTTGAGGACTACGATTTTGATGATAACAAACATTTCTATTCTTGTTTAATTATCTAATCTTTCAGGTCTGCAGGATCAATTACAAATTTGAGCCAGCCCAAGATCGAGTCAGTATATTTTATAATTCAGGTCCAATATACTTTTTTTATCTTTATTGAGTTAAATGTAATGTAACAGATCCTCTAGCTAAGTAGCTTTGCACACACACACTATGGGGGGGAGTTTTTAGTGAGTTAGAGTTTCTATTTTTTTTTATTCAGATCATCCTGCACGATAATCACATTGTCCTAGACGATCCATTGAAAATAAAATCCTAATTAGGCCGACCATATTAAGTTGGCTTGATTAAGCCGTTCATCCTGGATGATGCACCTATCATAGAGGATAATAGGCTCAAATCAGAAATTTTTAGCCGCCGGATTAAGTTAGGAAAGTTTTTATTTTTATAGATTTGGTCTGATCATCCCGGACGATATGTGTATCGTCTAGGACGATCCATTACAATCATGCCTAAATTAGCCTGGTGATTAAGGAAAGTAATTAATATGTGATTGATACGATCATATCATCCTGGATGATTACAAGATCATCCTGGATAATGCATGTAAAATTCTGACTGTCCAGAGCACTTCACCTGGACGATCGAAGAAATATGCTGGACGATATTCCTGATTTTGAACTAATCATACGGGACGATCGCAATATCATCCCAGACGATCAAGTCATTTTAAAATTTTCCAACTTGTTTTGGCTGTACGACCCGAGCTGTGTGCAGGACAATTTTGTCATTTTCGAACTAATCGTACAGGACGATACACTTATCGTCCTGAACAATCAAGTCATTTTGAGATCATCCAGCACAAGTTTCCCTGGATGATCAGAGCTATCTTCTGGACGAAATTCCTGATTTACTCTAATCATCCCGGATGATCGTAAAACCGTACGGACGATCTGAATAAATTTTATCTATTAATCGTCCAGAGGAACCAAATCGTTTAGGCTGATATATATAATTTTGAACTGATCGTATAGGATGATCAACCGATCGTCCTGGACGATCTTTGATGACCAGTTGAGATTTAGGGCAATTTTTTTAGCCCTCATATTTAAGATCTTTTTCTCTTAACAAGAAAGATCTTTTGCCACTTTCATTTCCAGAGAAAACCTTGAGAGACAGAGAGAGGATCTTGTGTGGGGGGAGTTTGTGAGGGATTCACAAAGGTTGCTTAAAGCAAGGATCTGAGTTATCTTCTCCGGTTGTCGTCTCTTATCTTGTTGGTGTCTCTATGGGAGGATCGTCCGTAAGAAGATCCAGGTTCTCTGCCTACTTTAGGAAGAAGTGAAAGGAGTCCAGGTTCTCTGCCTACTTCAGGAGAAAGTGAAAGGAGTCTAGGTTCTCTACCTCATCGGGTTGGTTGAAAGGAGTTTTGTATAGACTTCTCCACCTTACTGTGGGAGCAGAGGGAGAGTCACTTAGTGTTAGTGTAATACCCGGAGGGGAGGCTCCGAGGAGTGGACGTAGGTCAAGTTGACCGAATCACTATAAAATCCGGTGTGTTCTTTCTGATTATTTTCCACACTTATTTTTCTATTAATGATTGTGTGATTGTGATTATTATTTCATTATCGTGAACATCTGCACATCATCGCGAAACTGTCATTATGTTAAAACATGCAAAAAGATTTTTGTAAATCATTTTTGCTCATGAATTTTTAAAATAACCAATTCACCCCCCTCTTGGGTAGCCTCGGGACTAGTTCATAGGGTTTAACATCCCTCACGAACTTTCACATATGAATTATTTTTATTATACTGAACCGCTAGACATGAGGTCTCTTATTTTCTAACTCTTTTTATGCATGCTTTAAGAATTCTTTTATGATCTTTCATCAGTAAATGACTATATTCGAATTTGTTGAAGAATGTTATTATAATTAACACAGGTTTATATTGAATCTTATCGAATCCTTCTAATGGTTAATTTTTCTGATGGTTTAATGGTATTGGAGTTAAGGTAAGTACATAATTTGTGGAATGCTATATATTAATGGTTCTAGTATTTGAATGGAATAAATCGGGAATGAGGATCCCTAAATTAACTCAAATAATGGATATCAAGGCTTTCTTTGGGATAACTTTCTTACTACTTCTTAAAGCAATTTTCTAGTACAAAAATTAAAATTTTTGTACTAGAAAGCTGCTTTAAGAAGCTATAAGAAAGTCGTCCCAGAGGAATCCTAAAGGTATTGAACATATGGATTAATTTTGTAATGTATGGTTAGTTATTAATATTGGATATTATTAATTGCATTGGATGTATAATAGGGTTTATGGCTTTTATTGCCATGTAAGCAATCATGTATATTTAGGGTTAGAGCTGTGGCCAATGATTCTTACATTATTAATGATATATGCACACATTTCCTGAATTATTTTATTGAAAGTAGTAGAAATGCATTCATAACATGCTATTAATATACCATTTGTGTCAATGATACTAATTATGAAATAAAATTTTGATCTGAATTTATGATCAATAGAAATCACATACTTCAAAGTTGGGTGACTTAATTATTTTTTGCTGTCTACATTGGGGTTGTTGTATTTCTAGTTGTGGTTGGGTTTCCATTCTATCTTATGGCCCTTTGTTGCTGGGTTGCACTCTTTCGCTGGGCTTAGGGGTGTCAATTATTGACACGACCCGACAACCTGACCCTAACTTGATATGAAAAATCTAGATTAGGGTCGACCCATTTAATTAATGGGTTAGGTTCGAGTTTTAATTTTTGACCCATTTGAAAATAGGCCAGGTCTGGGTTAAACTGATAACCCAAAATTGACCCGAGATTGACCCACAAACACCTCCGCCTGTTTTAACTTTTCCCATGTGGGGGGGGGGGGGGATCAAGGGATTAGACTGTAGTCATCAGACATCACGTCGTCGCCTGGTTAGCTTTTCGTGTCAACATGATCACGTTAGGTCCGCTGTCCCCACACAGCTGCACATCCGCTGGTCGCCTATGAGGCTACGATGCATAGTCCTTGGTCTGCAGTCCATTGTCCGCCTATAAACCCTGTAGGCCCGCATGGCTATTTTTACATTATTACTGGTCTAGTTGATGACTCGATGTCAACCACACATGTGAGGACCGCACTGGTACCCCTCAGCCCACCTCTCACATTGGCCTCACCTTGCCTATTTGCATCTGGGTTCGTGGGTCAGGTCGGGTCAACCCGACAACCTTTGCGGCTTTGGTCTAGGTTAAAAATCTTGTCACATTTGTAGAATTGGGTAGGGTTAGGGTTGACCAATTTAAACCCGGGTCAACTCGAGTTCAACCCAAACCCAACCTACTGACCCATTTTGACACCCCTAGCAAGGTTGTAATAAGGTGGAGTATTTTGCTACCAATATTTGTTCTAATGAGTGGGTAGAGTTTGCTGGAGCTTGGTGTTTTTTTGTTGACCCATCTGCTTTTTTTCATTTTAGTTGGATTATGTATTATTTTTTGTCCGATTTTTCTCTTTTAGGGGGCTAATTTCTTCATCTATAATAGTAGCGAGTGTAGTCCTACTATTTATTTTGCTGGGTTTTCTATTTATATCTATCATAACAGCTTATGTTTATTCAATTTATCATATTATTGCTTTGCTTTATGCTGCATTACCATCTTTTGTTAGAAGTGTTTACCTTATGTAGGTGGGTTAGTTGATAATTATGGTTGCATGCTCGACCTTTTTTGCAAAAAGATTGCACTGATTCAGTTTTATTGGATCTTTCTTTTTTGGACGCTTGCTCCTTGCCGCCCTAGAATGTTACTAAGCAATTTTGTATTTTGGAGTAGTAGGGGACATTCAACTCGTAAGTTTTTATTTATTTATCTTTGTATCTCTTCAGAGCATTAGTGAGGTGAAGGTCCCTCTAAGGACCTTGTACTTTTTGATTTATTAATGTGTAGGCCCCACCATGGATTTTCCCCCCCAAAAAAATGATTAATAACAATCACAAACATATCTCAACATATATGTTTGTGACCCTTTTTGTTTTTTGTTTTTTTTTTTGGGGGGGGGGGGGGGGGGGACCCATAGAGGGGCTTACATGTTGATTAAGGAAAATATTATAAGATCCTTAAGAGGGACCTCGACCTCAATACTACTCAAAAGAGCTACAAAAAGAAACAAAAAAAGTCCTAAGAGCTCGAGTTCCCTACTAAGCACAAGTACAAAAATACCTGGTATAATCTATGGTGCACAGGAGCGAGCACCCAAAAAATAAGAAAGATCCAAGAAATTGCTTTCAACACCATCTTTTCAGCCAAAACTCCAAAACTCAAAAAACCTACACTAAATAACTCTTGCAGAATGAAATGAATAGCAAAAGGGAAAATACAAAGAAATGATAGGTAGCTACAATAACCAGAACTATTTTTAATTAAAAACATTGGATAAACATTAGACATGATATTATAACTGTTAAAATGTCAGCTATCATATTAAAACACTGGCTGAAACAGGTATGAGACCATTACTAAAGGAAATCAAGTTATTTAGCTCAAGACATCTCAAGAAAAAATGCCACCAACTAGTAGAATTATAAGAATTAATGTCCTTAAACACAAAGAGATTCAAACCCACCATCCAGCTCCAAAAAACACTGAACTCGTTTGGAACAACAGTCTAGCAGGAGTCGAGAAACAGCAAGGTAGGGATACACTAAACAAGACAACCAAGAATATAGAACAGCCAACCATGCATACCATTATTATTAGACCAATTAAAATTAGGGTGGTTCCTCCAACCTGAATTATATATGTTGGAATAGGGATTATTTTTCCTTCCCATCAAATTCATATTTATAATCCTTAGAGCACTATTATCACCAATAGAATTCAAATCTTGCTCTTCTAATTGCATAGATGATCCTTATCCTTATCCTAAATTAACTCAAATAGTATCTAATTTCATATAAATTGTAGCTACTTGAGCAGTAAGTATTGACAAAGCATCTAATTCATAAACTCTAGCTACTTTCTTAGGATTTGCTCTATCAGCAGGCCATTGGAAATTATTTATAGCTATTTTTTTATTAATCCTCTAGTTATTGCATCTATAATTGACCTAAGGGATCCTACCAATTCATGATAAATTTTAAATAATCAACCAATCGAGTAAAGTATAGTGTGGGTATTTCCTAAGCATTTTTTTAAATCTCTTTGAATTTTTATAAATGGATTCTCCCTCAAATTAGGAAAAAGTTGTGATATCATTCCTAAGTTTTACAATTTTTAAATGTGGGAAATACTTAGCTAAAAATTTGTGAGTCAACTCATTCCAAGTGGTTATAGAGCCTTGGGGCAAAGAATTCAACCATATCTTAGCTTTACCCCTTAGAGAAAATGGGACTAATTTAAGTCTAGTAGCATCATCATTGATACCATTATACTTAAATGTTACATAAATTTCTAAGAAACTAGCTAATTGTAGGTTAGGATCTTCAAAAGGAGTTCCCTAAATTGGGGATTTTGAAGCATTTGAATTATGGTAGTTTTAGTTTATATTATTAGCCTAGATAGTAGGTTTATTGATACTCTGATATATTCCTTCTACTAAAGAGTTATCATACTCTCTAAGAGGTTATGAATGATCCTAATCTTAGGTTGGGTCAGATATTTCTAATTTTTTAAGGAGACCTTTCTATCTTAGGGTCAAATAATAAGGGCTCCTTTCTATATTTATAAGCATATAATGATGATGAATCAGCTAAAAAAAATACTAAATTATCAATAAAATACTTTTTTGACTTTTTCAAAAATTTAATAAATAAAGTGAAGATAAAGATACAAGATACAAGTATGTCTAAATATGTACTTATTTTAATAATATAGTTAAAATTATAATACTTACATTACTTCCCTGGTAATGGTGCCAAATACTTGATGGGGTGGTTTGGGCTAGGATGTGACTTGCTAATTTAAAATATAGTTAAGTTTTCTTTGATATAAAAATAATAAAAGCCCACTAAAATATGTAAGTATACTTGCCAAATTAAATAATAAAGTGATAGAGTAGAGTGTCAATCCCATGAATAATTATTCTACTTAATTACAATTACAATAGTATTGCTTACTTCAAATGCACAATTATCCTACTAAAAGCTAAAATATATATTTTTTTCATTTTTGTCACTAAAAGAAAAACTTGCAAGGAGATTTTGATACTTATGAAAATAAAGTGTTTTGGACTAATGAATGTAAATAACGTAGTTTTTCTAATGATTCTCCTAATTTTAGATGTTGAGCAGAGCATATGCATCCCTAGATCTCTGACGAGCTTGTAGAGGTGAAAAGAAAGGTTTATGGACTTACTAAAGCTTTAGTATCTCTATAGAACCTAGAATATTCAAACATCCTATGTCTAGGCATGCCGACATTCCACTTTAACATTCCTAATTATTTCAGTATTCCTCTGTCAAGGCTATATATTACACTAGAGATTAACAACAAATATGACCATTATATATATTAAATGAAGAATGAGTGATATTGAAAACATCTATTCATTAATTAAAGGTAAAATAGTCTATATTAGTATGTGCTATATTTTTACATCATCAGCCAAAAATTAAAGAATTAGCCAGACATGGAAAATACAATACACAAAGTCATTTTTATTTCATTCATTAAAAGAAGAGGTATAAGAGAAGTATTAAGAAAATTATCACCTAGAAGGATCAAATGATCTTCTCAATTCCCCTTCCTCTGACCACTAAGTTGCTTACATAAATAGGCTAAGATCTCTATAATGCAAGTATCTTGCACTTTCTAAGCCTCCCTTAGACTTTACTCTAACAGGGCACTAAAGAAACACACTAAAAGTTATAATTTTTTTCTCAAGTGGTAAAACTCTCTAAACAATAGAATTGAAAAACTATTTATAGGAAGTACAAGGATGGGCTCTCACACTATGTCACTCGATGACGTGGTGCCATGGCGGTTTAAAATAAACTTAGTGCCTCAGTACTGTAATGTTAGCTCCACAGCGGTGTTAGTTAACCTGTCACAATTAATGAGTGAAATAGCATGTCTTTTGGCTGAGTTGGTGTGACTCCTCACATTGGTAACTATTCCATCATGGTGCTCTAGAAGTTGAGTAATGTGGTTCTTGAATATGAATTTAGTGCTGAGGTATTACATGGCTCGATGCTCATGCTCTCATTTTCCTGAAGCTCCGAGGCTGTGGTGCTAAATTTGGGCATTGTGGCATTATGTGACACTGTAATGCTAAACTTGGTGTCATCATGGCACAAACCTCTAACAAACTACATATTAATAATTAATTCTCTTATTTGGAATGTCAGGGGTAGTGGATGCCCTTCTTCTAGGATTAGGGTTCGTAATTTATGTCGCATTCATAATTTTTTTTTGTTGTGTTACTTAAGCCTCTTATTTCTGTTTCTAAGCTGGATGAAACTACTAGGTGTCTGGGCTTTAAGCATAGTGTGGCAAATATTTCTAACAAAATTTGGATTTTTTGGAATGATCCTATGAACATTAATGTTGTGGGGGATTTTACTCAAGTTCTTCTTTGCAAAATTGAGTTTATGCATTTCAATTTCTATTCATCTTTGATTTTCGCTTCTTCTTCTCGTTTTATTAGAAAGGACCTTTGGAATAAACTTTCTATGTTTCATGATCATATTAATGCTCCTTGGCTTGTGGGAGGTGATTTTAACATCATTTCTAACCCTTCTTAAAGATTGGGTGGTTCTAACCCTATTTACCAGGTGATGGAGGATTTTAATAATATGATTATGAATTGTAATCTTATTACTATCAGCTTCACTAGTAATCCATTTACTTGGAATCATGGCAATTTGTAGCAACGTCTTGACCGAGTTCTTTTTAATGAGTTATGGATGAACTCTAGTACAACACTTTCATTGAGCATTTAAGTAAAACTTTTTTCTGACCATTCTCCTCTTTTGATTAGTATAAAAGAGAGATTTTCTATCTCTTTTCATAATTTTAAATTTCAAAACATGTGGTTATTAGGTACTTCTTTTTTGGATTTGGTTAAAGAGAATTGGGTGGCTCCTTTGCATCCAGACAATAATATCATAGGGATGAATAGGTTGTGGTTTAAACTCAAACGTCTCAAATTTAAACTAAGTTGGTGGAATAGAAATGTTTTCAAAAACCTTTTCACTAATATTGTTTCGGCTGAAGAGAAATTTAATGCTTATGAGCTTTCTTATTAGGATGATCCTTCAGAGATGAATTTAGTTAACCTAAAAGAAGCTAAAGTTTCTTAGTTCAAGCTCCAAGAGCAAGAGGAGGCTTATTGGAAACAAAAATCTTCCTCTAAACATTTAATTGATGGGGATAAGAACACTAAGTATTTCCATTCTTTGGTTAAAAAGAAAAGAGCCAAAAATTACATTCATAAAATTGAGCTTATTGATGGAAACATTGTGGAGGAGGAGGGTGCAATTGCTAAGTTGGCTATTGATCATTTTTTAAAGTTATTTAATAAAAATTTCAATCCTCAGCTGATTGATCATCCTGAGTTTATCCCCAACTTGATTAATAAGGAGGACAACAACTCTCTTACTTGTTTTCCTTCTTTGGAGGAAGTTAAGAAAATGGTTTTTGATATGAAGGTTAATTCTGTGGCCAGTCCCGATGGTTTTACTACAAAATTTTTTTAAAAAACTTGGGATATCATTTCTGAGGATTTATATGGTGTGGTGTTGGATTTTTATAAAGGTAATCCCATTCTGAAGTTCTTTACTAGTACTTCAATCATTCTTATTTCTAAGAAAACTACCGCTAACAAGTGGGATGATTTTCGTCCTATTAGTATGTGTTCTTTTTTTAGTAAGTTGATTTCCAAAATTATTACGGATCGGCTTTCTCCTTTACTTTCTAAAATTATTTCCCCTTTTCAAATGCGATTTGTCAAAGGTAGAGTCATTACTAATAACATTCTTCTGGCTCAAGAAATTACCTAAGATCTTGATCTCAAAGTTAGAGGTGGTAACAGGTTGTTTAAATTAGATATTGCTAAAGCTTATGATAACCTCAACTGGAATTATTTATACCAAATTTTACATCTGTTTGGTTTTAATGATATTTTCATTAGTTTGATCTGTAACATTATTGAGGGGTCTTTCTTCTCGGTTATTATTAATCATAAAGCAATGGTTTTTTTAAATCTTCTCATGGTATTCCGCAAGGCGACCCCCTTTCCCCTGCTCTTTTCATTATTGCTGCATATTATCTTTCTAGAGGTCTTTCCAATCATTATGAAGCTCACCCTAATCTGTATTTTAGAAATTTAGGTGGATTTCCCATCTCTCATTTTTACTTTACTGACGATGTTATTATCTTCTCCAATGGTTCCATGAACATGGTTAGATTACTTATTAGATTTCTTAATAATTTCGAGCTTTTGAGTGGTTTAAATCTCAATAGGAACAAATGTTGTTTTATCCCTTTGAAAAATGTTTCTAGAAGTCGCATCTTGGCTATCAAGCATACCACTAGTTTTATGCAAGGTTCTCTTTCGCTTAAATATCTGGGTGTTCCTCATTTTAAAGGTCATAAAAGATCTTTCCTTTTTGATTATATGATTAGTGCTGTGCAAAATAAACTCAACTCTTGGGAATTAAATTTTCTTATTGGTGGTAGACTGGTTCTTATAAAAAGTGTTCTTTGTTCTTTTCCTATTTATATATTTCAAACCATTCAGCCTACTATTGCAGTTTGTGATAGATTGGAGAAATTAATTAACAAGCTCTTTTGGAAAGGTAAGAGTGGTAATTCAAAAATTATCTGGTTTTCGTGGAATAAGTGTCGTGGCACGTTGAAGGAAGGGGGTTTGGGGTGCCAAAACATGGTGGATTTAGCTCAACCCTTCTCCTATAAACTGTGGTATAACTTTCATGCTAATAATAGTATTTGGGCTAAATTTATGATGCAAAAATACTGTGTTGGTAAGCACCCTACTATTTGTTCTTACAAAATGGGGGACTCTAGAGTTTGAAAAAGACTTTGTAACATGAAATGGGAAGCGAAACCCCATATTTTTTGGGGTCTTGGTTGTGCTAATCTTTTCTTTTGCCATGACAACTGGTTGAATCAATCCTCGATTGATTGGATGCTTCACTCAATTTCTACTTCGGCTGTTAAGGTTTAATAGTTTTATTTCTAATAACTGTTGGGATATTTAGAAACTTCTTAATGCTATTCCTTTGTCTATAGTTAATCAGATTTTAAAAATTCCTTTAAATAATGAAGTTGAGGATCGATTGCTGTGTTATTTGACTAGTTATGGCAATTGCAGTATTAAGAAGGTTTGGGACACATTTAGAATTCATCATGCTCCTTCTAAAGTTTTTGATATGTTATGGTATAAAAGCATTCCTAGCTCTATTACTACTTTCATTTGGAGAGTCATGCATAAATATGTTCATACGGAAGAGATTTTAATTAAACGTGGTTTTATTTTGGTTTCAAAGTGCCATTGTTGTTATCATGTTGAAAATATGCATAATTTTTTTATGTCTGGGCCGATTGCGTCTAAAGTGTGGATTTACTTTGAGGATTTGTTCAAAATTAATCACTTCAAGGGTAATATCTCTAAAAAGGACATACTTCATCTTTGGTTTTCCAAATCGAAAGGGCACATTACAAACCGTATTTCGTGCCTTATTTTTTTTGGTACTTTTGGATTAGTAGAAATAATTCACATTTTAACAATATCAGTATGAATCATGATCTTATTATTTCTAATGTCAAAGATAAGGTTTGCATGTTTTTTCATGTTAACCTTTTTATCCCTAAGAATTTGAAGGATTATTTCTTTGTTGCTAAGGAGTTTGTAATTGTGCTTCATGACAAGGTTAATGATGAGGATAATAGAATTATTTCTCAAGTTAAACCTTCTCATAACATGTTTAAACTTAACAGTGATGGTTCTGTGAAAGGGAACATTTGTGGTTGCGGTGGTACAATTAGAGATCATAAGGGTAATTTTGTTACTACTTATGCTAGTTCACATCCCCCAAGCTCGGTTATTTTTTAGGAACTTTCTGCCATATTGTTTGGTCTTAAATATTGTCATTCTCTTAGTTTGGGAAATATTTGGATTGAAGTGGATGCATTGTATATTTTGTTCTGCCTTAATAATAAGGATGAGAAGAGCTGTAATCCTGATTTGTTCTATCTTCTTAGGGAAATTAAATAGCTTTTTAATTTTCTTAATTTCAAGTTGACTCATATTCATAGAGAAGGCAACGCCTGTGCTGATTGGTTACCTAACCATGGGTGTAATCTCAAATTCCTTACAAAATTTACTTACAACCAGCTTCCCTCCATTATTAAAGGCTTCATTAGATTAGATAAACTTGGTTTGCCTTATGTTAGAAACTAAATTTGGATTTGGTTGGGACACTTTTTTTGAGTCTGGTTTCTAGCGTGCTTGCTGTCCTCCCTATTGCTGAATTGCAGTTCTTAATATGACTATCTTTTCTTTAATTTGGTTATTTTTGTGGAACCTGAGGTTCTGCAATCTATATTTCAGCTATCCAGTGTTATTTTCAGTTGCGAACAATTGGAACTGGCCTTATTGGAGTAGTGATTGGAGAATTAATATTGATGATAATTACCCAAAGTGCTACTCGTTTACTCCCTATAGCTTATTTATTCGTGATTTTAATTCCTCTAGGGCTTCATATCTGTGTTGGGTAGGAGTTTCTGTGACCAATTTTTGGTTCCTCTGTGTTGACCTCATAATTCAAGGTTAATTTTTCCAAAATGACTCTAGCACCTAGGTTTTCGTAGCCTAGTGTAGACGTCGCCCGCATAGGATCCCCTTAAGTAGATGCCTATTGACGTAGCGTTGACTCGACCTCCCTAATTTGACCTAAATCGTCTCGTTGGTCATCATTAAATTTTCAATCGAGTTGAATTTGAGTTAATGGTAATTGATTTGATCGAACAAATTTAATTCGACAACGCCAGATCTAAGCCAACTCAATTTGAGTCTGACTTAAACCCGACGTCGTCATTGATCATTAAATTGAGCCAATTGAGCCCAATGTAATTAAAATAAATTTGATTAATGATCAAATAAAGTTATTTGGGCCTAGTCGAGTCGTTGTTTTGATTCAACTCGAGCTCGAAATTATTAAACTTAATTTGATTATTAATTAGAAAAATTTAAAACGAACAAAATTAAGCCGATTCGACTCGAATCGAACTCGATTCACGGCTCGTCGGTTTCGATCGACTCAATTTAATGTGACCCAATTCATTTGCGATCAAATTAATATATCATTCGATTCAAATTAACTCGACCCATCAAACCCAAAATTCAATCAAAATCGACCCTTAGATTTTTTTTTTAAGGGCAAATGATCTTAGCCGTTGATTTAAATTAAGAGGTGGTTTGGGTTAGACCTATGGTGCGATTAGGACCGGTTCGAACAGCCCCCATGTTCGCTAGATCTCCCTTATTCATTCGCAAAACCACTCATCCCCACTATCTCCTATCAGTTCGTGAAACTGCCCAACCCCTCCCTCTCTGTTCGCAAGGTCCAGGCGGAAAAACCCCCAAGCCATCCCTCTGCATTTTCATACAACTCCCAGACCTCCGTCTCCCCAGTTCGCAGGAAACCCCAGGTCCATCTCCTCCTCTCTTCTGCCGATCTTCGATCAAGACTCTAGGCCCGAACCCCATCTCCTCTCCTGCCGCCACCGTCCCAGTCCGACTCGACCAAAACCCCAGCCCTAACCGGACCATCTGATTCCAAGAGTGCGAAGTCCCTCTGATCAGCCTCCATTTGCGCAGGTATACTTCTCCTTATTTCTCTTCCTCTTGAAAGATTTCTTCTTCTTCAACGAATATCACTACCATCCCTTGTGATTGTTGGATTATTTTCAAGATTTGAGTGATCCTTTTAAGCTTGCTCATGGGAATAATGAGACAGATTGCTGATTTTATTTCTTGAGTTTGTGGACAATCTCTTGTGATACTTTCTATTGGAGAAAGTGGTATTCCAGATAAAAGAGATTATTGCCATTCCTTATGAATTCTTGAGATTGACGAGCTTGTGGGTTTATACATTTGGGGAAAAGTTAGAGTTAAATGTTGGTTAATTAACATCTGGAATGGATTGTGAGAAATTTGATGTGCTTTACTTACTTGAAAGATAAGTTATCATTAACCTTTCTTTCTTTTGCTTCAAGTGACGGTATGCCTCTTTTTGTTGTGTTGGGATCTCATCGGTAAGAAATAATGAGGGCTTTTAAGAATATATATATTGCATCTATTTCAAAATCAATTTTCCTATATGATGAATTTCTGGTTTGAAAGTTCTTTTGAAATGAATTTCTTTAAGTTCGACTTGAGAGGAAAAATATGTTGAGATCTTTAGTGAAGAGATACTCATGTATATTCTGGAAACTTGAATTTACTTTTTTTTTTTGGCAGCCATGTAGAAAGTCATGTTGAAATTATTGGAATATTTTATATTTGAAATATGAGCTTTGTGTGGACTCATGATAATGTTGCTTTGTGTTGAGTAGTAGGAATGTTTTCGTGAAATTCAGAGAGAGTAATTTAGCATTAAATCCTCTTTTTCATAGTTACATTTGGGATAAATGTTGAGTTGGGAAGTAGGTGCATATGGATTCGTGGTGAAACATGATCGGTGAGAATGGATTTGTATAGTTGTGCTTCACTCTATGCATATATATGCGTTTATATGCTCTTTTAGTTATTCATGGTATATATGCAAGTTAAGTGTTTGTATGAGAAAAGTGAAAGTCAAGTGTATGTGTACGCTTAGTCAATATTGATTGTGGAAGTCACATGTGTATGTGAGATGTGCGAGCTTTGAAAAGTGTGAGTTTGGAAGGATAAAGCGTATGTTATTTTGAAAGGAAAATGGTACATATGCATTGGGAAGTGCCTCAAGTGTATTCTAGAAAATAAAGTAAAGATGAAAAGTGAGAAGTGTATGTCTTGAGTGGTAAAGTGAAACTTGAGGTGTTGAAAAGTGGAAGATGTGTGGGTTTTGGAAAAGGTGAAAGTATATGTATGACTTGAAAAGTGTTATTTCTGTGCAAATTATGAAGTGATGTGTGTGCTTTGAATGGTGATGGTGTGATCTTTGGAAGACAAAAGGTGTATGTTTTGAATGGTGATTTGTGAATGTGATGTTAAAGGTGAATTGTATGATTTTTGGAAAGTGACACATGTATATTTTGAAGAATGAATTTTGTGATTTTGGAAAGTGAAAGTGTGTGGGAATAGTGAAGTGAAGTGTGTGAATATGTTGGAAAAATGCGTGTTGAATAAGGGAGTATGTGAGTTTTGAGTAGCAAATGTAAATGTTGAAAGTAAAGTGTGAATGTTGAAAGGGTATGTTTATGTTTAAATATGAAACGCGTAAAGGTGGAGTTTGTGTGTATTTTGGAAAAGTGTTTGTGTTGAAAAAGTGAAAAAGTTTATTGTTCAAATAAAAAGTTTAGTGTGTGATATTTGAATGGTAAAGAAATGTTTGACTGTTGGAGAATGAAAAATGTTCGTCTTGAAAAAAGTGATATGTGTGAGAAATAAAAAGTGGGGTTTGTGGGTTCGGAAAGGTGAAACTTGTGTGTTTTGGAGGTGGTATTGGGGAGTTTGTATATGTTTGGAAAAGCGTGCGTTTTATGAAAAGTAAAAGTGTATTGAAAAGAAAGTGTTTTGAGAAGTGTATTGAAAGGAGAAGTGTTTTGAAATATATATATATATATATATATCTGTTTGGAAAAGTGTGTATAAATGTGGAAAAGGGAACTTAGATTGTTAGGAGATGAAAAGTGTATTGGTTGGAGTTTGAGTTAATTGAATGGTCATTAGAAAGTGAAAGTGTTGAAAAGCAAAAGCTCCATTTCTCTCTACCCCTACCTCTCTCCTCCTCCTTCCTTTTTCTTGTGCCTCAAGGTGAAGGTTGGGAAAATAGAAAGTGTGCATTCAAAAGTGAAAAGTTCAAAAGGTAGACAGCTTGTGCCAGTCTTCAAGCCCGAAGAAAGGTACGTATTTATTTTTTTTAGCAAATTTCAATTATTTTATTGTTAATCATTAAATGTGCTTCTAATCCCTCCATATTTTATTATCTTTATTTGCATGAACTGCGAGGAACGGTACCAATCAAGTGAACAAGAGGAAGCAGATTAAAGGTGTCAGTCGCCTCTATCCAACCGGGTAGAGGTGCTACAGGTGAAATCCACCAGGTCATAGCCCCCGGTGTTGTAAGTTTTCTTAAAACTTAGAAAGCCCATAGGAGGCCGTGGTTTGTTTTGTGCGAACTCCTCCCCTCTAGGTCCCTGTAGCAACTTCAATTTTATTAGGATTATTTTTTTTATGAGATCCTTGAACCCCTTTACACGTGCGCAAAGTCCTAAGGGTTAGTGACAACAAAATTCTTTTCATTCCATATAACATTAGTGACATCTAAGGACAAAAATTAAGGATTGAGTTCTAGAGAACTTAGACTTAGGATGCATACACACTTTAGGGTAGAAATACATAACATAGAAAACTTAGTGACATTCCCCTTAGGATTATTGTATGTTATTAATATAACCTTAATCAAGTCTAATTAAACTTAAATAATCAATTAATGAGAATTTTAAATATACTAATAATAATCCAAATAAAAATGTACGAAAATCACATAACCTCTAATAACTAAGTCATAATTAACACACATAACCACTAGGAGATTAAATTTGAACATAAAAATAAAATGGAATCTAATTAATGTGTTAATCATCTTATAATCAAATAATAACTAAATAAAATTTTTCAAACTTCAATAAATCATCAACAATTTAATAAATCATTAATAAATTAAATAAAATCATTAAAATTTTAATAAAACACTAACACTGTAATAAGTCAATTAAAATTTCAATAAATAATTTAGAATTAACAAAACACTAAAAATATTTAATAAATCATTAGAAAATTTTAATAAATCATTAATTAAAATAATCTAAAAAAAATGGTTAATTCAAATACACTAAAGAACAAATCCTATTAATCAACTTAACAATCAAAATTCAATTTAAAATAAAATTCAAAATACTAAAGATACTAAAACTTAAATCTGAACTAAAATTCCCTTTGACCTTTCAACAAATCAATTTAAATCAATTAGATAACTTTAACTAATAATAAACTCAGGATATATCCAAACCACCTAGCCTACCGCACACACTTAGATTTGTTTGCTAGGACAACCGACTCTAGCTTTAGGTTAGGCCGGTGTTTACTTTCTTGCTGCTGTGTGATAGGTTATCTCGTGGTTTTCATTGCATGCTGTTTGTAAAAATGATTGGTGTGTGTGTTTATTTATTTATATCTGTAATCTGAGATATGATGTGATAGGCGATAGATTACCCCTAGGATAGGAACGATCTGGATGCTCACATAATCTTCTACAGGTGGCCATGCTCGTGCAGGGCTAAATAAAAAGGGGGCAAATTAAAGATTTAAATTAACAATATTTTCTGCAGGTGCTTCAGAAAATGCTAAGCCCCCTTAAAATTAAAAGAGCATGGCCAAGTGTGGCTGATAAATTTAATATGAATATATAACTGCTTGGGAATGGTTTTATTATAAATGTCTAGGATAACTCTGCAGGTGTGTTTAGATTTTCTTTTTCTTTCTGAGATGTAAATGTAATTATTTGTTAAAGTCAAATGTTGTGAAAGTGATTCAAAAGTGGGATATCACACCCAACTCGGAATCCAAAGAGAAGAGAATGTCCCTTAGGGGAGTATTCTCTTCTATTTGGAAAGCCAAGTTAGGATGGTTCTAATATCCAAAGAGAAAAGAAAATACCCCTTCGGGGATGAGTTTCTTTTCATTTGGATATCCAGGCCCGGCCGACCCAAGGAGCTCGTAGCGGATCCAAGAAGCTTGTAAAGGAAAGAAGACAAAGAAGTGAAGATGAAGAAAATGAAGAAATGAAGATAAAAAGAAAAGTATATCCCATTTTGAAATCACTTGTGTCAGTCTTAGGATTAGAATCCGGGTTTGTTGTCAGTGCTACCCGGCCACTTTACTCTTCCAGCAGACCCTGGGTTGTAAATAAACTGGACATTGGACATTATATTTTTGGATAATCTAATTTGAGTGTTTACATTATTTGTGCACTAGTTTTTTTTAGGACTCTTGCATGCCGTGTTTTGTTTTAGCCTGGATATGCATCGGAGTGTTTTTTGGTAAGGATCACGATAAACTTTTTCTACTTGAAATTTAAAATAAAATTTTTTAGGCTCACATAGAAATTCTAACGAATCTAAGAAGTAAGCTCGGACCACTGAGAGTCAGCATAATCATATTATTACTTTCTCTTCCTTGTTAGGCACCTCCCCGCCTGCGGGTTCTGGCAGACCACCTGACCTATTAGGGTGCAGTTCTGTCAAGGGGATGTTGTGCAATCTCTAAGGAAAAATCTATTTTCTAAGCCTGATTTTAAAATTGCTTCATAAATCATTTTATGCATTCGATTCAATTAGCATGCATTGCATTAGATACAAATTAAAAGAGTCTAAAATTTTAATTGCATTATGCTCCTAGGCATCATTTACCCTACATAAGTAAAGGGGCCAATTAGGATTTATCTTAGATGTCAGCCCCGATCCCTCAAAAATTAAATAACGTCCCTACCCATCTTTCATAAGAGACTGGACACAGGGATTTGAAGCGCCTAGGTGGTTAGCTGGCTCCCCAATCCAGGCCGGGGTAAGTCCAGATTTGCACTGCATTAGCTAGGTTCGGGTCACTACTTTGTAGTACGCAATTTAGACTTAGGATCTGAGGCAGATTTTCAAATCTTAAGTCTTCACCCTTCGGGAATAAAATCCCAAAATTCTAATAAAATGTCAACTCAAACCTAAAGATTTCTCTCTTAAAATGTAAAGCCCAACATAGGGTAGATTGAGGTTGCCTCTGAGCTTCTCAGAATCCAGCATCTCCTACTTTTCTTCCTTTGGCTCGTTAATAACTGTTCAATGTTGAGTTTTCTCCTTGAAAATTCTTACTTCTTTCCTTGCCTTCTACTTTGTAATCAAAGGGTAAGAAATCACTGCTTTAATCGAGAGTTTTCTTAGGAGTACCGCTCCTAGGATGTAATTAACTATAGGGGCTTGCCCCTATAGGGATTTGAGAACCCCAGATTAAAATAAACCTTGTTTTATTTTTATAAAACAAGGGAAAAATCTTTGGGAACGCAGACATATTTTAAAACCTCATTTCTAACTTTAAATATACTTATAGAATATTATTATTATCTTTGCAGGTAATATAATATTCTATTTATTATATTCAATTTTAGGAATGATGACTTTTATAAAACCCATTCTTTCTTTTGGGTGTTTTTGAAGAATGTTATGTTCGTCTTTTCAGATGATACAATATTCTCCTTATTACATCTAAATAAAGGGATGAATGAACTTTTCAAAACTATATTTCTATTTTTAAACACATTCTACAGAATTTTATGTTCATCTCTCAAGATGATATGTTATTCATAGAATTGTGTTTGACTATAGAAATATTATTTTTCAAAACCCTGTTTTGATATTAAATCCATTATAGAATATTGTGTCAGTCTCCCGAGACTGTACTTTATTCTTAATGCAGTATTCGATTACAAAATAGGAGAACACAAAATCTGTGTGGCGACATAAATTTTCCCACCACTCTGTTCTATTTTTGAGCAGTTTTCTTCTTTGCCTATGAAGTTCAAGGCTCTAATTATTTTAATCTTCAAGGATTATTAGGTTTTTCGGTGGCAGGTCTATCTTGGTTAGTCATTGAACTTATCGGCCAACTGGCACTTTTACTATTCTAGTGCCCTTTTCTTGTGCAGGTCCATACCGTGCCTGGAGGGGTTTCGGGAGTAAGCTGGAGTGGCAGCTGGATTTTTTTCATGATCTCATGGATGATATTACATGCCTGAGCTCTTATGGTCTATTCCTTTACTGTTTGCAATTATTCTTATTTGGGAATCATGGTGATTTATATCTTGGGAGTTATGCTAACGGGTGGTGGCTTTGTGTTTATATCTGGTGGATTTCGTATTTAAGGCTCCTTATGAATTTCATCTAGTTTATCTATAATCCTTAGCTTTGGGCCTTTGTTTATTATCATAAGTTTATGTTAATTACTAATGATACTTCATGCTTTTGCTTGCTTCTTCTTGGTATTTTCTTAATTTTGCAGGAAATTCTGTCTAATGTCATCTGGCCTATGCGGTTTTTTGGGAGAAAGACAGTGCATCAAGTTTATCTCATTATCTTTTCTCCTTTTTTGAGTGTGGTCGGCTTGCCACACTATAGAATGTTCTTAGGTTTTTTGTACCTATGCTTAGTAGAGACCTTGAGCTCGTAGATTTTTCATTGCCCTTTTTTTGTAGCTCTTATGAGCAGTAGGAAGCTCGAGGTCTCTTTTACGGACCTTGTAATCTTTTTTTGGTATTAACACATAGGCCCCTACAACGGGTTTTCCCCCCAAAAAATAAAAATAAAAAAATCATGGCATAGGAAAATAGAGAAACTGGCACTATAATGTCTAAATTGGGCTCCTCAGTGTTGATGATCATAGTGTTGTGATACTTTGTCTGATGGTGCTACAGTGTCATTGACTACTTTAAGTTTTCTTCCTTTTCTTGTCATTTCCTCCCCAAACACAATTAAAATAATATATTTTTATTGAATTTAAATATCATAAATAATACATAATTTATGTTAAAGATCAATCTAAATAGAAATAAATTGAAAGTTGTATATGGTGGCACAAATACTACTATTATATGAAAAATTGATCTATGGAGTTTTATGTTGGGGACTTTGTATATGTGAAAATATGTTCGATGAAAGGTACAAGTAGGTTTGAAAAAGAATGAAAGCTAAGTCTAAAGTACATTATAACTTTTATAGTCATTATTAGAATTAAAAATCTACTTATCTTTTATTATTACCTGAATAAATGTTTAAGATTTACAGTGTGTTTCTCATCTTTGAGAAAATGGGTATCTAATTAAAATATGAAATGATGTAGAGCTATTGCCTGATTTGAGCTTGAAAGTGGAGCTTGAAAGAGTTCTAGTATACAACTTTAAAAAACTAATAAGTAAATAGGTCCCGATGGTGAAGGTACAGTGGAGGCATAGATCTAATAAAGAAGTTACTTGAAAGAAAGATTCTATGATGAGTTAGATATATCTAAATTTTTTTTTGATCTAGACGTGTTTTAAAAAGTCGAGGATGACATTTTCTGAGGAGGGAGTAATACCTACTGTAATAATGTTCAAACCCAATCTAAACCAATTTGGAAAGCCTTGTATGTTTAATTTCTCTATATTTTTATTCTACACCTCTCCATAAATATTATGTATGTGTATGAATGCATGATTTTTATTTGGGAGTCGGTCCCAAGGGTCTTTATATAATAAATCTAAAATAAGGAATGTTTCACTAAAGAGCACGATAGTGCTAGGGTCAAGAGCACTATGACATTCAACTCTATGTTGTTTTAAGAATTTAAGGAGAATGTAATAATTTTGGGACTAGGGGTGGCGTTGTCATGCTCTCTATACATAGCACAGCGACATAAGATTTTTGAGTATTGTAATGCTGACATCAATTTTTTTAAAAATATCAAAATCAATTAAATTGCCATATGGAAAAATCATCTTACCCTTAGAGTGGCAGATTAGAGAGAGAAAGGGATAAAATCATAAAGAGAAAAGCTTATTTTAGCTGCTTATGCTTTTTTTTTTACTATTTATCCAATTTGACAATTTATGCAGGTCAAGGTAGGCTACGTTTTTTCTATCTTAATTTATAATAATTTAAAAATTTATGGATTTTCTTAACACTTTATTAAAATTTTTAATGCAAAATTGGGTATATCTATTCATTGGATTAAATTTCACCACTTACCTTTTTATTTATCATAGTTGGCAATATTTTACATATTTAATATTTTTTTTGTAAATTTTCACTTGGTAGTTTTAAAAGTACACTATATTAATGATCCAATAAAATAGGACAGTAAAATCATCAAATTATAGTTATGAAAAATGTGTGGTAATCTGGTAAATTTTAAAAAGAAAGTTAAATTTTGTATGTGGCTATTCTATGAATTTTTAATAGTTTGATTATCAGTAGGAAACTCTATGAAATCCGTTAATGACCATGGCGTTGGGTACTATTTTTGAAAATGCATTTATTTTAATATTTATATTCTTGAAATGTATGAATTTGGATGAATTATGATAGTTGGGGAAAGTTTTAATGTGCTAAAAGCTATGAATTAGGACCATAGATTTTTTAATATATATAGTTCTATTCATTGGGAGTTATAAGGGCTTATTATCTGATATGGTAGAACAGGGAGTCAAAGGGCCTGAATTCTGAGTTCTGATATCAGTTGGCAGGTTATAGGTTTGAGAGAAATTTAGCTTATTCTGAGATATGAATATGAAGTGCTTACAATTCTATTATCAATATGTTCTACTTTTTTGATTGATATGTAGATATATTACTTATTACTTAATGAATATTTATTTATTTAAACAAATAGGTTGAGTCACAGTAAATGTGAATTTATTCTTTTTTGATAAATCTACTCTATTATTGGTGTCTATTATTATTAATACCTTGGATAGTTTGAGTGTGACCTATTTAGTTAAGGTTACTTATGCCTATTTTATGCATTTATTTCAGGTCAAAGAAAAGGGAAGGGACAGACTAAGTTGGAAAGGTTACATGTTCTAAGTTTTGAGCTTTAAGTCTGTATAGGTATGTTAAATGATTTTTATAGGCATGGCTTTCTATTTTATTCTGGCCTTTCTGTGTCAACTATTGTTCGTAAATAATTATTGTATTATAAATATTTCTGAGAAGATTGAGAGCCATTGATGATAACTATACATATGATTAATTGGTATTACTAGCTTTGTAGTATGTTAATTCATTAGAAAATTTTGCAATTCTATCCTATTTGAAATTAGAGATTCTATCCTATCACCATTTGACATGGTATAACACATTGTATATGGGGGTTCTATCAGGTTAGGTTTTGACAAATTTTATATAATATAGTAGGCATATGGTATAGTGAATTAAATTACATGGGAAGTTGTATGATTCTTATGGTATTAGAACTATCTTTAAGTTTTCATTTGTAATAAGTAAGTTTGTTCTTATTTGAAGAAAGGAAATTTGAGACCAAGAATTCTAATAAAAGTATTAGTATTGGTGTCATGAGCAAGAGTTTTTGTGGACGATATGCATCAAACTTATAAGAAATGGTGTGCATTGAGTGTTGAGGTTTATGACAATGATGGGAGATGATGTCAGTGGGTGCCATCATTGCTGTCGATAACTTGCATCAAATTTATAGGCTATAGTGTGTAGCAATATTATTAGTGATGGAAGATAATGAATTTGACAAGCATCAAAGTAGTTAAATGATAGTTCTTAAGAAACTATAGCATGGTGATGGTTATCCATAGAATAATATTGAGCATTGGTGCTCAATATACCATAGTTATAAGATGTTGGTTAGGAGATTATGGTTAGGATAAGGTAGTTAGTAAACTATAGTCAGGCTATGGAGGTTGAGAGACCAGAGCCTGATGATGGTGGTCAGAAAGTGGAAGTCGGTTAAAGATGTTTGGTAAACCATATTGAAGGTGGTTGAGTGATGGTGGTTAGATAAAGGTCATCCAATGATGATGGTTGAATGGTGGCAATCCTATGGTGGTGGTTGTGTAATAGTGGTCCAACAACAATGGTTTGATAGTGGTGGTTTGGGAAAAAAAGGTAAGAAAGCAATAGCTTGACAATAGAGGTAACGCAATGGTTATCAAATAGTAGTGGTTGGAAGATTATAATCAAGCAATGATGGTTAAGAAATTATAATCGAGAAAGGGTGATTTAGAGGTCCTACTCAAGTGATGATGGTTATTAGACCCATAATAGTGCGAAGGTGGTTGGAGATGATTAATAGGCAATGGTGGTTGGTCTTGTTGAGATGCTTGATTTGAATATGTGAACATAAGATTTGGAGATCAATATCCCATTCAATTAAAGCCCCAAAGATTCAATTACACTTTAGTTATTTGATGTAGGAAAATTTGGACTTTAAATGACTCACTTTTGTTGTCGAAGGAATTGTTTCAATGAGGCATTCGATTCAACTATTATTTTGTTGATAGTTCATATGATCACATATGTAATCTTGGAAGATTCATGTTTGAATATTACCTTGATATTCATGCCTGATTAACTGAAATTTTTTATGACGTATCACATGTTAATCTCTATTTGTAGTGAATGCTCTTAAGGAACCAAAGATAGCTAAAACTATTAAGTATCATTGATGCATGTGTCTCGCACTACTTGATTTGATATCAAATCTAATGTAGTACTTGTAATGGTTTATTAAGCTTTCATGTGCATGTAGCCACTTTCTTTGCCAGTTTTCTGAACCTTTGTGTGCACATTTTTTTTTTTGGGACATTAAGGCCAATTAAGGCAGACTCACACACACAACTCATACACAAGACTCGAACCCAAGACCACTTAGTTGGTAGCCTAAGCTCCTAACAAACAGATCAAGGTGAGCTGTGTTGTGTGCACTATTGATTCCATAAGGAATTATTCTAAACCATTGTTGTATGTGACTTTTCTATCTACTTTTTGTAGCATTTGCAATATATATAAACACAGTATATCAATGTAATGAAGTGTGACAGAAATATAGAAAATAGCTTTTTCCTCTTTTGTTTCTCTATTTTACACGAAATCGGAAAGTTTATACTTGCTGGTGCATTCAATATAGAATCCAGTAGTTCTTAATCTTGGATTTAGGCCTTCTTCAAAACTAACTAGTCATTACAGAAGAATATGTCAAGTGATTTTATATGCTTTGACTTTCTTTTGCAGGATTATAAATACTTTCATATCAAGAAGAAAATAAAATGAAAGTAAGATATTTCTTGATTTATTTGTAAACATTTCTAAAGCTTTTAAAGGTGTTCTTTCATATTAAGCTCGTTGAGTTATTCATTATTAGCAATATCATTTACTAAGTATTTTAATAATATTTTGAATAAATTTATTTATTTATTTTTAAACTTTTATTAAAATCATAATCATGGTTTAGGGATTATGTATATGAAATTAAAAGTTAAAATTGTTTGATTTATTTCCAAAGTTTCATAAAACCTTAATTAGAATATTTTCTTCAGAAATAAGAGGGGTTGTTCTCGCTAGTGTTGGACAATAATTCGGTTACACCTTTTTAAAGGGAGATCGCCAGAGCTAACTTTCTCTATTATTAAGGCCGGAGTTTGTGAGGCAAATTTTAGTTTATGAATTCTTAATCAAGACATTCGCAAGGTTTATACATAGGCCTTGAATTTACCTGAATCACTAATATATCAAAGTGATTGTAGTTTGTATATTGATTTGCTTAACTTTCTTGCAAGTATTTGTGTTTTTTATACTTAATAGTTGACGTGGTGAATGATATAATCACCTTGTGCTAAACTTGTTTACAGTTGATTCTTTTACTAATTCCAAAATTTTTGTGCTCTCACAATTAACTTTGTAATTACAGCATCATAAGTTTGTATTAGTAGTTCTACATTTGTTTAATTGATTGTGTTTGTTAATTAATCATTCAATTGCAGTATATTTAGGTAGATTAAGGCTCCTTTGGGATAGTTTTCGGACACTATTTTTTAGCTACTTTCAAGAAATTTTTATATAAAAATGTTAATGCATAAAGTAGTACGAAATTGTCCTAGACAAAACCTAAATAAATTATATTTTTAAGTTACATTGCATAGCATAATGTGTCAACCTTTATTTCACTTGTGAGGTGTGCTATGTAGGAATAAAAATATAGATTGCTATGCATGAGTTATATAATAAATTCATGGGATAAATAATAAAGATATTTGTTGAAATGTATATACTTTTATATTAGATTGTTCAACAACAACAACAACAACGTCAAGCCTTTATCCCACTATGTGGAGTCAGCTACATGAATCCTTTTTCTTCATTTTGTCATGTTAAGACTCAATTTCTCATTTAAATTAATAAAAAAGGGTCATTTCTAAAATTTTCTAACCAAGTCTTTTTAGGTCTACCTCTACATTTTTTAATGTAGACCAAATCTAATACATCTACTCTCCTAATTGGGTCATCGAAAGGCCAAAGTTTATATGACCAAACCATCTTAAGTGACTCTATCTAATCTTACCTATCCCTGGAGCTACTTTAATCTTTCACGTATAATCTCATTTCGCATTCTGTCTCTAAGAGTAAAACCAATCATCCACCTAGGTGTCATCTTCTCTGTAACACTTAACTTAATTTTATGCTTCTCTTTTAATGGACAACATTCTATGACATAAAGCATTGCAGGTTACACCACCATCTTATAAAATTTTCCTTGAATTTTGAGGGGTACTATTATATCACACCACATACGTGAAGCATTCCTCCACTTCAACCATCAAACAAAAATTCCACTAATAATATCCCCATCTATTTAATCATCACTCTAAATAATAGACCCAAAACATTTAAAACATGTACTATAGTTAATGACTTGATCACCCAAAGTCATAATCCCCCCATTAGATCTATTACTACTAAAATTAGACTCCATGTATTATTTTTTAAATCCACTCAAAATAAAACCATTTAGACTCTAAGGTTGACCTCCATATTTTAAGTTTACCTTCAACTTCCTCTCTAGTCTTACCAACATGAAGAATATCATCAGCAAACAGCATGCACCAAGGTACATTCTCTTATAAATGTCTACTAAGAACATTATTGACTAAAGCAAAAAGATATGGGCTTAAAGATGATCCTTGATGTAATCCAACTAAATTAAGAAAATACTTAGTCAAAAAACATTGTATTTGAACACAAGTAACAACTCCTGCATACATATCCTTAATGACTTGAGTATAAGCATTATTAACCCCTTCTTTCCTAAAACTCTACATAGCACTTCTCTTGGAACTTTATCATCAGCTTTCTCTAATAAATAAAAATTATATGTAGATCCTTCTTATTCTCTCTATACTTCTCCATCAAAGCTCTCAATAAATATAGCTTCCATTATAGACCAACCATGCATGAATCTAAATTGATTAGGCGAAGGTCATAATTCGCTGGAACATCTTGTAGTCTTAGTCAGAGGTGGTAAGTGAAAGATGCGCTAGGAGTGAAATCCCATTGTATTCGGGGAGTCAAGGATTTGCTGGGAATTGCATATCATAGAAGGGAAGATCTAAATATGGTTCAGAAAGACCCAAATTGAAATGAGCATAATGTAATAATCATATAAATATTTTAGATCTCTTGTTTTCTAAAGGAATATATACAAAAAGAATATAAAAAATTAAAGTAATTTAATTGAGAAACATTAGTATCATGTCATAACCTATGCTCAATAACTCTCTCCCAAAGTTTTAAAGTATAACACATTGAATTAATTCCTTTAATGAATGACATTAAGCACATAATATTTACAAAAAGAAAAGATTGGAAAATATACATACCAGTAATATTTACATCATCCTATTGTTAGATAGAGCTACACACCAATCACATTTTAAGGAGATTAAAAAAAATTCAACTCTCCATTCTACTCATGGAGTGATTAAAATAGCTTAGTGAGCTCTTGACACTTTACTTTGATAAATACATATTCAATCCTCAAGGATTTTCTTGCTTCCATTAAGGGTGAAGTTTAGGACATAGCTTACATGAAAGTTCTTATGACACACCAAGAGAGATGGTAAATTTGCATTTTAAAAAATTTTGGCATTTTAAAAATCTTTTGACTAAGATATTACAGTTACGTTTGCATTCTAAGATTTGGGTAAACAACATAAAATTTTGTTGACTTTCTAATAATTTGAAATATCTCTACCCAAAGCATACAATGATGAGATGATTTTTGTAAACCTAGTATATATATTAGAAATTGATTAACTATGTTGCATGTGAAAGAGTTTGTATTCATGTAAAAGGGGAATTATAGGTGAATTATAATTAATGTTCATAATGTTTGAAATGGTTCATATAGTACGATGAGTTCAAATTTTAAATTTGGCTAATTTAAATAACTAGTATGCAATAGGAGGATTTCTCACAATAGTTCATCTATATGATGTGGTGGTCATATAATATAATTAGTTATAGACCAATTTAAATTAATTTATTTTTATTAAATATTTGAATTAACTTCTATTTGAACAAATCATACTATATAATTTGGATCATATAATACAATCAACAAAAAAATTCATATATTTAATTTCACCCCACTTGTGTGCATGTGCATGGTTGCTTAGCCAATATACATTTAATACAAAAAATAGATTAAAAAATAAAAAGTATAGACTCTATCAAATATAGAGTTACTCTGATGCTACACTATCTTGAGCTTTGCTTCTTTACTTTTGCTCTGTGTATGATGTACTTTTAAAAGTTAGTGACACATAAGGAAAATAAGTAATATATACAACAAGAATAAGTAAATGCTCATTAAATAGTATTTGAATCATCAAAATAGAAGGTCGAACTCCCGGATTACAACATTATGTAGTTAAAAAATAAAAAAATTCAAAAATAAGATAAATAAATTAAAGTTTAAGTAATATGTAAATTGAGTAAGAATGAAAGACTCTCTCGGCAGAAGAAGTTGAAATATGTGCGCCTAATATATTATTTTAATGATTTCAAACATTATTGGATAACTCACATAATATTTTCTATAATATAAACAAGTTGTTTTGCTATACTAACATTTCAGGTATGAAGCATGGACTAATGCTATACCACGTACAAGGAGCCAAATAAAAAAGGAGAAAGCTCAAGAATTATAAACCTGAGAATCATTAAAATCTATAATTTGAGTTTGTATCTTTTTCTTAGGTCATTATGTATTTAGGTGTATTTTTGCAAGACAACCCAACACATACTCACAAGTGGCAATGAAAATTAAACACTTGATTTCTTTGTTAAATCATATTGCACAATTATAATCATATTATATGATCAATTGTTCATAAAATTAGATTAAGTGTTTTATAAAAAGTAATAAAATTTAAATAACTAATCATACTATATGATCTTGATGGTCCAGGAGGATTAGTTATTTTGATAAATACCCTCTTGAAATTATTGGTATTTAAAATAGGCAAATTTGAAATTTAAACTAATCATACTACAGGATCTTGATCGTACTATATGACTATTGATGAACTTTGCCTATTTTGCTTGGAGAATCAAGCTGTCAAATTAGCATAAAATATTTTTAAATATCATACTATACATTCAAAATCATACAATAAAAATGAATAGAATATGTGTTGAATGAATCATTATTTATGATGATCCTTTCATTATTTATGATGATCCTTAAACTGATTTAACTAATCATATTATGCGATTCTTATCGTATAAATATATCCAACAGAACTTAACTATGAGTATTTTTCAGATTGAACTAATTGAACAGTACAACCCATAATTTAACTATATGTTAAGTATATTAAAAATTAAGATTAGGGTTTACTTTAAATAACTAATTTTTATTCTTATAGCCATAAGTGTGTGTGAGGCAAGAGATCCATTAGAGATGTTTGAAAGAGTCATTGGAGAAAGAGTGGGGAGTTCTCTTTCATTATAAGAGCTTGTACAAATCACTTGGGAGAGAGGATGAGGATGAGTGAAGATTCCTTGAGGGATTGAAGGGTTATGTGAGAGAGATCACATGGCTATCCTTGTTAGTTTGCACCTTTATCTTCTAGGGTTTATGTTGGGAGCTCTTGGGCATGAGCTCTAGATAAAGAGTCCACGTATAAAAGATTTGTGACTAGCCGAGGAGGCTAGGGGAGCACCATGTCTACTGTTACGAGGAGTAGGAGGGATAAAGTATCTTCGTCGTGTTGGAAAGTAGGAGAAAGCCTAGGCTTTTTGAGTAAGGAAGAGCTTGTAAAGTTCATTCGCCACCTAGGAATAAAGAAGGGCTTCTCCATCTTGATGAGTGTAAAAGGAGTGTTTACATGGAATTCTAAAGAGGAGGAACTTGGGGAGTAGATGTAGATCAAGTTGATGAAACCACTATAATATAATGCTTTATGTTTCTCTTACGTTTTACAATATTTATTTTCTATATTTTCTATATGGCTTAGATCTGTGGTTAATAAGAATGTTCTGGTTACACCTAAGAAATATTTCAAAAATAAATTTTTATAATATTTTTCAACAAAAAAAAATTCTTTAATCTTTATGTTGAATTTCTATTTAAGTAATTTAATTTTCTCTCAAAAATAAAAAATAAGTAAAATATTGTTAGTACATTCTACTTGGATGTTTTACTATTATTTTCAAAACTACTCTAGTAGCATGTTGTATTATTTTGGAAAAAAATTTAAATAACCAGTTCATCCCCATCTTGGTTGTGCCAAGTCACTTTAAAGTGTTATCAGGGCAAGGGTCTTGTTAATTTGGCTTTATTAGCTCAAGTAGATTTTTGCATGACATAATTTGGAAATAGGAACATTGCAGAAGGGTATTTCATTACCTGACCTCCACTATTTGACAACATACGTTTCAATTTCTAGAAAACCCGCATATCAACATTTTTACAATCCATTGACTTTAGAATGTGGAACTTTGTGCTGGTGGGATACATGCATCCATATTGATTTGATAATGAAATCAAACTGGAACATTACTTTACTAAATGGAGTTTTGAGGACAGAGAACTATCACAACTTAATACAAAAAAAATTATTTTTTTTGTGCTATGAAATTAGAAGATTATATGTATATCTTTGCATGTGAAATAGGAAAGGAAATTTGGGAAAAAACTATGTATTACTTATGAAGGGACTGATAAAGTTAAAATGCATAAATATTCTATTACATGATTATAAACTTTTCTGCATGCAACTTTCCAAAAAAAATTTTGGTATGGATACTAGATTTACAAAATTATCACATCCTTGCACGCCTTAGGAAGAGAAATTTCTAATATTGTAAAAGTGTACAAGATTTTGTGATGTTTTCCTGAATCTTGGGCGACCAACATGGTAGCCACATCTTAAACTAAATATTTGAATGCTTATTCTAGTGATAACCTTATTAGTTCTTTTATTACTTATGAGCAAAAGGTTAGTCAAAGGAATGCAGATGTTGGTGACAAAAGAAGGGAGAAGACTATTACACTGAAAGCTAAAGACTTTAAAAATAATAATTTTGAAGGAGAAGAAAATTAAGATATAACATTGATGATGAGAAAATTAAAAAATTTCTTAAAAACCAAGAATCATCATACCAATGAAAAATGTAGAGGTAAAAGTAACAAAGTGAATAACCTTTTCACTAACATTATTTGTTATGTATGTAAAGATATGTGCCAAACCAAGTCAGAATGCCCAAATCAAAAGAGCCAACGAATGAAGCAAAAGTTATGGATAAGGGAAATGTGAAAAAGAATAACATGAAAGGGCCTTTGGGCCAAGTCCGGCTCCCAATCATCATAAATAGAAGCTGAGTAAGAGATCATAAATCTTTGTCTCATGCAAAAGATAATAATAAAATCTCTGATGAAGAATAATTATATGAATTATCATACGATGACCTACTTTCATTTTTAAAATAATTATATACAAGCTACAAAAGTTAAAAAGAAAAGTTTCAAGTTTAAAGTATGAGTAAAAGGCATTGGTAGATGAGCACATAGATCTGGTTAAAATTTTTGCATGTTTAAAAGCTGAGCATACTATAGTAGAGATGCATTAATATATGGAAAATGAGTCTGGAATTTTGAAAATAATTAAAAAAAGAAAACATAAATGCATATTGAATTAGAACAAGTATGTAAAATACTAGAAGAAGAGGTCATGCATTTGCAAGTTAGTGAGAATCAGACATATGTGAAATTAGGCATTATTTCCAGTGCAAATAAGTATTTAAGAAATGAAATAAGAGAACTAAAAGGTAATGCATCGAGATTTGTTCACCACCACCTAGGAGAGAAGCACATGCATAATTGATAACATAAAAAATGATCATTTTAAATTACCTTTATTATGTTATTTTGTGTTTGTAATCCTTATATTTTGTGTAGAAAAATAGTAAAAAAATAATGAAAATTGGACCAGCAACATAGTGCCACAAAGATAGGGTCATAACATCAGAACTCATGTCAGCACCGTAGTGCCACACCTTCAGCACTGTAGTGGAAAGTTTACCATAATTATACTATAGAGCTTAGCTCCGAAGTACTATCTAGGAAGTTCCACATAACATATCAGCACCAAATTGCTCAACATTGTAGTGGATGTTAGTTGGACCAATGAACTAAAGTAATGATTAATTAATCGACATGCTGATTCAACAACACCACAAAGCTAGCATCATAATGCTCGTTCAGTTATTTTGTTAAACTATAAATAGTAGCCTTAAACTTCTTATAAAAGGGTTGACATATTATGTAGTCATTTTACATGAGTGTTTGTGAGCATGAGGGCTATCTTTGGAGAGTGTATCTTGTGTTCTTGTATCTGGAGTTTTGTTTTATTATGGATCAAAGTGAAGAAGTGCAAAGGAGTTGTAATTTTAATTCTGGTTCATTTCTAAACCTTATTTTACGTAGTTTATTTTATTATCTTGTGTGTGTTAGTTTCTAACTTATTAATCATTCAGTGAAATAAAATATTTGTTATGTGTAACAACCCCTCTATATGTATTTAAATAAGTCTTATGTATCTATGATTATTTGAAAGGATTTATTTCTTAAGTAGGTTAATCTTTAATGTATCCATGTTATTCTTAATTTCTCTATTCTTCATTTGGTTTATGTTTAGTCCGTACATAAATTAAAAACTTAGTGTGATCTAGAGCATCGATGGAGGAATAGAAGAATAATTACAGAACATAAAACATAATTTAGGCATAATATCATATGGTGGTTAGGATAATGTGGTCTTATAGAGATAGAATATCTGTAGTTAGGCAGGATCCTAGTTAATGCTCCAATAAGCTTGACAAAGATGAGGAGAACTATTGCATTGATCCATAACAATAATAGGAAGTAAACCTCTCTAAAGTAATCATATTCTTTTGAAGAATCATAGCTTCAAAATTTCTAAAAATTAGTGATTTTTCTTTTTGCAATTTGAAGCTTTTTTACTTTTAACCTACACCACCCTTTTAAATCACTCAGCTAAATAAATTTAGTAGTTCAATAGGAAATAGTAAAGTGAACTTAAGATATTTCAAATTTGACCTCGTGGGATCGACAGTCTTTACATCATTATATTACTTGATATGCCACGTGCTTTTGCATTAAAATAGGACAACTGAGTAGTGCGTGTAAGCTAAAACATGAAACTCTATATTTACATATGCTAATAGTAGCAATAATAGTATTTTGTCATTAATCATCTCATAAATACGAACCATTATTGCATAGGTTATCTCATTCATTCCCAAATTTTAGGTGTTTTTCTTGTAACATGGTAGGACACATCGTACAAGTGTGCCCACTTAGAGTTCACTATAATGTATGATTTATTTAGGGTCTGAGGCCTCATTAACTCAACATGGCATGACTGCATTATCTCACACTTTGGGGCCCATGTTGGTCCTGGTTCCAAATGCTCACCTTGAAATATTTTGAAGGTATGTCTTCACAAGGGTAATAAAGACATGTGGTATCTTGATAGCAAATGCTCAGGACTCATGACTAGAGATTTAAGCAAGTTCATCATGATGAAGGAAAGCAGGAGAGGTAATGTAACAATAGGAGATAACACTACTAGAAATTTGTGAGGATAGGTATAATAGGTAAAAGGAATGGTTTTCTTATTGAAAATGTTTTACTAATGGAAAGCTTAAAATATAAGTTGCTAAGAATTTGTCAACTATGTGATAAAGTATTTGATATTAAATTTCTTTCTAGTAAATATCTTTTGATGTAAAACACTAGGATTATACTATAAGGCTTAAGAATTAATAATATGTATATGATAAATTTGAATTCTATTGGTAAGTGTCATGAGATCTATTTCTTGAGAATCACTATAGATTAATCATGGCTGTGGCATAAGAGATAATGTCATACAAGAAAAAGGACTCTTAGGAAAATCACACAATTAGAGCTTGTTAGAGTTATCCTCAAGTAAGAATTTATAAAAGAACATCTTGGTGATGCATGTCAGAAAGGAAAAATTAATGAAGTCATCATTCCAAACCATTAGAGATATTAGAACCACTCGACCATTAGAGGTACTGCATATGAATTTATTTGGACCCATTTGTACAAAGAGTTTAGGAGGAAAGTCTTTTGGCTTCGTGATAGTTGATGATTATTCTAGATTTAGCAGGATTAAATTTTTGGCCAATAAAAGTGAACCATTTGAAGGGTTTACAACTTTTTTAATTTGGATTCAGTGTAAGACATGATGTAATATTGCAACAATTCATAGCAATCATTGACAAGAATTTGATAATGGAAATTTGAAGTATTTTGTAAAGAATCATGTATTAAACATAAATGTTTTTCCCCTAGAATCCCATAGTAAAATGGCGTACCTAAAAGGATGAATAACAAATTTAGTAGATGTTGCTAGGGCTATGCTTAGTGAGTGTGACTTATCAAAATATTTCTGGGTTGAGGTAGTAAATATTTCTTGTTATGTTTTAAATAGGGTGAATATAAGGGCAATATTAAATAAGATAACATATAAATTTCTTAAGGGTAGAACTCTAAAACTCTCTCATTTGTATGTGTTTGGTTATAAATTCATTATTTTGAATTTTTAACAAATACATTTAGGAAAATTTGATGCATAGGCAGATGAAGCTTATTTTTAGGGTAATCTTTAGAAGGGAAAACATATAGGATATTTAGTAAGAGAACCTTGATTGTTAAGGAGTTAACCCATATTGCATTTGATGAATTTGATAAGGTTGTCTAGATTAGGTAAAATGATGAAAAAGATGAGGATATCACTCATAGGATTGAGAATATCATACTTGATAATAGGATTTAAAGAGAAGATTCATTGCTTATGGAGTGGAGGTATGCTAGTAGCCATCCTAGAGACCACATCTTAGGAGAACCTTATGATATAGGGCTAGAATAATATTAGGAAGGTGATTAGTCACATTGCATTCATATCTATGATAAAGCATAGTAGTGTATACGATGCACTAAGAGATGAGTTTTGGGTTATGTCAATGCAAGAGGAATTAAATCAATTTATAGGAATAACATTTGGGAGTTTCTTCCATGAACCTCTGATCTGAGTTTAAATGGAACAAAAGGGTTCTTTAAAAATAAATTAAATGACTATGGATTAGTTTTAAGAAATAAAGCCAGACTGGTGTGTTAATGTTGAGTTTGAAAAGATACTTTGCTTTAAAAAGATGCAAAGTAATTTGAAATTTAATTTCTTTGGAAAATTTGAAATTGACTTTTGAATCTTATTTCTAAAATTGAACACACGATTGAAAATGATATACCACCTCAAGAGATGGAAATAAGATTTCTTAATCAGGTTCATAGTTAGAATTACAAATTTCATCCTAAATATAGTAGTCAAATTCATGGATGAACTACATATGACCCTGAAGGGTCAAAATAATGTTCAATTAAGTATTTATCTATGATAATCTGGATGGGTTATCATTAATTTCATATTTGAAGTTATAACAACAAATAATATATCTTCCGAAGGGAAGAAAATATCATTCTTTTTTAATTATTCAAATATAATGATAATGATCGTCATTGATTTTGATTTTCCCAGAGAAAATTAATTAAATTTTGAAAATCAATATGGGGTCTTTAAATCTCCTATGAATGTAAGCCCTTGTAGTTAATTACATTATCGAAAACTTAAGTTTCCTACAAAAAATCTCGATTAAAATAACGGTAGAAATTTTATTTTTGGAATTTTTAAAGAGTGATATCAAAGGAGTGAGGCTGGAATTTCAAACAGGATTGGATCAAATTTGAGCACTTATTTCTTAAGGTCAATGGAGGAAGAGTAGGAGGTAGTTTGGAATTCTAAAATGCTTCAGAAATGCTTAAGTTTATCCTGTGTGTTGGGCTTTAAATTTTTATTTGAAGACAAATTTTGATTCAAGTTGATAATTTATTAGAACGGTGGGATTATATTCCCGAAGGTGGGGTCTTATGATTTTATGTTTGCCCCAGATCCTAAGTCTAAATTTGGGCACTAAATGAGAGTAGCCCAAACTTAGCTAATGTAGTGGAAATCTGGACTAACTCCAACTTGGATTAGGGAGCTAGTTAACCACTTATGAAAGATGGGTAGGGACATTGTTAATTAAACTTTGAGGAATTGGGGCCGATGTCTAGGAAATATCCTAATTGGCCTCTTAAGTTATGTGTGGTGATTGATACTTGAAATGCAATTAAAATTTTATTGACTCTTTAATTTATTTCTAATGAAATGCATGTTGATTGACCTCTAAATCAGAATGAAGCAGTTTTAAAAAAAAACTTAAAAAAGTTTTCTCTTGGAGATTTCATAACATCCCCTTGGTCGAACTGTACCCTAATAGGTCAGATGGTCTGCCAGAACTTATAGGCTGGGAAGTGCCTAATAAGGAAGAGAAAAATTTTATATGCATATATGCGAACTCTCGGTAAAGCTGAGCTTACTACTTAAGTTGTTAGATTTCTAAATGAGCCTGATATTTTTTATTTAATTTGAATAGAAAATTTTTTACATGCCCCCACGAGCCTCCGAATGATTTCTAAGTTAAATCAAAATTGACATACAAGAAAGAAACCTAAAAAAGCATGCAATTTCTATTATGTTAGCAATGTAAACAAATCAACATCAATCAAATATTTAAGTAAATTCAAAGTCCATATGGAAAGTGCCACTCAATTATAACTCAGGATCTACAGAAATTAGAAGTGGCTGGGTACCACAGATAATAACTTAGATTCTAATCCTAGAAATGACGCAAGTAATTTTAAGAATTGGATATTCTTATATCTTCACTTTGCCCTCCTCCCTCATGCTAGCTCCTTGGATTTGTCGGGTTAAGGCATCCAAATCAAAGAGAACTCCTCCCAGAAAGGGTGTTTGTTTACCCTTTGGATTTTTTTTTAAAATCATCCTAAATAGAATTTCCAATGAAGTGAATTCTCTTTTAAGGGGATGTTTCCCTTCTCTTTGGATTACAATTTTGATGGTTAATGTCCCATCTTAAAGTTAAACTTTCATAAGACTTAATTAAATTACACATAGAGAACTAAAATAAAACCCAAGCGGGAGCACCTACAGAAAATTTAACTTTCATAAGACTTAATTAAATTACACATAGAGAATTAAAATAACTTGCACAGTTATCCTAGATAATTAAAATACAACCCAAGCAATTATATTTAAAATCATCAAAAATCCCAGGCAATTATATTTAAATTTCTCAAATTAAAATCACAGTCATGCTTTGCCATGCTATTTTAATTTTAAGGGGACCTAACATTGGAGCACCTGCAGAAAATTTATTAGTTTTAATCTATAATTTATCCCCTTAATTTTATAACCCTTTATGAGTATGGTCACCCATAAAAAATTTTGTGAGCATCCAGATCATCCCTAACCTAAGAGTAATCTGACGTCCATCACATTAATTCATAGATTGTGTAAAATTAACATATAAGTAAACAATCATATCAATCAATTAATTGCAACTAGCATGTGGTGAAAACTACAAAAAATTGGCACACAAGAGAAAGAAAGTAAAACACTAGCCTAGCCTAAAATTATAGTTGGTTGTTCAAATAAACTATTTAAAGTGTGTGGGGCAGGCTGCATGGCTTGGATATGTCCGATATTGGTTAATTGGTTGATGTTGTCCAATGTTTTGATTTGTTGAGGGCTTACGTGATTTTGATTTGAGTTTAAATATTAATGTCTTGATGTTGATTTTTGGATAAATTTTAAGAGTTGAGTGATCACCACCATTGTTTACACCAAGGCCGTGAAATTTATTTCACCTTCCATGGGGCTAAGTTAATAGCCTCATAGGCTTGGGTTACTAAGGAGTGACCAGTAGTATTTAATTAATTTAATTAGTTGAAAATTAAGAGTTGATAAATTTTAATTAAAATTAATTGATTACTGATTTTAAGGATTGAGTTAATATTTTCTAGAATTTAGGTTAATTATTAAATTTTGAAATTTTTTGGATTATTTAAATCATTAAATTAAGGGATCAAGATTTGACTTTTTAATTAAGGTTGAAATCTAGGGTTTTGACATTTTTCCTAAATACTAGACCAAAAGGTGAGTAATTAAACATTATGTTTACTAGATTTGGATTTTTTTAGATTAAGCTATAAATTTTTGAAGTTTTGACTCAAATTTTAATTAGAGTTGACCAAAAAGTTGACTTTTTGATTTTGACTTATTTCTGGTGGTTTGTCATTTTAAATACATATTAGACCCTTAATGGAGTCTAATGCTATTGAGTTTATTAAATTTGAATTTTTTTGAAATTTAATATAAATTTTTGACATTTAAGTAATTAATTGAATTATTTAATTAGTTAATTAAAAAGGCTTTTAATGATTTTGCTCCAAACTGATTTCAAGCTTCATGAAATCACTCTCAAAGGTCAGGAATAACCCATAGGAGTGTTTACAAGTGTTTGAAATTTATTAGAAATATTTAATTCTTTTTAAGTATTTAATTTAATTTAATGTTAATTTTTCTTAAAAATTAAATTAAGCTTAAATTTAGGATCTAGTCAAGGGGCTTTTTATTTCTTAAGTAGAGGTTAAATTTTGGAGATTTTTTTAAATTTAAATTCAATTTATTCTAATTTTTTGAAGTTTCAGGCTTCTTAAAAGTGTTGAATTTTGATTTTGCTAATTTTCTGACCTAGTGGACTCCAAATCCAGTGAAATCTGAACATAAGGTGAGAAATGTCACTATGTTTAATGTTAAAAAGTTTCACCCCTATTAGGCTAGTGTAGAATTTCCTAATTATTTTTTAAGTTATGTAGACATCATCCTTGATTATTTTTCCTACGTGACACTGGTGTTCCAATGGGCTGGAATCATTGTTCAGCTAACCCTAACTTAAGTACAAGTACACCATAGCAAACATATAGCCTAATTCTACCTATTTGGAGAGTTGTGAATTTTGAAAGTTTTGGGTTCAAAATGTAACCATCAATTTATAAATTCACCCCACAACAATCCCATGAGCATCTGGGCCTTAAAAAAATATAGAGGATGCCTAAGATGCTCAAAAGCTTTTCACCAAAAGTTGTATCCAGTTTTACCACTAGATTGTGAGAAAATTTTCAAAATTGAATTTTAAACAAACTCAAATAACTCATCATCCAATTATCAAAATAGCTTAAATTTAATTTTGATAAATACAATACTAGACATTAACAACTTTCAAATGACACAAAAATCACTTAATTTGGTGAAAAATTAAATTTTTTGTGCATTTTCAAAGTTCTGGCCATTAAAATTAATTTTTTTAAATCAATTTAATCAAAAAAATGGCAGCGTAATCATTACATTACGCCGCCGCCACCATAGACTAACAAGTGTTAGGACACTTCTCACACTCTCGGTTGTCACAAAAACATGTCGACTGAACTCAACCGTCAGATCAATAATATAGTGTGGACGGCTCATATTGCACGTCACCTACCAAATGAACCATGCTCAATCTGCTATTTTTATCGTTGGATGAGTTATGTCGTCCAACATCCTTCAAACCGTCTAATCGCACGAGTGTCTGATTGGATAGTTCTGCTTTAAATAGAGCTTTTTAGTTCAAAATAAACTAAAAATTCAAATGGCCATATGTTTCAAAACACTCATCCAAATTTTGTGAAATTTGAAACTTAGACTCATGATAGTTTAATCTTTCAATACTTGGAGTTTTGAGGCTCCATGCATTGTAGATTTTTTGTAGTTTTAAATTGAAGTTCTACCCAAAAGTTGAGATAACATACAATCCAAAGGATGGATTTTGATGATCATGGGCTTGTTGGAAAGCTAGAGAGGTCCTCTTCAAGTTATTAGAAAACTCCAAAGTCTAATTCTGGCTGGATCAAAAGTTGTTTTCAAAACCCCACTTTATCTCTCTATTCCCCTCTCTCTTCACCAATTAGGATTTTAAAAGCTAGGAGGAGCTGGGAAATGGCTTGGGAAAGGTGGGAGGAGCTCTAGAGAAGCAAGAGGAAGGGACTTGGGGGCTGGAGAGAGCTGAGAAGAGTGCTAAGGTGTTGAATGAGCTCATTTTTCCCCTTTTGCCAATTGAATTCCCTTGAGACATCTTAGATGGCTATGGTTGCTTTGAAAGCTTCCTAGGATGAATACAAAGTGTCCAGGGTAGTTAGAAAGTATAGTGAAGGATAAGCCAAAGGTAAATGACTTGGAGAGGTCGTTTTGTCCTAATAAAGGGATTTGGTACCACTTGGCTCAACTTAGGCTTAATCCAAAGCTTAGGTATAGTTTAAGAGGTGTTTAAGAGGATTCTAGAATAGTTTAAGCTACTGGAGTTGGATGGAAATAACTTGTATGAGCTAAATTAGCCATTTGATCTCATATGAAGGTTCTTAACCACACTTACCGGTAAACTGGTCAAACCAGCTGAGGTGGCATCCAAGGAGATCTAATGAGCTGGTGAGGTAGTTTGGAAGAAGTGTGAAGCCATGGGTTTAATATTTGAACAAATGCATGAGAATAGAAAGGGTTTTGAATCCTCCAATTGAGTTGATAAAGCCAAATCAAGGGAGATTTGACTTGGGAAAATTTTGGGCATTGTGGGGTGTCCAATTGAATGATTTTGAGAGGTTAGAATGGTTTAAAAGTGCTTGAAGAATTGAGTTTGACATTAGTGTAGGTTAATGGTCAATATGGTAATCCCGGTCAACCCATGGGTTGGATTTAGGTCCAAAAAGTTTAGATGAGTGATTTGAGACCACTAGATGTGGTCTCATGCAATGGAATGACCATTTGGGTTGAAATGACTATTTGACCCTTAAAAGGAAATTTGGTCAACATGAGTTGACTTGGTCAATAATGGATGACCAAGGTTTGAATTTGAGTCATATGCACTTCTAATGGTGTTTAAGATGCATTAGAGGAGGTTTCAAGGTGTCATTTTACTGGGCTATATTGAGGTTTGAGTGAAATTTCAATTTTTCCCTTATGGGGCATTTTGGTCATTTGGACCCTTGGTCAACTATGGGTCAACCTGGACATGGTCAAGAGTTTTGGGGAAGGTCCCAAAGTTAAATTCTATAAAGTAGAAGGTCTAGTGGCATAAGCTATAATTATTTGAAGGTTTTGTAGCATTTGGATTTCAATTGAGTTTCTAGGTTAGAGGCCTCAGATTGGACTCAAATTTTGAGGGTTGACCCTAGGGACATGCCTAATCAATATTTATCTGATAGATCACGAATCTAGGTTCATTTGGTTATATATTAAAGCGATTGAAAAATTATCCAGAAAGGGTTATAAGACAAGGGCCCTAAACCTTGAATTTTGGTATGCAATTCTGAATTTGAATTGAATTCTGAATTTGATTAATTAAATTTGAATTACCCAAATTAATGATAATAAATAAGGTGATTGTCAAGTATTGGATAGAGGAAATCAAGTGCTGATTGCAAGGTGCTAGCGCACCGAACAGGGTAATGTACTGAGTCACTTAGCTATAGTGTAGGGCTATAGTTTTAAGTGATCATAGGTTAATAAAGACTGGATGATTGAGATCGATTGAAGATTGATATGGATATTGGATTGAAACTTTATTATAGACTAGACTGAAGTATGATTGTAGGTTGGATTGAAGTGTGATTGAAGGTTAGATTGAAGTGTGAATAAATTTTTGATTAAAGTTTGGATGATTAAAGTTTGGATTGAAGTTTAGATGATTTAATTTTGGATTGAAGTCTAGATTGAGGTTTGGATTGAAGTCTGGATTGAGGTCTGGATTTGAAACAAGGATGCTGCCACAAAGGGTTTGCTCCATCACTAGTAAATCTAATACCAAGGAAAAAAAGCACGATCACTCACATCTAACCTTAGGGAGAAAAAGACTGGATTTTGATTTTAGATAGAGATTTGAATTTGGAGGATTTCTAAATTTGATTTGATTTTTTTTTATTTTAAAGAGTTTTGACTTTAAAATTTTTTAAATTTGAAAATTTTTCTTTGATGTTAAATTTTTTGATAGTACTGCTTGAAGAGCCACCCCAATGTCAAAAAACATAATATGGCATCCTTCAGAATTTATCAATTGATATAAACCTCTCTCATAGATCATCTCTATGATGAATGATCTAGTCAACGTTGATTCAAACTTTCCATCAATTTTGTGATGGAGTAAAATAGGTCTCCGAAGAACTAAGACCAAGTCTCCTACTTGAAAAGTTCTAAGGTGAAATAATTTATCATGACCTTGTATCATTTGTGAGTTATGTAATTTTAAATTTTGTTGAGCTTGTAAGTGAGTTTCTTCGAGGCACTCAAGCCCCTCCAATAGTTGGGCACTCAACTCAGTTGTGATTTGATCTTGAATGGTAACTCATAGCGATGGAAACAATACCTCTAGAGGGGAAGGATCTTAGACCCACCATAAGATGTGATTTTATGAGGTGTATTCAAAAGGAAATGATGTCAGTGTGTAAGGGCTTACACACATCCCTCAAGAATGAGATTTGAATTCTTATCGAGGAGTAGAAGATTTATTCTTTTTATTGAAAATTTTCCTTTTGATCATCTAGACCCTATCAAAATGACAAAAGGGAACATATTCAAAAGTATAGTGAAAAGTAGAGTGACTCAAACAAACCCAAAAATGTTTAAGGATTTAGGTTTTGTTGGCCCAAACCAAGTTTTATAGAAACTGAAGAGGTTCTCTCTTATATATATATATATATATAATTAAAATCAATTTTAAAAGGTAGAAGTTGGAGAGAGAAGTTTAATCTTTTCAATTCTCTTGTATGACATTTTTTTTATCTGATAGACTATCCATGCATGATGATGAATCTAGCTTCAAGATTTCTAAAAGTCAAGCACCCAAAGATGAATGGGACTTCTGAGATTTAAGGAATGAAAGAAGAAGGAAGCCTCTTTTTTGTCTTTGTGGCGCACATTGCATAGCTTTTGATCTTTTTTGGCACACTTCACACCTCTTTTGATATCCTGTTGCATTAAGTTTGTCTTTAGATTTCTTTGTCGCAGTTTGCATGTCTTTTGGCTTTTATTGATTTTCATAAAAGTTTTCACTTTCTTTAAAACCTAAAAATGATTGTTATCTTTTTTAAATGAAAAGATTATCTCTCTAGTATAAGAGAAGAACACTTATTCTCTTATGTAAGGATGAATAATCCTCAAAGCGGACCTAATCTTTTGATAAGAATATCAACTTGACTAGGAAAAATCATTAAATAGATTTTAAGCATGCAAGAGACGCCTATACGATAGAAAATTGAGAGAAGATTGAGAAGATTTTTATTTCTAAAGCCAACTTCAGTTTGATATAGATTTTAATTCAAAGATAAAATTAACCCACACAAGCGATGGGATAGAGGGACCTTTCCGTATTAATTGGTGTCAACGTTAACTTCCTTCTATTAATGATTTAAAGTAGAGGTCAATATTTATTAAAAAGGTTGAATCAACTATCTTGAAAATTTGGACTCAATAAACTTGAGAAATGATTTGCTTTCCTTAAAATTTGCAAGTCTCGATGGAAAGACCCTACCAATATAAAATTCCATTTCTACAATTTATTAGGAGGGAGAGACTGTCTTAGGGTATGCACTATCCTTAGATTATGTGGTAGCATTGTTTAATGAGGTAACTGAATCATAGCCATACTTGGTCATATTCTTTTACTTTGAAGGGGACTTAGCATTGGTGCACCTGTAGAAAATTGGTTAGTTTTAAGCTTTAATTTGTTCCCTTGAGTTTATAGACCTATATGAGTATGGCCATCTGCAAAAAATTTTGTGAGCATTCAGATCATCCCTAACCTAAGAGTAATTTAATGCCTATCACATCAATTCACAGATTGTATAAAATTAACATATAAGTAAACAATCACTTAGATCGATTAATTATAACCAATAGGAAGTGAAAACCATAAAAAATCCAGCACACAAAAGCAAGAAAGTAAAATACTGGCCTAGCCTAAAACTAGAGTTGGTTATCCTAATAAATCATCTAAAGTATGTGGGGCAGGCTACGTGGCTTGGATATGTCATATATTTGGTAATTAGTTGAAGTTGTCAAGTGTTTTGATTTCTTGATGGCTTAAGGGATTTTGATTTGAGTTTAAATATTAATATCATAAAGTTGATTTTAGGATAAAATTTAAGAGTTGGGTGATTACCACCTTTATTTACACTAGGGACATGAAATTTATTTCACTTTTCTTGGGGCTAAGTTAATAATCTCCTAGGCCCAGGTTACCTAGTAGTAACCAGTAGTATTTAATTGATTTACTTGGTTAAAAATTAAGAGCTGATAACTTTTAATTTTAATTTATTGATTTTTGGTTTTAGAGATTGAGTTGATATTTTTTAGAATTTAAGTTAATTATTGATTTTTGAAATTTTCTCGATTATTTAAATCATTAAATTAAGGGATCAAGATTTGACTTTTTGATTAAGGCTGAAATCTAGAGTTTTGACATTTTTCCTAAATACTAGACCCTAAAGTGAGTAATTAGACACTAAGTTTGCTGAATTTTAATTTTTTTAGATTAAATTATGAATTTTTGAAGTTTTGGCTCAAATTTTAACTTGAGTTGACCAAAAAGTTAACCTTTTAACTTTGACTAATTTCTGGTTGTTTGACATTTTAAATAGATACGAGACCCTTAATAAAGTCTAATGCCTTTGAGTTTGTTCAATTTAGAATTTTTTTGAAATAAATATAATTTTTTGAATTTTGACTAATATATTAAATTGTTTAATTGGTTAATTAAAAAGGCTTTTAAAGATTATTCTCCAAACTGATTTCAAACTTCATAAAATCACTCCCAAAGGTCGGGAATGACACATGAGAGTGTTTTCATGTGTTTGAAATTTATTTGAAATTTTTTAATTATTTTTTTCAAAATTTAAATTAAGCTTAAATTAAGGGTCCAGTCATGGGGCTTTTAATTTTCATAAGTATAGGGTTAAATTATGGAGAGTTTGATATATTATTTATATTTTAAGTTTAAGCTAGATTTATTGTGATTTTTTGAAGTTTCAGGTTCCTTCAAAGGGCTAAATTTTGACCTGACTAATTTTCTGACCTAATGAGCTCCAAATATAGTAAAATTTGACCTAAGGTGTGAAATGTCACAAAGTTTAATGATGCAAAGTTTCACCACTATTGGGTATGTGTAGAATTTCTTAGGATTTTCCTAAGTTGTTTAGACATCGTCCTTAATTATTTTTGCTATGTGACACTACTATTCCAATAGGCTTGAATTATTGTCCAACTAACTTTGACACAAATGCAAGCACACCACATTAAACACATAGCCTAATTCTACCAATTTGGAGAGTTGTAAAATTTTAAAGTTTTGCAAATTCACCCCATAGCTATCCCTTGAGCATTTGGACCTACAAAAAATGTAGGGGATGCCAAAGAGGCTCAAAAACTTTTCACCAAAAGTTGTGTCTAGTTTGACCACTGGATTTTGGGAAAATTATCAAAATTTAATTTTAAACAAACTCAAATAAATCATAATCTAATGATCAAAACAATTAAATTTAATTTTAATAAATACTTGACATTAGCACCTTTCAAATGACACAAAAATTACTTAATTTGGTGAAAATTTAAATTTTTTGTGAATTTTCAAAGTTTTAAAATTAAAATTTTAAATAAATTTAATAAAAAAAATTGCAGTGCATTCATTGCGCTGTCGCCGTCGCCCTTTGACATGTGTCATGCTCTCGGCTTCCATTTAAACATGTTGGTTGAAGATCTCAACCGTCAGATCGACAGCGTAACATAGACAGCTCAGATTTAGCCATGTCACCGGCCAAATGAACCATGCATGATCTACTATTTTTACTTTTGGACGAGTGATGCCATCCAATGTCCTCTGGATGGTTAGATCGCGTGTGTATAGCGATCGAATGATTCTAATCTAAATAAAGCTTTTTAGTTGAAAATGAACTAAAAAATCAAATGACCATATCATTCAAAATACTCGTACAAATATGGCGAAATCTGAAACCTAGACTCTTGATATTCAAATCTTCCAATGTCTGTAGTTTGGAGGCTTCATGCATTGTTGAGTTTCTGTAGTTTCAAATTGAAGTTCTACCTAAAAGTTGAGATAACTTACAATTCAATGGATAGATTTTGATGATCTTGGGCTTATTGAAAAGCTGTAGAGGTTATCATCAACTTATTAGAATACTCTAATGTTTGGTTCTAGCTGGATCAAAAGTTATTTTCAAAACCCCACTTTCTCTCTTTATTTCCCTCTCTCTTCTCCAATTGGGGTTTTAGAAGCTGGGAGGATTTAGGAAATGGCTTGGAAAAGATGGGAAGAGCTCTACAAAAGAAGGTGTAAGAGACTTGGGGGCTGGAGAGAGCTGACAGTGTGCTAAGGTGTTGAATGAATGCATTTCTCCCCTTTTGCCAATTCAAATCACTTAAGACTTCTTGGATGGCTATGATTGCTTTGGAAGCTTCCTAGGATGAATGCCAAGTGTCTAGGGTAATTAGAAAGTACAGAAAGGAACAAGACAAAGGACAATGACTTGGAAAGGTCATTTTATCCTCATCTCGGGATTTGGGACCACTTGGCTCAACTTTGGCTTAATCCAAAGCTTAAGCCTAGTTTAACATGTGTTTATGAGTCTTCTAGAATAGTTTAAGTTACTGGAGTTGGAGGGAAATAACTTGCATGAGCTAAATTGGCCATTTGAGCTCATATGAATGTTTGTTGACCACATTGACAAGTTAGTTGGTTAAACCAGCTGAGGTGGCATCTAAGGAGACATAATGAGCTAGTGAGGTAGTTTGGAAGAAGTGTGAAGCCATGGGTTTGATAATTAAGAAAATGCATGAGAATGGATAGGGTTTTGAACCCTCTAATTGAGTTGACCAAGTTAAATCAATCAAGATTTGAGTTGTGATAAATTTTGATATCGTGGGGTGTCCAATTGAAAGATTTTGCGAGGTTAGAATGGTTTGAAATGTCTTGAAGGATTGAATTTGACATTAGTGTATATTAAGGGTCGATTTGGTCAACCATGGTTGACTTGGTCAACCCATGGTTGGGTTTGGGTCCATTAAGTTCAAATGATTGATTTGAGACCAATGGAGGTGGTCTTATGTAATGGAATGGCCATTTCAGTTGAAATGACTATTTGGATGCTTAAGGGGCAATTTTGTTAACATGAGTTGACTTGGTCAACCATGCATAACCAAGGTTTGAATTTGAGTCCAACACGCTCGTAATGATATTTAAGATGCATTAGAGGAGGTTTAAAGGTTTGATTTGACTGGGCTATATTGAGATTTGGGGAAAATTCTAATTTTCCCTTAGAGGGCATTTTGGTCATTTGGACCCCTAGTCAACTATGGGTCAACCTGGGTCCACCAAAGTATAGTTTAATGCTCAACATGTCATAACAAGAGTAATGGACATGGTCAAGGGTTTTGGGGAAGGTCACAAGATCAAATTCCATAAAGTGGAAGGTCCAGTAGCACAAGCTATAAATATTCGAAGGTTTTGCAGCATTTGGATTTTAATTGAATTTTTGGGGTTAAAGGCATCAGATTGGACTCAAATTTAGAGTGTTGACCCTAGGAATTAGTCTATTTAATATTAAATTGATAGATCATGAATCTAGGGTCATTTGACTGAGTTTTGAGGTGATTGAAAAATCACCGAAAAAGGGTTATAGGACAAGGGCCCTTAACCTTGAATTTTGGCCTGGAATTCTATTTTTGAACAAGATTCTTGATTTGATTGATTGAATTTGAATTATCCACATAGATGAAAATCAATTAGGTGATTGTTGATGATTAGATAGGGGAAACCAAGTGGTGATCGCTAGGTGCCAGTGCACTGAGTAGGGTAATGTACTAAGACACCTAACAACAATGCGGGGTTGTATCTTTAAGTGATCATAGGTTAATAAAGATTGGATGATTGAGGTTGATTGAAGATTGATATGAGACTGGATTGAAATTTTATTTAAGACTGGACAGAAGTGTGATTGAAAGTTGAGTTGAAATGTGATTGAAGGTTAGATTCACTACAAGAAAATTGCATATTACCATAAGTTTTTATAGATTTTCTGGCGGTTTGAAACATTTCTGGCGGTTAATCAATGGTTAATAAATTGTTGGAGTAAACCACATAGGAAAAGAATATTGGCGGCTATTTTTTGATGATTTTCCAGTGGCTAAAGTAGCAGAAAATTAATGAATCCAAAATTGCGGGCAAATTGTCGATAATTTCTGGCAGTTTAACTAATGGGAACCGCCGATGTATTACCAGCGGTAAACACCACTGGTATGTCTGGCGGACAAACTGCCATGTAGCCACCGATTATTACCAGCTGCAAAATTAAAAAAATTGATGGCTTCTGAAAGCCATATGGTATCGATGTTTTCGGCTGCCAAGCCACCGGTTAGCCTCTGGAAACCTATAGCATTTGCAAAAAAAATTGACAACCACCCTCTATTTACTCCAATTTCCATAATTACCTAGAGGTAGAAAATATATATAAAATAATTTTTTATTTCCAAAATCAACAGATCAATTCATATGAAATTACAATACACAATCAACAGATATTTTTACACAATCCACAATAATCAGAAATAGTTCTTTAAGCAAATAATAATGCATATGTTCCATAATCAACATAATATATGAAATCTACAATCAGATGTTCCATAATATATCTCTGTGTGGCTCATACTCACCAGTGAGGTCCAAATTTAGTAGTCTGGAATAAATCCACTATGATATAAATCAACTTTTATATCATCGGGCTTAAGAAATACTTGATTTTTGTGCTTCGAGCATGGAAATCTAAACATTCTATTGAATTTAAATGAAGGTACTTGAGATGCGACTTGAATAAAAGTCTCAACTCCCTGCATAAATTCATCTGTCAATCATCTTCGACCTAGTAACAATCTGTTATACATCCAATATCTCTCTTCTTTGATAGTCATTTAGATGTTAAATCAAACATTCTCTATATAGTTGTGAAATAAATTATTATAAAAGATGCAGCCTTAAATCTCATTTAAATCTAATAAAGAAATATCATTTCTAGTATTTTTTTAGCCAAGTCTTTTTAGGTCTACCACTACCACACTTAATATTAGTCAAATCTTATACCTCTACTTTCCTAACAGGGTCATTAGAAGGCTGCCGTTTTAAGAGACCAAACCATCTAAGGTGACTTATCTCTACAAAACCTAACTTAGTATTATGCTTCTCTTTTAATAAAGCATTGCAAGTCTCACCACCATCTTATAGAATTTTCCCTTAAGTTTGAGGGCGACTTTTCTATACACCAAACAAGCCCGATGCATTCATCCACTTCAACCATCCAACTTGATTTATGTTGATAATATCCCCATCTATTTCACCTTCACTCTAAACAAGAGATCCAATATATCTAAAATGTGTACTCTTATTAATGACTTGATCACCCACATTCATAATTCACTCACTAAGTGTATTACTACTAAAATTACACTCCATATATACATGTTTTAGATCAACTCAAGCGAAAATCTTTACACTCTATGATTGATATCGATAATTCAGGTTTACCTTCAACTCCCTCTCTAGTCATATCAACAAGAATAATATCTTAAGAAAAAAAAAAGAAAAGAAAGGGTATAACCTCTTATAAATGTCTACTGAGAACATCCATGAATAAAGCAAAATGATATGGGCTTAAGGCTTTCTCAAAATCAACCTTTAGATTCAAAGGTTGATCTTCATAATTCAAGTTTGCCTTCAACTCCCTCTCTAGACTTGTCAACAAGAAGAATATCAACAGTAAAAATAAAAAATTAATTAAGGTAAGGTACATCCACTTCTAAATATTGACTGAGAACATTCATGACTAAAGCAAAAAAATAAGGAGATGCATGGAGGAGATCACCTTCGGGGGCGTTCGATGGCCAGAGTGAGGGCATTGAGGGTTAGGCGTGGGCGGCGTTCGGCTCCCGGAGTCCTACGGACACACTTCTATGAGGGTGAGGGTGAGGCTATGGACATCTGGATGAAAATGAATAATGCAAAGAAATGAGGAGGAAGAGCTAGGAAGCCAATTTTAGGGCCATTTTCGGCAATTTTGCAGCAATTTATACTGCTGGAAAAAATTCACATAAAACCGACAGCTAAAACACTGGTAAAAGTTGATGCATAAAGAACAAAATTGACGGTATATTCGTCGATCAATTGAACGTCAAAAATTCTGACTGTTTAGTATTAAATACTGGCGGTTAAACTGCCAGTTAATAGCAGAAGTCAAATTGCCGGTAATTCCAGAGGTAAAATGATCGCTGAAAATACCACCTATAAACAGCGAATTTCCTGTAGTGATTGGAGTGTGATTGAATTCTGGGTTGAAGTTTGGATTGAAGTTTGGATTGAAGTCTGTATGATTAAAGTCTGGATTGAGGTCTCGATTGAAGCCTGGATTGAAGTCTGGATTGAGGTTTGGATTAAAATCTAGATTGAGGTCTGGATTGATGTCTGGATTGATGTCTAGGTTGAGATCTGGATTGAATACAGGATTGAAGTCTTGGTTGAGATCTAGATTAAGGTTTGGATTGATTTCTAGATTAAAATATGGATTGAGGACTAGATCTAAGTCTAGATTGAGGTGTGGATTGAGTTCTAAATGATTGACAATTGGATGATTGTCAACCATCATATTAATTAGCAGAAATTTGGATCGATCCTAATGACCTCATACAAAATTGAGGTTAACAACTGGTTGTAAAAGGTTATAATTAAATTTAAGGAATTGGCTTCGAAGAAACATTTGAACCAATAGAAATATTAGATGCCATTAGAGTTTTACTAGCTTTCATGTGCTCTAGAGATCTTAAATTATATCAAATGCATTGAGTGCATTTCTAAATTAAGTTATAAAAGAGGATCTTTATGTAGAACAACCACATGGGTTATAGAATTCATTGCATCCAAATTATTTTTAAAAACTTAAGAAAGTACTACATTGATTAAAACAAGCACCTAGGGAGTGTTATGACATACTAAGTAATTTTATAATTAATAATTCATTTATTAAAGATATTGTAGACACAACATTATTTATTAAGAAGCTAGGATAAGATATATTGATTATTCAAAAATCTTTGTATAATATTCTTTTTTTATCTACAAATAAAGATTTATGTAAAGAATTTCTCATTCAATATGAGCCATGAATTTGAGATGAGTATGACAGGAGGGCTAATATACTTTTTAGAGTTCAATGTTAAGCAAACATTAGATGAAATCTTCCTTAGACAAGACAAGTATATAAAAGAACTAAGTAGGAGTGGACAAGGAAGGTTGTAAAAGCATGAATACTCTAATAAGCCCTAATACATATTTAGAAAAAGATCCAATTGCCAAGTCAGTTGATCAGAAAAAATATATAGAATTATGGGATCCTTACTATAAGTGACTTTGAGTAGGCCTTATATATTATTTTGTGTGTGTTTACATGTTAGGTTTTAGGCTACACCAAAGAAATAACATCTGATTGTAGTTAAAAAATCTTTAGACACCTTATAAGAATATCAAGCTTGGACATGTGATATCCTAGAAATCTTATATCTTTTGAATTGGTTGGGTACTCAGACTCTATTTTTGTAGGCTACAAAGTAGACAAAAAGTGCATATCACGAACATGTCAGTTCATTAGTAAATCCTTGGTCTACTAGTCATGTAAAAAATAAAATTTTGTAACACTATGCATTGTAGAGGCTAAATATATAGCTACAGGAAGTTATGTTACGTAAGTCCTTTGATTGAAGCAACATTTTTTTTAATTTTGCTTTGCAAATGGTTGTAATACTCATCATGTGTGAAAATATGAGTGCGATCTGTATTACAGAGAACCCAATCCAACACTCACGTACTAAGCATATTGATGCCATACACCATTTCATTAGAGATCACTTGATAAAAGGAGTAGAAAACAACTAATTTGTTGACACAGAAAATTAATTGGTAGACATTTTTACTAAACTATTAAGTTGTGAGAGATTTAGTGCACTCAAGACTATATCGGGGATTATAAAATTAAGTACCTAGGTCATTTGGGTATGTATGTATAAATGTTCCTGATCATGACAATTTTTTTCAAAAATCTTCATATAGTACTATAGAATACACTCTTCATACTGTATGATAGATGAAGGACATGATAGTTACAAGCAATTATTTCCATTATAACTGTTTGGTATGATCATTATTTTCAACCATAATGTATGAATGATTCATTGTATTGTATGATTACCTTTGGTCAAATAGACGTACAGATAACCCCTTGGGGTAATAGAAAAGTTGAAGATAATACTATATAATACTCTATCATATAATATGATTTGATCGTATGCTTTTTTAATACGATGTATTGGACTCACTTGACCATCTAGTATGACCCCATGACCGTATTGTGCAATCTAGCAAATCTTATAAGAAGGGCTTGGTTTTCACTTTCATATCACACCTTAAATACTCATTCTACTAACCCTAGTGTGAACTTCTTTCATCCCCTTTGATGAAACATAAGAAAGGCAGATTGGTCGCTCCTAGGCCTAGGTTGGTTGATAAATTTTAGAGTGAGGAGGTTCAAGTAGTATAGAAAAAAATAGGAATGCGTCCATTACTAAATCAAAAGTTGTTAACCAAGAGAACCTTTGATAACAAGCACTAGAAATTTTCGTAGACACTGCCCTCCACTTTTCTATTTTCCATGCGTGTCCCTACCACACCAAGTTGCTTTTAAAAATTTTCCCCAACCTTTGAATTATTGCAATACAACCACCATGCAATCTTGTGTTCGACAGCAGCAAGTCACTATTACAAATGCATATTTGTATGAACACCTACATGTTTCTAATATCGGTGAAGCACCCCATAATATTATACAAGCCTTGATTTATAATTATACAATTGTGAATAACACACTTACAAATTTACTTCTTTAACCAAAACTAACCACTAGTTAGCAACATGGTGTTGACTGCATATATTATCCAACACATTTTTCGGCACAATGTGTTCTCCAAATGGAGGTAACTGTATTAACTTTACCCCCTTACTTTTGACTATCACCTACTTACGCATAATTTTCACACAATTCAATACTATGAATATGATTATTAGGCACATAAAAAATATAACCTCCATTACTAATGCTTGAGCTTGTAGGAAGAAAAATTTGCTCTAAGACACATTATTTCTTACATCCTAGATGTAAAACATAACCACACCTACCTTGCACCATTTGATCACCAGCCCTCCTACTTCATAGACCATTTCTTTCATAGTATTTAGAGGTGAATGTCATAAGGTAGCACCGATAAGGGTCAGTCCCTTATTTTGAGGAAGAAGTAGAAGAAGAGGGAGCACAAGCTTAGTCTCTTTCCTTATGCATATCTCTATCCCCAGGATGCATGGATAGAGCACTTTGCTTGGCTAGAAATAAAAGTTGATACACACATCGAGAAATTGACCCAAATGTGTAGGGGATGTAGTAGAATGTGGTGGATCGTTCATGTTTCTGGTACCAAATCTTCACTCTTCACCATTACTTTAACCACCACTGCCATGACCTGATTAGGGACCATCAGATTTCTCATAAAGCTATAAAGTTTAAAATTTATTAAAGCCATAGAGTGAGGGGGAGAATTAAGATGTGAGTCAGATCTACTTGTAAGTTAAAATTTTAACTAATAATATTTGTCAACATAAATTGGTGGAGATTATTGAAACCAATGAGCCTAATCAATTATTTTGATGACTTCAAACAAATAGAATTACTCAGTTAATATTTTATGTAATATATACATGTTGTTTTATTATACTAAAATTTTAGGTATGGCACATGAACTATAGTTATATACAATAAACAAGGAGCCAAATCAAAATGAAGAAAGCTTAAGAATTTCAAAACTAAGAATGGCCAAAACTTGTAATATGAGTCTGTATTTTTTTTCTTGAGTTTTTATATATTTAAGGGTATGTTGGAAAGACAACCGAGCACACTTTCATGAGTGGGGATGAAATTAAACACTCAATTTCTCTATTAAATCGTATTGTATGATTAGTTGTTCAAAAAATTAAATTAAGTGCTTTATAAAAAGTAATAAAATAAAATATTAAAATAATTGATCATACTGTATGATTTTTATTGTACAAAATAATTAATAATTTTTATAAATACCCAATTGAAATTTTGTCTTTCAAAAAATCGATAAATTTGACATTTGAACTAATGATATTATAAGAATATTAATGAACTTTATCTATTTTGATCCGAGAATCAAGCAATTGAATTAGCAAAAGTTGTTTTTAAATATTATACTATATGGTACAAATCATATAATATGAATGAATAAAACATTTTTTGGATGAATCATTGTTTGTCAGGATGATCTTGAGGCAGATTCATCTAATCATACTATAACATCCATATCATACAGTCAAAATCAAAAGAACTCAATTATGGTTTTTTTTTTAAGATTGAACTGATAGTTATGAACCATGATTTGCACTGTACAATAAGTTATTAAAAAATAAATTAGAGTTTTCATTGAATAACTAATTCTGATTATTTTAATCGTAAGTGTGTGTGATGCAAGAGATTCAATAGAGATGTTTATTCTTGAGAGAGTCCTTTGAGAAATAGAGGGGTGTTCTCTTTCTTTTTGTAAGCTTATAGAAACCACATGGAAGAGATGGTGAGCTTGAGTGAAGGATGGTTCCTTGATGGATTCAAGGGTTTGTGAGGGAAATCACATGGTAGGCCTCATTTGCTTGCACCTTTGTCCTCAAGGGTTTGTGTTAGGTGCTCTTGGAGAGGAGCTCTAGAGAAAGAGTCTTCCAGTGGAAACACTATAATTAGCGTAGGAAGCTAAGAGAGTAACATATCCACTATTACAAAGAGGAAAAAGAGGGAGAAGGCATCATACCATTGCTGGGAATTAAGAGGAGGGAATCTAGGCTTTTTAGGGATGGATGAGCTTGTAAAGGTCATTCTCCCCTGTGGGAATGGAGAGGGCTTCTCCGCCTTGTTGAGTGCAAAAGGAGTGTTTTCTAGTAGAATTCTCAAGGAGGAGGAACTTCGGTAGAGGACGTAAGCGAAGTTGACCGAACCTTCAAAAAAATCCTGATTTGTGTTTTTTTACTTTTTTTGTTATTTATTTTTTGAAAATTTCTATATTACTGAGATCTGTGTTTCCAAAAATTGTTATGGTTGTACCTAAGAAAATATTTCAAAAATAATTCTTCATAATATTTTTCTACAAATTAAAAATACTTTGTTATAATCTTCCTTTTAAATTTCTCTTTAAGTAATTACAATAGCTTTATAAAATAGAAAAAAAAAAATAGTACTCTCTTCTTTTTAAAATTATTTTCAAAACTACTTCCACTACATATTGTATTATTTTGAAATTTCTTAAAAGATAGATACCCTAGAGCTTTATTTCCCTAAACAAATTATGGAAGAGGTGAATGCTTCATTAGAGCCATGCCACTCAAAAAAAGTAGAAACTACTATAGAAGACAATGGTACTCTAATCTAAGTGGTTAGCAACCCATAAAGACCATGATGGGTAACACCTTAAAAGAGAAAGGAAACTATACTTCACAATGAAATTGGTATAGATAAAAAATATAACTTAACATTCATTAAAAAAAAAAGGATTGATTTTTACTTTTCATAGGAGCTTGAACCACAAAACCATCATTGATGTCAAACTCAGCTCGCAGCTTCTTAAAGTCAAATGCCACAATACATAAGGGGTAATGAAATTAGAACATTAGAACTCCTTACCATTGTAATTGTGGTCATTTTACATGTCGTTGAAGCTAGGGATATGTAAAGTTGATTAAGAAGGACAAAGAGATGAGGTCAAGAGTAAGGTAATGTTGAAGAAAGTGATCCATAATAAAATTCAGAACAAAACCTATGAAGTTGAAGCACCATGCCCCAAGAAAACTAAATTAGCAAAAATGCATTGAACAATGTAATATATTTGAAGTGATACCTTCATTAGTCTACACAAATGCATATCTCTTTTGAATTTAGAATTCATTTAGTTTTGACAGAAACTTAATAACAAGATAGCCCACTTGTAAAAGAGATTAGTCATGATAAATTATAGCAACTTACCATATCTAATTAAAGCTATTCATCCAAAGGGAAAGAGTCAAACAAATTGGGAGATAATATAATCCTTAAGCATTGTCAAAATGATGTCAACTCAAAAGTCCTATTATGCTTAACTCATCAAAATTATCTTATTTAATGCTCAAGAAACTCACCCATTCAAGTAAGCTCATAGAGTAAGGTGAAAGATAGGTCGTAGGACTTTCCAGTATTAGAAAAATACTGCTAATTCAACCGAACATGAAAATTAAGAAAGTCGGAGGATTATTCGTTGAAGGAGCACTAATGCCCCTAGGTAAAAGTCCAATAGAATAACCATGACGATGATAAAGGATAGTTCATTCTTAAGAAGGAACCCTTCATATGTCTAATCGCCCCTTTTAATATGAAAGGAAATTTCATAAATGAGAATTGCGATAACCACTTTTTCTTAATCATGCTTGTCTTTTTTTTTGCTCATTACTTTTACTAGTAATTAAGTAGAAATAATAAATGCTTTCTATGATTCTCTTATATATTTTTTTAAGTCTCTCTCCAAAATGGCAAGAGAATTGTGGAACTCCATGTACACCATAATATACTGGAAGCCGCAACTCATATGGATTAGCTAAGCTCACCTCATAAGAGTTCAGCCTGAAGGCACACTCATAAGATATGTTCTGCTCAAATGGGGGACTTGACCTAGAAGATTTTAATAAAGGAATGCACTCACTCTTGTGAAGCTAAAACAATAAAGTATACTTCTTGGGCAAATTTAAATGTGGGAACTCACCTCTAAAGACCTTATGCTAAGGAGGTATTTATCTCATGAGAACTCACCCTAAAGTAAGACATACCTTTATAGAGGCAATTCATATTTCTAAGAGGACCCTCACCCAAACTATAGGAGGTGTACACCTACTAACCCTACAATAAATTTCTCATTAGTCATGTTAGTCCTAAGCTCAAAAGAACTCAGTGAAGGAACTCGTTGGAATTACTCTCCAAAGCTACGCATCGAAGGCACTCATTGAAAGCATGTCAAATATTATACATGTATATTTTTTTGTAGTTATTCAGTGTGTTTATAATAGTCAAATATTATACTATTTTATTATTTTTTTAGATGTACTCTCTTTTATAGCTTATTCAACACTATAAATAAAGGTTGGAGAGGTATTTAGGTTCTTTTTTATCGAATCTCACAATATATTGACATATTTTAGAGCACCTCTACTTATTTGTCCACTTGTATCTTTCTCAATCCATCGCATTAGCTAGTAGGTATCTTCTTAGAAAAAAATAATAATAAAGTCAACTAACTATACACCAAATGAAGTTATACAACATTTAAAGTCAAAAAAAATTTTAGACCATCTGATTTATGATACAAGCGTCACCAATATTACGTTATAAAAACACAAGGTTTGGAGGGTGTATATTACGATTCAACTAAGGAGCTGTTGGGTTTGAAGTAAAAGGGTTGTAAGGTATTTCAAAAAGAGATATTAAAAATATTATTGTTTGGCCTGAAGTAAAAGAAATGAACAAAAAAATTTAAAAATTTGTTGTATTTGAAATATTTAAGTTTGGTCGATTTTTAAATACACTCTAAATTTTCTATGATTGTTGCCACAAGCCACTGCTAACTATAGCCACCTATCACCCTTTGATCATTGCTACCCACCCCACACGATCACCTTACCGCTGCTACAGCACGCCATCACCACCATCAACCTCCGACCGCTTCAGCCAGCCACCACTATTTTCGTTGGCCACTTTCAACCACAATATGCCACCGTCATCGTAGTCGCTATTGACCATAATTGCTGGTCACCACCGGAGATAGCTGATCGTTACCTGCCATCTTGGCTGCCACCTTCACCACTGCCAGCCGCAGCCACTACTGCCCTTACCCATCAGCTACCATCATTTTTGAGTGTTATATTATATTTATGTTACTTTAAGTCAAACAAATAAAAATCCAAATAACTTAAAATATAATAAATATATTACATGCTTATTACAGTATATTATATTATATCCTGTATTTCTTTTCCAGCAATCTAAAAAACAACTAGTTGAAAATAGCAAAAAAATAAGGGGGTAAATAATGCAAGCTTGGTGGGCCATAATGCGTCATGTGCCAAAAAATATACTCCTTGGTATCTACGGATGGAGAGATTATTACGTCCGATGTTCAGACCGTCCGGAGACGAATCCGGATGCGCCACATCACCCGGATGCACTGGGCCCCGGGTGATGTGGCGAGTCTGGATTCGTCTCCGGACGAATCCGGACACCAGACATAATAATTTTCCCTACAGATGAGCACCGCCGTAGCAGGTTAGAATTTGCACAAATTTTAAAAAGGATCACAATATAAATTCATATAAGAAAAAAGGTAATTAGGAGAATGTTGCGAAAATATTTTATATTCTCTTGAGAAGATGTTGATGAGTAATCCCGACAACAATTTTTTAAATATTTGTTTTATATAATATTAAGTTAGTGTGGTGTTGTGATATTGTGATATTGTGGTGAGAATTCACCTGGGTTTTAATCCCAACAAATTCACTATTTCTGAGCTAATTATAATAAAATTATTAAAAAAATATTTTAAATGATAAAAAAATTAAATTATAAATTATATTCTCATCTAATAATTTTGCAAGTTTTTTAGATTTAATATTTGTAAATCTAATGAAAAATGCTATTTGTTATTTTTGTAATAATAAATATGTAAAATTCTTAAAGATTTTTTTGTATTAGAAATTTTTTTCTATTTATTGAAATTTAATTAGAAATAAATTTACTTTATAAAATAACTAAATACAAAATAATTTAATTAAAATAATTAGATTTATACATATTAAATAATTATAATTAGAGTTATTTTAACATAAATTTACTTAATGTAAAAAATAAAACAATTAAATTTAATTAAATAAATTGAACTATAAATATTTAATTTATTTAAATCTTATTATTTCAATTAAATTTATTTGTGATTAATTATTTTCCAAAATAAATTTATTTCTAATCAAATTTGTAGTTGTTGCGGGCTCAAATATACGCGGCGATAGAATTTAAATTTCCGTCTCAGCGTTGTACGTATATCCAGCACACAAACAGAATTGAAATAGTAACACCAGGATTTTTACGTGGAAAACCCTGGAAAGGGAAAAAACCACGGGGCCGTGCCCAGTTGAAAGAGTTCCACTAGTGTTGTTTGAAATACAAGACTGATTCGTCCTTTAAATTCAGGGCGATTGGATTACAACGAGTATCAGTTATAAGGACAGGCAGAGTTCCGACGTCACTCGGGGTGTCGAGCAGAATTCCGGCGTCACTTGGAAAGAAGTCCGGCGTCACTTGGAGAGAAGTCCGGCGTCACTCGGGCGTCGGGTAGGATTCCGGCGTCACTTGGAGAGAAGTCCGGCGTCACTTGGAGAGAAGTCCGGCGTCACTCGGGCGTCGGGTAGGATTCCGGCGTCACTTGGAGAGATGTCCGGCGTCACTCGGCGTCGGGTAGAATTCCGGCGTCGGGCAGAATTCCGACGTTGCTCCCCTGTCGGGCAGAACTCTGGCATCCCTCGGGCGCCAGATGGTACCTCGGTGGTGTTCCGGCGGTGTTCCGGCGGAGTTCCGGCGGAGTTCCGGCGGTGGTCGAGGAGGAGCTGTTCCCTCCTAGGCTTCTCTTCTCTTCTTCTTCTTCTCTTCTTCTCTTCTTGGCTTGGGTCCCCTCTTAAGAGAAATGAGGGGCTATTTATAGTTTTTCTGGAGTGGCATAGCCTGTAAATATGTGAGGGATCAGGGGCAAATAGGGAGTGATCCGGATGAACGGCCGATATTGAATCCCTTGATCGTGAGCCGTTTATCAAGAATTTGAAGGTCTTAATGATATCAGAATTCTGTGATCTTGGGCTCGTTGAATTCGTCTCGTCGAGCCGCTCGATTCGAGTATAAGCTCGTCAAAATCGGAGACCGTTTGGTAACTCAAATTGCTGTTTGATGCTTCCAACAGCACTTCGGGTACTTGATTTGGTCTTGTTTGGGCTCGGATTGAGTCGAATTTGGTGTTGTTGGATTCGTATTTCCGAGACGCTCAGTTCGACTGTAAGCTTGCTGAAATCGGAGTTTAAATAGTCTCCGAATTAATTTTTGAAGTTTCCAACTTGAGTTTTTCCTCGAGATTCGTGCCCGATCAAGATAATTTTCTGATGATGTATCAGTTGCCCCCCTATTTTTGGACGTCAAAGCTCCAGGAGTCCAAAAATATATGTGTCGGCTTTTCACTTTGGCAAAATTGCAAAAATTTGCGTTCCAAAAATTACACGTTTGCTCGAACTTGATTATAGAGGCCCCGTTGAGCTCCGAAAGTGTTAAAATTGGGTCCGGAACGTCGAAAAACGTGTCCGGGGACCCCAAAAACGTCGAATTTGGATCGTCCGGGCCCGAAATCGGAGCCCGGGAACAGGTAGGCGGCCGCCGCCGCCGCTGCCGGCGGCGGCGCAGAACCGCGCCGGAGCGCGCTTGGCTCGCGCTGGGCCCGCCCGCGGCCCGCGCTTGGCCCGCCCGCGGCCCGCGCTGGGCCCGCCTGCAGCCTGCTCGCGGCCCGCCCGGGGCCCGCCCGCGGCCCTCCCGTGGCCCGCGCCTGGCCCGCCTTCGGCCCGCGCGGTCTGGCTGGCCGCGCCTGTTGGCCGGGTGGTTTGGCCGGCGGTTAGGGAAACCGCCGGCCGGTTATAACATATATTATTATATATATATATATATATATATATATATATATATTTTTTAAATGGGGCCCGAAAAATTCCGAAAAAATTCCAAAAAATTCCGAAAAATTTGAAAAATTTCAGGGAATTTAATAGAATTTTGGAATCCTCCCCCCCTTAAGGAAAACTATAAATAGACCCCCCAAGGCTTAGTAGAAACTCGCCCCTTCTTCCCTTCTTCCTCTGGCTTTCTAGCTTTTGGCATTCTGAGGCTTTCCGCCATTTTTTAAGTAGGTGACTTTCCCTACTTGACTTGGCGCCCCTCTTTTTGTGCAGAAGTTAGTGGCTTTCTCCCTTCCTCCCCCCGTTCTTCCTCCCTTTTTCTTCCTACTTTGGAGGCTTTCCGCAGTCTTTCGTAGGTGATTTTCCCTACTTAGAACTGCGCCCCTCTTTAGTAAAGGGAGCAAAAATGGGTGACCCTGCCTCCTCTAAAATTCCTTCAGAAGATCGTCCTGCGCAACGGTCTGAAGTTCCAAAGAGGGTCCAGAAGGCGCCGAAGGCTGACGATGTGATTTCCACCGTTACTGAGGACTCATTCATCTCATTTAGGAAAAAGTTTCATTTTCCTAATGATTTGGTGATGAAGGTGCCGGCCAGAACTGATCGCGCTTGCTTTCCTCCCCCTGGATATGTGACGGTGTATGAATTTAGCCTGCGAGCGGGACTACGATTTCCTCCTTCCTCTGAACTGATCGACATTCTGACGCTTTGTGGGGTGTGCTTGTCTCAATTTTCCTACAGAGCAATGTCGATTGTGATGGGCCTGATCGTGCTTTTCAGAGACCGCGGAGTGGTACTTTCCTCAGAGTGCCTTTCTCGGATGGGGCGTCTCTTTAGCGATGCGCAGGGACGTGTTTCATTCAGGTCCAAGTGGTTGGATATCCGCACCCGAGACCCCTCGAAAGGTTGGATCAGCAACTTCTTTTATGTGCAGAATGATTGGGGTCTTCAGGAGAAGTGGGGGAAGTTGAAAGAGCTACCTGTCCCCCATCACATTGGAGCAGAAGATTTGCTGAGGATACTCAAACTCCCTGATCTGGATGCTTTACACTACGAGGTGCGTTACTTGAGTAGATATGTAGATGAGGAGTACTTGTTCAAGGTTGGGTTATCTACTCAAGCAGGGAGATCACATGCTCAAATGTTGAAGAAGTCTGCTAGAGTTCCAGAAGTGGTTCCCCAAAAGAACCACTCCAAGCGTCCAGGGAGCGAGGAAGGTTTGCAGGCATTGAGGAAGAAGAGGGCAGGTGAAGTTTTGACAGTTGTTAGTAAAGGTCCCCGAACTTCTCCATCCAAGTCATATATTCCAGAGGATGTGTTAAACCATCAGTGCATCGGTCGCCGACGGGCTGAGGAGTTGGTGAGTCCTCCTTCACTTCTTCTCCTTTTTTACATTTCTTAAGGAATATATTTCTGATACTTTTCTTGTCTCAGTATTCTGATTTCAAGCTTGAGATGACCAAGACTCTGAACGATTGGAACAAAGAGTTTGTGAAGGTTAAATACCTTCAGGGAGAGTACAAGAAGAAATATGAAAGTAAAGTGAAGGAGATGAAGGTGGTGGAGGATCAGCTTGAGGGGTGCAGAAATGAGTTGGCGAATAAGATCACTTCAGTCTCTTCTCAGAATGAACGGATGGATCGTCTGCATATAGAGTTGGTGGAGGCACAAGCGACGATCAAGCAGCAGGAAAAGGCTCAGCAAGTCCTTGAGGCTGAGAATGAGAGGCTTCAGAGTGTACTGTCCGAGAAGGAGGCCCAGTAGTTGCCGTCAGCAGTTATTGAGGAGTTCAAAAAATCTTATGCTTTCAAGATCATTATTGAGGACCACATTCAGGAGGCTCGCAGTCATATTTATGATGTGGAGGTGAAGGCCTTGGAGGCAGAGTGCGCAGAGGATGGCTTCATCAGGGGCTTCATGAAGGGTGTTCGGACAGTACATCGCAAGACCGGAGCAGAGATCGAGGGACTGACTCCCAGCCAGGCTTCTAGTGATGCTTCTTCGGACTCTGGTGGTGAAGAGCTGGAGAGTGAGTTACAGCGAGCTTTTGCCTTGGAGGAGGACGAGGATGATGTTGAGATTCTCTAGGGTGTCTTTGATGTAGTTTTGTATCTCTTTGATTCCTTTCTAGTGATTGTATGTATGCTCGATGTTGATGTTTCTATCTGGTGTACTTGATGTTCAGTGATATATAAAGATGTTGTTGATGTTCTTTTCTCACATGTAAATGAAATTTACTTAGCTTTACTTCAGTTTGTACTTTAGTGAGCTCTCTTTTGACTTGAACAAATGTGAGACATTCCTTTTCTTTAAAGATTTTGACATATCCGGGGTTATTAGTGAAAGCATTTGCTCGATACCCTTAACATGTCCGAAAAAAGGTCAGATCAACTCCCTTTGGGATTGATCATCAAATGATTTTGATATTCAAGATATCCTCCTAGGATACTTGACCTATCCGAGGTTGTTAGTCAAAGCATTTGATTGATGACATTAACCTGTGCGGAAGAGGTCGGATCAAATCCCCCTGGGATTGATCATTCAGTGATTGAGATACAATATAGATTGTGTACTTCTCGAATCACAGAAAAAGAGTTTAGAGAGAAGAAACATTAGCACGATGAAGTGAATATCATATTGCTTTGTAATATGAGATAACAGTTCCCTAGAATAACTTTAGGGATACAAGAAAGAAGTTCTTCTATAATCAACACATAAGGGATGTACGAAAAACTTTATAATACGACTACAGGAGAAGATAAAATATAAGACAAACATAACATATAGACTGATAGCAGTATCGACTCCTACTGGTAATATTTGCGAAGATTGCCCACGTTCCAAGTTCGAGGAAGCATTTTTCCGCCAGCATCCTTCAGTTTGAAGGTTCCAGGCTTGACCATAGCCGCTACCAAATAAGGACCCTCCCAGAGGGGGGAGAGCTTATTTCGCTGAGGGCCTTTTCCGGCGGCTTCGATGCTTCGTAGTACTAAGTCCCCAATAGTGATAGGGCGAGGTTTCACCCTTCGATTGTAGTGACGGGCAACTCTTTGGTGGTATGCAGCGGTTCTGAGTGAGGCTTCATCTCTTACTTCTGGGAGGAGATCCAAATTTGCTCTAAGCTTCTCCTCGTTACTCTTGAAGTCAAAAGTCTGAACTCTGTGGCTAGGAACTCCAATATCAACTGGTATGACTGCTTCTGTACCAAAGCAAAGGTTATATGGGGTTTCCCCTGTAGGAGTTCTAGCGGTGGTCCGATAAGCCCAGAGGACATTGGGGAGTTCTTCGGCCCATTGCCCCCCAGCCTTCCCTAGGCGTGTCTTCAGCCCTTTCAGGATTGTTCGGTTTGTGACCTCCGTTTGCCCATTGGCCTGAGGATGGGCAACAGCTGTATGAATGAGCTAAATATGAAAATCCTTACAAAAAGATGTAAAGATCTTCCCGGTGAACTGTGTCCCGTTATCAGTGATGATTTTCGCGGGAATGCCAAAACGGCATATTATGTTTTTCCATAAAAATTGCTTGGCATTTGCTTCAGTAATCTTCGCCAAAGGTTCTGCCTCCACCCATTTGGTGAAGTAATCTACAGCCAAAATAATGAATTTTCGCTGTCCAGTCGCTATGGGAAAAGGTCCCATTATATCAATCCCCCATTGGGCAAAAGGCCAGGGGCTTTAAAGGGATGCAAGCTCCAGAGCGGGTGTATGAGTGAGGTTAGAATGCAGTTGACAGTTTTCACACTTTCGTGTGAATTCAAGTGCATCCTGTTTCATTGTAGGCCAATAGAATCCCTGTCTCATGATCTTGTAAGCTAGCGCTCTTCCTCCCAGATGTTCTCCACATACTCCTGAATGAACTTCCCGAAGCGCGTAATCAGCTTCTGATGGTGGTAGACACTTGAGGTATGGCCCAATGAAGGAGCGCTTATACAACTCGTTGCTGATAATGGTGAAATTTGCAGCTCATCTCCGAAGTCGTATTGCAGCTATAGGATCTTCGGGTAGTACCCCATCTTTCAGAAAAGATAAGATGGGTTCGATCCAAGACATCTCTCTTGGCTCGTTAATTGACTGTATGACCCATGGTCCCTGAATGCTTGGAAAGTGGATTTCCTCGATACATCTTCTCTTGTAGATATCCCCCGTTGTTGATGTAGCAAGTTTAGAAAGAGCGTCTACTCTTGCATTTTGTTCTCGGAGGATATGTATGATTTGATGTTCCCCTATACGGGCCAAGAGTAGCTTCACAATGCTACAATATTGAGCCAATTGTGGGTTGTGAATATCAAAATCCCCCTCCACCTGAGAGGCGACTAATTGGGAATCAGTGTGGGCTATTAGGTTCTGGACTTCACAGTCAATTGCTAATCTCAACCCAGCAACAAGAGCCTCATATTCTGCTATGTTGTTGGTTGCCGGGAATTTGAGTCGAAGCCCGTACTCAAGGGTAACCTTCTGCGGAGAGATTAATAAAATTCCAGCTCCAGCCCCAGAACTCCCTGATGCTCCATCTACGTACAACATCCAGCATGGAGAAGAAGGTGAAGCACTCGGTTGTACATCAGATACCAGAATGGTACATTCAACTACGAAATCTGCTAGCGCTTGAGATTTAATATCAGGTCTAGGCAAGTAGTGGATATCAAATTCTCCCAGTTCTACAGACCACTTAACAAGCCTGCCTGATGCTTCTGGCTTTTGCAGAATACTTTTTAGCGGCAGATTCGTGTAAACTCCAATTGAGTGGGCTTGAAAATAAGGGCGTAGTTTTCTGGCGGAATAAACTAACGCCAATGCTGTCTTATCTGCCAAAGGATAACATCCCTCTACTTCAGATAAAATCTTACTAACATAGTAGATAGGACGTTGTATAGCATTTTCTTCTCGGACCAGAACCGAACTAATGGCTTGGATAGATACAGCCATATACAAATACAATCTCTCTCCTGGTATTGGTTTAGAAAGTAGTGGCGGGGATGCCAAATACTTTCGCAATTGCTCAAAGGCTTCTTGACATTCATCTGTCCATTGAAACCCGGAGCTGCGGGCACCTCTAAGTATCTTGAAGAAGGGCAGATATTTGTCTCCTGAACGTGCCAGGAAACAAGATAGTGCCGCAATCCTCCCATTCAGCCTTTGGACCTCCTTGATGTTCTTCGGCGGCACCATGTCCCTTAGTGCCTTGATCTTCTCCGGATTGGCTTCAATTCCTCTATGGGTTACCATAAACCCTAAAAACTTTCCAGAAGCGACTCCAAAGGCACATTTAGCGGGGTTGAGTCGCATATTGTAATGTCTTAACAAGTGGAAACATTGTTTCAGGTCAGAGATATGTTGGGTTTTTTCCAGACTTTTTACCAACATATCGTCTACGTACACCTCCATAGTACGTCCAATAAGGCTTTTGAAAACCTTATTCATGAGGCGCTGATAAGTTGCTCCAGCATTTTTGAGCCCGAAGGGCATCACCCGATAGCAGTACAATCCTTTGTCTGTTTGAAAAGCTGTTGCTTCTTCATCAGCAGGATTCATCTTTATTTGATTGTAACCGGAGTATGCATCCATAAAGCTTAACATCTGATGACCGGAAGTCGTATCAACTAACTGGTCAATGCGAGGGAGCGGAAAACTATCTTTCGGGCAAGCTTTGTTAAGATCAGTGTAATCTATACACATTCTCCAGGCTCCACTCCCTTTCCGTACCATGACAACATTTGCTAACCAAGTAGGATAGTGCACCTCTCGTATGAATCCGGCTTCTAAAAGTTTATCAACTTCTTGTTCAATTGCTTGCTGGCGATCTGGTGCAAAGTTTCGCTTCTTCTGGATAATCGGTTTGCATGTTGGATTGACTTTGAGAGAGTGAACGATTACTTCGGGGTCAATTCCAGGCATATCTGCTGGACTCCATGCAAAAATATCCTGATTTTCTCGTAGAAAAGCTGTAAAGTTTCTCTTCTCATCATCTGAGAGAAGTGATCCAATTCGCACTGTCTTTGAAGGATGCTCTTCAGATATAGATACAGTAGTAAGGTCTTCCACAGGGGAAGCTCTCTGAGGAATATCTTCGCTCCGTAGATCAAAGTCCTCGATGCTCAGGGTAACCGTTGTACGAGACTTGATCTGCCTAAGATAGCAGGTTTGTGCTATTTGCTGATCTCCACATACTGTACCAACTCCTGATGGGGTATGGAACTTCAGCTTGAGGTGAGGAATGGATGCGATGATCCCAAAAATTGACTGGAGCGGCCTCCCGAAGATGGCGTTATAAGCTGATTCTGACTTCACCACGATGAATTGAATGGAGTGTGTAGTCTGTCGAGGAAATTCTCCAAGGACTACCGGGAGACTGATTATTCCTTCTGCTTGTACAGGTCGATTATCAAATCCATATAAAGGGCCTGCAGCAGGTTGAAGTTTTTCTCTTGAGAGACCCATGTTGAGAAAAGTAGAGTAGAACAGGACATCTACGGAGCTTCCGTTGTCCACCAGAATTCTTTTGACATTGTAGCACGGGTCACCAATGCCTGCGTTTATGACAAGTGGATCTTGATGGGGGGTTTTCACTCCTTCCAGGTCGGAATCATCAAATGTGATGGAGTGATCAATACGAGCCTTTTTTGGAGTTGGGTTTTCTTCTACAGTCAAAAAGACTTGGTCGGATAGTAAGGGGCCTCCTGCGATTGTTTCAATTTCGCCCACCGTTATCCGGTTGTTTACTGGCTGCCTTTGTGATTGATTTTACCCCCCAGTGGGATGAGCTTCTTCTCGGGTAGGTGGATTCCCAATAAATTGTCGAAGATAGCCCTGACGGATGAGTCTTTCAATCTCCTCCTTAAGTTGCCTGCAGGACTCAGTAGTGTGGCCACGACTACGATGAAAGTGGCAGTACTGATCTTGGTTTCCTGTATTCTGCTTTAAAGGATGCGGCCACTTCACTTTGTCCTGATCTTGAATCGCCATCAACATATTTGCTCGAGAGGTGTTGAGCGGAGTGTACTCCTTCCCCTGTCGGGGTTCTCGTCGTGGCATTGGGGGTCTAGGAGGTAGATTGCTCTTCCCTTGCTTTTTTCGTTGTGATGACGGATTATCCATCTTAGGTGCTCCCTTGCGCTTCCCAGTGGGTTGCTCGAACTGTTTTTTGTGAGCGTTTATTGCCTCATCTGCTGATATCTGTGCTTCCACACGATGGATCAGATCGGCATATGAATGAACAGTATCGCGCATGAGTGCCGAATAGAAGGGGCCAGGACGAAGTCCTCCAAGAAAGACCCCTCTGAGCAATTCTGGGTCTACTCCTGGGATTTGTCGAGCCTCGATAGAAAATCGTCGAAAGTACTCTTTCAACGATTCTCCCTCGCTTTGACGAATCCCGGAAAGGTGAGAAGAATCCTTAGTAATTCTTCGGTTGGCCACGAACTGCTCGACAAACACCTTGGCCAATTTAACAAATGTGGGGATCGTTCCGGCTGGAAGTGAATAGTACCATGTTCGAGCTTGTCCTTTAAGAGTAGCAGGGAAAACCTGGCAAAGGAGTACATCTGAAGCTCGTTGAATATGCATGATGGTCCTGTAATGGTCGATGTGCTCGTACGGGTCGGATGTCCCATCGTAGGATTCAATGCTTGGCAGCTTAAAGCCAACCGGGATAGGGTGTCGAAGAATGGCTTCTGTCAGGGGTGACGATCCCTGGAAATCCCACTGACGAAGAGGTGGCCTTATGCCTCCTGTAGGGAATTCCTCCCGGACTATTTGTCGCAGTTCGTGGCGTAGGGCGTTGCGAGGGAACTCAGCAATGTGAGGTTGGGCTAGCTCTTCAGGAAGGTCTTGTGGAAGGCGAGATCGCTGACTTGCATGCGGAGGATGGGTAGAACTTGCCGTATCAACCAGCTCGTTCTCTTGATGTGACTGTAAACGCCTCCTGGGTGGAGGAAGAGGATTCTCAGCCTGAAGATGTTCGATTTGAACAGCTTCAACACGTGGCGGATCTCGAGGGAGAAGAACCTCCTCCTGAGGTGCTAGGGTCGGTTGTCGAGTCTCTCGCAGGAGGTGAAGGATCTCGTTTTGAGATTCTTCCATCTTTCGGATTCGCTCCTCCAAAGAAGGCCCTGAGGTTCCTTCTCCAGCAATGTGTTGCCCCCCAGGAAGAATGGAGGCAGAAACTTGATGTCCATGATTTATAGACTGGTTTCTGGATTGGGGAGAGTGGGAGCGGGAGGCTCCTATGAGGCGATTGCTATGCCAATTGACCATCGTAGCAATACTTGAAGTTGTGGGATAAGAGTTCCCACAGACGGCGCCAAACTGTTGCGGGCTCAAATATACGCGGTGATAGAATTTAAATTTCCGTCTCAGCGTTGTACGTATATCCAGCACACAAACAGAATTGAAATAGTAACACCAGGATTTTTACGTGGAAAACCCTGGAAAGGGAAAAAACCACGGGGCCATGCCCAGTTGAAAGAGTTCCACTAGTGTTGTTTGAAATACAAGACTGATTCGTCCTTTAAATTCAGGGCGATTGGATTACAACGAGTATCAGTTACAAGGACAGGCAGAGTTCCGACGTCACTCGGGGTGTCGAGCAGAATTCCGGCGTCACTTGGAAAGAAGTCCGGCGTCACTTGGAGAGAAGTCCGGCGTCACTCGGGCGTCGGGTAGGATTCCGGCGTCACTTGGAGAGAAGTCCGGCGTCACTTGGAGAGAAGTCCGGCGTCACTCGGGCGTCGGGTAGGATTCCGGCGTCACTTGGAGAGATGTCCGGCATCACTCGGCGTCGGGTAGAATTCCGGCGTCGGGCAGAATTCCGACGTTGCTCCCCTGTCGGGCAGAACTCTGGCGTCCCTCGGGCGCCAGATGGTACCTCGGTGGTGTTCCGGTGGTGTTCCGGCGGAGTTCCGGCGGAGTTCCGGCGGTGGTCGAGGAGGAGCTGTTCCCTCCTAGGCTTCTCTTCTCTTCTTCTTCTTCTCTTCTTCTCTTCTTGGCTTGGGTCCCCTCTTAAGAGAAATGAGGGGCTATTTATAGTTTTTCTGGAGTGGCATAGCCTGTAAATATGTGAGGGATCAGGGGCAAATAGGGAGTGATCCGGATGAACGGCCGATATTGAATCCCTTGATCGTGAGCCGTTTATCAAGAATTTGAAGGTCTTAATGATATCAGAATTCTGTGATCTTGGGCTCGTTGAATTCGTCTCGTCGAGCCGCTCGATTCGAGTATAAGCTCGTCAAAATCGGAGACCGTTTGGTAACTCAAATTGCTGTTTGATGCTTCCAACAGCACTTCGGGTACTTGATTTGGTCTTGTTTGGGCTCGGATTGAGTCGAATTTGGTGTTGTTGGATTCGTATTTCCGAGACGCTCAGTTCGACTGTAAGCTTGCTGAAATCGGAGTTTAAATAGTCTCCGAATTAATTTTTGAAGTTTCCAACTTGAGTTTTTCCTCGAGATTCGTGCCCGATCAAGATAATTTTCTGATGATGTATCAGTAGTCAAGACCAAAAAAACTTTTTCACATACAAATAATTCTGTTAGATTTTTGCATTTCATTATCTTTTAAAAATAAAAAAAATTTTAAATTAAATTTATACATACTATATTTAAAAAAATTTACAATAAATTTTCATTAAAAAAATTATTATTATTATTAAATACACTTGTTTTAATAAATTTATTATAATTAACTAATACAATTTACTCATTAAATTGCTTTTCGCTGGAGTTCGAATCTGCGTTGCTCTCTCCGGAAAAGAGAATACTTTCCACTAGAATAGCAAACGTCAAAGCGTTAAAATTCTAAAATTTTTCTTTAAGAAATTTTCGACGTGAATATTCATCAAGAAGGGACAAAATATTTTTTACATTTTCTAAAGAAAAAGCTAATATATTTTGCATTTTCTGAAAACATTAAATGTTTTTATACTTAAAAAAATATGAAGTATTTTAGCATTTAAGAACCTTTTTAAAAATTTCTTTAATTATTTTTTATATAATTTTATTAGAGATTCATTTTTAAATTATATCCCAGTTTTCGCGCAAAAAAAAAATAAAAATAAAAAAAAGAAAAAAAAGCCCCGTATTCTCGCTGTGAACGCCACGAGTTGCTTCTTATCCTGCCAGTGCTCAGCTCATTATTCGCAAGCCGGCGCACCATTATTTACCATAAATTTCGCATCACGCTGTAACAGTTTCTCGCAACGTATTTGTCAGTTGGAAGGTTATAGGACTTCATTTGGACGACTTTTTTATTATTTTTTAAAATAATTTTTTAATAAATTAAAAAGTTGATTAAAAGCCTAAGCAGTAAGGCTAACACGTCTCCAGTTTAATGATGTTGAATGGGACGTGAGGCGATTTCCACCGTGAGTGTTTTATGAGTTGTGCAACTTCGATGGGTTAACGTGTATGGATTCCTTTTTATTTGTTGGACATGCACTAGCAATCCATTAACGAAAAGATAGCGCCAATTTATCAATGGTGGATCGCATAATCTAACAATTTGTCAGTTCTTTTATCTTCTTTATGCTTGTGATGTTTTAAATTTTGGCAGAGCTTCTACTACTAATTTGCAGGGCCCCAAACGCATCTTCAAGCATTTTAGTGATATCTCTTGCTTATCTGTCAACTATTCTAAGGGTAACATTATTTTCTCATAATTCAATCCTAAATAGCATACCCTTCTCAAATTTTATGCCTTCCTAATGTTATTGATGTTGAATTCAGATTTATTCGATGGATGATGTCTGATTATACTTTATGAGTCTATCTGTGAGCTAAGACCATGTAGGTGAGGATGAGGAAAGCTTACAGAAAGAGAGAAAGAGAGAGTAAGAGAGCAGAAGATGAATTTGGATAGAATCTATATTATCTCACCAAAAAATACAAGAATAAGAGGAGCAAGGGCTCTATCCTGCAGAACTCATACTAGAAAAGGAAAAATTGGCGCAATATCTCTATGAGTCTCTCTCTATTTTAGTGTGTTTCTCCTCCTTTTTCTTGTGTATATTGGTGTGGTTTCATCTATCTCCTCTCCTTCTATTTATAGGGTTTGGATAGCAATAGTAGAACATGTACAGAATACAAGAGTTATAGTACTATTAGTCTTCGATATCGCTTCTCCGTCTGTGCCAAGTGTTGTGACAATCTTGTGAGAGATGACGCAAGCAAGGTGAACCCGTGGATATCTTGAGATTGAGTTGGCATTGGGTAGGAAGATGGTTTGAAGTTACCCCACTAGAGCGGGAAGGGGAGATTAATGACTTGACATGGATCTCTGAGCTCAGTGATGACCGAATTAAAATGGATGTCTTGTAGATGAGATGTGTGCCTTTAGCTTGATTTTTGGCAGGTCTCGAATAAAAGACTTGACTTTGGTTGAGATAAATAAAGACTTTTCTGATTTAGAGAGGAACTTTTATGGTCGCCCCCACCGAGGAGGGCGACTTCTCTGAGGATGTGGAAGAAGGTGATCCACTGTGCTCTAGTTATAAGCTCATTCCAGCTCCCTAACAAGTCCCTCGAATAGAATGTCCTAGCTACATGACCCGAATATAATTTGTAAGATACCTAGGAGATTGTATTTGCACATATAGTCATGGATGCACATTTTGTTCCCAGATTTATTTGATCCTTTAGTCATCAGATGCCGAAATGGTCAGATAAATAAATTATAAACCATAGAAGAGAGCATGAGTAAATACAAATTTACTACTAAATCTTTCATGAGGTTCATGCATCTCTAGAGAGCATACATTCTTGTCACTAGGTCTCTCTATAAATATTGGCCTCAAGTCAAGCGGATACTTTCTTTTGCTTCCAACTTGTGAGCCTTGCACGAACTAAGTGAGATGGGTCTCTTTTTCCATCTTAGTGTTCGGGATTCTAGGAGAGCTTCTTTTAAGAGCCTGCGAGCTACTTTTAGAATAAAGGCCTCGGATATAAAAGAAGCCACACCATGTAAGACCATTGTTGGAAAGGAGGCACAACTATTAATAGACTCGAAGGATCTTACCGCTAGTCTTCTGCTAAAGAAGATGCATGCTGGTGCTGGGGATCTGGTTATTATTGAGGATAACTGGTTGTTTGACACTGATGTAGGGATGAAAGAGATAGTCACTCCCATTATTCCAATTATGGGAGGGACAACCGGGGGGCATGAAGGGAGGAATCATTCCTTTTATTTTGAGGGCATGCAAGAGTGTACTATTAAAGCTGCTCTAATGGAGGTGAATGCACCACTAAATAATGTATTTGTTGATGATACTACTACCTCTATTGAAAAGGTTGTTGAAGAGGTTGCTGAGGAGTGGATTGGGGGAAATATCCTCAAGCAGCTGTTGACTTCTTTCTTGTATACCTTGTATATTGACCTCGCAAATCCCTCAAAGAAAATTTCATTGAAAGAAATTGTTGGGAGGTTGGTAGGATTAGAATTGACACTCAAGGCCAATGACGAGGGTGAGTCTATTGTTGGTAGAGAGGGAGTTACTTCCACGGGAGATGGTGATCTAAGGTGCCATTAATTTGATGAATGATTAGATGGTTCGTGTGGAGCCGCATAAACTAGATGGGAGCCAAGTGGTGTCTGATGCGTAGTCAGACAAAGCATGAGGGATTTTATCGGGGAGCTCAATACATTGTGGATTATCTTAATAGGATGGGAGGATTAGCATTTATTATGTCAAAAGATGGAGGATGCCAGTGTGGTCACCGTATAGACTAATTTTATTTTCCTTATTTTAGAGTAGTTTTATCTATCTGCAAACTTGATCGAGATTGCCCTTTTCATGAATAAAATCTTTGTCTCCTTGAAAGAACCTGGAAAAAAGGTTTTTCTTTTTCTTTTTCTTTTTTTTTAAATTTTCTTTGAATATGATGTGGTGACAAGTATGCCATGGATTTCAAGAATTATCAAAGTGATGCTTAGGAGCAAGTGTGATATAGTTCCCTATAACTTGTAATGATGAAACATAATAGTGTGATCTTCCAACTTTAATTTGATTTGAGATGTTTTGATCTCTACGTGCTAGATTCAAACTTTAAATTCGAGAGGTAGGGCTTTAGGATGAGATCTTTTCTTTGTCGCTTTTGTTTCCTTTGTTCTTGAATACCTTTGATGACATGTATGGCTTGTGCAAGTGTGCGAATAGATTCCTTTACATGAGGACTTACTTAGGACTCGCCTTATAAAAGAGTACACTATGTATGTATTTCAAACATTTTATTTTTCTTATGCCAACTAAATTGTGAGGTTAGCAAAGGATGATGAGTGGATTAACTTTGTGATGGATGGGGAATCGGTTATTCTAGTAGAATACTTGATGTTGGGGTTTTAATTTCCTCTCTATGCTTAAATGGAAAAGTTTTGAACTTTTATGTAGTCATTCTTACTCAACTTTCATTGAATTCTATGACGGTGATCATATCTTTTGCTTCTTTTCAGTGGGAACATAGTTTACAGTGATCACTAAACTTATTCATGCACATTTTCATGGCAAAGGCATTCTAATAGTGCTTCATCTAGTTCTCATATGCATTCGACAAGATAGTAGGATTGGTGAATAATGTGCGAGAAAGTTTGTTGTTGTTCTGTGTGTACATGAATGGAATGTGTTGATTACTCTGATAGAGTTGAAGAAGAAGAAGTTGACCCTTCCATAATTATTCGTTAAAGAGGATGTCGTACTTGTGCTTGTGAAGAATGAACCATTGATCGTTCAACACCACTTCACCTATTAGAACATTCATAAGACTTTCTATGGAAAGTAACTCGCTTGTCTTAATGAGATGAAGTCTTTGTTTTGTTCTTATTTTGTGTATGTATTTATAGAGAAGGACGTAGGTTGCACATTTCCCACAGACCTAACATCTCTGAAGATGGCTGCAGTAGCAATGATGGTGCCTTTGACTTTCTTTTTTTATAAGGTTGAGTATAAGCTTTTTGGCAACTTCGACCTGGTCGTTATTCTGAGGGTAATGAATAGAGGAAATTTTGATGAACATTTCTAGAATGCTATAGAATTTTTTGAGGCTTTGATCAGTAAAGTGTTGCCCATTTTCAACTATAAAGATATATATACTCCTTGTCGACAGACAATATCTGTCTATATGAAATTCTGAACCATGGTAGATGTTGTGTTGGTGAGTGCTTTGGCTTCAATCCACTTGGTTAAGTTATTGATCATGAATAAGATGAACCTTCTTTGTCTCGTTGATGGTAGAAATGGACCTAATAGATGCATTCCCGACATGGCAAATGGCCAGAGGCTCACAATCGAGTGTAGCTTATGAGAGGGTTATGGCTGCATTTGAGAAAACGTTTGGCATTGCATGTATATTTCAGAGAATCTTCTTGCATATTTTCTTATGATTGGCTAGAAATATCCTTGCTAAGGATTTTATGGGTGAGTGAACATCCTCCTGAGTGGCTACCGCATTTTCTTGAGTAGATCTCAATTAATAATGCTTCATTTTTCTCTTCTTGTGCATAATTGAGGTTTAAGTAAGGAAGCAGATCCTTTGAATAGGCTATCAATAAGTAGTAGCTAGGTAGTTAGCTACTTTTGTCTTGAATCATCTAGGTTTACCAATATTCATGTTGATTGATATGATTTTTGTGTATTCGATGTAAGGGTCAACCCAACTTATAAAACTAAGAGTTGGATGATCTATTTCTATTTGTTTCACTTCTTTTTCCTTTTTAGTAGGTGTTAAGATTTATGTGATAGGCTGGCCATCGATATTTATTTATTTAGAAGAATGATCTGTGAGTTTGTTCTGATCTTGAGAATTTAGAAAATTTTGAAGTATTCGAGCTTGTTGATTTTTACTTTAACTTTAAAAAGATATTTTGTGAGTAGTTCATCTTTGAATTCATATTCCCCTTTGATCTGGTTCACAATTAGTTGCGTCTGAGCATACTTCCAATTGAGGGATGCCTAGTCCAGAGGCAAATCGTAGGTCAACATGTAAATCTTCATATTTCGCCTGGTTGTTAGTGACCTTGAATTTAAGGTTTACAGCTTCGTTGACGTTGGCACTAGTGGGGCTTCTAAGGACCATGCCTTCACCAAATCCTTTCTCACATGAGGCATAATCAATATATAACACACTACAAAAAATAAAGGCTATTAGGGCACCTTAAAGTGCCATAATATGCATCTATTAGGGCACATGATATATTGGGGCATCAAACAATGGTGTCATTTAGGTGGCCGTTGGCATAGGGTTAAGGGCATCTTCATGTGCCCTAAAAATCGAACTTTTATGACATAGAATTTTGATGGCATTGTCTCCTTAACGACACTTATAAGGTGCCCTAATAGACAAACTTTTATGACACCTTCATATGATGGAATTTGTGAATAAATACAAAAAATATTATGTGTCATAATAGGTTAAATTTCCTAACATATTTATTTGATGGAATATGTTTAATAATAAGGCACATTTAAATTGCCCTAAGATATATGATTTCCCAACACTTCAATTTACTCAAATAATTTTAATAAAATTACATTATTATGTGCCTCAATATATGTCATATCAATATAAATTACATTCAATTATCAATTAATTATGCTAACTCATAATATTTCAATTGCAAATAATTAATCTTCAATCAAATTACTTAAAATCTTACGTACATATGAGAGCTTGCATAAGATTTTTTTCTTCAAATAAAAAATTTATTTCATAAATATAAAATTACAAGAATTTTTCATCTTAAATACAACAAAAATTCTACTTCAATCTTCATATACATACATAATCAATATATTACAATACATATCTTCACAAAACATTAAACAAAAATAAAAAAAAAATGCCCCTTATCCTAAGGGCCATTTCTTTACACAATAGCAACCAAGTCTTGGGATCTCTATTTCCACACTTCATTATCATCCACTCCAATTTGCATTTGAAAAAGATAATTTGGAATCTGCTTTGACATCGTGATGCCCAACACCCTACCAAAATTTCAATTACCCAAATCGTTCCAACATCTTTTGAATTGCTTTTGAACTTTGATTTTGACTTTTTCTTTAAGCTGCTGTGTTGAGCGTCTCTACAAGCACTCGAAAATATGCATGAGGTCCCCAACCTGTAACGTGAGACTACATGATGAGTTCAAATGAAGACCTTCCATAATAAAGATATTGATCAGGTTTTAGTTAAAATGCATAATTTTTTTTAATTATAAAGACATTAGAAGAAATTTGAAGAATATTAAATATATTTCTCCATTAAAAAATGTACTCCAGATGATCAAAGAAGAAAAAAATAATACTAAAAGTTCTAAAATATCATTCCAAGTTTTGTCCTAATGCAGCAGGAATACGCTTGCTTCTTCACTATTTTACCAAACTAAAAAAACTTAGAACATTACATGTCTAATGTATAAGAAGTTTCTATAATTCAGGAATAGAAGGAAAGATAGAAATGGAAAGGTACCATATGCATCGCGAAGTTGCTATAATTTGGTTAAAAACAAGGTTTTACTCAATATAAAAGATACAACCTGAAGTGCAAGTGTTTCATCATCAAGCAATTGATTCTGCACTTTAATAGGATCACTAGAAAGTTCCAGGCCTTCAAGCTCTGTAAAATCATATTTAAGCACTTCTGGAGATTTGGCGGTGGGAAATGAATGCTTCTTTCATCTCGGAATTGCTCTATTAATAGCATCTTGAATCCGTAGAGATCTAAGTTGATCGAACTTAGAAGTAAATGAATGAAGTCGTTCACTTAAAATCAAAACCTGCACTTTTACGTGTGATAATCTAGACAAAAACAATTGTGAAGTTAGTGAGTAATTTCATACCACACCATGCTTGTGAGCTACCTCATCTGCATGCGAACCATCACTAAGCATGGGAAGCCATATTGTTGCATTTTCATGCTTCTCCTTATCATAAATCCTATTTTTTAGAATATCAATCTATTCCTAGCTTGCTTTAACAAAAACACTGACCTGGATGTAAAGCATCCATTATTCTCTTTAGAAAAAATACAATTTACTTTTGAGTAATTTGTTCATAAGAATTCACCAAAAGTATGATCTCATGATAGCCACAAAGAATATATAGGTTGCTCTGCCAATAACAAAAACATATATGCGTAGAAATAGGGGGGATGGGAGGGGAGAGGAGGCCGTAGCGTGGATGACTCACTTTCATGTTCGATGTTGTCCCTTTCTTGTTCAGTAGTACGATGTAAATTCAAATAATCCTTTTGGTGCCTTACAATAAAATGTTCCAATTCGTTTATGCTTTCAAGCTATAATAGGAGCAAGTATCAACTGTCAGTATTACCATCATTTCTTGCATATTGCGATTTACAATGAATTAAGATGAAGGACTGACAACATTCTATACCGTCTTTAGTGAAGCTTTTGTAAATGGCAATCTCTGTGTAGGTTTGCGCATGATGAAAGATGCCATGACTGGAGCCAATTTGGACTGCAATCAAATTAGTCAAAACATGTAACTTTTCACAAGGCATAGAAACCATAATAATCATTTTTAATTTTAAAATGAAAAATACTCAGATGGTCCTATATAATTATCGCCATCTATCTCTTTAAGGAAATAGATAATAAGCTAAGATAATTAATACAACTACCACAGAGCATGTCAGTTGGAAAATTTAAGCAGCTAATTCTCGCTTGCATTTCAAATCATCCCACTAAATGTTGCTTGTAAGCATTTAAAGAACTCAGTTTCATAAGTAATCTCTCACCTCAGTGTATCCTGAGGGAACAACCAAAGTGTGGACAACATCCTTGAAATCTTCTGTTCGATCCCTAGTTTTTGCCATCTTTTCACAATGTACTGATACAAACCCCTAGAATTGAAAACCTTAGCATGTATGCTTCACCTCTTTGCCATCCTAGCACAAAATAAATATAAACGATCAAAAGCAATGTAAATGATGAAACCTGGCCCAAAGAACAAATTGAAGGTATATCCACGATCAGGAGTTTGAACATTCCAAAAAAATTTCTCCCCTTATTTACTAATACAAAAAGGGTTAAAAAAGAAAAGTGTGCATCCTTTAAGATGATATCAACCTCTCAAAGCTCTCATCAAAGTCAAACTGAATAACTCCACACAAAAGAACAATAATATAACATTAAATAGAATGAGAACATAAAACATCTTAACTGTTAAGTTTGCTCAAGAAAAAAAAAAGGAATGGATCTCAGATGCCATGCTACTTGAATTGACAATGAAATATGCAAATAACTGGATGGAATAGTATAGCTGCTTGGAAAAGTTTATATGCATATAGCCACAGAAGCTCCAAAGTGATGGGAATCTACTGACAGGACTTAAAGCTAAAACATTTGAGCAATGCACGGAAAAGTTCTGAGAACTTAGGTTTCCATCATTGCACTACAGGTGCAATAAAATCTTGAAAAATAATTAGAAGTAAATACGGAGAAGCTACTTCAGCTATTTACCCGTTGGCCAAGCCTATTCTTGCACCATCCATACTTTCACAGCAAGTAAATCACACATGAAAACAGAGAAATTGGGTATTAATAGCAATTACAATGCACATCACCAATCAACAAAATACTTGTTGGATTGCCCTTTTGAAGATAATTTTTTCAACAAAATGAGTCGCGTTGCTTCAGAGAACTTTGACTTAAATGGGTATTCAGTCTTTCAAAAGTTGGTCCGAGTTCTATTTTATCATTAATTCACATCTCATGATTGTGGAGATGCTTAAAAGAAAACTTAGGGGCTGTTTGGCAACAGGATTTACGCTAAAATGAAGAGCTTCCATAATAAAGATATTGATCAGGTTTTAATTAAAATGCATAATTTTTTTTATTTATAAAGACATCGGAAGAAATTTGAAGAATGTTAAATATATTTCTCCATTAAAAAATGTACTCCAAATGATCAAAGAAGAAAAAAGTAATACTAAAAGTTCTAAAATATCATTCCAAGTTTTGTCCTAATGCAGTAGGAATACGCTTGCTTCTTCACTGTTTTACCAAACTAAAAAAACTTAGAACATTACATGTCTAATATATAAGAAGTTGCTATAATTCAGGAATAGAAGGAAAGATAGAAATGGAAAGGTACCATCTGCATCGTAAGGGGGAGGGAAGAACTGCAAATAACAAACTGAAGAAACCACTAGTCCTAAGAAACAAGCAAAACACAAAATTATAGAAGGAAAATTAAAGAAGTGGAGATCATGAAATCATTTCATATGACAAGAAATGCATACATCAAAATCTATATTACTAACCTAAAGATCCCCCAGCAAATACATCTTGCCAATGATGCCAGTAGTCATCCACTCGAGAGATTACGATAAGGGCTGCACATAGAAGAGGAAGTAGCACGATGCAAAGTTTGGCAGCATGAGGACCTGAGAGGTAAAACAATCATATCAGAATCAAATAAGCATTTCTATACTTTAATCTGCTCCATACATTCATTCCTAACACCATCAATCAAAACCCCTGCACTCGTTGGACCGCCCTTGCAATAAAAACAGAGGAACTCCCCTAGGTATCCTTTCAGTTTGTGAGGAACAATGCCAAGATTGTTAAATGTAAAAGCTGAAAGAAAACCATTATATGCTTAAGTGTGATGCAGAAATGCTGAAAAAATAATTCTATAGGTATAAAAATTATCTTTTGGGCTATTGGATGAGCAGCAAGGTTGTTTTGTGCAGGGGGAAGAACCGTGGGAGCATAGGCTATAATGAATGCATCATTAGTCCCTCGGTTCTCTTTCATGATGGTTTTCTTCATAACCAGATTTTGAGCAAAATGGAAGATTTGATTAGGAAACATGAAACTGTCTGCTTATAATATCTTTACTAAAACTATTCACAATAACAACAATAACCTATAGAAAATGAAAAGCTGGAGTATGACTAACATAATAACCTCATACATACACAAGTCCACAAATTATATTATAGACTAATGTGACAAAAGTTTAAAATTTGAGCAAGCTCATGGTGGTTATTCACAGACTTAGAATAGCAAATATTGCTATTATCCAGATGCATATCCAATACAAACATGTCGACCAGACTAGATTTTAGAGAGATTGAGCTTTAGTGGGAACTGGGAAGCATGCAAGAAAATCAAAGAATCATCTAGATAAATGAGGTGGGAGATATTGCATAGTCCAATCTTTTATTGGGGTGAAGAAACTAAAATTAGCATGATTTCAAAATTAAAGGTGAATGCATACATAATTAATCTATCTGACATTATAAGTATCTGCCATCAAAATTTACCTAACATTAAAAAAGCAACAAATCAAATAACCTCATGCTTATTTACATTCAGATTAGATGGAAAAATATAAAGTATTAATGCCAATGCATTAAGAAAACAACACACATGGATTTTTGACCATATAATTATCCAACAAATTTGTCCAGAATAGGCCACTTTAGATGAGCTTGAGGATAGTAACACCTTCAAAATGCAAATTTATAAACTGCAAGCTTGATATTATATACAAGTTAAATCACGGAGATCTTGCATCATATATTTCTCGTTTGGTAATGGAACTATCTCATTGTTTCTCATATATCTTCTCATGATATTATATACAAGTTAAAGTAAACACAATTTGACAGATATTGGAACTAGAGTAAGATGGCACTTTGAATTTTTAAAACCTTTCTAACCAATCAGTGGGTCTCCTATGAATGTCATTATTGCTTTTTGACATTTAAATCTTTTTTGATAAATAAGCATCAGGATTGAACACAAATGAGCACTCAAGTAAAATATAAATCAAGTAAGCAGAGAGCAAAGATCAAAAGATGGCTTCTGATTCTTATTCAATTAATGCAAATGTGTAAATCCATTAAATAATAATTAATGAGTTAAAGTAAACATTGTAACCAATGAGTGAGCAAAAAAATTGAAGTAAAAGCTATTTCAATTATCAACAGAACCATAACTTACCAAAATGAAGAAGGAAACTGCAAAGTAATTCTAACAAGAGTAATCAGTATGGACAAAAACATAAAAAATGCTTCTAAAAGAGTAAAATAACTTCTTGGAAAGTCATAATTGTATAACCAAATTCTATAAACATATTAAAAAATATATAGTATATGTAAGATTGTTCAAATCGAACTAGACTCTTCAGAAGTTTATAATTCTTGTATATCAATCGTCTTCACGAACAACCTGAATTAAATTAATTACATAAATATAAGTAATTTGATTACATAATAAAAAAAATAATATTTAAAATTAAAAATATACTTACTAATGCTTAAGGCCATGCAACATAAGTTCCAATTGCCTGTCCAATTGTTGTTAAAGTGCTGTACGGTCTAATTAAGTGTTCTTCCCAATTCACAGGAATGTTTATATGAACGGAACACCAATTTGGGCCTAATGGATAGTAACCAACCCTATGTGTAGGATCCATACTTTGAATATATCCAATTGCCACGATTTTAGTAGAATCAAGAACACTTTTGACTGCAACTTTAGTTCCAACCTATATATATGAAGTTTATAAGATTTAACAAAAATTTGTAACATATGAATGATCAAAATATGGCTATAAAAGTTCATAAGTAAATAATTTGCTTACTTGAATAAGAGTATTGTTATTGAAAGAGTGTACATCATCATTTTGAGAATATTGAGTAGCTCTTAATGGGGTGGTATTAGTAGCTTGCTGTGTACTTTGCATATCCAACCTCATTTTAGCAATTACCTCACCCTGTTCTTGAACTTGTTTTTCCATTTTTTCGAAAGCTTCCTTGTAACCTTCTATTAATCGATAAGCACTACTTCGATTTGGGATTTCTCCCCATGCAACATAAGGAGTTACACCAAATCCATACATGCGAACTCTTCCGACCTTGTCATTTCCAAGAACCTTTGAAAAAATATCATCTCTTCCAAAATCTTCTGTTTGAGATGTTTGACTTCTTATTTCCTTCATTTTTTCCTAAATATAATGAATATTAACTCTTTCATTTAAATTTTTGTAAACTTTATAATTAATTTATGAAATAGTTTATTATAAGTACTTACCAAAGCTTCAGAAGCCTCAATATTATTAGCAATTCCTTCTTTTGTGTAACACCTTTCAAACATTTCAACTCTCGTTGGTGAGTGACCTATGCTTTTCTCCTAAAAAAATAAATAAATAATGTAAAAGTTAATTAAAATAAAATAATAATTGACTTCCAAATTTATGACATACTTACACAAACATGTATATACATATAAAACTTACCTGATCTTCACGCACTTGACCGAAACTCCTTTTTCCAGTTATGTGCATCAAACTCTTTTTTGACCTACTCTTTTTATTTCGTTCACTTACACACTAAACACAAATATAAATTAATAAAAAAATATAACATGAATAATACTTTAAAATTTAAAAGTTAAAATAATATACCTTTGATTCTTCTGAACTCCAATAGGAGAAAAGTTTTTTCCATTGATCTTTGAGTATCCTTTTTGGCACATTACATAGTTGTAATTCTGTAGGCATATTTGGATCATAATATCTAGATTTAACATCTGATTTCCAATTCCTCCATTTCTTCCCAATTGATTGAAGAACCCATACATCACCACCACGTGGAATCTCAAATTTCTCCTGAAAAAAATAAAATATTTATTGTTATATCCAAAGAATTTTGCTATTTTATGTATGCAACTAAAATCAAACAAAACAAGTAGACATATTATGAAGATAAATACCTGAACAACTTCTAACATATATTTTTTTTAAGACTTTGGCATTTTATCCCAACTTCTGATATCAATAGGTGCATGTTTCCCATTCCGAGCAATAGTTCCTAAAAACTCGACAAACAATGATTTATTTTGCCCAATGGGTTGACCATATTTATTAAAATTAATAACAAGTCGTTCTCCACCATGTTGAGTAGCATGATATCCCCAAATTCTACACATATAGGTTGGACCTCTTTTTCGTTTTTGCTCCTCATTGCTTCTACCTACTATGAAAAAATATCTAAAAATTAAAATCTTGTAAGTAAGATAAATGTAAATGTAAAATAAGCCTATAAAATTTTGATAATATCTTAAATAAGAGGCAAACCTGCAACATAATTTTAAGTGGTATTTGTTGGAACATCTATGTAAACTTCAGTTTGTTCTATGCATCCTGTATTTCTAAACATTTGTTCTAGTGTGTGGTGCCATTTCTTAAAAATCATTATAAAACATATATGTGAGTAGAGTTTAATAGAAGATAAATAATGCAATTTCTCACCCATATTGCTCACATAATCTATGGAGAAAAACAAAGTGTACAATATATTAAAAAAATTATAAGGTTCACTACATCAAAACTAAATGCAACCTTTAGATAAATACACATAAGAAACACATAAAACCATAAAATGTTACATAGTAATTAGATTGATATAAGGATCTAATGATATAAGTAAAAAAAATAATGGTTTAATATTACAAAAAAAAGGTACACAAATTAATTACTCTAGTAGAATGCCATCAGCTTCATCTCTAGTCCACTGAACTTCATCATCAATAAAATACTGTTGAGTAGAAGTCTCACTTTGCAAGTAGTCATCAACATCCGTGTCTATGTGAATGTTATTAATATCATTTCTTGGTGATGTTGTAACAACAATATACCATATAGGATCAATAGGATCTTCCACATAAAAAACTTGTTAAACTTGAGAAGCAAGCACAAAAGGTTCTTGATGTCGTTTAATTTTATTGAAATTAGTCAAGATGAAGCCATCCTCATCCTCCTTCAGTCTCTTTCCTTTAGAAACCCAATCACATTCAAATAAAACAACAGTACGCTCTGCTGTGTAGTCCAATTCAATTATATTTTTTAAGATCCCATAGTATGTCAAGTTACTTGAAATAGGATTCTTATCTTTGATACTAGCAAAGCTTGAAGTTAGAGCTTTAACCATCACTCCACAATTTTGAGTTTTTCTTCTTTTCATCAAATCTACAACATGAAAGCTAAATCCATTTATAAGATATTTCTTGTATAGAGTGACAACATTGGACGGACCTCTAGCTAAGCGCCTCAAATCAGTAGAAATAGTATCATCCTTCAATGGATCAATTGAAGCAATCTATTAAAAAAAAGTAGATGTAATCAGTAAAAAATTTCATGCAAATTACATTAGCATTATAACACTAACCTTATTAGCAAACCAAGAAACGAAATCCTCATTGTGCACTCTTTTAGCTTCATGCTCTCCATAGTGAGAGCTTTTTGGTCTTATCATTTCTTTAACTGTAGTATAATGTTCACTGTATATAATCATAAATTTTATAAGAATATAATAATAGTAATTATATAAAAAAATGAAAATATGTACTACAACTAATTTTTTTACCTAACATATGGCTCTATTTCCTCACAATTAAAAAGGACATATCGATGCGCTTTTATGAGTGTATCATCATTGAAGATCTTGACTTCTCTTTTTTCGAGTGCCCGACCATTTGTTTCAAAGATATTAAGTCCTTCATTCAAAACATTCTCACCCAACTCATTTCTTCCAAGTTGATTATGCCTTGTTTCCACATGCTCAGCAAAATATAAAGAGCAAAATGTTAAACATTCCTCCGCAATATAGCCTTCTGCAATTGATCCCTCTGGACGACTTCTATTTCGAACATATGATTTTAACTTCCCCAAAAATCTAAAAAAAATATTTGATAAATGATATAAAATTTTTATTAAAGTTAGATATAATAAAAGAAATAATAATACATGAAATAATTGCTAACCTCTCAATAGGATACATCCAACGATAATATACAGGACCTCTAATCCTTGCCTCGGTAGCCAAGTGAATTGTCAAATGCACCATGATATCAAAAAAAGCAGGAGGAAATATCTTTTCAAGCTGGCAAAGTGTAATTGCGATTTCTTTTTCTAATCTAAGAAGCTCAATTGGGAGAAGAACTTTAGAGCATAATCCTTGAATAAAATGACTCAAACGAATTAGAGGAGAGCGAACCGACTTAGGCAAGACTCGTCTTAAGCATAATGGAAGCAATTGTTGCATTATTATGTGATGATCGTGGCTCTTTAATCCATGTATTTTCAGTGGATTCAGTTGCACTCGTCTTGAAATATCAGATGCATATCCATCTGGCACTTTAATATTTTTTAAGACTTTACAAAAAATTTCTTTTTCTTTTTTGTTCATTGTAAAGCATGCAGCAGGTAAATAAGTATGTCCAGATGAAGTACAAGTAGGGTGCAATGTTTGGCGTATTCCCATTTTTTCCATATCTTTGCGTGCATTTAAATGATCTTTTGTCTTTCCATCAAGATCCAACAATGTACCCAAAAGCTTATCACATACATTCTTTTCAATATGCATAACGTCTAAGTTATGACGTAAAAGTTTTTTTTCCCAATACGACAACTTGAAAAATATGCTAAACTTCTTCCAATTATAAGGCAAATTAGGATCAGCAGGTGTTTTCTTTCCAAACTTCACATTTATACTTCTTAACATATCAACAATTTTGGATCCATTAATTGGTGGTGGTATTGTCCCATGTTCTTCACAACCATTAAAAGATCGAATATCTTTTCTATCAGGATGATCGTGATCTAAGAACCTCCAATGTCCCATATAACATCTTTTACGACTAAAATGTAACCACTCGGAACATGTACTCTCCTGACAAATAGGGCATGCAAACTTTTTTTTTGTACTATAACCTGATAAGTTAGCATAACATGGAAAATCATTTATAGTCCATAATAATGCAGCTCGCATTTGAAAATTCTCCTTAGAACATGCATCGTAAGTCTGCACACCAATTTCCCATAACTCTTTTAACTCAGCCACAAGTGGTTGTAAATAAACATTAATATCATTTCAAGGTTGAGTTGGTCCAGGAATAAGCAAAGAAAGCATCATGTATTGTGGTTTCATACACAAGTTTGGTGGTAAATTATATGTCATCAATACAACAGGCCAAGTACTGTGAGTTGAAGTCATTGTCCCAAATGGATTAAATACATCTGCTGCTAAACCCAATCGTACATTTCTAGGATCTGCAGCATAATTTGTATCTTGGTAGTCTAAGTGCTGCCAAGCTGGAGTGTCAGTTGGATGCCTCATGCAACCATCTTTTATGCGATCTTCTTTATGCCATATCATATATGATGCAGTTTTAGATGACATGAATAATCTCTGTAATCTTGATGTTAATGGGAAGTGCCACATGACTTTTCCTGCAACTTTTTTATTTTTTTTACTTGATATCTCTTTTAAAGTGCTATCTTCTGCAACCCATCTTGACTCATTACAAATATCACATTCATTCTTAAATTCATGAGGACCCCAATATAAAATGCAATCATTGCGACATGCATCATATTTTTTATAACTTAGGCCCAAATCCTGAATTATCTTCTTTGTCTCGTAATAAGATTTTGGTAGACGAATATCTTCAATTGCTTCCCTTAACAAGTCAAGCAACATAGTAAATGATTTCTGAGTCCAATTACCAAGGCATTTAAGTTGAAGTAGCCTAACAAGAAAATCAAGTTTTGAGAACTTTTTACATCTGAGAAATAATTCTTGTTGTGAGTCACTTATCAACTTATAAAACTTTGCAGCATCTGCATTTGGTTTATTAATTTCTTCTTGTTCATCTGTAGTATTACTTTCAAACCCAAATGCATCATTTAATAACCCTTCCATGTCATCATTAACATCATCAACAATGATAGAATGTGATCCAATGTCATTTCTAAATGAAGTTTCTCCATGAGCAGTCCAATTGTAATATCCAGGTTTGAATCCTCTCCAAAGAAAATGAGCTTCAACATCATCTCTTGTCCTACAAATGCCATTTCCACAATCTCTACATGGGCATAGTATCATTCCACTTGAACTTCCATAACTGAATGCAAAGTTTAGAAAGTTTTTAACTCCTTCTTTAAAAACTATATTACTCTTTGAACAATACATCCAACTTCTATCCATTTCCATATTAGAACCTTCATATAGCAAAGGAGAAATGAATATTAAAAACCATGAGTAAATTCTTTGATTTGCATTATAAATAAATAAGTGATTAAGCAAGGAGTAAAAAAACTCTTCATACAAAAATAAAATCCTATATGATAAGGATATTAAATTTTGGCAAATCATATTCCAAGCTTTAAAACAGGGGATTGATGTGGAATTAAAATTTTGGACAGGCAATCCTAAAAAATAACAAGCCACAAGCTTGAAGAGAAGTTGATGTTCGAATAGGCAAGTTCATAATGCCATGGAAGGATTGGTTCTTTCCATTTGAGTGAAAAGCCGGGAATGTTTATTTTTATGATGGAAAATTTATTTATTCATTGAAGTAGTAGGCTTTGAGCCCCACCAGACCATATAATGAAAGATTTGAGCAATTGAGAATGATTTTTGCACCAATTGTGTTTGCTAACATAAGAGAAATAAAGTAATAAATATAGCTTTAACAAATAAATGTTTTCACAATTTCTTAAAAGTAAAAGCGTTCTATCAGTGTTAGTTCTTCTTTTAAACATCGAGTCTCCATTACTAACAAAAATAAGAAGGGATGTAAGCTAATCTTCTCTTGCATTCTGTATACGAACAGAAAATGAAGACATTATAATTAAACATCAAGTTTTAGTCAAGTACAAATTCTCAAAATTGGTCTTTTGAACAATTATATGACCGGGGGTCCAAGGGGGCAGCACCCCCTGCGGGGGTTTCCGGGGGTAGCTCCCCCGGAACAAATTTCAATTGTAAGAGTATTTTTGGTTCATAGTTTCCTAACAAATAGACATGTACATTATAAGTGGGAATACATCAACATTCAAGTATTCATTGCTACGACACAACAATAATGATAAGGGCATAAATATCAACACTGAAATGAAGAGAACAAAAATCAAAGAACCCTAGATGAACAAAAATCAAAGAACAAAAATCAATATTAACGGTGGAAAATGAAGAGAACGAAAATCAAAGAACCCTAGAGCAACAAAAATCAAAGAACAAAAATCAATATCAACAGTGGAAATCGAACAAGAAAATGAAGAGAACGAAAATCAAACCAACCTCCGAATAAACTTCAAGATCAGCGGATTATTTACCTCTTTCAGCAATGTACAAACAGTTGGCTTTTGGTCGATCCTTCAGAAATTTCTATAACCTAAAGAGCCCTAGAAATCAAAAGAGGGAAGAAGAAAATTATATTAACTGTAAACAGTGGCTACTTGACATTCAATAGATTAACTCCTGTGATTAAAAGCATTTACCTGATGCCGGCGTCGCGATTGTCGATGTAGCGGCAGTGATCAACGAGAATTACCAAAGGAAAACGAAGAGAACACTCATTAGCAATGGAAAACGAAAAGGGGATAGGGAATTCCGTGAAGAAGCGAACAGTTGATATGAGAAAGATGAAAGAAAGCGGGCACGATAACTTATCCCACGATGTCTCGCGCCAAATCCTCTGTTAATTAGCGCGAAAAGAGAATATGCCCTAATAACTATTTCTTAAGGCACTTAAATAAAAATGTCTCAATATATATGTCTTTATAAGCTAATTTTTTTGTAGTGACATCTAGTAAGGTTGTGTTGTTCATTCTAAATCCATATCTTGGTTGGTGTAGTCTATGACGAAGTTGACAAGTGCCTGAGCTTTAATGGTCATCCTTGGTTTATAGGTGATAGAGAATTCACTGAGTTCTATGAAACATTTGAGTAACCTGCCCAAGTGATCATGTTTGGTAAGAACTATCCTGAGTGGATGATCAATTACTACCAAAATGAAGAAGGTCTATAAGTAAGGTCATAATATTCTAGCTGAGTTGATGAGTGCCAATGTGATTTTTTTCATGATGGGTTATCTTTGCTCTACACCTCGAAGCGTATGACTCACATATTAGTTGGGTCATTGCTTCTTGCCTTCTTCTCTGATGAGCAAGGAGATGATGGCGTCTTCATCGACTTTAAGGTAAAGCAATAAGTTTTTGCTCAGCTAAGGGCTTAAAAGAATAGGTATCAAAGTGAGAAAGATCTTTAATAGCTAGAAGGCAGCTTCATAGTCCTCTCCCCAAGAGAATTTCTTTGTATTCCTTAGGATGTTGAAGCGGGGGGGGGGGGGGGGGGGGGGGGGGGGGGGGGGGGGAGGGCATCTTTCTCCAAGTTGTGAGATGAAACAATTAAGTCCAACAACTTCCTCGATGAGTCATTGGACTTCCGTGATAGTTTTGGGTGTCTTTATCTCCTATATAGCTTGTATATTATCGGGGTTATCTCTGATTATGTCTGGTTTGAGAAGGAACCCTAGGTATTTACCTACTCCTGCTCTAAAGGTGCACTTTAGAAGATTCAACCTCATATTTGTTGACCTCATACATTAGGGCCTAATCAACTTCCGATCAAGCTTCCATCCAACTTGCTATCAATCCTTGATCAAGCATCAATCAAACCTTGATCAAATTCAATTATCTAATATACATTTCAATCAATTACTTAATCCATCTATTCCACCAGCCTTTAATCAACATTTCAATCCAGGTCATAACCATCAATCAACGATCTATGACTAATGTTTCAATTAACCACCAATAATTAAATTTCAATATTCCGACCTCTAGCCTCAAATCTCCAACAAATCAATCATTATCAAGTCAATCAATCATTTAATCTAGCTTCTAATTGACCTCATCAATCTTCCTTAAAATAAACACTAAACCGTATACAAATTAATTGAAGTCAATTTGATTACACAAGTTAGATTTGATGATGTCGAATCTATTCGACTTAATTTGAATTCGATTCACCTCGATGCCGTTATTGATGTGAAATTGAGTCAATTGGTTGTTGTATTTAGTCGAGAAATGCCTAAATTAATCAAAACTCCCTTGATTTCGATCAGACAAATTCAATCTAACGTCATCAAGTTGGTATGAATCAATTTTAGTAAATTTAATGTATCTTGACTTGACTCAAGCTAATTTAGTTTTTCAAACTTTAATCAATTCAATTTAATTTCTCTTGAGTCAAATCGACTTCGATTATGGCAAATTAGCTTGACCCATTTAAACAAAAATTTTGTATAATTAATTGGGCTTGTTAATCTTAGCTTTCATTTAATCATAGCATGATCATCCCTTCATAATTTTGTCAAGGGCAGCAAGATTTAATTTTAACCCTTTGATTGAGGGTTTCCTCAACCATATTATTGTAAAGGGTTACAAAATGCTGAAGTTTTTCTTCTGTTCACTTGTATTCATCTTCTTGCTTTCCTTTCCAATATATATATATATATATATATATATTGGATGAAGTTATTGTTGTTACAAAATTTCTAGCTTTCATTGTTTATGGTTATAAATCACCTTCGATATAGAATTTGGGAGATCATATAAGAAGTTTTAATATTGCATTTCATATGTTTTTTCTCCATTTGTGAATGAGACATTGTAAATAAACTATTCCACTTGATCTTATACACTCATTTATAAGCGAATGACATGAAGTGGTGCTTTGTGCTTATATTTGTATTCATTCTTAAATATCATCATGAAACTTATATGTGCATGCATTTATGAATTACAATACATTGAATTATGACACGTCTTTCTCTCTTCGAGGTGTCGATGGAGTTGGTTGGAAGCTAAAGCTAGGGATATCAGTCGCCTTCATTTCTTTCAAATGGAGGTACTACGACCAGAATCACTGTTGACTTGCTCTTGTGAGGTGAGCATTCCTAAACTTAGAAGGCCTTAGGTCCTATAAGCCAATGATTGTGTGCTCATCAAGCCATAGGCTCATGTAGTAACCCCTATATCTAATTTATAGTTATTTTTTAAGAACCCAAAACCTATCGATATAGTTTATTTACATTCATGTGTATATTCAAGGGTTAGCGACAATGATTGTAATCCTACACAACACTAGTGTCACTTAGGGACAACAATCTTTTTTAATTTTTTTTTATTTTTTTATTTTTATTTTTTTTTCACTTTGGGACAATAATTAAGGATGAGTCTTAGTGAACTTAGGTAAAATCTAGAATTCATACATACATCTTTTAGGGATGAAACATCAAACATAGATAACTTAGTGACACTACATCCTAGGACTAATATACACCATTGATTTGACATCAATAAAACCCAAGCAACAATCAATCAATCATAAATTCTTCTTTAAGAAAAACTCTAATAATTAATAATAACTCAAATAAAATTTATAAAAATATCAAACCTTCTTAATCAACCCCAATCAATACATACAGTCATTGAAAGATAAACTTCAAATCTAAATTTCATTAATTCTTAATTAATGCTCTAAATACTCCTTGATTGAATATTAATTAAATTGATTCATTAAAGACAAAACAAAATTCAGAGACAAAAGACAAATTCAAATAAAAATGAAATAATGATAAGAAAACTTTAATATCAATTTAAAATTAAAATTTTCAATTAAAACTTAATTTTAATTCTTTAAATAATCAAATTCATCTATAATTAATTAAATATAAAAAAATAATTCAAAAATACATTAAAAATTGAATAAAATAAAAAAATCTAGAGATTAATAATTCAAATTTAAATAAAACTTTTGAATGAAATTTAATTAATAATTCAGTAATGATTAATTAAAATTAATTTAAAAAGATTTGAAAAAAATATTTAAAAATTCTAAATAATCCAATAATCAACTTAAATTCTAGAAAACTTTAACTCAACTTTTAAAATCAATGACCAATCAATTTAATAAAAAATAATCAACCCTTAATTTTAACCAATTAAATTGACTTAACAAAACTGGTTACTACTGGGTAACCTGGGCCTCCGAAGCTATTAGCATAGCCCCAAGAAAGATGAAATAAACTTCACGACCGTGGTGTAAACAAAGATAGTAATCACTCAATCCTTAAAAATGCATCTTAAAATCAACTTTAAACCACTAATACTTAAACTCAAACATAAATCCCTTTGACCTTCAATGAATCAAAAAAGTAGACAACTTTAATAAATTTCTCAGTCTAGGACAGTTCCAAGCCACACAATCTTTTGTACCCACTTTAGATGGTTTGTTAGGACAACCAACTCTAACTTTAGGCTAGGCTGGTGCTTTACTTCCTTGCTAATATGTGTTGAGGTTTTCATAGTTTTGCACTGCATTAGCTAGGTTTGGGCTACTATTGTTCAGTGCCCAAAATAAACTTAGGACTCGGAGCAGTCTCAAAATCATAAGACCCCATCTTCCGAGAATTTAATCCTAATTTTCTAATAAACTATCAACTTAGATTTAAATATCTTCAAATCAAAATTTAAAGCTGAATACATAGGGTAGGTTAGGGTGTTTTTGAAATATTTTAGAATCTCAAGACACTTCCTACTTTTTCTCATTTAATCTCCAGAAATAAGTGCTCAAATTTGATCCAATCCTAATTGAAATTTTAGGCCTCACCCCTTTGATATCACTCCTTAAAATTTCTTGATAAAATTTTTGTTGTTATTTTAATTGAGAGTTATCATAAGAAACTCCGATCTCCTATGATGTAATTAACTACGAGGGCTTACGCTCGTAGGGGATTTAGAACCTAGATCAATTTTTAAAATTAATTTTTCAAAATTTAATTAATCTTCTTTGGAAATTAAAATCAATGACGATCATTATATCCATATTCAAACGATCGATAATAAATGATATTCTCTTCCCTTGGGAAAACATATTAATTATTATCGTGGCTTTAAATATTAAATTAATGATACTTAACCTAAGTTATCGTAGCCAATTACTCGATTGAATATCATTTTGATCTTTCAAGATCATATGTAGTTCTCCCATGAATTTGACTACGATAATCAGGATGAAACTCATAGTTTTATTATCTAAACCCATTAGGAAATGATATCTTCACCTCTCGAGGTGATGTATTGTTCATAATAATATATTCAATTTCAAAACTAAAATTTTGGAAAATAAAAAATTTTCAAAGAAAATTAACATTTGAAAACCTCTTTTCCAAACTTCAAACAATAAACAATGTTATATTTCTTGGGGGTGAATAATATCTCTTGGAGATCTTTAATGTGTTGGTTTGGAGATCAGCTTTTGACTAGGAGGTCATTTACATAGACTTTGATATTTCTTCCCTTCTGTTCCTTGAAGATTTTGTACATCATCGTTTGATAAGTTGCTTCGGCATTTTTCAGCCAGAAGGGTATGAATTTGTAGCTGTATAATCCTTCTATTATGATGAATTTAGTTTTCATACAGTCTTCGGGGTGCATCTTGATTTGGTGATAACCTAAGAAGGTATCTAGGAAGCTCATTATCGGATATCCTAACACAGAGTTGACTAAGGCATTAATCCTTGGAAGTAGGTAGCCATCTTTTAGGTATACTGAGTTCAGATTGGTGAAGTCAACCACATTCTCCATTTTCTTGTTGGTTTATGTACCATTACCATGTTGGAAATCTAATACAGATATTGGACTTTTCTGATGAAGTTAGTGGTGAGTAGATTTTGTACTTCTTTTTGGATGAGTTTGATGAGTAAGGCTGTAATTTTTCTAATTTTCTATTTGATGGTATCATAGTCTCTTTTTGTATTTAGATGGTGGCATATGACCTCTTTGTTAATACCTGGAATGGCTACTATTGTACATGTGAACATTTCAACAATTTTGTAGAGGGTTTGTATTAACTCATCTCAATGTTCCATGCTGAAGGAAGAGCCGATTCTAAGGAATCTACTTAGTTTGTCTTCCATCATGAGTACTTCTTCAATGGCCTCATATGTCTATTAGCACGGACCTCATTCCACATCCAGATGGAGAATTTCTGTAGAGGCATTTGCTAGACCTACTGCTCATAGGTAGCAAGTGCACGATTAGGCTAGGTCTCCCTTAATTGTGATTTTTCTTCATTTGGTAGGCGATTTGATGGCGACATGGTATGTGGACACCATAGCTTTAAAAGCATTCAATAGTGCCTAACGAATATGGAATTGTAGGTAACTTGGAGCATTGATGATGAAGAAGTCTGCCATATTTATGTATTGATGATTTCCTTCACCCCAAGTGACAAGTATGGCTATTGCTCCTTAAATTTATCTATAATCGTTAAAGAATCCGTATAGAAGTCCCAAGGTTAAATGTGTTGGGAAATGAACATATTTATCTTATAAAAGATGGTTTTAAAGATGATGTTCACTGAGCTTCTCGTATCTTTCAGAATGTTGATGATCCAATAGTTGGTGATTAAGACCATGATGACTATTACTTCATATTCTCTCTCCAAGTTGAGAGATGAAACAATTAAGTCCACAAATTTGCTCTGCTTGGTTCATCTTTTCCACTGAAAGTGATAGGTGTGTCCTCAATGAATCAAGAGGATGATGAATTGACTTCTTAAGTTCATGACTTCTTTGCATGTGTGGGGACGGCCCATCATTCCCCACGCATGATCATGAGCACTACTCTAGTGATGTGGATTGCTCAATCTAACATGGGCTCGTTGGCGCTTTCTTTTGCTGGGGCTTTCCTTGGTCGTTGATCTAGATCCGTGAGACTGAATTTTTTGTTCTTCCCATCTTTGGTGAGGTCTTCCGCTAGGTTTCGCAGGTGGCGGCAGCCTTTGGTGTCATGTAAGTTTTTTGATTAAATTCTTTGATTTGAATATTTTTAATTGAATTCTCTTGGATTTAGTCTTACTCTATCTTACGGACTGACCTATTTCACAGGACGATGATGACAAGTATTCCCTTAAGAAATCACACCCGTCCCCGTTGATGGTCTTCTCTTTTGCTTGGCAATCGGAAGATGTTTTCTTTCATATTTTCATACGACTCTTGATGGCCCATTCTTGCCCAGACAACTGGGTGGCCTTTTTTACATGTGATTATGCATGATAGAACTTAGGAATGTTTCGCGTTTTCTGAGTCCAGCCTTCAACTCCTTTTACATATTTTTTGGGCCTTAAATGTTCGATCCAATTTTAAATTTTTCAGTTTGAGCGTTGCTTTTTCGGCTATAGCTCTTTCTTTTCACTCCGTATCCTTAAAGCGGTAATTGGGCCTCGGCCCTTTTATTTAAGCTTTGTAGCAATAGAATTGGGATCTGCCCTCATTGCACGCCAAAAAAAAAAAAAAAAAAAACAAATGTCATATATTGCATTTTATTCCCTTCAATTGTTTTTATAAATATGACTAAAAATCTTCATTTTGTATAACTTGTGAAATTTAATTTCCATTTAATAAAGGACTACTTGATTTGATTAATAGTGTGTTTAAAATATTTTAAATAAAAAGATTTTGTTATTTGATCTAATAAAAAAGAAATAAAAAATTAAAATTTTGATGAATTTTAAATTCTCTCTCTAGTTCATTTTTAATGAATTAAAAATTCATCATTTTTTTGGCCAAATTCAAAAATACATTACAAGCTAACCCTATTCTCATCGTCAGCCACTCTTTTTCATTGCTCGTTGCAATTGCTTTGCCTTTATCCCCTCACACTATTGCTGGTCACCTGTGAACGCTGTTGATAGCCCATCTCCCTCGGCAACTGATAGTCGTCTTTAGCTGCTGGATGCTTCTCGCCGCTGGATGCCAGCTATTGCTTGCCACTAGGCACCTCCCGCTGCCACCACTTCCTACACACCGCAAACATACACGCTTTATACAATACACATTTTACCTAAAATCAAACTAAAAAAATAATCAAATACATTTATTTTATATTTATCCAAACAACTTTAAATATTTTAATTACAAGCATTCTTTTATACTTTGTTTGAGTTGAATTTGCTTTTCTTTTTCAGCAAACTACATGCCATTCTTGTTTTATAAAAATGTTTGGAGTTTACATTAAAAATGGAAACCATTGGGCGGTTAATGAGCGAGAATATTATGCAGAACGAAGAAGGCAGAGGAGAATTCTTGACAAGTTAAAAATCAAAGAGAAACAATTGATGTTTTAAATGACAACCAAAGCTCTAAAGTACATGTTTGACTCAAATATTATAAAACAATAAATTAATGAGCATAAACGTTGTGATATTGTTCATATATAGATCAATTATCTTTATGAATTAATCCTCTAAAATAAATTCCATCAAGTAACTTGTGAGATCCTCATCATGAACATTACTTTCAAAGCAAAATAAATTAAAAAAAAAAGTTGAAGTGATTGATCAGTACAAGGTTGTATTATAGTTCTACAGCAAAATATAAAAAATAAAATAAAATAAATGAAAATAAAGGTTTAACTAAGTTGGATAGGTTCAAGTTACTCAACTTAATTCATTCAATTTTAAATCAGTAGGAACTCATCAAGTTTTGAAATGAACTTATCCCAAATAGGTGGCTACTGTCGATGAACTCAACATAAGCAAGCTAGTACAAAATATCAAGTCGGCTTTAGTGACTTTTCAACTGGCTTCATTTAGGGCGGCATTCTTACTTCTTATTAAAACAGCTTTTTAGTAAACAAAATTAATTTTTGTACTAAAAAGATGCTTTTTGAGCAGTAAGAAAGTCATTCCAAATGAAGCCTAAATCTCTACATATGTGAAGCTAGTGTTTGATTTTTCATCCCCTATTTACACCAAACCGATGACTTCTTATGAGTATGCTAGATGACTTTATCAAGTCACACATTTTAATTAGGCTTCATGACTTTGCTAATTTTGTTGTGAAAATATTAAAAGTATTGACCTCTACCGAAGTGGAAGATGAAAATTGTTACCCATACAATAAGGAGTCGACTTCAACAATATGTTAAGAAGAAAGGCAGGATGAGAAGTGGTAGTCATTGTTGATAAATATTTTCTCAATGTAAATTACTGGGACAAAGCTCAATATTTATCAGTTAGATTTGTAAAAAGGAAAGACAGATCCAACTGACAATGTTGCCTATTTCAAAATGGCTTTCAAATTATTGGACATTTTATGATACATTGAAGTGTAAATTGATCTTCACTAGCTTTAAGAAATCTCATTTATGGCGGTTCTCACATAATCCACTAGGAGTAATCGCATCATTCCGTAAGGCAAGAGGATGTTCATCACTTAGTTTTCTAGTGTATAAAGTCCATTGAAGAATTCAGGCTTTATTATGAATGAGACAGGATTGGGTGAATCTTTTAAGTGGTTTTTTTACCCAATTCTAGAATATGCTGGATATAAAGGATTTAGAGGTGGCTATAGCTCGAGCTGCTCTAAAAGAAGATCTACATGAGTGACCCTTCAAATATGCACTCACCTTATATTAACTACGGATTATGGCCAAGTTATAGAAACACTTCAATTGACATATACATGTAGAGGAGTATAAGAGTAAGACCAGTGTAGTTGTAGAAATGAAGAAAAGGAGAAGACTTTTCTATGAAGGAAATTTTGGTAATTTCTTAGCGATTGAGATGACATCACCTCAAGATTCATGCGGATGAAGGAATGTTTTTTAATGATAAGAAAAGAATTGCACATTCTTAGAAAGCTCATTTTTTTTAGTGACAAGTACAAAATTAAGTGCAGTAAGATGATCATCCTAATGAGAGATCGCTACTAACAAAATTCTGCAATTGCCCATAATAACACTAGTAAGAGTCTATATGGCCAAGCATAATGCGGTCATTTAAAATAAAGAATACTTTAAGAGACTAATGCCAATGAGGGTAGGAAGGCACCTCTGTCATTTTTCAGCATAATGCACCTATCATCCCAATCATTGAAGAGAGCTGACACTTCAGGAGCTTAGTGGAGGGCCTAGCTAATTAAAGATGAATTGTTAAAAGAGTTTATTCTTGATTTTGTAGGTAAAAAACTAGGTAAGGAATCCATGGAGGAAGCTTATAATGAATTAAATATGGCACAATAAATCCATATTATTAAGGTGGTTTCAACAATTCTTGAAGGTGTGGGAAAAGAGGCATCTCACCGAGCTAGTGTCAAATGATTGTGATTGGGAGAGATAAACTTGGTAAGTACCTAAGGGTACCTACTGCTGGAGTATTGCTTATCATTTTCACAAAAGGTGATTAATTTGTGAATGGTAATCCAAATAATGATGCAGTAGTAATCATAAAACTCATTAGTAATTATCATATTGGTAGTATATTGATTGACACTATGACTACAATGAATATAAAATTTTAAAGTATAAATGTGATGCTGAACTGTGGTGCTTCTATCCTAGCACCAACTTTTGACCCTTATTTTGGCTTTCTTGGGGAGTAAACGGAAATAGAAGGATGATTGCATTATCACTCACTTCAAGAGAAAGAGAAAAATAAATTAATGTAATGTTTGACTTTATCATAGTCTATGCACCAATTATATACAAAGACACCTTTGTCCAACCACTATTTTACACATTTAAAATAGCTTTATCTATATATCATGTCATCATAAAACAATAAAAGAAAATACTTATTATCGGTGGAATTTGGTCCTTTTTCGACGGATTCCTAAGTTTCTAGCAGCTTTCCGATGAAAATTTTTCTGTCGATAATAGCCGTATAGTAAGTAGAATTTAATGGTAGTTGACATGCGACGTGAATAAAATTATCAACTCCCTCATTAAATTCATCTTTCAATGATTTTCATCCTCGTAATAATCTATTATATATTAAATATTTCTCCTCTTAGTTAGTCATACGGATGTTGAATTAATAATCCTAAATTAAAGTAAATATATAAAAATTAATGAGTTTTGTTATGCATCTCCAAAGATATAAACTATAGAAAACAATTTATCATAATAAAAATGCATTTCTTAATATAACTATCTCTTTATATTCTCTCTTACACTTCCTCTCAGCCTTTTATGTCCCCCTCTATTGCAGTATCTCAACTTCTCTCCCTCCTTATCACTTTCTTTTTCTCTCCATCTTATCTCTCCCTCCATCCATCTCTCTCTCTCTCTCTCTCTCTCTCTCTCTCTCTCTCTCTCTCTCTCTCTCTCTCTCTCCCCCATAACTTTGTTTCATTACCTCACTCTTGCTCTCTCTTCAACACTCTCCTCTCCTCTCCTCTTTCTATGTGTCTCTCTCTTCTCACTCTATCTTCCATTATCTCTATTTCACATGCTCACAAACACACTCTCTCTCTCTTTCTATCTCTCTCTATAGTGCTCACTCACTTTCTTTCTCTCTATATTCGAACAATGATTTCAAAAAACTTACAACCTAAATGCCTTAAAGGCACAAAATCATAAGCATTGAATCGATCCTTTAATATATATTCAAAAATTTCTTAAACAAAATGTAAATCCTAAGAAATTTGGCGATGTATCAAAATAAATGAACATAAAGCTCTTTATACATGAAACTCTAAACCCTAAAACTAGATTTATTAAGTTATAGAATATTGAGTGAAAAAATCTCTCTAAAATGGGCATAAAAGATTTTCTAACAATTCAAATTCCACAAAAAAATGAAAAGGAGTGAAGAGGATAAGTTTTACCTGAAAAATCTTAAAGAAATGGAGAGAAAAGAGCAAAAAATGACCTGGATCAGTGGTTGGTGGTGTAGTAGTCGTCGGATTTGCCTCTAGCAGAAATGCATTAAAATGAGGAAAAGGGACGAGTTGGGGAGAAATAGGGCTTTTTCTGGCAGACTTTTTGGTAGAAAGTTCGTCCAAAAAAGTTCACTTAAAACTGGTGGGGAAATTGACAAAAAATACGATGGGTCTAGAGGATACAGACAAAAGTTTTGGTGGTCCAAAGCATCTAGAAATTTTGGTGGATTAACCGCTTGAAAAAATTGGTAGTTAATCCTCTGGTATCCCGTGATTTTTCTGCAGTGAAATTTCTAGTAGGAGCTCATGTAGTGACTTGATACAATCAAGGGCCTGATATTTAAAAGTAATGGAAAGTATACAAGAAGCAATTCTCTAATTAGATAGTCAAAGAGGATTTGGATTAGTGAAAGTTAATTTAATTAAAGATGTGAAAATTGCTTAAAGAGATCAAAATTGACACTTTGATTAAGCACTGTATTTGAAGAAGAAATAAGAGGTGCGTTGATGACAACTCTAGGGAGAATATTGATTATTTAACTTGGCCGATTGATGAGATGTTGGTAGCCAACATAAATGTACCTTCTCGAAAGATAAAAATCATTAATCGGGCAAGGATGATAAAATAAAAGATAATTCAAAACACAATAATGTTAGTTGAACTAATTTGTACTGAAGTTAAAAAACACCATGAGGCTAGACTCATTATAGAAGTTTGATATGCATACCCAATATTCAATGTTGTAATGGCATTAAAGTTGAATGACAAGTTATAAATGCACATTACCTTTATGAATATGAATTTGTTCTTGTAGCAAATCTGGATTCAAGGATTAAAATTTTGATGATAATAAACATTTCTATTTCTATTTAATTGCCTAATCTTTCAGGTCCACAAGATCAAGTGCAATTCAAGTCAGCTCAAGATCGGGTGTGTCTGTGTTCAAATATAATTTTCTCCCTTTCTTGAGTCAAATATAATGTAATGGACCCCCAAGTTAAGTAACCTTGCACACACATACTCAGGGAAAATTTTTAATGAGTTAGAGTTCCTGATCTGTTTTGATCATATCATCCTGGACGATCGTAGTATCATCCTAGATGATCCATTAAAATAGGAACTCCAATTAGGGCAGTCATGTTAAGTTGGTCTGATTAAGCAGATCATCCTGGACGATCCTTTTATCATTCGGGACGATATACTCAAATTAAAACATCTCAGTTGTCAGACATATTTAGTCAAATTTTCATTTTAGGATTTCTTTCTAATCATACAGGATGATATATATATCATCCTAGAAGATTCATTACAATCATGCCTAAATTAGTCAGGTGATTAAGGAAAGTAATTAAGAACTAATTAATCAATCACATCATCCTGGATGATCGAACACATTATCTTAGATGATCAGATAAAAATCCTCATCGTCCAATATAACTTTTTGGGATGACGATGTGCTAGATGATATGAACGTATTTGTACTAATCGTATAGGACGATAAACTTATCTTCCTGAACGATCGGTTATATTAAAATCATCCAACATAGTTGTCCTGGATGACCCGACCAATGTGCTAGATGATATTGGTCATTTTTAAACTAATTGTACAGGACGGTAGGCATATCATCCTTGACGATCAAGTAATTTTCTACAGATTGTCTAGACTTTTCTCTTGGATGTCCCGAACTATATTCTGGATGATATTCTTGATTTAGAACTAATCACCTAGGATGATCGCAGGATCGTCCCGAACGATCAGAATAAACCATGTCTTCTAATCATCTAGAAGAACTAGATCGTCCAAGCTAAAAGGGGTTGATTTAGACTGATCGTACAGGATAATCATAGGATCATCTTGGATGATCTTTAACGGTAAGTTAAAATTTAAGGCAATTTTTTAGCCTTTTTATTTAAGCTTTTTTGTTTCTTAATGAAAAGACTTTTTACTTCTATCCTCACCTGAGAGAGTCTTGAGAGGGAGAGGGAGAGCTTGGGAGAGAGAGAGGATCTTGTGAGGGGAAGTTTATGAGGTGTTCACAAAGGTTACTCCAAGCAAGAATTCAAGTCATCTTCTCCATTCGTCGTCTCTTATTCCTTGGTGGCTATGTGGGAAGGATCGTCAGAAAATAGATCGAGGTTCTCTGCCTGCTTCAGGAGGAAGTAAAAGGAGGTAAGATTCTCTACCTGCTTTAGGAGGAAGCAAAAGGAGTTTGGGTTCTTTGCCTGCTTCAGGAGGAAGTAAAAGGAGTTTAGGTTCTCTGTCTCACCGGGTTCGGTGAAAAAGAGTTTTTATAAAGGCTTCTCTGCCTTACTATGGGAGCAAAAGGAGAGTCACTGAGTTTTGGTGCATTACTTGGAGGGGAGGCTCTAGGGAGTGGATGTAGGTCAAGTTGATCGAACCACTATAAAATTTGGTATGTTCATTCTTTTACTATTCTGCTTTTTAATTTCTAGACTTTACTTTCTTGTAGATGATTATGTGATTAACATTACTATTTTAGTTGATTAATCATCTTCACATCAACGTGCTATTGTATTTATTTTAAAACATTCAAAAAGGATTTCAAAATTATTTTTGCTTAAAATTTTTAAAACTATCAATTCACCCCCTATTGGTTAGCCTCGAGCTAGTTCATAAGGGCTTAAAATCCCTAATAAACTTTCAAGTGGTATCAAAGTGAGATTAAAAAAATTAGGTTTTAGAAAACTTTTGAATTTTGATCTATGGCTAACTTTGATAACCAGAACATGGGAGAAGGGTATTCCATTACTCGACCACCCTTATTTGATAATATACCTTTTAATTTTTAAAAAACTCACATGTCCACCTTTTTACAATCGATCGATTATCACATGTGAATGCTTATTAAAGATAGTTATGATGCACCCTACAAACTTGTTGATGGTATTAAAATTGAACTTCCTTTTACTAAGTGGACTCATGATGATAGGGACTTAGCACAACTTAATACAAATATTTAAATTTCTTTTTCTGTGCACTGAAATCTAAAGATTAGCGTGTGTGTCTGTATAACTGGTAAAGAAATCTGGGATAAATTATGTATCACTTATGAAGACACAACTGAAATTAAGTAATCTATGTTAAATATCTTACTTCACGTACAAACTCTTTTGCATGAAACCTAGTGAGTCAATATATGATATGCATACTTGGTTTACACAAATTGTTACCTCCCTGCATGCCTTAGGAAGAGAACTCACTAACTATGAGAAAGTTAATAAAAATTTGAGATGTTTGCCTTCTTCCTATGATGCCATGATAACTGTGATCATTGAACCCAAGGATTTGAACACTTATTCTATTGATAACTTACTTGGATCACTCATTGCTTATGAGTAAGGAGTGAACCAAAGACAACTTGATGCAAGTGAGAAAAAGATGGAAAAAACTGTGGCTCTAAAGGCTAATGATACGGAGACTGATTCTTTTGGTTCTGAAAGTGATGATGTTGCCTTAATCACTAGGAAATTTAAAAGCTTTCTAAGAAAGAGACAAAAGCACCATCAGAAATGGAACAAAGGTAAGAATAACAAAAATTCTAAAGATTCTTCTGATATGGTTTGCTTTAAATATATGAAGCTAGTACATTTAAAAGTTGATTGTCCTAGACTTAAAGCTCACCCAAGTAAGGAGAAGGGTGAGGAGAAGCCCAAGTTAATGAAGGATAATAAACGAATTCAAAAGGCTTTCTAGGCAGATTCTGCATCTGACTCCTCTGAGACTGAAGTTGAACAGGAGACTACAAACTTATATTTGATGGCGGATGAACATCCTAGTTATTCTGACCAAGAAGAGATATGCGAACTAACCTACGATCAATTACTTGATGTTTTTGAGAAAATCCATTCATCATATAAGAAACTTAAGAAATTACATGCTGGCCTGAAATTAGAATTCTTGAACGTGCAAAAAGAGCATGATATTTTGCTTAAAAATTAATCTACACTTAAGAGCAGTCACACATCATTACTTGATGAATTTGATGAGTTAAATAAAAAGTATTCTGATTTAATTATTGAGCATTATTCATTGAAAGCATCACATGGTGAACAAGAAATTACATTCATGGAATTAGAAACTCATCCACTCGATGTAGAGAGTAGGGAGCATGCATTAAGAGTGGAACATTTAATTCTTGATAGTTCAAATAAATTTTTTGATGCTGAATTAACTGCTCTTATAAAAAATAAATAACCTACATCACTTGATAAATTTCATACATAATCATCAAAGCATGCATCATCTAAATCTAGGAAGAGGCACTATAACCCATGTAGATTAGTTAACCCTTTTCTGGCATTAGATGTTTCACTTGTGGCATGTTATGATATATCTCTCACACTTGCATTGTTCACCATAGTACACATTAGGTTAGGAGGCCCAAATTACATGATTCATAATGTAACACGCATGTATTGTATTCTTCTTTCCATAAGAAGGAACCCAAACTTATTTGGGTTCCTAAATCTGACATTTGATAATTTTGTAAGTGTGTTCTCACACAAGATCTCATGAGAGCATGTGGTACCTGGACAGTGGATGTTCAAGGCATATGATTAGAGATGCAAATCAATTCATTTCGCTGGAGGCCAGGGCTGGAGGTAAGGTCACTCTTGGAGACAACACCACCTGAAAAGTGGTAGGTACAGGCATCATCGGAAACTCCAAGAACCTTTTAGCTAAAAATATTTTATATGTAGATGGTTGAAGAGAGTTTGTAAAGGCTTCTCCGCCTTGCTATGGGGGATAAAGGAGAGTCACTTGAGTATAGTGCAATACCTAGAGAAGGAGTCTCTAAGGAGTGGATGTAGGTCGTGTTTGACCTAACCAATATAAATTCTGGTGTTCACAGTTCTTATTTTATTTTCTGCTTTGTACTGTATTTTTCTGTGGTTGACAAGTACAGAATTTTCACACTGATTATACTGTACGAATTGGATCAAACTGTATGATATATTCTAGTTTCTTATAAAAGGTTTTCAAAACTTCCAATAGTTTTTAAAAGTATCAATTCACCCCCCTCTTGGTTAGCCTAGGGACATAATTAGTAGGTCTAACAACCTATTCGCACTTTCATAAGCAAGCACAAACAAGTGCAAGAATACGGGAACACATCATCAAAAAATTCTTAGAAAATATCAGATCCAAAAAAAAAATTGATAAGATGCATGTGCATGCTCACCTCGTAGGAACTCGGCCAACTTCTTGGTTTGCAAGAAAATATATTTAGATATATTTGTGTCTAAAAATAGTGAGTGTGAATTATTTCCTACCAGCATCATCATGAGCTAAAATGAAACAATTATACAAAGCATTTGATGTTATTTCAGAATGCATTTCAAACTATAAGAACCATGCATACTTTTATGTTTCTATGCTAAAAAAGACACTTTCAAAGTTACTTTTTTAAATCAATTTATGTTACATATAGCATAAGAACAATATACTTTTACAGAAAATTTAAAAATCTGCATCTATTCAATAAGTTTCTGAAATGAACAAACACAATCGAGGATCATTTGGTTGTTTATTGCTAATAAATGTATCATAAAAAAATAATAAATGTATTAGGAACCATATGCCTAAAGTGTGTTAACAAAGCAAAATTAATCCTATTACTACATCATTCTATGGCATAGTCCGTCACTTTCAGGATATTCCAAAAGCCCGATTCAAGAACTTGCATAAGTCTAAATTGAACACAAGAGAAAAATATTTCTGCAAGAATATAAGAAAATAAACTTTACAAGGTGAATCAAACATGGAACTAAAAATAATTAAGAAACTCAAAGGAATAAGAAAATAAACTCAAATGATTTGAAAGCAGCGAATCGAACCGCACCAGCACCTTCTTAAATGAAACTGGAGAAGGGGAAAATAATAATAAAATTACCTTTGGCTACAGGCGATGATGTAGTGGTAATCGACAGTCAGCAGTCGGCACCTATTGCTCAAGAAAATAAGAAATCAAAGAGAACTTATGAATTTACAGTAGATAAGATGAAATGAGATTCGTGGAGAGGCAATCGGTGTAACATTACCAATTGCTCAAGAAAATAAGAAACCTAAGAGGGCTTTACAATCAATAATAGAGAAGAGAAATCGAAGAGAGACAGTATTTGAGATAACCTGAGTGCGAGAAACCGCCATAGGCGAGTTTGCGGGAGTGTCCGAATAATTTTGAGGGAGGGAACCCATATCAATGCACACGAAGGAGAAAATATGGAGTGGTGGCCGCTATATGGCGAGTTGGTCAGGGAAATTTTTAACACTAAGCATGATTAGAAGCCTAATTAGCCAATTAAGCATCATAATTTTGAAATTTAAAAATAGGCATAATTTCCTGTTGTAACAACGATTAAGGATTCTGGCATAAATTGCCCATGAACTGGGTGATTTACTTAAAGATGTAAATCGCCCATCTAAGGGGAAATTTTGGCCTTATAAAAAGATCAATCGAAGCCTTAGCTCCCCATTTGCCGATCGCATGTCTGCTTCTCCGAAGAACTGTCGCAAACCGTCGGATTTTACCATTTAAGGTAAGTGTATTTTATGTGTTTTTGCTTAAAATTTTTAACTTTTTAAATTCCTTTCTTGAAAAGAAGTTAGAGTAAGGTTGAAAAAAGAGAATGAACCGTGTAAATTTGTAGAAAGAATTGGTTTTCGGTGCTCAATGTATTATGTGTGTTTTTTAAAAATATTTGGATAAATCATGAGAAATGCCAAATATTTAAGATTTTTATGCCTTTTTTAAGCTTGTTAATGCTCAATCATTTGTTTGTGAAATAATTATGGCTTTTTATAGTTTCCTATATTTTTCTTTCAGCTAGTAAATATAAATGAGGGTCATGTTCTCAAAGTTTAGGGAGGGTATTGTCTAGCATTCGCATTGATCTTACAGAATATAGTAGCATTTATTTTAATATAATTATTCTTTAATTATGTTGAAACATATGTTGATAATTAAATCTTTCATTATTTGTAATAATAAATATTCCTTATTTTTAAATAATTATTTTCATGTAATTTTTAATATTTATAGTAAATATAAACGAATAAAAAATAATCCAAAGTTTTCATTGAGAAAATAGTAGATTTGTTAAATTTCTGTGGGATTATAAAGAAAGATTAATATTACTATTCATAACAATTATATTTTCGTGAGTTAATGATAATATTAACAAAGAAAATATTAATAATTTAAATTTTTATGACTTTGATGATTGTGTCGATGAAATAAATATTTCCTTTCAAATATATTGTAAATGTAAGTATTGAAAATGAGTTCATGACCACCATCTTTTATGTTGTTATATGACGGAGTGTTATCCTTAGATTGTAATTTTTCATCAACATATATTGGTGGTAAATGTCGGCCCCTACAAGTTCCATTCTGCTCAACTTTGAAGCAGTTGAAGGATCGGGTTCTTAAGGCACTGAAGTTCGATCCATCAAAGTACGCGGTGACCCTTGTGGGTCGTTTTCCAGTGGTTAACCAATTCATGGCCTCGAAGCTTAAGGATGAAGAAGGTTGTGAATTTGCATTATCATTAGCTGCTTCTGATGTTTTGATTTTGTATGTGGAGGTTGAGGAAATTCCTAATGAAATTAATTTGGATGAAGATTTGTCAGCTCAAATTCATAATTCAGTCATACTAGATCATGTACATGAGATGCATGATTCTGCGGAGATGGCCTTAGCAATCCCAAATGCACATCTAGGGTATGTCAGTTGTGAAGGAAATGATTATTTTTTTTGAAGTTAAATCTTATTTATCGCTATCTAATATTATGTAAGTATAAATCTAGATATACACCAATCGCATATCAAGAGAATTTGGCTGGCTCTTCCACACAATCTTAGCCTACTTGTGATTTTGAAGTCGAAGATATTAGATTATCTGATCCTATACTCAATGATGAAGGATATGAGACAATGAGCAGTGGTTCAAGTAATGACAGGGATGCAGAGTTTGATGATATCCTCGATGGTCATGCTGTCACGAATCTTAGTGTTTAGCCAAATACTAATGATATCATTCATGAGTACTATAGATGGATTGGAAATATAGAAGAGGGCATGACATCTAATAATGAATATGCTAAGATTTTGAAGACTACACGTCAGTGGAATGTGGAGGATGCACCTGATTGTAGTAATGTTTTTAGCATTAATGATGATGAATTTATCATTCTGACTGAATTGGTAGAGCATATGTGTTTTCGCAAAAAATCTGAACTACAATTTGCCTTGTACGATTGGACAATTATAAATAATGTTCAATTTGTCATTGTGGCTTCAAACAAATAAAAATTCACAGTTTCTTGTATATAACATGATAATCTGCCGGTGAAGTGTCCATGGTGTTTACACGCTAGCCTGAGCAAGCGATTGGGAGGGGTATAGAAGATAGCAACGATAAAAGGTCTACATACGTGCACAAATCCTATTCTTCAAGCAGGTCACAGGCAATATAATTCTTAGTTTGTTAGCTTCTTTATTATTCCAACTATAAGAAAATAAATGGATATTAAACCTAGAGAAATTATTGGAAGAGTTGAGGTGAAGTTTAACATTAAAGTTTCATACATGAAAGTATGGGATGCACGATGGAAGGCTATTAAGGTAGTGTTTGGCAGTTGGGAAGAGTCTTACCGATCACTAAAATTGTTCATGGAAGGTATTGTTCAAGTTATGCCTGGAACTATGTACAAAATTCAATCATCTAGTTCACATAGATTTCAAAGGTTATTTTGGGCTTTAGGGCCATCTATCACTTGTTGGAGGTTTTGTCAGCCCATCCTCAGCCTAGATGGTACTTTCCTATTGGGTAAGTATAGGGGTACATTACTCATAGCTATTGGGCTTGATGTGAATAATGGCATTTTCCCACTAGCCTTTAGAATTATATAGACAGAGTGCAATGATTCTTGGATATGGTTTCTTACCATGATTCATGATTTTCTCCCTTCTGTTGCTACCAGAAGTAATCTATATATCATATCTAACCAGCATCCTGGGTTGGTACGTGGATGTAGGGAAATATTCCCAGGTGCAGCGCACCGTCACTGTCTTAGGCACTTACGCAAAAACTTTAAGAAGCTGTTCAACAAATGAGAGTAACTAATGTGGAGTTTCTCTGCCAGAAGATGTACATAGTCGGTATTACCGATGATATAGAAATATTCAATCAGAACATGTTAGATTTAATAAGAATAAAGCCTAAACTTCATCAATGGTTAGTCGAAAGGGATGTTTCTAAGTGGACCTTAATATTTGATGGTGGTTTCCGATACGGAGTAACGACAACTAACGCATCAGAAGCTTTTAATGGCATATTAAAGAGAGCATGTGGGTTGCCAGTGTAAGCTCTCATTACTGCCATATATTATAATGTTGTTTGCATGTTTGTCCGACAACTCGAGAATATTACTACTGAAGAACACCAAAATAATAACATTTTCTCCCCATGAGTCCAGGCTATATTATGAAAAATTAAAATAGATGCAAGAAGAATACCGAAGCCAACGTGAATTAATATGCATGAGTTCCAAGTATTTGATATGTCATCAAGATCATACCACCTGGATGTTACACAGGGTGCTAATAGTTTGTGTAGTTATGGAAGGACTATTATTTATCACATGCCATGTGCCCATGTAATAAGTTCAACTGCATCAATCAGGATAAGTCCTCTGGATTATGTTTCAGAGTACTACACAATGAATAACTTTAAGATGACTTATGTGGATGAATTTCACACAATACCAGATAAGGCATAATGGCTCAATCATGATCCTGCTTCTGGTCTGTTCCCCTTGAACCCTCCAAACTTTAGAAGGAGATCTGGAAGGCCAAAGACTAATCGATGCAGAAACACAATGGATGAACCAAGGCTTCAAAGTAGCAGGGTATGTAGTTATTGTCATATTGTTTGGCATAATAGAATAACCTGTCCAACACGCCATGCAAAGCATTCCTGAAAGTATTGATCCAAAAATTTATCTTCGTATGAGTTGTGTGCATTGGTGTGCAAGTTATGTAAGATTACATTGCTTTTTCCTTTATGTTTGGTGTTGCATAAAATAGAACTTTGTATTATAGTTCAAGTTATGTAGTATGTACCTATTTGTATGTGCAAGTTTTCTTTGGTGTTGCAACAAATATAACATTGTATCATAGCACAAGTTATTTACTATTTACTTATAATTTTATGTATAAAATGCGATGTTAATATACGTTTGAGTAAAGATTTGTAAAAATGAGCTAATTAAATACCCTAAACTTATAGAGATAACTTATGATGGAGGGTTCTATTTTAGTCATAGTAGGAGTAAATCATATAAAATTTTTAATGAGATTATTATATATTTTAGCTTGATTTTCGTTCATATCAAATTTGAAAAATAATTTAATATCATTAAGTACTCGTAATGTTGCAGAATATAAATTCTTTAGAAAATTTATTTTGATGATTGTAAAAGTGTTATGCAAAAATATAATTTATGTCATGTGGAAGCTGCAAAAGGATAGATGAACTTTACTTAACATGCTAAATTTAGATTAAAGTTACATATCTAAATTTAGATTAAAGTTCCCTCACTACGTGGTTCACACAAAGTGGCCCATCCAAATGAGGTATGAAATTTTTTAATATGTCTATGATGTTCGTTTAGTGATTCATTTAATGTTACTAATGCCTTTCAATCCTGCTAACATGTAGGGAACTATTTTGGAAGCTGCCTCGCATCTTCTCATGGTTCATGAGTGGCCAATAAATTGTCCTAGATTTATGGAAGGGCTTCAAATATTAGGATTGGACTGTGTTAGTCAGCTATGATACATCAGGATGGATCAAAACCTTCTAACAGCTTTGGTTGAGTGCTGGTCACCTCAGACAAACTCATTTTACTTACTTGTAGGTGAGATGAGTATTACATTACAGGATGTTGATCTGATATTGGGGGTTCACATTGATGGGCCAGCTTTGGTTGGTAACTGTGTTGTCGGCCCTGGTAGACCAATGGCTTAGTTGGCTAGACTGTTGTGATGATATGCTAGGACAGCACCCTCAGCGAGATATTGTGTATCATGATCCATTCAACCCACGAGTCTCTTCAAAGTTAAGGATGGGACAGGCACAAGCTCAGACTTGCTTACCTTTGAGATGGCTACGTTGGACCTTTTATAGGGATTCATATTTGGACTTGAACGAGCTAGATTTTTGGTGGCATGTTCATGCGTACATTCTCTTTTTGATAGGAACTTACCTTCTCCCAGAAACCTCAGGTTGTGGGATCCATTTAAGGTACTTACCGTTATTGGAGGACTTGGGTTTGTTCAGCACTTACTCTTTAGGGGCAGCAGTACTAGCGCACATGTACAAAGAACTTGCAGAGGCGACCAAGCCTAAGATGGAAAATATTGCAGGCTGTATACATTTGCTCCAAATTTGGTGTTGGGAGCGACTTCATGTTGGACGTCCTGCACTTCATGTACCACATCATGTCAGCTTGGACGGTCTTTCTGTTGGCTACAGGTACTCTAAATAATATGCTAAAAAATTCCAATGTATATAATTTTTTATTCTCAACAAAACATTATGAAATAATATTTTTTATGTAGGTGGAACTAGGAATTTATACGGCAACTCCCAGCAAGTAGCCTCAAAAGTTATAGAGATGAGCTAGATGGCCTGTTGGATAGTCAGGTTTGCATTGATATTAGTAATATAGAAGTTTTATCTCTTAAATTATAATAGTTTCAACTTACAAAATAAGAATATGTTTGGTTTGTTAGGTCACCTGGGAGCCTTACACACTAAAAGTTTGTTCTTAAGTTGCTGATATATGCCTTTCAGGACAAGCAATTTGGTTAGCTCGTGTGCCTCTTATTTTTGGTCTCGGGTGGAGTGGCACCTTCCAGATAGAGTTGTTTGACAGTTTGGGCTTACTCCTACTACGGATGTTTAACCTATGGAGATCAAATTTGCACTAGTAGATGGGTGTGGTAAAGGTGATACAGATTGGATGGTGTACCACCTACCTTATATAGGACTGTGGGAGGATAGGCGAGCATATGTTGTTGAAGGAATGACTGCTGGACCTGATATTGAGTACTTCATTCATGATTAACTACACTGGTTCAGGTCCTTCTTTACCCCATAGAGGACATAGGAGACGTTAGTTGATTTTATGTTTTTATTATATCTTATGTAGACTTTTGCTGATGTTTATCTATCTAGTGATGATTGACTATGAGTTTACTTACTTTTCCTTTAGCTAATTTAGTTTCTAGTTTCCTTATTAAATGATAATTAAAATAAAATTAAATTTACTAAAAATATAAGGAAAATACATCAAATAACAGAAATGAATATTATATCATTCTCAACACTTATCTTACAGGAAAATACCGACTCAATAATATACTTAAACATTAACAACGACATTAAATTAATCAAAGTAATACATTACACACGAACACAACACACTCAAACACACGTGCAAATTATTTAACTAAGACACTAAAGGTGGACATAGCTTTCTTATTTCCTATTCAACATATGTAAACATGATTGTAGTTGTGTTTGAGTTGGACAACATTTCTGATGGAACTTGAACTCATACTGAAGGTCTTGCCAGTCATCAACATTGAAGAACTCTCTATGCTTCCCATCAGGTAATACCTCATTCATCTGCTCTTTATAGAATTGCATAATAAACTTGTCGGACCTCGAAGACCAATCACTATATAAAATTACATGCTCATGATCAAGGTCACTACAGTCAATATCTGGCGGGGAATGTCCGCCATCTCTGTGGAGTTTCATCTTATGGTACCTCATTTGTAAAAAATGAGGGCTTACATGGTGACCATTCACTTCATGGAACCTAATTTGAAGAGATTTCCAACTGGCAGCATTTATGAAATCTCTAGTCTTAAAAAGTTTTACCATAATCAACTCAAAGTGCATATCCCAGAGGCAATCATTCTAATCTTCTGACCATTCATGTATGCAACACCTAAATATCTCATTTTTATTAGCCTTCTGCTCTTACGGACTGTCACCGGTGCGTGCTATGCAAGCATGCATTTTTTGACTTGCACCATCGAACATTTCTTTGTTGGGGACACCTTTAAATTTCTCTATACATGGCTAAAAAATTTTGAATAACCCGAACAATAGCTCAACCACTATAATACATGAGTCTACCATTCACACTTTAAATATCTTACATCAAAGATATAAAATAAACACTAGCAGCCAAAAATTATAATACAACTTTAATTGACTAATCAACTTTACAGGTCAAATGATGTGATGTGCTATTGCAAGTTTAATGAATTATCATTTCAAAAGGATTCTGACATTATCAAGATCCTATGCTCTCACAGATACTTATAAAATGAGGATTCCAATACCACAATAATTTGTAATTTTGAAATAACTTAAATAAAATATTTTCTTTATAACTTCTATCAATGCATTAATTAGTAATTATTAATCCCTTAGTTATTAATTATGTCATGTAACCTAACCAAAAAACATATTTAAAAAATTCATTTAATTCTAATAGAAAATTCTTCATTTATCAGTCACTATAGACACACACTCAAAAAAAATAAAAAATACTTGAGTTTTTCAAAAAATTCTAAAATATTACATATTCTCATTTGCTTTTAATCTCAATTTAAAAAAAAAGGACAGGAAAATCGCCCATTTGATGGACGGTTTACCTATAAGATATAAATCGTCAATTAAATGGGCTAGTAAATCATCCATTAAATGGACGATTTATAAATCACCCAATTCACGGGGGATTTAGGCCAGAATTCTTTACAACAGGCGACTATGCCTATTTTTAAATTTCAAAATTACGATGCTTAATTGGAAAATTAGGCTTTTAATCCTGCTTAGTGTTAAAAATTGCCTAGTCGGTCGCTAAAGAGTAAAACCTAGGGCAGAGTGGAGTTGCAAAATCGAGAGCAGCCAAGTGCGTGACAGCGTGAGAGGTGAGATCGCGTAAGTATAGGTTTTGCTAAAGTGTTCAAATTTAAATAAGTAATTGTTAATTGTTAAGTATAGTTTTATTTAAATAAGTAATTATTAACATTTAAATAATTTATTAGATTTTCCATCTTAAAAATGTGAAGCGTAATTTGAATTTATTATTTTATTCATTAATTTGAATTCCAAAAATATCCTTACAATAAAAATTTGTTCTGAGGGTCGAACCCGGCGACCTGATTAAGCATCTCGAACCCTGCCAGGGGGCGCTTTCTCCTTGAACACCCGACATATCTTCAAAGCATACGCCGGTCAAGGATATGAACAAATAGGCAACTCCAACATATATTTTGTAAAAATTGAATAATGAATCAATTACATTATTTTGATTTTTTTTGCAAACAAATCATCCATACTTCAACCTAAATTTTTTTAACATTTAATTATCATTATATAAAATGTTTATGATATTTTAAAAATATATTATGTACACAAGTAAAAAGAATCATTAGTCATATAAAAAAATTCTCTAGACATTTAGCGGCAAAATTAGCAACCAATTTTTCTTTTTGGTCGCTAATATCAAGCTTCCTTATTATTTAGAGGCCTTACTTACTTTTGGTCGCTAAAGATATCTTTAGCGACCTTTTTTTTTTTGTCTCTATTTTTTTGGTCGCTATTGACCCATTTTCTTGTAGTGACATTCTTTTACTGTTCTGCTTTTTAATTTCTGCACTTTACTTTCTTGTGGATGATCATGTGATTAACATTATTATTTTGGTTGATTAATCATCTCCACATAATCGTGCTATTGCATTTGTTTTAAAACATTCGAAAAGGATTTCAAAATCATTTTTGCTTAAGAATTTTTAAAACTACCAAGTCACCGCCCCTCTTGGTTAGCCTCGGGCTAGTTCATAAGGGCTTAATATCCCTAACGAACTTTCAGTTCTATCCCAAACTTAACTATCCTTTATCATGCATTGATGTGTTATTTAACTATTTAATTGGCTAACGCCATAGTGAGCTTTTTGGATGATTTTTGGGGCATCATAGAATTAAAATGCATCTTATTGAATATAAGAAGATAACCTTAAGCATTGGTTATGGACTATGTTGTTAGAATGTAATGTCATTTGGTTTTAAAAATGTAAGTGCAACTTACCTAGAGATGGCTGTTGACCTCTGTAACCAAAATAAAAAAAGAGATAAAAAAATGTTCAAATCATTACCAATAGAGGCCATACCCGAACGAGTCATATCCGCTGCTTGCTATAGTCCATACCTCTGCAAAAATGGCACCGAAGACGTCTATTCGTGTATGCCTCGACCTCCTTCTCGTTCGCATTAATATAAGAAGATGAATAACCTCTCGCTTGCTTCTTCCATGTGAATCCACCTTGTGACATCTTTAGTCTTTCGAATCTTTCCCATAGCCAAACCTCCTCCATACAGACTCTCCGATCCATCTGAACTCCACACCCATTCCGATCTCTCGAAGGCTGAACTCCAGACATCCTGTCGTTGCTTCCTCCTGTCGATTTCTCCCACATATGCGTCCTTAATCGAGCATCAAGCACTGAACCCCATGATCCCTTCTCTGATCTCAACCTCCAAACTAAGCTTCCCCATCACTGATCCCTTGAGCGAATTGCTCTGACCTGACAAATACAGTCCAACATAACTCAATCACCCACTCTTCTACCAAAGCCTCCAACCTCTGACCCATTCCTTAAGTATGGGCCTGATCAAAGCCCTAACTTGCTGAAACTGAGATCTCCAGAAGCTCCAGCCACTAAACCCATGACCGACTTCCTTAGACCATGATCCTCACCTAGTTCGCAAGATCTTGTCTCACTATAATTCCTCCAAGCACCATGCCCAAGCTCCTGTGACCGACCCGTCTTACTCTTTCATCTTCTATGGACAATACTTCAGCCATCCAATGCTTATCTCCATCTCAAGCCACAAACCATGCTCTGCCCGAGCTTCTAACTGTAAATCTTAGCCGAACTTAGCACTACGTCCCTTCATAGCCTCATTTATAGGGAGCCCAAACTCCATTTCATAAGTCAATTACCAACTCCTCGTTGAAGCCTAAATCCTCTTATATCCAAGCTCCACAACCCTCATCTCCTGGTCAAATCTCTCATTCCCCGAGCTCAACTTAGTCAAGATAGTGGATTAAGGTAGAATTTTTTGTTCTATTTATTTATTATTATAATTGATTATTACTATAATTGTTATAATAATAATTAGTATTATTAGTATATTTAATGTATATATATATATATATATATATATATATATATATATATATATATATATATATATATATTGTATATGTATATATATTTAGTATATATATATAAGTTCAAGAAAAAGGAAAGAAAGTTAAAAAAAAAGAAAGAAAAGAAAAGAAAAAAAAGAAAAAGAAAAGGAAACATTTTGTCTCGATTTGTGTGCAACCCCATCATCACATCCAATCCCCGTGAAGGTATAAGTTCTAAATTCAAATCCAACATTCGGCGTTGGTGTCAAATTGAAAAACCACACATACACGCTTTTCTCTGGCGTGGTGGGAAGGAAACCCGGTGCGACACCTATGGTGAGCCGGGTAAGCCCTGTTCACGCTTTTCCTTAGCACGATAGGGATAAATATAAAAACTATATATTTTTAAAATAAGTACCGAAGACCTATAAATGCCTTTCTCTGGCATGGCGGGAGGCTCGATTTCCCATAGGTTCTCTTAAATGGGGGAGACACCTGGAGGCTGCTGAAAATTTTGATAAACAGGGGACTTGGACTTCGACTTGAACTAGATACAATGGACTTAATTGAACTAAAATTTAAAATTAATTTGAACTTAAGAAAATAATAATGGACTTAATGTGAACTTGAAAGAACTTGATCTCAAATAAATGAATAAACAAGGGTTCAAAATTCGAACTAAGTGGGACTTGAGCTTGAATAGTAGAATAGAGGACTTGAATCAAACTCAATTAAGAAGAACTTGATTTGGACTTAGACTTGAATTGAACTTGCACACCGAGTTGAATAAGACCATCGGGAATTGGATCTTAATCCAACAAACTTATAATCGCATCAATATAAATGTTAATTAATGATCTAAATTAGTTTTCATATAAAAAACTAGTGAATTTCAACATAATTTGCTTATAATTGATTCAAAATGATTGCGATAAATGTAATATATTTGCAAGCAAAGACCAAATGGAAGGTACAATGATATACATATGATTAACAAGGAGGGGACTCGAGGGACTTCACTTAAATAAATACAGAAGACTTGAAAATAAACAGAATAAGGAACTTAAACAAACATAAGATTTGGCTTGAACAATTTGAACATGAACTTGAGCTTTCAATTGAGCAAATGACTTGAGTTAAACTTGACTATAAGAGACTTAAATTTGAGTGGACAACAACGAACTGAGCCTCACACTTAATTATTTATAATCATACAAATAATGAGTGACGATCTAAAGAATTCAAATGAATGTCAATAGGCAACTGCGATAATAACTCATGACGACTAAAATTTCTCTATCTTACTCATAATGGGTGACTAATGTGAGCACACACTTTGATTACAAGTAATAATACAAGATTCTTGTCCTATCCATGAAAAATATTTGCATCGAGCATGATGGCGAATGAATGAAGACAATTGCAGCAAAGAACAAATGCATGAGATGCATGAAAAGTATAATCATGAAGGGTGTAGGTGCAATGCTCCAACAAGTAGTTCAATCCCAATATGTCAATTTCCTACAAGCAAGGAAAGCAGACATGATATGGGTCACTGATCAAATTGAGCTAAAAAAGTATTAAGTAATTGCAACTGGCATACGATCGACAAAACATAGTTATGAATAAATACACAAGACCCTTTTAAGTGATGATATCCAATATAAGATGGGTATGAAGAATCCCTCACAAATACTGATATGGGTTCTCAACAAATACAAAAGCGTGTTCCCAACTAATATGCATGAATTGCTAACCAGGATGAATTTGAGAAATTTGGAACAAATACAATAACCTCTACATAGACATTTTGAAATTGTGAACAAGTACAATGTACCCTTATAATTGACCACTGTATAATATCCTGTAAATACACCAATTCAGTGCAAGAAAATATAGAAGGGCTTCAACAAATGCAATATCTTATAATCAGCATCGAGCCATGGATGAATGCATCTACATGCCTATAAATAGCAGTAGCAGATATACTACAAAGGCAAGGGATTCTTTAGGAACATGTAATATCCCATTCACTAGCAAAGATCAAAGACCCTGAGCAAAAGTGTATAATAATCTACATGAAAAAAGCAATGAGTAGTGCATGACAGTCTACTTATATGAAATAGGAAAGTAACCATAGTGCTACGTAGTGCCACCAGATTTGCAACATCCCTATAAGTGGAAAGAAGGCATGCAAAAGCCCCCAAGTCAAATGCTGCACTCAAATGATAATTTCTTGCATAATTGAAGTATTCTAAAATGCCCCTACGTTGGCACTATAATCTGTATGCACATAAGTACATGAAAGGGCATGTGTAATACACCCACATGGGCCCTGGTAAGCATGTTATATATATACATGTGACGCCTAGGGATGCTGTGTGGGTTAGTAAATAAACCCTACATTGAGCCTGATCCTTCGATGCGGGTAAATAGAAGTCCACATGGCTCAAACCATTAAATATATGGTCATGAGGTCAACTGGGATATTTATTTTATATGTTCATATTAGGCCTTTAAGCCCTTCAATAAAGAAAATTGACTCATAAAGGCATAAAGCCTACGAAACCTAATTCCCTGTCGATTGCTCGACAAAGTCAATAAGGTTCATTCCATGAATGAAATTCCCCTTAAACACCCCGATGATGGCTGCGTTGAATGCAAAATATCAACCAGAAAGGATCAATTTCATATATTTTAAATTACACCCAAATACTCGTGAAAATCCAAATTTCTAAAAATCTCAAAATTTCAAGGTTGAAATATTTAAAATCAAAATAAACACCATCAAATGCCTAAAATGAGAATCCATCCACCCTCCATAATAGTTTATAAAGATGGACAAATTTTAAAATGTACCTCAGTTCATAAAGAGCTAATGTCTGGTTGAGAATATCACTAGGTTTCATTCTCAAAATAGTCTCTTGTTAGTAAGGATGTGATACATGTCCTCTAACTGATAGTTTTGCCACCAAATGGCACTATAGGTAAATAGTTATGACCTGGGGCCCTCTGAACCGAGTGGTTCTGTCAGTACATGGCACCGTAAGATAACAATTACAGCTAGAGCCATCACGTTTCTTAGTGGCATCAAATTCTTGAGATATGAATCAATAGGGTATAATAAATAGGGAACAAATCCCTCTGTTAGCTAAGGTGGATTCAATTTTGTCCCCTTAGATAAATATTCACCCCAGGTCTACGAGGTACCCTTAGATGAAGCAACCCATGGATGCCGATAAGGATCTTTATGTCAGGTTGGGTCGACTACCTCCTTTGACTATGTAAACTAGGGGCCACGATGGCCCGGGATGATGGAACCATGAGATCTTGATTGAGTCCATCATCCATTCCCCGACCATTCACTTTAAGTGCAAGATGGTGAAATTTCTAATTTTAGATATCAAATTTTTTAACCAAATGCCTATGCTACTACTATATACCAGATAACATGTATCTCTATGTATCTGATTGATGATAAGCCTTAATCGAAAGTTCTCCCTCATGACCAGGAGGGGTAATTAACTATAGGGGCTTGCTCCTATCGGAAACCAAAACGTAATTAAAAAATCCTTGCAAAATAAGGGTGAAATCTCTTAGTTGTGTCTTATTTACAAACCCATATGCTTTCCAAAATTTACCCCAGAAATTAATCTGTTAAAACTCCTTGAAAAGCAATGGGGGAGGCCGAGGCCGAATTTTCGAAGCCCATAGATTTCTGGCGACTCTGATGGGGTTTGGTTTCTCTTTCCATCTTTGGCTAATTATCTCAGCACTATAGTAGCAGCTTATCAATATGAGCCAAAATTTTGAATTTTCCAAAATGATCAATTAATGAATCAAGTTTCTTAATATTCTGAAATGATCATTCAACCAATCCATTGAGATAATACATTTGATAGGATTTTAAATTTATATTATTTTAATTACTTGCTAATATTATTTACTTTTATTTTTTATTCTGTGTAAGTCTCTATATTTTGAAAGTATGGGGTGATGTATCATATTCTAATTACTAACCCTTACCTTTCATTCATGTAGATGGATCTATAGAGTACTCCAATGACTGTCCAGCTAGGATGAGGTGCCAGAATACAACTAGAAAATACTATCATTGAGATTGTGAATGCTGGAGTTACCATCTAGTTTGATAGTCTCAACTTCCCTACCATCATTACAAGAACTACTGCCTTTCCTGAGAAGGGAGTGAATACTAAAAGGCCTGCAAGGAGTCTCCATCCTGCTGGAGCTTCTACTCATCGTGCTCATCTGCCAGCGCCATGAGTTGCTGCTGTTGAAAATTCTCACAAGAGGGCTTCTGTACTTGAATGACTATCACAGTCTGAGGCCCCAACCACCATGAGGATTATGAATGGTGGGAAAATCTCAGTGGTACTTGCCAGGGCCACTACACTGCATACTAGGTTTTTTACACCCGGGGAGAGTAATATTGAAGCTTCCTTATCTGGAGGAATACTGACAAGGAGATAGAGAAGAAAGATGAATGCTGAGCTCCGAGCTCAATAGCAATTAGTTCCTATCCACCCATCGAACCTTCCTGCTCTAGAGATTAAAGCCAATGTTTCCACCCAAAATAAGTTCACTGACTTGAGATTGGTCAAAAGAAATAGCTCTATTGGGGAGTTGAAGAAAACTTTTTGGGATCAATAGCTTGAAGTACCAGCCCCTTTAAAAAAGAAAGAGCTTGAAACTCTCTAAATTTGACCATATCGGGTACTAAAGACTGTAAGGGAGAAAGGCCTAAAGAAGAAAAAGTTTCCGCGGCCCTTGATAACTGAAGCTAGATGAACTCCAATAAGAGAACATTTGTCTACTATAATAGAGATAAAGGAAAGAAGATATGCCCCATCCGATGAACATCGGGGTGTGACACCCAAACTGTGTGTTCAGGAATCCACCGCTGAAAGGTCCTGGTGGAAAGGAAAGAAAATCTGGAGGCCATGGCCTTATAGAGAAGAATTGGAAGAAAGAAAAGAAAAATGATAAATATGGTGTGATATCCGGTGTAGCATCCCAGAGACCCGCCCCCCGCCCCGCTCTAGTAAATAACATTAGAAATGGGTCCAAAAGGAGGCCCATGATAATGCCCATTCTGACAGTCGACACGTTGGAGAATCCTCTAGGGGATCCCGTCTCTCACCGACCCCTCCAGAAGAAGAATCCAACTTTGATCGTAGCCCACAGATTGAAGAAATCTTCTTGTTGAATTAAGAACTGAAGATCTAGTAGCCCCACCGCTCGAAGATCTGAGTATTAGAAGAAGAAGGGGAAGAAGATATAGAGGAAAAAAAAGAATATGGTGATGAGGACACTATAGAAATTGGGGAGGTTTACATGGTAAGCCACATCTATGATGATAATGGTGGTGATAAAGATGATCAACCACTCAGATGGATATAATGATGCTGCTATTGAGCTATGTCTATTGCTAGTAGAAGTGGTCACTCTTCAAATGAAGAAAGGGAAGAAAAAGTTGAAGAAAATCCCTTTGTTGCCAAAAATATCATGCTCGCAAAAATGCGGCGATAGATGAGACATCAAGTGAGGGCTGAGGATAGAGAAATCTCCCAGTTGAATGAGAAAATGACAGAGATGATGACCTAAATGATGGTAATAATGCAGATGATACAGAGAAATGTTGCCTCTGGTCCCATGCCCGATCCTCCGGCTGATCCTCCAAATCTTTAAATACCTAAAGTTTTGGGAGTACGAGGTACTCCTGGGGTCGGTAATGAAGTCATCAACACTACACGTTAACCCACCCCACAAAATATTACAAGTACCTCCGAACCTGTGTCTGCTGCACTATTGAAAGGAATTATTACCGAGAAGATCAAGACTATCATAGTCGTTGACCAAGCGAAGAAATTAGTGGGCAAAGCTCACCCGTATCCCATAGAATACGATCAACTGTCATACTCAAAAGGGTACTCTATCCTAAATTTTACCATATTTAATTGAAATAATAACCCTAGGTAGCAATTGGCATAATTCAATGCCACAAATAGGAATACAGGCGGAAATGATGCTCTACTCTTCAGATAATTCATTAGCAATTTGACGGCAACTACTTTCGAATGGTATGCCAAACTACCAAATGACTCTGTGAAGATATTCATAGAGTTATAATTTATATTCATGAAGAGATATGCCAGTGCAACTGAGAAGATAATAATCGCTGACCTTGCTCTCGATAAGAGGAGAAGGAATGAGTTAGTATCAAAATATATCACTCACTTGTGAAATCTGAGCATGAAATATGAACAACAGCTCAAGGAATAATATGCCATACAAACTCTGATGGGAAACATTGATGACAAGACGTAACCATTTTTATGTATGTCTACCATCACCACATTTCAAGACCTACTGGACAGAGTGGCCATGTTTGAGAAACTGAACTTATCCAGATTAGAAAACCATTCTGATAATTCAAAGAAGGCTAAAGCCTTGGGTGCTAAAAGCGGTGAGGTTGACTCTATATTTTCTCCAGAGTTGATAAAGAAAAATAAGTGATTTATAATATAGACAGAGGCAAGCCACCGATGCGATAAGAAGAAAAGCCTATGTAAGTCTACAAACCTAACCCCCAATTGAAGTTGATACTTGGGGGGAATGATATATTACGAATCTGTTTGATTGAAAAATATAGGTTTTGAAAAAGTGTTTAATTTTCTTTGGGAAAGTTAAATTTTTGGAATTTAAATTTTATAATTGAACACTTATTATGAATAATATATCACCTCGAAAGGTGAACATATCGTTCTGTAATAGGTTCAGATTACAAATTTTTGAATTTATCTAATTATTATAATCAAACTCAAGGAGAAATAATATATGATCCTGAAGGATCAAAATAATATTTAATCCATTGTTCGACTACAATAATTGAGATAAGAGATCATTAATTTCATATTTAAAGTTATGATTGTAATTGATATATCTATCCAGAGAAAGAAGATATCAATTAATATCGATAGTTCAAATATGATGATAATGATCGTAAAGTTTGAATTTCCCAAAGATAATTAATTGAAGGTTTTGAAAACTTGATTTTGAAATCTGGTCTGGGTTTCTAAATCTCCTACGAGCGCAAGCCCTCGTAGTTAATTATATCATAGGAAACCAAAAAATTTCCTACGAATACTCTCGATTAAAATTGCGATACGAACTTTATTTAAGATTTTCAAAGCTTGATATCAAGGAAGGTTAAGGGACTAAAAATTCAACAGGGATTGGTTCAATGTTGAACACTTATTTCTGGAGTCAAAGGAGGAAGGGTAGGAGGTGTTTTGAGATTCTGAATTACTTCAGAAACACCCCAACCTATCCTAAGTGCTGGGCTTGAATTAGATTTTAAGTGATTTTTAATGTTTGAATGATCAATTTTATTAGAAAGTGGGATTTAGATTCCCGGAAGATTGAGGTCTTAGAATTGAACATCTGCCTCAGAACCCAAGTTTAAAATTGGGTACTGAAAATTAGTGACCCAAAACCTAGCTAATGCAATGCAATCCTGGACTTACCCCGGCCTGGATTGGGGAGCCAGCTAAACTACCTAAACGCTTCAAAACCATGAGTCAAAGTCTTTATGAAAGAGTGGTTAAGGATGTTATTTAAGATTAAGTTCGAGGAGTTGGGGTCGACATCTAAAGCAGATTCTTAATTGACCCCTTAACTTATGTTGGGTGAAATGCTTAAGCTAAAAATGCAATTAAAGATTTAGACTCAATTTTTAATTTGTATCTAATGCAATGCATGCTAGTTGACTCGATGAAATGCTTAAATCAACATGTAGCAGCTTTAAAATCAGGCTTAAAAATAGGTTTTATCCTAGAGATTGCACAACATCCCCTTGGACAGAACTGCACCCTAATAGGTCAGGTGGTCTGCCAAAACCCACAGGCGGGGAGGTGCCTAACACGGTAGAGAAGATTCAATATGAATGCATGAAAAACCCCCGGCGAGTCCGGGCTTACTTCTTAAAAGCGTTAGAGTTACGATCTGAGCTTAAAGTTTTTAATTTTGTTTAAGTAGAAAAAGTTTATGACCGTACCCTCATGAGCCTCCGATCGGGTTCCAGGCTAAATCAAAATCGACATGCAAGAGCGCCAAATAAACTACTAAAAGCATGTGTGTCCTTAATCGCAATCAACACATCAATCAAATTAATTAAATAATTAAATAAATATTCAAAATGAAAGTCCATAGGCAAGTGCCCTTAATTATACAACCTAGGGTCTGCAGGAAAGTAAAGTGGCCGGGTACCACTGACTATAACCCGGATTCTACTCCTAAGACTCAAGTGACTTTGAGATTTGAGATTCTTCTCGTTCTTCACTTCTTCGTCTTCTTGAAACTCCTTGGATCGTCGGGTCTGGATATCCAAATGAAAAGAAACTCCTCCTGATTAGGGGTGTTATCTTTTCTCTTTGGATATGTGAAATTCATCCTAATTTGGATCTCCAAATGGATAGGAACTCTCCCCTACGGGATGTTCCTTCCTCTTTGGATTCCAAATTGGATGTTTAAAATTCATCCTAATTTGGATCTCCAAATGGATAGGAACTCTCCCCTAAGTGATGTTCCTTCCTCTTTGGATTCCAAATTGGATGTTTAAACATCTCAATCTCAAATCACTTTAAACAATTTACAACTCAAATTTATAACAAATTACATTAATCAAAATTGAAAAATCTAGACTCGATCCTGCAAGGTTATCCTAATAATTGACAGTTATAGAAACATCCCAAGTAGTTAATATATTGAAATTAAAGATACTCAAACCAGCCACGCTTGGCCATGCTCTTTTAATTTTAAAGGGGGTCTTAGCATGCTTAGCACCTGTGTAATTTAATAATTATGATTGTGTTGCCCCTGTTGACCTCCTTTTTGGAATGGGTCACTTGCATGGCCTTATCACTCAAATTTCATAGGTAGATACACTTATCTTTATGTCGCACTGTTGTGTTTGATGAAGGATCAAATTGCACTTTTTTATCTCAATTCATCGTCGACTTTGGAATTTATTCCTTTTGATCACACATCGCCTGTTATCATGTCTTAAAATATGTGTGATCGGGTCAACGATGATTTGACATATATTTTGTGTGTATTTGAGCCTTTATCGTGCATATTTGTTTCATGCATGTGATCTTTTGAACTAGGCCTCGTTTTGAGAAACGGATGGCTTGAGCACGTTCGTGTCGCTGAGATCTTTCAAATGAGCCTATTCACGCTCAAATCGGCACTGTTTCACACATGTCGAGGAGAGATATTGAGATAATTACTATTATTGTTATTATTATTATTTTAAATATGTATAAAAAATATATATATATAATAAAAATATATATAGTTTCTAGTTAATTAAATAAATATAGTAAGTCAAATTTAAATATGAAAATAGAATGAATAGATATATATAATAAACAATAAATAATATATTATTCACATGAAGTGTAAATAGGGTTCCAATACAAAATAACCTTTGTCTTAACTTTTTTTACATCTCTCCAATCTAGGTAAGTTTAAATCTAATGGCTAGAGATAAAGCATCAAAATCCAAGTTGATTTCAGCCATTGGATTTAGGGTATTAAGGGTTATAATGTCATTTTACCTGAGGTGGATAACAGGTTTTATTACTAAGGCCGGCCACAACAATGGGAAGGGGGACAGCAGCCGACAGGGAGAGGTTTTCTTCATGAGGCTCTCCTTCCTTCCTTCGATTTTTCCCGTTCGACCATACCTCCTGCCGTCGGCATCCTTGCTCCTGAGTTAGCTAGCCGCCGGCTAGCCTGCAGGCCAAAAATCCGACCACATAAAAGGCTCTTCCCGCTGCCGCCCTGCACCACCCAACCGAACCGACTCGCTGCAAGCCGATTTCTCTCGCACTCACACGCGACATTCCGTGCCAGAAGGGAGGCTGACCGACCCCGACGCTTATGGGACTGAACTCGGCTTCCCGCTCTTGATCTCAAGCCAGATCTTGCCGCCGGTCCCCATCCGCCAATAGTGAAGGAGCTGATATACTTCAGCTAGAGGAAAGTGTAGTCACTGTCTTTAAAGTAGACCGAGAAAGGAAGATTCACCCACTGTTCTTTCCCTTCAAAAGGATACAAAATGACTACTAATTGCCTTTTCTCAACCATGACGGTCGAAGCAAGAAAAATACGAGAAAACAAGTGTAAGTGTATTTACAATGACTAAACACTCATTGATTTCCATTCACTAGTCAATCCTCATAGTTGCTTCACGTTATTATGAGATCTTGTATTATAATATTTCCCTTTCTTTCTCGATTGAAAATATTGACATTTAATAGTGCTGTAGATATTTTCGTTAAATATTAGTTTTGTAAAAACTGCTTTGGATGTCCTTGTCTTGGTCATTGTTGGAACTATATCTGTCTCGCAAGAAGGAAGCCAGTTAAGGCCGGTTACCTCTGCTTTTCTTTTGTCTAAAATCTAGCTGGATGTTTGTGTCAGAACTTTTCATTGCCTTCATCGCCAGCTCAATTCAAATGTAATCAATTGCTCTTTTACCCAAACATGAATATATTTTCTTTGGATAATTGCCTCGATTAATTTTTGAGTAATGTTGGAAAACAAAAAAAAAGTGGGTAGATTAATTGTCTTATATATTAACTTGCTACTCATTTAAATTTGACTATCTTGATGTTGGAGAGATCCCTTGTGCTTAAATTCATTGATTAATTATAGTGTGTACTTTGTTTATGTTCAAGAATTGGATAGAACAGATGATTGAATTATGATTAGCTCGTCTCCACTTTAGTTGTAGAGAAATATAGTTTAACACTCCTGCTTTGAGATCGATTGTCATTATACTTTTTCGAACATAGCAACAATGACATTGCATTTCAGAAGTCGTCCGCCAAATGTTCTGTTGGAGAAATAAATTACTAAAATTATTTTTATTTTTAATCTAATTATAATGTGCAAACTACCTATTCCATCAAAATATTACTTTTCCATATGATTGTACTTCACATCCACTTTATGTGGACACTTATTCGTTAAAAAAAAAAGAGGTTAAGAATCTATCAACACCTGCTATGTTTGGATATAAATTTCCTTAATAGAGAAATAATTCATTAATATCAAATATGGTTCTTATAAATAAAGATAGTGATGGAATGTCACAACAGGTTTAAAAAAAAATTATTATCATTCAGGCACTTTAATCAATTGGTTTATTCTATCATCTCGGAGCCGATCTACAGTTCTTTCTATTTCTTGTAAGATTTAATCTTATCAAATTTATGTTGCCTCTGCGATTATACTTTTTTTTGTTAAGATTTTACATATCTTTCGTGAACGAAAGTTATATTTTGATATATATGTATATATATATATATAGAGGTTGGGTTACCTTGAATGCTTATCAACAAATTCTCTTATCCAATTTAAAAATATCAAATGTGAAGCTAGATAAATTGTACAACCTTTATATCAAGATTAATGCGGTAGGGTAAAAAAAAAAAAGAGTAGTAAGATGAATAGATTTTCTCTAGTCGCTTTACCTTATCGCTTTCAATAAAGTATAAAAGAATGACGGTGGGTAAATATTTTCTTTCTATATAAACTTGGATTTCATGAAGATATATGTTTATGTGTATAGTTGTATTTCAATCTTATCTATATAGTTGATATTATATGCTTACGAGTCTATTGGGGAATTCATGCATATTCAACGAGGAGATTTGATGATTATGTTGTAGGGTATATAGTTTCATAGGCAAAAGTAAAATTTTATTAGTTTTCTTTCTCCCAATTGCATCACATGTAAACAACGAGTAAAAAAATAGCATTGGGTCAATGCCAAATATTGAAATAAAAACGGGGTTTTTTTTTATTTGTACATTAATTCTGCAAATTTTCATGTGGTCGAATGGCTTTATGTTCTTTGTCTGAATGTTTTTGATACACGAATGAAATGCTATGTTGGACAAGTTTTAATCTCTCTCATTTATTTATTTATTTATTAATTTTTAAGTGTATATTTGATTATGAAAGGTTTATGAAGAACTGTTAGAAGGTTCTTGTGCGATCTACTTTATACTTCATGTAAATGTGTTTTCATATGTCTAATATGTAACGTGTTTCTTCATCAACTTTTCTTACCAATATTAGTGATTGTTCATATGTGTTATGATGATAATGAATCTACATGTTTAATGTCGTCGGGTCCTCAAATGATTCATGTGTAGTTCCTTTCATGCTCCATGTGTAGTTACCCTTCATGTTTCATGTTAGAAAACCCCCTTAATGCTTTACGTTCTATGGTAATTTGCATATATTAGATGAATATAAATGTTAGATCCCTCATTTTTTTTAATATTCTTGTTTACTTGCATTTTCTTTTGAATAGCCCCTACGCTCACCCAACCCTTCTTTTCTTTTCTGTGTTCCTTACGAGGTACTTTAAAAAAAAAAGAGCAAGGAGCTAGCGGAGTTGCTATGACGAAGGAGCCTACATATATGGATCAGCCGCCCCCATTCATTCCGGTGGGGGCGTTACGAGCGGAACCACCGGTCATAGCCCCCGGTGCTGTAAGTTTTCTTAAAACTTAAATAATCCTTAGGAAGCCTTTGTGTGTACGCTCCCCCACCCCTTAGGGCCTTATAGAAACTTCATTTATAACTAGGATTGCTCTCTTTTATTTTAGATCCATAAACCCATTTTACACACGTATAAATATCCAAGGGGTTAGAAATAAATTTCATTTCATCTCCTACAACACCGGTGACACTTAAGGACAAAAATCTAAGGATGAGTCTTAGACAACATAGACTTAGGATGCATGCTCCTTTTAGGATAAAAAATCATAAAACATAGAAAAAAACATAGTGGTATCCTACCATAGGATTAGTGTAGTGATATCTAAGTCTAATTAATCATTAATAACAACCAACCTATAACCAAAACCAATAAATTAGTAAGAGATCAAATCAAATGCATAAAAGATATTTAACTCCTAATCGAATCATAACCAATACATACAATCATTAAGAGGGAAAACTTGAACATAAATGTGAACTAAGACTAATTAATCTATTAATCATCCCCCTAACCAAATACTAACTAGATGAAATCTACTAAAATCAACTTAAATTCAAGAATTATAAAATTGGAGAACAAACTAAAACATGTTGAATAAAGGGACTTTCAAAACTCAAACCTTAATTCATTAAGTTATCTCATAATTAATTAAACACCTAATATAAAACACCTCTAACTTTGAATACAAATGAATCATAACCTAATTAACTAAACAACATAAGAGACTTATTGAAACTCAATCATAACTTAAACTTTTAGAGCTTTAATAACTTACCTAAAGTTTAATCTCATCCTCAATCTAATCTTTTAAAATTAGTCAACCAACTCCTTAATATATAATAAGTCATTCAATTCACGTTTCTTTTAATTTCTAACAAACTAAAATAACTCAACAAAATTGGTTACTACTGGGTAACCCAGGCCTACGAGGCTATTAAGTTAGCCCTAAGGAGGGTGAAATAAACCTCACGGCCTCGGTGAGCAACAAAGGTAGTAATCCATTAAACACTAAAATAAAATTTCTAAAATCAATCTTAACTTATTAATACTTACACTTAAACCAAAACTTCCCTCTAAGCTTCAACAAATCAAATTACAAACAACTTTAACTAAACTATCCTACATAGGACACACCTAAAACCACACAGCCTACACACACTTAGATCTGTTTGTTAGGACACGACTCCTAGCTTTAGGTTAGGCCGGTGTTTTCTTCATTTTCTATTTTTGTGATGTGGCGATTTGTATGTGACACGTGTGCTGGTTGTTTTAGTTTTCTGTGCTAAATTTCTGTATTGATTCCTGTGATGGTGGTTTTATTTACTGCATTGTCTCTGTGATGTGATGGGCGATAGACTACCCATAGGTTAGGGACGATTTTGATACTGACGATATTTTCTACAGGTGGCCATGCTCGTACAACACTAAAAGGGGGCTAAAAATAAATGGATAATAAATAACTGCTACAGGTGCTTTAGCTGCTTAGCCCCCAAATAAATAAGAGCATGGCCAAATGCGACTGGTTTGAATACTTTTATTTTCATATATAACTGCTTGGGATGATTGATTTTGATTGCTTAGGATAACGCTGCAGGAGAGTCTAGATTTTTCTTTTATAATTCTGATGTAATGTATTCATGGTATCGAGTTGTGAAAGTTTATAAAATGGGGCATTTTATAAAGGATTAGGGATCCAAAGAGAAAAGAAAGTCCCCTTACGGGGAATTTATTTTCATTTGGGTATCCTACTGACGGTGTTCCACGAGAAGATTGAAAGAAGGTGATCCATAGAAGGACTAGAAGATGAAGATCAAGATGTAAAAATGCCTCATTTTAAGCTTGCGTCGTTCTATAGGATTAGAATCCAGGTTGTTATCGGTGGAGCCTGGCCACCACTACTTTTCTGTACTCTGGGTTGTATATTGAATGGCACTTGCCATGAACTTTGGACACTGTTCTTTTGATTTGTGTGATGATTTATTTACATTGATTGTGCAATAGAATCGCATGCTTTTTCTTAGGTTTCTTACTTTGCTTTGCTTTGGGGTGGCTCGGACTGAGTCTTTACGTTAGGCTCCTTAGGATGTTAGATTTTCTATAAAGTTAAAATTTATTTAAATAAGATAAAAATGAATATAGGATTAAAATCAACCAATTTTTTTCAAAATTAATGCATGACTCCTTTAAAGGGTCACCTTTTAAAATGATAATGAATAAGCCTCGTTTACTTTACAGTGACTACTGGCCAGTCCTGATTGGCCTTACCTATGCATGCATAGCCTTGAGTCAATCATATAGATTTTCTTTTTTTTATTTTTTTATTTTTTATAACATAGAGGAATAGTTAATTTTGCATAAAGCATAGTACCATTCATGATCGGGACTAGTGCCCATTCCCTTTCTATGTCTCTCACCACTCTTGCATTTGCATAAGACTGAATTTCATGGATTTAATACGCTAGGTGGAGTTTAGCTGGTACCCCTTTCCGAGCAGGGTGGTAAATCCAGGTCGGGCCTGCTTAGATCCCTAATGGGGTTTAAGTTATAAGTCCCCTCTATGTGTCTTTCATAACTTCTGAATTGTCATTTCTCATAGGATAGCAAATCCAACCTCTGATCTTCTAAACTCAAAATTTTAATCATATCTTTATACATTCAATAAGGTCTAATCATCATTAACGATAAGGAGAAGAGCTTCTCCTCTTTAGAATAGAACTTAGGAACCCTCTCTATGCACTAAATTAAGAAGAGAATAATATATAATCCTTAATCGAGAGTTTTCTTAGGCTGAGGTCTAAGATGTAATTAACCACGGGGGCTTGCGCCCGTGGGAAACCGATCCCCACATCAAATAAACCCCATTCGAGCTGATGTATCGAATGGGGGAAATCTCGTGACTCTTGGGTTATGCATATTATTACCCATCGAGGTGTGTGGGCGAAAGCCTCTATCCTCCATGGTTAATTGTATGTATAATCCCATCTGCCCTCCTATTGGTCTACTTGTGTAGAGCGCAAAGGTCTACGATCATTTTGTCCTACGGGATAGTGTGGTCGTACCCTTTACATTCTGTTCCCCACAAGTAGAATCCTTTCGGAGACCCACAGATTTCTGGCGACCACGGTGGGACAAGTTTCTCTCTCCATCTTTGGATGCCGTATTATTTTCTTCTGTGAATATTCCTAGTTTGGTGCCTAGTTTGAGTTCCTCCTTTCTACTCCACTCTCTTCTCTTCATTCGTAATGAAGATTAGATCTTTTTAATGTATAAAGATTTAATTAAAATTTTGAGTTTATTAGATCTTTATCCTTAATCTTCAAATTTAAATCCAGATCAATTTATTTTAATTCTCCTTACTCAAATCAAGTTTTCAATTTCAATCAATTCTTAGTTGGAATTCTCTTAGGCTCAATATTGATTTATGTCATTTCAAATGAAAGTTCATATCCTATTCTTGATTATATAGCTTATATACTCTACATGTCCTTTAGTCTCCATCATCTCTCTTGTTTGAGCTCTTGTAGATTTGGTCTTGATTTATATCAGTCCAATTAAGAATCTAATTTTTATTTTTAATGATGGGATCCTTAAATTTGATATGTAGAATATTCAAAAGAAAAGTTAATTTGAGAAAAATTTGAGGGTTTCAAATATAAGATAAACTTTTGAAGGAATTTTTTTTAGAGAGTATGTGACTTATTTTTCATAATGAAAATTTACCTCTATTTTTTAAAAAAAAATATAAGGTGTTGGTTGACTCCTTTAAATATTTAAAGAAAATTTTTGATGATCCGTAGAAGAGTATGTCTTCTCCCTCCCATTCCTTATGTGGGGTGATTCTCATTTTTGAACTAAAATCTATGTCAAATTGAAATTGGGCATAGAAATAAAAATTTTCTCCATCATCTTGCAATTTTCTATCTTGTAGGCATCTTTTGCATGTTAATGAATCTACTCTATAATTTTCTTAATCATGTTGTTCATCTTTATCATAGGATCGAGTTTGTTTTGTGAATTTTTCTTCCTTACATAAGAGAGTGAATTTTCTTCTCTTATGTTTGGAAGATAATTTTACAACTGAGAAATTTGTTTTAGAGATTTAGAAAGGAAGTCAATTACAAAAATGAAAAGATGCGCAAAGTGCGCCAAAAATGAAAAGATGCGCAAAGTGCGCCAAATTTGAAAGATGCACAAAGTGTATCAAAAGTGAAAGGATGTACAAAGTACATCAAAATTAAGAAAGAGGCACAAAATGAGCCCAAAATGAATAAGTAATTGACTTCTCTTTCTGGTAAATCTTTAAATCTCAGAAAACTCATGTGTCTTTTGATATTTTTGATACCTGAGTTTGAAAATCATGACTTTGGATTCATCATTATGCAAAGATATTCTATAAGATATGAGATATTTTTCATGCAAGAAGATTGAAGAAGATTCAATTTCTTTCTCTAATTTAAATCTCTTTTGAGTTAGATTTCAATTCAAAAATTTCATATCTAAGGGAGAGAGCCCAGTTTAGCTTGTAGGGAACTTGACTTGGGTTAACGAATTTTAGATCCCTAACCTTTTTGAGTTTAGATGGAGTCAACTCACTTCTTACTGAATTTTTAAATTTGATCCCACATGTCATTTGACCGGGTCAAAGTAATCAAGAGGTAAATCTTTCATTCTTAAAAATAATGCTCCTACTCTTTAATTAAGTTTCTACTCTTTAAAAATATGTGAATCAAACTTATCTCAATTAATTGATGAGTGTTTAACATCTTTTAGTGTTTCCACTATTGAGTATGTTTAAATATTCATCTTATTCTTTCAAAAATTCATGCATGAAAATTTTTGAATCCCAACATTTAATTATATCTTATTCTTATGGACTGATGTGATCATTTCCCTGATTGCACTCTTTTTGTCTTTTGAATCTTGGTTGTTTTGAGTTATGGTTGTTTTGCTTAGAAATGATCATTTGGCGTGCATTTATTCTCTTGATATCTTATATGCCACCATTTTTTGTTTGGGAGTCACTCTCCCATTCAAGTTGTTGAGTTTTCTCACTTGTTTGGGAGCCATCCTCCCATTCAGGTTGTTGAGTTTTTGTTCACTTGTTTGGGAGCCACCATCCCATTCAAGTTGTTGGTTTTTGTCCACTTATTTGGGAGCCACTATCCCATTCAAGCTCTTGAGGTTGTCCACTTGTTTGGGAGCCACTATCCCATTCAAGCTGTTGAGTTTTATTCACTTGTTTGGGAGTCACTATCTCATTCAAGCTTTTGGGTTTGTTCACTTGTTTGGGAGCCACTATCCCATTCAAGTTGTTAGTTTTGTCCACTTGTTTGGGAGCCAATATCTCATTCAAGTTGTTGAGTTTCTTTATTCACTTGTTTGGGAGCCACTATCCCATTCAGGTTATTGTTTTGGTTCATTTGTTTGGGAGTCACTCTCTCATTCAAGTCCTGATTCCATTTCTCGGTTAGGTTCATTCCCTTAATCTTTCTATATGTGATTGTTATGTTCTTTCTCATATTGATATCATGATATCTTTTCCTTGATTTTGCATGAATATTCACCTTCCTTTCATATCGTTGCTCCCCTATGGACAGACCCATATGAGAGGTTTTCCCTTTGATATTGCTGGTGGATTCCTATATTCAGGAAGTCCCTCTTGCCACTCCCTTTCCTCTTCACACCACCGTCAGGCCCACAGTCAGGTGGTTGTTGAGTTTCTCTTTATCCTACTGCAGGCATATGCGCCGGGTAGGGACTCTGCTGTAGGCACATACACCGAGCAGAGGTGACTACTCTTTCCTCGTCACATCACTGCAGGCATATGCGCCGGGTGATTATGTTGAGTGTTCCCGCTTTATCCAACCGACTGACCTATGGCCGGGTAGGGACTCTGCTGTTTCGGGGCCTATGGCCGAGTAGAGGTGCTTTCTTTCCTTCGCTTCACCGACAGACCTATTGTCGGGTGATTACCGAGTTTCCCTTTGTTCTACCGACAGACCTATGGTCGGGTAGAGACTTTGTTGTCGGGCCTATGGCCGAGCAGAGGTGGATCCTTTCCTCTTCATTCTATCGACAGACCTATGGCCGGATAGATGTTGAGCTTCCCGTTTTGTCCCACCAACAGACCTATGGCCGGGTGGGCATCGGGCTTTCTGGTTGGGTGCCCGACAGAGTCCCTGGGAGGTATACTTCACCACCTCTTCATTCCCCCTGTTTCCTTTTTTGTTAGGGGGTTGTTGAGTCTCTGCTTTATCCTACCGACAGACCTGTGGACGGGTAGGGACTTCACTGTTTCGTGGCCTTTGGCCGGGTGATGGTGCTTTTCCTTCCACTCTTCGTATCATCGTCAGACCTATGGTCAGGTGATTGTTGAGTCTCTGCTTTATCCCACCGACAGACCTATGGCCGGGTAGGGACTTCGCTGTTTCGTGGCCTTTGGCCGGGTGAAGGTGCTTTTCCTTCTACTCTTTGTATCATCGACAGACCTATGGTCGGGTGATTATTGAGTTTTCGCTTTATCCTACCGACAGACCTATGGCCGGGTAGGGACTTCACTGTTTCGTGGCATATGGCCGAGTGAGGGTGCTTCTCTTCCTCTTCACTGACAGACCTATGGTCGAGTGATTGTTGAGTCTCTGCTTTATCCTACCGACAGACCTATGGCCGAGTAGGGACTTCACTGTTTCGTGGCCTTTGGCCGGGTGAAGGTGCTTTTCCTTCTACTCTTTGTATCATCGACAGACCTATGGTCGGGTGATTATTGAGTTTTCGCTTTATCCTACCGACAGACCTATGGCCGGGTAGAGACTTCACTGTTTCGTGGCCTATGGCCGGGTGAAGGTGCTTTTCCTTCCACTCTTTGTATCACCGTCAGACCTATGGTCGGGTGATTGCTCAGTTTCTGCTTTATCCTACCGATAGACCTATGGCCGGGTAGGGACTTCGCTGTTTCGTGGCCTATGACCGAGCGAGGGTGCTTTCTTCCTCTTCACTTCACCGTCAGACTCATGGTCGGGTGATCCTTGAGTGTTCCTTTCCTCTTCACTTCACTGTGGGCTTGTACGCCAGGTGGTTGTTGAGTGTTTTGCTTGTCTTTCTTCACCGTCGGATCTCCAGTCGAGTGGTTGTTGACTTTCTGAGTGATTGTTGAGTTTTCTTCAGGCTGTCGAGTTTCCCTTGTCCTTCCTCACCGTCAGATTTTTGGTCAAGTTATTGAGTTTTCTTTGGCTCCTTCTCACTATTTCGATCTGGTCAGGTGAGTTTCGAGTAGTCCTTGTTTGCCGTTTCGACCTGGTTAGGTGAACATTAGGTTCCTTTCTCTCTTTTGTCCCACCATGCTTGCATGATTGTATGAGCATTGCATGTCTGTGTGGTTGATTGAATGAGTACGTGGTCATTACATAATTGTGTGATTGTGGTGTGCTCATTGCATGACTAATTGGTTGCTACATGCTTGTGTGATTATGTCATTATTATGTGATCACTGCATGATTATATGATTGTTATATGATTTAGTGATTGTTATTTGATTAGATGGTTATGGCATGATTACATAATGGTTGTATGATGTATGATTATTGCATGATTTGATGGTAATTATATGTTTGGATGATTATCTCATGTATGTGATTTATGCTTTCTTGAGTGATGATTAGATGATTGTGGGATGATTATTATATGTTGGATTGCTTGTTGTATGATTGAGTGATTGTTGAATATTTGGATTTGTTGCATGGTCATATGATCATGGCATGATTCGATGATAGTTGCATTATTGTATGATCATTGTATAATTTTATGATTATTGTGTGAAGCATTGCATGATCACTTACTTGTTAGCATGTGATTTGGTGTGATTGGATGATTATTGCATATTCATCATATGGTTGTGTGGTTACTATGTGATCGCATGATTGAGATATGACTAAATTATTGCTATATAATTAATTGAATGTAGCATGGTTATGTGCTGTTTGTCTAATTATATGATGTTGTGATTTTATAGTATGATTATTTGATCGCATGATTATGTGATTGATGCATCGTTGCATAATCATTGTGTGATTGTGTGATCATTGCATGGTGGGACATTTATTGCATGTTTGTTGTGTGATTGAGTGTTCCTCAAATGTTCCTTAGTTGATTGTAGGACTGCATCTTCCTGTTGGGTTGTACCTTCTTAGAGATAGGGAGGTCAACGCCAACACGTATGGTTCACATATTGTTCACCACACCTGTTGGGGTTGTGTTTGTTGACCTCCTTTTTGGAATGGGTCACTTGCATGGCCTTATCACTCAAATTTCATAGGTAGATACACTTATCTTTATGTCGCACTGTTGTGTTTGATGAATGATCAAATTGCACTTTTTTATCTCAATTCATCGTCGACTTTGGAATTTATTCCTTTTGATCACACATCGCCTGTTATCATGTCTTAAAATATGTGTGATTGGGTCAACGATGATTTGACATATATTTTGTGTGTATTTGAGCCTTTATCGTGCATATTTGTTTCATGCATGTGATCTTTTGAACTAGGCCTCGTTTTGAGAAACGGATGGCTTGAGCACGTTCGTGTCGCTGAGATCTTTCAAACGAGCCTATTCACGCTCAAATCGGCACTGTTTCACACATGTCGAGGAGAGATATTGAGATAATTACTATTATTGTTATTATTATTATTTTAAATATGTATAAAAAATATATATATATATAATAAAAATATATATAGTTTCTAGTTAATTAAATAAATATAGTAAGTCAAATTTAAATATGAAAATAGAATGAATAGATATATATAATAAACAATAAATAATATATTATTCACATGAAGTGTAAATAGGGTTCCAATACAAAATAACCTTTGTCTTAACTTTTTTTACATCTCTCCAATCTAGGTAAGTTTAAATCTAATGGCTAGAGATAAAGCATCAAAATCCAAGTTGATTTCAGCCATTGGATTTAGGGTATTAAGGGTTATAATGTCATTTTACCTGAGGTGGATAACAGGTTTTATTACTAAGGCCGGCCACAACAATGGGAAGGGGGACAGCAGCCGACAGGGAGAGGTTTTCTTCATGAGGCTCTCCTTCCTTCCTTCGATTTTTCCCGTTCGACCATACCTCCTGCCGTCGGCATCCTTGCTCCTGAGTTAGCTAGCCGCCGGCTAGCCTGCAGGCCAAAAATCCGACCACATAAAAGGCTCTTCCCGCTGCCGCCCTGCACCACCCAACCGAACCGACTCGCTGCAAGCCGATTTCTCTCGCACTCACACGCGACATTCCGTGCCAGAAGGGAGGCTGACCGACCCCGACGCTTATGGGACTGAACTCGGCTTCCCGCTCTTGATCTCAAGCCAGATCTTGCCGCCGGTCCCCATCCGCCAATAGTGAAGGAGCTGATATACTTCAGCTAGAGGAAAGTGTAGTCACTGTCTTTAAAGTAGACCGAGAAAGGAAGATTCACCCACTGTTCTTTCCCTTCAAAAGGATACAAAATGACTACTAATTGCCTTTTCTCAACCATGACGGTCGAAGCAAGAAAAATACGAGAAAACAAGTGTAAGTGTATTTACAATGACTAAACACTCATTGATTTCCATTCACTAGTCAATCCTCATAGTTGCTTCACGTTATTATGAGATCTTGTATTATAATATTTCCCTTTCTTTCTCGATTGAAAATATTGACATTTAATAGTGCTGTAGATATTTTCGTTAAATATTAGTTTTGTAAAAACTGCTTTGGATGTCCTTGTCTTGGTCATTGTTGGAACTATATCTGTCTCGCAAGAAGGAAGCCAATTAAGGCCGGTTACCTCTGCTTTTCTTTTGTCTAAAATCTAGCTGGATGTTTGTGTCAGAACTTTTCATTGCCTTCATCGCCAGCTCAATTCAAATGTAATCAATTGCTCTTTTACCCAAACATGAATATATTTTCTTTGGATAATTGCCTCGATTAATTTTTGAGTAATGTTGGAAAACAAAAAAAAAGTGGGTAGATTAATTGTCTTATATATTAACTTGCTACTCATTTAAATTTGACTATCTTGATGTTGGAGAGATCCCTTGTGCTTAAATTCATTGATTAATTATAGTGTGTACTTTGTTTATGTTCAAGAATTGGATAGAACAGATGATTGAATTATGATTAGCTCGTCTCCACTTTAGTTGTAGAGAAATATAGTTTAACACTCCTGCTTTGAGATCGATTGTCATTATACTTTTTCGAACATAGCAACAATGACATTGCATTTCAGAAGTCGTCCGCCAAATGTTCTGTTGGAGAAATAAATTACTAAAATTATTTTTATTTTTAATCTAATTATAATGTGCAAACTACCTATTCCATCAAAATATTACTTTTCCATATGATTGTACTTCACATCCACTTTATGTGGACACTTATTCGTTAAAAAAAAAGAGGTTAAGAATCTATCAACACCTGCTATGTTTGGATATAAATTTCCTTAATAGAGAAATAATTCATTAATATCAAATATGGTTCTTATAAATAAAGATAGTGATGGAATGTCACAACAGGTTTAAAAAAAAATTATTATCATTCAGGCACTTTAATCAATTGGTTTATTCTATCATCTCGGAGCCGATCTACAGTTCTTTCTATTTCTTGTAAGATTTAATCTTATCAAATTTATGTTGCCTCTGCGATTATACTTTTTTTTGTTAAGATTTTACATATCTTTCGTGAACGAAAGTTATATTTTGATATATATGTATATATATATATATATAGAGGTTGGGTTACCTTGAATGCTTATCAACAAATTCTCTTATCCAATTTAAAAATATCAAATGTGAAGCTAGATAAATTGTACAACCTTTATATCAAGATTAATGCGGTAGGGTAAAAAAAAAAGAGTAGTAAGATGAATAGATTTTCTCTAGTCGCTTTACCTTATCGCTTTCAATAAAGTATAAAAGAATGACGGTGGGTAAATATTTTCTTTCTATATAAACTTGGATTTCATGAAGATATATGTTTATGTGTATAGTTGTATTTCAATCTTATCTATATAGTTGATATTATATGCTTACGAGTCTATTGGGGAATTCATGCATATTCAACGAGGAGATTTGATGATTATGTTGTAGGGTATATAGTTTCATAGGCAAAAGTAAAATTTTATTAGTTTTCTTTCTCCCAATTGCATCACATGTAAACAACGAGTAAAAAAATAGCATTGGGTCAATGCCAAATATTGAAATAAAAACGGGGTTTTTTTTTATTTGTACATTAATTCTGCAAATTTTCATGTGGTCGAATGGCTTTATGTTCTTTGTCTGAATGTTTTTGATACACGAATGAAATGCTATGTTGGACAAGTTTCAATCTCTCTCATTTATTTATTTATTTATTAATTTTTAAGTGTATATTTGATTATGAAAGGTTTATGAAGAACTGTTAGAAGGTTCTTGTGCGATCTACTTTATACTTCATGTAAATGTGTTTTCATATGTCTAATATGTAACGTGTTTCTTCATCAACTTTTCTTACCAATATTAGTGATTGTTCATATGTGTTATGATGATAATGAATCTACATGTTTAATGTCGTCGGGTCCTCAAATGATTCATGTGTAGTTCCTTTCATGCTCCATGTGTAGTTACCCTTCATGTTTCATGTTAGAAAACCCCCTTAATGCTTTACGTTCTATGGTAATTTGCATATATTAGATGAATATAAATGTTAGATCCCTCATTTTTTTTAATATTCTTGTTTACTTGCATTTTCTTTTGAATAGCCCCTACGCTCACCCAACCCTTCTTTTCTTTTCTGTGTTCCTTACGAGGTACTTTAAAAAAAAAGAGCAAGGAGCTAGCGGAGTTGCTATGACGAAGGAGCCTACATATATGGATCAGCCGCCCCCATTCATTCCGGTGGGGGCGTTACGAGCGGAACCACCGGTCATAGCCCCCGGTGCTGTAAGTTTTCTTAAAACTTAAATAATCCTTAGGAAGCCTTTGTGTGTACGCTCCCCCACCCCTTAGGGCCTTATAGAAACTTCATTTATAACTAGGATTGCTCTCTTTTATTTTAGATCCATAAACCCATTTTACACACGTATAAATATCCAAGGGGTTAGAAATAAATTTCATTTCATCTCCTACAACACCGGTGACACTTAAGGACAAAAATCTAAGGATGAGTCTTAGACAACATAGACTTAGGATGCATGCTCCTTTTAGGATAAAAAATCATAAAACATAGAAAAAAACATAGTGGTATCCTACCATAGGATTAGTGTAGTGATATCTAAGTCTAATTAATCATTAATAACAACCAACCTATAACCAAAACCAATAAATTAGTAAGAGATCAAATCAAATGCATAAAAGATATTTAACTCCTAATCGAATCATAACCAATACATACAATCATTAAGAGGGAAAACTTGAACATAAATGTGAACTAAGACTAATTAATCTATTAATCATCCCCCTAACCAAATACTAACTAGATGAAATCTACTAAAATCAACTTAAATTCAAGAATTATAAAATTGGAGAACAAACTAAAACATGTTGAATAAAGGGACTTTCAAAACTCAAACCTTAATTCATTAAGTTATCTCATAATTAATTAAACACCTAATATAAAACACCTCTAACTTTGAATACAAATGAATCATAACCTAATTAACTAAACAACATAAGAGACTTATTGAAACTCAATCATAACTTAAACTTTTAGAGCTTTAATAACTTACCTAAAGTTTAATCTCATCCTCAATCTAATCTTTTAAAATTAGTCAACCAACTCCTTAATATATAATAAGTCATTCAATTCACGTTTCTTTTAATTTCTAACAAACTAAAATAACTCAACAAAATTGGTTACTACTGGGTAACCCAGGCCTACGAGGCTATTAAGTTAGCCCTAAGGAGGGTGAAATAAACCTCACGGCCTCGGTGAGCAACAAAGGTAGTAATCCATTAAACACTAAAATAAAATTTCTAAAATCAATCTTAACTTATTAATACTTACACTTAAACCAAAACTTCCCTCTAAGCTTCAACAAATCAAATTACAAACAACTTTAACTAAACTATCCTACATAGGACACACCTAAAACCACACAGCCTACACACACTTAGATCTGTTTGTTAGGACACGACTCCTAGCTTTAGGTTAGGCCGGTGTTTTCTTCATTTTCTATTTTTGTGATGTGGCGATTTGTATGTGACACGTGTGCTGGTTGTTTTAGTTTTCTGTGCTAAATTTCTGTATTGATTCCTGTGATGGTGGTTTTATTTACTGCATTGTCTCTGTGATGTGATGGGCGATAGACTACCCATAGGTTAGGGACGATTTTGATACTGACGATATTTTCTACAGGTGGCCATGCTCGTACAACACTAAAAGGGGGCTAAAAATAAATGGATAATAAATAACTGCTACAGGTGCTTTAGCTGCTTAGCCCCCAAATAAATAAGAGCATGGCCAAATGCGACTGGTTTGAATACTTTTATTTTCATATATAACTGCTTGGGATGATTGATTTTGATTGCTTAGGATAACGCTGCAGGAGAGTCTAGATTTTTCTTTTATAATTCTGATGTAATGTATTCATGGTATCGAGTTGTGAAAGTTTATAAAATGGGGCATTTTATAAAGGATTAGGGATCCAAAGAGAAAAGAAAGTCCCCTTACGGGGAATTTATTTTCATTTGGGTATCCTACTGACGGTGTTCCACGAGAAGATTGAAAGAAGGTGATCCATAGAAGGACTAGAAGATGAAGATCAAGATGTAAAAATGCCTCATTTTAAGCTTGCGTCGTTCTATAGGATTAGAATCCAGGTTGTTGTCGGTGGAGCCTGGCCACCACTACTTTTCTGTACTCTGGGTTGTATATTGAATGGCACTTGCCATGAACTTTGGACACTGTTCTTTTAATTTGTGTGATGATTTATTTACATTGATTGTGCAATAGAATCGCATGCTTTTTCTTAGGTTTCTTACTTTGCTTTGCTTTGGGGTGGCTCGGACTGAGTCTTTACGTTAGGCTCCTTAGGATGTTAGATTTTCTATAAAGTTAAAATTTATTTAAATAAGATAAAAATGAATATAGGATTAAAATCAACCAATTTTTTTCAAAATTAATGCATGACTCCTTTAAAGGGTCACCTTTTAAAATGACAATGAATAAGCCTCGTTTACTTTACAGTGACTACTGGCCAGTCCTGATTGGCCTTACCTATGCATGCATAGCCTTGAGTCAATCATATAGATTTTCTTTTTTTTATTTTTTATTTTTTATAACATAGAGGAATAGTTAATTTTGCATAAAGCATAGTACCATTCATGATCGGGACTAGTGCCCATTCCCTTTCTATGTCTCTCACCACTCTTGCATTTGCATAAGACTGAATTTCATGGATTTAATACGCTAGGTGGAGTTTAGCTGGTACCCCTTTCCGAGCAGGGTGGTAAATCCAGGTCGGGCCTGCTTAGATCCCTAATGGGGTTTAAGTTATAAGTCCCCTCTATGTGTCTTTCATAACTTCTGAATTGTCATTTCTCATAGGATAGCAAATCCAACCTCTGATCTTCTAAACTCAAAAATTTAATCATATCTTTATACATTCAATTCAATAAGGTCTAATCATCATTAACGATAAGGAGAAGAGCTTCTCCTCTTTAGAATAGAACTAAAGAACCCTCTCTATGCACTAAATTAAGAAGAGAATAATATATAATCCTTAATCGAGAGTTTTCTTAGGCTGAGGTCTAAGATGTAATTAACCACGGGGGCTTGCGCCCGTGGGAAACTGATCCCCACATCAAATAAACCCCATTCGAGCTGATGTATCGAATGGGGGAAATCTTGTGACTCTTGGGTTATGCATATTATTACCCATCGAGGTGTGTGGGCGAAAGCCTCTATCCTCCATGGTTAATTATATGTATAATCCCATCTGCCCTCCCATTGGTCTACTTGTGTAGAGCGCAAAGGTCTACGATCATTTTGTCCTACGGGATAGTGTGGTCGTACCCTTTACATTCTGTTCCCCACAAGTAGAATCCTTTCGGAGACCCACAGCCCCCTTTAATTTAATTGCCCTGTATAAGCATGGCCACCTGCATAAGATTGAATTAGTAAAAATCATTCCTAACCTAAGGGTAGATCTAACGTACAATCAATCACATTACAGAGTGCAGTAAATAAATAAACAAACACATCAATTCTACTACTAGCAAACAACATGCAGTGAAAGCTCGAAAACCCGGCACACAGCAGAAAAGTAAACACCGGCCTAGCCTAAGACTAGAGTTGGTTGTCCTAGAAAACCATCCAAAGTGTGTGAGGCAGGCTGTGTGGCTTTGATATATCCTAAATAGGGTACTTGATTGAAGTTGCTTGATGTTCTAGTTGGTTGAAAGGCTTAAGGGAGTTTTAATTTGAATTTAAATCTTAATGACTTGAAATTAATTTAAAATTTGATTTTAATTATTTGTTGGACACCACCTTTGTTTCACACCGAGGCCGTGAAGTTTATTTCACCTTCATTGGGGCTAATTTAATAGCCTCGTAGGCTTGGGTTACCCAGTGGTACCCGATATAATTAAGTGATTTGAGTTTGATTAATGTTAAAGGTTGATTAAAATTTTAATTAGAATTAGTTGGTTGCTGGTTTTAAGTTTGAATTAATATTTTCTGGAATTTTGAATGATATGTTGAATTTTGGAATTTTCTAGATTATTTTAATAATTTAATTCAAGGGTCAAAATTTGACTTTTTGATTTAAACTGTCTTCTGGAAATTTAATATTTTACTAAAATACTAGACCTTAATACGATCAGTTAGATAGTAAGTACATTGAAATTGAATTTTTCTAGATTTTATTATGAAGGTTTGAAGTTTTGACTTGATTTTGAACTAGGTTTGACCAAAAGTTGACTTTTTCAAAATTGATTGATTTCTGGAAACTTAAAATTTTTAATAAATATTAGACCTTAAGATGAGTTGAATGCTTTTGAGTTTGCTCAATTTGGAGTTCATTTGAATTAGTTATGAATTTTTGAAGTTTTGAGTATTTAATGAATTATTTAATTTGTTTAATTTGAGACCTTTTTGTGATTTGGATCCAAATGACTTCCAAACTTCTTGAAATCAACTCCAAAGGTCAGGAATGACCTAAGGAGTGATTTCCAAGTGTTTGAGAAATTTTTGGAATTTTTAATTATTTTTAATTAATTAAATTAATTAAATATTGAATTTTAATTAAACTCAAATTAAACTTAATTTTGAAGTTCAGTCAAGGGGCTTTTATTTTTCATTGGTTAAGGGTTCAATTCTGGTCAGTTTGAGGTATTAAATGTAATTTTTATATTTAAACTTGATTTATTAGCATTTTTGGAAGGTTTAAGGGCTTAATTATGGTTTAAATTTGATTAGGTTGATTAAGGGGCTTAATGATTTCAAAATTCAGTGGGAAATTTTCCTAAGGCTGAGAGTGTCACTAAGTTAAAATGGTTTGAATTTCAAGTCAACAGGAAGTGAATCCTAATTATTGGAAATAATCTAAGTTCTCTAATTAAGATCCTTAGTTATTGTCCTTAATGATCTCACTAAACTTAAATGGGTTTGAATCAAGGTTTCAACTAACCCTTTGGACAAATACATATAAGATGCACATGTCAAACAATCAATCCTAAATCTAAGAGAGCCTTAAAGCTAGGTGATGTGTGCACCTTAAGCATACATGGATTAACATAACACATGTAATTAAAAACAAGGTTAGAGAACAAACAAAACATGATTGTTCACTAATCATCCACATTAGATCTATTCAATCAAGTTAAAATATGTTTAAAAATTCCAATGAGTCTCTCAATGTTTGAAGACCTAATAGTCACATAATTTGAAAATAGAAATTTTTAAGATTTAAATATACATGTAATTAAATATAAGATAAAAAAAAGATTTTGAAATTAAGAGTAAAATAAAATAATTTCAAGATATTTTATTTTATCTTGAGAGACTCTCTGAATATTTAAAATCATTTTAAAATAATTTTCTTAAAATTTTAAAAACATTTTAATTTATTTTAATTAAATAATAATTAAAATAGCCAAATAAATAATATTCAAAATTACTTAAAATACAGAAAACATTTTAAAATAATTTTATTTTTAAATCAAAGGTCTTGAAAATCCAAGCAATTTGATATGTTATATTGATTTTTTGGATTTAAAATGAATTTTTAACATTTTTTTTGAAGTTTTCTGGTTTTAAAATTATTTAAAATTAAAATTTAAATAATATAACTAAAACTGGCGGCGGGAGGGGCACGTGGCACAATGCGGTTCGATTGTGCAGATGGCGGCAGTCAGGCGGGCCCCATCTACTTATCCAGCGCAGCCGTATTTTGGATCGTTAGATATGTTATAGCGCAGATCCAATGGTCCTGATCAAACCCAGAAATCAAATTTAATTCAAAAAGATCTGACGGCTGTGACAATGCCCGCAGTTTGAATGAACGGTCTAGATCTGGCTGGATGGAGATCTGGTTAACTCGCGGTTTGAGCAGGAAGAACCATCCGCGGATTTGACAACATCACAGCCGTTGATCTGGAATAAATGGATCGAATGGCTATGAGATCATCTTCTCCATCCCGTCAGACCGAGAACCCTAGAAGTTTTTTTTTGTTTTGTTTTCTCAAACAAATCGATAGTTTGAGGTCAAATTTTAAACAGAGATATAATGAATGAACATGATTAATGTGGAAGTTATTTTAAAGCTTAAAATGCACTATAAAGAATAGTAATTAATCTAGTGTATCCTGAACTAGGGTTAGCATTTATACCTAAACCAATCGATGTATTTTGGAGTTTAAGTATTCTCTGAGCTTGTTGATTGTCCACGCATGATTCTCCTTCAGAAACTATGATCTGAAATGCACTCGATTGTACTGGAGACTCCTTGGACGGAATATAGATTGAATTCACCGAAAGCTCGCCGGCGGCAGCCTTTGACCGCCTGATTTGGGATTGGGAAATAAAGAAGAGGTCAATTAGAGCTCAAACGAAAAGATTTCTCAGCTTTTTGAGCTTTGGCTAGAGAGAGCTAGCTCAAGAATGAGACTCTAAGTGAAGCTTTTCCCTATTCAGCCCTCTCCAAGCCAAAGGAACGGCTCAGATCGACTTGGAGAACTCCTGGATGATACCACTTATCCCTGAGGTTGGTTAGCAGCAGGGAATAAAAGGTACAATCCATGTGGAAAGGTATTGTCCTTAGCTAACCGACTTGGGACCACTTGGGCTGCTTAAGCTCTAATCTAAGGCTTGATCTCAGCTTAAGAACCTTCCAGAAAGTGTTTAGAGCTGTTAGAGTACCCAAGAGTGGCTGGCATTAGCTTAAACATAGAGATTTAATTATTTAGAGCCAAATAAGCCATTTGTTGACTGAATTGACTAGTCAACCAGTCAACTTGACTGATGAGGTGGCATGAGAGGGTTTTGAATGCTGTTAGGATAAATCCAATAATGATTTGATGTTTTAATATTAAAGTTTGAATGTTTGAAGAGGGATTTGAGCTACTTAAAGGTTCTTGGAAGACTTTGTTGACTGGGTTGACCAGTCAACCAGTCAATGGAGCTGATGATGTGGCAGCTAGAGTGGCTTGAAGAGCTGGTTGGGATGCTTTGGAGAGGTTGGGAGTTCAAAGGTTGGAATTTGAGGTAATGAAGGGAATTTTGAATGGGTTTGACCAAAGTTTGAAGTTTGACCAAGCCAAACCAAGGTTGATTTGACTCATGATAAGTCTAGACAGGTTTAAAATATCATTTAATATGGATTTGAGAGTTTGAAGGATTTGATTGGATCCAATGGGTTGGAATAACCCATTTGAATCCTTAAGGAACACCTAAGTCAACCTAGGTTGACTCAGTCAACCAGGTTGACCCAGGGGCTGGTTCTGGGTTCAACAGGTTTGGTTTGAAATTTGAAACTTGCTGGAGGTGGTTGCATTTGATTTGGAGGTCATTTGGTTCAAGTGACCAGTTACACCCCATAGGGGTATTTTGGTCATTTTGACCCCTGGTCAACTGGGGGTCAAATTGAGTCCAACAAAATACAGTTTATTGCTCAATGGGTCATAATCAAGGGTCTGGAGGTGATTGGAGACTTTGAAGAAAGCTCCAGGGTCAAAATCCACTGGGTGGGAAGTCTAGTGGCATGGACTGTAAATATTTGAAGGTTTTACAGTCTTTGGATTTCAATTCAATTTCTGGGGTTAGAGACCTCAGAATGAGCTCAAATTTGGAGGGTTGCCTCTAGAGATATGTCACATCAGTGTGGAACTGATAGATCTTGAATCAGAGGTCATTTGATAGGGTTTTGAAATGTTTAAAGATTTGCTGGAAAAGGCTTTCAGGACTTAGACCTTTGGCCTTGGATTTGAATCTGGAAATCTGGTTTTGAATTGGATTTTGAGCTTGAATGATAGGATTTGAATTAAGTTTAGGTTTAATTGAAGCTTGGATTGATCTAGAGGAATCCTAGGGTTTAGAGCAGGTCCTAGGGTCCAAATCAGCTTAAGGGAATCCTAGGGTCTAGAATAGATCCTAGGGACTGAAGTCTGGGAAGATCCTAGAACCTAGAAGTCCTAGGGAAATCCTAGGATCTGGGGTCTGGAAGAATCCTAAGGTCTAAGAGGATCATATGATCTAGAATCAGGTAGAATCCTAGGGTCTAGAATAGATCTTAGGGTCTGAAGTCTAGGAGAATCCTAGAATCTAGATTTGACTTAAATTATATTGATCTGGGGTCAGGATTGATTTGAATTTGGATTGATCTTAAAGTCTGGATTGATCTAAGATCAGATTGATCCTAGGGTTAAGATTGATCCTAAGGATTGGAAAGATCCTAAGGTCTGGGTTGGTCCTACTGAGCTCATACAAAAATGAGGTCAACAAATGGACCCCCAATATGTGTAATAGAATGTAGTTCTATTGCACATATTGGTGTTGACCGAATAGAATGGTCAATTCTGGAGTTTTGATCCTAAGGGGATGAAAAGTCTATCCCTGGGGAATTAAGTTTGAATTGATACTAGGGTAGTGCTAAGAAAAGCATACTCTACCTCTAGTGGGTCTGGTCCTAAGGGAAAGGAAGAATCTATCCCTAAAGGAGAAGGAAATCTGGGTGATCCTATAGGAAGAACTCCTAACTATAATGGATTGAATCTGGATTTGATTGTAAGGGAAAGGAAAACCTAACCCTAGAAGATTAAATTTGAGTTGAATCTAAGGGAAGGAAATCTTAACCTTAGAAAATTAAATTTTGAAATGATACTAGGGTAGTGCTGGGGATAGCGTACTCTACCACTAGTAGATCTAGTCATGGGAGAAGGAAGAAAACCTATCCCTAAGGAAAAAGAAGGCCTGGATGATCGTATAGGAAGGAAGAACTCCTAACTATAGAGGATCAAGTTTGAATTTTGATACTAGGGTAGTGCCACGAAGGGCGTACTCTGCCACTAGTAGATCCAATCCTAAGGGAAGAAAGAAGAACCTAGCCCTAAAGAAAAGAAAGCTTGATTGACATTGATTCGAGGACGGTGCCATAGAGGACTTACTCCATCACTAGGAAGTCTAATCCCAAGGGAAAGAAGAAGAACCTACCCTAAGGAAGGGAGAACTGGATTTTGAAATTAAACCCAGGACGGTGCCATAGAGGACTTATTCCATCACTGGGGAGTCTAATCCTAAAGGAAGGAGAAAAGCCTAACCTTGGGAGAAGAAAGTTTGAATTTGGAATTGAAATTGAATCTAGGATGGGGCCACAAGGGACTTATTCCATCACTGGGGAATCAAATCCTAAGAGAAGGAGAATACTTACTCTAAGGAAGAGAAGAGCTGGATGATCTCATAGGAAGGTAATATTACTTTATATAGGAGATCAGGCTTGAAATTTTGAATTTTAAAACTAGAATGGTGCCTCAGAGGGCATTATCCATCACTAGTAGATCTATTCCTAAGGAAAGAAAGCATGATGACTCACATCTGTCCTTAAAGAAAAGAAGACTGGAGGACCCTGAAGGAAGGTAGCATTGCTTCCCGCAGAAGGTCGGATCTGGATTTTGAACCTAGGATGGTGCCACAGAGGGTGTGCTCCACCACTAGAAGATCTAATCCTAAGGAAAGAAAGCACGATGACTCACATCTAACCTTAAGGAAAAGAAAACTGGAAGAAGCTAGGATGGTGCCACGAAGGGCGTACTCCACCACTAGCGGATCTAATCCTAAGGATAGAAAGCACGATGACTCACATCTAACCTTAAGGAAAGGAAAACTGGATGATCCTGTGAGAAGGAAGCATTACTTCGCACAAAATCAAGTATGGAGTGATCGTATGTAAAGGAAACTTGCTTTACATAGAGGATCAAGTCTGGATTGATCATATATAGAGGAAACTTGCTCTATATAGAGGATCTCAACTGGAAAGAGACTAGGGTGGTGCCACAGAGGGCGTGCTCCACCACTAGTTGATCTAATCCTAAGGATAGAAAGCACGATGACTCACATCTAACCTTAAGGAAAAGAAAACTGGATGATCCTGTGAGAAGGAAGCATTGCTTCGCACAGAATCGGATTTGGAGTGATCGTATGTAAAGGAAGCTTGCTTTACATAGAGGATCAAGTCTGGATTGATTGTATATAGAGGAAACTTGCTCTATATAGAGGATCTCAACTGGAAAGAGACTAGGGTGGTGCCACAGAGGGCGTGCTCCACCACTAGTGGATCTAATCCTAAGGATAGAAAGCATGATGACTCACATCTAACCTTAAGGAAAAGAAAACTGGATGATCCTGTAAGAAGGAAGTATTGCTTCACACAGAATCGGATCTGGAGTGATCGTATGTAAAGAAAACTTGCTTTACATAGAGGATCAAGTCTGGATTAATCGTATATAGAGGAAACTTACTCTATATAAAGGATCGGGTCAGGAATAATCATATGTGAAGGAAACTTGCTTCACATAGAGGATCGAGTCTGGAATGATCATACACAGAGGAACCTTGCTCTGTATAGAGGATCGGGTCTGGATTGATCGTATATAGAGGAAACTTGCTCTATATAGAGGATCAGGTCAGGAATGATCATATGTGAAGGAAACTTGCTTCACATAGAGGATCGAGTCTGGAATGATCATATACAGAGGAAACTTGCTCTATATAGAGGATCGGATTTGAATTCTGGAACTTGAGAATTGAATGATTTTTGAATTTGAAATTAAAAGTGTTTGAATTTGAAACTTGATTTGACGAATTTGAATTTGAATAGTTTTAAATCTGGGATATGTTTTGATTTGATTTGAATTATTATTTTTTTTTTTTGAATTTGAAATTTGATCGATTTTGATTCATCTTGAATTTAATTTTGAATTTGAATTTCGATTATGTTTGATTTGGATTTGATTTATTTGAATTTGATTTTGAATTTTGAAGTGTTTTGAATTTAATTTTAAGTTTGACTCTCATCTGGCATGGTACTTCCTGAAGAGCCTCCTCAATGTTTGAAAATGTTGGGTGGCATTCTTCAGGGTTGATCAGTCAAAGGGAAACTTCCTCAAAGATCATCATTGAAATGAACGATCCAGTCAATATTGATTCAAGCTTTCAATTAGAAGTGGTCTCCAAAAGACTACGACCAAGTCTCCTACTTGGGGAGTTCTAAAGTGACACAACTTATCAATATCTCGAATCAAATATGACTTATAAACTTTCAAACTATTGAGCACGTATTGATTTTTATTTGATGACCTTGAACTCCTTGAATGGGAGTCGGGCACTTTGCTCAATTAGAGTTTGATTTTAAATAGCAAGTCTTAGTTCAAGAAACTACGCTTCTAGATCAGAATGATCTAGGACCCAGCATAGGGTGCGGTTTGATTTTGAACGACAATTTCCAGCATTATAAAATACTCCTCCAGTGGGATTAAACTTGGACCCAGTATAGAGTGTAATTTTATAAAGCAGGCCTTAAGGAAGGATGCCTATGCAGAAGGGCTTACACACACTTCTCAAGGACCAAATTTTGAATTTTCTTCAAGAGTAGAAGATTCATTCTTTTTATTAGAAAACTTCCTCTAGCTATTTGGACCCTATCGGAACGACAAACGGGAATAAATTTAGAAGTACAGTGAAAACTTTGAGTGACCCCAACTAACCTGAAAAGGTTTGAGGCTTTAGGTTTTGTTGACCAGGACCAAGTTTCGTAGGAACTAAACTGGGGTCTCCCTTAAGTATTTTGAATTAAAATCAATTTCAAAGAGGTTTAAGTTGAATAAAGAAATTTGATCTTTTCGATTCTCTAGCACGAAAGATTTTTGTATCTTGATAAATTATCGATGCACGGTAAAAATTCTGGATTCAAGACTTTCAAAATCAAGCAATTTAAAATTGACTGGGTCTTTTGAGATTGAAGAATTTAGCAGAAGGGAGCCTCTTTCATTCTTTCTTTTTCTGGTGGCGCACATTGCGCATCTTTTGATTTATAGTGCATTTTGCACTATCTCCCTTTTTTGATTTTTGGCATATTCGTGCATCTTTTTGCATTTATTTTGATTTTGAGAAGAGGATGCACCTACTTTAAATTCAATGTCGGGATTATATCTCAAGTACAAGAGAAGGAAACTCACTCTCTTGTACAAGAAAGAATAATCCTCTAGGCAGAACCCAATCTTTTTGAGAAACATATTAGCTTGACTTTTAAAATTCATTGAACAGATTTTAAACATGCAAGAGATATCTATTAGGATAGAAAATTATGAGACAATTGAGAAGATTTTCATTTCAAAGATCAACTTAAGTTCGATATTGAGTTTAATTCAATCATCAAATCAATCCCACAAAAGAGGTGGGAGGGAGGTGTATTCAAATATTTGATGGAGTCAACAACAACTTTCTCCTGTTTAAGACTTCAAAATAGAGGTCAATTTTTATTAAAAAGATAACTCAACTATCTTGAAATTTGAAATCAATACACTTGAGAAATTGGAAGCTTTTCCTTAAAAAGAAATTACAAATCTAGGTGGCAAGACCCCAGTAGTACGGAATTAAATTCCTACGATCTCCTTGAGGGAGAGACTACTATTGGGTCTGCACTATCCTTAGAAGTCATTGCATCACATTAGTCAAAAAGATTTATCTCGATAGGACCCCATTGAAAGTTGAATTTTTAACGGTATCGCTATCTGATATAATCTTAGATTATTTCCCTTCTCTTATTACTAGTGGTCTAGTAATTAGGAGAGTGGCACCCCGAGGGATTTCTACACCTCCTCCTCTCTAGTTGATGTAGCGGGGCACGTATAGAAACGTGACCTAACATCATCTAGTAGAGTGGATGGGTCATAACCTTCAACCGGGGGCCTAGGGCCTGGTGCTGGTGTTTGTTCAGTTCTAGTTTGATTAATCCTCGCCATGTAGTAGTCAAGAAGGTGTATTGAAGATCATGCTCTCATTTCTACAACCTCCCTCCTTTGAGTAACAGGAGAAGGGTGGAAATGATTTCCACCAGGGAAGGGATTCGTAGAAGGAGCAACAAACTTTTGATTAGCCTCGGACTTGACATGCTTTAAGGTTTTCGCCTCAGCAGTCCTCCTGGCCTTGACAACCTTCTTTCTGACTCTACAAAGGTAGTTCTTCATTTTGTTCTTGCTGGCCTTGCTGATGACAGGGGTACTAGAACTTGACCCAATCTCAGGCTGAGATGGTAGGTCTTCTATCATTATTGACTTCTGGTTGTTATCCTCCTCAGTAAAAGATACAGTGGGTAAAGGGGTGACAACAACCTCCATCTTGGAGATGGGGGAGTCAACTCCTAACCCTAAAGTAATATCAACCAAAGGGATATTCCTTCATATTCTAGCAGACAGATCAATCATTTCTTCTCCATCGACTGATAACTTAAAGTCTTGGAATTGCATTTCAAACTGGATAAAATTATCAGAAGTGATTCCTTCGACTATCAAGTTTCTATCTAGAGAGAAAATGAGTTTCCCAGCCATTTGAGTGCTTAAATCCTGAAATTAATGAACAATGATTTGAATTAGCTAATCTTGAATTTGAATTTGAATTTGAATTTTAAATTTGATTAATATTATTCAAAATTTGATAATTCAATCATGTTGAGTTTAAATTCAAAACGATGGTTTGTAGACTTGACAAGGACTTAAAAGTTGAACCCAACACTTTCGCTACACCAATTAACTTGGGGCAAAATGTCAAAGTTCAAACTCGAACTTGAATTTAAAATTTAAGGTGACAATCTAATTCAAACTTAAAGTTGAGATTGTATTTTGAATCAAAGTTGGATTTGAATTTGAGCTTAAGGTTAAAGTCGAATGGACATTTCTTCAAATCTGTGACTCAACAGATCGAGTTTCACTCAATCATGTAGGTGCACAAAATTGATATGAAAGATTCAAGGATCGGGCTCGACTCTTTTCATTTCACCAATTGACTTGGGTCGAAATGTCAAAGTCCCGATCAAAATTGAATCGACTTTAAATTTCAAATCAAATTCAAATTTCTGGTTGAAATTATGTTTGGATTTAAAGTTAAATTTGAATTTGAGGCTCAAGTCAAATGGGTCTTTCTGCAAATTTTATGACTCAACAGACTGAGTTTCACTCAATCATGTAGGTGCATAAAATTGATATGAAAGATCTGGGGATTGGGCTTGACTCTTTTCGTTTCTCTAATTAACTTGGGTCGAAATGTCAAAGTCCCGAATTTGACCTTGAAATCAAATCTGAAGTTTGAATTTAAGTTTGGAATCAAATTTGAGTTTAATTTTGAAATTAAATTTGAACTTAAAATTGAATTCAGTTTTGAGGTTGAATTAAAATTTAAATCTTGGATTCAAATTCAAGCTTGAAGTTGGATTTAAATTAAAATTGAATTTGAATTTAAATCTGGATTTAAACTCAAGGTTGGAATTGAACGGATCCTCTTTAAAATTTGGAACTCAACATATTGAATTTTGTTCAAATATGTAGGTGTGCCAAATTAGCCTGAAGATCCTAAGGTTTGACTCTTTGCACCCCACCAAGCAATTTAGGGGTGAAATGTCAAAGCCTAGAATTGACTGGAGAATTTTGAATTTGAATTGCATGTGTTCAACTACAATAGAATATTGTAGAAGACACATAGCAACGACGATTGAAGTTGATTTGAAAGATTTTCCTTGACTTTTGAAACTCAAAAATGTTGAGTTTTATTTTCAACATAATGGTTAACAAAATTTAAGGGAAAATCTAGAAACCTTGACTTGACTCTTTCGCCACACTGACTAGCTTAAGGTGAAATGTCAGAATCTAGGTTGAATTAAAGAAATTTTGAATCTGGGTTTTGAGTTTGAGGGATTTTTGCAAATTGTGAAACTTAGCATGCAGGAATCTATTCGCATGCGAGTTTGCAACAAATGCAAAAAGATTTTGACAAGCTTGACTTGACTCTTTTGCTCTACCAATAAACTTGGAGGCAAAATGTCAAAGCCCGGCTCGGAGGGAGATTTCCTACACTCACCTCTCTTTTCACATGTCTTAATTGAGTTGGCCACACTCACCCAAGGAAGAAATGGGTAGAGGGACCAATTGAAGAAAGGTAGTCAAAACTATCGATGCAACAAAATTCATACCGCTATTAAAGATGGAGAGAGAGATTTTCCCCAGCGGAGTCGCCATTTTTTTGTTTGATTGAAAAATATAGGTTTTGAAAAAGTGTTTAATTTTTTTTGGGAAAGTTAAATTTCTGGAATTTAAATTTTATAATTGAACACTTATTATGAATAATATATCACCTCGAAAGGTGAACATATCATTCTCTAATAGGTTCAGATTACAAATTTTTGAATTTATCTGATTATTATAATCAAACTCAAGGAGAAATAATATATGATCCTGAAGGATCAAAATAATATTTAATCCATTATTCGACTATAATAATTGAGATTAGAGATCATTAATTTCATATTTAAAGTCATGATTGTAATTGATATATCTATCCAGAGAAAGAAGATATCAATTACTATCGATAGTTCAAATATGATGATAATGATCGTAAAGTTTGAATTTCCCAAAGATAATCAATTGAAGGTTTTGAAAACTTGATTTTGAAATCTGGTCAGGGTTTCTAAATCTCCTACGAACGCAAGCCCTCGTAGTTAATTACATCATAGGAAACCAGAAAATTTCCTATGAATACTCTCGATTAAAATAGCGATACGAACTTTATTTAAGATTTTCAAAGCTTGATATCAAGGAAGGTAAAGGGACTGAAAATTCAACAGGGATTGGTTCAATGTTGAACACTTATTTCTGGAGTCAAAGGAGGAAGGGTAGGAGGTGTTTTGAGATTCTGAATTACTTCAGAAACACCCCAACCTATCCTAAGTGTTGGGCTTGAATTAGATTGAAAGAGATTTTTAATGTTTGAATGATCAATTTTATTAGAAAGTGGGATTTAGATTCCCGGAAGATTGAGGTCTTAGAATTGAACATCTGCCTCAAAAACCTAAGTCTAAAATTAGGTACTAAAAATCAGTGACCCAGAACCTAGCTAATGCAATGCAATCCTGCACTTACCCCGACCTGGATTGGGGAGCCAACTAAACCACCTAAACGCTTCAAAACCATGAGTCAAAGTCTTCATGAAAGAGTGGTTAAGGATGTTATTTAAAATTAAGTTCGAGGAGTTGGGGTTGACATCTAGAGCAGATTCTTAATTGACCCCTTAACTTATGTTGGGTGAAATGCTTAAACTAAAAATACAATTAAAGATTTAGACTCAATTTTTAATTTGTATCTAATGCAATGCATGCTAGTTAACTCGATGAAATGCTTAAATCAACATGTAGCAGTTTTAAAATCAGGCTTAAAAATAAGTTATATCCTAGAGATTGCACAACATCTCCTTGGACAGAACTGCACCCTAATAGGTCAGGTGGTCTGCCAAAACCCGCAGGCGGGGAGGTGCCTAACACGGTAGAGAAGAATTAATATGAATGCATGAAAAACCCCCGGCGAGACCGGGCTTACTTCTTAAAAGCGTTAGAGTTACTATCTGAGCTTAAAGTTTTTAATTTTGTTTAAGTAGAAAAAGTTTATGACCGTACCCTCATGAGCCTCCGATCGGGTTCCAGGCTAAATCAAAATCGACATGCAAGAGCGTCAAATAAACTACTAAAAGCATGTGTGTCCTTAATCGCAATCAACACATCAATCAAATTAATTAAATAATTAAATAAATATTCAAAATGAAAGTCCATGAGCCCCCTAAGGGATGTTCCTTCCTCTTTGGATTCCAAATTGGATGTTTGAAATTCATCCTAATTTGGATCTCCAAATGGATAGGAACTCTCCCCTAAGGGATGTTCCTTCCTCTTTGGATTCCAAATTGGATGTTTAAACATCTCAATCTCAAATCACTTTAAACAATTTATAACTCAAATTTATAACAAATTACATTAATCAAAATTGAAAAATCTAGACTCGATCCTGCAAGGTTATCCTAATAATTGACAGTTATAGAAACATCCCAAGCAGTTAATATATTGAAATTAAAAATACTCAAACCAGCCACGCTTGGCCATGCTCTTTTAATTTTAAAGGGGGTCATAGCATGCTTAGCACCTGTGCAATTTAATAATTATGATTTTGTTGCCCCCTTTAATTTAATTGCCCTGTATGAGCATGACCACCTACATAAGATTGAATTAGTATAAATCGTTCCTAACCTAAGGGTAGATCTAACGTATAATCAATCACATTACAGAGTGCAGTAAATAAATAAACAAACATATCAATTCTACTACTGGCAAATAGCATGCAGTGAAAGCTCGAAAACCCGGCACACAGCAGAAAAGTAAACACCGGCCTAGCCTAAGACTAGAGTTGGTTGTCCTAGAAAACCATCTAAAGTGTGTGAGGCAGGCTGTGTGGCTTTGATATATCCTAAATAGGGTACTTGATTGAAGTTGCTTGATGTTCTGGTTGGTTGAAATGCTTAAGGGAGTTTTAATTTGAATTTAAATCTTAATGACTTGAAATTGATTTTAAATTTGATTTTAATTATTTGTTGGACACCACCTTTGTTTCACACCGAGGCCGTGAAGTTTATTTCACCTTCCTTGGGGCTAATTTAATAACCTCGTAGGCCTGGGTTACCCAGTGGTACCCGATATAATTAAGTGATTTGAGTTTGATTAATGTTAAAGGTTGATTAAAATTTTAATTAGAATTGGTTGGTTGCTGGTTTTAAGTTTGAATTAATATTTTCTGGAATTTTGAATGATATGTTGAATTTTGGAATTTTTTAGATTATTTTAATGATTTAATTCAAGGGTCAAAATTTGACTTTTTGATTTAAAGTGTATTCTAGAAATTTAATATGTTATTAAAATACTAGACCTTAATACGATCAGTTAGACAGTAAGTACATTGAAATTGAATTTTTCTAGATTTTATTATGAAGGTTTGAAGTTTTGACTTGATTTTGAACTAGGTTTGACCAAAAGTTGACTTTTTCAAAATTGATTGATTTCTGGAAACTTAATATTTTTAATAAATATTAGACCTTAAGATGAGTTGAATGCTTTTGAGTTTGCTCAATTTGGAGTTCATTTGAATTAGTTATGAACTTTTGAAGTTTTGAGTATTTAATGAATTATTTAATTTGTTTAATTTGAGACCTTTTTGTGATTTGGATCCAAATGACTTCCAAACTTCTTGAAATCAACTCCAAAGGTCAGGAATGACCTAAGGAGTGATTTCCAAGTGTTTGAGAAATTTTTGGAATTTTTAATTATTTTTAATTAATTAAATTAATTAAATATTAAATTTCAATTAAACTCAAATTAAACTTAATTTTGAAGTTCAGTCAAGGGGCTTTTATTTTTCATTGGCTAAGGATTCAATTCTGGTCAGTTTGAGGTATTAAATGTAATTTTTATATTTAAACTTGATTTATTAGAATTTTTGGAAGGTTTAAGGGCTTAATTAAGGTTTAAATTTGATTAGGTTGATTAAGGGGCTTAATTATTTCAAAATTCAGTGGGAAATTTTCCTAAGGCTGAGAGTGTCACTAAGTTAAAATGGTTTGAATTTCAAGTCAACAGGAAGTGAATCCTAATTATTAGAAATAATCTAAGTTCTCTAATTAAGATCCTTAGTTATTGTCCTTAATGATGTCACTAAACTTAAATGGGTTTGAATCAAGGTTTCAACTAACCTTTTGGACAAATACATATAAGATGCACATGTCAAACAATCAATCCTAAATCTAAGAGAGCCTTAAAGCTAGGTGATGTGTGCACCTTAAGCATACATGGATTAACATAACACATGTAATTAAAAACAAGATTAGAGAACAAACAAAACATGATTGTTCATTAATCATCCACATTAATTCTATTCAATCAAGTTAAACTATGTTTAAAAATTCCAATGAGTCTCTCAATGTTTGAAGACCTAATAGTCACATAATTTGAAAATAGAAAATTTTAAGATATAATTATACATGTAATTAAATATAAGATAAAAAAAAGATTTTGAAATTAAGAGTAAAATAAAATAATTTCAAGATATTTTATTTTATCTTGAGAGACTCTCTGAATGTTTAAAATCATTTTAAAATAATTTTCTTAAAAATTTGAAAACATTTTAATTTATTTTAATTAAATAATAATTAAAATAGCCAAATAAATAATATTCAAAATTACTTAAAATACAGAAAATATTTTAAAATAATTTTTTTTTAAATCAAAGGCCTTGAAAATCCAAGCAATTTGATATGTTATATTGATTTTTTGGATTTAAAATGAATTTTTAACATTTTTTTTAAAGTTTTCTGGTTTTAAAATTATTTAAAATTAAATTTTAAATAATATAACTAAAACTGGCGGCGGGAGGGACACGTGGCACAGCGCGGTTCGATAGTGCAGATGGCGGTGGTCAGGCGGGCCCCATCTACTTATCCAGTGCAGCCGTATTTTGGATCGTTAGATCTGTTATAGCGCAGATCCAATGGTCCAGATCAAACCCAGAAATCAAATTTAATTCAGAAAGATCTGAAGGCTGTGACAATGCCCGCGGTTTGAATGAACGGTCTAGATCTGGCTGGATGGAGATCTGGCTAACTCGCGGATTTGACAAAATCACAGCCGTTGATCTGGAATAAATGGATCGAACGGCTATGAGATCATCTTCTCCATCCCGTCAGACCGAGAACCCTAGAAGTTTTTTTTTGTTTCATTTTCTCAAACGAATCGATAGTTTGAGTTCAAATTTTAAAGAGAGATATAATGAATGAACATGATTAATGTGGAAGTTATTTTAAAGCTTAAAATGCACTATAAAGAACAGTAATTAATCTAGTGTATCCTGAACTAGGGTTAGCATTTATACCTAAACCAATCGATGGATTTTGGAGTTTAAGTATTCTCTGAGCTTGTTGATTGTCCACGCATGATTCTCCTTCAGAAACTATGATCTGAAATGCACTCGATTGTACTGGAGACTCCTTGGATGGAATAGAGATTGAATTCGCCGAAAGCTCGCCGGCGGCAGCCTTTGACCGCCGGATTTGGGATTGGGAAATGAAGAAGAGGTAAATTAGAGCTCAAACGAAAAGATTTCTCAGCTTTTTGAGCTTTGGCTAGAGAGAGAGAGAGCTAGCTCAAGAATGAGACTCTAAGTGAAGCTTTTCCCTATTCAGCCCTCTCCAAGCCAAAGGAACGGCTCAGATTGACTTGGGGAACTCCTGGATGATGCCACCTATCCCTGAGGTTGGTTAGCAGCAGGGAATAAAAGGTATAATCCATATGGAAAGGTATTGTCCTTAGCTAACCGACTTGGGACCACTTGGGCTGCTTAAGCTCTAATCTAAGGCTTGATCTCAGCTTAAGAACCTTCCAGAAAGTGTTTAGAGCTGTTGGAGTACCCAAGAGTGGCTGGCATTAGCTTAAACATAGAGATTTAATTATTTAGAGCCAAATAAGCCATTTGTTGATTGAATTGACTAGTCAACCAGTCAACTTGACTGATGAGGTGGCATGAGAGGGTTTTGAATGCTGTTAGGATAAATCCAATAATGATTTGATGTTTTAATATTAAAGTTTGAATGCTTGAAGAGGGATTTGAGCTACTTAAAGGTTCTTTGAAGACTTCGTCGACTGGGTTGACCAGTCAACCAGTCAATGGAGCTGATGATGTGGCAGCTAGAGTGGCTTGAAGAGCTGGTTGGGATGCTTTGGAGAGGTTGGGAGTTCAAAGGTTGGAATTTGAGGTAATGAAGGGAATTTTGAATGGGTTTGACCAAAGTTTGAAGTTTGACCAAGCCAAACTAAGGTTGATTTGACTCATGATAAGTCTAGACAGGTTTAAAATATCATTTAATATGGATTTGAGAGTTTGAAGGATTTGATTGGATCCAATGGGTTGGAATAACCCATTTGAATCCTTAAGGAACACCTAAGTCAACCTAGGTTGACTCAGTCAACCAGGTTGACCCAGGGGGTGGGTACAGGTTCAACAAGTTTGATTTGATGTTTTGAATTTGTTAGAAGTATTTCTAAGATTTAAATGGGTCATTTGAATCAAATGGACCTATTGGGGCTCTTAAAGGGCTTAATGGGTCAACTGGGTTGACTTGGTCAACCATGTTGACCCAGGGCCAGGAACTGGGTCCAACCAGTTCAGAATGACATTCTAAGTCTACTGGTGGGGCTCTCAAAGTCTGGAGAAGTCATCCGGTCAAAATGACCTGTTTGGGCCCTAAATGGGCCTTTTAGGTCAACCCTGGTTGACTTGGTCAACCAGGTGGGTCCAGGGTCTGGAAATGGGTTCAACAGATTTGAAATGATATTTGGAGACCAATGGAGGTGGTCCCAAGGTCTGGGGAGGTCATTTGGTCAAAATGACCTGTTTTGACCCTAAAGGGGCCTTCTAGGTCAACTAGGTTGACTTGGTCAACCAGGTTGACCCAGGGGCTGGTTCTGGCTTCAACAGGTTTGGTTTGATATTTGAAACTTGCTGGAGGTGGTTGCATTTGATTTGGAGGTCATTTGGTTCAAGTGACCAGTTATACCCTAGAGGGGTATTTTGGTCATTTTGACCCCTGGTCAACTGGGGGTCAAATTGAGTCCAACAAAATGCAGTTTATTGCTCAATGGGTCATAATCAAGTGTCTGGAGGTGATTGGAAACTTTGAAGAAAGCTCCAGGGTCAAAATCCACTGGGTGGGAGGTCCAGTGGCATGGACTGTAAATATTTGAAGGTTTTACAGTCTTTGGATTTCAATTCAATTTCTGGGGTTAGAGACCTCAGAATGAGCTCAAATTTGGAGGGTTGCCTCTAGAGATATGTCACATCAGTGTGGAACTGATAGATCTTGAATCAGAGGTCATTTGATAGGGTTTTGAAATGTTTAAAGATTTGCTGGAAAAGGCTTTCAGGACTTAGACCTTTGGCCTTGGATTTGAATCTGGAAATCTGGTTTTGAATTGGATTTTGAGCTTGAATGATAGGATTTGAATTAAGTTTAGGTTTAATTGAAGCTTGGATTGATCTAGAGGAATCCTAGGGTTTAGAATAGGTTCTAGGGTCCAAATCAGCTTAAGGGAATCCTAGGGTCTAGAATAGATCCTAGGGACTGAAGTCTGGGAAGATCCTAGAACCTAGAAGTCCTAGGGAAATCCTAGGATCTGGGGTCTGGAAGAATCCTATAATCTAGAAGAATCCTAAGATCTAGGAATCCTAATATTCAAGATCTAGAAGGATCTTAGGATCTAGAGTAGATCCTAAAGTTTGATTTCTAGGAAAATCTTAGGGTTTGGAAGTCCTAGGGCCTGGGATCTAGAATAGTCTTAGGATCTAGAAGAATCCTAAGCTCTAGATAGATCTAGGAGAATCCTAAGGTCTAAGAGGATCATATGATCTAGAATCAGATAGAATCCTAGGGTCTAGAATAGATCCTAGGGTCTGAAGTCTAGGAGAATCCTAGAATCTAGATTTGTCTTAAATTGTATTGATCTGGGGTCAGGATTGATTTGAATTTGGATTGATCTTAAAGTCTGGATTGATCTAAGATCAGATTGATCCTAGGGTTAAGATTGATCCTAAGGATTGGAAAGATCCTAAGGTCTGGGTTGGTCCTACTGAGCTCATACAAAAATGAGGTCAACAGAATCTGGTTTCATGGACTACGATTTTGATTATAGCAAATATTTCTATTTTTGGTTGCCTGTTTAATCTTTCAGGTCCACAGGATCAATTGCAAGTTCAAGCCAGCCCAAGATCGAGTCAGTCTTTTTTGTAATTTAAGTCCAATATACTCTTTTCATCTTTATTGAGTCGAATGTAATGTAAAGGATCCCCTAGCTAAGTAACCTTACACACACACACTCAGGGGGAGTTTTTGAGTGATTTAGTGTTTCTCTTAAAAAAATTATACTGTACTTTTTTTCCATCGTACTGTACGATATGTCATTAATAAACAGGCTTACGGCTAATTCTGAATGATTAGTTTTGAGAACTAATCATGCTGTACGATTTGAAAAACCCTAGCCGCCAGGACTATTTTGGTAAGATTTGAATTTTGAGTTTTTGAACTAATCATACTGTACGATCATCTGACATCTTACTAAAATTATCCCCCGTAATCAGGCAATTAAATCTTAGTTTCTTAATTATATTTGATTGTACTGTACAATGTCAATCATGCGATACGATGGACAGAGATGATTTTGGATCATCCCATAGATTGTACCAGACAAAACCATGATTTTTGTACTAATCATCCTGGATGATTTTTATATCATACCGGACGATGGACTTAAATAAACTAATCATACTGTATGAATCATATAGTGCGGGATGATGGACATAGATGAATTTCATTCGTCCCACAGATCATCCCGTACGAATAGTTGAGAATAAGTTGATCATGCTGTACGATCTATGGATCAACTATATGATGTTCATAAAATTTGTGAACTGTTCATTTGGATTCATACTGGTGACACTATTTTTAAACTGATCGTACTGTACGATATTTAATTGTACTGTATAATCGGCATCATCAAATTAAATTTTAGGGCACTTTTTGAGCCCTCCTTAATATCTCTTTTGTTCGATCGTTGAGATCTTTTGCCACTTTCCTTTCCAGAGAAAACCGTGAGAGAGAGAGAGCTTGAGAGAGAGAGAGAGGATCTTGTGAGGGGGAGTTTATGAGGGATTCACAAAGGTTTCTCCAAGAAAGGATCTGAGTCATCTTCTCCATCTGTCATCTCTTGTCTTGTCGGTATCTCTGTGGGAGGATTGTTCGCAAGAAGATTCAGGTTCTCTGCCTGCTTCAAGAAGAAGCGAAAGGAGTCCAGGTTCTCTACCTACTTCAGGAGGAAGCGAAAGGAGTCTAGGTTCTCTGCCTACTTCAAGAGGAAGTGAAAAGAGTTCAGGTTCTCTGCCTCACCGGATTGGTGGAAAGGAGTTTTTGTACATGCTTCTCCACCTTGCTGTGGGAACAGAAAGAGAGTCACTTAGTGTTAGTGTAAAACCTAGAGGGGAGGCTCTAGGGAGTGTATGTAGGTTAAGTTGACTGAACCACTATAAAATCTGGTGTGTTCTTTCTGATTATCTTCCACATTTACTTTTCTGTTGATGATTGTGTGATTGTAATTTTTATTCTGTTATTGTTGAATATCTACACATAATCGCATAATTGTATAAGTTTTAAAACATTCAAAAATAGTTTCTAAATCATTATTTTGCTCTCAAATTTTTAAAACTATCAATTCACCCCCCTCTTGGTTAGCCTGGGGACTAGTTCATAAGGGCTTAACATCCCTATCAAACTTTCAAGTGGTATCAGAGCAGGATTCAAAAATTAAGTTTAAAAACTTTTGAATTTTGATCCATGGCTAACTTTGGTAATCGTAATACTGCTGAAGGTTATTCAATTACATGACCACCATTTTTTGATAACATATATTTTGATTTTTAGAAAACTCGCATGTCCACTTTTCTTCAATCTATAGATTATCGCATGTGGATTCTTGTTAAGGATGGCTATGAAGCACCTTTTAAAATGGTTAATAATGTTAAAACTGAACTGCCTTTTACTGAATGGACTCTTGATGATCGGGACTTAGCCCAACTGAATGCCAAATGTTTGAACTATTTTTTCTATGCACTAAAATCTGAAGATTACATGCCTGTTTCTACTTACACTAGTGGTAAAGAAATCTGGGATAGGTTATACATTACTTAGGAAGGCACATCTGAGGTTAAGCAATCTAGATTGATCATCTTACTTGACGACTATGAACTCTTTCACATGAAATCTAGTGAATAGATTTTTAAAATATATACTAGGTTTACTCAAATTGTCACTTTTTTACATGCTTTAGGAAGAGAACTTACAAACCATGAAAAAGTGAACAAAATTCTGAGTTGTTTGCCTTCTTCTTTTGATGCCAAGATAACTATAATTACTGAATCCAAAGATTTGAACACTTATTCTATTGATAACTTACTTGGGTCACTCACTGCTTACGAGCAAGGAGTGAACCAATGATAAATTGATGCAGGTGAGAAGAAGAGGGAGAAAACTGTGGAACTGAAGGCCAACGATACTAACACTGACTCTTCTAGGTCTGAAAGCGATGATGTTGCCTTAATCACTAGGCAATTCAAAAGCTTTCTAAGGAAGAAACATAAAAATATTTAGAAATGGAACAAAGGTAAGAGTAGCAAAAATTTTAAAGGTTCATCTGATACTGTTTGCTTTGAATGCAGGAAGCCTGGACATATAAAGGCTGATTATCCTACACTTAAAGCTCATCCAAGCAAGGAGAAGGGTGAGGAGAAACCCAAGTTCAGGAAGGACAAGAAGCGGATTCAGAAGGTGTTTTGGGCAGATTCTGCATCTGACTCCTCTGAGATTGAAGCTGAGGAGGAGACTACAAATTTGTGTCTGATGGCCGATGATCATCCTGGTCAGCCTGATCAAGAAGAGGTATATGAGCTAACCTATGATCAATTGCTCAATATTTCTAAGAAAATTCATTCATCGTATAGAAAACTTAAGAAAACCCATGCTAGTCTGAAATTAGAATTTCTTAATTTATAAAAAGAGCATGAAATTATGATTAAGGATCATTCTACACTTGATAAAAATCACATGTCCTTGATGAATTTGATGAATTGAACAAAAAACATTATGAATTAATTATTGAGTATGAGTCTTAAAAATATTACATGTTGATTTAGAAAAAGCTTATAAAGAACTAAACACCATGGCATGTAACTTAACTAGTGATGAGTATTATTTGAAGTTTGAAATTACAAGTCTCATGAAGGAAACTGAATTTCTAAGATTGAAAATTTATGCTTTTGAGAAAAATGAAACACCTCCTACTTTTGCACAATTTTATGCACCTCCACCTTTTGAGGAATCTATTTTAAAATCATCAAAGTATATTTCATACACACCTAGGAAGAGGTACTATCACCCACATAGATTAGTTATTCCTTTTCCTAGTGTTAGATATTTTTCTTGTGGCATGCTAGGACATATCTCACACACCTGCACGATTCACCGCAGTACACATTAGGTGTGGAGTCCCAAATTATATACTTCACAACACAGCACACATACATTACATTCTTCTTTTCATAAGAGGGAACCCAAACCTATTTGTGTTCCTAAATATGACGTTTGATGATTTTATAGGTGTGCTCTCACACAAGATCTCATGAGAGAATATTGTACCTGGATAGTGGTTGCTCAAGACATATGACTGGAGATGTAAATCAATTCATTTTATTGGAGACCAGAGCTGGAGGTAAGGTTACACTTGGAGACAACACCACTAGGAGGGTGGTAGGAGCAGGTATAATTGGTGATTCAAAAAATTTCATTATTAATAATATTTTTCTTGTAGATAGATTGAAACACAACTTACTGAGCATCAGTCAACTTTATGACAGAGGATGCAACATCAAGTTCCTGCCTACTTGCTGCATTATAAGCTTAATTGATAAAAATATTTTGCAGGGATAAAGGATCAACAATGTCTACATGATGGATGTAAGCTGCTTTAAAATTGATGTTTCAATTTGCTTAAAAATTACTGCTAATGTGTCTTGGTTGTGGCACAGCAGATTATGTCATGCCAGTATGAAAACCCTTAGGAGAGTCACCAAAAAGGACTTAGTTAGGGGTGTCCCCAAGCTTAAGTTCACTAAGGACCATGTGTGATGCATGTCAATTAGGGAAGCAAGTCCACTCCTCTTTCCACTCAATTAAGGACATCAACACCTCTAGACCTTTAGAAGACCTTCACATGGATTTGTTTGGACCCATTAGCACTGCCAGCTTAGGGGGGAAAGTCTATAGATTTGTAATTGTTGATGATTACTCGAGGTTCACTTGGATTAAATTTTTGTCACATAAATCTGATTCATTTGATGAATTTAAGTCTTTCTCCACTTGGATTCAGAGGAAGTTAGGTTGTGAGATCTTGACTATTCATAGTGATCATAATTGAGAGTTTGAAAATGTGAGATTTAGAATATCTGTGTGGAGCAAGGGATTAGCCACAACCTTTCAGCTCCTAGGACCCCTCAGCAAAACAGGGAAGTTGAAAGAAAGAACAGGACCTTAGTGGAAGCCGCTAGAGCCATACTTGCTGAGTATTCACTTCCAAAATACTTTTGGGCTGAGGTAGTGAACACTACCTGTTATATGCTGAATAGGGTGAATGTTAGATCAAATCTGAATAAGACACCTTATGAGATCATTAAGGGTAGAAATCCAAACCTATCCCACCTCCATGTCTTTAGCTGTAAGATTTTTATTCTGAATAATGGGAAATCATCCTTAGGAAAATTTGACCCCAAATCTGATGAAGGAGTGTTCATAGGCTATTCTAGTATGGGGAAATCTTTTATGGTGTTTAATAAGAGGACTTTGGTGGTGGAGGAGACAACTCATATGGTGTTTGATGAATCTGATTCTAAGGAGACTAGAGTTGAGGAAGAAGAAGATGTAGGAGAGATTACCCAAGGAGTTAAAAATGTAAATCTGGAGGAAAGGGTAGAACCTAAAAACACTTTGCCTAGAGATTGGAGATATGCTTCGAGTCATCCTAAAGAATTGATCTTAGGAAACCCTTCTGAAGGTGTTAGAACTAGGCATGGACTTAGGAAGAAAGTAAACCATTCTGCCTTTATCTCAATGACTGAACCCACCAATATCAACTAAGCCCTTTCTAATGAGTTTTGGATCTTAGTTATGTAAGAGGAATTGAATCAATTTGTAAGGAACAATATTTGGGAGTTAGTAGAAAGACCTAGGAATTAAAGTGTAGTGGGAACCAAATGGGTCTTTAAGAATAAAATGAATGATTCTGGTGTGGTGGTTTGGAATAAGGCAAGATTTCTGGCTAAGGTGTATAATTAAATTGAAGCGATTGATTTTGAGGAGACTTTTGCCCTTGTAGCTAGATTAGAAGCCATTAGGGTGCTACTAGCCTTTGCCTATTATAAGGGATTTAAGCTGTTTCAAATGGATATCAAGAGTGTCTTTTTAAATGGAGTAATAAAAGAGGATGTCTTTATAGAGAAACCCCCAAGTTTTGAGAGTTTCTAATACCTAAATCATGTTTACAAATTTAAAAAGGCCTTATATGGATTGAAACAGGCACCTAGAGCTTGGTATGAGAGGCTTAGCACATTCCTACTAGAAAGAGAGTTTATTAAGGGGAGCGTAGACACCACACTTTTCCTTAGGAAAGTAGAAGATGATCTACTTATTATCCAGATCTATATTGATGATATACTTTTTGGATCTTCAGATAAAAATTTATGTGATTATTTTCTTAAGACAATGAGTAAGGAGTTTGAGATGAGTATGATAGGAGAATTATCCTACTTTTTGGGGTTTAGCATAAAGCAAATGGATGATGGAACTTTTCTAAGTCAATCAAAATGCACTAAGAACATCTTGAAAAATATGAAATGGATAAAACTAAGCTAATCAATACTCCCATGAGTTTCACTATTCAGTTAGATAAGGATTCAAATGAAAAATTTATTGATTGAAAGAAGTTTAGGGGAATAATTAGATCACTGCTTTACCTGGCTGTTAGCCAACCTGATATTATATTTAGTATTTATCTTTGTGCTAGGTTTCAAGATGATCCTAAAGAGTCCCACTTGACTGCTATTAAGAGAATCCTTAGATATCTCTTAGGGACCCCAAACCTAGGAATCTGGTATCCTAGGAATAACACTTCTTTTGAGATTATTGGATATTTTGATTCTGATTTTACAGGGTCAAGGGTGGATAGAAAGAGCACTTTAGGAACTTGCTAATTCATAGGAAAGTTTTTAGTCTCCTGGTCCAGTAGAAAATAGAACTCAATTGCATTTTTCACTATTGAAGCTGAGTACATTGCCTTAGGAAGTTATATGGCCCAACTCCTTTGGTTAAAGTAACAAGTTTTAGATTTAGGATTACCTGTTGGCACAATTTCAATTCTATGTGATAACACCAGTGCCATCTGCATTTCAAAGAATCCCATCCAACATTCTAGAATCAAACACATTAATATAAGGCATCACTTCATTAGGGATCATGTTACAAAAGGGGACATTGAGCAACATAATGTAGCAACTGAAAATCAATTGGCTGACATCTTTACTAAACCACTGGCCTTTGACTCATTCAGTATTTTGAGGACCAGATTAAGTGTGATTAACATAAATGCATGAATTTGATGATTACTGACTTTTGATGTTTTTTTGTTTTCTTCATTTTGCTTTTAGTTTTTGTTTGTTTTGATTATCGTTCTACTTTAGAATTTTTCTTTTCCTATTGATTTTAGTTGTTTGATTTGCTTATCAGATTTAATTTTTTTTCTATTGATTTTCATTTGCTGGTATTCATTTATTAATTTTTGCACGTCTATTTTTCTTCCTTGTTATTTTGTTTACTGATTACTCACTTCAAAATTATTTCACTACTCACTACTGCTGATAAACTGGATTTTTTGTTGCAAATCTGGTTTTGATGATGACAAACATGTTTCCAGTGTGTTTTGCTTGGCTAATCTGTTTCAGGCACATAAGACCGCGAGCCACTCAAGCCAACTCAAGATTGGGTCCAAGTGTGTCAAATGTATGATTTTTCTTTTTATTGAGTCAATTGTAATGTAACTGATTCCCTAGCTAAGTAACCTTGCACACACACACTCAGGGAGAGAGATTGAGTGAATTAGAGTTTCTGTTAAAAATTTGTTCAGATCGTCCTGGATGATATCCACATCATCCTGGACGATCCAGTTAAAATAGAAACCCTAATTAGGGCAACTAAGTTAAGAGGGTCTGATTGAGCAGATCATCCTGGACAATCTACAGATCGTACGGGACGATATTCCCAAATCAGAAATTCTCAGCCGCCAGATCAAGTTAGGCAAGTTCTTATTTTTAGATACTTGGTCTGATCGTCCCGGACGATACGTGTATCGTCCCGGACGATCCAGAACAATCATGCCTAATTTAATCTGGTAATTAAGGAAAGCAATTAATTTTTGGTTGATACGATCATATTGTCCTGGACGATCGCAGGATCGTCCCGGACGATCTTGATCGTCTAGTGCATTTAAGCTGTACGTCCAGAACTATGTACAGGATGATTTGGGGCCTTTTTGAACTAATCGTACCGGACGATGACCCTATCGTCCGGGACGATCAAGTCATTTTTTGGTCGTCCAGCACAGATTTCTCTGGACGACCCGAACTGTCTTCTGGACGATTTCCCTCAATGTGAACTAATCGTCCTAGACGATCGCAGGATCGTACGGGATGATATGAATAACTTTTTCTACTGATCGTCCAGAAGAGCCAGATCGTCCAGGCTAAAACAGCTGAATTTGAACTGATCGTATAGGACGATCTACCGATCGTCCTGGACGATCTTGGCCGACCAGTTGAGATTTAGGGCAAATTTTAAGCCCTCCTTTAAAAGAACTTTTTCCAATTTTTTGGAAAATCTTTTACTGCCTTCCTTCCCTGAGAAACCCTAGAGAGAGAGAGAGTTGGGAGAGAGAGAGAAGATCTTGTGAGGGGGAGTTAGTGAGGGATTCACTAAGGTTGCTCCGAGTATGGATCAGAGTCGTCTTCTCCGCTCGTCGACTTTCGTCTAGTCAGTGTTCGTCGTGGGAGGATCGTTCGCAAGAAGATCTGGGGTTCTCTGCCTGCTTCAGGAGGAAGCGAAAGGAGTTCGAAGGTTCTCTGCCTGCTTCAGGAGGAAGCGGAAGGAGGTCGGGTTCTCTGCCTCACCGTGTGATGAAAAGGAGATTTTTGTACAGGCTTCTCCGCCTTGCTGTGGAAGCAAAAGGAGAGACACTTCTGTTTAGTGCAATACCCGGAGGGGAGGCTCCGAGGAGTGGACGTAGGTCAAGTTGACCGAACCACTATAAAATCTGGTTTGCTTTTCTGATTCAATTCTGCACTTTAATTTTTCCTGATATTAACTGCTTGGGTGAATATCTGTGGTTGATCTTTTTATCGTTGTTTTAATTCGTTTCCGCTGCACGTTATAAAAAGATTTTCAAAGTTATCGTGCCAATTTTTAAATAACCAATTCACCCCCCTCTTGGTTAGCCTCGGGACTAGTTCACTAGGGCTTAACATCCCTATCGAACTTTCATTTTTGAGTGAGAGTTTTTCCTTATTTTTATTTAAAAGCTTGTAAACAGTGATTGACTCCTCTGGATCTGTTAAAGGGAAGAAATGTTGATGATTGTTTCTCTTTCTCTAACTCCTTTAATGGTGTATTATTTCTTTTGGATTAAAATCTTCTTTAAAATTAAAAAATTTGTTTTTGAAATAGAGATCTATTTTATCTTCCTACAGTAGTCTACCTCATATAAATAATATTTTCAAAGCTTGGAATCATTGTTATGTTTTTCTTAATCAAGTGATTGCACTTATCATATGATGTATGGTTTTTATTTTGTGAATTACTCTTCCTTACTATAGAGAGTGAGTTTTGTCATCTCTTATGTCTGGAAGATAATTTTACAGCTGAGATTCTTTAACGATTATAAAAGGAAGCAAGCTTACAAAAGATAGGTAGTGTGCCAAACAAATTGAAAAAGAGGTACAAGATGAGCCCAAAGCTGAAAAGATACAAAATGTCGCCAAACTGAAAGATACACAAAGTGTATGAAAAATTAAAAAATGCGCAAAGTGCCAAACAAATTAAAAAAGAGTTATAAAATGAGCCCACAAAGAAATAAGCTTTCTTCCCTTTCAGATTATTAAATGTCTTAGAAAAATTCATGCTCCACTTAATACTTTCAAAAGCTTGAGACGAAAAATCATAATTTCTAATTCCTTACTTTGTAATACTATTATATCATATATTTTTCTGGAACGAGGCTTGAAAGGATCTCTTACCAAATCTAATTTCTTTTCTTTTGAATTAGACTTTTGTTTGAAAGGAATTTGAACCTGTAAGGTGTCTGAGGTAGGAGTTACGACAATCGATTTTCCAACTTTTCTGGATTTCAGCATTGTTGATTTTCATCTTGTTGGCTTTTGAATTGAAAATCAAGAAAAATTCTATTTTACTGGAGCTGACCTAAAAAAAAAAAGCTTTTTGATTTCATCCTTTTTATGTTCTCTTATTTTTGACTTGTACTGGTTTTAAATGTTTTTGTATATTATTTTCCCTTTTTGAGATGTCAAAAGGGGGAGTAGTAGTTCTTGTGTTTTGGGTTAGTTCAATATTTTTGCATTATTCACCCATTGTTCAATTACAATTTTTGAACTTATTAATAAATGTTTGCCATCATCAAAAAGGGGAGATTGTTACAAATCTGGTTTCAAGGATTATGATTTTGATGATAACAAATATTTCTATTTCTGGTTGCATGTTTAATCTTTCAGGTCCGCAGGATCAATTGCAAGTTCAAGCCAGCCCAAGATCGAATCAGTCTGTTTTATAATTCAAGTCCAATGTACTTTTTTCATCTTTATTGAGTCAAATGTAATGTAAAGGATCCCCTAGCTAAGTAACCTTGCACACACACTCAGGGAGTGTTTTTGAGTGATTTAGTGTTTCTCTTAAAGAAAATCATATTGTACGATTTTTCCATCGTACTGTATGATAGGTCATTAATAAACAGGCTTATGGCTAATTCTGAATGATTAGTTTTGAGAACTAATCATACTATATGATCCCTATTGTACTGTATGATTTGAAAAACCCTAGCTGCCAGAACATTTTTGGTAAGATTTAAATTTTGAGTTTTTGAACTAATCGTACTGTACGATGTCAATCATACTGTACGATCATCTGAAATCTTGCAAAAATTATTCCTCGTAATTAGGTAATTAAATCTTATTTTCTTCATTATATTTGATCGTACTGTATGATGTCAATCGTATGGTTCGATGGATAGAGATTATTTTGGATCGTCCCGTAGATCATACCAGACAAAACCATGCTTTTGTACTAATCAATCGAGATGATTTTTATGTCATACCGGATGATGGACTGAAATGAACTAATCGTATTGTACGAATTGTACAGTACATGATGATGGAAGAAGATGAATTTCATTCATCCCATAGCTCATCCCATTCGAACAGTTAAGAATAAGTTGATCGTATTGTACGATCTATGGATCGTACTATACGATGTTCATAAAATTTGTGAACTGTTCATTTGCATTCGTACAGGATGACACTATTTTTGAACAGATCGTACTGTACGATATTGGATCGTACTGTATGATCGGCATCATCAAATTGAATTTTAGGGCACTTTTTGAGCCCTCCTTCTTAAGATCTCTTTTATTCAATCGTTGAGATCTTTTGCCACTTTTCTTTCTATAGAAAACCTTGAGAGAGAGAGAGAGAGAGAGAGCTTGGGAGAGAGAGAGGATCTTATGAGGGGGAGTTTGTGAGGGATTCACAATGGTTGCTCCAAGCAAGGATCTTTTCCATTCATCGTCTCTTGTCTTGTCGGTATCTTTGTGGGAGGATTGTCCGTAAGAAGATCCGGGTTCTCTGCCTGCTTCAGGAGGAAGCGAAAGGAGTCCAGGTTCTCTGCCTGCTTCAGGAGGAAGCGAAAGGAGTCTAGGTTCTCTGCCTGCTTCAGGAGGAAGAGAAAGGAGTTCAGGTTCTCTGCCTCACCCGGTTGGTGGAAAGGAGTTTTTGTACAGGCTTTTCTGCCTTGCTGTGAGATTAGAAGGAGAGTCACTTAGTGTTCGTGCAATACCCGGAGGGGAGGCTCTAGGGAGTGGACTTAGGTCAAGTTGATTGAACCATTATAAAATTTGGTGTGTTCTTTCTGATTATTTTTTGTAATTACTTTTCTATTGATGATTGTGTAATTGTGATTATTATTCTGTTTTCGTTGAATATCTGCACATCATCGCATAGCTGTAAAAGTTTTAAAATATTTAAAAAGATTTTTTAAATCGTTGTTTTGCTCTCGAATTTTTTAAACTACCAATTCACCCCCCCTCTTGGTTTGCCTCGGGACTAGTTTATAAGGGCTTAACATCCCTATTGAACTTTCATGATAGGCCATGAACCTTCCAAGGTGGAGGGGAATGCCTAAGGCCGGTATCGGGATATGGTGATAGAACATTCCCATCCCTCAAAGAAAAGATGAATAAAGTGAAAGTTCGTTAAGGATTTTAAGCCCTTGTAAACTAGCCCGAGGCTAACCAAGAGCGGGGGGTGGGGGGTGAATTGATTATTTAAAAAATTCTTAAGAAAAACATATTTTGAAAACCTTTTCAGATGTTTAAAAATAATTATAAATGCACGTTGATGTGTAGATATTTAATAAAAAAGAACAACAACTTTAACACACGATCTTCCACAGAAAAGTAAAGTGTAGAAATTAAAAACAGAACAGTAAAAGAACAAACACACCAAATTTTATAGTGGTTCGGTCAACATGACCTACATGCACTCCCCAGAGCCTGCCATCCAGGTTTTACACTAAAACTCAGTGACTCTCCTTCTGCTCCCACAGTAAGGAGGAGAAGCCTTTATAAAACTCTTTTTCACCAACTCAGTGAGGTAGAGAACCCAAACTCCTTTTACTTCCTCCTGAAGCATGTAGAGAACCTTACCTCCTTTCACTTCCTCCTGAAGCAGGTAGAGAACCTTACCTCCTTTCGCTTCCTCCTGAAGTAGGTAGAGAACCTTGATTTTCTTGCTGACGATCCTTCCCACAGAGACATCAAGGGATAAGGGATGATGACTGGAGACGACAACTTAAATCTTTATTTGGAGTAACCTTTGTGAACACCTCAAAAACTCCCACTCATAAGATCCTCTCTCTATCTCCCAAGCTCTTCTCTCCCTCTCAAGAATCTCTCAGGAAAGGACAGTGGCAAAGATCTCAATAATAGCAATAAAGTGATCTTAAAAAGAAGGGCTCAATAATTGCTCTAAATTTTAACTTGCTGTCAATGATCATCCAGAACGATCATAAGATCGTCCTGTACGATTAGTGTAAATAAGACTTTTTTGGCCTAGATGATCTGGTTCTTCTGGATGATTAGAAGACATGGTTTATTTTGATCGTTTGGGATGATTCTACGATTGTCCTAGATGATTAGTTTAAATCAGGAATATCATCCAACAGATAGTTCGAAACATTTAGGAGAAAGGTATGAAAAATCTAAAGAAAATGACTTGATCATCTAGGATGATAGGTTTATCGTCCTATACGATTAGTTCAAAAATGCCCAATATCATCCGGTACACAGTTTGTGTCATCCAAGACAACTATGCTGGATGATTTGAAAATGACTTGATCATCCATAATGATAAAGCTATCAACCTGTATGATTAGTTCAAAAATGAAAATATCGTCTGGCATATAGTTCAAGTCATCTAGCTGAGACACACTAAATGACGAGGATTTTAATTGATCGTCTAGGATGATCTTGCGATCATCCAGGATGATGTGATCAATCAATCAATCCTTAATTACTTTTCTTAATCACCTAACTAATTTAGGCATGATTGAAATGAATTATCCTTAATGATACACATATCGTCTGGGATGATTAGACCAAAATACCAAAAATAAAAACTTACCTAACTTAGTCTGGCAACTGAGATTTTTTGATTTGAGCATATCATTCTGTATGATGGGAGTATCATCTAGGATGATCTGCTTAATCAGACCGACCTAACATGGCTTCCCTAATTAGGATTTCTATTTTTAATGGATCGTCTAAGATGATATTACTATCATCCAGGTTGATATAAATAAAATCAGAATAGAAACTCTAACTCACTAAAAATCTCCCCCTGAGTGAGTGTGTACAAGATTACTTAGCATGGGGATCCATTACATTACATTTGACTCAAGAAAGGTGAAAAATTACATTGAACTTGATATAAAGATAGACTGACTTGATCTTGAGCTGGCTTGAATTGCAATTGATCTTGTGACCCTGAAAGGTTAGGCACTCAAATAGAAATAGAAATGTTCTTTATCATCAAAATCATAATGCTTAAATATAGATTTCCTAGCTTCTTGCATTCAAGCAAACTGTATCAGAAGAACCTTTAGAATTTTTTCTAATCTTACTTTTGTTCCATTTCTGATAGTTCTTGTGTTTCTTCCTTAAAAAGCATTTCAATTGCCTAATAATTAAGGCAACATCATCACTTTCAGACCTAGAAGAATCAATATCATATTATTAGCCTTCAGCGCCATAGTTTTCTCCTTCTTTTTCTCACCTGCATCATGTTGTCTTTGGTTCACTCCTTGCTCGTAAGTAATGAGTGATCCAAATAAGTTATCAATAGAATAAATGTTCAAATCCTTAGATTCAGTAATAATAGTTATCTTGGCTTCATAGGAAGAAGGTAAACATCTCAAAATTTTATTAACTTTCTCATAGTTTGTGAGTTCGCTTCCTAAGGCATGCAGGGAGGTGATAATTTAAGTGAACCTAGTATACATTTCAGATATTGATTCACTAGGTTTCATGTGAAGGAGTTCATTGTTGTGAAGCAGGATATTCAACCTAGATTGTTTAACTTCAGTTGTGCCCTCATAAGTGATACACAGTTTATCCCATATTTCTTTTCCCGTGGAACAAGTTGATACGCGCATGTAATCTTTAGATTTCAGAGCACAGAAAAAATAATTCAAATATTTTGCATTAAGTTATGCTAAGTCCCTATCATCATGTGTCCATTTAGTAAAAGAAAGTTTAATTTTAACACGATTAATAAGTCTAAAAGGTGCATCATAATTGTCTTTAACAAGCATCCACATGCGATAATCAATCGATTGTAAAAAGTGAACATACGAGTTTTCTAGAAATCAGAAGGTATGTTATCAAACAAGGGTGGTCGAGTAATGGAATAATCTTCCATGGTGTTTCTATTATTAAAGTTATCCATGGATCAATTTCAAAAGTTTTTAAAAACTTAATTTTATGAATCTCGCTCTGATACTACTTGAAAGTTTGTTAGGGATGTTAAGCCCTTGTGAACTAGCCCGAGGCTAACCAAGAGGGGTGGGGGGTGAATTGGTTGTTCTAAAAATTCTTGAGAAAAATAGATTTTGAAAACCTTTTTGGATATTTTAAAATAATTACAAAAGCATGTTGATGTGGAGATGTTTAATCAAACAAAATAACAACTTTACCACACGATCATCCATAGAAAAGTAAAGTGCATAAATTAAAAATAAAACAGTAAAAGAACAAACACACCAGATTTTATAGTGATTCAGTCAACTTAAACTAAATCCACTCCTTGGAGTCTCCCCTCTAGGTATTGTACTAAAATGCAGTGACTCTCCTTTAACTCCCATAGCAAGGCGGAGAAGCCTTTATAAAACTCCTTTTCACCAAATGGGTGAGGCAAAGAATCCAGACTCCTTTTGCTTCCTTCTGAAGTATGTAGAGAACCTTACCTTCTTTCTCTTCCACCTGAAGTAGGCAGAGAACCTTACCTCCTTTTGCTTCCTCCGGAAGTAGGTAGAGAACCTTAATCGTCTTGCTGACAATCCTTCCCACAGAGACACCAAGGGACAAGGGATGATGATTGGAGATGATGACTTGAATCCTTGCTTGGAGTAACCTTTGTGAACATCTCACAAACTCCCCCTCACTAGATCCTCTCTCTCTCTCTCCTAAGCTCTCCCTCTCCCTCTTAAAAATCTCTCAGGAAAGGATAGAGGCAAAAGATCTCAACCATAGCAAGAAACAGATCATAAATAGAAGGGATCAAAAACTGCCTTAAATTTCAACTTGCAGTCAAAGATCATCCAAGATGATTATGAGATCGTCCTATATGATTAGTGTAAATAAGCCCTTTTTGGCTTGGATGATCTGGTTCTTTTGGATGATTAGAAGATATGGTTTATTCTGATCATCTGGGACGATTCTGCGATCATCTTGAATGATTAGTTTAAATCAAGAATTTCATCTAGCAGATAGTTTGGGATATTCAGGAGAAATGTCTGGATGATTTAAAGAAAATGACTTGATTGTCTAGGATGATAGGTCTATCTTTCTATACGATTAGTTAAAAAATGCCTAATATCATCCGACGTACAGTTCAGGTCATCCAGGATAACTATGCTGGATGATTTCAAAATTACTTAATCATTTAGGATGATCAAGCTATTGTCCTATATGATTAGTTCAAAAATGACAATATCATCTACCACACAGTTTGGGTCATCCAGCAGAGACCCACTGGATGATGAGGATTTCTAATAGATCATCCAGGATGATCTTATGATTATCCAAGATGATGTGATTAATCAATCAAATCTTAATTACTTTTCTTAATCACTTGACTAATTTAGGCATGATTGAAATGAATCATCATGGATGATACATGCATCATTTGGGATGATTAGACCAAATTACTAAAAATAAAAACTTGCCTAACTTAGTCTAGTAGCTGAGATTTTCCGATTTGAGCATATCGTCCTATATGATAGGAGTATCATCCAGGACAATCTGCTTAATCAGATCGACTTAACTTGGCTGCCCTAATTAGGATTTCTATTTTTAATGGATCATTCAGGATGATATTATTATCATCTAGTACGATATGAATAAAATTAGAACAGAAGCTCTAACTTATTAAAAATCTCTCTTGAGTATGTGTGCAAGGTTACTTGGCTTGGGGATCCATTATATTACATTTGGCTCAAGAAAGGTAAAAAATTACATTGAACTTGACACAAAGACAGACAGACTCGATCTTGAGCTAGCTTGAATTACCATTCATCTTGTGAACCTGAAAGGTTAGACACTCAAACAAAAATAGAAATGTTTGTTATCATCAAAATCATAATTCTTGAATCTAGATTTGCAACATAAAGAATATTCATTCAAGAGGGAGAGCGTCACCAAATTGTTTCGACAAGCACTGAAAACAGGCTTAGAACTGCCAGAATGCCAGAGGCCCGAGGAGTTAAAACATATCGGTGACCCAAATTATTCCCCATACCATCAGATAAGAGTTATCCTATTGAAGATTTATATATCTTCAAAGATTGGTTGGAAAAAAGTATAGGAGAGGGGAACTCACATTATTGGACAACATGTTGACATACCCCAGGAAAGAATCAACTCTTGTGGTCACATCCTCTTCCATACACTCGGCTGAAGAAAGAAAAAAAATGAAAAGAAGACAGTTTAAGAAGAGCATTGGGAGACTGTGATCTCTAAGAAAATTATAAAAATGCTAAAGAAACTTGAAGAGTTCTATGTGTGAAATGGAAATCTCTTATGGAGCCAGTGCTAAATCTAAAGGTGCTACCTATGGCACAAGCATATTCTTTTAAACAACTCCTTAACCATGTTGGGTCCTCAAAGCCTAAAAAGGCGGAGGCTTCCAATAATAAAGCAAAACTTATGAAGCCTATGGAGAAAAAGATAATGACATAAAGGGCTATTGACAGTTTGGATTAATATTACCAGACTATGAGGCAACCTTTTAAGCTCGCCGATTTCATGTCAAAGCTTAAAATAGATGAAGCCAAAGAAGGTGATGAGGAATCCCTTCCCATAAAAGTATATCTGGTCATTGTGGTGGCATAAAATATGCCGATAAAAGAAGAATGCATTGACGAGGTAGGCTTTGAATCCTGTATTATGATATCACCAATGGATTATAGTTTGGAGGAGGATCTATATTTTTTAAAAATAGATGAGTTAAACCTTGACATAGAATTGCAAATAGGGCATGTAAACCTGGGTGGTTACTCTAAATTAACAGATGAATCCCTAGATGTAATAATGGCTGACTCTGAAGAAAATACACTATCAAACGAGTCTAAGTAAGAGAAGATTACTCAGGTGTAGTTAAGGAGCAATAAGGTGTTATCGTCTCTGCTAAAGAAAGGAATCCCATATAAAGATAAGGGAAAGCAATAGTTATCAATGAAGATATCAATCCCAAAGACTCCAACAAGAAAGATACTTCAATCAATGAGATAGATTATAACGTCTTATCCCATCTCTGTGGTGATTTATAAAGACCTTCAGGTGACTTTGATTTAGGCTCTCAAATACCCTAAAAGATACGAGGTATATTTTACAGAGCGTAACAGGATTGAAGTCTTGTAAGCCCGTAATGAGCCGTTCATTACCTTCTCCTATGAGGACATGATGCTCAGAATTACAGATCATAATTGCCCTCTGTATATTACTGTAGAGAGTGACAACATGATAATTAGTCGAATCCTAATCAATTTAGGGTCCTCCATAAATATCATGAGCCTAAAAGTACTAAGATCCCTGTGTCTTGATGTGGAACACCTTGGGTATGATAAGCTGATGGTACATGTCTTTAACGAGAAGGGGCAAAAGACCCTTGGATCATTTATGCTCTCCTTCATGTTTGGAGAACTTCATAAAGACACCAAGTCTCATGCGATTGATGTAGATACCTCATTTAAGGTGCTTTTGGGTCACCCTTGGCTTCATGAATACGATATTGTTCTATTAATGCTACACTAGTACAAGAAGTTCCTCAGTAATGGAGAAGAATTCAGGATCTCTGGTGACATCCAACCCTTTACAATCTATGAAGAAGTACAATATTTTATTCCAAAGAAGTAAAAGCCATCAAGCTCTCTTGAGGCCGAGGCTTCAAACTCAAAGGCTACAAAGTAGCCTGGTCAAGAAGGTGAGAAAAAGTATGTAAGGAGAAAGAAGGCATCTCCAACTCCTCCCAAAATAACAACTAATCCTAAAGAAAGAAAGCATGTGCCTCATCTAGGTAGTGAAATAGATGAAGAGGATGTCACTCCTACCAAATCTCAGAAAGTATACCAGTCAATAGCCAAATGAAGAAAGGAAGTTGAATATTTAAATGATGATTATAACTATGACTATCTACATGAATATGATGCATTATGTATTCTCTAGAAGAATAGATAGCCGGTCAATCTCTGATAGCATGCTCGTAGCCATGCACATTCTCCTATAATACTTTAAGGAAATTACTCTGTGAGAGGTCCATAAGGTTGAAGAACTCACAACTCGTTATCTGCCTCCTCTTAAAAAGAGGACTGAGCCAGGGAACATGCTCTATTATTTGGGAAGGCTCGAGGAAGAGAATCATGATTGGTGTCATAGGCTTGTTGATTTTAAAGAATTACTACATATGAGGCTACCTAGATTTAATACCAAAGGTATTCAAAGAATGCTACAAAAGTAAATCAATATTCCTACCACCAAATGAAAACTTCATACTTGCCTGGGCCTGTGGTACGGACGGAATCCGCATCCATTACGATGAAAAGATATGGTTGCATATAAAGATATCAAATTTATCAGGAGAAAATACCTCCAGAAGGAGACTTGCCGAGCAATCACATGCAAGGAGATTAGATCCAAAAACAACAGTGATAAGGAGACGTACGAAGTTGACACTTATAAGAATCAGCCTGTAGAGGCCAAGCCTATGCTAGAAGAGCTTGAAGATGGTGGATAAGTGGCCACTATGGATGAGTTGAAAGAACTCAACTTGGAAACTGAGGAGGACCCTCACCCAACCTTCATTAGCTGCCTATTACCAGAAAACTAATTGGAAGAAATAAAAGAACTCCTTTGTGAATGCAGGGACTACTTTTGCTTGGATATATACTGAGATGCTCCGCTTATCTCCAGATGTAGAAATTCATAGATTAGCCATCAAACCTGATGTGGTGCCTATCAAATAAGCTCTAAGGAGAATGAGATTTGAAATTGAAGAGCAGATGATTGCAGAAATGAAGAAGCTAGTAGAAGCGGGCTTCATTCGTGAAGAAAAATATACCGACTAGATTACCAATATTATCCGTGTTAAGAAGAAGAATGGTCAGATTTGTATCTACATCAACTTTAGGACCTCAATAAAGCATGTCTGAAAGATAATTTTCCACTCCATATATCAGAACTTCTGGTTGACAACCCGTCCAACTACAACATATTCTCCTTTATAGACAGATCATCGAGATACAATCAAATTAAAATGGCATCTGAAGATGAGAAGCATATATTATTTAGAACACCCATCGATATATTTTACTACACGGTTATACCCTTTAGTCTGAAGAATGCTGGAGCCATATATCAGCGGGTAATAACACACATTTTTGATGAGTTGATACACCAGAAGGTTGAGTGTTATGTATATGATCTGGTCGTTAAGAGCACGGACCATAAAGATCACTTAAATGACTAGAGGATTGTATTTGAGAGGATCAGAAAGTTTGATCTAAAGATGAATCCTCTTAAATGGGCCTTCGGTGTCTCTTCTAGCAAATTCTTGGGGTATGTTGTTTGACACTGAGGTATTTAAATTGACCCCAATAAGATCAAGGTAATTATGGAGATGCCACTTCCGATGAACCTTCATCAACTTTTCTCCTTACAAGGACAACTGACTTTCATCAAATGATTCATATCAAATCTGTCGGGTAGGAGACAATCATTTTCAAAGTTAATGAAGAAAGATGTCTGCTTCAAATGAGATGAAGAGTGTTAGGAAGCACTCGAAAGTATCAAAAGATACCTGCTAAATTCGCCCATTCTCATAGTGCCAATTTTGGGGAAGCCACTTATTTTATACACGATAGCACTAGAAGAGTCCCTTGGAATGTTATTGGCCTAACATAATAAAGAGCACAAAGAAAATGTACTCTATTATATCGGTCGGAGATTGATCGAAGTAAAAGTACGGTATAACATCATCATGAATTTGACACTTATAGCACCTCTTAGCGTGGTCAATACAATCCCTTACCATTATCAGCCAATAATAACCCATTTTCTTAATGTTATTAGCCATTTTGGGACCTGACTGGTGTGTACCACAAAGCGGAGGACTGAAGAAATAATCCCATGGTTCACATAAAACCAAATGCTAAACTAAGAGGATTCTATCATCAACAAGTCTGTTTCGCATAAATCTCTAGACCGATGACTTCTCAGCACTGACCTAGCATAAACCTAAGGGATTTAGGTCACCAGCATTTGCTCATTCTTTAAGCCTGCCAAAGTAAGAAGCATAGAGCAAAAGAGCAGAAGAAACTAAAATTTTAGGACTCAAGCTAAAGCTATAAAATGAGGCACCCTGAATGACATCTATAAGTGTCCTTAAAGACTGGGGGCATTTTAAATATTTATTTTGATAGATCCCTAAATAAATATTTAAATTTTCTTACTGTAATAAAGCTAAAGGAGGGAAGAATGAAAGATTCTATGTAAACTGAATGTGTCATCATCAAAAGGTGTAAATTGAGCAAGATACAATTAGTACAAGAGACCACAAAGCCCCACTAGCTAATGAATTTACAAAGCTTGGATAAATTTTGAATAATACAGGTAATTATACAGAAGAAATATAATATCCATATGTGACTGCGGTAAAGAAAGATGTGAGTAATTATTAAATAAAAAAAACTAGAAACTAAAGTGATGATGGTGGAGAAAGAAGTGTAGGAGGTGAAAATGCTATCTACTATCATCAATCTATAAAGTTACACTATAGGGATATGAGTTTGAAGTGCTATATCATTGTCTTATGGATCTCTACTTGACAAGAACCAACATGTCAATTGTATTGATGACTACAAGTGTATTGAATGATTTATAAAGGCATAGAGATAGACTCTTGGAGATTTACAGAATAGAACCCCTTGTGTGACATCCAAGGAAAATACCTGGAGATCCACAAGGTCAATCAAAATAAAACAAACATGATTTGCTCTAGATGCAAACCACATTTATTGGGGGGATTTTGTTGGCCTCTGTAACTAAAATAAAGAAAGAGATAAAAAATGTTCAAATCATTACCTACAGAGGCCATACCCGAAATCTTATTTTTGCCCATACCCAGATCGAGTTGTATTTGCCACTTGCTACAGTTCGTACCTCTATAAAAATGGTGCTGGAAATGACTATTCCCTCATAACCTCCTTCTTATTTGCATTAATATATGGAAGATGAATAACCTCTCGCTCGCTTCTTCCATGCGAATCCCCCTTGTGACATCTTCACTTCTTCGATTCTTTCCCACTGCCGAACCTCCTCCATACAGACTCTACAATCCATCTGAACTCCACACCCATTCCAACGCCAAAGCCTATTCCAATCTCTCCAAAGCTGAACACAAGACATCTTGTCACTGTTTCCTCCTGCCAAGTTCTCCCACCCAGGTGACCTCAATCGAGCCTCAAGCATAGAACCCCATGAGCCCTTCTCCGATCTCAACCTGAAAGTATAACTTCACCATCATTGATCCCTCAGCCGACTCGCTCTGGCCTGATAAATACAGTCCGACGTACCTCAATCACCTGCTCTTCTAATGAAGCCTCCAATATCCGAACCATTCCTCAAGCCATAGCCCGATCGAAGCCCTACTTGGTTGAAAATGAGATCTCCATAAGCTCCAGCCACTAAACCCATGATCAGCCTCCTCAGACTGCAATCCTCACATGTTTTACAAGATCTCAACACACTACTACCTGCCCCAATTCCTCCAAGCACCATAACCTAGCTCCTGTGACTGACCTGTCTTCCTCTATCATCTTTTATGGATAGTACTTCAGCCATCCAATGCTTATCTCTATCTGAAGCAGCAAACCACGCTCTGCCCGAGCTTCTACCTGTAGATATTAGTAAAACTCAGCCCTACGTCTCTTCATAGCCTCATTTATAGGGTGCCCAAACTCCATTTCATAAGTCAATTACCAACTCCCCGTTGAAGCCTAAATCTTCCTATAGCCAAGCTCCACAACCCTCATCTCCTATTCAAATCTCTCAACCTGAGCTCTACTCAATCAAGATAGTGGATTTAGGTAGGATTTCTTTATTTTATTTATTTATTATTAATAATTGATTATTACTTTAATTATTATAATAATAATTAGTATTATTAGTATATTTAATGTATATATGTATATTTATAAATATATTTAGTATATACATATATGCCTACATATATATATATATATATATATATATATATTCTAAACTCAAATCCCGCATTCGGTGTTTGTGTCGAATTAAAAAATTTCTAATATATGCTTTTCTCTAGTGTGGTGGGAAGGGAACCCAGTGCAACATGTATGGCGAGGCAGGTAACCCCTGTACACGCTTTTCTCTAGCATGGCAGAGACAAATATAAAAATTGCGCATTTTTAAAATAGGTGCCGAAGACTCATATAGGCCTTTCTCTGGTATGGTGGGATTGATGATTTTACGGCCACGGTGTCATCTGACACCTACCGTACACACTTTTCTCTAGCATGATGGGGGACTTAGACTTGAACTTGGACTTGGACTTGGACTTGAATTAGATACAATGGACTTAAATGAACTCAAATTTAAAATGAATTTGAACTTGTAAATAATAATGGACTTAATGTGAACTTGAAAGAACTTGAACTCAAATCAATGAATAAACAAGGGTCCAAAATTTGAACTAAGTGGGACTTGAGCTTGAACAACATAACAGAGGACTTGAATCAAACACAATCAAGAAGAACTTGATTTGAACTTGGAATTGAATTGAACTTGCATATCGAGTTGAACAAAACCACCGAAAATTGGATCTTAATCCAACAAACTTATAATCACATCAATACAAATGTTGATTAAAGATCTAAATTAGTTTTTATATAAAGAACTGGTGAATTTCAAAATAATTTTCTTACAATTGATTCAAAATGATTGTAATAAATGTAGTATATTTGCAAGCAAAGACCAAATGGAAGGTACAATGATATGCATATGATCAATAAGCAGGGGACTCGAGGGACTTCACTTGAATAAAGACAGAAGACTTGAAAATGAACATAATAGGGAACTTAAACAAACACAAAAGATTTGGCTTGAACAATTTAAACATGAACTTGAGCTTTCGAGTGAGCAAATGACTTGAGCTAAACTTGATTACAAGAGCCTTAAATTTGAGTGGACAACAGCAAACTGAGCCTCACACTTGTTTATTTGTAATCATACAAATAATGAGTGACGATCTAAAGAATTCAAATGCATGTCAGTGGGAAACTTCGATAATAACTCATGATGACTAAAATTTCTATATATTGCTCATGAAGGATGATTAATGTGAGCACACACTTTGATTGCAAGTAATAATATAGGATTCTTGACCATTCCATGAAAAATATTCACATCGAGCATGATGGCGAATGAGTGAAGACAATTGCAGCAAAGAACAAATACATGAGATGCATGAAATGTATAATCATGAAGGGCTTAGGTGCAATGCTCCAACAAGCAATTCAATCCCAATATGTCAATTTCCAACAAGCAAGGAAAGTCAACGTGAAATGGGTCTCTAATCAAATAGAGTTAAAGAAGCATTAAGTAATTGCAACTAGCATACGGTCAACATCACATAGTTATGAACAAATACAGCAAACCCTTGTAAGTGAGGATATCCAGTATAAGTTGGGTATGAAGAATCCCTCGTAAATATTGATATGGGTTCTCAGCAAATACAAAGCATGTTCCCAATTAATATTCAATGAATTACTAACCCAGATGAATTTGAGAAATTTGGAACAAATATAATAACCTCTGCATAGTCATTTTGAACTTGTGAACAAGTACAATGTACCCTTATAATTGACCACCATATAATATTATGCAAATATACCAATTCATAGAAAGAAAATACAAAAGGGTTTCAGCAAATACAATATCCTGTTATTAGCATTGAGCCATGGATGAATGCATCTATATACCTAAAAATAGCAGTAGCATATATACTACAAAGGCAAGGAATTCTTTATGAACATGTAATATCCCATTCCCCGGCAAAGATCAAAGACTCAGAGCAAAAGTGTAAAAGGATTATGATAGAAGCAAGAGATTCGTTAGTGCACAATAATCTACATGCAAAAAGGAATGAGTGGTGCATGTTAGTCTACTTGTATGAAACAAGCAAATGACTATAGTGCTAAAAAATGCTACCGAATCTGCAACATCCCTACTAGTGGATAGAAGGCATGCATAAGCCCCTAAATCAAATGCTGCACTCAAACAACAATTGCCTGTACAATTGAAGTATTCTAAAATGCCCCCACACTCACACTGTAATCTGTATGCATATAGGTACACAAAAGGGCATGTATAATACGCTCGTATGGGCCCTGGTGAGCTTGTTATAGGTATACGCATGATGCCTAGGGATGCTGCACAGGTCAGTAAATAAACCCATGTTTGAGCCTGATACGTCTATGCTAGAAGTCGACATGGCTCAATCCATTAAATAAATATATGGTTGTGAGGTTGACTGGGATATTTATTTTATATATTCATATTAGACCTTTAAAGCCTTCAATAAAGAAAATGCACTCACAAAGGCATAAAGCTTATGACACTCGATCCTCTATCGATAGCTCAATAGAGTCGATAAGGTTCATTCTATGAATGGAATCCCCTATAAACACCCTCATGATGGCCGTGTTGAATTTAAATATCAATCGGATGGGATCAATTTTAGATATTTCAAATTCCACCCAAATACCTGTAAAAATCCAAAATTCCAAAAATCTAAAAATTCCAAGATTAAAATATTTAAAATCGAAATAAACATAATCAAACGCTTAAAATAAAAAATCTATCCACCCATCATTACAGTTTATCAAGGTAGATAAATCTTAAAATGCCCCTCAGCTTACAAAGAGCTAATATTCGGTCGAGAATATTACTAGGATTCATTCTCAAAATAGTCCCTACCAGTAAGGATTTTGTACGTGTACTCTAACAGACAATTTCCCTGCCAAATGGCACTACAGGTAAACAATTATGACCCAGGGCCCTCTGAACGGAGTGGTTCTAATGCCAAAATGGCACCACGAGATAATGGTTACGGGTAGAGCCTATACGCTCCTTAGTGGCATGAAATCCTTGAGATATTAATCAATAGGATATAATCAATAGGGCATAAAACCCTTTGTTAGCTAAGGTGGATTCAAGTTTGTCCCCATAGACAAACATTCACCCCAGTTCTATAAGGTACCCTTAGATGAAGCAACCCATGGCTGCCGACAAGGATCCTTCTATTAGGTTGGGTCGACTACCTCCTCTGACTAGGTAGACTAGAGGCCATGATAGCCTGGGATGATAGAACCATGGGATCTTGATCGGGTCCATCATCCATTCCCCCACCAACCACTTTAAGTGCAAGATGGTGAAATTTCTAATTTTAAATGTCAAAATTTCCAACCAAATGCCCATGATGCTACTATATACTAGATAACATGTATCTTTACATATCTGATCGATGGCTAGCCTTAATCAAAAGTTCTCTCTCATGACCGGGAGGGGTAATTAACTATATGGGCTTGTACCTATAGGAAATCAGAACTCAAATCATAAAGTCCACACAAAATGAGGGTGAAATCTCTGGGTAGTGTCTTATTTACAAACCCATCTGCCTTCCAAAATTTACCCCGGAACTTAATCTGTTAAAACTCCCCAAAAAGAAACGGGGGAGGCTGAGGCCAAATTTTCAGAGCCCACAATAGCGGGTTATATTTTTATGAAAAAGGGCATAATGTAGAAGTATACTTTGATGATATATTTTCAAAAGCATAACCCTAAAGTAGCATATTCATAATTTAAAAATAATTATTTCAACACTTAAAAAAAAATATAATATGAGACTTAATCCTCGAAAATATCTTTTAGAACCAAGTCAAGCATATTCTTAGGTTTTATATTGACTTCTTAAAGTTTAAAGGTGAATCTAAAGAAGGTGAATTTATTTTTTAAATGAATTATGTGAAAATATGCTATTAATTAAAAATTTTTTATTTTTAAATTTTACGTGGAGAATAACATATTGTCTCGAAAGATGTAAATGATATTCTATAATGGACATGAAAATAAAATTAAGATTTTAAAAAAAATTTATTTTTATAATCAAAGGTTTCATAGAGAGAAGTGCATCATCTCAAAAGATAGAAATGATATTCTATATAATATTAACAAAATGAAAATAGAATTTTAGTAAAATGTCTGTGCTCCAAGAGAGTTTCTCCTATCTTAGGTGAATAAGATAGGATTTATTTTATTTTGAAGTATAGGATCCCTATAGAGGAAATTCCTTATTGAATAAGATAGGATTTATTTTAGTTTGGATTTCACGTGGAGATTATGAGCCACATTTCTACTCTAAACATGATCCTCCAACAAGTCAAAAAATACTAAACAAATAAAATAGAAAGATATGTAAAGACATGGTATTCAATGTAGCTAAATTAGAATTTAGAGAACATTCATATGTGCCACCTAACATCGATGCACAAAAATTTTATGAATTATTAAGTGCAACTTGCAAATAATTTGAGACAGGGAAATTACTCAATTTTTGTTATAAGTTGCATTAGAATTCTCAATATTATAATAAAATATAATACTCTTCAAGAGAGCTTCAATTGATTTGGCATGCTACTGATGGTATCTAACCATGCAATAATTTAATTCTAGTAGATTTATATAGAAAGAAGAAATTATTATCCAAATTGGGCTTGAGTACTAGAAAAATAGATTGTTTAATTAATGGTTGCATGTTATACTACAATGATGACTTCATAGAAACAACATTTGAACAAGTAGTGCACGTTGATACAAACCAAAATATGAGAGGCAACAAAAATAGGAAGATATGCTTTTTATCATATAATTTATTTACCTATCATTCTAGGGCTTCCAAGAATGTATGTATCAATGAGCTTAATAGGTCATGTAAGATAACATCACAAAAAGATTTTCAAAATAGGTGTTCTTACTCATCCATTAGATGCTAAGGACTAAAAGCAATTAAATCAAAGACACCCATAATTTGCTGATGAATTATGTAACATATGATTGTGACTATGTATAGATGATTTTACTCCACACACTTAGGCTGCATCATGTAAGTCATGATGTTTAGTAATAGCAACACTCTAATATCTTCCACCAGGGTTGTGCATGAGTGTACCTTAAATATTTTTCACATTTATCATACTTAGTCCACATAATCCAAAAGAAAAAAATTGATGTGTTTTCACAACTATAAAAAGATGAACTTAATATTTTGTGGGAATAAGGTGGATAACATATGATATTTCAACTAAACAAGGCTTTCAAATGAAAGCATGTAATTACTAATGATTGATGACTTTCCAGCATATGGTATGTTATTAGGTTGGATTTATGTAGGGAGGTTAGTTTGCCTTTATTACATGGAGTTTATTAAAGAATTTACATTAAAAAAATAGAGGCAATAATACATGGTTTGACTATCATTGTAGATTCTTACCCACTACTCGTCCATTTAGAAAAAAATAAGGATTCTTTCATGAAAAAAAAATTCAAGAAATCAAATTTTCCAGCAATATTAGGTGGTGATCAAATCATAGAAAAAGTGAATATGATATCCAAAATATTGATGCTCCTACATAAGTTTAGTATAGAGTTTTGGGTTATAGAGTTGAGAACAACTGGACAAAAAATGTATTTTTTGGACTTTGCCTTACAATAGAATAAATTTGATTTGACATAATTTTGATATTATGAATATTTAATTTTTTTAATGACATATTCAATACTATGACATATTCAATACTATGATGGTTGTAAAAGCAAATCAAAAGATCACTTGAAGGGAATAATGGACTCAAAAGAGTGCTACAAAAGAAAGTATGTTGAACTCAAATATGGTTGAAATGGTGAAACGTTGAAGTCAAAAGTCCCTTTTTCTGTCATGTAAGAACACAAGAGATTCATGTGCATGAGTGAGGGATTAGAACTCCAAAATACTAGATGGATACACCTCAAATTTAACTAGAATTATAGACATGAGATCAGAAAAGTTATTTGGAACGAAGAGTCACAATTGCCACATCTTCATGGAGTGTTTATTGCCTATAACATTCAACTTCATGTGAGATTTTTTATTAAATCCTTTGAATGAACTTAGCATTTCTTTAAGGATTCATGTTTAACAAGATTGAATGAAGTGATATTAATAATCAATAAGCTGAATATTACAATCATTCAATTCAAACTTGAGAAAATTTTTTCTCATGATTTCATCGACTCCATGGAGCATCTTCTTATTCATTTACCTTTTGAAGATAAAATAAGTAGTTCAGTACAACATCATTGGATATATCCATTTGATTGGTAGGTATTTTTTTGGTATAAGTTGTATTAAATTGTTATTTTAACCACATACCAATTTGCTTCATATTATACAAACATTCAATGAACTATAAAAATAAGCTAAGAACAAAGAAAATCCAGTAAAAATCAATTTGTGAAGCATATCTCCCCATGAGACCACCTTTTTTCTTACTGCTTTGAACAACATGTTTAAAGTTATAGAGTAAAGGATAGGTGAAATATAGATATAGAGGATGAGGGAAGCCATAAGGGAAATGCAAACCTATATATCCATATGATAGGGGCATTAAGGCTGCGACATTGTATATCCTCCTAAATTGCCCAAAAGTTGAGCCTTTTATAGAGTAAGAACTGTTAAAATAGCTTTTATCATTTCTATATGGTGATTATCTATACTCCTATTAATATCATTAATCTACAGGATATGCATTAGCTTTTTGCCCATAATAGATACCTCTGCTATTAAAAGAAAATTGAGGCCGACATCCCAAATTTATTAAGGAATTTATATGTTGCAATAAAATATTTATCTTACTTAGGCATTCTTTAGTTATCTCTCTAAGTAACCTTAATATTTCATTTGATGTCTTAGGTTCATAACCAAAAAAATAATGTTCAAGAGAAAGGATTGCATGAACTTGCATGGGATTATTACAAGGAGTTAAGATTAGACCTATATTCCTAATTTATAATTATAGACTTCACATTACATATTAGAGTGAAGAAAGGAGGGTAGCCAATTTTGATGTTTCAGTAGAGGGAACACTTGCACAAAAAATGAAGGCAACTACTATGGTATCATAGAGGAGGATATTCGATTCTATGTGAGTAGTTTGATCTAGTCCCAACAAGAGCCACTATTTCATACTCTTTATAATATTATTGAACTTAAGTTAAACACAAGATGCACTAAATTTGATCCATATTTCATAGCACAAAAAGTAACTCAAGTTTACTATGTGAAATATCTAGCTAGATTGAAAGATAAACATGCTTGATTTGTGGTTATTAAAACTGAGCCTTGAGACACCATTGAGAGCCACGATAGTATATAACTTGTGCATCAATCGAAGCAAATATTAGATTTTAGGGAATAAGGTAATAATGTTGACAACCATACTTTACATGTTACTAATATAAAACTGAAAGAAATTAATAGTTATAATGATGGTAGTACTGCTAATGAATTAGTGATGAAAAAAATTTGAACTCAAGTGATACCCCATCTAGTGACGATCTTGAGGGAGAAGGATGTTTATTTCAGTTTGATTTACTATCATTCCAATCTAACTATATTTTCCCTCAATATATTTGTTTTAGATTATTTTATTTTCATTTATATTATATTTCCTCTATATATTACTATTTCCATATTATTAGTTGTTCATTTATTATTTCCTTTATTTTTTTACATGGCTTGTGGGACAAGCCACATCATAGATATATTACATCAATATTTATTAGGTAGAAGAAGTTGATAATCAGCCAAATAGGGGTAAGGCCTACTGAGTGAGCATTTAGATCATAGATTACCATGACCACTCATGCTACTCCTCTTCCTAGTCCTACAAATTACATCCCTCACTTACCTTCACTAGATCATGCGAAAGCCACCCCGTTTTCCCATATTATCTCCCATCACCATCTTAGGTAGGCCTTTCCACATACCATTACCCTTCGTAATCATTGCCTTTCTATTACCCAACTCTAGCATAGCTACAACCAAAAAAAATGAGGAAGAATTTTCATAAATGGGGGTTTATTTCCTGCATGACATGTTCAACAACATTTGTAAGTTGGGTGAGTATTCTTTATGGATTAGAGAAATCATGTGGGTTACCAGAAAGGTGCTATTGAACCTGCTGCACTTGTTCCTCTCCGTATAGAATCATCATTAGATCACCTCGTGCATAGGTTTGACCAATAGGAGGCACGCTTTAACTCCTACGTGATTGCCTAGGAGCAAAAGCACGCTGAGGATGTGAACCATTTTAATGCCTACGTAGCCCAGCAATAGTAGCAGTACGACTAGGGCATAGCCTATTTCGGAGAATAGTTGCCACCCTCCATAGTTTGTTTCAGCCACCACCACCTCCTCCTCCATCTGATCATGATCCCCCTTTTTACAAGTTTGATTGCTTTTCCTATTTCTTTTTGTGTTGGTTTTGTACTATTTTTTATGTATTTATGTGCTATTTTTCCCTTTTTAAGATGTCAAAAGGGGGAGTAGTTTGTGTTCTGGGTCATTGTACGCTTTTGAATTATCAATATTCAAATGTTCAATGTTCTTGTACTATTTACCTGGCTAATAGAAATTATACTCCTTAGTTTTTATGACGTAGTTATTTATTTACTGAATTTGAAATTACTAACAAATATTTGCCATCATAAAAAAGGGGGAGATTGTTGCAAATCTGGATTCAAGGAATATGATTTTAATGATAGCAAAAATATATATTTTTGTTTAAGTGCCTAACCTTTCAGGTGTACAAGATCAATTGTAATTCAAGCCAGCTCAAGATCGAGTCAGTCTATTTGTGTTTTAGGTTTAATGTATTTTTTCATCTTTCTTGAGTCAAGTGTAATGTTATGAATTCTCAAGCTAAGTAACCTTGCACACACATACTCAGGGGGAGAGTTTTAGTGAGTTAGAGTTTTTATTCAAATTTTATTCTTATCATCCTGAACGATAGTCATATCATCCTGGATGATCCATTGAAAATAAAAACTCAAATTAGGGAAGCCATGCTAAGTTGGTCTGATTAAGCAGATCATCCTGGATGATACACCCATCGTACAGGACGATTTGCTCAAATCAAAAATTCTCTACCGCTAGACTAAGTTAGGCATGTTTTTATTTTTAAGTATTTTGGTCTGATCGTCCTGGATGATACGTGTATCATCCTGAATAATTCATTACAATCATGTCTAAATTATTTATGTGATTAAGAAAAGTGATTAAGGCTTGATCAATTCAATCATATCATCCTGGACGATTGAAAGATCATCATGGACGATCAATTAGAAATGCTGACCATCCAGTGTATTTCACCTGGATGACCTGAACTGTCTGTCGAACGATATTCCTATTTTTGAACTAATCATACGGGCCGATAAAAATATTGTACTAGAAGATCAAGTCATTTTGAAAATGTCCAGCATAGTTTTCCTGTATGACCCAAACTGTGTGTCAGATAATTTTGGGCAATTTTAAACTAATCATAAAGGATGATATTTATATCATCCTGGATGATCAAGTCATTCTCTATTGATCATCCAGGCTTTTCTCTTGGATGTCTCGAGCTATCTTCTGGATGATATTCCAGTTTTGAACTAATCGTACAGGACGATCGCAAAATCATCCTGGATGTTCATAACAAACCATATCTTCTAATCGTTCAGAGGAACTAGATCGTCCAGACTAATTTGTGTGTTTTTATACTGATCGTACAAGATGATCGATAGATCTTCTTGGATGATCTTTGATGTCATTTTAAAATTTAGGGCAATTTTTGAGTCCTTCTATTTAAGATCTCATTCTTTCTACTGTTGAAATCTTTTGCCTCTGTCCATTCCTGAGAGAGCTTTGAGAGAGAGAGAGGGAGAGCTTGCGAGAGAGAGAGAGAGAATCTTATGTGGGGGTGTTTGTAAGGTGTTTATAAAGGTTAATCTAAGCAAGGATTCAAGTCGTCGTCTCCAATCATCTTCCCTTATCCCTTGGTGCTCTGAAGGAATGATTGTCTACAAGAAAATCAAGGTTCTCTGCCTGCTTCAGGAGGAAGCAAAATGAGGTAAGGTTCTCTACCTTCTTCAGGAGCAAGTAAAAGGATTCTGGGTTCTCTACGTCACCGGGTTGGTGAAAAGGAGTTTTGTTAAGGCTTCTCTGCCTTGTTGTGGGAGCAGAAGGGGAGTCACTTTATTTTAGTGTAATACCTGGAGGGGAGGCTCCAGGGAGTGGACGTAGGTCAAGTTGATCGAACCATTATAAAATTTGGTGTGTTCTTTTTGATTATTTTCTACACTTTACTTTTCTGTTGATGATCGTGTGATTGAAGTTATTGTTTTATTTTGTTAAATATCTACACATCATCATAAAATTGTATTAATTTTAAAATATTCAAAAAGGTTTTAAAATCAAATTTTTGCTCACGAATTTTTAAAACTACCAATTCACCCCCCTCTTGGTTAGCCTCAGGCTAGTTTATAAGGGCTTAACATCCCTAATGAACTTTCATATACATAGGCTTTTAGTGATTAGGTATCCTCTACAGAATCAACATACTATTTAGGCTGTACTTTATCATCCCTAATAGTGGTATGTATGTAGAAGGGGAGAGTGTATGGGTTATTCTCACAAGCCCTATGCATATAAAGCTCAATCCTCTAACTCAGCAGCCTTTAAGGATAGAGACATTGAGCAATAATTAAATCAAAAGGTGGTAACTTTGACAGAGAAATTAGAATGGATGTGGAAGATACAAGCTTATATGTAATTACAGTAAACATAGATGCAAGCTGATCTATAAGCATTTACTAAGTAGTATCATCATTAGAAGGCTCATGAGGTTGAAAAGTGTGAGGAAATGAATGATGATTTGATGTTATGTTTTATGTGTTCCCTATAATTTGTTCACTTAAATTTTATTCTTATATATTCTCTTAGAAAATTTTGGATGTTATACTAATTTAAAACGTATAATTATAATTTAAATATTGGTTTTACCTAAAATTATTATTTAAATTAATTTTTTTATTTTGATTTATGTAAGTAATGTAGTCTACATGCTAGTTTATGTAATATATGATGATTTTTTTTTTGCATTGGTTATAAGGAAAAATATGCATGAAAGGGAGTTTTTTTTATACTCTGGTTTTTAAGTATTTCTGACAAATTTACAATTAGAAGAAGACTATACAAGTATCTATTTAAATAACAGTGAAAAACTCCACCAAAATAATGCTAATAAAATTTTGGCAGATAAAATTTTTTGTTATAATATGTAGATTACCAATAGTTTTAATCTCCAAAAATTCTAGAAGTTAAAACCACTCTTAAATTTTAGTTATTTATTTCACCAAAAAATCATCGTTACCAACCAAATGTGGCTTTTTGTTCTATCAGAGATCTGTAAAAAATCTTTACCAAGTAAATACTTTTTCTAAGAGTACTTTTGTGATAGATTATTATTATCAAGATTCCACCTAGAAAGGCAAATTTTTTTATAGTGCTGATCCTAGCTATCTATTCAATGATTGAAATGCATTGATCAATTGACTTCAAGTCATTGGTGTTGGCGGTGGTCAGGGGTGTTATGTAGAGCATAATATAGCCAGATAGCCCGTTTCATGGTCTTTATTCATTTTAAATCAGATAGTCTATCATAATTTTATCTCCTAGCTATATCCATCAAATATAGACCATTTATGATTTATCCACCAATCCAACATTATCTATGAATGGATCTTTCTTAACTTGATCTAGGAGGATTAGGCAAACATGAACTTGTAATATAGCAAGGTGATCATGTTGAGTTTCACGTTCATTTAATAATGTCTAGTACGGTACTAAGTTCAAGTTTGGGAATGGCGTGTACTTAAATTTTAAAAGCTTTAGTAACAATTGAAGATTACTTTGAGTTCATTGAATCTTCGTGAAGAATTTTGTTGAAGGTTGCTAAAGTATAACACCACTAGTTCTCAATTCCCCTTTAGCCAAAAGAGGGTTCATTGGAACTTAGTCTCGGTGCTCATAGAGATATGCTAGAGGTTAGGAGAGAGTTCAGATTACTCAAGAATTCACTGGGGAAGTGGTCTCATGGGTATTCACATGCCAATTTTTAGGCTAAAGGGTCCGATTTATAAGATTTTAAGGGTGTACTATGCTAGAATTGTAGCTAGGATAAGCTTTTTCAAGCTATCAGGGTAATCAGGGAAGGTCTAATGAAGGTTTTTCAGGTGTCATGAATTATTCTAGCACTTGAGTACACATGGGTGGTCTTAGCAATGGCTATTTTGGCCATCCAAGCCAAGCCTACTACTTAGTTAACCTATCAAGCTTTCTAAGGTGCTTTATAGGACTTAGAGATGCTTTGGATTACATAAGTTTGGCTTGGAATGGGATGAATGTAGTTTTAATTCATTGAGTAAGCTCATGTCTACCCAGTTAACCCACTTGGGCTAGTTGGGCTACCTATGGGAGATAGTTTAGGATCTTTAGAACCTTTGGAAAGGGTTTTGGAAGGTTTGGATATGCCTTGGTGAGTTAATCCGAAGAAAGATAAGGTTAGTCATCTACTAGAAATTTAGAAAATTTGACCTATCCATGGTTAACTAGGAATGGCCATGGTTTTGTTAAAGGATAACAGGTTCCTTGAAATGGTTTAATAAATTTGGAAATAGTCTTAGGGCCAATTGAACGAGGTTTGCCAAAGATACTTAGGATAGGTTCATAAGGTGCAATTTGACCCTTTCCACCTAACTATGGTCAACATGGGTTAACTATTTTTTAGGGGTAAATCTAGGTAATTTTAAAGTATTATTAATCAACTAGAATAAACCCCTAGGTTAGGTGCATGAGTTTGACCAGAGAATAACAAAGATAAATATTAAAGAGCAATTTGGTTAACTAAAGGGGACCTTGGTCAAAGATGCTGATTAAGGATCAACATTGATTATAAATGGTCAAAGGATGGGTTTGAATTTGTTAGTGCCAAAGATAAGGTATTCTGTCTAGGTATAGCTCATTAGATTAGGCTTTGGGTTATTTTAATAATTTTATCCTTTTCTAGTAAAAGGGATTTTCCAAAGGTATAGAATCATTAAAGATACTCTTAAAAATGTTTTAGGATCATTTGAGACCAACCCCATCATTTAGTTTAAAGTTTGGACCTAAAGAACCCATTTAAAACACTAAAAGAGCATTTTGATAGTTTTGCCATTTTTGGTCAAACAAGTTGTCCAAAGTTGGGAATTGGTTTCAAAAGACTCTAGTATGGGTTAGAAATTATTTAAATCATTTCCCAAGGGTAAATTACTAGGTTTGGATGTTTTTTTGTCTTTTGTTTTTAGGAAACCCGTAGAAGGGGCTTATGTGTTAATAAAATTAAAAATTATAAGGTCCTTAAAAGGGACCTCGAGCTCACTACTACTCCAAAGAGCTACAAAAAAAGGCAAAAAAGATCCTATGAGCTCAAGGTCTCTACTAAGAAAAAGTACAAAGGAACCTAGGTACATTCTAGAGTGGGGCAATCAGCCCAAACCCCAAAAAAGAGAAAAGATTATCTGATAATCTTGAGGCACAACCTTTCTCCAAAAAAAAATAGTAGGCAAAATGTCAACAGTAAAAATTTCCTACAAAACCAAGTAAACAACAAGAGGGAAAATGCAAGGGCAAGAAAGAGCAATGTAAAATAAACTCAAATCATTAAACCCCCAACATCATAAAGAAAATAGAGATAGCCCATCAACACACCACATCAACTCATCACATGAAGAAAAACCAAATAAAATAAACCCATCACAAAGATGTCAGTAACCTGAAATCCAGATCTCTTGGATATTAATAAACATAATGACTAACTTGGACAGCTAAAATGTATTAGGCCAAAAGGACCTCACTAAGTAACTACAACCTAGCATCAAACAGAATAACACCATAAAGTAGCTACACCCAATCATAAATAAGATTCCAACCAAACAGATAATAACCACCATGCCCTCCACTAATTCAACTATAAACAAGGGAAGAAATGCAAGAATAAGACTAATTATTTTAAAAGAAGCAAAATAGATGTATAATTTCTGCCACCAAACAAAAGGTTGCTTAGCGTAAACCATTTCCCAAACCCACCCATGCTCACTAGGACCTGCACAAGAAAGTACCATTATAATAGAAGGAGAAGCACTTGATCAAAATCATAAGCAACACAGAACCATAGACCTTCACCCAACAACCCATAAAATAGCTCAAGACACACTGATCAATCAAAGCCTTAATTTCCAATAGAAGAAACTAAAAAACCACTAAGATAAATAGAGAAACCACGAAAACCACACAGCTGCTAGAAAAGAATAAAACATAACAACCAAAGCAAAACAACCCAAGGAGTAGATGAGCAGCACAGAGGGTAAGCATAAAAATTAATCCAATCATTGCTAAAAAAAGGCCAATCATAATAGTTTGCACCAAAATGAAAACCCACAAAAATTTTAGACTTATTACCAAACCATTGATGATAGGAATCCTTCCAAATCATAATATTACGAGCCATATTAGTTCCAAACTGATGAGTCTGCCAGATCATACAAACTGAAAGCTAGAGAAAGCAACAAACACAAGTTGACATATCCCATTCCTGCCCAATATAAGGGAAACAAAAGTAAAGTAGCAAATGATACTAAGGCTAAAATTCTTAACAATACACACATTCCCAATAAAAACCAAACTAGTGACTATGAACTTTGATAAGCATAAGATAAATAGCACTCCTAAAATTCACCACCAGAAAATAGCCAACTAAGTCAAAAATAGAATTACAACAACAAATAGGCCAAAACTTGATCCAACATGAACAAAAATTAAGCTCTAACATAAGGAAGACTAAGCATATCTAACCTAATGATGCCTTTAACAATGGAAGTTAGCTGATTATAAGAAAAATCAATAAGAAATTGGAGATTAGAATAATGATTAGCTAACCAATTAGCACAAGCATTGTATTCTCTATGTATATGAGTCAACTTGACATTAAAGTAGATAAAAGGGTTCTTAGTTTCCCTAATAAGATAGAATAATTTAGGACTACAAATCTTCTCATTATTATCTTTGAGGCCAAAAAAGCATGTGTAAAGCATCAACTTCTATCCAAATATTAACAAGACCAATGGGAAAGACATAATTTCAAAACAAATAAGATAGCAGAATGTTAAAAAAAAAATAGAGCATTTAGGTAATGGGCTTGCATAAGCAATCACAAAATTACCTTTAGAATCTCTAATGATACCACCATAGCCAAACGTCTCCCTTTGATCGAACTATCACTGTTTAACTTGAATATGTTTTTGAGGAGGTTTAATCCGGTAAATCAACCTAGAACCATCATTGTTAAACTTATCCTAAAGGACTATACCAAACTCCTTAGCAACAAGGAAAAACCTTTAAAATTCTTAGAGATCAAAATATTGATATTAAATAACCTACTAACTTTATCTTTAATATTTCCAAAAATTTGATGATGATTCATAGTAATATTGTTAAAAAGAGAGTTATTCCTATCTATCCAAAGGTACAAGAGAATAAGAGAAGGAATAAGGTTGGTAATATGATCTTTCAAGTTAGTAAACCATAAATGGAGGATATCCTTGATAGAAATCTTACATGTAAAATAATTAATTTTGAAATTATCCTTGAAATGAATCCAAATCTTAGTAGCAATAGGCCCAGAAATAAAAACATGATACATATTCTCCACATGATAGCAACATTGACACTTGGAAGCCAAAATAAAACCTCTTTTATTTAAAATCTAATCAGTAAGTACATAATTATGTTTGATTCTCCAAATGAAAGTAGAAATTGTAGTTGGAATGCTTTTATGCCATAACATAGTAAAAATTTTAGAAGTAGAATGTTTTGATCTAAAATTATTCCAAGCATCTTTAATACTAAAGATGCCATTGCTAGCTATATTGCACAACAAAAGATCATTAGCATCAGTATTTAAAGGAATTTGTAAGATCTGAGTAATGTTAGGTTCAAGAATAACATGAGCTAATTTTGGATAATCCTAATTATTATTAGTAATAAAATAGTTAACCTTGGTAGCAGAAGTAGAGATAGAATGGAGCATATGATCAATCAAGGTTTGATTCAACCACTGGTCCTTCCAAAAGAATAGATTAGCGCAGCCAATACCCCAATGAATATAAGATTACGCTTCCCATTTGATATTACAAAGTCCTTTCCAAACTCTAGAATCCCCCTTTTTATAAGTACATATGGTAGGATGATTGCCAACACAGTATTTAGAAGTCATAAACATGGACAAAAGACTAGTTTTAGCACGAAAATTTAACCATAATTTAGATGAAAAAGCATGGGCTAAATTTGCCATGTTCTTACACCCCAAAGCACCTTCCTCCAAAACACCACAATAATTTTTCCAAGAAGTCCAGAGGATTTTAGAATTACCGCTTTTACCTTTCCAGAAAAACTTATTGATCAATTTTTCTATTCTATCACAAACCACAATTGTAGACTTAATAGTTTGAATGATATAAATAACTAAGGAGTAGAGAACACTCTTGATCAACACCAATATGCCACAAAAGCTAAGAAAATTTAATTCCCAAGAGTAGAATCTATTTTGCACAATAGTAACTAGATCGTTAAAAAATGATCTTTTATGACCTTTAAAAAGAGGAACACCTAGATATTTTAAAGGAAGAAAACCTTGCAAAAAACTAGAAATACCCTTAATAGCAATAATGCGATCACCAGGAGAATTATTAGGGGTGGTAAAACAACAATTATTTCTATTAAGATTTAAGCCACTCAAGAGTTCAGAATTATTCAAGGAAAGGATAAGCATACTAACCATATTCACAGAATCGTTGAAAAAGATTATAACCTCATCAGCAAAGCATAAATGGGAGATATGCAAACCACCTAAAAATCTAAAGTAAAGGTTAGGTTGGGCTTCGTAGAGGTGGGAAAGACCTCTAGAAAGATACTTAGTCATAATTATGAAAAGAGTAGGGGAGAGAGGATCACCTTGTCTGATACCATGAGAGGATTTAAAAAAAACCTTTGCTTTTACCATTGACAATAATAGAAATGTATGAACCTTTAATACAGTTTTGGATCAAACTAATGAAGTTAGAATTAAAACCAAAAAGCTGTAAGATGTGATACAAAAACTTCCAATTAATGTTATCATAGGCTTTAGCAATATCTAATTTAAAAATAATGTTTCAACCTCTCACTTTATGGTCTAGGTCTTGAATGATTTCTTGAGCTAGAAGGATGTTATCAAAAATAGCTCTACCTTTAACAAAGCATGTTTGGTAAGGAGAAATAATTTTAGAAAGAAAAGGGGATAAACAATCCATAAAAAAATTTTGAAATCTGTTTACTAAAGAAAGAACACAGACTAATCGGACAAAAATTATCCCACTCATTAGCAGCTACTTTCTTAGGAATAAGCACAATATAAGTACTAGAATAAAATGTAGGAATAGGATTACCAGTAAAGAAATCTAAAACAATAGCATATAAATCATCAAAAATAATATACCAAGCTTTTTGAAAAAAATTTAGTAGTAAGGGCTAGCCACAAAATCAACTTTCATAGCAAAAATAATCATCATGACTCCCTGCAAGGAAGGCAAAAGGGTAAGAGTAATATTATCCTCCTCATTGATGATGTAAGGAGTAAGCTCAGGTTGGTCAACCGAGTGAGGCTCAAAATTTTTGTTAAATGAATTAGTGAAATGATCCACAACAAACTTAGCAATTTCCTCCTTATTCTCAATAATGGTCCCATCATGAAGTTCAATTTGATGAATAAAACTTTTAACTCTATTCTTCTTGACCAAAGAATGGAAATACTTAGTATTATTATCCCCTTCAATAAAATATTTAGAAGTAGATTTTTGCTTCCAATAAACCTCCTCCTGCTCTTAAAGATTAATCCTATATGGATCATGGCCAATTTATTTATAAAGCCTCATATTATATGTCATCAAGCATAAAGTGTATACCATTTTAGCATGTAGTTTAACTAAAAATGAAATTTTTATTCAACAAAATTAGAATAATATTCCAAACTTTTAAAGTTCATATTAAATCCATCTATTAAAAAAAATTAAGCAAGTAAACATTTTATGGATTAAAAAAAATGAGAGGAATCTATTGAACTTAGTTTCAAATTGATTTTTGCTAGATCTTGAATAGTTTATTTATGGTTGAATCCATAAGGTTATACATCGAATTAACACCCTTAAATATTTATATTACCTCAAATTCATATGAAAAAATCTTAGGAGTCTTTTAGACATCTTTGATTATTTCCCATAAGGGTTTGACACATGTTCTTGTTGGACCCCATGAGCCTGGTGTATAGTAGGATTTTGATGATTACAAATATTATGATTATTCTAATCAAATGTAGAGTTATGTGTAAATGTTATTGCTTTTACAATAACTTTTTTAGGTAAACATAAGGATAATAGATAAAGTAATATTTGGCATACATGACATAAAGTCAACAAGAGGAAGCGATTAAACATAGAATTGAAAATGTGAAGATCATCAAAGGAAAGAAAAGCTTAAGCAGTAAAGTGTGTGTTAGTCTTTTTTTTTTTTTTTTTTTTTTGATAGTTTTATATTCTAGGCTTATAGTGGGTTAAACAAATAAGCACACACACTTATGTGAATGCTAAGAAAAATATGAAATGTAAAATTTAATTCAACACTTGATTTTCTAATTAGTAGTAATGTATGACTTAAATTGTTATGTATGATGAGTATGAAAATTTTATAACTTGCGATAACCAATTGGTATTTATTTATAAAATATTACCTATTTAAAAACCTAAAATCAATGAGTTGTATTAGTGATAATTTTGTACTATTCAATCCCTATCATCTAGCTTGAATAAATAGAGAACTTATTCGAATGATCTTCATTAAGACAAGAAGATCTAATACTATAAGAAAAACATTGAGACTGCTTATAGTATATGATCTATATTATAGAAATCAATCAAATAGAGAGTAAATTTTAGGATTTTATGCTGAATGAACTAAATTTACTATATGATTAAAAGATTGTATTGTATGATCACAATGGTAATTTTACAAATAAACCATTTTAGGGTTTATTTTTTTCATATAAATTGCTAACCTTAGGGTTTCTATTAAAGCTTTTACATTGATTTTTAAGAAGGAGATTTGAGAGATGGTTTTCTTGTGTGAGAGAACATCCTTTGTGTCTTGTAATAGATGGAGAGGAGATGGAGGAGAGATTGGAGAGAATGTGCTAGAGATTTTTTGTGACTGTCTAAGAGATCTTTACTGTGTGAGAAGTGCACAAGGTTATTTTTCTCACTCTATATTCTTATTCCTCTAAGTTACTGTAATAAGATTTTGGGAAAGAGCTCTAAGGAGTCTTGGTGTAAGAGACTTTGGGTCTAGTCAAGGTGGTTAGGGAGTTTGTGGTATCTCAGTCATGCTAGGTGCAGAAGGAGTGAGTTGGAGGCTTTTGATAGAGAAGCAGTAAAGGATTTTCTTCATTAACTTGTGAAGGAGAAGAGCTTCTTTGCCTTACTAGAAGCAGAAGGAGAGAGATAGTAAGAACTTGATGGAGAAGACCATGGGAGTGGATGTAGGCCAAGTTGATAGGAAAATTATAAAAATTTGATTTTAACTTTCTTTTCTATTATTCTTTATTTAAATTTTCTTACAATATTATTATTTGGTTAGTTTTGTCTCAATCATTATTGATTTTATTCAAAAGCCAAGAAAAATATTTTGAAATTTTTGATAACTTATTTTTTGTTCAATATATATATATATATATATATATATATATATATATATATATTTGCTCTATTATATGAAAGTTATTTTGAAATTAAAAAAGGAATCATATTTTAGTAATTTAATATATATCATCTTCAACTGTAATCCTTAATTTAAAAAGATGCCAATTCACCCCTCCCCCCCCCCCCCCCCCCCCCCCCCCCTCTCACACACACACACTTGAGTGTATCAGACATTTTTAATTAGTATCACAGAGGGTACTTACTAGATAGGTTTTAACACCAAAAATAGTTCCTAACAAGACACACTTTACATATTAGAACACTTCAAAAGGGCACCTAATTTCCTATTCATCACTTTTCCTAAAAAATTTGCATGGCTACATTGACACAATCTATTAATTTTAGACCGAAAAATTTAATTCAAATAGGATATGCACTTCTCCATATGACAAAAAATGGAACTAATGTTGAACTTCCTTTTAGTGATAAAAATTTTGAAGATTGTGAGCAAGTACAACTGAATGCAAAATATTTAAACTACTTTTCTATGCTTTAAAATCAGAGGATTATATGTATGTGCATACTTGTACAATGGAAATTAAATTTGGGATTCGCTTATCACTTATTATGGAATAGATGTTAAGAAATCCCATTTGAATAATTTATTGCATGATTTTTAACTGGTTCATATGCAGCCTGATAAATATATTTCAAACATTTATACTCATTTCACAAATATAATTATATCATTGCATGTCTTAAGAAAGGAAATTTTTAATTCTAAAAAGTGAACAAAATTTTAAGATGTTTACCAGAATCTTAGGATGCCACGATGATGACAATTTTGGAATTAAAAGATTTAGAGGCTTATTCAATTAATAACTTTCCTAGTTCTTTAATAGCTTATCAATAAAAAAATTGCCAATAACATGTAGACACTGAAGATAAAATGAAAGAGGAAGTAACTGGTTTAAAAGCTTTTTATTTTATGAGCTCCAGTTCTAAAGTTGGTGGAATAGGAGATATTACATTTATGACTAGATGGTTCAAATGGTTCTAAAATGCAAGGAGAAATGGCCTAGTGACAAATGGAGGAGAAAAAAAAAAAAGAAATTCAATAAGATTTCTATTGACACTATTTATTTTTAGTATTCTTGTTTCAAATCAACTTCAATCATCATGAAATCTTCACCATATGTTAGAGATGACCTAAAATGAGATCCATAAAGATTTGAGCCTATTCAAAATTTTATTTAATTTTTATTAATTAATTATTAAATTTTGTTTAAGTTTTAATTGATTTTCTTTTTATAGTTTTACAATAGTTCTTTCATTTATCGTTGATAATAAATTAGATTTTTTTATGAATGCAATTTACTTTATATATATATTTTTAATTTTTAATAATTTATTAAATTTTTTATTTTTTATTTTTTTTAATTTTTTTAATTTACTAAATTTTTAGGCTAATTATGCAAATGAAATTAGGGTTTGCTAATTGAGAGACAAAATGGGCTTGAATTGACTTGAAATTTAAACCATGGGTAAAGGTTGACCTAAGGATTAAACCCAAGCCATGTGAGCTCAACAAAGTGTCCTTAGGGTTTATTATGAATTATATAAGTAAATGTAACTATACTTTAAAAAATTCATGGAGGATAATTTAGACTAGATCTTGGGTTGAAATTAGTGGCTAACTAACACATGATAATAATTTAACAATCGACAAATAAAACACTAAAATTCACTATGGATTCATCTATATGAAAATTTCAATCTCTAGGTCAAATTTTGACACAAAGATTTGAATTCCGTTTAAGGCCACACCAAGCTTTAAATTAACTTGGAAATTTTCCTAAGAATATTCCCTAAAAATTTTAAAGCAAATGGATGCTTCTAGATGAAGTAATTTATAAAATATAGTTGATTGTATTTATCAAATTACTTGAAATCTATTAAACATTAAGCCTTAATGTCACATTCATTTGAAAGATCTCCTATGCGTGAATGTATAGATGGCTCATACATGTAAATTGGTTAATAGTGTGAAGAGTTATTAATTTTTAAAATTTAGACAATTCTTTGAATTAAATTCCATGGATCAAGCCTAATTACAGAGCCATCTAACTAACTGTGCATGTGCTTTTACATACTTTGACATCTAAATGGCCACTTAAATGGTAATGGACTCCTCTGATAGTGCAAAATTAATCTCAGCCATTTTATCAGAGATCGAATGGCTAGGATAAAATTGCTCAAAACCATGAGAGTGTAGTATGGAATCTGATCTAACGAGATCATAGTCATAACATTAATTTAAATAAGATAGATGGATGAGATTTCATATTTAACCTCCCACTTGAAATTTTAGTTGAATACATTGATTTGGTTTAGGCATGGTCAAGTATGATTGTAGGATGCCTAAGGGGCTAAAACTTAGGGCTTGTATTAATGTTTACAAAATACATCATGCATATGTGTTTTTTAGTGAGGTCACATATCCAAATAAAAAAAATCTAACCAACATTCATAAATCATTGAACTCCATTTGAAACTTCAAAATCTAATTCATCATTGTGATTTGGTATAGTGATCAGACCACTGACCCCAAAATCATTATTTGATAGTAATCTTGATTATCATTTGATCACTTTATCAGTGATATAATCGTCTAAAAATATAAATTCCATTCCATCATTGACCTTCATAATCAACTCAAAACTCAAAGCAAAATCAAACTACAAATCCTTCATTTTGTAGTCACCATTATTTGTCACCAGATCATCTATTCAATCATTAATAGTCATTAATGATTGTCAATGATCTAAGTAGTTCAAATCCAAAACTTATTTAAATCATTGATCAAATCAAATCTAAACCAAATCCATTGTCCAAATTGACTAAAATATCCAAACCTCAAAATCCAATGTTCAAAATCAAACCCAAAAATTCTTCATCCATAACCTATTTTTGAAGAGTTTTGAATCACTTCAAAACACATCCAAATGACCTTGGATTCAAGATCAGTCAATTGTATATTGATACTTGTCCCTAGCATATACTGTTACAAATACGATTTTGATGATGACAAACATGTTTCTATTATGTTTTGCTTGGCTAACCCATTTTAGGAACAAACGATCACGAGCCACTCAAGCCAACTCAAGATCGGGTCCAAGTGTGTCCAATGTACTGTTTTTCATTTTATTGAGTCAATTGTAATGTAACTGATCCCCTAGCTAAGTAACCTTGCACACACACACTCAGGGGGAGAGCTTGATTGAATTAGAGTTTCTGTTTATTTTTTGTTCAGATCATCCTGGACGATATTCACATCGTTCTGGATGATCAGGTAAAAACAAAAACCCTAATTAGGGCGACTAAGTTAACATGGTCTAATTAAGCCGATCATCCTGGATGATCGTTGGATCGTACGGGACGATATGCTCAAATCAGAAATTCTCAGCCGCTAGATCAAGTTAGGAAAGTTTTTATTTTAAGTTATTTGGTCTGATCGTCCCGGACGATTCAGTACAATCATGCTTAAATTAATCTGGTAATTAAGGAAAGCAATTTATTTTTGATCGATACGATCATATCGTCCTTGACGATCGCAGGATCATCCCGGACGATCAGGATCGTCCAGTGCATTTCAGCTGTACGTCCCAAACTATGTTCAAGATGATTTGGGCACTTTTTGAACTAATCGTACAGGACGATGTCCCTATCGTCCTGGACGATCAAGTCATTTTTTGGTCGTCTAGCACAGTTTGCTCTGGATGATCCGAACTGTCTTCTAGACGATATTCCTCGATTTGCACTAATCATCCCGGACGATCGCAGGATCGTACGGGACGATATGAACAATTTTCTTTACTGATCGTCCAGAAGAGACAGATCGTCCAGGCTGAAACAGCTGATTTTGAACTGATCGTACAGGACGGTCTATAGATTATCCTGGACGATCTTGACCGATCAGTTGAGATTTAGGGCAAATTTTAAGCCCTCCTATAAAAGAACTTTTTCTTGAAATAAGAAAAATCTTTTGCCACCTTGCTTCCCTGAGAAACCCTAGAGAGAGAGAGAGAGGATCTTGTGAAGGGGAGTTAGTGAGGGATGCACTAAGGTTGCTCCAAGCACGGATCAGAGTAATCTTCTCTGCTCGTCGTCTTTCGTCTAGTCGGTGTTCGTCGTCGGAGGATCGTTCACAAGAAGATATGGGGTTCTCTACCTGGTTCAGGTGGAAGCAAAAGGAGTTCGAAGGTTCTCTGCCTGCTCAGGAGGAAGCAAAAGGAGGTCGGGTTCTCTCCCTCACCGTGTGGTGAAAAGGAGGTGTTTGTACAGCCTTCTCCGCCTTGCTGTGGGAGCAAAAGGAGAGACACTTTTTATTTAGTGCAATACCCGGAGGGGTGGCTCCGGGGAGTGGACGTAGGTCAAGTTGACCAAACCACTATAAAATCTAGTTTGTTTTTCTGATTCAGTTTTGCACTTTACTTTTTGATATTAACTGCGTGGGTGAATATTTGAGATTGATCTTTTCATTCTTGTTTAATTGTTTCCACTGCTAAGTATCGAAAAGATTTTTTATTGTTGTCGTGAAATTTTTAAATAACCAATTAACCCCCCCCCCCCTCTTGATTAGCCTTGGGATTAGTTCACTAGGGCTTAACATCCCTATAAAACTTTCAAGTGGTATAAGAGCGGGATTCAAAATTTAGGTTTAAAAACTTTTGAAATTGATCCATGGCTAACTGTAACAATCGTAATACTGCTGAAGGCTATTCTATTACAAGACCACCGTTGTTTGACAATATTCCTTTTGATTTTTGGAAAACACGCATGTCTATTTTTCTGTAATCTATTGATTATCGTATGTGGATGTTAGTTAAGGATGGTTATGAAGCACCACATAGACTTGTTAATAGAATTAAAACTGAATTGCCTTTTGCTGATTGGACATTTTATGATCGTGATTTAGCACAGTTAAATGCAAAATGCTTGAACTGTTTCTTTTGTGCTTTAAAATCTGAAGACTATATGCGTGTTTCTACTTGTACAACGGGAAAGGAAATCTGGGATATATTATGTATAATATACGAAGGTACAACTGAAGTCAAACAGTCTAGGTTAAATATCTTGTTACATGATTACGAACTTTTTCACATGAAACCTAGTGAGACTATTTCAGAAATGTACACAAGGTTCACTCAGATTGTTACCTCTTTGCATGCTTTAGGTAGAGAACTTACTAACTACGAAAGAGTGAACAAAATTCTTAGATGTTTGCCTTCTTCATACGATGCTAAGATTACTGCGATCACTGAATCTAAAGATTTAAATACTAACTCTATTGACAGCTTACTTGGATCACTCATTGCTTACGAGCAAGGGATGAACCAAAGGCAACTTGATGCATATGAGCGCAAGAAGGAGAAGACAGTGGCACTAAAGGCCAAAGATTCAGATGCTAGCACTTCCGGGTCTAATAGTGATGATGTTGCCTTAATCACAAGGCAATTCAAGAGCTTTCTAAGGAAGAAGAATAAGAATTTTCAAAAGTGGAACAAATGTAAGACCAGTAGAAACTTTAAAGGTTCATCTGAATCTGTTTGTTTTGAATGCAGGAAGCCTAGACACATTAAGGCTGATTGTCCTACACTTAAAGCTCATCCAAGCAAGGAGAAGGGTGAGGAGAAACCAAAGTTCAGAAAGGACAAGAAGCAGAGTCAGAAGGTGTTCTGGGCAGACTCTGTATCCGACTCTTTTGAGACTGAAGCTGAAGAGGAGCAAACAAACTTGTGTCTGATGGCTGATGATCACCCTGGTCAGTCGGACCAGGAAGAGGTATGTGAGCTTACTTACGATCAATTATTTGAAGTTTCTGATAAAATTCATACATCGTATAGGAAGCTTAAGAAAACTCATGCTAGTCTGAAATTAGATTATTTGACTTTACAAAAAGAGCATGATTCTGTAGTTAAAGATCATTCCACACTTGATTCCAATCATATGTCTTTACTTGATGAGTTTGATGAGTTGAATAAAAAATATTCTGATTTAGTTTCTGAGAATGATTCATTGAAAACCACGCATGTGGATTTAGAAAGAGCTTTTAAAGAGTTAGATATAATGGCATGCGAAGTAGAAAGTAGCAATGGAACCGTAAAATTTGAAATTGCAAGTTTAAAGAAAGAAAATGAGTTTTTAAAAGTGAAAATCAGTGCTTTTAAAAAGAATAAAACATCGTCTACTTTTGAACAATTTTATGCACCGCCAACTTTTAAAAAATCTATTGCAAGTTCATCAAAGCATGTTTCATATACATCTAGGAAGAGGCATTATCACCCACGTAGATTAGTTAACCCTTTTCCTGGTATTAGATGTTTTTCATGTGGCATGTTAGGACACATTTCCCACACCTGCACTATTCACCGTAGTACACATTGGGTGTGGAGACCCAAATTGCCTGTTTCACAGCACAGAACGCATGCATTGCATTCTTCTTTTTATAAGAAGGAACCCAAACCTGTTTGGGTTCATAAGACTGACGTTTGATATTTTTGTAGGTGTGCTCTCACAAAAGATCTCGTGAGAGCATGTGGTACCTGGACAGCGGATGCTCTAGACACATGACTGGAGATGCAAATCAGTTCATTTCACTGGAGGCCAGAGCTGGAGGCAAGGTTACACTTGGAGATAACACCACCAGGAAGGTGGTAGGCTCAGGTATAATTGGTGATTCAAAGAATTTTATGATTGATAATGTTTTGCTTGTAGATGGACTGAAACACAACTTGCTGAGCATCAGTCAACTCTATGACAAGGGATACAGCATCAAATTCCTGCCCACTGGCTGCATTTTAAGCTTAAATGATGAAGTTGTTTTGCAGGGGTAAAGGATCAACAACGTCTACAAGCTGGATGTAAGTTACATTAAATCTGATAATTCAATTTGCTTAAAAAGTGCTGCTGATAAGTCTTGGTTATGGTATAGGAGATTGTGTCATGCCAGCATGAAAACCCTTAGGAGAGTCACCCAAAAGGACTTAGTTAGATGTGTGCCCAAGCTTAAGTTCACTAAGGATCACCTGTGTGATGCCTGTCAGTTGGGGAAGCAAGTCCAGTCTTCTTTTCACTCTGTTAAGGACATTAGCACCTCTAAACCTTTAGAAGTTCTTCACATGGACCTCTTTGGACCCATTAGCACTGCCAGCTTAGGGGGGAGGGTCTATGGGTTTGCGATTGTAGATGATTATTCGAGGTTCACTTGGGTTAAATTTTTGTCACATAAATCTGAGTCATTTGATGAGTTTAGATCTTTCTCTACTTGGATTCAGAAGAAGTTAGGATGTGAGATTATTACTATCCATAGTGATCATGGAGGGGAGTTTGAAAATGAAAGATTTGGAAGTTTTTATGAGGATCATGGGATTAGCCACAATTTTTCAGCTCCTAGGACCCCTCAACAGAACGAGGTAGCTGAAAGGAAGAACAGGACCATAGTGGAAGCCGCTAGAGCCATGCTTGCCGAGTAATCACTTCCAAAATACTTTTGGGCTGAAGTGGTGAACACTGCCTATTATGTGCTGAATAGGATGAATGTGAGAGTCAAACTGAATAAGATACCTTATGAGATCATTAAGGGTAGAACTCCAAATCTGTCCTACCTCTATGTCTTTGGCTGTAAGGTTTTCATTCTGAACAACAGGAAATCACCCTTAGGAAAATTTGACCCCAAATCTGATGAAGGAGTGTTCTTAGGATATTCAAGTGTGGGGAAATCCTTTAGGGTGTTCAATAAGAGGACTTTGGTGGTGGAAGAAACAACCCATGTAGTGTTTGATGAAACTGATCCTAAGGAGTCTAGATCTAAAGTAGAAGATGAAGAGATTGTTGAGGTTACCCAAGGAGTTGGAAATACAAATCTGGAGGAAATGGTAGAACCTCAAACCATGTTGCCTAGAGATTGGAGATATTCTTCGAGTCATCCTAAAGAACTGATCTTAGGAGACCCTTCTGAAGGTGTTAGGACTAGGCATGGACTTAGGAAGGAAGTAAACCATTCTACCTTTATCTCAATGTCTGAACCCACCAACATCAATCAAGCCTTGTCGGATGAGTTTTAGATTTTAGCTATGCAGGAAGAATTGAATCAATTTGTAAGGAATGATGTCTGGGAGTTAGTAGAAAGACCCAAAAATTAAAGTATTGTGGGAACCAAGTGGGTATTTAAGATTAAGATGAATGATTCTGGTGTGGTGGTGAGAAATAAGGCAAGATTGGTGGCTAAGGGGTATAATCAAATAGAAGGGATTGATTTTGAGGAGACTTTTGCCCCTGTAGCTAGATTGGAAGCCATTAGAGTGCTACTAGCCTTTGCCTGTTATAAGGGATTTAAGCTGTTTCAAATGGATGTCAAGAGTGGCTTTTTAAATGGGGTAATTAAAGAAGATGTTTTTGTAGAACAACCCCCAGGTTTTGAGATTCCCAGTATCCAAATCATGTCTATAAATTAAAAAAGGCCTTATATGGATTGAAACAGGCACCTAGAGCTTGGTATGAGAGGCTTAGCACATTCCTATTAGAAAGAGAGTTTGTTAAGGGGAGCGTAGACACCACCCTTTTTTCTGTGGAGATTAGGGGATGACTTACTCATTGTCCAGATCTATGTTGATGATATAATTTTTGGATCTTCTGATAAATATTTATGTGATGAGTTTTCTAAAATAATGAGTTAGGAGTTTGAGATGAGTATGATGGGAGAATTGTCCTACTTTTTGGGGTTTAGCATAAGGCAAATGGATGATGGAACCTTTCTCAATCAATCTAAATACACTAAGGACATTTTGAAGAAATATGAAATGGACAAAGCCAAGCCAATCAATACTCCTATGACCTCCTTAGTTCAGTTAGATAAGGATTCAAGTGAAAAATCTGTTGATCAGAAGAAGTATAGAGGGATAATAGGATCACTGCTTTACCTGACTGCTAGCCGACCTGATATCATGTTTAGTGTCTGTCTTTGTGCTAGGTTTCAGGCTGATCCTAAAGAGTCCAACCTGACTACTGTTTAGAGAATTCTTAGATATCTTTTAGGGACCCCAAACCTAGGAATCTGGTACCCTAGGCACAACACCTCTTTTGAGATCATTGGATATTCTGATTCTGACTTTGCGGGATGTAGGGTGGATAGAAAGAGCACTTCTGGGACTTGTCAGTTCATAAGACAGTCATTAGTCTCCTGGTCCAGTAGAAAACAGAACTCAGTTGTAGTTTTCACTGCTGAAGCTGAGTACATTGCCTTAGGGAGTTGTGTGGCCCAAGTTCTTTGGTTGAAGCAATAAGTCTTGGATTTAGGGGTACCTGTTGGCACAATTTCTATTATATGTGATAATACTAGTGTCATCTGTATCTCTAAAAATTCAATCCAACATTCTAGGACCAAACACATTGACATAAGGCATCACTTCATTAGGGACCATGTTACAAAAGGGGACATTGAGCTACATCATATAGCAACTGAAAATCAGCTGGCTGACATTTTCACTAAACCACTGGCCTTTGACTCATTCAGCATTTTGAGAACCAGATTAGGAGTGATTGATATAAATGCTTGATTCTTATAACTGCTGATTTCTGATTGTTCTGATTGGTATTCTGTTTTCTATTAGTTAGTTTTTGGTTTAATTATTTGCATTCAGTTGAGTTTATTTTTTCTGCTGATTTTTGTTTGTAGCCTTGCTGTTAGGTTGATTTGAGTATTTACTTTGATGTGCTTTTCTATCTTTTTTATTCACTGGTTCATATCTTGTACTTACTATTTTATACTTTTCAAAATCTGATCACTGCTCACTACTTCTGATAATCTGAATTTCTGACTGGGAGTTTTTACCTTGTGTTGATTTGGAAGCTGGTAAGCAGTGATTGATTCCACTGAATCTGTTAAAGGGAAAAAATATTGATGATTGTTTCTCTTCCTCTAACTCCTTTACTGGTGTATAGTTTCTTTTGGATAAAAATCATCTTTAAAATTAAAATGTTAGTTTTTGAAATAGAGATTATTTTATCTTCCTACAGTAATCTACCTCATATCAATAGTGTTTTTCAAAGTCTTGAGTCTTTAGTTTGATTTTTTAAACCAAGTGATTGCATTTATCATATGATATATGGCTTTTATTTTATGAATCATTCATCCTTACTGTGGAGAGTCATCTCCTATGTCTGAAAGATAATCTCACAGCTGAGACTCTTTAATGATTATGAAAAGGAGGAAGCTTACAAAAGATGCGCAGTACGCCAAATAAATTAAAAAAGAGGCATAAAATGAGCCCAAAGGTGAAAAGATGCAAAAAATTGCCAACTAAAAGATACACAAGGTGTATCAAAAATGAAAAGATGCGTAAAGTGCCAACTAAATTGTAAAAGAGGCATAAAATGAGCCCAACCAAGCTTTCCTTCCTTTCAGATCGTTAAAGGTCTTAGAAAAATCCGTGTGCCGCTTAATACTTTCAAAAGCTTGAGTTTGGAAATCCTGATTTCTGATTCCTTACTTTGTAACACTATTATATCAGATATTTTTCTGGAACAAGGCTTGAAAGGATCTCTTTTCAAATCTAATGTCTTTTCTTCTGAATCGGATTTTTGTTTTGAAAGAGGTTTGCATCGATAAGGTACCCGGGGTCGTAGTTACGAAAGTTGATTTTTCAAACCTTTTCTGGATTTCAGCACTGTCAATCATCTTCTTATTAGTTTTTTAATCTAAAATTAAGGAAAAAATTCTTATTTACTCGAGCAGCTTGATCAAAAAAAAAAACGTTGCTTTTATGTATTTTTGTTGTAAGTTTTATTCATTTTTGTTTTATTTTGATTTCATGTTTATGTTTTTGGGATCCTGATCGATCATCTTCATCATCCATCTTTTTCTATTTTATTCACATCGTCCTGGACGATACACCGATCGTCCTGGACGATCCTCTTCGTCCTGGAAAATCCAAACATCGTCCTGGACGATGCCTTCAAAATCATCCCCACACTGCTCCTGCTGCTGCAAGAACTCCAATTATTGGTGATCGTCTTGGACGATCATTACATCATCCTGGACTATATGATCCATATCCTCCTGATCTGATCAAATGGCTAACATTGCTCTAATTATTGTCCATCATCCTGGATGATCCACCTTATCATCCTGGACGATCCACGTGTCAGCTGCTGGATGATTCGAATTCGGCCCGTCCGACATATTTATTGCATATCGTCCCAGACGATCCACCAAATCATCCTGGATGATACTTTTCATCAACGGTCATCCAGCCTGACTCCTCAGGATGATCGCCTGTGTCTAATCGTCCTGGACGATCGGACCGCCTTTTTGACCAATCGTCCAGGATGTCATAAATGCCCATATCGTCCCGGATGATGTCGCGATCGTACGGGACGATCAGGACATTTTTTATATAAATAGCTATTTTTCTTAAGAATTTTCACTCTTTCTCCCTCTACTTTCCTTCACTCTTGATTCCTAATGGCTGGTGGCAAACGCTCGCGGAAAAAGGGTGCAAGCTCCTCCCGAGGGCCGGTTGATCCTCGCTTCCCTAATGCAGCCGATCAGGCTGCCTACGAGCGATACTGTGAAGTGGGGATTATAACATCAAAAATCGTAAATCCCCACACTCTCACTTATCCTGTCCTTGACCTCTTCGCACACACCTCCCTCACCTTCATCATGACTCTCGCATTTCCCTTAAGCTCGGAACTTCTTCGCATTTTCTTTGCAAACTTGCGGATTTCGGCTGATTATTCCACTCTCCGTTCTTATGTAAATCAGCGCCCTGTCGAACTTACCTATCAGGACTTTCACAACATTCTCCAACTGTCCGTCACTAGCGACAAACTCCACACCCTTATCACCAACCCAGACTATGATTGGAGTGTCGCCAATCATTTCCTTCGCAATACAAATGCCCCTTATCATGACAATGCCTGCACCACACTTCTTAAGGACGCCCGGACTAATCAGCATGTTCTTCGTTCCTCCGTCGTTCCAAAGGCGGGGGATCGAATTCACATCACCCCACTCCTATTGTTGACCACCTACTACGTCCTGGCCCATAGGGAATTTAATGCCACCGACCTCATTATCCGGTACCTCGAGCACCTCACCACTATTCAGGATCCAGGTCATCGTCATCGTCCAAATCTAGCCTTAGGACACATCATTGCTTATGCCCTTGAAATAAAATATGACCTGCAATATCCCACAGCTCTAGATGTTCCTCCTTCCTTCCTCACCAACAATGACTTCCATGTCCTACACAGCCCCCGACTACATCCGGAGCCCGCCCCGGATGTTGAGGAAGAGGAGGAAGCGGCCATTCCAGCTCCTGCTGCACCTGAGGCACCTGCTCCCCTTCGCATTGCCTCTCCCTTTGACCACCTGGTGCAGCATTTTTATCAGTGGGAGGCCAGATTTGACTCCTATGTGGTTGCCCAGGAGCAGCGGCACGCCGAGGACATCCAGCGCTTCACTGACTATACTGCACAGCAGCATGACCAGGACATCGCCTGGATTGGAGCCCACTTTCAGGCCATTCACCATTACTTCAACCCACCACCGCCACCTCCTTCTTCTGATCAGGATCTGCCTCAGTTTTAGTTTTTGTTGTGTAGTTGCTATTTTTTTCTGTTGTGTTTGCACTGCTTTGTTTTATCATGCCTGGTTCTATTGATTTTGTTTACCCTCCTTTTTGTGATGTCAAAAGGGGGAGTCAGTACTAGCATTGTTCCTGTTATGTTCTGTACTTGTGGTTGTACTACTTTGTTGGTTCAATAAAAATTAAAAATTTTAAAAAAATTTTCTTTTTGATCTCCTAGCTCTTGTATTTTTAAAACTACTGAACATAGGTTTGCCATCATCAAAAAGGGGGAGATTGTTGCAAAAATGATTTTGATGATGACAAACATGTTTCTATTGTGTTTTTCTTAGCTAACCCGTTTCAGGCACAAACGATCACGAGCCACTCAAGCCAACTCAAGATCGGGTCCAAGTGTGTCCAATGTACTATTTTTCATTTTATTGAGTCAATTGTAATGTAACTGTTCCCCTAGCTAAGTAACCTTGCACACACACACTCAGGGGGAGAGCTTGATTGAATTAGAGTTTCTGTTTATTTTTTGTTCAGATCGTCGTAGACGATATTCACATCGTCCTGGACGATTAGGTAAAAATAGAAACCCTAATTAGGGCGACTAAGTTAACAATGTCTGATTAAGCCGATCGTCCTGGATGATCGTTGGATCGTACGGGACGATATGCTCAAATCAGAAATTCTCAGCCGCCAGATCAAGTTAGGCAAGTTTTTATTTTAAGTTATTTGGTCTGATCGTCCCGGACGATACGTGTATCATCCTGGACGATTCGGTACAATCATGCCTAAATTAATCTGGTAATTAAGGAAAGCGATTTATTTTTGATTGATACGATCATATCGTCCTGGACGATCGCAGGATCATCACGGACGATCACGATCATCTAATGCACTTCAGCTGTACGTCCTGAGCTGTGTTAAGGATGATTTGGGCACTTTTTGAACAAATCGTACAGGACGATGTCCCTATCATCCTGGATGATCAAGTCATTTTTTGGTCGTCCAGCACAGTTTGTTCTGGATGACCCGAACTATCTTCTGGACGATATTCCTCGATTTGCACTAATCGTCTCGGACGATCGCAGGATCGTACGGGACGATATGAATAATTTTTTCTACTGATCGTCCAGAAGAGCCAGATCATCCAGGCTGAAACAGCTGATTTTGAACTGATCGTACAGGACGATCTTGGCTTACCAGTTGAGATTTAGGGTAAATTTTAAGCCCTCCTATAAAAGAACTTTTTCTTGAAATAAGAAAAATCTTTTGCCACCTTCCTTCCCTGAGAAACCCTAGAGAGAGAGAGAGTTGGGAGAGAGAGAGAGGATCTTGTGAGGGGGAGTTAGTGAGGGATTCACTAAGGTTGCTCCAAGCACGGATCAGAGTCGTCTTCTCCGCTCATCATCTTTCGTCTATCGGTGTTCGTCGTGGGAGGATCGTTCGCAAGAAGATCCAGGGTTCTTTGCCCGCTTCAGGTGGAAGAAAAAGGAGTTCGAAGGTTCTCTGCCTGCTTCAGGAGGAAGTAAAAGGAGGTCGGGTTCTCTGCCTCACCGTGTGGTGAAAAGGAGGTGTTTGTACAGGCTTCTCCGCCTTGCTGTGGGAGCAAAAGGAGAGACACTTTTTGTTTAGTGCAATACCCGAAGGGGAGGCTCCGGGGAGTGGACGTAGGTCAAGTTGACCGAACCACTATAAAATCTTATTTGCTTTTCTGATTCAGTTCTGCACTTTACTTTTTGATATTAACTGCGTGGGTGAATATCTGAGATTGATCTTTTCATTCTTGTTTAATTGTTTCCGATGCTAAGTATCGAAAAGATTTTTCATTGTTGTCGTGAAATTTTTAAATAACCAATTCACCCCCCCTCTTGGTTAGCCTCGGGACTAGTTCACTAGGGCTTAACATCCCTATCAAACTCTCATATACCACATCAGTTTGGGAGTATTCCAAATCCTCTAACCCCTTAAACGCAAAGCATTTTCCAAGGTTACAAACCCTTAAAATTTTACCTCCTATGCCACTATACATGGCATATTATGGAAATTAACCTTGGAAACCTCCCCAACTCCATTGAGTAAGATAATTATTATTAGCATGGTGCATTGAACCAATATTAAACTCTTGGTAGACCTTGGTTGTCCATGGTTGATAATAAAGCCACTCAAACCCTAAAACCCCAAAACCTCCTAAATTAGAATTTTCCTTAACTTCAATATAGTTCATTCAAACCAAACTTTGAAACTTCTTCAACATATTTCAAATGTGATTTGGAGTGCATTGAACCCAATATCAACCCATTGTCAAGCCAGGTTGACTAAGTTAATCGTGGTTAAAAAATGGCTCCTTAAGCCTTTAAGCATGTATTTCATACAAGGAGAACTCACCAAGCCTTGATACCACTTCCATTAAGTTCAAAACATCATTTGAAATGGGTTAGACCCAAACCCAAACCATGGTCAAACCTAGTTGACTAAGTCAATCTAGTTTGATAATTCAACCTTAAGGGTTTTCTTGAACCAAATTCAACTATGCATCCAAACCTATGAGGACTATCCATGGGTTCTCAAAGTTATCTAAAAAAGTTTCAGCCCATGGGCCCACTTGGTTTAGCCACATGGCTTGAACCAAGTGAACCTAAATGGGTTTTCTTGAACCAAATTCTAAACCTTATGGAAGTAAATTGAATAAATACCTAAAGTAGGTATCTTTTGACCCCTTACACTAAATTGAGTCAACCCAGCTCATGGGTTGAATTAGGTCAACCAATTGGGCTGACCCAAATCTCAAAAAACCCAAATTTTTTAGGCCATTGGTAACCCAACCAAAATTGGATCCTTCAAACTATTTAATTTTATTCTAGAACCTTCCATACACATGATATAAGAAGATCCAACCATTTATAGGGCTAATGTGGCAAGATTCACTAAAACCACCCATGTATAATCATTGGCTAAACCATAACTCTCCGAATAATAGACCACATGGGATGTACTTTCTTAAGTGAGCTGTCTAGTCTCCATTGGATAGTCCCTAATGGAATTGTGGCTTGACCTTATTAAGGTGGCAAGAATTTGAACCTTCAAGCCTTATTCTCTATCTTATAAATGCCCAGCTTTTTTTGAAGGAAGGGTTGGTTCTTTATAATCATTTAAATTTATACTAAACCCTCAAGTTCTCCATAGCCTCCAACTGCCCTCTCTAGCTCAAAAAAACTTCAAGGCATTCTAAGAGTGATCAAATAGGAACTCTTTCAATCAAAATAACTTTCCATCGAAGGGTTTTCAGGCCTTAAGGTCTTCAAAGATGAACAAGAGGGAGTCTCTAGGAGTTCATAGGATCAAAAATCAAGAAGATCCATCCATTGAATTGAGGTATTTTTTAGATTCCATAAAAGCTTTGGATCCAACACCATGAGAAAAAACTACCCTCATGATTAGACCATATCCTTGAGATTTGATAAAAGAAAGGTGCATTAATTGTTAATATGTTAGAATTGGATAAGTTTTTAGGAAGATGACTGATCTAAATACTTAGGAAATGATGAAGAATGCATAAAAATGCTGGTGCTACACCAAATGTTGGTGGTTGTTTCTTGTGGTAAGTGAATGCAACGTAAAGACCTAAAAATAACGTAGTTCAAAAACTTCATATTGCAATACCTTTTCATAAAGGACTTTTCAGAGCTGCCAAAAACATCCCTATTCTTTATCTGAGAGTAGTGATGCTCTATTTCAAATTTCATTTAATTTGGATTAGTGAATAGAAAGTTTGAGTAATTCTTCCATAAGGCACAAAATCATTTTGCATGAATAGGGGTCGATCACACATGTATTAGGTATATTGGCTGAGTTTAAGTCGAACCATGCAATTTATCCAACCATTTCAAACTGTAGGAAGCATAGAATCCTAATCAACGAGATGACAACTATTTGTCCCGAATAATACGGGATCAATGTTCCTGATCCCTAACTTACATGGTTATGTGAAACTGCGAAAGTGTCCTATGTTTGACACATATTAACTATCACCAAATAATTACTGGAAACCGTGTGTGCTGCCCTGCAATCATTAATCATTGCCATCTAATTTAATTTAATGAATTAAATTATGTCAAGAAATGCTCAAAACTTAACAAAGTCATCAAAATTCTATTTCTCATCAAAATTTTGATTTCCTGTGCTCTATGGAACTAGCTTGAGCCAATTTTATTTTAAAAATAATTTCAAAACATTTTGACAACTATGTTGAGAGTAATTAGGGTTTAAAGATCAACTATTTCTCTTTAATTACACTCTAACCAATGGTCTAATTGAGATCAATTTTGGACAGAGTAAACTAAGGCATGTGTTCTACAAATCCTAATTTTCTTGGGCTTTGATGATCAATGGAACTTTGGTAGTTGAATTTTTAAAGTATTTGGTTATAATTTGACTCAAAAAATTGTAAATTTAGTACACTTAATCCACATAAAATTAGTGCTTGTGCTTCCGTGTATTTATTATGCTTTGTACAAGGGTTATAATGCCATTGATCTTACCCCAATCCAGTTAATAGATTGTCCAAATTAAATCGCTAAATGTATAGTTACAATTACATTGAGAATCAATTATGAAGCCTAAAGGGACTTTATTCACTTCAATTTTGGTGGGTTTAACGTACATATTTAGATGAACCTATATTTTAAATTTAGTTGGATTTGGAGTTTTGTTGGTCTATCAATTAGTGAACCTATGTTTAATACACATAATTGACAAAAGATTTTATTCAATTCATAATAAATCCAAAATAATCATAAAAATACATTTGTAAGGTTTAGGATGCTAAGAATTAAATTCTTAATAGATAAAAATTAAATGCCCCATGAAATTCTTTAAAAATAAAGTATAATTTCAAAATTAAGAAGAATCAATAATTATTTTTATTAAATAATTAAAAATAATTAAGATTTCTAAATAGTTTCAAACACTTGTAATCATCCCTAAGAGTCATTGGTGACATTTGGGGAAGATTACAAGAAGTTTGGTGCTGATTTAGATCAAAAATAACAAATCCCTTAATTACTTGAATAAATTTAATTCATTAATTAGCTGAATTTGCAAAAATCATAACCAATTCTAGAAATATCCAAATACACAAGCTCAAAGGCATTGAACTAATAATTGGATTTAGTATTTATCAAAAATATAAAACTTCAAAAATTCAATGTAAATAAAAATTTCAAAATTTGGTCACATCTAATTAATTAAAAAATTAATAATTGAGAAAATTGAATAAATCATCAAAAATTCAATAAATAATCAACTCAATTAGTTAAATTCAATGAACAATAGTAACAAAATTGAAGATAAATAATAAGGTGATTATTAGGTAACTCAGGCTCACAAGGATACTAGCCAGTACAAAAAAGGGTGAAATAAATCACATAGCCCTAGTTTAATAACTATTCAACCTAAATAATTATTGATAAATCAGTAATAAAACACTTAGAAATTGAAGCTTTCACACCCTTTGCTTTACTTTCTTTAGGAAGGTAAATGTGTATTGGATTGAAATTTTTAAGGATTAAAATACTTAATTAAATGCAAGGATTCTACAATCTATCTATCCCAATTTTTCCAGGATTGGTAGCGTTACAACTATGAGACTAGGACTTACTAATTAATAACTTCTAGCACTTAGAAGTTATTGAGCTCTATGTCCTTAAAACTTAAAGCTAAACATGTTCAACATTCAAAATCTATCTTTAAAATAAATTTAAAAATTATAAGAAATTTAAACTTAAATTCAAACCAACCTTCAATGACCTCAAACAAACAACTTCAATTGTAGATAACTTTTGACTAATAAAGCCTAGGATTATCTATGTCACACAGCCTCATACACATAGTATAGATGGTTTGCTAGGACAACTAATTTTAACCAAGGCTAGGCTAGTGATTTGATTTGGTTTTCTTAGAGTGCCTTACCTAAAGGTACTCTTATTTAGTGTGTTTACTTTTTGTACTCTTGATGTCATATTTATATTTGAATTCGTGCATATTAGATTATTCAGAATTGGAGTAAGCTCTTAGGCCTTATTTTATTTTCTTGTATACACTCAAATAGCATTATATGTGTGCATTATATATATTATTTCTTTGATATTCCTGCAAAGTAGAATGTATATAGTAAATGATGTAAATACAATCATCAAGAAAAATGTAAATATAAATGTTTTAAATGCTTTTATAGTTAGATTGCGTTATACAGTGCCAGGAATCATAAAAGATTTAAAATGATTATTTATATATACTTTTAGGTCCACAAATAAAATGATTCCTCTTCTATTGAAGATCATTATATTCTAGAACCCTATAAAAATCTAGGAGCTAAAAGATTTCATGACAAAGATAAACTATCATGTTTAAATCTTCATTTGTATAAGAGTGGAAATTCAAGCTTGTTTGTTGGTGGAGCTTAGCCACCTTTACTTTATAGCATACCCTAGCTTGTACTCTAATCTATTATAAATGAATAAATTTTTTATTTATACATGATTTTTCACATATCATTTCATTGCAAGATAAAATTTATATACATATTATAAAAGCCCTTATTAAAGTTTTCTAAATTATAACCCCTTCATTTCTAGGATAGAGTTATTTAATCCAATATTCATGAGGTGGTTATTTTGTGTTTAGGATTATTAGCTGGCATTAGATTAGATTGTATACACTCTTTAGTCTTTACACATTCTTTATATTTAATAATTCTAAAAGTCCAAATTCTGAAGTCTAAATATAAACCTCCATATCTAAATTAAAATTTATAATAAAGTCTGTATACTAAAATTTTGATACCCCAAACATTTCTTTAAATCTATATTAAATTTCAAACTTTAGACTTTACTTTAATCGAGAGTATTATCTTTTGAGATGTAATAACTATAGGGGCTTTCCCTTATGAGAAGTCTAAAACCCACTATTAAAATAAACCTTACCTTCATTCTTTTTTAAAATAGGGGAAGAATTTGTGGATGCAGACCTAACTTTAAACATTAGTTTAGTTTCATAATCAAAATGATAAGAGAATATTTCTTTTATCCTTTGAGATGAATCATATATTCCTTATACTATGTTTGATTATGAAAATAATTTAGTTTAGTTTCATAATCAAATTAATAAATGAATATTTCTTTTATCTTTTGGGATGAATTGAATATTCTTTTTGCTATGTTTGATTATGAGAATAAACTATTTTAATTTCATGATCAAAATAATAAGTGAATTTTTATTTTATCCTTCATGATGAATTTACTATTCCTTGTGTTTTGGTGATTATGAAAGCAAATTAACTTTCTCTTTTTAAATTGATAGTGAAACATTATTCTATCGTCTCTTGGGATTTTTTAATATTAATCAATGTAGATTTGATAAAATAAAGATACATTTAAAGTAAATCCCGTGGCAAATGCAAAATTTGTCCAAACATTTTTCTAGCGTCTCTGCTGGAGATAGAATTCTCTCTCCATCTTTAGTGAAGACTAAAGTTTTAAAAACTTATAAATTTAATTAAATGTTTGGGTTATCTGATTTCTTGCATATGCATATTTACTTAAATTCCAATGTGAAACCCATGGTTACATGGTTTCTCCTAAAAACCAAGTGAAAGGCCAACCAAAATACTGATTCAGTCCTAGGTTTGGTAGGGGTTCTACTTGTGTATAATGTTGTATATGCATGTTTATTTAAATTATAATGTGAAACCCATGGTTACTTGGTTTCCTCTAAAACTAAGCATGAGCCAACTAAATACTAATTTGGTCCTAGGCTGAGTAAGGTTTCTGCCTGTGTATAGTCTTGTATATGCATGTTTATTTAAATTCCATTATAAACCCCATGGTTACTTGGTTTTTCCTAAAAACCAAGTGGAAGGCCAACAAAAAATTTGATTTGGTCCTGGATCTAGAAAGGGTTACGTCTACTTATAATCTTAAATATACATGTCTATTTAAATTTTAATGCCAAACCCATGGTTACTTGGTTTCTCCTAAAATCCAAGCGGAAGGAAAACCAAAATATTGATTTGGTCTTTGGCCAAGTAGGGGTTCTGCCAATGTATAATGTTGTATTTGCTTTTTTATTTAATAACCAATGCCAAACCCATAGTTACTTGGTTTCTTCTAAAACTAAGCAGAAGCTAACTAGAATACTAATTTGGTCCTAAGTTAGGTAAGGTTTCTGGCCGTGTATAGTCTTGTATATGCATGCCTATTTAAATTCTAATATAAAACCCATGGTTACTTGGTTTCTCCTGAAATCTAAATAGAAGGCCAACCAAAATATTAATTTGGTCCTAGGTCAGGTTGTGGTTCTTCCCTTGTGTAGTCTTTCATGCTTAATAAATTCTTGTATTTAGATTATAAATCCCAAAGTCCTCACCCGTCTTGTATAAAATATTCTCACTAAATTCATTAACTAAATCCAAATCCTATCAAACTATATCTTCTTATGCTAAAAAATAATAGATAAGGGTCATAGTTTAATAATTGTCCAAAAAGATCAAACTCAAATCAGATCTCCATCCTTCCCTCCAATTCAAAGTCAATTGGATTGGACTCATCATCAAATCATTAAAACAAATTACAAACTCTATCTTTAATCATTCCCCTAGTCAATGCCTTCTTATATTGGGTCCATATTCAAAAACAAAATTAAAATTTTTTTGATTAACTTTAATTTAGTAATGCTTTCGGGATTCAGAAAACTTTACTCTGTATATTCTTCACACCTATATCTTGCATAAAGGTCAGTGAACTTTGGAGATTGATACATAATTTTGATGAATTAAAGAAAGATGTTTAGAAATTTAATCTTCTGCTTCAATGAAAATTTCAATATGATTGTTTGTCAATTCCCATCTACTAAGGGCACACTAATAAAGTTTGGATAAATGAGCAATATTCAATTCAAATTTACCAAAAAATAAGTTGAGGTGGTCAAAACTGAATCTACTCCAACTTTCTCTATTCAATATGCTCCTTTTGAGAATATTGAGTAAGGTGGGTCTGTAATTACCCTTGTAGCTTCTAAACCTTCAGTATGTTCCTAACTAACTTTCCCAAGGCTGTCTGCTAGTCAAAAAGGAAAGTCACCAATAGTTTTTGAACTCCCATATGTGGGAAGTTTGAGATGGGGTAATCCTCCAATGCCATGGAGATGACTAAGTCATAGAGAAGAAATAAGAATTTCTATATGAGGTGTAGAGCAGGGAAAATAAAAATGATCAAGCTAAGTAATCTAATCAGCACTAAAGCTAAGGCAGCTAAACTGAAATAAATTGAATTAATGAATGAAGAGTCTAAAATTTTGTTTAACTCTACAGTGGAAAATTTAAGCCAATTCAATCATTTATTTTTTGATGTTGGAGAAGAGAATGTTTTCCGAATATCAAACTCTTCAATTCTTGCTAAGCATAAAGCACCTGTTGTAGTCTCTTGGTCTTAGAGAAAGAGGAAGTTAAAAAAACTTACTAGATGGATTGTTACATGACTGTGCAAACTATTATGGGCAATGAACATTAAATTTTCTTAAATCAATGAATGGGATAATCTCTACTAGAGTTGAATCAGAGTTATATAGAGAAAGAGTTATCCCTCCACTTAAAAAAAGAAAGGCACAAGTATGGGAGCCTTGATCTGTAAAGACATCAATGGTAGCCATCATCAAGGAGTGTTAAAGGGACTCACTAAATCCAATCATAAGTCATATCATAGCTCAAGTAAAATATTCTTCTAAGAAGGAGTATATCCTTGTTGACCCACACAATGTGTTAGGGAAATCCATATAAAAGATAGATGAAGAAGAAGCTGATGAGATATCAGCTTTGAATTGTCAAGATGAAGAGATGACTGAAAGTGTATTCATGGTAGATACTCGATCATCAATTCAATAACAGAAGAAGAAAGAAAAAGTAAATTTTGTGGATACTAAAGAAGAGGAAGGAGATGAAGATTATGAACCCAATTTGATTAGCAATCTTTTAGATCAGCTAAGTCAAAAAGATGAGCAAATAGCTTGATTAGAAAAGGAAAAGGAAGAGTTAATGGTTGTTATGGCCACTTTGCAAAATAAAGAAGTCCCTTCTACTAAAGCTTAGATAGATTTAGTTCTAATAGAGTCTGTAATACATTGCAGTAAAGCTAAAGAGATGGTGAAAGAAAAAAAATTGAGGTTATAAAATCAGAGAAGGAAATAGTTCAAACAGTAGACATTCAAATGATAGAGCAACAAGTTAAAGATGTTTTAACAAAGTATGAAGGTACTTTATCCATTTTAAGGGGTAAACCATACCTAGATGAATATGATTTAGTTAATTATCCCAAAGGTTTCATTCCAACCTCATTCAAAAACTTTGATGGAACAAAAAATCCTAGGTAATTATAGTGTAAGTAAGGGCCAGTTGTTGCAATGCAGGAGGCAGTGCTGCTTTACTATTCAGTTATATCATAAGCATTTTGTCTGTTATAGCCATTGAATGGTATGCTAGAATACTTAATGCATTAATACATACCTTTGTAGAATTAGAGTAGATGTTCTTAAAAAGGTTTACTGTGGCACGTCAAGGAGCCAAAATAGGATATTTGGTGGTAGAAAAGCAAAAACATGATGAAAGTCTAGTTGAGTATATCTTAAGATGGAGAAATATTAGCATGAAATATGAACCTCAACTCCAGGAGCATCATGCTATCGAAATTCTATTAAAAAATATTTATGGTCTATTTGCTTTCCTATTGAAAGGGTTCATAATTAAAACTTTTGAAGAGTTATTGAGTAAAGCCTCTTATGGTCAAGAGGAATTATCTCAATTAACCCTTCTCTTTGGAATAGAAGCCTTGAAAATTGAAGCTAAATTCCAAATAATAGATTTTGAGGCTTCTTTTAATGCTTTTCTACGTAGACCCTAGCTCCATGAGTGTAGAATGGTACATTTCACCCTTCATCAATGAATCAGATAATCTCATGAGGGAGTATAGCACTATATTAAAGGTTACTTGCAATCACTTTCGATTCATAAAGTTGGTATATATAAAGATGCTTCATATTATCTACCTAAGAAGTAGATTATGTTCTTTAAAAATCTCAAACTAGCTTAAGTAGAAGTAAAAGAAAGAACAAAAAAGAAAAAGAGGAAGAAAAAAAAAGAGAAAAGTATTCAAATCTCGAACACGATGTTCGCTGGTCACCTACCCTACCTTCACAAATAGGAGGTAGAATGACTCAACAATTTAGAGGAAGAGGACAACAACAACAACAACAACAACAACAACATCAAGCCTTTGTCCCACTACGTGGGGTCGGCAACATGAATCCTTTTTCTCCATTGTGTTCGGTTCAAAGTCAAATTCTCATTTAAATCTAATAAAGAAAGATCATTTCTAATATTTTCTGACCAAGTCTTTTTAGGTCTACCTCTACCCTTCTTAACATAAGTCAAATCTAATACCTCTACTTTCCTAACTGGGTCATCGGAAGATCGCCGTTTTATGTGACCAAACCATCTAAGGCGGCTCTCTCTAATCTTATCTTCCACTGGAGCTACTCCAACCTTTTCACGTATATGCTCATTTCGTATCCTATCTCTAAGAGTAAATCCACTCATCCACCTGAGCATCCTCATCTCCGCAACACATAACTTAGTATTGTGCTTCTCTTTTAATGGCCAACATTCTGCACCATAAAGCATTGCAGGTCTCACCACCATCTTATAGAATTTTCCCTTAAGTTTGAGGGGGACTTTTCTATCACACAACAAGCCCGATGCATTCCTCCACTTCAACCATCCAACTTGAATTCTACTGATAACATCCCCATCTATTTCACCATCACTCTGAACAATAGATCCAAGATATCTAAAACGTGTACTCTTATTAATGACTCGATCGCCCAAAGTCACAATCCCCTCACTAGGTCTATTACTACTAAAATTACACTCCATATATTCAGTTTTAGATCTACTCAAGCGAAAACCTTTAGACTCTAAGGTTGATCTCCAAACTTCAAGTTTACCTTCAACTCCCTCTCTAGTCTTGTCAACAAGAAGAATATCATCAGCAAAAAGCATACACCAGGGTACATCCTCTTGTAAATGTCTAGTGAGAACATCCATGACTAACGCGAAAAGATATGGACTTAAAGCTGATCCTTGATGTAATCCAACCGAAATAGGGAAATACTTAGTCAAACCACCTTGTGTTTGAACACAAGTAATAGCTCCTTCATACATATCTTTAATGATTTGAATATAAGCATTATTAACTCCTTTCTTTTCAAGAACTCTCCATAGCACTTCTCTTGGAACTTTATCATATGCTTTCTCTAAATCAATAAATATCATATGTAGATCCTCCTTATTCTCCCTATATTTCTCCATCAAACCTCTCAATAAATGTATGGCTTCCATAGTAGACCTACCAGGCATGAATCCAAATTGATTTTGAGAAACATTAGTATCACGCCGCAGCCTACGCTCCATAACTCGCTCCCATAGTTTTAAAGTGTGACACATTAACTTAATTCCTCTATAATTCGCACAATCTTGTGCATCACCTTTATTCTTATAAATAGGAATCAATACACTCATTCTCCACGCATCTGGCATCTTTTTAGTCTTCAAAATATTATTAAAAAGCTTAGTTAGCCAAGAAATTCCTTCATCTCCTAAGCATTTCCACATCTCTATTGGGATATCATCAGGTCCAATAGCTTTTCCACACTTCATTTTCTTTAAAGCCTCTCTAACTTCGGTTTTACTAATACGCCGATAAAAACATAAATCTTTATTTTCATTTAGGGTGCTAAGGTCACTAAAGTCAATTGTATTCTTACAATCTTCATTAAAAAGTTGATCAAAATATCTCATCCATCTTTGTTGAATATCATCTTCTAAGAAAAGTACTTTTTGATCTTCATCCTTAATACACTTCACTTGAGTTAAATCCTTACTACTCCTATCTCTTTGTTTGGCTAGCTTATACATATATCTTTCTCCCTCCTTAGTATCTAATCTATTATATAAATCATTAAAAGCTAAGATCTTTGCATCACATATTGCTTTCTTAGAATCCTTACATGCCTCTTTATATCTTTCCCAATTATCAGAATTTTTACATCTAAACCAATTTTTATAACAAATCTTCTTATTTTTTTATCTTTTCTTGCACAATTGGATTCCACCACCAGCTATTTTTACTATTAAGGGCTTTTCCCTTTGATACTCCAAACACATCTTTTGCAATATTTTTAATATCACTAGCCACTTTTTCCCACATAACATTAGCATCCTCGTGCACAAATAAAATCTTCGAATCTAAAATCTTACTCTCAAAAATATTTTTATTACTATTCTTTAATTGCCCCCATCTAATCCTAGAAAAACGCTTCGCTTTATTTTTTATTTTCTGTCCCTTCATCTTAAAGTCTAAAACTAATAAGCGATGTTGGGTACATAAACTTTCACTCGGAATAACTTTACAATCTTTGCAATCTAAACGATCTACTTTTCTTATAAGAAAATAATCAATCTGAGTTTTACTATAACCATTCTTATAAGTGATGAGATGCTCATCTCTTTTCTTAAATAAGGTATTAGCAATTAAAAAATCATAAGCTAAAGAAAAATCTAATATGGTCTTACCACCTTCATTAGTCATTCCAAACCCATATCCACCATGAATGCTTTTAAAATCATTTACCTCTCTACCAACATGTCCATTTAAATCTCCTCCAATAAAAATTTTTTCTTCGAGAGGTATTTTTTGAATTAATTCTTCTAAGTCATCCCAAAATTTTAATTTTGAACACATATCCAAACCTACTTGAGGAGCATAAGCACTTATAATATTAATAATCTTAGCATCAACAACAATCTTTAAAGCCATAATTCTATCTCCACTTCTATTAATATTTATAACATTATCCTTCAAACTCTTATCTATAATCACGCCTACACCATTTCTAGTACGACTCTTACCTGAATACCAAACTTTAAATCCTAAACTATCAATCTCCTTAGCCTTCTCTCCAACCCACTTAGTTTCCTGAATGCATAAAATATTTATCTTCCTATGAATCATAATATCTATTAATTCCATTAATCTTCCAGTAAGGGAACCTATATTCCAAGTTCCTATCCTAATATTAGTATCATGGACTAGCTTCTTTGCCCGCATCCGTCCTTGATGTGGGAACCCTTGCCTATTTAACACTGCACCCGGGCGCCGATGCAGCGGCCCTTGCCCACTTTTCACTGTATTCAGGCCATACAGTGCGTCGCTTCCAGGGAACGCCCTAGCATTAACACAATTTATTAAAGGATTCATGTCATGGTTATTCGACAAGTTTTACGCTGGCTGTCGACTACCTAACGCAACCCTCCACTTTTCTCATCCAGGACTTGGGACCTGGCAACGGCAGTGTTAAATAATGAATAAAAATAAAAAATAGTATATATAAATAAAGGCACCTATAATACAGATCAATTTGAAATCTAGTTCAGATGATGAATCATATGTGATTAAGAATAAGCCACTGGCTATAGAACATAGGAACTCTATAAAGTAGCCAAAGTTTAAAATTTCTATAAAAGCTAATAGTGATGAGGATATGGTCCAAATTGCTAGGGAACATAATTCAAATATATCTACTATAGAGAGATTACAGAAGTATGTGAAAAATATTACCTTAATTAAAATATATCTACTTAGAGGTGAAATCTTCTTTTCCTTTAAATCGAGATTCCAAGTCCAATACCCTTATACCTTTTACTAGCAAAATCATAGAAACCAATGTAACACTTGATAATTCATTTATAGAATAGATAATAGAGCTTTCTTTTGATTAGTATTTGAATTGTATAAACATATTTGTTAAGGAAGGTTTAACACCATCAAATTGGACTAGTGGTGAAACTCAACAATTTGAACACCTGTGGAATATAAAATATTGTAAATACTAATCAAGATTTGGTGTCAGCTTGGCCACACTATGTTCAATTGATGATAATGAATTTGCTTAGTCATATCAAAAAATCTAGAGTATGATAGTCTCTTTTTAACAAATGTTAAAATATTTGATGAGCTTTATTTAGAAACTTTAGATGATCTAGATAACTCTAAAGTTAGGGATGCACCTATAAAACATAAAGAGGAGATTAAATCTACAGTTAATGATTTAAATGAAATAAATCTGGATAGTTAAGAACATCCTTGTTCTATTTTCATAAGTTTTTCATTGAATGAGGATGAGGCAAAGAAAATGATCATGTACTTAAATAATTCAAAGACTGTTTTGCTTAGAGTTATGAAGAAATGCCTAGATTATCTCCAGACATAGCAATTCACAATTTAAAAACTTAACTAAAAATGGCTTTGATAAAATAAGCATCTTGACGGATCTGACTTAACATTAAATGATAAGTAATAGCTAAAGTCAAAAAATTAATCAATGCTTGCTTTATCAAGAAAGAGAAACATCTAACCTCATTAGCTAGCATTATTTTAGTTAAGAAGCAGAATGGTCAGATTCATGCCTGCATTAACTTTTGAGATTTGGATAAAGACTATACTATAGATGAGTTTTTGCTTCAAATATTGGTACTCACAATAGATATTACTTTCTCTCATGCGATATTTTCCTTTATGGACGGTTCACCTGGATATAACCAAATCATAAAACATGGCTCTTGAAGTTGAAAAGTATACAACATTTAGAACACCAATAAGAGTCTACTATTACAAAGTCATAAGGTTTGGATTAAAGAATGTTGGCGTAACCTACCAACGTGCAATGACAAATATTTTTTACAAACTTATTAATAAATGTATATTACGTATTATTTATGTGTTTTAATTTCAATAAAAATGTGTTATTATTGTGCAAAAAAACTCAAAAATGATAAAAATTCTATGAAGCCTATAGCACTTCAGCATCCGACTAAACCATGCCACAACACTGCTTTTAATACTGTTGAGGTGCCCCTACATCTAACATTGCAGTGCCAAGGTCTTTGTTTACATGCTCTGCTGTAGAAACACAACCAATGCCACATCATTATCAACATCATGGCATCAGAAAGTCAGCTTGGCAGCTCTAGATTCTCTGTTTTCAAATGCCATGTCACCATAATTATCCATGCATTGGCACCATTTTTTCCATCGAGCACTGTAGCGCTTAAATGTCAATAGCATTATAGCGATATACTTATAACATCCAAGGGTCGTGTTATATCATTGAATAGACATTACTATTCACTAAGTAATCGATCTACATCAGCGAGTGCCATGGCAGTGCAGAAGTTCTAGTGTTGAGGTGCAAATTCACTTCAATAGAGCCGCGACACCAATCTTCCAAGTTCCGTAGTGGTAGATGCCTTTTATGTTTTCTTATAAATAATTGTGATGTTATGTTTGAAAGAGAGTTTAGTTACTTATGGTGATATCACTCTCTTGTATTTTCATTCTTCTATGAGTTTAATGAAAATGAGTTTGCTTGTCCTTTATTCTATGTCTGGCTAATTCTCTCATTTTGGATTAATGAAGTAAAGTGTATGTTAAGTACTAGTAAAAACTCTTTTTTTTATGAATATTAAAAGATGTTTTCAATATTATATTGTTCTTTATTTAATGTATATAGTGGTAGTATGTGTAGTTAAAATATAATGTGATATATAGCCTTAATAGAAAAATGCAAGAACAACCAGGAATATTGAGATAGAATGTTTTCCAAAATTGACATAGGATGCAAAATATTCTAGGTTCTTAAGGAGATATTATAACTAAAGAAAGTCAGTAGATATCCTTTTCACCCCTATATGCTTAATAGAGATATAGGGATGCATATGCTCTGAATCACATCTATAATTAAGAGTTTCATTAGGAAAGATATAAATTTTGCATTCATCAATTAAAAAAACCATTGTTAAACATTGTATCCAATATTTTTACTATTTATTCAGTCACAGAATCTCCACAAATTTTACTTTTATTTTAGTAGGATAATTATTATAATTAGAATAAATGGTAGTAGTTTATTGCAAGTAAGCATACTTTCTTGTGGGTTTGACACTCTACTCTATCATTTTATTACTTGAATTAGTATGTATGCTTGAGTATGTTAAGAGGGGTTTATTATTTTTATATCAAAGAAAACTTAAGAATTACTTAGGGGTGATAGAGCCCTATAATTTTATATAATTAAAAAGTTCACTTCATAAGCCGCACATCACTTATCCACCATTAGGTGGAATGTAATGTTGATGATTTAGTCATTAATAGTCTCAAAAGAGATGATTACTTATATGATCTAAGAATTATTATCTGAAGATTATGTCAACATAACTAAAAAATGAACACTTTAAAGTGTGATTTTAACGCCATTCATATAAGCTTATAGGTTTCATAGTTCAACATAGTGGAATTAAAGTTGATCCAAACAAAACCAAAGCGATAATAAAAATGCACCACCTAAAAGTCTGACCCAATTAATATCTTTTTAAGGTCAATTAGCATATCTTAGGAGATTTATATCAAACTTATAGCCATATGTTAACTATTTGTAGCTCTATGTAAGAAAGATGTTGGTTTTTAGTGAGATAAAAATTACATAAAGCATTTAACAGCATAAAATAGTATTTAATAAATCCTCTAGTTTTGGATGTTCCCATTTTTGGGAAGCCATTAGCTCTATACACAAAGATTTTAAGTAAATCTCTTGGCACCTTATTAGATCAAGTTAATGATGAAGAGAAAGAGAATGTAATTTATTATCCTCTGATTGAGAAGCATTATTTGGTTTTGATCTTTTCTTCTTAAAAGTTAAGGCACTACATGCTTTCTCATAAGATAAATATAATATCCTAAGTAAATCCAATGTAATATCTAATGCCTCATCTAATATTATCAAGAAGATTAACTCTGTGATCAATGATTCTATTTTAGTTTAAAATCACATTCATTCCCTTATGTGTTGTGAAAGGGCAAGCTATCACAAACTTTTTAGAAGCTCATATAGTGTTAAAAGATTATCCAATAAATGATGAACTAGAACAAATTATAAAATTAGAATTAGATGAAAAATCTACATGGGAATTCTACTTTGAAAGTGTTGTTTCCAGTCATCAAAAAACTTTCGATCATATTTTCCTTGGGAAAGATGGAATTGGCATAATGTTCGTCACTTCATATAAGGGTAATATATTTTTCTTATCGTATGTCAGAACCTTGATCAAACAATGAAGCGTAGTATGAGGCATTGATAACTAGGTTAAAGTAGATAATCTTGAATGAAATTCAAGAGATTAAAATATTTAAAGATTTGTAGCTAGTGATCAATCAAATAGCACGTATCTATAAAGTGTTAAAGGAAAGTTTGATTCCCTAACATCAGTATACAATGCATCTTCACAAAAAAATTCTTAATGTATCATTATACAAAATTTCTCACAGATAGAACTCCATGGTGAATGCTTTAGAAAAATTAGCCAAAGCTCTGGCTTGTCCTAAGAGCGAATAAATTTCAATAGATGTACAAGGTCATGAAGTTTTATGACCCGTAGACTTTGAATATATAAAGAAAAATGTCCAACTGAGGTGAAAATTATTTTTATAGTAGATAATTAAATAATATATTAGAGAGAACCCTTCATTAAATATTTATCATAAAATAGGCTCCCTCATGATAGATTAACATCTGATTAAATAAAGGGATTATCTCTATCTTATACACTAATGATGAACATCCTATACAAAAGATCATTTAATTAGATATGGTTACGATGTTTGATTAAATCATAATTAATGAAGATTATAGAAGAATTACATGTCAAATTGTGTGGTGCACATTAGTTTAGTTCAAAAATTAAAATGAAAATCAAATAAATTGGATATTATTGGCCATCCATGATTGGCAACTTTATGAAAGTTGCATGCTGTTTTCATCAATTACAGGTACATGGTAGGGTTTTACATCAACACCAAATATATTACATCCAATAATTGCTTCATGGATATTTAAAAGCTTGGCTACATATATTATTGGTCCAATTGATCTGCCATCTTCCAAAGGTCATAAGTTCATATTAGTAGCTACAGACTATTTCTCAAAATGGGTAGAAGAAGTTCTCTTGAGATAATTCAAAGCTCAACATATTCTAAAATTCTTTAAAGATCATATCATATATCGATTTAGTTTTCCTCATCAAATCATATCATATAAAAGTTCATCCCATAGAAGCACCAAAACTAATAGTTTTATAAATCATCATAAAATAGATTGCAGATACTCAACTATCTATTACCCTTGGGTAAATGGATTAGTCGAGACCTTTAATAAAATACTGGTGTAAATTTTGAAGAAGATGATGGATGAAAATAAACGTCAATGGAATGAAAGGTTAGGGGAAGTTTTATTGGCATACAGGGATAGATATAGAACTCTTATTCAGTCTATATACCATTGCTCTGGTCTTTGGAGAAAAGGTTGTTCTCCCTTTGGAGGTACAACTACCTTCATTATGTATAGCCATCAACTATAAAATGATAGAAGAATAAAATGCAAATCTCAGACTAGAAGAACACAAAAGTTTAAAAGAGAAGTGTTTGTAGGCTCATTAGAACCTTAAGTTATACAAAGCTAAAAAGATTCAAGCACACTATAAGTTGGTTTTTTTAGAAACTTTTAGAGTAGGAAACTTAGTCTTAATTCTGTGAAGACCCATCTTAGACCATCAAATGATAGGAGGTAAATTTGAACAAACATGATAAGGTCTGTTCATGGTAGAGAAATCATACCAAGAAGGATCTTATCAGTTAATTGATTGTGAAGGAGACCATCTAATGTTACATATAAATGGATGATATTTAACAAACAAAATAGTTTTCTTACCATTATTTTTGCATTGTGCTCGAATTTGCTAAAATTTTTGAATGGAACAAGGTTGATAAGATGATACTAGGTTTGACTTCTATAATAGAGCTTATAAGTTTTAAAATTTCTAAATATTTTTAAACTATATGCTTAAAGAAATGGGTTAAAATCCCTCATGGTATCCTTTCTTTTTGAATTTTGATGGTTTAATTATCTAAATCTTCTCATTCATGTGTCTCTACTCACTTTGGATCCACCTCCCTAAAAATAGCTATTAGGGATAAGCCTATTTTCATGGCATCCCTTATGCTACATTAAAATATCCTAGTATTGGAGCAAGCCCCTCTTGGTACCACTCTTGATTAAATTCTGAGCCTCTAAGATTATGTGTAAGTCTCCACATATAGGCTTCATTTAATTATGATCATCAGCTAGTGATAGAGCAAGCCCCCTTTATACAACCACTCTAGTTTGAATTCTCATCCTTTGAGCTTAGGTGCAAGTCCCCACATACAAGCTTCCTTTCCTTATAATTATTCACTAGGGGTGGAGCAAGCCCCTCATGGCACTACCATAATTTAAATATGATATTAATTGAGAAATCCCCACATGGCACCACTTTAGTTTAAATTTTGATCCTCTATGGTTAGGTGTAAATCCCCACAAAAAGGCTTCCATTCCTTATGATCATCTAGTAGTGGTGGAGCAACCTCTTTATGGCACCATCCCAAATAAATCCTCTAGTGGTAGAGGATGCCCCTCATGGGACTACCTTAGTTTAAATCTACTAATATTGGAGTGAGCCCTTCATGGCACCACTCTAGTTTAAATTTTGATCCTCTAAGTTTAGGTTAAGTCCCAACATATAGGGTTCCTTTCCTTATAATCAACCGTTTGTGGTGAAACAAGCCATTTGTGGCACCATCTTAGTTAAATCTACAAGTGGTAGAGCAAGCCCTTATAGAACTACCCTAGTTAAATCTGCTAATAGTGTAGCAAGCCCCTTGTGGCACCACTCTAGTTTAAAATTTGAAACTCTAAGGTTAGGTGTAAGTCCCCTCATATAGTTTTCTTTTTCATATGATTATCTACTACTGGTGGAGAATGCCCTTCATGGCATAATCCTAGTTCAAATGAAAATCAAATTCATTAGTTATGGGTGTTCCCTTTCATGCATCATTATGGTGTAAATTTTAAAGGCATTAAACTCATAATGGGATCTAATATTTATGAAAAATATAAAACTTTTAGAATTTAATATAAATAAAAATAAATAAAATTTGGTCAATTTTAATTAATTAAATAATTAAATAATTAAGAAAATTCAATAAATTACAAAAAATTCATTAAATAATCAACTCAATGAATTAAATTCAATGAACAATAGTAGTAGAAATTAAATGCAAATAACAAGGTGATTGTGAGGTAACCAGGGCCTAAGGCTACTACCTAGACACAAGGAGGCTAAAATATACCACATAGCCCTAGTTTAACGAAGGGAGGTTCTATTCAACATAAATAATCTTTAATAGAATTGTAATAAAACACTTATAAACTGAAGCTTTTATACCCTTGTGCTTGACTTCTTTTTAAAAGGCAAAGGTGTATTAGATTGAATGTTGTAAGGATTAAAACACTTAATTAAAATGCAAGAACTTCATGTAATCTTTCTACCCCAATTTTTAAAGGATTTGTAGGATTACAACTATGAGCCTAGGACTTGCTAATATATAACTTCTATCACCTTGAAGTTATGGAGCGCTATGTTGTTTATAACCTAAAGCTAAGCAACTTTAACATTCAAAATCAATATTTAAAATAAATTCAAAATTGTAATACATTAAAACTTTAATTAAAACCAACCTTCAATGATCTCAAACAAACAAATTTAATTGTAGATAACTTCAAACCAATAAAGCTTAAGGTCTATCCAAGACATATAGCCTTATACACACACTTTAGATAGTTTGCTCAGATAACCAATTTTATCCCAAGCTAGGCCGATGATTTGGTCTGTTTTACTTGGAGTGGCTTGCGTATAGGGTACTCTTATTTGGTGTATTTAGTTTATGTGCTCGGGATGTTATATTTATATTTTTTTTATCACACATTAGATTATTTAGGATTGGAGTATGCTCTTAGGCTATGTTATATTTTCTTATAAACACTCACACGCCATTTCATATATGCATCTTATATACTATTTATTTTATATTCCTATAAAGTAGAATGTATCTAGCCAATGAGGTAAATGCAAATGTAAAAAAAAATTGTAAATATAAATATTTTAGATGCTTGTATAGTTAGATTGAGATGTACAATGTCAAGAGTTATAAAAAAATTTTAAATGATTTTTAATATGTACTTGTAGGTTTCAAAAGGAAATGATTCTTCTTCCTTTAAAGATCATTACATTTTAGAATCCTATAGAAAATCTAGGAGCTAGAAGATTTCAAGATTAAGATAAATATAATCATGCTTAAATCTACATTTATATATGAGTAGAAATTTAAGCTTGTTTGTTAGTGGAGCTTAGCCACCTTTACTTTATAATAGACCATGGGTTGTACTCTGATCAATTATAAATGAATATAAATTTTTATTTATACATTACTTTTCATGCATCATTTTATTATGCAATCATATTCATGTACATATTATAAAATCCTAGATTAAATTTTTCTAAATTATAACTTCTTAATTCTTAGGATAGAGTTATCTAATCCTGCATTCATAATATGATTGTTTTGTGTATAGAATTATTAGCTAGAAGCCCACTCTAGCTAGGCATAAGTCCATATTGTATACACTATTTAATCTCTATCATTCTTTCTTTTCTATCCTTCCAAAAGTCAAAATTTTGAAGTCAAAATATAAACCCCCAAATCTAAATTAAAATTTATAATCTAAAGTCTGTTTACTAAAATATTGTTAACCCAAATCTTTGTTTAAAGCTATATGAATTTAAAAATTTTAGTCTTCACTTTAATCGAGAGTATTCTGGTTTGAGATGTAATTCACATTAAGGGATTGCCAATATAGGAAGTCTAAAACCTAGTATTAAAATAAACCCTACCGTAGTTGTTTTCTAAGATAGGGGAAGAACTTATTGATGTAGACCTAGCTCTAAACATTAATTTAGTTTCATAATCAAAATGATAACTGAATATTTCTTCTATCCTTTTGGGATGAATCAAATATTCCTTATACTGTATTTGATTATAAAAATAAATTACTTTAGTTTCAGAATAAAAATGATAAGTGAATTTTTTTCTTCAAAATTTATTGAATATTCCTTATGACGTGTTTGGTTGTGAAAATAAATTAACTTTCTCTTTTCAATTCAATAGTGAATTAGTCTATCTCTCAAGACTGTATAATATTAATATATGCAAATTTGACAAAACAATGAATTATTTAAAGAAAATCCTGTGGCAAACATAAAATTTATCCACAATATGTTGAAGGTTTATCGTTTAAGGGTCTCTTTGGTAAAACTTGATCAACATAGATTAACCATGGTGATTGAATCAACAAAATTGGACATGTTGTTTCAATCAACATAGTTGTTCTTGATGATTTAATTAAAATTTAATGCTTGAAAAATCATTAAGTGAATGAATGATCATAGAATAATTGAAAATCAAATTAATTTAATGGCTGAATCAATAGGATTTGAACATGATGATTTAATTAAATTGAAATTAGTCTAATGATTGAATTAACTTGATAGAATGTGATGATTGCAAATGACTACAAGATTGACTTCATACAAAAATGTGGTCAACAATAAGCACATAACTATGATATAAATGTGCTAACACACAACAAACATGCAACAACCCAATTTCCTAAGTGTACTGAATCTTTCATAACTTAAGAATTTTATAAAGGTATCTGCCAATTGGATCTCTGTGTCAACAAATTTTATACTCACATATCCCTTGGCCACATGATCCCTAGTAAAATGTTGTCTAATATGCATGTGTTTAGTGCGAGAGTGCTCAACTGGAATCTTAGCGATACGAATTGCACACATAGTCTCACACATGATAGGGATGGTGTCCACCATTAATTCATAAGTAAGAAGTTGTTACTTCAACCAAAGGACTTGGGAACTATAGCTTCCTACAACTATATACTAAACTTTTATAAAGGATATAACTACAAAATCTTGCATTCAATTAGACCAAGAAATTAAGGATTACCCATTGAATTAGAAAGTTCCTTAAGTGATCTTTTTATCCACCTTACATCCTATAAAATCTAAATATGAGTATCCAACTAATTAAAATGCCAAGCTATTCCTAAGATATTATATACCTAAACTCTAAGTGCCTATAAGATATCTTAAGAATCATTCGACAGCAATCTTATGGAATTTTTTAGGATTAGCTAGAAACCTAGCACATAGGCAAATGCTATACATAATGTTAGGCATATTTGTTGTAAGGTAAAGTAAGGAACCTATTAAGACTTTGAACCTCTTTGGATCAATTGATTTTCAATCCTAGTCCATATCTAATTAGGTTGTCGGGTTATGGGTGTGTCCATGCTCTTACAACTTTCCATATGAATATTATTTAATTATTTTTATTATATTTTATTTGACATTAAAAGGTTTCATGTCCACTTTGCTTTACATTAAATCAAAGAAAAAGTTAGCTCACCATCATACTCATCTCAATTTCACTACTCATAGTGGAAGTAAATTCTTTGCATAAATTATTATCTATAGATTAAAAAATAATGTCATCCATATATATCTACACAATGAGTGTATCATCACCAATTCTTTTAATAAATGGTATGGTATCTATCGTGCCCTTATAAAAGGATTTCTCTAAGAGAAGAGTTTTAAGCCAATCATATAATATTCTAGCTACTTTCTTTAATCGATTTAAAGCTTTTTTTAAGTTTGTATACAAGATTGGGAAATGTTGAGCTCTCAAAACTTGGGAGTTCTCATACATAAACATCATTCTTAACTACTCCATTCAAAAATAACTCTTCACATCTATCTGGTACAACTTAAATCCCTTGAAATAAGCAAATGTTAATAGTACTCGGATGGCTGGTAGCCTTACTATTAGGATAAAGGTATCTTCAAAATCTATCCCTTTTATTTGATTATAACCCTTTGTTACTTACCTAGCCTTTTTCTTTATGATTGACCAAGAGTATTTTTAAATTCACATTTCATTCCAAAAACACTCTATTCAATATGTCTAGATATTAATTCTCACACATTATTCCTTACAAATTGATTTAACCCTTCATACATTGGTAAAATTCATAATTCATCCTCCAATGCATGTTCAGTACAAGTAGGTTCTACCATCAAAATGAAGGATGTATGGCTAACTTCTTTCCTATGTCTATGTCTAGCCCTAACTCCTATGGATGGGCCTTCTATGATAAGCTATCTATGCTGACTAGATGCATATCTCCACTCTTTTGGCAAGGGATCCTAAATTTATTCTCAATCTTTTAAACCAACATTTTCAATTCTATTGGTGTTGGGACCCTCTTATTTATCTTCTCTAGGTGAAACATCCTTATAGGTCTCATCTAATACTACATGTGTTGACTCTTCTACTACTAATGTTCTCTTATTGAAGAGACTATAACATTTACCTACTATTGAATATCCTAAAAATACAGCTTTATTAGACTTGGTATCAAACTTTTCCAAAGTATATTTTACATTACTAAGCACAAAACCATCATAAGAACGTAGAGGATTTTATTCAAATTTTATCTAATGTTCACCCTATTGGGAATATAACATATTGTATTTACTACCTCAACCTAGAAATATTTGGGTATCCTATATTCATTTAACATGGCTCTAATTACTTATATTAATGTCCCATTCTTTCTCTATTCTATCCCATTCTGCTAGGGCATCCTTGGTGCAAAACGTTGTGCTCTATCCTAACTTCTCAACCAAAAGATTCAAATATATCATTATTAAACTCTCCTCCATGATAACTAAGAATGGTAGTAATAGTGCATCCTACTTCCCTTAAATCAAATTTGAGAAAATCTTAAACTCCTCAAATGAGTCCCTTTCACTAGCTAAGAACATAGCGTATGTAATTCTCATTTATATATTTATAATAATAACCCATATGCCTATTCTCATAGACTTATAGTTTTTATGGGCCCAAATAGGTCCATATACAAAATCTTAAGTAGTCTACTAGTGTTGATCTCTTTATGAGAGTGAAAGAGGACTTAACCTACTTACCTAGAAGACATGCATCATAAAGATGCTCTTTGATGAACTCTAGCTTGGCTACTCCTATAACTATGTCTTGATGTGTAATCTCTTTTTAGTGTTCTCATGCTTGCATAACATAGTCTCTTGTACCATAATAAAGCCTCTTCTACAATGGGTTTTAAATAGTTCACCTTGTTAGACTCATTATAACTTGCTAGATCAAGCAGGTAAACATTATTGAATAAAAAAACATTTGAAATAGGCTTAATATCTTGAAAAATCAAACATTTATCATAAAAGAATTTTACGTCAAAGCTGTTATCATAAAGTTAATTAATGCTTAGTAAGTTATGTTTTAGGCCTTCAACTAATAATATATTTTTAATAGAAGGAGTTTACCTATAATGTCCATTTTAATTACGTTCCTTATGGTATTGTCTCCAAATATTACTTTGCCTCCGCTCTTGGATTCTAGCATGAAAATTTTATTTTTGACTCTTGTCACATTAGCATCCACTATCCAGGTATCAAATGGCTTCATGGGACCCCATATGAAGGCATACCTACAAAACAAAGCAAGGTTAGTTTTTTAGAACCTAGACCAACTTCGATCTTAAAGTGCAAGAAAATATAGTAATTCTTTAATACTCTATTGAGGCCTTCGACCTCTTAATATATCGTGTGTTATGGTGAACTCGAAGTGGACAAACTCATGCAATGTGTTCTACCATGCCATTAAAAATATATAATAATAGGAAATGAATGAGTGAACTTATGTAATAATTATTTTTTCTTTATATGATGACTATGCACGAGGTGCTCTCCAAGGTGGTGTTTTCACATATCTTGATTCATTTGGTTTAATATTTTAATTTTCTTTTGTAATATTTCATTTAAACATTTATAAGGTCCCAATTTAACACATGTATCATGCTCACTACTATCTAGATTCAAAGCCAATTGTTCTAATTTTTTAAATGCATTCTCTAACTCAATATGCTCTTATGTTTTATGCGTAAGATTATTTTTAAATTATTTTGAATTTTATTCTAAGCTAGAATTCAGATCTTGTAGTGCAATATGTTAATTTTTTATGGATGTAAATTCTCCTACTAGATTCATGTACTACAGCAACAAAAATAATGAATTATTGTTGTTGTTGTTGTATTCATGTGCTATTCTACCAATGCATTATGTTATGTCTTAGGCTTGAAAATTTTCTTATCAATTTCTTATAGCTAGCATGTATTTTTTCTAAAAATTAAAGTAATTCATAATATATGAAGTCACATACCTAATCACTATCTGTGTCACCTGTGCTATATTTAGCTAATAAGCATAGGTTGGTGACCTATTCCTCTGATTCTATCTTATATTAGTTAGAATAAGAGATGGCATAGAAGGACCGCTGATCTCTCCTCTTACACTTCTTTGCACTACCCTTATCCTTGATTTTTTTTCTTTCATTGGTTGGCTCATGAGATTTTGGTAGTCAAACTTGATAAGATCTATCTTTTGCAATCAATACATAAAACTTCAGCTAAATTCATATTGAATTTGTCATTCTCTTAAGGAATTTTTGAATTGTATTGTGCTGAATGTTATGTCCTCATTCTCATTTCCCTTAAAGTTGTTATTATTTGAGTCATTTTCTTTGAGTGCAACTACCTTATCTTTTCTTCTCTTACATGTATCTGCAATTCTTTGGGAAATTTTTTGCCCATATACAATCAATGAACCAAGTAAGTTATACATAGAACACGTATTCAAATCCTGAGATTCAGATATGACTGTCACATTAGCATCCTAAGATTTAAGCAAACCCTTAAGAATCTTATTCAATTTTTTATCATTTAAAATCTCTTTACCAGGTTCCTGAAATGTGTTATAATTTATTAAAAATAAGTATGCATATCAGTAATAGTTTCACCAAGTTGCATGCTAAGTAATTCATAATCATGAAGCAAGATATTCATTCTAGGTGGTCTAATATTATTTGTTCATTTATTTGTAATGCATAACTTGTCCCATATTTCTTCTTCAGTGGTGCAAATTGATGCATGCATGTAGTCTTATATATATATATATATATATATATATATATATATATATATATATATATATATATATATATATATTGATAAACTGCATATAGCATTAAAGGAAAATAGCCTTATTACAACCTACTAGTGATAGAATCCTATCACAATCCTCCTTCAACAAAGTAAGAAAAGAAGGAGGAACCTTATTACAATTAAGATCATCCCAAAAATAATCACCATCTAAAGCGAAGTTAGCGCAAAAAATGAGCTAACTTATTACAATTTCTATTTGAAAAATGAAATAAAAGATTCTCAAAATCTTTGAGAAAAGACAAATCTTCCACTTCAAGCGTATGTACCTTCTGAGCCTTTTTGCCAACTAAACCTTGTAGATACTTCATAATATTGGCATTGTCCCCTTCAATAATGATGCCTCTAGCTTCGTACATCCACTTCTGGATTACACCCTTCAACGACCGGAAAGCCAAAAGCTCCATATAACCACTATCCTAATGAATGCATTTGATTCCAAAAGCAAGGAGGAATCTCCCTTTGTGATCTCTAAAAACTCCACCCATAGTAGCCGAATTAGAATATAATGTAGCAGCATCAATATTAACTTTTATCCATTTGGGTGGAGGAGGGTGACAAAAATCAGAAGACAGTTGTAGCTGATTAGCACCCCAGTGATCCGAATAGAGATTAAACTTCATAGAGATAGATACAAAGCTAATAGAATTCGAAGCAATAAAGGCCAAACCAATCTCCTTCCCAATATAAACCACATTGTTTCTACTTTTCCAAGAGAAGAAAACCAAATAGCAATAAAGATGAGCGAGGGAAAGATTACCCTTAGACAGCCTCCTCAATTCACTTTTACAATCCTGTAATGATGAGAATATAGGAACTGGAAATCCCCACTTGTTAACCAATGCAATTGCTTGAGTAATTTTAGCACAGCTAACCGCAACATGTTATGGATCTTTACTAGTATTGCATCCTCTCGGACAGAAGTTATGATCCAATAGCCTTCTGGACTTTAAGAAATTAGTTTTAAGGATTGCATTCTTCCAAAGCCACCACCAAAATAACTCAAACCGAGATGGCAATTTTAAAGTCTTCATGCAATTCCAATATTCCTCCTCCCCTAGCTCTTCCATGTCAGTATGCAATGCCATTGCTACCATACATTTACCAAAAAACCTCCTCATTACCTCCAATCGGTCATCCAGTAATTCAGGATAGATCTGGATTTGAACAATGGTATCCACCAAAGACCTTCCAAAGTATTTAAGAAGCTCCTCTGTATTCCAACTATCATTCTGTATAAAAGTATCTAGAGAGGGGAAATGTCTGTCCAGAATAGCAACAAAAGTTGGCCATTTATCAAGTGGTTTATCAAACACCCAAATATCACTTAAGGTGTTTATAGAAGAACCTGAAGTAATAGACCATGTAAGCAAAGGCCTAAGAGATTTAGCTCCACTATTAAGAATTTTCCAAGTGATAGAAGTACTCCTTTTGGTATTTGAATTCCAAATATCAAGTCCATACCTTGCAACTAAAGACCTATTGAGTATTGAATCTGGTTTATTCAAAAAATTCCAAACAAACTTTGCTCTTAAGGGACCAGCAATTGAGACAGTAGAGTGAATTCCATGACCTCCAGCACTCAATGGTTTGCAAAGCTCTTTCCATGCCACATAATGCAATCCACGGTAGCCACCATGCTTATTCCAAAGAAAATCCCTACACATCTTATCAAGTTCTTCTAAGATGTTTAAAGGAACCAAAGAATGTGTTATTGAAAAAACCTGAATAGCTGAAATCATAGATCTAATCAACACCAGTCTACCCGCTAAGGAGAAGAATCTGTTTCCACACACGTTCAATTTAGAAGTAGCCTTTTCCAACAGGTTTTAAAAATCAAAAGAAGTCAACCTTCTCAATGCAAATTTAATGCCTAAGTAAGCCATTTCCTTCACCTCCTTAAACCCAAACAAGTTTGTAATAGCTTTCCTTTTATTCTGATTAACAGCTTTTCCAAAGATAATGGAAGATTTATTGATGTTTTCTTTTTGTCCTGTCCATCTGCAGTAATCAGAGATAATCTTTTTAATCTTCTCTAAATGTTTGATATTACCTACCAAAAACATCAGAATATCATCAGCAAATAATAGGTGAGAGATCATTGGAGCAATAGATGTGACTTTGATCCCCAAAGTCCTTCCCTTCAAAGAAAAGGCACTAGAAAGTAGTTGTGAGCACAATATGAATAAATACAGTGATAGTGGACAACCTTATCTAAATTGACTTTTAGCTTCAATGCATTTGGAATTCTTGCAGTTAATTAGAACTAAAAATCTTGGATCTTTCACACATTCCATCACAAGATGAGAAAATCTCAGAGGAAATCCAAAGATCTTCAAAACCTGTCTTAGTGTAGCTTACGCCATACTATCATAGGCTTGTGCCTATTAACCTCATTTTTGTATGAGATCACTAGGACCAATCCAAATCTTAGGATCTACCCAGATCTTAGATCAATCCAAATCAAATCCATATTTCAAATCAAAATTCAAGGTTCAAAGGCCCTCTCTTGAAAATCTTTTCTAGTGAAATTTCAAATATTACAAACCCTAGTCAAATGACCCCTAATTCATAATCTATCAATTGCATATTGATTAGGCATGTCTATAGGGTATACTCTCCAAATTTAAGCTCAATCTAGGGTCTCTAACCTCAGAAACTGAATTGAAATTCAATGGTTATAAAACCTTCAAATATTTACGGCCCATGCCACTAGACCTGCCACCTAGTGGATTTTGACCTTGGAGCCTTCTACCAACCAATTTGATCACATATATACCCTTGAACATTTTGGTGGACTCACTTTGACCCCCAGTTGACCAGGGGTCAAAATGACCAAAATGCCCCTTAAGGGCAATTTTGGAGTTTTCTTGAAATTCCAATATAATCTTTTCAAACCAAACCTAGGAATCTCCTCCAATACATCCTAAATATCATTAGGAGTGCATTGGACCCAATCCCTAGCTCATGGTCAACCTGGCTGACCAAGTCAACTTAGGTCGACCAAATAACCCTTTAAGGGTTAAATGAGCCAAATCAACATCTATGACCAAATCAAATCATTTGAACCCTTAAATTCATTCCAAAAGATATCCCAATCATGCACCAAATATTTTCAAATTTTATTTTGGATGAAACCTTAGCTAGCTTCACTAAATCACCAAGTCAAACTTGCCAAAATTTAGTCAAACATCTTTTCATACACACATATACATTCAAATCTTGAGTCCTTAATCTCAAGCCATATTTAAATTAATCAAATCAGCTCATAAAACTTTCTCCAATGCCACATAAGCATATTGACTAGTTTGACTAGTCAAAGTAGTCAACTAAGTCAAATTTGTATACTTTGGTGGCTTTGCCACCTTAGCAAAGCTTAATCCCCTTTAAACCAAAGCTATCCATGCATTTTGGTGGCTGAGCGCATTACTTGGCATCTTCTCAAAGCTTCGCTATCTCTCATATAAAGCCTATACAATCATTATATGCTAGGTAGGGTGGTTATTCAAACTCAAAGCTTTGGCTTTATCCATTCCCTTCCAAAATCTTTAGTTCTAGTAGCCCTCAAACCATTCAAAGGATAAATCAACCTCTCCAGCAATTTCTAAGACTCTCTAAACCTTTGCCCATCTTTTTCCAAGCTCAAAAACCCTATTTTGAGAAGAGAGAGAGAGAAAGAGAGAGAAAGGATAATTTCTGTAGCATAATTTGATCCAACCGTCAAAAGTTCTTGGACCCTTGAAGGAAGTTGTAGAGGATTCAAATACCTTTCCAACAAGCCTAAGTACATCAAAATTTAATATCTGGATTGCAAGTTATTTCATTTTAAGTTATATGATCAAACCTTGATTTCTCCCAAATCTCAAAGCATGGAGCCTTGAAATTGCATGGGCTAAAAAATTAGGGTATCAAGATCCTACGTTTCAAATTTTATCAAATTTGGATGGTTCGATTGAAAGTTATGGGCAATTACATTTTCAGTTCAGTTTGAACTGCGCGATCAAACGGTCCTGATCGGGCCACATCAGTCATGCCACATTCTGCTCAAATTGAATAAAACAAATTCAATTAAATGCCCAGAACTTCCAAAATTCATAGAAAATCCAAGTTTTCATCAAATTGAGTGCTCTTGGGCTAGTTGGAAAGGTCTTGAGCACTACTATTTACTAAAATTAAAATTCTAGTGTTTTAATCACTATATTGTGAGTTATTTCATATTATTTGAAATCTATTATTAGCAATTATGTCACAATCTAGTGGTCAAATTGAGCCTAAATTTTGGTGAAATGTTAATAGACATCTTAGACATTCCCTGTAACTTTTTTAGGATTAGATGTCCAGTGGATTTATGTGATGTGAATTTTCAATATAATAAGTCTAAACTAGACACAAAATTTTAGAAATTCATAACTCTTCAAATTCTTAGAATTAAGCTGCATAATTTCTATGATGTGCTTGCATATATACCAGGGTTAAATAACCAAATTTTCAAACCCATTTGAACATTAGATACACCTAGGAAAAAGGAAATGGTCTAACCAACTTAGAAAAATTCTAGAAAATTATACACACATCCAATAGGGGTGAAACTTTAGAACTTTAAACTTAGTGATATTTTACACCTTATGACCAAATTTCATTGGATTTGGAGGTCATTAAGTCAGAAAATTAAACTAATCAAAATTCAACTCTTTTTAAGACTAAAAAATTTCAAACAAAATGTAGTAAATCAAAATAAAATCTAAAAATTACAAATAATATATCAAACTGACCAAACTTTGATCCTTTATCTAGGAAAAATAAAATCTCTATCACTGAACTTTAAATTAAACTTTAATTTAAAATTGAGTAAACATCAATAATTAATTAAATAAAATAATAAAAAAATTTTAAAAATCACAAATAAATTCTAAACACCTGAAAACATTCCCATTGGTCATCCCTGGACTATCGAAGTGGTTTGATGTAGTTTACGATAAGTTTGGATCAAAACATTCAAAACCTCCTTAATTAACTAATTTAAAAAATTAAATAATTAACCAAACATTAAAAAGCTATAATTAACTCATATTAAATTTAAAAAATTCAAATAATATATCAAATTAACTATAATTCAATCCTTAATCAAATAAAATTAAAATCTCTTTAATTTGAATTTAATTTTGAGGATAATTTAATTTTAAGTAAAAAATAATATTTAATTAATTAATTAATTACAAAATATTTTAAAATTCTAAAAAAATTTCCAAACACTTGGGAATCTTTTCTTAGGTCATTCCTAACTTTTGGAGGTAATTTCAAGGAGTTTGGAATTCATTTGGAGCAAAATCATAAAAAGGCCCTTAATTACACTAATTAAATAATTCAAATAACTATATAAACTTTGAAAAATCATAACTAATTATAAAAAACTCCAAATTGAAAAAATCACAAAGAAATTGTACTCAATATAAGGCCTAATATTTATTAAAAATTTGAAAATTCTAGAAATCACTTAAAATTAAAAAGTCAACATTTAGGTCAACTCTAGTTCAAACTTTAACGAAAACTTCAAACGTACATAACTAAATCTAGAAACATCCAATTCCAGCAAACTCAATGCCTAATTACTCATCTTTGGGTCTAGTATTTTATGAAAATATCAAAAATCTAAAAATCTATTAGAATCCAAAAGTCAACTTTTAACCCCTTAATTAAATGATTAAAATAATCCAGAAAATTCTAAAATTTGATAATTAATCCCAAATTCCAGAAAAATATTAAGGTAATGTTTAAATCACTCAACCAACATTTTAATACACAACAACCACTCCAAAGATGAAGTTTTTAGGCTGGATTACTCCGGGCTGTTGGACTATGTGTCCTAAGGAGGCTTTGTTCTTCGAGCCTTGTGGCACAACGCCACAAACCGGTTGATGGAAAATATAAATTAATTTAATATTTAAAATTAGCAACCAATTCAATTAATTAAAATTATATTAATTCTTTAAATTTTAATTAATTAAATCCATTTAATCAATCAACCTCAAAAATTCAGTTGTAAAATAAACATTAACAAATTAACATTTAAACTTTAACAAAATTTACCTTTGAACCTTCAACAAACCTGAACAGAAGACAACTTAAACCAATTACCCGATATAGGAAATATCCAAACCATACAACCTGTTACACACACTTAGATGCTTTGCTAGGGCACCACTTCTAAATCTAGGCTAGGCTTGTGTTTATTTTTCTGCTATGTAACGGGTTTTTTGAGCTTTCACTGCATGCTGGTTATTATAATTAGATGATTGCTATGATTGTTTATTTAATTTCTGTACTCTATAATGTGTTTGATGGGCGATAGATTTACCCTTAGGATAGGGGCGATTTAAATGCTGATACAATCTTATACATGTGGCTATGCTCATATAGGGTATTGAAATTAAAGGGGGCAAAGTTAAATTTAAACTAAACAAATTTCTGCACGTGCTCCAAAATGCTAAGTCCCCCTTTAAAAATTAAAAGAGCATAGCCAAGTGTGGCTGATTTGAGTACTTTTAATTTCAATATATAACTGCTTGAGATGTGATTTCAAATTATAACTGTTTATGATAACTCTGCAGGATATTTGAGTCTAAAATTTTCTATTTTCAAATATAATTTGATTTGAATCAAGAGTTATATATTCAAAGTAATTTGAGATTGGACATAAATCCAATCTGAAATTCAAAGAGAAGAGTGACATCCCTTAAGGGAGAGTTTCTCTTCATTTAAAAATTTAGATTAGGATACTTTGAGTATCCAAGGAGAAAAGAAAACACCCCTTCAAGGAGGAGTTTCTTTTCACTTGGATATCCGGACCTGATAATCCAAGGAGCCCCATAAAATGATGAAGAAAAGAAGAGCATGAAGAATCCTAATTCTCAAATTCACTTGAGTCTTAGGAATAGAATCCGGGCTGTTGTCAGTGTTACTCGACCACTTTACTTTCTGCAGATCCTTGGTTGTAATATTAAAAGAGTGCCTATGAATATTTTTTTCAATTATCCAATTGATTGTTTGATGTTGATTGTGATATAGGAATGCATGCTTTTCGGAGTTTTTTGGAGCTCTTGCATGTCGATCTTTGTTTTAGCCTGGAACCTGATCGGAGGCTCGTGAGGGAACTTTAAAATCCTTTTACTTAAACAAAAGTAAAATTTTTAAGCTCACATAGAAAACTAATATTTTAAGAAGTAAGTCCTGGGTCCGCCGAGAGTTCACATAGCATATTGTTGCCCATTCTTTTCTTTGTTAGGCACCTCCCTGCCTGTGGGTTTTGGCAGACCACCTGGCCTATGAGGGTGTAAATCTGTCAAGGGAAATCAGTGCAATCTAGGATAAAATCAATTTTTAAACCTTTTTCAAAAATTGCTTCATATCTGATTTAAACATTTATCGAGTCAACTTGCACTCATTGTATTATATATAAACTAAATTAAGTATAAATCTTTAATTGCATTTTAGCTTAAGCATCAAATACCTAACATATGTTAAGGGGTCAATTAGGACTGCTCTAGATGTCGGCCCTATCCTAAAAAACTTATCTTAATCAAATGTCCTTACCCCTCTAATATAAAAGACCAGACTCATGGTTTTAAAGTGCTTAGGTGATTTAGCTGTTCCCTAATCCAGGCCGGGGTATGTCTAGATTTGCACTGCGTTAGCTAGGTTCGGGTTACTAATTTTTTAGTGCCCAATCTAGACTTAGGTTCTAAGACAAGCTCAGGCTATAAGACCTCAACCTCTTGGAATCTAATCCCAACTTTCTAATAAAATTGATAATTCAAACTTAAATTCTTTTCAATCAAATTTAAACCTAACACTTAGGATAGGCTGGGGTGTTTCTAAAGTAATTTAGAATCTCTAAACACCTCCTACTCTTTCTCTCTTGACTCCATAAATAAGTGCTCAACTTTGATCTATTCCCTCATGAATTTTCAAGTCTTACCTCCCTTGACTTTATGCTTAGAAATCTTTAAATAAATTTTCTACCACTATTTTAATCGAGAGTATTCATAGGAAACTTCGATTTCTCTATGATGTAATTAACTATGAGGGCTTGCACTCGTACGAGATTTGAAAACCCAGATCAAGAAATTTTTCAAAATTAAATTTTCAAGAACTTAATTAATTATCTTTGGAAAAATTGAAGTCAAAATTAATAATCATTCTCATCATTCTCAAACGATCAATAATGATTGATATCTTCTTCCCTCAAGAAGATCTATTAATTATTATTATAACTTTGGTGATGAAATTAATGATAGTTTATCCAAATTATCGTAGTTAAATACCTACGTGAATAATCATTTTGACCCTCCGGGGTCATATAAAGTTCTTACTCGAATTTGACTACAATAATCATGATAAAATTTTAATCCTTTAAATTGAACCCTTTAGGAAATGGTATGTTCATCTCTTGAGATGATATACCATTCATAATGATGCGTTCAATTTCAAAATTAAAATTCAAGAAATTAAATCACCAAAGATAATTAATCTTTCCAAAAACTTAACACTTTTTAAACAAATAATTTCATATCTACTTTAACAGCCACCAATCCTTTCTTAGACTTGAAATGTCTAAATTTGTAGAAGAGCTCTTGAACCAGTAGAATATGATCTAAGACAGTCCTCCCTTTAATAAAAGCCTCTTGCACATCAGCGATTAAAGAATGGATAACCTTCATCAACCTATTTAATAAGACCTTGGAGACAATTTTATAAATTAATAAACAGAGGCTGATAGGCCAAAAATTAGAAGGAACAAGAGGGTTCTTGACTTTTGGGATAAGAACAACAAATGTCTCCTTCCATTTGGAACACATCTTGCCCGAGTATAAAAATTGAAAGATAGCGCACCATACATCTTCTCCAATAACATTCCAATAAGATTTTATGAATGAATATGTAATACCATCCGGACTGGGAGAAATATTCAAACCTAGGTTCTTAACAACATATTCACTTCCTCAAAAGAGAATTCAAAATTTAAGAGATTATAATCTTCCACACTTAAAGACGGCAGAGCCGAAGGCCAACTAGTAAACACGCAATCCCTATACCTCCACTTATTGTTAAAGAAGTTAAGGAAAATACCTTCAACAGTCGATTAATCGTCCATCAGAATTCCCTCAACATTCTTTACTTGTTTAATAAAATTTTCATTCCTCCTACCATTAGCAAAAGCATGGAAGAACTTAGAATTAGAATCTCCTTGTTCCACCCACTTCACCTTAGCCCTTTGTCTCCACCAAGTGTTCTAACGAGCTAAAGTGATATTCAATTCGGTAATCTTGGTCTGCAGCAATTGTAGACTGTCATCAGACAACCCATTTCCAATAGCCTCTTATAATTAAAGATCTGCAATTTCATTGTTTAATTTCTCCTTGAGGTCTAGTAGGTTCTTGGGTTTTGCTTTGCTCCAAAAGTGTAAATCCCTTAGGACTCTGTTAAATTTTCTATTCAGTATATCCACTGCATCACCGCCCATAGATTTCCTCCATGATTTGTTAACAATAGTAGCAGATGCCAGATACGAAATCCACACATCCTCAAAACATCGTAATTTGTTTTTAAAAGCATCCATGTTGAAGATCTTAAAAACAATGGGGCAATGGTATGAAGCTAACCTTGCCAAATGACCAAGGCCTAATGAACCAGATCCAAAGCTCTAGTATTCAATAAGCACCTATCAAGCCTTTTCCAAAATCCGAGCACTACCACTTTTATTGTTACACCAAGTATACTTTGGTCCAACCAACCTCACATCATGAAGATCATTGCTATTCATGAAAGTCTTCATCGCCTAAGGACCTAAGGAAAAAGAGAACTTTTTCCCACCCCTCTTTTCTTTTTGAGACAGGATACAATTGAAATCTCCCCCTACAACTGAAGGCAATTCCAAGCAAGAATGCCTCTCTAAACTCTCCGACAACTTTCTTCTATTATATGCGTCTTTACTCCCATAGACAGTCGAAACTAACCAAATACCTCTGTTAACCACCATCAACTCCCCAATAGTACATTGAGATGAAGATTCTAACAAAGAGAAAGAAGCCATATTAGATCTCCATAACACAAGATCCCCCCTAACAAACCTTCAGATGGAACTAGAAAGAAGTCCAAATTATTTCCCAAAAACTTTTTAACTTCACAACTAGCAATTGAAGACATTTTTGTTTCAATAATCCCGACAAAGAAAATGTTCCAATCTCTAACAAACTCCTTCAAATAAAGAGAGGCTTCTCTTTTATTAGCCCCTCTACAATTCCAAAATGCTAAAGAGCTCATTTTCCCACTAAGGGGGAAGGACCCTCGCTCCTTTTTTTACTTAACCCATCCATCTTCTTATGCCTTGAAGAAGAATTCAAAGGACCAAGGAACCTAAGCTCCTTCGAGAGTTTGGGCTTGATACTTCCTGAACCACCAATTCCCATACGATCAGCAACCACAGCTTGGTTATCCATAGCATACCCTTCATCAGATGAATCCTCCAGAGGTTTATTGAAAGCTCCAACATTGTCCAGTTCGCCTTCTTTAACTTCATTATTAACTTTAGATAGCAACTCTGATACACCCAGATTCAGATTCTCCCCATCCCCACCATAGGATTCTAACAAATTGAATCTATTACTCTCAATAGAAATATCAGAACCAGGCACAGAAATGCCCATAGCTGCAATAGAAGGTACCTCCATACCTCTCCCTTCAGAAATTAGACAATCAATAGCAACTTCCATCAAATTGAAGCCATCCTCCTTAACAGCTTGATTAGGAACTGATTGAAGTTCACTAATAACAACAAGAGACTCAGGCCCTTTTGACTCTAAATTTGCATCTAGCCCATTACCCAGCTCCACAATCTTCAAGTCTAAGGATCGTTCTTTGATGCCCACTTCTACTCTAGAAAAACCATTATTCTTTTGCATAGCAGTAGCACCCTTCCTTATCCTTCTATGATCAACAAGAACCCACGGTCCATATGACATGCCATTGTTTTGAACAGGCAAAGACTTCTCCGAATAATTCTCCAGAGCAACTAGCTTGGGAACTGTAGCACCACAGTTCCCCTCCTTTCCCAAGATACAAGCATCAACCATATGACCTATCTTTCCACATTTGAAACAAAGAGACGAGATTTTTTCATATTCCACCCTTTGAAAAAAATGGCCTCCCACTCCATCAACCCAAACACCCATAGGAAGTTATTTTTCTAAATCCACCCTCACACATACTCTAGCAAATTCCCTCCTCCCCCATTGAAACATATCCCCTTCTATTAAAAGAGGTGTACCAATCAATGAAGCAATTCTAGCTACATTCACCTCATCCCAACAATAAAGTGGTAAATTAGGCATCCTTACCCAAACCAGAGATGACAATCCTTTCAAAGAGGTTGTTGAAAATTGTGGATTCCATTTGTCAAGACCCACAATATAATAATTTACAAACCAAGTCCCCCTGATAGGACATTCTCCATTGCTTCAACAGAGAAAAAAGAGCATAACACCCATCCTTCATCCAAAATCGTCAGATGAAATTTACCAAACTTTAACCATTGGCGACGTAATTCTTCTGCAATCACATGAACTGGAATATTCCTCCCAAAAACCTTCACTACTATAGAGAGCTTAAGCCGTTCAGAATTGCTATCCATGTTCGGCTCAAACAATTTAACGGCTACCCCATCTTCTAACATAAATGATTTGTCATTTAACAAATTAACTTTGATGTATGGGCGTTTAGTCCAGGGATTGATAGTGCCTTTCTCAACCAAATCATTATTAGCAATAAGAATTTTCTCAGGGACCTCCCTAGCTACGGCTTTATCTTGAGCATTTTTGCGAATACCTGATGTACCATCAGAAATCCTAAGGATAGAATGATCCACCTTTGCTACTGGTATGGCAGAATTATTTACAAATTTGTTGATGATAAGCTTCATGCCTGAAGACAAAGATGATTCGAAATTATTCGGCCTTATATTGTAAATCTTCGACGGAGTATTAAAATTTAAACATTCAAAAATCTGCTTCCCTTTTCCATCAATGCAAGCAACTGATTTCATTAGAAGAATAGAAGGTTCCTTGATAACCAGCAGACCATTGATAACCATGTGGCCTCCAAACACCAGTGACGAAGCATCAGAACCATAAGGAATATGAGATGACAGATGAGATTCAATGGTAGAATTCTGGCAGCCAAATGCTGGACGGTCCACCGTCATGACCAAAAATTCTGCCAAGAGCCTGAACAAGAAAATTTGAAAATTTCTCTCTTTGAAATCCAGGAGCTTCTCTCTCTAACTTTCTTAAAAAAATAACCATAAGTTTTAGTATATGTAATCTTATATTTGAGTACGCAAAAAAATTTAAATAGTTAGTATTGAATTGTGCAAGATCTCGATCCTCTAAACTCTATTAAGTAAAAAGTCATTCAATTTTAATTTCATTCATTATTATATAGTGTAAAGAATATCCTCTTGAATTAGATGCCACATGAGAAAATCAATAAATTATGTGAAAGTTGAAATTTTTATTTTCCAATATTCAAATGGAATATTATAACCTAATGTACTTCGGGTGATGGAATACCCTTTATAGTGTTTTTGTTGACAAATTGTTCCATGCAAGAATCAACTTAAGGTGATTAAACTAGAAAGCAATAATCCCACTCTTATACCACTTGAAAGTGTTGTAGCATAACCAAAAGAAGGGTGAATTGATTATTTTAAAATTTTAATTAAAGAGAAACAAACCAACACGTAGCAGAAAATAACTTTGAATAACAACTGCAGCTTTGGACAACAATGAAGCAAATAATACAAAATATGTATAATTTCTTTTTTTATTATAAATTATATATATATATATATATATATATATATATATATATATATATATATATATATATAATTTTGGAAGCTATAAAATACTAAATGTTAATTTAAAAATAATTCAAAATAAATATTTTGGCTAATAAAAAAATATAAGAAAGATTTTTCTTAGACAAATTTTTTTGATTGCAATGGCAATATGTTTATATCTCAAATCTCTAAAATAAAGCTTGCAGGAAATAAAATGCAAAAAAGTAAATGAAAGGAAAAACATAATTTTTATAGTGGTTCAGTTGAACTCAACCTATATCTACTCCCTAAAGGTCCTCCTCTTTTGGAATTCCACTTGTAAATGCTCCTTCAACACTTAACAAGGCGAAGAAGCCTTTCTGCAATTCTAAGTGGAGAAAGGCCTTCATAAAGATCTTCATCTAAAAAGACTAAACCCTACTTCTGCTTCCTATAATAGAGGAGATGCTGCTTTCTCCTTCTGCTCCTTGGAAGATAGATGTTGCTCCCTCCTTTTGTTCCTTGCAACAGAGGAGATGTCTCTCCCCTGACCTCCTCGGCTAGTAACAAGTCTTTCGCTCAAAGACTTTTCTCCTAGAGTTCCTCTCTAAGAAATTTAAAACTATAACCCAGAGGACCCAACAAGGATAACAATTTGAATCCCTCACACACCCCTTAACTCCCTCAAAGAATTATCCCTCTACCTCACCTTCTCTCTCTTAAGTAAATTGGACACTCTCGACACCTTTCCATCTCTAAAGCTCTCTCACATAGTAAAAAATGCCTTAAGCTAGTAACTTGCATCCCACTCTCATATGTTCGAAGGAATTAAATTGGGTTATTTAAAATAAACTCTAATTCTCAATTCTATGATTCTAATGGTACAATATAATATGTATCATACTGTTGGATTGTTTAAATATCCATTTTTGAGTTTTATTAGATTGGACTGTATAATTAATAATCATAAAGTTTGATCAACTATATCAAATCAGGGATCAACTAGGACAAACCAATTTCATCGACCAAATGTTCTGTTAAAACATTTCGGAGTGGATCATATATTATAGTTACAAGTCAAATTTGATCTTGATTTTATTACATTGTCAAGGGTCCAAATTAGGAAAGATTCATTAATAATTGCATAGTATAAAATCTTTTGTGTTGTATGATCAAGTCAAATTTTAAAATTCATATTTGCATAAATTTGGAAACTAAGATTCAACAAAAATATTTTTATTAAAAAAATAATAATTGATCGTCTTGTACGATATCAGATCTTACAGTACAATCAGTCATGTTGGAATTTAATTTAATTTAAAACTTCATTTTATTTATGGATAAACAAATTATACAGTATGATTTAATAGAGAATTCAAATATAAAAGTAATTTGGAATCTTTTCTTTAACATGACCTTTGGATCTCCATTCATTTTTTTTTGTATTAATAGGAGAGTCCTAAAAGATGATGAAGGAATCAAAATAATTGTGCTTGAAGAACTAAATGAAGAAGTGTATCCTATTATGAAGAGTTTCTAATGGTAAAGATATTTCCATAAAGACAGTTGTTTGCTCACCGGCGATAACATATCTCTTTCCCAATTAATTGACAGCACAAATATAATTTAAGAATCATTTCAATCACCACCTAGAGCAATATGTTACCCTTTATCTTAAAAAGTGAGTTGAAGGGGTGAAACCTCCTGAACTTAAGTAGAAGGAATATTTTGAATCTCTTTGTTAACTTAAACTTTTGGTTTACATTGATTTTATTATACAAATGAGAGAGATCGAAAAGAAGATGATGAAATTGAGATAATAATTTTTACAATAATGAATGAAGAGGTGGGTTATAATATGCTAAAGAAAGAGATTTAATGGTAATAAGATTTTCACTAAGTTGACTGTTTATTCTTTTGTAATAAGATATCTCCTGCCCAAGTAAGGGACTACATAATCAAAATTTAGGATCCATTTCAATCACTATAATTTGTTAATAATCTTCATCCTTTGATTCTCTCCAAATACTACATGGAAACTACAAAATATCATTAGCTTCAATAGGATCTATTCTCGTTTAGAATATTCATAAATTGAAATCATAAATTAAAATCAAATAACTTTCTTAAACAAAGACACAAAGAAAATTGATAATGAGATAAAAAAAATAAAATTGTAAAGGAGATGTATAAAAAAAATTATCTAATGAAGCACTAGCTAAATTTTATGTGATTCGACATAGGCTATCCATACCTAGGTGCACATTGTTACATCGAACTACTAAATCACATGCACAAATTAAAAATGCTATTCATTCAAAAAATGAAGAAGCCTTTACAAAACTTATACACTAAATAAACCTTTAATCATAGTCCTATACAACACTTTACGAACATATAGAAAAACATATAGGACTAAAGTTCAAGTACAAGTGAAATTATTTTAGTTAAAGTTGTAAACTAATAAGCTCAAATTTATGGACAAATTTTACATTTGTTTGCCACTTGATTTTTTTTAAAAAATATTTCTTTTATCAAATAAACATAGAATAACATTATACCATCCTGAAATATATGTTAATATTTCACTATCGATTTGAAAAGAGAAACTCTATTTATTTTCATAATAAAATACAACATAAGGAATATTAAATTCATCCCGAAGGATAAAAAGTATATTCACTTATCATTTTGATTAAGAAACTAAATCATTGTATTTATTTCATAATCAAACATTGCTTGAGGAATATTAAATTCATCGTAAAGGATAAAAAGAATATTCTTATATCATTTTAATTATGAAATTAAACCAATGTTTAAATCTAGGTCTGCATCAACAAATTCTTCCCCTACTTTAGAAAGATACTTAGATATGGTTTATTTTAATATTGGGTTGTAGACATCCTATAAGGGAAAGACCTTATAGTTAATTATATCTTCAAAGAGAATGCTCTAGATTAAAGTGAAGACTAAAATTTTAAATTCATATAGATTTAAAAATAGGCTTAGGCTATTAAGTTTTTAGTGCAGAGGCTTTAGATTATAAATCTTTAACTTAGATTTGGAGTATAGATTTAGATTTTATATTTTTGGATTTTGGAATGGTAGAATAGAAAGAATGTCTAGAGACTGAAACATGTATATAATCTAGACTTAAACTAGCCTAGAGTGAGCTTCCAGCTAACAATACGAAGCATAAATAATCACCATATGAATGCAGGATTAGATAGCTCTATCCAAGGAATAAATGAATTATAATTTACAAAACTTTCAATAAGACTTTAAAATATGTATATGTTCTCACAATGAAATGATGTATGAACAACAAAATATAAATAAAATATTTTATTTATTAGTAATTTCTTTGAGCATAACCCAAGGTCTACTGTAAAGTAATGGGGGCCAGGCTCCATTAACAATAAGCATGGATTTCTATTCACTACAGCAAAAACAGCTATTACCGGTGGACAAAATCCGCCGGTAAAGTGAAAAATGCGACGGAAATAATTGGCTTCCGACGGATTAACGACGGAAATATCTCCGACAGCAAAATACGAGTCAAAAAATTATTTTCGTTGAAATCCAGGATCCCGAGCACTTAATTTTGATGGTGACAACTAATACTTACTGAGTACATATAGACTTCCGTTAGATTACAAATGTTTAATCTTTGTATATGAGCACTAACATTTCAGGTCAGATGCACACTGCTAAAGATTGCTGGAGACTCAAACCGGGTAGAATAGGATGTTGAAGAGTCTGTAATTTTTATTTCTTTATTTTTATTTTTTTGAGTCTGCCACAGAAGCATGCATGTGAAAGGAGCAACCATGCACACACACAGGGGGAGAATTTTTTTTTTAAATGATTAATTTTTTTTAAGCACATCGTACTGTACGACCTTGGATCGTACTGTACGATTAATTAAAAATACTCAGGCTAACGGCTAATTTTCGAATGATTAAGTTTACAAACTTATCATACTGTATGATCCATATCGTACTGTACGATAATATGTAATTGTGAAACCCTAGCCGCCAGAATAGGTTTGGTAAGTTTTTGAATTTGATTTTCTGAACTGATCATACTGTACGATACGGTTCGTACTGTACGATTAATTAAAACTTGCCAAAATTATCTCCCTAATCAGGAAATAAATGTTGGTTTCTATTTTATATGTCGATCGTACTGTACGATAATATATCGTACTGTACGACTTACAGAGACGATTTCATTCATCCCAGAGATCGTACCAGACAAAACCAAGGTTTTTTGTTCTGTTCATCCTGGACGATATTCATATCGTACAGGACGATATCAAGAAATGAACCGATCGTACTGTACGACTGGTGGAGTGCTGGACGATTGTCAGAGACGATTTCCTTCATCCCAGCGATCGTACTAGACGATCCCAAGAATTTTTGTACTATTCGTCCTGGACGATATTCTTATCGTACAGGACGATATCATGAAAAACACTATTCATACTGTATGATTCAATGAGTGCTGGATGACTGACAGAGATGAGTTCTTTCATCCCGAGGTTCGTCCCATAGTTCATCCCGTACGAACAGTATGAATCAACAGTATCGTCCTGTATTATATACATATCGTACAGTACGATATGAATAAAATTCGATACCTGTTCGTCTGTACTCGTACTGGACGGAGCTGTAATTGAACTGATCGTACTGTACGATCATAGATCGTACTGTATAAATAGAAACACAAAAGTTGAAACTTTTAGAGTTTTCTGAAGCCTGATATAAAAACAACTTAAAATTTTCTTTAGGGAGTTGTTGATCAATCCTTTTGCTGTGAGAGGCTTGGAGGAAAAACAAGGGGATTCAGTAGAGAGAAGTTTTTGGAGAGATCTAGAGCTTGAGAGAGGAAGGTGAAGGTGAGCTTGAGCGTGAGGGAGAAGTAGTGTGAGGGGATCACACGGTGGCTCCAAGCTAGCTGCATGCTTTGCTCCTCTTGTGGCTTTGGAAGCTTCAAGAAAGTTCTCGAGGGAAGAGTCACTTCAAGATCAACATCGCCAAGGTACTCTGCCATCTCCAGGAGGGAGAAAAAGGAGAAGGTCCACTGCCGTCACCAGGAGGGTGACATAGCGTTTGGTATTCCGCCGCACCGAGAGAGGTGAAAGTGAGTACTGTAAAGGCTTCTCCGCCATGCTGTGGGGGCAAAAGGAGAGTCAACTTTTACTAGTGCAAATCCCGGAGTAGAGGACTCCGGGGAGTGGACGTAGGTCAAGTGACCGAACCACTATAAAAATCTCTGGTGTGTTTTTTTCTGTTTATCGTACTTTACTTTTCATGCTTTTAATTTATGCGTTTTAATTGCTTGGTGAAAAATCAGTATTTAAATATTGTGGTGTAAAATTTAAAATTGAACTATCAATTTCATCGTTGTGAACGTTGTATTTACTTCCGCACATTAGTCATTAAATTATGTTTTGAAAATACAAAAAAATTAGAACTCTTGTGTAGGGTTAAATTTTTAAAATACCAATTCACCCCCCCTCTTGGCGCATCTCGTACTTTCAAGTGGTATCAGAGCGGGGTTTCAAAATAGTGTTTTAGAAAACCTAGAAATGTAAGATCCATGGCTCAATTTGGTAACCGTAACACTGCGGAGGGTTATTCCATAACTCGTCCACCTTTATTTGACAACATACCGTTTGATTTTTGGAAAATATGCATGTCTATATTTTTACAGTCTTTAGACTATCGCATGTGGATATTAGTCCAAGAAGGTTATTCTGCACCATTTCGTATGTTGAATGGAATTAAAACTGAACTGTCATTTAATGAATGGAGCATTGAGGATAGAGAATTTACACAACTAAATGCTAAATGTCTAAATTGTTTCTTTTGCGCATTAAAATCAGAAGACTATATGCGAGTATCAACTTGTACTACTGGTAAAAAAATTTGGGACAAACTGTGTATCACGTACGAAGGAACTAGTGAGGTCAAACAATCTAGGTTGAACATACTGTTACATGATTACAAACTATTCCGCATGACACCTAGTGAAACTATATCTGACATATACACTCGATTCACCCAGATTGTAACATCACTGCATGCTTTAGGAAGAGAGTTGTCTAACTCGAAAAAAGTAAACAAAATACTGCGATATTTGTCAAGCTCATACGATGCTAAAATCACTGCAATAACTGAGTCAAAAGTCCTAAATGTTTATTCTATTGATAATTTGCTTGGGTCACTCATTGCCTACGAGTAAGGAGTGAGTCAACGACAAAGTGATGCAGGTGAAAAGAAGAAGGAGCGAGCAGTGGCTTTAAAAGCAAACAATTCTGAAAGTGACAGCTCTGCAGCGGAGGAAGATGATGACATAGCTTTGATGACTCGTCAGTTCAAAAATTTTTTGAAAAGAAAGCAGCGCCATCATCAAAGCAATTGGAACAAAGGTAAGAACTCAAAGTATACTAAGGTTGCATCTGAAACAATTTGCTTTGAGTGCAGGAAACCCGATCATCTCCGAGCTGATTGCCCCAACATCAAAACTCATCAAACCAAGGAGAAGGGTGAGGAAAGATCAAAGTTCAAGAAGGGCAAATTTAAGACTCAGAAAGCATTTTGGGCCGACTCTGCCTCAGAATCATCGGAAGAAGAAGCAGAGGAGGAGGTAATGAATCTGTGTCTTATGACTAATGATAATCTTGATCAATCAGATAAAGATGAGGTATGTCAACTGTCTTACGATGAACTGCTTGTTATTTCTGAAAAAATCCATGACTCATACAGAAAATTGAAGAAAAAGCATGTTAGTCTTAATACTGAGTTTAGTACTTTACAAAAGGAGCATGCTAGTGTAGTAAAGAATTTTTTTGACTTAGATAAAGATCATATGTCTTTGCTTGATGAATACGATGCATTAAACAAGAAGCATATTGAGTTAACCACTGCACACGATACCTTGAAATCATCACATGTTGAATTAGATAATGCATTTAAGGAACTAGATGAACTATTAGGGGAACTTAGTAGTAGTGAGCATGCATTGAGATTCAAATATACTAGTCTTAACCAAGAGAACAATTTTTTAAATAAAAAACTTCATGCATACGAGAATAACAAAAAACCTCCCATGTTTCCTGAATTCTTTCAGCCTCCACCATGTGAATCATCTCATTCAAAACCAGCACGGCATGCATCATCCAAACTCAGAAATAGGCACTACCACCCTCGTAGATTAGTGAACCCATTTCCAGGTGTTAGATGTTATTCTTGTGGCATGCTAGGTCACATAGCTCGCACATGCTCAATTCACTATAGGACACATCTAGTGTGGAGACCAAAATCGCATTCATCATAGCATAACATGCATACATTTCATTCATATAAGCATGATGTGGAACCCAAACTCACTTGGGTTCCCAAAGCTAATCCATGATTGACATTGTAGGGATGCTTTCATAAAAGACCTAGTGAGAGCATGTGGTACCTGGACAGTGGCTGCTCGAGACACATGACTGGAGACATGAAGCGGTTCGTGACACTGGAGGCCAGGTTAGGAGGCAAGGTAACTTTGGGAGACAACACCACCAGAAAAGTGGTGGGCTCAGGTATCATAGGAAATACTAAAAATTTAATTATTGAGAATGTACTTTTAGTGGATGGTTTAAAGCACAATCTTTTAAGTATAAGTCAACTATGTGAAAAGGGCTTTGATATAAAATTTCTGTCTAACAAATGCATAATTAGTTTAAATGATTCACTTGTGTTAGAAGAAAAACGTATAAATAATGTTTACATGTTAGACTTGAACTGCATTGAAACCTCAAACTCTTTGTGTCTGAAAATAATAGCAGATGACTCTTGGCTATGGCATAGGAGACTATGCCATGCTAGTATGAAAACACTTAGGAACATCACTCAAAAAGACTTAGTTAGAGGCATACCAAAGTTAGACTTTACTAAGGACCATCTTTGTGATGCTTGCCAATTAGGAAAACAAGTTAAATCTTCATTTCATGCAATCAAGGATATCAGCACCACTAGGCCACTAGAAACTCTCCACATAGACCTGTTCGGACCTGTTAGTACAGCCAGCCTAGGAGGGAAGTTGTATGGGTTTGTAATAGTAGATGACTACTCTAGGTTTACTTGGGTGAAATTCCTAGCTCATAAGAGTGAGTCATTTGAAGAATTTAGAATTTTCTCCACTTGGATTCAAAGAAAATTAGGATGTGTAATTTCAACAATTCATAGTGATCACGGTGGGGAATTTGAGAATGATAAATTTGAATCTTTTTGTAAAGAGGTTGGAATAGAACATAATTTCTCTGCCCCTAGAACTCCTCAGCAAAATAGAATAGCAGAAAGAAAGAATAGAACTTTAGTTGAAGCTGCTAGGGCTATGTTAGCTGAATACACTCTCCCTAGATACTTTTGGGCAGAAGCAGTAAATACCACATGCTATGTATTAAATAGGGTAAATGTTAGATCCAAACTTAATAAGTCACCCTATGAGTTGCTTAAGGGTAGGACACCCAATCTTTCCCACTTACACATTTTTGGGTGCAAATCCTTCATCCAAATCAATGGCAAGTCACCCTTAGGAAAGTTCGATCCTAAATCTGATGAAGGGGTTTTCCTAGGCTACTCATCTGTAGGTAAAGCCTATAGAATATTCAATAAGAGAACCCTAGTAGTAGAAGAGTCCACTCATGTGGTATTTGATGAATCCAATAAGACATCTGAACCTAATCATGAAGAAGAAGAAGTTGAGGTTATACGGGGAGTAGAAACCATTACCATAGAGACTAGAGCGAAACCTCAGGAACATCTGCCTAAAGATTGGAAATTTTCTTCTAGTCATCCTAGAGAGCTGATCTTAGGAGACCCATCAGAAGGGGTAAAAACTAGGCATGGACTTAGGAAAGAGGTTAGCCATTCTGTATTCATATCTGTGATTGAACCCACGAGTATTGATCAAGCCTTAGGATATGAATTTTGGATCCTAGCAATGCAAGAAGAGTTGAACCAATTCGTTAGGAATGATGTATGGGAGTTAGTCAAAAGGCCTAAAGAGCAAAGTGTGGTTGGAATTAAGTGGGTCTTTAAAAATAAGATGAATGACTCAGGAATAGTAGTAAGAAATAAGGCTAGGTTAGTAGCGAAGGGGTATAACCAAATTGAAGGAATAGATTTTGAAGAAACCTTTGCTCTGGTAGCTAGACTAGAAGCCATCAGGGTACTGTTAGCTTTTGCTTGTTTTAGGGATTTTAAGCTGTATCAAATGAATGTAAAGAGTGCCTTCCTGAATGGAGTAATCAAGAAAGATGTGTATGTGGAGCAACCTCCGGGGTTTGAAAACTCACAATTTCCAAACCACGTGTTTAAACTGAAAAAGGCACTGTACGGGTTAAAACAAGCACCTAGAGCCTGGTATGAAAGACTTAGTACGTTCCTACTAGATAGAGGCTTTGTAAAGGGTAGTGTGGACACCACCTTATTTTTGAAGAAGGTAGGAGTTGAAGTACTCATTGTTCGGATTTATGTAGATGACATATTGTTCGGATCGACGGAGAAAAACCTATGTAATGAATTTTCAAAAATAATGAGCGACGAGTTTGAAATGAGCATGATGGGCCAACTTAGTTACTTCCTTGGATTTAGTGTAAAACAAACGGAAGGTGGAACGTTTCTTAGCCAGTCTAAATATATCAATGATATTTTGAAAAAATATGAAATGGACAATGCTAAGGCTATGAATACACCCATGAGCTCTAATATTCAATTGGATAAAGATCCCAGTGGGAAGTCTGTAGATCAAAAGAAGTATAGGGGAATTATTGGATCGCTTCTCTATCTGACTGCCAGTAGACCAGACATAATGTTTAGTGTGTGTCTATGTGCCCATTTTCAAGCTGACCCAAAAGAATCTCACATGACTGCTGTCAAAAGAATTCTTAAATATCTTCTAGGCACCCCGAACTTAGGAATTTGGTATCCTAGACACAGCACTTCTTTTGAAATCTTAGGATACTCAGATTCAGACTTTGCAGGATGTAGGGTAGATAGAAAAAGCACTTTTGGCACTTGTCAATTCATTGGACAAACATAAGTTTCATGTTCCAGGAGGAAATAAAATTCAATAGCCCTATCCACAGCCGAAGCGGAATATATAGCGGTAGGTAGCTGTGTTGCATAAGTGTTGTGGTTAAAACAACAGCTTGTAGATCTAGGACTACCTGTAGGAACCATTCCAATCATGTGTGACGACACTAGTGCTATTTGCATATCCAAAAATCCAATTCAACACTCACAAACCAAACATATAGACATTAGACATCATTTCATTAGAGATTATATAGCCAAAGGAGATATTGAACTGCACCACGTTGCTACTGAAGATCAATTGGCAGACATTTTCACAAAACCATTAGGTTATGACACATTTAGCACTTTACGAACCAAATTAGGTATCATAGACATTCACGCCTAATGTAACATAAAAAAAAAAACAAACAAAAAAAAACAAAAAAAAATTGGTTTGTGGTTGTTTTGTTTTGTTAAAATAAAAAAAAAACACAAAAAATTGGATTCCTGATCCTCTTCCCATGTTGCTCACAAACTTTGATATTCTCTGACAATCGTACTGTACGATCTACTATCGTACTGTATGATAAGGTTCAAATCACTCCAATCTCAGCCGTCCATTCCCATTCATGGTCCAGATCTTTCATGTCTTATACCTATCGTACTGTACGATTCACCACTCGTACTGTACGATACTAATTATTGGTCATCGTACTGTACGACATACCAATCGTACTGTACGATCCACGTGTCAAACGGATTAGGATGAATTTAAATCAGCCGGTACGAACATTATTGCCTATCGTACTGTACGAACACCTGTTCGTACTGTACGAACACTTTTGGTCAAAAGTCATTCAGACGACTCGTTGGGACGAACGCCTTACACTCACGTTCGTACAGTACGATACTGATCGTATTGTATGATTTGACTCACTTTTCTGAAAAGTCGTCCAGACGATATTATTGCACATATCGTACTGTACGATGCTCAATCGTACTGTATGATATCCCCCAAATTCTATAAAATGGGAGGGATTCTTTGCCAATTCTCCTCACCTTCAATCCCTCTGAATTTCATCATTCATCCAATCCTTTCTTCCAAAATATCTGGGTCCAGTAAGCGCGGTCGAATGATCGTCGGGAGCTCTTCCTCCTCTCAGCACTTCGATGATCGTTTTCTCTCCGCTGCGGATGAGAAAGCGTATATCAAAATCAAGGAGGCCAAGTTCACTCCATCCGGCATGCTCAATCAGGCCGCCCTAAATTTCGAGGGGATGAATCTGTTCGCCTCCACTAGCCTTCAATTCCTTCTGACTCTTGCTTTTCTGTTTCACTCCGAACTCTTGTTTGAGTTTTTTGCCAATATCCGAGTCGACCTTGAAAACACTACCTTCACATCTTATGTCTGTAAACAGAATGTCGTTATCACCGTCAACGACATTGCTGAGCACATCGGGCTGTCCACTGACGGCCCTCGTCCCTAATCCATGATCTCCCACGACTATGATTGGACGTCAGTAAATATGACCCTTAGAAGTGTCCCCTCCAATCAACACCTACCCCTGGTCCAAACCTTAAATCAAAATGCCCGCGTTATCCAGCATGTCCTACGCACATCTATTATACCTAAAGCTGGAGATCGCATCCATATTACTCACCTACTTTCTGTCATCACCTATCTCATTATGTCTGGCACAAAATTCAATGAAGCCCAAATGGTGTTTGACTACATTCATACCTTGTCTGCCTTCCGATATCCCGGTGCCCGTCGTAAACTGAACCTTGCTTTAGGGCATGTCATAGGATACATCCTAGATGCAAAATACCAACTTCATTATCCGCTCCCTCCTGATCACCTTCCTATCTTCTACTTGGATTCCTCGTTTCGTATCTTGTTCCATCGGGGGGTCTCTCCCGCCGATCTTGAGTTTGATGATGAGGAGGCTGCTGCTCCTGCTGACGCACCTCCGCCACCACCAATCCAACCACCTGGCCTTGCTCCTCCCGACTACCCTCACGATGACATTATTCGACGACTTGATCGTCTGGAGACTCGGTTGGATGCCCATATTGCTCAGCAACATCAGGAGCATGACACGGATATGAAATGGTTTAGGGAGCGCTTCACATCGATCGATCACCAGTTCGCCTCCCTTCATCAGTACCACCAGCTGTTTCCCGACCCTCCACCACCACCTCCGGATCAGGATCCAGATTTTTAGGTTGTTGTAGATGTTTCTATTTTCTGTTTGTTATCAGTGTACTTGTTTTTTCTTTTTCTTCCCTTTTTGGTGTTGTCAAAAGGGGGAGACTTTTCTGTGTGTTCTGTATTATATTTTTGCTTACTATTAAATGCTATTGGTTGTTTATGTTCTCACTACATTTATGTTTTTTTTTATCTTATTATTTTATTTATGTTATAATAAAAAAAAACTGTTTCTTCTCCTCCTATTTAAAAATTAATAAGCTACTCTTCTGAGGGGGAGCTAAAGAAGTCAGAACATCTGTCCATCAGAAAATATTATTTGACACCATCAAAAAGGGGGAGATTGTTGAAATCCAGGATACCGAGCACTTAATTTTGATGGTGACAACTAATACTTACTGAGTACATATAGACTTCCGTTAGATTATAAATGTTTAATCTTTATATATGAGCACTAACATTTCAGGTCAGATGCACACTGCTAAAGATTGCTGGAGACTCAAACCGGGTATAATAGGATGTTGAAGAGTCTGTAATTTTTATTTCTTTATTTTTATTTTTTTGAGTCTGCCACAGAAGCATGCATGTGAAAGGAGCAACCATGCACACACACAGGAGGAGAATTTTTTTTTAAAATGATTAATTTTTTTTTAAGCACATCGTACTGTACGACCTTGGATCGTACTGTACGATTAATTAAAAATACTCAGGCTAACGGCTAATTTTTGAATGATTAAGTTTACAAACTTATCGTACTGTATGATCCATATCGTACTGTACGATAATATGAAATTGTGAAACCCTACCTGCCAGAATAAGTTTGGTAAGTTTTTGAATTTGATTTTCTGAACTGATCGTACTGTACGATACGGTTCGTACTGTACGATTAATTAAAACTTGCCAAAATTATCTCCCTAATCAGGAAATAAACATTGGTTTCTATTTTATATGTCGATCGTACTGTATGATAATATATCATACTGTATGACTTACAGAGACGATTTCATTCATGCCAGAGATCGTACCAGACGAAACCAAGGTTTTTTGTTCTGTTCGTCCTAGACGATATTCATATCGTACAGGACGATATCAAGAAATGAACCGATCGTACTGTACGACTGGTGGAGTGCTGGACGATTGTCAGAGACGATTTCCTTCGTCCCAGCAATCGTACCAGACGATCCCAAGAATTTTTGTACTATTCATCCTGGACGATATTCTTATCATACAGGACGATATTATGAAAAACACTATTTGTACTATACGATTCAATGAGTTCTGGACGACTGACAGAGACGAGTTATTTCGTCCCAAGGTTCGTCCCACAGTTCATCCCGTACGAATAGTACGAATCAACAGTATCGTCCTGTATGATATACATATCGTACAGTACGATATGAATAAAATTTGATACCTGTTCGTCTGTACTCGTACTGGACGGAGCTGTAACTGAACTGATTGTACTGTATGATCATAGATCATACTGTACGAACAGAAATGCAAAAGTTGAAACTTTTTGGGTTTTCTGAAGGCTGATATAAAAACAACTTAAAATTTTCTTTAGGGAGTTATTGATCAATCCTTTTGCTGTGAGAGGCTTGGAGGAAAAAGAAGGGGATTCGATAGAGAGAAGTTTTTGGAGAGATCTACAGCTTGAGAGAGGAAGGTGAAGGTGAGCATGAGCGTGAGGGAGAAGTAGTGTGAGGGGATCACACGGTGGCTCCAAGCTAGCTGCATGTTTTGCTCCTCTTATGGCTTTGGAAGCTTCAAGAAAGTTCTCGAGGGAAGAGTCACTTCAAGATCAACATCATCAAGGTACTCTGCCATCTCTAGGAGGGAGAAAAAGGAGAAGGTCTGCTGCCGTCAACAGGAGGGTGACATAGCGTTTGGTATTTCGTCGCACCGAGGGAGGTGAAAGTGAGTATTGTAAAGGCTTCTCCGCCTTGCTGTGGGGGCAAAAGGAGAGTCAACTTTTACTAGTGCAAATCCCGGAGTAGAGGACTCCGGGGAGTGGACGTAGGCCAAGTGACCGAACCACTATAAAAATCTCTGGTGTGTTTTTTCCTGTTTACCGTACTTTACTTTTCATGCTTTTAATTTGTGCATTTTAATTGCTTGGTGAAAAATCAGTATTTAAATATTGTGGTGTAAAATCTAAAATTGAACTATCAATTTCATCGTTGTGAACGTTGTATTTGCTTCCGCACATTAGTCGTTAAATTATGTTTTGAAAATACCAAAAAATTAGAACTCTTGTGTAGGGTTAAATTTTTAAAATACCAATTCACCCCCCCTCTTGGCGCATCTCATACTTTCAATTCTTACCGTCGGATATCACCGTCGCATTATCCGTCGGGAGTTCCGTCGTAGGTTCTGCCAGAAATATCATCATATCGTATTTCTGACACAATTACCGGCAAATAATCCTCCAAAAACCTGTAGCAGAAAAAAAAAACCTTTCTCACTTTGAAAAGTGATTTTCACATTTATACTTGCATACAAAAAATTACCACACCATATATATTCTACAAAATCAATAATTACACAAACCAGAAGAGCATCATCCAGATAAGGAATAATTAAATATGTATACAATAAACATATATAAGAAGAGTGTCATAAACAAATAACTAAACAAGTTCAAATAGCAAATAGATAAATTTGTCCAAAAACACATAAAAATAGATGTCCACATCAGTAAAATAGATAAATAATGTCCACTCTGATTCAGTTTCATCCTCAGGTGATGCTGTACTTCTACCACTACTCAACTGCTCCCTCATCTTTCTCATTTCTTCTAACATTTGAGCTTACTGGTGCTGTATCTGCATCTGTAGCTATTGTATTTGCATCTGCCAATCAGCTTGGGCTTTTCGTACATGTTCTAGCTCGGCTGTAAGGGTAGCTATCTGTTAGGTATATAAAGATTCCTGGGTACTAGATGAAAAACTGCCACCACTAGATGACTGCCCTTTATATGCATATGCCTGTGAGCCTAACCCATATTCTCTGCCATGCTGCATTCCTCCTACCGCTTGTGACCAAGTGCGGTAGTCAAAATAGTCTGTTGATCCAGCAAAAGAACCTTCACCTGCTGCAGCCTGACTCTCTCGAAGCCGTGTATACTCCTCCTATGAAAGTTAATAAAAAGTTATACAATTTACACATAATATCACAAAATTTAACTTATATACATACATAGGCTCTCCTAGCATGCTCGTCAACCTATTGCTGGTCCTCCTGCCGCTTGTAGGTATAACTATGCAATTCAATAGGAGTCGGTTCTCTACCCAGCACCTATTTCTGTAATAGACATATATTAGTATTCTAATTAAAGTAAATTATTAAAAGATTTTAAAATTTCTTACCAAACGTCTTCTGTGCTCAGTATGAGGAACATAACCTCCTGTATGAAGGAAACTACCCAAGCCCCCAACATCAGAAGCTCTGTTCTATCTATTTTGATCTCTCCTTCTGGTATAATCTAGGCTTCCCCAAGCACTGCTCAACTCTGCCCATACACCCTCACCAATCCAGAGAGGTCGCTGGCCTAACTTTCTAATGTCAGCAAACATGTCTCACATATGAGTCGAGCCACACTTCTCAAAGTTCTTTCTGATTTAATCATTATGTTGTGGAAGCCAACAAAAATCTTTCTACAATTAAACACATATAATAAAGAATAAATAATTTTTTTAGCTTATATATATTAGATATAATAAAAAAAATTATATAATAACATACCTCAAACTCTCTAAACCACATGTCACATATTTCTTTTGAGACATTCTTCTAAGAAATATAAGAAGCATCGTATTTGCTTCGTATTATGTCCCAGATTTTATGCGTAGGATCTTTTGACGGATGAAACCTGAAAGCAATATATTAGTTGTCCAAAAAACTAATTTAATTCTATTTACATGACTTAAATAAAATTAGTACTTACGTGTCACCATCAGGTTCAATCAACATGCGACCCTCTATCACCTACTCGCTGCAGCTGGGTAGGAAGGTCCGGCTGTAGTGGGCTGAGGTGGTGCTGTAGCGGGCTGAGGTGGTGGTGGGACATATGGAGGATATGGATATGGAGGATGTGCACCATGATAAGGTGGTGATGGGTAATAGGGGTAGAAAGGAGTAGTCTGTGTAAGGTCCGGTGAAGATAAGTGTGGGTCTGGTGAGAAGAACTGTGGGCTACTGGCTGCAGGAGTAGGTATAGGTGGGCTAGGCTGACTCTGAGTAGCAGGCTGAGATGAAGAGGTGCCCTTAGTATGTGTAGGCCTGCTAACAGTAGCCTTCTTGCTGTGCCTACCAAATATATTCTTGATCAGTCCTCTCTGACGGTCATCACCTGAAGCCATCAGCACAAATATTGAAAAATATTAGTAACAGATATTATGATAAAAAATGAATATAAAATATAGCAGGAATTAAATAAATACAAGTATAAAAAACTTTTAAATATAAAATAACATAATAAATAAGTAAATATAAATACAAAAATTTCATTTTTAGTCCAAATTCATTTACCTTATGTTGATTCACTTTCATATAATGAAACTTCTGTACCACTGTCAGAATCGTCATGAATGTCCTCTATGTTTAAATCCACTTCCTCTAACTGCAACTCACTCTCAGTAGTTGTAATTTGATCATCCACATCGTTAGAAATATCTTGTATGTTTGACATAAACTCTTCTTGATGTGCTGGTGGTATTGAAGTAGTCTTTTCAAGAACTCCCATGGATTTGGTCTTCATAACTACGAGCCAATCTTGTTTGCCTCATACTCTACTTAGGTAGTTAGTAAAATAGACTTGGTCCGCCTGACTAGCAATGATGAATGGGTCAAACTTTAAATATTTTCTAGCCCGTTTGATTTCTGTTATACCGTATAATGGATGTATTCTTGTACCTCTATTCTTTACTGGATCAAACCACTCACAATTGAATAGATACACATTAGTCCCAACACCAGGATATTCCAACTGTAATATTTCTTATAATACCCCATAATACTCAGACTCATCACCTGTATGGGTATTGCCTCTAACACATACACCAGAATTATCTATTTTTCTATCTTCACACCAATATTTGGTTTGGAATTTATAACCATTAACTAAGAAATTTTGATAGCACTTTACCGCTCTATTTGGTCCCCAAGCTAGATCAACTAGTTCATGATATTGCAAATTACTACCTTCAACAAGGACCTAGTTATTAGATAAAGTATGTCATTAGTATGCTTAATAACTAAATAAAGATATATTAATTGAAATGAATAATCAAAATATGTACTGTATTTTTAAACCAAATAGGAAAATTTGTTTCCACTATATTCTAGACTTCTACTTATTCTATTTTATTCAATCCATTAATGAAACTCCTATAAATATTAAGGTTTAGATTGAATGAAAATGTGAGTAATAAATTTATGAGCAAGCTTATTCATACTTACTCAAGATATGACTCAACTTCATCACAGTTAAGAAAGACATATAAAGTGGCAACTCGCATCTCTTTATCAGTCAAATAGCGTATGGTACTAGCATCTAAGGGTTCTCCACTACCGTTGAATACAGATAAATTTGAGGATTGACCCACTTTTTAGGTGCAGTGCTCTGACTTGATTGTGATGTTGTTTCAAAGTAATACGAGCAGAATTTATAATCTCGTACATTAAATATGCTTCACATATTGAGCCTTCAGGATGCGCTTTATTCTTAGCAGTCTTCTTAAGTTTATTTAAGTATCTCTTAAAAAGGATACATCCACCGATACTGAACTGGTCCACCGACTCTAGCTACAAATGGTAAATGTACGGGCAGATGCTCCATAGAGTCAAAAAAAGCTTGAGGAAATATCTTCTCAAGTTTACACAGAATAAATGGGATATGCTGCTCCATAAGAATCATGTGCTCTGTATTTAATTTTGAAGAGCATAAATTTTTGAAGAAGATACTCAGCTCGATCAAGGGATTCAAAATTTGATCAAGTAGATAACTAAAGGCAGTTGGCAACAGACATTACATGAAGATATGACAGTCATGACTCTTCATACCAAATAATCTCCTAGTTCTAATGTCAACACATCTGCTTAGATTTGAAGAATATCCATCAGGTACACCTAAACTCTTCACCCATTCACAAATAGCATGCCTCTGCTCTAAAGTCAAAGTGAATGGAGCTTTTGGTTTGAAATATTTTCCACTTCCACCATCCCTCAATTCTAATGCTTTTTTCCTACAAATCTCCTTTAAGTCCATCCTTTCTTTTATGTTGTCTTTGGATTTACCTTTGATATCCATGACTGTATTGAATATATTATCAAAGACATTTTTCTCTATATGCATCACATCTAAGTTATGTTTGATCAAGTTTATCCACCAATATGGTAATGACCAAAAAATACTTTTCTTAGTCCAATTATGGTTGACACCATATCCTGGCAATTTGTAATCAGCTAATGATAGAGATTCCACTATTGTGGGGCTAGATCTGACTCTTTCAAATATTTCTTCACTAATTAATATAGGAGGAGGCAGTGACATAACCATTTTATTCTTGACAAAACTATCCTTATTTCCCCTGAAAGGATGATCTGTAGGTAAGAACATGTGATGACAGTCAAACCAAGTGTTCTTCCCTCTGTGCTTTAAAGTGAATGACTTTGTATGTTCCATGCAAAGTGGATAAACTAATTTTCCAGAAGTGTTCCAACCTGAGAGTATACCGTATGCAGGAAAATCACCAATTGTCCAAAGTAATGCTGCCCTCATAATGAAGTTCTGTTTGGTGGAGATGTCATATGTACTTATTCGCTCTTCCCATAATATATTTAAATCATCAATTAATGGTTGTAAGAAAACATCGATCTTTGCTTTTGGATTATGTGGCCCTGGAATGATAAGCGTGAAAAACATATAAAGAGTAGTCATGCACATTTCTGGTGGAAGATTATATGGTGTGAGTATGACGGGCCAACATGAGTAAGGTGAAGCAGACTGACTAAATAGAGTGAAACCATCTGTGCATAAATCTAATCTTATATTTCTTGATTCTAAGGTGAATGTGGGATATGTACGATCAAAATGTTTTCAGGCATCTGCTTCTAATGGATGTGTAATAAATCCTTCCTGTAGATATGTTCTTTATGCCATCTCATATGTTCAGCAGATCTCATTGATGCATATAATCGTTGTAGTCTAGGAATTATGGGTAAGTAAAATAACATGTTGGCTGCTACATCCTTCAGCTTTCTTTTCGTGATAGATTTTGGTTTAAATCTCGGTGCGTTGCAATGATGGCATGAAATCTCTGATTGGAAATCTTTGTAGAATAACATGCAACCATTGACACAACAATCTATCTTTTTGTATGTTAAACCAAGCTTCGAAACCAACTTCTTAGTCTGATATAAATCTATGGGAATTATGTTATCTGCTGGATTAGTTTCTTTGAGCAGTCTAATAAATTGATTAAAATAATCAAGGGGGACATTATATTATGCCTTGATACTTAACATCTTAAGAGAAACGGATAACTCAGAGTGAGTGGTTCAACCTTTCCATATTGGTTGTTGGGAAGCATGCAATAAATAATAAAAATTTTGTGCTTCTTTATTAGGTGACTCTTCTGTATATTATTCAAATTGTGCTCCACTTGCATCATGAATTAAGTCCTCAAGATTAGGTATGATATGCTCTTCATCATCTCTAGTAGCACTTATCGATGGGCAGCATCGAGAATCCAAATGTGGTTCATACTCACCATGAGAAGTCCAATACCAATAATCTGGCATGAAACCTCGACGATATAGATCAACAATTACGTCATCTTAGCTAAGGTGCACCTGATTTTTATGTTTAGAACATGGGCAATGACACTTTCCATCTGAGATGAAGCTGGGTAGTTAAGAAGCTGTCTGAATAAAAATATGCACCCCTCTAATAAACTCATCAGTTAACATCTTTCGTCCTTGTGCCAATCAATTATACATCCAACTTCTTTGAGTTCTGATATCCATAATATATAGCGTACATATAATATTGATAATAAGGATATAAGTTACGATTACTTGCCAAAATAGTTACATACTACCATTGATAAGAAGATAGCAAGGTAGTCATATCTAGGTTTGATGGAGAAATATAGAGAGAATAAAGATGATCTACATTTGATATTTATCGATTTAGAGAAAGCATATGATAAAGTTCCAAGAACAGCAAGCGAGCTCGAGGATTTGACCAAAATATGTATGCAGGAGCTTTTGGAATCATTTTGTATCCTATCTCTAAGGGTACAACCATTGATCCACCTGAGCATCCTCATTTCTGCAACGCTTAACTTAGAATTATGCTACTCTTTTATTGGCCAACATTCGGCACCATAAAGCATTGCAGGTCTCACCACATTATTAGGCACACGGTACCGATCTCGATACCGAGCGCGGTACCACTCGGTACCGACAGTAGTATCGCTCGGTACCACTATCCGGACATAATAATTTTCAAGTTTGAGGGGTACTTTTCTATCACATAATAAGCCAGATGTATTCCTCCACTTCAACCATCCTACTTGGATATCTAAAATGTGTACTCTTATTAATGACCAACATTCTACACTTAAAAGAATTGTAGGTCTCACTACCATCTTATAGAATTTTCCCTTAAGTTTGAGAGGGACTTTTCTATCACATAACAAGCCCAATGCATTCCTCCACTTCAACCATCCACATCTATTTCATTACTCTGAACAATAAACCCAAGATATCTAAAATGTGTGCTCTTATTAATGACTTTGATTGCCCAAAGTTACAGACCCCACACTTGATTTATTATTACTAAAATTACACTCCATATATTCAGTTTTAGATTTACTCAAATGAAAGCTTTTAGACTCTAAGGTTCGCCTACATAGTTCAAGTTTACCTTCAACTCCCTCTCTAGTCTTATCAACAAGAAGAATATCTTCAGCAAAAAGCATACACCAATGTACATCCTCTTGCAAATGTCTAGTGAGAACATTCATGACTAAACCCAAAAATCAGAATTGCAAAAGGGAGAAAGTTACCTAAACAGCAAGCGAGTGAGGGAGGGACGGAGGAGGTCGATCGAGCGAGGGAGGGATGGAGGAGGTCGATCGAGCGCATCGTCGTCGAAGGAGGCCGATCGAGCGAGGGAGGGACGTCGTCGATGAAACTCGAGGGCAAGGTCATCATCGAAGGAGCTCGATCGAGGGAGGTAGGGACGTCGTCGTCGGAGCTCGAGGGCTGGCATACGTCATCGACAGAGTAGGCACGGTGACCTAAATAGAATAAGCCGAAGTCGAGGGCACGGGGCAGATATATTAAAATTACCAGCATATTTTCTGGCAGAAAATATGCCAGAAGGATTACCGACGGATTAACCATCGGAAATACTTCGTCGGGTTTTAATTAACCCAGCAGTAAATTTGTCGGAATATCTGCCGGATATTACTGGCAGAATATGCGTCGGTATATTAAAAACACCGGTGCAATTCCGGCGGTTTCACCGCAAGAAAAATACCGACGGTATTTCCACCAGAAAGTCCACCGTAAGATTACCGGCGGAGCATTCCGCCGGAAACGCCGTCGTTGCTTCCGGCATAACTATTTCCGCCTGAAATACCACCGGTATTTCATTGTTTTCCTATAGTGATTTCTATACAAATGTAGATTTGAATATGATTATTTATTTTAGTCTTTAATCTTTTAGCTTCTAGATTTTCTATAGAATATTAAAAGGTAATGATCTTCAAAGTAAAAAGACTCAATTTCTTTTGGAACCTACAAGTGCATACAAATAATCATTTTAAATTTTTTACAACTCTTGACACTATACAACTCAATCTAGCCATACGAAAATCTAAAGCATTTATATTTACGTTATTGCCTTTACATTTACATCATTTCCCAGGTATATTCTACTTTATAGGAATATAAAAAAGTAGTATATAAAATGCACTTATATGATTTTGTATGAGCGCATACAAGTAAATCTAAAATGGCCTAAGAGACTACTCTCAATGTGCACCAACACAAATATAAATATAACATCTACACCATGAAAGTAAATAATCCAAATATGAGTACCTTCTAGATGAGGCACACCAAATAAACTAAAGCAAACCACCAGCCTAGCCTAGGCTAAAGTTGATTATCATAACAAATAATCTAAGTATATATATAAGGCTGTGTGGCCTAAATAGCTCTTAAGCTTTATTAGTTTGAAGTTATCTATAATTAAGTTTATTTATGTGAGGTTATTGAAGGTTGGTTTGAATTCAAGTGTTTAGTGATTTAGAAATTTTTGAGCTTGTTTTACAAATGTTTTGAGTGTTGCAATTGTTTATCCTTGGATTTTAAGGAACATAGCATTCAATAACTTCTAAGTGCCAAAAGCTATTGATTAATAAGTCCTAGGCACATATTTGTAATACTATCAATCCTCCAAAAATGGGGTAGATATTTTCCATAGAGTTCTAGCATTTTAACAAGTGTTTTAGTCCTTAAAGCTTTCAATTCAATATAAATTTATCTTCTTAGAAGGAGTCAAGTATTAGGGTATAAAAGCTTTAATTTTTAAGTATTTTATTACTGATTTATCAATGATTACTTAGGTTGAATAATGATAATCTTTATTAAATCATGGCTATGTTATTTATTTCACCCTTCTTGGGGCTAAGTTAATAGCCTCGTAAGCCGAGGTTACCAAATAATCACCTTTATATTTATATTTAATTTTTGTTACTATTATACACTGAATTTCATTCATTAAGTTGATCATTTAAATTCTAGAAGTTTTATATTTTTCAAAAATATTAGAATTAATTATGAGTTCAATGCATTTTAGTTTGTCATTTGAAATTTTCTTTAATTAGTTATGATTTTTACAAGTTCAACCCTTTTAAATAATTATTTATTTATTTAGCTAAGGAGATTTTTTTTAATTTTTGCCCCAAATCAACTCCAAATTCTTTAAATCTTTCCCAAGTATCACTAATGACTCCTAGATTACAAGTGTTTGGGACCATTTTAGAATTTTTGTTATTTTTAATTATTTTAATTAATTAATAAATTAAACTTATTTTTTAAATTAATTTTTATTTTTTAAAGAATTTTAAGGGGATTTTAATTTTAATTTGTTTAGCTTTTAATTATGAGCATCCTAAAGGTTACAGTGTTTTTTAGCCTTTTAACTTTTATTTATTATAAATTAATAAAATTCCTAGGTCAATCATAAATGTGAATTTTGGGTTCATTAATTCATAGATCAAATAAATTTTGAGTGCAATGAAATTTGAAACATAGGTTCATATATATATGTGATTCAAACCCACTGAATTTGGGTTTATCAAAGCCTTCCTATGCGTCACAGTTAATCCCCCAAGTTAAATTCATCTATACCTTTGAGAATTTAATTTGGATACTCTACTATTTGGATTTGTTTTAAATTCCTATCATTCTAACCATTGCATAAATGTAAATACTCCATAGAAATTTTAAGCCTTAATTCTATGTGCATTAAGCGCAAAGAAATTCTTTTTTTTTGTCAAATTGTGGGCCATAACTTTAAATTTTTAATTTTGATAATTCCATTAATTATTAAGGCACAATAAAATAAGGATACATAGCACACATGCCCTAGTGTTCACTATCCAAATTTGAGCTCAATTGGATCACTAGTTAGAGAGTAATTAAATTAAATTTTCATGTCAATGCTAATAATTGAAAATGATTGGTGACAACACGTGGAGATGGTTACCACTTATCAAGCATTTGCTTGTTCATGAAATTTCACTTAAATAAGTTAATAGTAGGTGAACACTATATGATTTTTGCAGTTTTGATGGGGTAGCTAGGATTACACAAGATAGCACTTTGTATGTCCAATGCTTGAATTTAATTGGACTAGATCATCCATTTGACTAAATTAGATCTGTTCATCTGAGATGAACAACTCATATATAATAAATTCATACATAGAAGAAAAATGAAGGTTATGGAAAAATTTGAATATCCTTGCATGCACTAATCCAAATGCCATAAAATTTGAAGCATAGCTTCTCCATAATCTGATGAAGAGTGAGGAAGAGTTTGGAACCTCTTGAAAGCACTTTTAGAAAGTTATTTAATTTGAAGATTTAAACTAGGGTTTGGAAAATACCTCACTGTAGATGATGAAATTCTTTGATCTTGGGCTCTATTGACTCCTGGTGCCTTCCTCTTGATCATCCTTGAAAACCTCAAGGTCTAAAATCTACTAGATGAAGAGTAACTTAGTTGGAAATATTTTCTCTCTCTTCACTCTCTTGGACCCTTACTTGACAATTTTAGGAACTAAAGAAGGCTAAGGAAAGCTTAAGGAAAGATTGGGGAGTTCTTATAGTGCTAAAAAATGCAATAGACCAACCCCACTTCAGAGAAAAATGGGGGTATTTAAAGGAGAGAGAAAAATTCACCTAATCTTCTTTTTGGCAAAATACATGCCACCCAAGATAGCCAAATCAGTTATGGACAAACTAATAGCATCTAGACCACTCACCCAAGAAAGTATAGCCCATGTGGTTCAATTTTCAAGAAGTTATAATTGAATGTTTGATGTAAGAGTTTAAGCCTAAGTGAACTATCCCTAGGCACACCAAGAGGGTGGTGAATTAGTAGTTTAAAAAACTATTACTTACTTTATGACAAAAACTTATATTTTTGAATTTTCAATAATTAAAATGCAAGCAAACACTATCACCTGATGCAAAAACAAATAGACTTATTAAGGTTATAAAGATGACGATGGTAATCTAATCAACACAGCAAATGACTATCATAGATTTCAACCAAGAAATTATCACAGAAATTAAATGTGGAAAAGTAAAATGCAAAAAATAAGAAATCATAATAAGCACACTAGATGTTTATAGTGGTTTAGCCAAATAATGACCTACGTCCACTCCCCAGAGTCCTCCTCTCTGACTATTACAATAAATCTTTTAATATCTCTCCTTTAGTCCCCACAGCTAGGCAGAGAAGCCCTTACAATCTTTTCATCAACCTGGTGTGGTAGAGAACCTTAACCTCTTTTTTACCTTCTAGTGATGACAGAGAACCATGACCTCCTTTTTTACCCTCCTGGTGATGGCAGAGAGCCACAAAGTCTTTTTGCTAAAGAACTTCTTCCTAGAGACACCCAAGAACCCTAGATAGACACTTAGAGGAAATAAGGAAAGACACTTTCTTGGAGCAACTTTGTGAACCCGTCACACTACTTCTCACTCACACAGAAGTTCTCCCTTTCTTATTCCCAATGCTCTTCTAGATCCCATCTCTAAGCTCTTTCTCCAGAACACTCAGTAGCCAAATAATTGAAATAAGTCTAATTAGACAGATTAAATACAAGGACTTACAAAAAGCCCTAGAATTCAACTCTGATAACTCTGATCGTAAAGTACAATCCAAGATTGTATGGTGCGATTAGTTCAAATAATCATGCTCATAATGTATGGAGAATAAGGTGCTATAAGATCAATTCAATAAATTATGTTGATCATCTAGTACAATTTTAGAATCGTCTAGTATGATTAGTTTAAAAATCTTAGATTATTATCTCGTACTATTGGCGGTGATAAAATATAGTCTCATGTAAATATTGGGTTGTACATAACGATTGGGTCTAATCGTCCTCCATGATCTGACTAGATCAATTAATCCAAAATCATTCCTTAATTACAGGATTAATTTAGATAAGATTTAATTATATCATATAGTACAATAACTATTATACAGTATTATTAATTTAAATTTTAAATTTCAAAATATTGCCTAAATTGGCGACTACGATATTGATTTCAACTGATTGTCCTGTACAATCGAGATCATCCAGTATGATTAGTTCAGATAACTTTAATTACACAATTAATTATTTTAATGGTTTTCTAATTAGTTGATCGTATAGTGCGATATGGATTATACAGTATGATTAGTTCAAAAAATTAAACTTCTAATTTTGTCACTATCTCACTTTGTTGAGTGTGTGTGTGCACTATCACTATGTTTAGTATCCACCAAATACATAATTTGACTCAAGAAATATAAAAATAAGAAAAAGGTAAAATTACAAACTCTTCCAAACACTTAACCCTATTCTACACAGTCTTGAGATGATCAATTTTTCATAGTATATGGTGGACCTAAAATATTGGTGCAAAAAAAAGGATATGCAATAATAACAATTATCAAGAGATAGCTTAGTAAAGAATTCAATAATGTTTGTTATCATCAAAATCATAGAAGTTGTGTCTAGATTTACAGTAATATTTGAACCAATCATTGTATATAGATTGTTTTGGAGATTCATTCCCCCTAAGTAGTCCACATGGTTAGAGCTTAACATGACATGTGTATTGAACATTTTGAAACATAATTCAAAGGCTAAACTAGGTGGGCCCATGGGTTGAAAATATTTTGGGTCACCCTTGGGGTCCAAATGGACACTCCCAGTTGGTTAATTTAGTTTGGAAAAGTCCAAAGCATTGGTTTTAAATTTTTGAAGAGTTTAAGAATATTTTGGTCAACTATAGTTGACTTGGTCAACCAGGGTTAACTAAGGGTTGGGGTTTAGTTTAATCACTTCAAAATAACATTTTGGACTTGTTAGATGAGGTCTCATGCAATGGGGAATTCATTGGTTTTGAAATATATGTTTAATTGCATAAGGGGTTTTTTTGTCAACCAGGGTTGACCTAGTCAACCAAGGTTGACCATGGGTTGAAATTGGGTCCAACACATTCCAAATGATATTTTGAGTTTGTTGGATGTAGTCCCATAGTTTATGGAGGTGTCCATACATGATTGTAAATTTAGGGTTTATGGGGTTTTTTAGTCAAACATGGTTGACCATGGGTTGGGTTTATGTCCAACTCATTCTAAATGATATTTTGGACATATTAGACTAGGTTTTATGCAATGATGGGGCTTGAATGCATGAAATGTAGTTTCAAAGGCTAAAGGGCCATTTTGGTCAACCAGAGTTGAACATGTATTAGGTTTAGGTTTAATGCACTCCAAATAATATTTGGGATATATTAAAATGGTGTCAGGATTCAGTTTGATTAAGCCATGTTGAAGTTTAAGGAAATTTTAATTTTAGGAGGTTTTAGGGTTAAGTGGCTTCATGGTCAGCCATGGTCAACCAAGGTCCACCAAGGGTTAAATTTGTTTTAATGCATCATGCTAATGTTAATGGTATTGCTCAATATATTTGGGTAATCTTCCAAGGTTAAATTCCATAAGGTGTCATACCCAACTGCATAGCTTATAAATATTTAAAGATTTTATAGCCCTGAAAATGCTTTAAGTTTAAGGGGTTATTGGACTTGGAATGCTTCCATTGATGTGGTTTACCCTAGGGACATATCTAATTAATATGTAAGTGTTTAATCATGAATCCAAGGTCATTTGGTTGGGTTTTTAGGTGATTGAAAATTCTCCCAAGATAGGTTATAGACCAAGGGGGTTTTGGGTTTGGTTTTGAACATTGGATTTTAGATTTGGATTTTTCAATAGGTTTTGACAATGAATTTGGTTTGGATTTAATTAATCACTAATTTGAAGGAGTTTTTGATTTGGCATGCTTATATCATTAACAATCATTGATCATTATCAATGATTGAATAGTTGATTAGGTGATAATCACTTGTGACTATCAACTATAGGATTTCCTATTTGATTTTGGTTTATGATTTGAGTTTATTGTTAAGGTCAATTATTGAGGGAAGTTTGGATTTTGAAATGATCATATCACAAACAATCATTTGGTGATTATCCTGTGATTAATCAAATCATCAGATGACAATCAAGGGTGATTATAAAGTGATGATGTTGAAGTTAATAATCATATTACTATGTCAAAGAATAATGGTGAATTGGATTCAGTGATCTGTATGTGGGGATTAGACTTTTTTTAATTAGAAAATTGATCTCACTTAATAATGAAATCAATAAATGAACCCCCAATAGGTACGATGAACTTAAAAAGTAAATTACACATGTTAGAGTTAACCAAAGTAATGTAAAGAGTCTAAGAAAATTTAATGATCAGGGACTAAAAGGAAAAGGTTCAAATTAGGGGATTTAAAATTTATGCAAGGATGGTGCCAAAAAGGAATTATCCACCACTAGATAATTTAATTTTGATTTGAATAAGGGTGGTGTTATAAATGTCTTACTCCACCACTAGCAGATGATCATAAGGAGAGGAAGCCTATATGTGGGGACTAACATCTATCCTTAGAGGATCAAAATTTAAACAAGAGTGGTGCCACAAAGGGCTTGTTCGACCACTAGCAAATAAGATTTGAGTTAGGATGGTGTCATAAGAAACTTTCTCCAGAACTAAAGATTTAAACTAGGATGGTACTACAAAGGGCTTGCTCCACCATTAGCAGATGATCATAAGAAAGGAAACCTATATGTTGGGAATTACACCTAATCTAAGAATATCAATTTATAATAAAATGGTGCAACAAGGGCTTTCTCCACTACTAGTGGATGATCATATAGAAAGGAAGCATGTGTGTGAGGACTTACACCTAGCTATAGGGGATCAAGATTTAGATTTAAACTAGGATGGTTCCATGAGGGGCTTGCTCCACCACTAGCTAATGATCACATATAAAGGAAGCCTATATGTTGGATCTTACACCTAATTTTAGGGGATTAGAATTTAAACTATAGTGGGGCTATGAGGGGCTTGCTTCACTACTAACAGATGATCATAAGAAAATAAATCCTTAGTGTAGGGACTCACATCTAATCATAGAGGATCAGGATTTAGATTTAAACTAAGATGGTGCCATGAGGGGATTGCTCTACCACTAGTGGATGACCAAAAGAAAAGAAAGCCTAAGTGATTGGACTCACACCTAACCTTAGAGGATCAGAATTTAAACTAGTGTCATACTATGAAGGGCTTGCTCCACCACTAATATATGATCAATAGAAAGAAAGCCTGAGTATAGGGACCTATACCTTACCAAAGAGGATTAAGATTTAGATTTAAACTAGGATGGTGCCATGAGAGGATTGCTCCATAGGTGATGATCATAAGAAAAAGAAGCCTATATATGGGAGCTTACACTTGGATTAGAATTTAAACTAGAGTGGTGCTAGGAGAGGCTTACTCCACTACTAGTAGATTTCAATAGAGCATATGTGGTTTTGTATGCCCACAAAGCTTCTCCTAACTTTTCATGCCATGGATGTTTATTTCATCCAGTGTCTTCATTAAATAAGCACTTATATTTTTTTTGGATGTCTCAACTAATTCATTTACTTGAGGCTAATAGATTGTTAGGTATATCCAATCAATGTAATAACATTTAGTAAAACTATTTATTTTAATACTTTTGAATGATGCACCATTATTCAATATAATTGATGAAGAACACCAAATTTATATACGATATGGTCTTTGAAAAAATTTTAAAATATGAGTTACAACTTATCTCAAGGAACTGCTTTTACCCATTTTGAGAAATAATCTATCACTGCTAATATGAACCTATACCCTCAAGAGGATTGTGGATAAATTGGACCGATAATGTCCATGCTTCCTCTTTCAAATGGCCATGAAGCAAGTGTTCGATATAATATATTTGGTTGTTGATCTAGAACCATGTCATGCCCTTGGCATTGATGATAATAACGTAAAACTTTCTTGTAGTTATCAATTACTGATGGCCAATAATATCCCATTGTTTTATTTTTTTTATTTTTAACTTATCTCAAGGAACTGCTTTTACCCATTTTGAGAAATAAGCTAAAGCTGCAAATATGAACATATGCCCTCCAAAGGATGGCGGATCAATTGGACTGACAATGTTGATGACCCCTCTTTCAAATGGCCATGAAGTTGTTGACCTCATTTTTGTATGAGGTCAGTAGGACCCATCCAGACTCTAAATCAATCCTGACCCCAGATCAACACAACTTAAGACCAATCTAGACTCTAGGATCTCCCTAGATTTCAATCCCTAGGATCTGCTCTAGACCCTAGGATCTCTTCAAATTAATCCAGACCCTAGAATCTACTCTAAATCCTAGGATTTTGCTAGACTCTAGATCATATGATCTTCTTAGACCCTAGGATCTATTCTAGATCCTAAAATTCTTGTAGATCCTAAACCCTAGGACTTTTAGACTCCAGGATCTCCCTAGACTTCAGTCCTTAGGGTCTATTCTAAACCCTAGGATCTATTCTAAACCCTAGGATTCCTTTAAGCTGATCTAGATCCTAAGATCTACTTTAAACCCTAGGATTCCTTTAGATCAATCTAGATTTCAAGTCAATCCAGACCTCAGAAATTAAGACTTTTAGATTTTAGAATCTTTCTAGGTCTTAGGATTCTAGAAGATTCTAGACTTTAGGGTTTCTTAGATTATAAAACCCTTCCAGAATCTAAACTTTAGGATCTATCTAGATCCGATGATCCTTCTAGAGTTTAAACCCTAGGATTCTTTTAGGACTAGATCCTAGGATGCCTTCAAACTTCTAGACTCCAGGATATCTATAGATTTCAAATCTTAAGATCTACCCATGTCCTAAATCTACCCAGATCCTAGGATGCCCTTAGACTCTAGACTTTAGGACTTCTAGGTCTTAGGATCCTCCTAGACCTTAGATCAATCTTGACTCCAGATCTATTCAAACTCCAGACCAACCTAGACTTTAAACTAATCTAGATTTCAAATCTATTCAAGCTTCAAACTAGTCTAGATTCCTAGGAAATTCAATCTCTAGATCAAACTCCATTTAATCAAACCTATGATCAAATCAAATTCAGGCTTCAAATCAATCCTGATCTCAAGCCAATCCAGACCTTGATTCAATTCAAACCTCAATCAAAATCCAGACTTCAGTCCAGTTCAAAATCCAAACTCTAATTCAAATCTTGATCCTGCCTTTGACCTAGCTTCCACCTTATCCGATCACTTATGATCATCCAAATGATCACAAATGATTTGGATAATTCAAATTCAAATCAACTCAAGTTTCAAATCTCAATTAAAACCCAATCCAACCCTCATCAAACTCAATTCCACTTTTCAATTAAATCTTTATTCCAATATTCAGATTCCAAACTCCAATCCAACCTTCAGTCACCTTCAATCAATCAAGTTTCCAATCAACCTTCAATCAATTTTCAATTGAATTCAATCACACTCTAATCCAGTCCGCAATCTACACTTCAATCAAATCTTCAATTTAATCGTAATTTTCAAACATCTAATTCTCAATCACTTATTAATCAAGCTTTAAATCAAATTTAATTGACCATTATTAAGTCAATTTGAATAAATTCTATCAAATTTTAATCTTGATGGCTTCGATCGATTTAATTTAATGTGCCCCGATTCGACTCAACTGAAAATCAATTTTAATCAGCTCGATGGAATCTCTTTCAAGTTAAATTAACTTTGATAAACGTAAATTTGTTATTCCAATTTAAATTGAAATGTCATATAACCAATTTAGCTCTTTAAATTTATTCAATTTTAACATTTCAATATGAACCCTTTGATTAAGTTTTAATGGGCATGATGGCCTTTTGATTTTTTTTTTATATAACTAGGGCCATCCAAGAAGAAAGAAGGCGGCTCCCCACACTTCCATTTCGGCAGAACCAGCCGCCTCTTTCCCGATTATTCTCGCAGGAGAGCTCTCTCACTCATTTTAGAGAGCTGCTAGGGCAAGACCCCCTCTGATTCCAGATTCCCCTTTCAATCTCTCAAGCCCTAGCTGTCATTTTGATCTTACCCCACGCCTCCAGCTGCAAGAGGAGACCACGACTCAAAGCATAGCCGTGACTGATTTCCGGATTCAACGATCTCATCTCCCACAAGTAGCCATCCCCCCCTTTGCAGATCTATATTCTCGACCCTTTGAGGCTGCTAAGGGGCGAATCAACAGGAGAAGTATGGTGGCTACTTCATCTTTGCGCTACAACAGTTGGAGGGAGGAAAGCTGAAGGAAATTGTGTCCTACTTCTTCCTCATGCGCAGATCGAATCAAACAAGGGGATAAGCATGAGATTTACTGATTGGTTTCTTCATTTGGTCAGTAAGATGGAGAAGAGTTGATTCCTTTCTATCAGACCACAGCATTTCGGTTGGACTTGGGATGCATTTATCTGACCGACCCCTTTCCCCTCTCAAGATCAATTTCCCATTTGCTCTTGTGGAAGCCGGCCAAACAAGCTACAACATATTTTGGCTAGTGTAGAGAGCTGCAAGTTGGACATTCCATTCAAGATAGGGAGATTTTCTCATTATCCACCCGAGCAAGAAGAGGAAGAAATTGACGGTAATCTTCTTCCTCTTCCCCGGTGTCTATTTTTATACTCACATTTTCCCTTTGCATGGTTACAGTATTCTGTTATCTTTCCCTTAATTGGTTACATTTATGCCTTTGGCCTTTTAAGGATTTTGCTGGTAAGAGAAGTAATGGGGCTTGTTGTTTAGAGAGGAAAATGGTGTTTACATTTTCTTGCTATGCTACTAAAATTGAAAATAAAAGAGGGTTATGAGGGTATCTTTACTGAGATTGCATTTTTTTATTTTTGATTTCCATTCTGAATGACAGCAGGATGTTATCATAATTGTATAGATCCTGGATTTTGTTTTTCTTTCTCCATGAGATTTAAGGGGCTTCAATTTGTTGTGCTCACTCTTGACATAAAAGAGAGATCTCAGTGCCATTGGAGTAGGTTTAAGAATGCAATATGTGAATAATCTTTCGTTGACTAACAGGATTGTTATCCTGATTTGCTCCAGATTTTAAAGAAGTAATTAAATGTTCTTTTCTTTAAAATTTAAGAATGGCTAGTTGCACTTTCTTTCTTTCTGAAGCAAATTGAGACACTAATTTGGAGCCATTATTCCTTGTCAAACTTGTTGAAGCATGCAGCCATTTCGCTCGAATTGAATTTTTTACCAGAATGGAGAGATTTTGATTTGTCTAATTTATTTCTTTTCTCATTAACACCTAGTCATTATTCTTTTAAACAGACTAAATAGTGCTTGATAATGATGGATCTCACCTTTACTAAAGTTGAGCCCATTTGAATCTCTTATATAAAATCTAGAGCAGATTTCAGTGCACGTTTTTATTAGGGAATGTAAGTGATGAATGAAGCTATCTCATTTATTTTCCTGTTTAAAGATGAAATACTAAAGGAGAATTTCATACTCTTTATTGAGGAAAGAAAGATTTTAGTTCATATGTGGAAGTTTGTTGAAAGATTAAAAGATTCGTGCATTGATTTACTCCAAATTTTGATTAAATCTTAAACAATACATGGGAGGGCAAGGAGATTAAAATTTTCTATATTTGTATATATATACATAGCTTGTCGGATGGAATGGTTAGAATTGTTGATATCCTTTTTTACATTTTAATGTTTAGATCTTGAACGCATCTTTTGTCATTTCAGAGACACATGAAGGATTTTTTTTTCCCTCCAAATTAATCTTCTGTGTGTATATCCTTTTAAAGGAAGTTGGCTAGAATTAATATCTTGTGATAGGGTGATGATAATTCCTAGAAGTAAGTTGAAGAGCATGCATTCTAACTCTATTTCTTTTGTATTCATGAATAAATTGATGGGAATTAGAGATTGCACCCTGGTAAATATCTTACTTCATGAGGAATATTTAACGGTCTGGGGCTATATATTTCTTTTCCCAGAAAACTTTTTCATCTTACCATCTTCCTGGTAAATATATTCAAGTGATTTTGGTATGAAGGCTTATGAGATACATATATTATGCTTGAGCGAAGGAATGCATTTGACCATTTTATTTTTTTGATGTGATACTTTGTTAATGGTTGCTATCTATCAGTGATAAAATTAAGCTTGAGCAAGTCGTGGCCGTGTTTGGGTCAATTTATTCCTACCAAACTAAAGCAGGTAGAGTAGAGGGATCTCAAGTGAAGCTAGCCAATCATTTTATTTGTATCAAGAAGTATATTCTTTTTGACCTTAAAGTTTGAATTTTGACATTGTCATCTACATCATCTTGATTGGATGTTTCGGTAAGGAAAATGAAGTTGAGATGGATTTTGAGTTTGTTTTATGAAATGCTAGCTGGGGGTGCCGCTCAAAAGTTGTGACCCATTTAAGCTTGCACAAGGAAATAAACGGATATTTCATTGATTTATAGTTTCTTGCAAAATTTTCTATTACTTGCTGTTTGAGAAGTGAATATTCTGGATTATCTTGGAATGCAATGTTCTTCCTCATATCACTACAATTTATTCTCTCTGAGTTCTCGAGATCAATGAGCTCGTGGATTTATAAAATTGGGGAAAGTATTTTAAGTATTTGAAAGGGTGGTTGCTCTCAAACATTTGTCGTTATCATTCATATAGTTTAATTGATATATATATATATATATATATATATATATATATATATATATATATATATATATATATATATATATATATATATATATATTGAGATGGATAATAAAGTACTGCAATTGGAGGCTACTATAGAGCAGCTTTTTGCAATCTGTTGATTGTTTATATCAGTGTTCTTGTCACTTCCCTGCAAGTTGATGATTGAGGTTTGGTACATCAATTTGTATAAATATAATTGAAACCATTTGGTTGATGTGCTGTAACAAATTTATTAATAAATCTAATATGATATTTCATTTTAATCACTAGTTTTCTTATCAAGTTTTTACCGAGATGGAGGATTAAAGTGATGTTGCTTTGTTTTAATCATTCTTGACATTAACTGGAGGTTTATTAGTTGTCTTCTCTTACTTTAAAGGCTCTTTACTCTAATATTCCCTGCAGAATTTACCATCTCCTATTAGTCTAGTTATGAAGCATGGCGTTGATTTAATTCTTAGAAAATTCTTTTACACTAAATGGATTTTGATTGAAATAAAGAAGCCTTTACATATTCATGCCTCAATACTGATCAGAATTATATGGCTATGTCTCTTACCTTTTGATTATCTTGATGCCAAAAGAAGCCTGTAAGAAAATTTCTAAGAGGTAGTGGTGTCATGCTTGAGATTATATGGTATAAAGGTTGGAAACTACATTGCTCAGTTTCATTTGTTTTCTATTTTGATCTTAAGTATGCATCGATTCAATGCAAAGTTCTATAGTTTATGTTGCAAATGTCAGGATTCATTGGAAGGGAATGAAGTTGACATGCTCTTTCTTTCTTCCCTTAAGTATCATATGGCATAAGTGTTGAGTTGGAATAACTGGATAGGTTGGAAACTTATCTCTTGCAAGTTGGGTTCAATTCGAGGTGTATAAATGTTGGAGAAAATACATATGTTTGTATATCAATTTTGAACATTCTTGGGTTTTACATAGGGTATTTTGGTTATGTTGGAAAGTGATCATGAATACTGGTTTGCTTCTCTAAAGTGCCATATATGCTGAAATCATTCTTGTAAGATGTCACATACATTAAAATTGATTCTTATAAAATAATACACATTTTAAAATTGCTTTAATGATTGGATTTGAGTTACATTTTTCACATATTCATCTATATATTAATTCATACCAGCATCTACATTCACATAGATGATATTCTGACACCTCTTTCTCTCTTCGCCTTTATGCGAGGTACTGGTGGAGTTAATTGGGGAATAAAGCCAAGGAGCTTCAATCGCCCCGTTTCTCTCAAATGAGGTACCACGGCTAGAATCACCGTTGATCAGCTCCGGTGACCAGGTAAGTTTTCTTAAACCTTAGAAGATCATAGGGCTCTTAGATGTTCCCTGATGAGTTATTCCTCCAACCTTAAGTTCTTGACTCCTACATTTAGTTAATATCGACCATCAACATAACTTGTTTCCATTCAGATGCATGTCCAAAGGGTTAGTGACATTGATTCAAATCCATTAAACCTAGTGACATCATTAAGGATAATAATTAAGGACGAGTCTTAGAGAACTTAAGCAAACTCTAGGATTCACACATATATCCCTTAGGGATGAAACATCAAACTTAGAGAACTTAGTGACACCATACCTTAGGATTAGTGTGCACTATCAAACTTGATCTTAATCAAACTTAAATTAATCGATTAATCATTAAACCATTTAAAAGATTTAATTAAAGTTAAACCCTTAATTAAGCCTCAAAACTTCTTTAAAATTCAATTGACTTGAAATTTAAACCCCTTGAGTTTAGTGACCTTCCCTGCTCTAGGGAATATCTTTACTAAAATTTGAACCCTTTAAATCCCTTAAGATTGAGCCTTAATTAAACCCTTAAAACTTCAAGTTTTTTTTTTTAACAAATCAAATTTAAAACACAAAAATATACATAATGTCTCAAATTAATCATAATTGAACCCTTAACATGAGAAAACTAAAATCCCCTTGATTTAACATTAAATTTAAGCTTAATCAAATTTTAATTGAAAGTTAATATTTAATTGATTTAATTAGTTAAAAATAATTAAAAATTCCAAAAAATTCCTAAAAACTTGGAAATCTATCCTTGTGTAATTTTTGACCTTTGGAGTTGATTACAAGGAGTTTGGAATCAGTTTGGATTCAAAACATCAAAACCTCTCTAATTCAGATAATTAAATAATTTCAATAAACAGTCAAATTTCAAACATTCATAACTAACTCAAATAAAATTCAAATTCAACATACTTACAGTCTAATTGATCATCTTGAGGTCTAAAATTTTAATAAAATATTAGTTTTTCAGAAATCATTCTTAATTTAAAATTCAAATTTTAACCCCTTTAATTAAGTACATTAAATAATTCAAATAACTTCAAAAATTAAATACTTGATTTAAAATTCCAGAAAATCTTAAATCAATATTAAAACCAACAGCCAACCAACCTTAATTAAGATTTAATCAATCTTCAAATCTTAATCAAACTCAAAATACATAATTATACCGGGTATCACTGTGTAACCCAGGCCTACGAGGCTATTAAATTAGCCCCAAGGAAGGTGAAATAAACTTCACGGCCACAGTGTGCAACAAAGGTGATATCCAACAAACAATTAAAATCAACTTTAAAATTAATTTTAAACCATTAAGACTTAAACTTCAACTAAATTTTCCCTTAAGCCTTTCAACCAACTAGAACATTAAATAACTTTAACCAATTACCCGATATAGGACATATCTAAACCACACAGCTTGTTACACACACCTAGATTGACTTATTAGGACACGGACTCTAGCTTTAGGTTAGGACAGTGTTTCTTTCTATTCTTAAGATATGTTGATGTGCACAAAAAAATGGGAGTGGCATCCTAGGTTAGATAACACAGACTTAGGTTCACTATGCACAGACCTGTGCACTTCATTTCTGTCAGCCTAGGATTAGGTCCCCAGCCCCTTGGCCTACGAGGTCCCCTTGAATGAGGTAACCCATGGTTGCTAACAAGGATCCTATGGTCGGCACTCAACTAAGTAGGCTAAGGACACCGACGAACCCGGGACGATGGAAAACCATGGGATCTTGACCAGGGATGTCATACCCACTTGGTAGGTTAGTCTCCATCCTCACCTCCTGGGCATTCTCTTGATCTGGTGATCGAGAGTATAAGTCCCAACTTTATAATAAAATTAATCATTCAAACTTAAATCTCTTTCCGTCGAATTCGAGCCCAACACTTAGGATAGGCTGGGGTGTCTTTGAATTATTTTAGAATCTCAAACACCTCATACTTCTCATCCTTTGACCTCCAGAAAGAACTGCTCAAATTTGATCCATTCCCTGTTGAACTTCCAACTCTTAACCTCCCTTGATATGAAGCTTTGAATTCTTAAATAAAATTCGTATCGCTATTTTAATCAAGAGTTTTCGTAGGAAATTTTCTGGTTTCCTATGATGTAATTAACTACGAGGGCTTGCACTCGTAGGAGATTTAGAAACACAGACCTGATTTCAAAATCAAGTTTTCAAAACCTTCAATTGATTATCTTTGGGAAATTCAAACCTGACAATCATTATCGTCATATTCAAATTATTGATAGTGACTGATATTTTCTTTCTTCAGATAGATATATCAATTACAATCATAATTTTGATTATGAAATTAATGATCCATCTATTCAGATTAGCATAGCTAAACAGTTGATTAAACATCACTTTGATCCTTTGAGATCATATATTGTTTCTCCTTGAGTTTGATTATGATAATCAGAATAAATTTGAAAATTTGTAATCTGAACCTATTAGGAATCAATATTTTCACCTTTTGAGGTGATATATTATTCATAATAAGTGTTCGATCTCAAATTTTAAAATTTCAAGAAATCACGCATTTCCCAAAGAAAATTAAACCTTCTCAAAACTATAATTTTTCAATCAAAGAAAAAATGGCGACTCCACTAGGGAAAATCTCTCTCTCCATTTTTGATAGCGATACAAATTTTATTGCATCGATACTTTTGACTACCTTTCTTCCGTTGGTCCCTCTACCCATTTCTCCCTTAGGTGAGTGTGGCCAACTCAATTAAGACATGTGAAAAGAGAGATGAGTGTAGGAAGCCTCCCTCCAAATTTGGCTTTGACATTTTGCCTCCAAGTTCATTGGTAGAGCGAAAGAGTCAAGCCGAGCTTTCCAAAGTCTTCCTGTATATATTGCAAACTTGCATGCAAATAAATCACAGCATGCTAAGTTTCACAATTTACAGAAAAATCCTCAATCTCAAAACCCAGATTCAAAATTTCTTTAATTCAACCTGAATTTTGACATTTCACCCTAAGCTAGTCAGTATGGTGAAAGAGTCAAACTAGGTCTCTAGATTTTCCCTTAACTTTTATTAACCATTATGTTGAAAATAAAACTCAACATTTTGAGTTTCAAAAGTCGAGGAAAATCTTTTAAATCAACTTCAATCGTCGTTGCTATGTGTCTTCTACAATATTCTATTGTAGTTGAACATATATAATGTAAATTCAAAACTCTTCAGTCAACTTTAGGCTTTGACATTTCACCCCTAAATTGCTTGGTGGGGTGCAAAGAGTCAAGCCTTAGGATTTTCAAGCTAATTTGGTAAACCTACATATTTGAACAAAATTCAATATGCTGAGTTTCAAATTTGGAAGAAGATCCGTTCAGTTTCAACCTTGAGTTTAAATCTAGATTCAAATTCAAATTCAAATTCAATTTAAATTCAATTTCAAGCTTGAATTGAATACATGATTTAAGTTTTAATTCAACCTCAAAACCTACTTCAATCTTAAGTTCAAATTCAATTGCAAAATTGAACTTAAATTTGATTCCAAACTTAAATTCAACTTCAGATATGATTTCAAGAGCAAATTCGGGCTTTGACATTTCGACCCAAGCCAATTAGTGAAACCCAAAGAGTCAAGCCCGATCCTCGGATCTTTCATATCAATTTTATGCACCTACATGATTGAGTGAAACTCAATCTGTTGAATCATAAAATTTGAAGAAAGATCCATTTGACTTGAGCTTCAAGTTCAAATTCAAAATTCGAGTCCGAATATAATTTCAACCTAAATTTTGAGTTTAATTTCCAATTTAAAGTTGATTCAATTTTGATCGGGACTTTGACATTTCGACCTGAGTCAATTGGTGAAATGAAAAGAGTCGAGCCCGATCCTTGAATCTTTCATATCAATTTTATGCACCCACATGATTGAGTGAAACTCGATCTGTTGAGTCACAGAATTTGAAGAAGGGTCCATTCGACTTCAATCTTAAATTCAAATTCAAATTCAACTTTGATTCAAAATACAATCTCAACTTTAAGTTTGAATTTGATTGTCACTTCAAATTTTAAATTCAATTTTGAATTCAAGTTTGAATTTGAACTTTGATATTTTTCCCCAAGTTAATTGGTGTAGCGAAAGTGTCGGGTTCAACCCTTAAGTCCTTGTCAATTCTACGAACCACTGTTTTGAATCTAAGGTTAACATGATTGAATTATCAAATCTTGAATAACATTAATCAAGTTTAAAATTTAAATTCAAATTCAACATTAGCTAATTCAAATCATTGTTCATTAATTTCAGGATTTAAGCACTCAAATGGCTAGAAAACTCATTTTCTATCTAGATAGAAACTCGATAGTCGAAGGAATCACTTCTGGTAATTTCATCCAGTTTGAAATGCAATTCCAAGGCTTCAAGTTATCAGTCGATGGAGAAGAAATGATTGATCTGTCTGCCGGAATACGAAGGAACATTCCCTTGGTTGAGATTACTTTAGGGTCAGGAGTTGACTCCCCCATCTCTGAGATGGAGGCTGTTGTCACCCCTTTGCCCACTGTATCTTCTACTGAGGAGGATAACAATCAGAAGTCGATAACGTTAGAAGAGCTACCATCTCAGCCTGAGATCGGGTCAAGTTCTAGTACCCCTGTCGTCAGCAAGGCCAGCAAGAACAAAATGAAGAACTACCTTCGTAGAGTCAGAAAGAAGGTTGTCAAGGCCAGGAAGACTGCTGAGGTGAAAGCCTTAAAGCACGTCAAGTCCAAGGTTATTCAAAAGTTTGTTGCCCCTTCTACATATCCCCTCCCAGGTGGAAATCATTTCCACCATTCTCCTGTTACTCAAAGGAGGTAGGTTGTAGAAACGAGAGCACGATCTTCAATATACCTTCTTGACTACTACATGGCAAGAATCAATCAAGCTAGAACTGAACAAACACCAGCACCAGGCCCTAGGCCCCCAGTTGAAGGTTATGACCCATCCACTCTACTAGATGATATTAGGTCACGTTTCTATACGTGTCCCACTACATCAATTAGAGAGGAGGAGGTGTAGAAACCACTCGGGGTGCCACTTTCCTAATTACTAGACCACTAGTAATAAGAGAGGGGAAATAATCTAAGATTATATCAGATAGTGATACCGTCAAAATTCAATTTTCAATGGGGTCCTATTGAGATAAATCTTTTTGATTAAAGTGATGCAATAACTTCTAAGGATAGTGCAGACCCAATAATAGTCTCTCCCTCAAAGGAGATCGTAGGAATCTAATTTCGTACTACTGGGGTCTTGCCACCTAGATTTGAAATTTCTTTTTAAGGACAGTTTCCAATTTCTCAAGTGTATTGATTTCAAATTTTCAAGATAGTTGAATTATCTTTTTAATGAAAATTGACCTCTATTTGAAGTCTTAAACAGGAGAAAGTTATTGTTGACTCCATCAAATGTTTGAATACACCTCCCTCCCACCTCTTTTGTGGGATTGGTTTGATGATTGAATTAAACTCAATATTGAACTTAAGTTGATCTTTGAAATAAAAATCTTCTCAATTTTCTCACAATTTTCTATCCTAATAGATATCTCTTGCGTGTTTAAAATCTATTCAATGAATTTTAAAAGTCAAGCTAATATGCTTTTCAAAAAGATTGGGTTCTTCCTAGAGGATTATTCTTCCTTGTATAAGAGAGTGAGTTTCCTTCTCTTGTACTTGAGATATAATCCCGGTATCGAATTTAAAGTAGGTGCAGCCTCTTCTCAAAATCAAAGTAAATTCAAAAAGATGCGCGAATGCGCCAAATTCAAAAATAGTGTAAAATACACTATAAATTAAAAGATACACAATGTGCGCCATCAGAAAAAGAAAGAGGCTCCCTTCTTCTAAATCCCTAAATTTCTAAAGACCAAGTCAACTTCAAATTGCTTGATTTTGAAAGTCTTGAATCCAGAATCTTCGTCATGTATCGATAATCTATCAAGATACAAAAATCTCTCGTGTAAGAGAATTGAAAAGATTAAGTTTCCCTATTTGACTTACATCACTTTGAAATTGATTTTATTTCAAAATATTTAAGGGAGACCCTAGTTTAGTTCCTACGAAACTTGGTCTGGGTCAGCCAAACCTAAGTTCTTAAACTTTTCAAAATTAGTTGGAGTCACTCAACTAATCACTGTATTTTTAAATTTGTTCCCGTTTGTCGTTCCGACAGGGTCCAAATAGCTAGAGGAAGTTTTCTAATAAAAAGAATGAATCTTCTACTCTTGATGAAAATTCAAAATCTGGTCCTTGAGAAATGTGTGTAAGCCCTTCCGCATAGGCATCAATTCCTTTAAGGCCTTCTTTATAAAATTACACTCTATGATGGGTCCAAGTACAATCCCACTAGAGGAGTACTTTATAATGCTAGAAATTGTCATCCAAAACAAACCACACCCTGTGCTGGGTCCTAGATCATTCTGATCTAGAAGCGTAGTTTCCTGAGCTAAGACTTGCTGCTTAAAATCAAATTCTAATTAAGCAGAGTGCTTGACTCCAATTCAAGGAGCTCAAGGGCATCAAATAAAAATCAATACATGCTCAACCAAGTTAGAAAGTCTTTAAGTCACATTTGATTCGAGATATTTATAAGTTGTGTCACTTTAGAACCCCCCAAGTAGGAGACTTGGTCGTAGTCTTTTGGAGACCATTTTTGATTGAAAGCTTGAATCAATGTTGACTGGATTGTTCATTTCAATGATGATCTTTGAGGCAGTTTCCCTTTGACTGATCAATCCTGAAGAATGCCACCCAATATTTTCAAATATTGGGGAGGTTATTCAGGAAGTACCATGCCAGATGAGTGTCAAACACAAAATCAAATTCAAAACCTTTTAATGTCAAAATCAAATGCAAGATTAAGTTTCAAAAACTTTTAAGAATTTAAAATCGACTTGAATCAAGTTCAAATTTCTTGAAATTCAAAACTAATTTGAATCAAATTCAAAACATTTCAAATCCAAAATCAAATCAAACCAGAGTTAAAACCCTTCAAATTCAAATTTGTTAAATCAAGTTTAAATTTTAAACATCTTCAAATTTAAAACTCAATCAATTCAAATTCAAAAATCTTTCAAATCTCAAATTCCAGAATCCAGATCTGATCCTCTGTTTAGAATAAATTTTCTCTATATATGATCATCCAGATTCGATCCTCTATGAGAAGCAAGTTTCCTTCACATATGATCATTCCAGGCCCGATCCTCTATGTAGAGCAAGTTTCCTCTGCATATGATCATCTAGTTTCGATCCTCTGTATAGAGCAAATTTCCTCTATACAGGATTATTCCAGACTCGACCCTCTATGTGAAGCAAGTTTCCTTCACATATGATCATTCCAGACTCGATCCTCTGTGTGAAGCAAGTTTCCTTCACATACGATCTTTCCAGACCCGATCATCTATATAGAGCAAGTTTCCTCTATACATGATCATTCCAGATCTGATCCTCTATGTAGAGCAAGTTTCCTCTACATATGATCATCCAAAATTGATCCTCTATGTGAAGCAAGTTTCCTTCACATACGATCTTTCCAGACCCGATCCTCTGTATAGAGCAAGTTTCCTCTATACATGATCATTCCAGATCTGATCCTCTATGTAGAGCAAGTTTCCTCTACATATGATCATCCAAATTTGATCCTCTATGTGAAGCAAGTTTCCTTCACATACGATCGTTCCAGACCCGATCCTCTATATAGAGCAAGTTTCCTCTATACACGATCATCCAGATCCGATTCTGTGCGAAGCAATGCTTCCTTCTCATAGGATCACCCAGTTTTTCTTTTCCTTAAGGTTATATGTGAGTCATCGTGCTTTCTATCCTTAGGATTAGATCCGCTAGTGGTGGAGTACGCCCTTCGTGGCACCATCCTAGCTTCTTCCAGTTTTCTTTTCCTTAAGGTTAGACGTGAGTCATCGTGCTTTCTTTCCTTAGGATTAGATCTTCTAGTGGTGGAGCACGCCCTCTGTGGCACCATCCTAGATTTAAAATCCAGATCTGACCTTCTGCGGGAAGCAATGCTACTTTCCACCAAGGTCCTCCAGTCTTCTTTTCCTTAAGGATAGATATGAGTCATCGTGCTTTCTCTCCTTAGGATTATATCTTCTAGTGATGGGTAACGCCCTCTGCGGCACCATTCTAGTTTCAAAATTCAAAACTTTAAGTCTGATCTCCTATAGGAAGCAATACTACCTTCCTATGAGATCATCCAATTCTCTCTTCCTTATGTTAGGCTCTTTGTCCTTCCCTTAGGATTAGACTCCCCAGTGATGGAGTAAGTCCTCTATGGCACTGTCCTGGGTTTAATTCCAAAATCAAACTTTCTTTTCCTCAGAGTAAGTATTCTCCTTCTGTTAGGATCAGACTCTCCAGTGATGGAATAAGTCCCCTGTGACACCGTCCTGGATTCAATTTCAGTTTCAAAAATCAAACTTTCTTCTCCTTAAGGTTAGGTTCTTTTTCCTTCCCTTAGGATTAGATCTACTAGTGGTAGAGTACGCTGTTTCCAGCACTACCCTAGTATCCTTTCAAATCTACTTTTCTAAGGTTAGAATTTTCTTTCCTTTAGAATAAAATCCAGATTTGGTCCTCTGTAGTTAGGAATTCTTCCTTTCTATATGATCATCCAGACCTTCTTTTCCTTTAGGGTTAGGATTTTCCTTCCTTTATGATTAGATTTACTAGTGGTAGAGTACATTGTCACCAACACTACCCTAGTGTTATTGCAAATTCAACTTTCTAAGGTTAGGATTTCCCTTTCCCTTAGAATCAAATCTAGACTCGATCCTCTGTAGTTAAGAATTTTTCCTTTCTATATGATTATTTAGACCTTCTTTTCCTTTAGGGTTAGGACTTCCCTTTCTTTAGGATTAGATCTACTTGTGGTAGAGTATGCTGCCGCAGCACTACCCTAGTATCATTTCAAATTCAATCTTCTAGGGCTAGGATCTCCTTCCCTTAGATTCATTTCAAATTCAATCTTCTAGGGCTAGGATTTCTTTCCCTTAGATTCAACTCAAATTTAATCTTCTTAGGGTTGGAATTTCCTTTCCCTTAAAATCAAATTTAATTCCGATCCTTTTTAGTTAGGAGTTCTTCCTTCCTATAGGATAACCCAGACTTCCTTCTCCTTTAGGGATAGATTCTTCCTTTCCCTTAGGACTAGACCCACTAGTGGCAGAGTATGCTTTTCCTAGCACTACCCTAGTATCTATTCAAACTCCGATTCCCCAGGGATAAATTTCTCTTTCCCTTAGGATCAAAACTCCAAAATTGATCATTCTATTCGGTCAACGCCAATATGTGCAATATAACTTCATTCTATTACATATATTGGGGGTCTATTTGTTGACCTCATTTTTGTATGAGGTCAGTAGGACCCATCCAGACTCTAAATCAATCCTGACCCCAGATCAACACAACTTAAGACCAATCTAGACTCTAGGATCTCCCTAGATTTCAATCCCTAGGATCTGCTCTAGACCCTAGGATCTCTTTAAATTAATCCAGACCCTAGAATCTACTCTAAATCCTAGGATTTTGCTAGACTCTAGATCATATGATCTTCTTAGACCCTAGGATCTATTCTAGATCCTAAAATTCTTCTAGATCCTAAACCCTAGGACTTTTAGACTCCAGGATCTCCCTAGACTTCAGTCCTTAGGGTCTATTCTAAACCCTAGGATCTATTCTAAACCCTAGGATTCCTTTAAGCTGATCTAGATCCTAAGATCTACTTTAAACCCTAGGATTCCTTTAGATCAATCTAGATTTTAAGTCAATCCAGACCTCAGAAATTAAGACTTTTAGATTTTAGAATCTTTCTAGGTCTGAGGATTCTAGAAGATTCTAGACTTTAGGGTTTCTTAGATTATAGAACCCTTCCAGAATCTAGACTTTAGGATCTATCTAGATCCCATGATCCTTCTAGAGTTTAAACCCTAGGATTCTTTTAGGACAAGATCCTAGGATGCCTTCAAACTTCTAGACTCCAGGATTTCTATAGATTTCAAATCTTAAGATCTACCCATGTCCTAAATCTACCCAGATCCTAGGATGCCCTTAGACTCTAGACTTTAGGACTTCTAGGTCTTAGGATCCTCGTAGACCTTAGATCAATCTTGACTCCAGATCTATTCAAACTCCAGACCAACCCAGACTTTAAACCAATCAAGATTTCAAATCTATTCAAGCTTCAAACTAGTTTAGATTCCTAGGCAATTCAATCTCTAGATCAAACTCCATTTAATCAAACCTATGATCAAATCAAATTTAGGCTTCAAATCAATCCTGATCTCAAGCCAATCCAGACCTTGATTTAATTCAAACCTCAATCAAAATCCAGACTTCGGTCCAATTCAAAATCCAAACTCTAATTCAAATCTTGATCCTGCCTTTGACCTAGCTTCAACCTTATCCGATCACTTATGATCATCCAAATGATCACAAATGATTTGGATAATTCAAATTCAAATCAACTCAAGCTTCAAATCCCAATCAAAACCCAATCCAACCCTCATCAAACTCAATTCCACTTTTCAATTAAATCTTTATTCCAATATTCAGATTCCAAACTCCAATCCAACCTTCAATCACCTTCAATCAATCAAGTTTCCAATCAAGCTTCAATCAATTTTCAATTGAATTCGATCACACTCTAATCTAGTCCGCAATCTACACTTCAATCGAATCTTCGATTAATCGCAATTTTTAAACATCTAATTCTCAATCAATTATTAATCAAGCTTTAAATCAAATTTAATTGACCATTATTAAGTCAATTTGAATAAATTCTATCAAATTTTAATCTTGATGGCTTCGATCGATTTAATTTAATGTGCCCTGATTCGACTCAACTGCAAATCAATTTTAATCAGCTCGATGGAATCTCTTTCAAGTTAAATTAACTTTGATAAACACAAATTTGTTATTCCAATTTAAATTGAAATGTCATATAACCAATTTAGCTCTTTAAATTTATTCAATTTTAACATTTCAATATGAACCCTTTGATTAAGTTTTAATGGGCATGATGGCCTTTTGATTTTTTTTTTTTTTATATAACTAGGGCCATCCAAGAAGAAAAAAGGCGGCTCCCCAGAACTCCATTTCGGTAGAACCAGCCGCCTCTTTCCCGATTATCCTCACATGAGAGCTCTCTCACTCATTTTAGAGAGCTGCTAGGGCAAGCCCCCCCTCTGATTCCAGATTCCCCTTTCAATATCTCAAGCCCTAGCTGTCATTTTGATCTTACCCCATGCCTCCAGCTGCAAGAGGAGACCACGACTCAAAGCATAGCCGTGACTGATTTTTGGATTCCACGATCTCATCTCCCACAAGCAGCCATCCCCCCCTTTGAAGATCTATATTCTCGACCCTTTGAGGCTGCTAAGGGGAGAATCAAAAGGAGAAGTCTGGTGGCTACTTCATCTTTGCGCTACAACAGTTGGAGGGGGGAAAGCTGAAGGAAATCATGTCCTGCTTCTTCCTCATGCGCAGATCGAATCAAACAAGGGGATAAGCATGAAATTTACTGATTGGTTTCTTCATTTGGTCAGTAAGATGGAGAAGAGTTGATGCCTTTCTATCCGACCACAGCATTTCGGTTGGACTAGGGATGCGTTTATCTGACCGACCCCTTTCCCCTCTCAAGATCGATTTCCCATTTGCTCTTGTGGAAGCAGGCCAAACAAGCTACAACATATTTTGGCTAGTGTAGAGGGCTGCAGGTTGGACATTCCGTTAAAGATAGGGAGATTTGCTCATTATCCACTCGAGCAAGAAGAGGAAGAAATTGACGGTAATCTTCTTCCTCTTCCCCGGTGTCTATTTTTATACTCACATTTTCCCTTTGCATGGTTACAGTATTCTGTTATCTTTCCCTTAATTGGTTACATTTATGCCTTTGGCCTTTTAAGGATTTTGCTGGCAAGAGAAGTAATGGAGCTTGTTGTTTAGAGAGGAAAATGGTGTTTACATTTTCTTGCTATGCTACTAAAATCAAAAATAAAAGAGGGTTATGAGGGTCTCTTTACTGAGATTGCATTTTTTTTATTTTTGATTTCCATTCTGAATGACAGCAGGATGTTATCATAATTGTATAGATCCTGGATTTTGTTTTTCTTTCTCCATGAGATTTAAGGGGCTTCAATTTGTTGTGCTCACTCTTGACATAAAAGAGAGATCTCAGTGCCATTGGAGTAGGTTTAAGAATGCAATATGTGAATAATCTTTCATTGACTAACAGGATTGTTATCCTGATTTGCTCCAAATTTTAAAGAAGTAATTAAATGTTCTTTTCTTTATAATTTAAGAATGGCTAGTTGCACTTTCTTTTATTCTGAAGCAAATTGAGACACTAATTTGGAGCCATTATTCCTTGTCAAACGTACTGAAGCATGTAGCCATTTCGCTCGAATCGAATTTTGTACCAGAATGGAGAGATTTTGATTTGTCTAATTTATTTCTTTTCTCATTAACACCTAGTCATTATTCTTTTAAACAGACTAAATAGTGCTTGATAATGATGGATCTCATCTTTACTAAAGTTGAGCCCATTTGAATCTCTTATATAAAATCTAGAGCAGATTTCAGTGCACGTTTTTATTAGGGAATATATGTGATGAATAAAGCTATCTCTATTATTTTCCTGTATAAAGATGAAATACTAAAGGAGAATTTCATACTCTTTATTGAGGAAAGAAAGATTTTAGTTCATATGTGGAAGTTTGTTGAAAGATTAAAAGATTCGTGCATTGATTTACTCCAAATTTTGATTAAATCTTAAACAATACATGGGAGGGCAAGGAGATGAAAATTTTCTATATTTGTATATATATACATAGCTTGTCAGATGGAATGGTTAGAATTGTTGATATCCTGTTTTACATTTTAATGTTTAGATCTTGAACGCATTTTTTGTCATTTCAGAGACACATGAAGGATTTTTTTTTTCCTCCAAATTAATCTTCTGTGTGTATATCCTTTTAAAGGAAGTTGGCTAGAATTAATATCTTGTGATAGGGTGATGATAATTCCTGGAAGTAAGTTGAAGAGCATGCATTCTAACTCTATTTCTTTTGTATTCATGAATAAATTGATGGGAATTAGAGATTGCGCCCTGGTAAATATCTTACTTCATGAGGAATATTTAACGGTCTAGGGCTACATATTTCTTTTCCCAGAAAACTTTTTCATCTTACCATCTTCCTGGTAAATATATTCAAGTGATTTTGGCATGAAGGCTTATGAGATACATATATTATGCTTGAGCGAAGGAATGCATTTGCCCATTTTATTTTTCTGATGTGATACTTTGTTAATGGTTGCTATCTATCAGTGATAAAATTAAGCTTGAGCAAGTCGTGGCCGTGTTTGTGTCAATTTATTCCTACCAAACTGAAGCAGGTAGAGTAGAGGGATCTCAAGTGAAGCTAGCCAATCATTTTATTTGTATCGAGAAGTATATTCTTTATGACCTTAAAGTTTGAATTTTGACATTGTCATCTACATCATCTTGATTGGATGTTTCGGTAAGGCAAATGAAGTTGAGATGGATTTCGAGTTTGTTTTATGAAATGCTAGCTGGGGGTGCCGCCCAAAAGTTGTGACCCATTTAAGCTTGCACAAGGAAATAAACGGATATTTCATTGATTTACAGTTTCTTGCAAAATTTTCTATTGCTTGCTGTTTGAGAAGTTAATATTCTGGATTATCTTGGAATGCAATGTTCTTCCTCATATCACTACAGTTTATTCTCTCTGAGTTCTCGAGATCAATGAGCTCGTGGATTTATAAAATTGGGGAAAGTATTTTAAGTATTTGAAAGGGTGGTTGCTCTCAAACGTTTGTCGTTATCATTCATATAGTTTAATTGATATATATATATATATATATATATATATATTGAGACAGATAATAAAGGACTGCAATTGGAGGCTACTATAGAGCAGCTTTTTGCAATCTGTTGAATGTTTATATCAGTGTTCTTGTCACTTCCCTGCAAGTTGATGATTGAGGTTTGGTACATCAATTTGTATAAATATAATTGAAATCATTTGGTTGATGTGCTGTAACAAATTTATTAATAAATCTAATATGATATTTCATTTTAATCACTAGTTTTCTTATCAAGTTTTTACCAAGATGGAGGATTAAAGTGATGTTGATTTGTTTTAATCATTCTTGACATTAACTGGAGGTTTATTAGTTGTCTTCTCTTACTTTAAAGGCTCTTTACTCTAATATTCCCTGCAGAATTTACCATCTCCTATTAGTCTAGTTATGAAGCATGGCGTTAATTTAATTCTTAGAAAATTCTTTTACACTAAATGGATTTTGATTGAAATAAAGAAGCCTATACATATTCATGCCTCAATACTGATCAGATTTATATGGCTATGTCTCTTACCTTTTGATTATCTTGATGCCAAAAGAAGCCTGTAAGAAAATTTCTAAGAGGTAGATGGTGTCATGCTTGAGATTATATGGTATAAAGGTTGGAAACTACATTGCTCAGTTTTATTTGTTTTCTATTTTGATCTTAAGTATGCATCGATTCAATGCGAAGTTCTATAGTTTATGTTGCAAATGTCAGGATTCATTGGAAGGGAATGAAGTTTCCATGCTCTTTCTTTCTTCCCTTAAGTATCATATGGCATAAGTGTTGAGTTGGAATAACTGGATAGGTTGGAAACTTATCTCTTGCAAGTTGGGTTCAATTCGAGGTGTATAAATGTTGGAGAAAATACATATGTTTGTATATCAATTTTGAACATTCTTGGGTTTTACATAGGGTATTTTGGTTATGTTGGAAAGTTATCATGAATACTGGTTTGCTTCTCTAAGGTGCCATATATGCTGAAATCATTCTTGTAAGATGTCACATACATTGAAATTGATTCTTGTAAAATAATACACATTTTAAAATTGCTTTAATGATTGGATTTGAGTTACATTTTTCACATATTCATCTATATGTTAATTCATACCAGCATCTACATTCACATAGATGATATTCTGACACCTCTTTCTCTCTTCGCCTTTATGGAAGGTACTGGTGGAGTTAATTGGGGAATAAAGCCAAGGAGCTTCAATCGCCCCGTTTCTCCCAAACGAGGTACCACGGCCAGAATCACCATTGATCAGCTCCGGGGATCAGGTAAGTTTTCTTAAACCTTAGAAGATCATAGGGCTCCTAGATATTCCCTGATGAGTTATTCCTCCAACCTTAAGTTCTTGACTCCTACATTTAGTTAATATCGACCATCAACATAACTTGTTTACATTCATATGCATGTTCAAAGGGTTAGTGACATTGATTCAAATCCATTAAACCTAGTGACATCATTAAGGATAATAATTAAGGACGAGTCTTAGAGAACTTAAGCAAACTCTAGGATTCACACATATATCCCTTAGGGATGATACATCAAACTTAGAGAACTTAGTGATACCATACCTTAGGATTAGTGTACACTATCAAACTTGATCTTAATCAAACTTAAATCAATCGATTAATCATTAAACCATTTAAAAGATTTAATTAAAGTTAAACCCTTAATTAAGCCTCAAAACTTCTTTAAAATTCAATTGACTTGAAATTTAAACCCCTTGAGTTTAGTGACCTTCCCTGCTCTAGGGAATATCTTCACTAAAATTTGAACCCTTTAAATCCCTTAAGATTGAGCCTTAATTAAACCCTTAAAACTTCAAGTTTTTTTTTTTAACAAATCAAATTTAAAACACAAAAACATACATGATGTCTCAAATTAATCATAATTGAACCTTTAACATGAGAAAACTAAAATCCCCTTGATTTAACATTAAATTTAAGCTTAATCAAATTTTAATTGAAAGTTAATATTTAATTGATTTAATTAGTTAAAAATAATTAAAAATTCCAAAAAATTCCTAAACACTTGGAAATCTATCCTTGTGTCATTTTTGACCTTTGGAGTAGATTACAAGGAGTTTGGAATCAGTTTGGATTCAAAACATCAAAACCTCTCTAATTCAGATAATTAAATAATTTCAATAAACAGTCAAATTTCAAACATTCATAACTAACTCAAATAAAATTCAAATTCAACATACTTATAATCTAATTGATCATCTTGAGGTCTAATATTTTAATAGAATATTAGTTTTTCAGAAATCATTCTTAATTTAAAATTCAAATTTTAACCCCTTTAATTAAGTACATTAAATAATTCGAATAACTTCAAAAATTAAATACTTGATTTAAAATTCCAGAAAATCTTAAATCAATATTAAAACCAACAGCCAACCAACCTTAATTAAGATTTAATCAATCTTCAAACCTTAATCAAACTTAAAATACTTAATTATACTGGGTATCACTAGGTAACCCAGGCCTACGAGGCTATTAAATTAGGCCCAAGGAAGGTGAAATAAACTTCATGGCCTCGGTGTACAACAAAGGTGATATCCAACAAACAATCAAAATCAACTTTGAAATCAATTTTAAACCATTAAGACTTAAACTTCAACTAAATTTTCCCTTAAGCCTTTCAACCAACTAGAACATTAAATAACTTTAACCAATTACCCGATATAGGACATATCTAAACCACACAGCCTGTTACACACACCTAGACTGACTTGTTAGGACACGTACTCTAGCATTAGGTTAGGACGGTGTTTCTTTCTATTTTTAATATATATTGATGAGCACAAAAAAATGAGAGTGGCATCCTAGGTTAGATAACACAGACTTAGGTTCACTATGCACAGACCTGTGCACTTCATTTGTGTCAGCCTAGGATTAGGTCCCCAGCCCCTTGGCCTACGAGGTCCCCTTGAATGAGGTAACCCATGGTTGCTAATAAGGATCCTCTAGTTAGCACTCGACTAAGTAGGCTAAGGACATCGACAAACCCGGGACGATGGAAAACCATGGGATCTTGACCGGGGACGTCATACCCACTTGGTAGGTTAGTCTCCATCCTCACCTCCTAGGCATTCTCTTGATCTGGTGATCGAGAATATAAGTCCCAACTTTATAATAAAATCAATCATTCAAACTTAAATCTCTTTCCGTCGAATTCGAGCCCAACACTTAGGATAGGCTGGGGTGTCTCTGAATTGTTTCAGAATCTCAAACACCTCATACTTCTCATCCTTTGACCTCCAGAAAGAACTGCTCAAATTTGATTCATTCCCTGTTGAACTTCTAACTCTTAACCTCCCTTGATATATAGCTTTGAATTCTTAAATAAAATTCATATCGCTATTTTAATCGATAGTTTTCGCAGGAAATTTTCTAGTTTCCTACGATATAATTAACTACAAGGGCTTGCGCTCGTAGGAGATTTAAAAACCCAGACCTGACTTCAAAATCAAGTTTTCAAAACCTTCAATTGATTATCTTTGGGAAATTCAAACCTGACGATCATTATCGTCATATTCAAAGTATTGATAGTGACTGATATTTTCTTTCTTCGGATAGATATATCAATTACAATCATAATTTTGATTATGAAATTAATGATCCATCTATTCAGATTAGCATAGCCAAACAGTTGATTAAACATCACTTTGATCCTTTGAGATCATATGTTGTTTCTCCTTGAGTTTGATTATGATAATCAGAATAAATTTGAAAATTTGTAATCTGAACCTATTAGGAAACGATATTTTCACCTTTCGAGGTGATATATTATTCATAATAAGCGTTCAATCTCAAATTTTAAAATTTCCAGAAATCACGCATTTCCCAAAGAAAATTAAACCTTTTCAAAACTATAATTTTTCAATCAAACAGAAGTAAGTGTTGGATATAATATATTTGGTGGTTTATCAAGAACCATGTCATGCCCTTGGGAATGATGACAATAACATGAAACTTTCTTGTAGTTATCAATTATTAATGGCCAATAATATCCCATTCTTTTGTTTTTTATTTTCATTTTTGGACCTAACTAATGAGTACTACACAATCCAATATGTACTTCTTCTATGATCTTCTATGCTTCTAATTTACTTGAATGCTATAATTACATCAAATTGAATGATTTTCAATATAGTGTGTTATTTATTAGTCTACATGATAAAATCTTTTCTTGATCTAATCAACCATACATCTATCACGAGGAGCTTCTTTTGTTGCAAGTTTTCAAAGAAAGGTTTTCTCTAATCTGTCACCTAATCATCCTTGGCTAGGGATTTTATGTTATATGTTTAAAGTCTGAGGGAAATAAGATTCAAGACCTTGTACTTTTAGTTGAATTAAATCTCCGTCATGATAAGCCATAGCTTTAACTAATTTTGCTAAGACATCTTCCATAGAGTTCTATCCATGGGGAATTTAATATAATGTCACATTAGGAATTTATTCAAGAAGATGTATTGTATATTAATGATAAGGAATCAAATTTTCAATTAATTCTTGATAGATACTAGCTATTTGATTAATCACTAGCTATGAATCTCCAAAGATTTTAATCTATTGGATTTCATTTAGGATTTTTAACTTTAACCCAGTTATTAATGAATCATACTTAGCTTTGTTGTTTGTACAAGGTTCAGACGCATGGTAAGAGTAATACAATATACCCTTATATGGAGTAACAAACACAATACCAATTCCAACATTCCATGGGGAAATATGATTGGATGCTTCTTATTGACTGAAAATAGCATCATCAAAGTAAACTTCCCAGGTATATTTATCACCTATGTCTAATTTTGTAATTTGTTCATTTAGTAGTTCATCATTTAATGGATAGTTATCTTGATTTAGATGAGCTTCTAAGAAGTTTGCAACAGCTTGCCCTTTCACAGCACCTAAGGAAATGAATGTAATTTCAAACTGTGATAGAATCATCGACCATCAGGCAAATTTCTTGATAATATAGAATGATTCATTAGATATTTTAGCATATTTACTTTCAATATCCAATTTACTTTATGAGAAAGCATAAAGTTCCTCAACTTCTGAGCAGCAAAGATTAAACCCTAATAATGCTTCTTAATTGGATGATAATTTACTTCAGTTGGAAGTAAACATCCATTCAGATAGTGAAGCGAGTTCTCTTTCCTTTCTAATTAACCTAAGATAACAACATGCCAAGAGATTCACATAAAGCTATTCCATATAGAATTAATGACTTCCCAGGGATAGGAGTAGCAAAGCTTGGAGGATTTGTTAAATACTGCTTTATACTTTTGAATGCTTTTGGGAAATTTTCATCCCACTGAGTGTAAGCATCTTTCTTGCATAGAGCTGCAAATGGTTGACATTTGTTTGATAAGTTTGATTTAAATCTCCTAAAATACACCAATCGACCTTAAAAAGAACTTAATTGGGTAAGGCTTTTAGCTTATAATTTATTTTTTGTATTTTTTTTGGATTTATTATGAATTAATGAAATCCTACGTCAATTATGTATTTGTATTTTGGGTTCACTAATTAAAAGGAAAAATAAACTTAAAATATAGTAAAGTTTGAAACTTAGGTTCATTTGAATATGTGTTTTAAATCATCTGGGTTTGGGTTCATCAAAGCCTTCATGTGTGTTACAATCAATCCCCAAAATTAAATCCGTCCAAATTAAATCCATCTATACCTTTACGGATTTAATTTGGACACTCTACTATTTTTAATTTGTATAAAATCAATGTCATTTTAACCTTTGCATAAATATAAACGCACCACAAGAATTTTAAGCCCTAAACCTACACGCATTTAGAGTAATAAATTTCTAATATTTTGGGTCAAATTATGGCCCATAATTGTAAAATTTTAATTCACATAATTCCATTGATCATCAAGACTCAAAAAAATTAGGTATGCAGAACACATAACCTAGTATTCACTATACAAATTTGAGCTCAATTTGATCATTGGTTAGCGAGTAATTAAAGAAAATTAAAAGAGCTTCATATCTTAATTACTCTCTACATAGTGGTCAAAATGCTATGAAGTTAATTTAAAAGAAAATTAGGCTCAAGCTGGTTCCAATGAGCTCAAGAACTGAATTTTTGGATGAAAATTGAAATTATAGTGAATTTTTAAATTTTCTTGCATTTTTTAGAATTATGTAATTCAATTAAATGAAAATTTTGCACCACCTCCAATCATTGGCAATGATTAGTGACTACACGTGGTGGCCATCACTGTACATCAACCATCTGCATGTTCATGCAATTTCACTTAAATGAGTCAGCTTTCGGTGAGCATATAGTGAGATTTTGATTGAGCGACTAGGATCAACTCAGACAGCGCTTTGTCCGTCCAATGCTCAAATTTGGTTGGACTAGGTGATGTGTCTAACCAAAGTAGATCTATTCATCTTAGATGAACAACTCAAATTTTATCAATTCAAACAAATAAGAAAAATGAATATTATGGAAGAAGCTGAATATCTTTGCATGCACTGATTTAAATGCTTTAAAATTTGAAACATAGCTTCCCTACAACCAGATGAAAAGTGGTTAAGTGTTTGGAAGTTCTTCAAATCAATTTTTAAAAAGCTATTTTAATTTGAATATTTAAACTAAGGTTGGGAAAATATCTCAATCTAGATGGTGAAATCCATTGATCTTAGGCTCTATGGACTCCTGGTGACTTCCTCTTGATCTTCGTTGAAGACCACAAGGTCTAAAAACCATTGGATGGAGAGTAACTTGAGTGGGAAGAATTTCTCTCTCTTCACCCTCTTGAAACCTCACTTGATAGTTTCTAGAACTAGAGAAGGCACGAAAAAGCTTGAGGAAGGCTTGGGTGAGTTCCAATGAAGCTTAAGAATGTATGCCACCTAAGGTAGCAAAATCTGTTATGGATTGACCAATGGGAGCTAGATAGCTCACCCGAGAAAGTACATCCCATGTGGTTCAATTTTTAAGAAGTTATAATTGAACCAATCATTGCTTAAAGATTTTTTTGAATATTCTTGCCACATCAACATTCCACATGGATGGAAATTAACATGGCATATGCAATGAACATTTTGAAACACAATTTAATGGTTTAAAGGATCCAATTTAGGCTGGGTTGCAAATGGGCTTAAGAATTTAGGATTTTGGAGGTTTGGGTTAGCCTAATTGGTTGACCCAAATCAACCAATGGGTTGGACTTGCTAAGTTTGGTGGAAGGGTCAAGGGACACTTACTACAGGTATTTATTGAATTTAATTTTATAAGGTATGGGTTTAAGTTTAAGAAAATCTCTTTGGGTCTTAGTTCAACCCATGTGGCTAAAAAAAGTAGGCACATGGGATGAAACTTTTTTGGGTTACCTTTGAGAACTTAATGGACATTCTCTATTATTTAATATGGTTTGGCACGTTCCAACACATTGGTTTTGAATTTTTGATGGGTTTATGTGTATTTTCGTCAACCACGATTAGCTTGGCTAACCATAGTTGACTTGGTTGAATAGGGGTTGGGGTTTGGTTCAATCAATTAAAAATGACATTTTGAACTTGTTGGAGGTTGTCTCATGCAATGGGGGAAGTCATTTGATTTGAAATGCATATTTAATTGCTTAAAAGTTCTTTTGGTCAACAAGGGTTGACTTGGTCAACTATGGTTAACCATGGGTTAGAATTGGGTCCAACCCATTCTAAATGATATTTTGAGTTTGTTGGAAGTTGTTTAATGGTTTGCTGAGGCCTCCATGCATGAAATGCAAGTTTAGGGTTTAAGGGGCTTTTTGGTCATCCTAAGTAAACTTAGTCTACCAAGATTGATCATGGATTGGCTTTGGGTCTAACTCATTCTAAATAATTTTTGGACATATTGGACTAGGTTTTATGTAATGGTGGGGCAAGACTGTATGAAATATAATTTCAAAGGTTAAAGGTGCCTTTTGGTCAGCCTAGGCTGACTTGGTCAACCATAGTTTACCATGGATTGGGTTTAGGCTCAATACACTTGAAATTATACTTGATCTATGTTGAAAGTGATTTCAAGATTTGGTTTGACTAAGCCATGTTGAAGATTAAAGAAAATACAATTTTAGGATGTTTTGAGGTTTAGAGTTTAGGTGGCTTCATGGTCAACCATAGTCAACCAAGATCCACCAATGGTTTAATGTTGGTTCAGTGAATTATGCTAATGATAATGATCTTTCTCAATAAATTTGAGGAAGCTTTCAAGTCCAAATTCCACAAGATACAATGTCCAACGACATAAGTTATATCTTTTTAAAGGTTTTGGAACCTTGGAAAATACTTTGGATTTAAGGGGTTAGAGGACTTGGAATGCTTCCAAATTGATGTGGTTAATCATATGATTATTTTTAATCAACATGTAAGTGATTGATCATGAATCCAATATCATCTAGTTGGATTTTGAGGTAATTAAAAATTCTTCAAATCTAGGTTATGGATTAAGGGGTTTTAGGTTTGGTTTTGAACATTAGATTTTAGGGCTTGGATTTCTCATTAGGTTTTTATGATAGATTTGGCTTGGATTTTCTTTTATCAATGATTTGAAGGAGTTTTGGATTTTACATGCTCATATTATTGGTAATCATTGATGATTGTCAATAATTGAATTGGTGATTATGTGACAATCACTAGTGACTATCAACTAGAGGATTAGAAGTTTGATTTTATGTTGAGATTTGAGTTGATGGTGAAGGTCAATAAATGAGGGAAATTTTTATTATGAAATGATCATATCGCAGACAATCATTTGGTGATTATCAAGTGATTGATCAGATGATCAAATGACTATCAAGGGTGACTATTAATGGGGGCGGTCGAGTAACCTAAAGAATTATGAAAATAATTTAGGACTCTATTAATCCTTAAATAATGCTTAGGATTTTCTTATATAAAAATGATAAAAATCCCACTTAATATGTGCAAGCACACGTGCATAATTAAGTTATATAGTGATATAGTAGAGTATCGATCCCACAAGGAATAATGTTTACTAATAAATAATAATATTGCCTACTTCAACTACAATATTTATCTTACTTTATTAAAATATGTTTTGTTGGATATTTAATCACTTAATTTAAATAAAAAATAATTAATTAAAATATTACTTAGATAAATAGTTTTGAATTGATGAATATAAATATAATATATTTCAAAATGATTCTCTTTTATATTGATGTTATTCAGAGCATATATATCACTAACCGCTCAGTCAAACATCAAGAGACAAAATATAGATTAAACTCTTCAAATCTCAAGACCACTAAAAGGTTCCATAGTTTGTCACCCTATGAATGTCTTAGAAGAGTAAATAGAGTATATATTATTAAAACCTCCTCATGACAATTTATCTCTACAAATTTAATACATGACAAGCGCTATACCAATTCTTGCATCATACTAATCTAACATACCTAGTTGTGTCTATTTTTATATTCCTAGGCTCCACATTACACCTAATAAGAATTGCATATATGGCCACTATGTGCATTAAATGAATACCTGGTATATTGAAAATATCATAAAATTATTAATGAAGAGACATTTTCATTAATTACGTAAAAGAAAGAAAGTACAAAAGAAAAGATATCACTGGATAGGTTCAATTATCTTCTCTATACTCCTTGAACTTATAGAATTGCTTTCACAAACACCAGCCAAACACTTTAATGGAGTGTATCTAGTACTTCCCTGAATTCCCTTAGTTGTCACTGCTAAGAAAAAATCAGAGAAGCAATATATAGACAAAATATAAATAAGTGTTGACCTCATTTTTATATGAGGTCATTAGGACTTTTCCTAGACTCCAGAATAATCTTGACCCTAGATAATTCCTGACCCCATATCAATCTTAACCCCAGATCATTCTAGCCTCCAGACCAACCTAGACCCTAAATAAATCCAGACCCTATGATTCTTTCAAACTCTAGACCCTATGATCTTCTTAGGCCCTAAGATCCCTCCAAACTCCATACCATAGGATCTATCTAGGTCCTAAGATTCTGCTAGACTTTAAACCACTAGGATATTCCTACACCCTGGGATCCTTCTAGACTTTAGACCATATGAATCATCCTCGCCTTGGGGTTTTTTTAGATTCTAGACCCTAGAATCCCTTTAGATTCTAGGACCAATCTAGACTTTAAATCAGTCTAGACATAATTAAGACTTTCAATTCAAACCTTAATCTATTCAAGCTTTAAATCAAACTCTACCTCAAATCATTTCAAGCTAGATTCAATCAAACCTAGACTTAGTTTATCTAGCCTTAAACCTAGACTTAAATCTTTTAAACTTCAATCAAATCCATCCTTCAAACATCAATCAAATCTAGCCTTAAAACTTCAATTAAATCTAGCCTTCAAACTTCAATCAAATCCAGCCTTCAATTTTTAATCAAATCAAGATTTCAATCAAATCCAGACTCTAATCCAGACTTCAGTACAGACCTTAATCCATACTCTCAATTTAAACCTCAATCTATTTAAATTTCAAACCCATTCATAGTTCTAATTAATTCAGACTTCAAGCCCATCTAAATTTCAAGACAATCCTAACCTTCAATTAATATTTGAACTTCAATCCAAACTTCTATTCAAACCTCAATCCAAACCTTAATCCAAACCTTAATCCAGACTTTAATCCTGACTTCCATCCAAACTAAAATCCAGATCTCAATTTAAACTTCAATCTTAACTTTTATCCAGGTTTTAAACCCTTAATTCAATCAAACCTCAATTTGATCTCCAGTCAATCTTTAATCTAGACTTTATTTAAGCTCCAATCAATCTCTAAGGAAACCTTAATCAAACCTCAATAAAATTCAATCATCTAACCATTTATCATATGCCTCAATCAACCTTTATTCAATCAAGACCACTTCAAAGCATCAGTATAACATCTTCAAACATAGCTATGAGTCAACTCATAATAGGTTTGAGTTGATAAAATCCATCAGGATTGGTCAAAACCCCACATGTCTTTGATATTTCACTTAAGCAATTATATCACTAATTCAATGCTTCCTAGCTCATGCTATTTAACCTTCAAATTACTATCATTATATAACCTAATCATTTTGATCGAGTTTTGATTGGTCAAACTAGTCAAAGTAACTAAGTTTTATTTAATGGTCAATATCCTTCTTCACACTTTAAATCTATGGCTTAAGATACCTTCCAAATTATCTCAAAATCTTCAAGCCATTCCGTGAACTCCAGCTCATTAACCTTGACCAACATTAACTGGTCAAAATGAGTCAACTAGAGATTTAGAAGCCCTTTGCCATGGTCAAACTCCTCCATTTAATCTCTTTGTTTGAAAACAAGCCCATCCAACCAACTAGATATATTCTAGGTATGATCAAGATGCTAGATTAATAGACCTTGACCTCTCTTGATCGGTCAAACGATCAACAAGAGCTCAAATGAGCTCTAAATGATCAAACCCATCACCCAACCCATCTCCTCTCGAACCAAGCCTATCTAGCTCTTCTAATGGATTCCAAAACCTTCTCTGGAGCCAACCCAACCCAACCCAACTCCTGGCATGCCCCTAGCTCAGCCCAAATGTTCCTAGTGGTCCCTTCCATGTGAGAACAATCTAGGGAAGTTTCACCTGAGACAGCATACATCTCTGCCTCCTAATGGCCTAGGCCAGCTATCGAGCATCCAAGAAATGTGCCATAGTGATCCTAGCCGTCCCCTTTTTCCATCCAGTGCTTGGAAAAGGATAAGATGTACGAAACCCCAGATTTGACCTTATCTCTCATTCCATTCACTCTTTGAGAGCTTTAGCATTTTGTTCTATCTCTTAGAGTCTACCCCAATTATCTGTGATTATTTCTCCAGAGTTTGGAGCACACTGGCAATGAAAAAAGTAAAGAACTGAAGACTTGTCCGTCCTAGCTGTTATAACTCCTCATAGAAGCTTCTTCTGAGCTCAAAGTCTTCTAAAGGACAAAACACAAATAATCTACAAGTGCAACAGACCTTTAATCACCCAAATTCATTGATTGTATTAAGGTATTTCTTTAACCATAGGCATTTACCTAGGTTCCTAAATAGGCTTTTAAGAATTGCATCAAAGGCTTAGAAAATACCTCACCATTCTTTCTTTAATCCTAGGATACCTATGTTTAAAATCTTATGGTGTTTCACTAAGTAGGTTAAGAATAAGAAATGAAAGGTGATCCTAGGGTTTACGGGTTAGCGGTGATTGAAGATGAGCCCATGGTCGTTCGATCCATTCTATTTGGATTAAATGGACATTATATTATCAGATCTACGGTTTGATTTAGACAGTTGAAACCTTAGATTAGCCAGATCCTAACTGATCGTTCAAATCGTGGTATCAAGTTTGACCGTCAGATCCTTCTAAGCTTAGATTAATTGTAGGATTGATCTCAATCGTTGGATCCATGTTGTGTTAGATCTGATGGTTCATGATCATGCCGCATTAGTTACATGATCCCCGTTACTTGACCGCCACCATCTACATGGCCCTATCCGTCACCGCCACATGAAAGCGCGTGCACAGTTAGCACCGCCAGCTGACCGTGCATTTAAACCCTAAATTAATTTAAAAAAATTGCACAAAAATTTAAAAAATCATAGGAATTTCATTTCTTATCCGATCTTGGAGTTCTTAGACTCATTTTCTTCAGTTTTTAATGTAATTTATTTTAAAAATAAAGTAAAATTATTTTGATAAGTATTTTGTTAATTATTTCAAAAAATACTAAAAAACTTATTTTATTTTAGTTAAATAAATGTAGATCATTTTAATTTAAAACTTGGCAGAGGTATTGTAGGGTCTATATTGGATCTTCTCTAATTATTTTGAAGCTATTTGATGCAATCTGATATTGATAATGCATGATTCTTCATGCATTATTCTAAAAATATACATGATTATGACTTCAAATTTGATTGAGATTTATTATAAGATATTTCCTATATTTTATGAAGGTCTCAATCTGATTTAATGCATTTTTTTCCTCATGATTAAATCTTCAAACTCATAGATAACTTTGTGAATTTATGACTTTCATATTTCATGATGATCAATCCATAAAACATTAGGTAATTTTATTTTATTGTTCATGGTTGCTTGATGTGATTGTAATTAGTGTATAAGGGTTAGAAGAACCTAATTTCAATCCTATAACCTAGTGACACTAAGGACAATAATTAAGGACATGTTTAGAGAATTTAGAAAAATTCTAATAATTAAACTTAGTTACATTCTTCGTCTTACAAAAATTAAACTTAGTTACAATAATTAGGATAGACTTCCTTTTGACATGAAACTTAAAATACTTAAACTTAGTTACATTCTTCGTCTTACAAAAATTTTCTAGCAACTTTAAAATCATTAAGCTACTTAATTAATTAAGTTAAAATTAATTTCTTAATTAAGCCTTAAAATTTCCAAAAATTTTAATAAATCAAATTTAAATACAAAAATTATATATAATACCTCAAACTGACCAAAATTCAATTCCTAACTTAAGAAAATAAAAATCCCTTTGATTTGACATCAAATTCAATCTTAATTTAATTTTACTTGAAAATCTATATTTAATTAGTTTAATTAATTAAAAATAATTAAAAAGTCCAAAAAATTCCTAAACACTTAGGAATCTCTCCTTAGGTCATTCCTGACATTTGGAGTTAATTTTAAGGAATTGTGAATTTATTTGGATTCAAATCATTAAAACACCCTTAATTAAATAATTTTTAAAAATTTAATAAATATGCAAACTTTAAAAAATACTAACTAATTCTAAAAAAATTCCAAATTGAGCGAACTTTGAGGCATTGGACTCCATTTGGGGTCTAATATTTATTAAAAATATCAAACCACCAAAAATAATTTAAAATAAAAAAATTAACTATTTGGTCAAACTTAAGTCAAAACTTCAAACATTCATAAGTAAATCTAGAAAAATTCAAATCCAGCAAACTTAGTGTCTAATTTCTCATCTTAAGGCCTAGTATTTAAGAAAAAATATTAACTTTTTAGAAATCAATCTTAATCTAAAAGTTAAATTTTGACCCCTTTAATTAATACATTAAATAATTCAAATAATTCAAGAAAATTTAATAATTAATTTAAAAATCCAAATAACCTTAACCTAACTTTAAAAACCACCAACCAATCAATCTTAATTAAAATCCATCAACTTTCAAATATTAATTAAATCAAATTACTTAATTATACTGATTATTACTGGGTAACTCAAGCCTACAAGGCTATTAAGCTAGCCCCAAGGAAGGTGAAATAAACATCACTGCCTCGGTGAGCAACAAAGGTAGTAACCAATCAATCTTTAAAATAAATGTTAAAATTAATTCAAACACATTGATATTTAAACTTTAAATAAATATTCCCTTTAACCCTTTTAACCAACCAAAACATCAAGCAACTTCAATCAAATATCCTATATAAGACATATCCAAACCAAACAACCTACCTCATACACTTTAGATGGTTTGCTAGGATAACCAACTATAGTCCTAGGCTAGGCTGGTGTTTACTTTTTTGCTGTGTGCCGAGTTTTTCATAGTTTTCACTATATGCTAGTTGATTTAATTTATTGATGTGTATGTTTATTTAATTTTAATAATCTGTGTATTAATTGATTATGCATTAGATTAACCCCAAGATTAGGGATGTTAAAAATGCTAATGCAATCTTATGCAAGTGGCCATGCTCGCACAAGGCATAAAAATTAAAGGGGGTAAATAATAAATCAAGCTATGAGATTAATAATATTTTTTACAGGTGCTAAGCATGCTAAGACCTCCTTTAAATTAAAAGAACATGGCCAAGGGTGGCTATGAATTTGAGTATTTAATTTTTGATATATATAACTTCTTGGGATTATTTATATGTTGATTTATTAGGATAATCCTATAGGTTTATTCAGTCTAAATTTTACTTTTCATTTAAATATAATTTGACTATATTTGAGTTGTAATTAAGTTGTAATTTAAAGTGACATTTAAGGTAGGGTTTAAACATCCAATTTGGAATCCGAAGAGGAAGGGACATCCCTTAGGGGAGAGGCCCTATCTATTTGGAGATCTAAATTAGGATGACATTAAAATATTCAAAGGGAAAATATAACATCTTTTTTTAGGTGGAGTTTCTTTTCATTTAGATATTCAAACCTGATTATCCAAGGAACCTGCAGAAGGACAAAGAAGCTAAGAATGGGAAGACCCATTCTTAAAGTCACTTGAGTATCAGGATTCGAAATTCGGGCATGTTGTGAGTGTAAGAAACCTCTGTCAAAGTTGGGCTTTGATAATTTGCCTCCAAGTTCATTGGTAGAGCAAAAGATTCAAGCCAAAATCCTTTCCAACTCCTCTAAATATTACAAACTTGCATGCTCAAGCAAATCTTAAACATGCTAAGTTTCACAATTTACAGTAAATCCTTTAATCCCAAAATTCAAAGTTTCAATCCTCTAGCAGAATTCTACCTTTCTCGAATCCTAATCGATCTATATCTCTTATCATTATATATGGGATTATAACTCTTATAATCAAGTATATGTGATAAAGTATAGATATCCTCTTCAAACTCAAAAAAAACTTGATCGTTCTGGCAAAGTCGGTCTTCGATATTTCACTCCCAAAATAGTTTGTCGGGACGAAAGAGTCGAGTCGGATTCTTAGAATCTTTCCCCCAAAAATTTATAAACCCTTATGTTGAATGCGAATTTAACATATTGAGCTTCAAAAATAAGGGAAGATTCTGTTGGATTTTCAAATTTTCAAATTTTCAAATCTCTTTCCAAAATTATTCAACTTCAATCGCTATTGCCATATATTTCCTACAACATCTTTTTTTAGTTTAACATATGCAATGCAAATTCAATCATTTCCAAAATCAACTTCGAATTTCAATTCTTCTCAAATCCAAGCTCCAACATTTTACCTTGAGTCAATCAATCAGGTAAAAGAGTCAAGCTGAAACCCCTTGATCTTCCCTCCAAATTTGTATACGTTCATGTTGAATATTCATTCAACATGCTGAGTTTTGAAATTCAGGAAAGATCTTCTAATTTTCAAAAATTTAAAATCGTATCAAAATCTTTTCAAATCAACGTCGACCGTCATTGTTATACATTTCCTATAACAATTTCTTGTAGTTTAATGTATACAATGCAAATTAAGCTAGTCAGTATGGTGAATGAGTCAAGTCAAATTTTTCTATATTTACTCTTTAACCTTATAGACCTTTATGTTGGGTGCAAACTCAATATATTGAGTATCAAAACCAGAGAAAATTTTGTTAAATTCTTAAACTTCCAGAATCCCTTTCAAAATCATTCAAATCCAAGTCAATCTTCATTGTCATATGTTCATCTACAACACTCTCTTGTAGTTTGACATATATAATGCAAATCTAATCTTTTTTTAAATTCAAATATCAAGTTTCAATCCTTCTATCAAATCCTGGCTTTGACATTTTACCCCAGAGTCAATAGGTTGGGTGAAAGAGTCAAGGCAATCTTTTTGAACTTTCTTTCTAGTTTTGTAAACCTTCATGTTGAGTGTAAACTTAACATGTTGTGTTTTGAAAATTCGAGAAAATTCTATCAATTTTCAAATCTTCAAAATCTTTTTCAAAATGACCCAAATCAACTTTGATCGCCATTGCTATATGTTTCCTATAACATCCTTTATAGTTTAATGTATATAATGTGAATTCAAACCCTCAGTCCAATCAATGCTTGGACATTCATCCCCAAGCCAATTGGTGGGATGAAAGGGTCAAGCAATCTCCTTGTGAATTTCCTTATAAATTTGTAATCCTTTATGTTAGATGCAAATTTAATATGTTGAATTTCAATAGATTGAGGAAATTTTATCAAATCCTTCAAAATTCAAAATTATCTTCAAATTCAAACTAATCCACTTCAAACCTCATTGACATATGTCTTCTACAACACTCTCTTGTAGATTAACATATGCAAAATAAACTCAAAATCTCTTTCAAAATCTTTCAAATCAACTTCAAACCATCATTGCCATGTGTCTTCTACAACATTCTATTGTAGTTGAACATATGCAACCCAAATCCAAATTTCCTTCAAACCAAATTCATACTTTTACATTTTATCCCTGAGTCAATCGGTGGGATAAAAGACTCGAGCCAAAATTTTTTATATTCCCTCCAAATTTATAAACCACTGTGTTGAGTGCATATTCAACCTTTTGAGCTTCAAAACTTTGGGAAAATCTTTTCAGTTTTTCAAAATTCAAAATCCCAATCAAATCCTTTCTAGAATGACATTATTTTACGTTCCCTACAATTCCCTCTTGTAGCTTAACGTATGCAATGCAACTTCAAATCCTCAATCAAATTCATGCTTGGACATTTCACTCCCGAGTCAACAATTGGGGTGAAAGAGTCAAGCCAATTCCATGAATTTTCTCATCGATTTGAACCTTTATGTTGAATGCATATTCAATATATTAGGTTTCAAAGACTGGATGAGATTTTGTCAAACATTCAAAATTCTTTTCAAAAATCACTCAAATTAATTCCAGTTTTTCAAAATTCAAAATCCCTATCAAATTTGAGCTTAGACACTTTGCTCACTAGTCAATTGGTGGAGCGAAAGAGTCAAGTTCAACTCTTAAATTCCCATCATCAATTTTATGAACCACCATGTTGAGCATATACTTAACATGATTGAGTTATAAAATTTTGAATAAAATTATTCAAGTTCAAAACACAAAATCAATTTCAAATCAACTAATTCAAATCACCTTTTCTTAATTCCAAAAAAATTGATTATACTCAAATGGTTGGAAAACTTATCTTGTCCTTGGATAAGAACCTAACCATAAAAAATATCATCTGTGGTAGTTCAATTCAGTTTGGAGACAAATTTCAAAACCTCAAGCTTTTAATTAATGGAGAAAGGATCATTGATCGTCTGCTAGCATACAAAAGGATTTTCCCTTAGTGGAAGTTACTATAGGGTCGGGAGCTGACTCCCCCATCTCTAAAATGGAGGTCACTATCGCCCCCTTACCCTGTATCCTCTACTCAGGAGGATAAGAAACAGAAACCAGAGACAATAGATGAAAGTTCATCTACGTCTAAGTTCAGGTCAAGTTCTATCACCACCTTTCCAAGAAAAAATAAGAAGAAGAACTACCTTTGAAGAGTTAGAAAGAATGTCCTTAAGGCTAGAAAGATCGCTGAGTCTGAAGCCGTAAAGCAGGTCAAATCTGAGGCCAATCAAGAATTTGTTGCTCCTTACACATACCTCCTCCTTGGTAGAAATCATTTCCACCATCTTCATGTTTCCCAAAGGAGGGAGGTTGTGAGAAGAGCAACATGACCTCCATCGTGCCCTTTTAACTACAGCACAAGAAACAATCAAGCCAGAACTGAGTAGCCACCAGTAATAGGCCATAGGCCCCTAGTTAAGGAATATTACCAATCCACTCTATTAGTGGAAGTTATGGAACATTACTACACATGTGCCACTACATCATGTATAGAGGAGGAGGTGTAGAAACTACTAACTACTCAGGGTGCCACTCTCCTAACTACCATGCCACTAGTAATGGGAGAGGGAAAATGATCTAAGATTGTATCTGATAGTGATACCATCAAAATTTATCTTTCGAAGGGGTATTATCATGATAAATCTTTTGATTAAAATGATACATCATCTTCTATGGATAGTGAAGTTCCCATAACAATCTCTCCCTCTAAAGAGATTGTAGGAATATAATTTCACACTACTAGGGTCTAGCCACCTAGACCTGCAATTTTTCTTTAAGGAAAACTTACCAATTCCTCAAGTGTACTGGATCAAGACTTTCAAGATAGTTGATTCACCTTTTTAATGAAAATTGACCTCTACCTTAAATCTTAAGCAGCAGAGAGTTATCATTGACCCCACCAGATGCTTAAAGGTCCCTCCCTCCCATTATTTGTGTGGGCTGATTTAACTTTTGAATTAAAATCTATATCAAACCAAAGTTGACTTTAGAAATAAAAATTTTATCAATCTTCTAGCAATTTTCTATCAAATGGGCATCTCTTACATGCTTAAAATCTATTCAATGACTTTCCTAGTTAAGTTAATTTTCCTAACAAAAAATTGAGTTTGCCTTGAAGATTATACTTCCTTGCATTAGAGAAGGACTTTTATTCTCTTGCACTTGAGAGATAATCCGAGCATTTAAATAAAAAATAGCAATCCTTCTAAGGTTTTAAAGAAAATTAAGCCTCTTATTAAGATCAAAAGAAATCAAAATAAGTCAAAAGATTTCCAAAGCGCATCGAAAGTTAAAAGATGTGCAATGTGCACTACAAGTTAAGAAATGTATGGAGTGCACTAAAAATAAAAAGATATGCAATATATGCCAAAACAACATAAAATAGGCTTATTTCTTCTTTAATTCCCTAAATCTTAAAAGAAAATTCGATCACTTTTAATTACTTGACTTTGAAAAATCTTTAATCCAGATTTTTCATCATGTATGAATTGTCTATTAGATAAAAAAAATTTGTGCAAGAGAATTGAAAAGATTAAATTTCTATGTTCAACTTAAAACCTTTTTGGAATTGATTTTAATTCAAAATTTTACAAGGGGAACCCTAGTTCAGTTTCTATGAAACTTGGTCTGGGACAACAAAACCTAAATCCTTAAACCTTTTTAGGTTCGTTGGAGTCACTCAACTTTTCACTGTACTTGAAAATTTGTTCCCATATATCATTCCAACAGGGTTCAAATGGCTAGAGGAAATTTTTTAATAAAGTCAATGAATCATCTACTCCTGATAAAAATTCAAATCTTATTCCTGAGGAATGTGTGTATGTCCTTGCACATAAGCATCTTTTCCTTCAAGACCTTCTTTGTAAAATCACACTCTATACTAGGTCCAAGTTTAATCCCACCAGAGTGGTTTACTTCATTGAAAGTTGTCGTTTAAAATCCAATCACAGTTGAGCAGTGTGCCCAACCCTAATTGGAGTAGTTCGAGGCCTTACAGAGCATCATCTTTAAGGCTCAATAAAACTTAGAGTAGTAAAAAGCCCGAGTGGTTCAAGCACATGATAAGATAGTGCGACTTAGAACCTTCAAAGTAGGAGACTTGGTCCAGGTTCTTTGGATTCCTATCTTAGCCTATCGAGAGATCGATGGGGGAGTTTGAACCAATACAAGAATGACCCTTTGTCATTGAGATGATCTTTGAGAAAATTTCAAAGATCAATTGATCAACCCTAAAGGGTGCCACCTAATATTTTTAAATATTGGGGTGGCTCTTCAGGAAGTACCATGCTAGATGAGTGTCAAATTTAAAAAATAAATTTAAGATCAATCAAAATCAAATCAATTTTCAAATTTAAAATTCTTCAAATTCAAAACTCTCCACAAATTCAAATAATTTAAAATTAAATCTAATCAAATTCAAAGATCCTCTAAATTCAAATTCCATAATTCAATTTTGATCCCTTATGTGGAGCAAGTTTCCTCCACATATAATCATTCCAAACTTGATCCTCTATATGGAGAAAGTTTTCTCCAAACATGATCATTCCAGATTCAATCCTTTGTGTGGAATATGTTTCCTCCATACATGTTCATTCAGACCTGATCATCTGTGTGGAGTAAGTTTCCTCCCCATGTGATCATTCGATCATGATCCTCTGTGTGGAGCAAGTTTTATACCCATATGATTAACTTGACCCAATCATCTGTGTGGAGCAAGTTTCCTCTCCACATGATCATCTTAACTCAATCCTTGATGTGGAGCAAGTTTTCACCTTATATGATCATCCCCTAGTGATGGATTATGCCGTCTGTGTCCACTATCCTAGATTCAAACGCTAGACATGATCCTCTGTGGGATGCAATTCTTCCTTCCCACATAATCGTTCCAATTTTCTTCTCCTTGAGATTAAATGTGAGTCATCATACTTTCTTTCCTTAAGATTAGATCCACTAGTGATGGAGCACGCCCGTTGTGACACCATCCTAGTTTAAATATATAGATATGATCTTTCATGTATAGCAAGTTTCCTCTCTATGAGATCATCCACTAGTGATGGATAACGCCATCTGTAGCACCATCCTAGTTTTAAATTTCAAATCCAATCCTTTATGGGAAGCGATGCTTCCTTCTCCATAAGATCTTCCAACTCTCTTTTCATTAAGGTTAGATGTGAGTCATCGTGCTTTCTTTCCTTAAGATTAGATCTACTAGTGATGGAGCACACCCTCTATGGCTTCATCCTAGTTTCCTTATCTAGGAATCTATTCCCCATTTAAGTTTAAATCCCATAGTGATGGAGCACGCCCTCTGTGACACCATCCTAATTTTTAAAATTCAAACCCAGTCTCCTATGGGAAGCAATGCTTCCTTCCCACAGGGTCCCCTAATTTTCTTTTCCTTAAGGTTAGATTTGTGTCATCGTGCTTTCCTTCCTTAGGATTAGACATCCTAGTGGTAGATAAAACCCTTTATAGCACCATTCAAATTTTAAAATCTAAATCTGATCTTCTATGGGAAGTAATGCTTTCTTCCCACAAGGTCCTCTAATTTCTCTTCCTTAAGGATAGATGTGAGTCAGCATGCTTTCTCACCTTAGGATCAGAGCTTCTAGTGATGGATAATGCCCTCTGTAGCACCATCCTAGTTTTCAAATCAAGATTTAATGTTCTATGGGAAGCAGTGCTTCCTTCCCATGGGATCCTCCAATTTCTCTTCCTTAAGGAAAAATATGAGTCAACATGCTTTCTCTCCTTAGGATTAGAGCTTTTAGTGATGGATAACACCCTCTGCGGCACCATCCTAATTTCAAAATTCAAAATTCTAGGCTTGATCTTCTATGGGAAGTAATGCTTCCTTCCCATGAGATCATCCAATCTCCTCCTCTTTAGGGTTAGGTGTTCTCTTTCCTTTAGGATTAGAATCCCCAGTGACGAAGTATGCCACCTATGGCAACATCCTAGATTCAATTTCAATTCTAATCATTTAAGCCTTCTTTTCCTTAAGGTTAGGTTTCACTTTCCCTTAGGACTAGATCTACTAGTGGTAGAGTACACCATTTGTGGCACTACCCTAGTATTCATTCAAAACTCAATCTTTTAGGGTTAGGTTTTCCCTTCCCTTAGGACCAGATCTATTAGTGGTAGAGTATACCTTTCCTGGCACTATAGTAATATCCATTTAAAACTCAATCTTCTAGGGTTAGGTTTTTCCTTCAGTTAGGACCAGATCTACTAGTGGTAGAGTATGCCTTTCCTAGCTCTATCCTAGTATCCATTCAAAACTCAATCTTTTATGGTTAGGTATTCCCTTTATTCAGACCAGATATACTAGTGGTAGAGTATGCCTTTCCTGGCACTATCATAGTATTCATTCAAAACTCAATCCTATTCAAAACATAATCCTCTAAGGCTAGACTTTCCTTTCCCTTAGAGTTAAATTTTAAACTCAATCCTCTATAATTAGGAATTCTTCCTTCCTATACAATCACCAAGGTTTTCTTTTCCTATAAGGTTAGGTTTCTCCTTCCCTTTGGATTAGACCCATTAGTGGTAAAGTATGCCTTTCCATGTACTACCCTAGTAACAATTCAAACTCGATCCCTTAGGGTTAGAATTCTACACTCCCTTAAGATCAAAATCCTAAACTTGACCTTTCAATTCGATTAATGCCAATATATATAATAGAAATTAATTCTATTACACATATTGGATGTCCATTTGTTGACCTCATTTTTCTATGAGGTCACTAGGACTTTTTCCTGACTCAAGATTAATCCTGACCCCAGATCAATCTTGATCCCAGATTAATTCTGACCCTAGATCATTCTAGCCTCTAAACCAACCTAGACCATAAACTAATCCAGACCCTAGGATTCTTTCAGATTCCAGACCCTGTGATCATCTTAGGCCCCTAGGATCCCTCTAAACTCCAGACACTAGGATCTATCTAGGTCCTAAGATTCTTCTAGACTTTAAACCACTAGGATCTTCCTAGACCCTAGGATCCTTCTAGACATTAGACCCTAGGATTCATCTTGGCCATAGGAATCTTTTAGATTCTAGGACCAATCCAGACTTCAGATTAGTCTAAACTTAATTTAGACTTTCAATTCAAACCTTAATCTATTCAAGCTTTAAATTAAGCCCTACTTCAAATTAATTCAAGCCAGATTCAATCAAACCCAGACTTAGTCAATCCAGCCTTAAATCCAGACTTCAATATTTTAAACTATAATCAAATACAGCCTTTAAACTTCAATCAAATCCAACCTTCAAACTTCAATCAAATCCAGCCTTCATATTTTAATTAAATCTAGATTTCAATCAAATCCAAACTCTAATCCAGACTTTAGTCCAAACTTTAATCCATACTCTCAATTCAAACCTTAATTTATTCAAATTTTAAACCCATCTAGAGTTTTAATTAATTTAGAATCCTATCTAAATTTCAAGACAATCTTGACCTTTAATCAATATTTGAACTTCAAGCAAGACCTCTATTCAAACGTCAATCCATACCTTAATCCAAACCTTAATCTAGACTTTAATTCTTACTTTAATCCAAACTAAAATCCATATTTAAATTCAAACTTAAATCTTAACTTTAATCTAGGTTTCAATCCAGGTTTTAAACCCTTAATTCAATCACACCTCAATTTGATCTCCAATCAATCTTCAATCTATACTTTATTTAAGCTCCAATCAATCTCTAAGCAAACCTCAATCAAATTCAATCATCTAGCCTTCCATCATATGTCTCAATCAACCTATATAATTTAATCAAAACCACTTCAAAGTATTACTCTAACATCATCAAACATGGCTATGAGCCAACTAATAATAAGTTTGTCTTCAATGCTTCCTAGGTCATGCTATTTAACCTTCAAATGACTATCATGATATAACCTAATCATTTTGACCGGGTTTTGATTGGTCAAAATAGTCAAAGTAACTAAGTTTTAATTATTGGTCAATATCCTCCTTCACACTTTAAATCTATGGCTTAAGATACCTTCCATATTATCACAAAACCTTCCAGCCATTCCCTGAACTCCATCTCATTAACCTTGACCAAAGTTGAGTGGTCAAAATGAATCAACTAGAGACTTAGAACCTATTTACCATGGTCAAACTCCTCCATACAATCTCTTTTTTTGAAAATAGGCCCATCTAACCAGCTAGATATATTCTAGGTATGATCAAGATGCTAGCTCAATAGCCCATGACCTCTCTTGATCGGTCAAACGATCAACAAGAGCTCAAATGAGCTCTAAATAATCAAAACCATCACCGAACCCATCTCCTCTCTGACTAGGCCTGTCTGGCTCATCTAACAGGTTCCAGAACCTTCTCTAGAGCTAACCCAACCCATCCAAACTCCTACCATGCCCTTAGCTCTGCCCAAATGTTCCTAGTGGTCCCCTCCATATGAGAATGATCTAGGGAAGTTTCACCTGAGATAACACACCTCTCTACCTCCTAATAGCCTAGGCTAGCTGTTGAGCATCCAAGAAATGTGCCATAGTGATCCTAGCCATCCCCTCTTTTCCCTCTAGCACTTGGAATAGGCTAAGAGGGATGAAGCCCTTGATTTGACCCTAACTCTTATTTCAGACACTCTCTGAGAGCTTTAGTGTTTCGTTCTATCTCCTAGAGTCTTCCCCAATCTTCCGTGGTCATTTCTCTAGAGTTTGGAGCTCACCAGCGATGAAAGGAGTGAAGGATCGAAGACTCCTCTGTCCTAGCTGTTACAACTCCTCATAGAAGCTTATTCTGAGCTTGAAGTCTTCTAAAGGACTAAACACAAATAATCTACAAGTGCAACAGACCTTTAATCACCAAAATCCATTGATTATATTGAGGTATATCATAAACCCTAGGCATTTACCTAGGTTCCTAAATAAGCTTTAAAGAATTGCTTCAAAGGCTTAAAAAATACCTCCCCATTCTTTCTTTAATCATAGGATACCTCTGTTTAAAATCTTATGGGTTTCATTAAGTTTTTTAAGAATAAGAAATGAAAGATGATCCTAGGGTTTATGGGTTAGCGGAGGTTGAAGATGAGCCCGTGACCATTCGATCCATTCTATTTGGATTGAATGGTCATGATCTTATCAGATCTACGGTTTGGTTCAAACAGTTAAAACCTCATGTTAGACAGATCTCCATCTAGCGAGATCCTAATTGGTCATTCAAACTAAAGGATCAAATTTGACCGTCAGATACTTCTAAGCTGAGATCAATTATAGGCTTGATCTTAACCGTTGGATTCACGCTATGTTAGATCCGACTGTTCAGGATCATGCCGTGCTAGTTAAGTGATCCCCATCACTTATCCATTATCGTCTATATTGCTCTATCAGTCACCGCCACATGGAAATCACATGCACAGTCAGCGTCGCCACTTGACTATGCATTTAAACCCTAAATTAATTCAAAAAAATGCACAAAACTTTAAAAAAATCATAAGAATTTCATTTCTAATCCAATTTTGGAGTTCTTAGGCTCATTTTCTTCAATTTTTAATATAATTTATTTTTAAAATAAAATGAATTTATTTTGATAAGTATTTTGTTAATTATTTCAAAAATACTAAAAAACTTATTTTATTTTTAGTTAAATAAATATATATCATTTTAATTTGAAACTTAACAGAGGTATTGTACGGCCTATATTAGATCTTCTCTAATTTTCCTGAAGCTATTTGATGTAATCTTATCTAGTTTACGGATTTACAAAAATCTTAACCTCACTTTGATTTGGATTTTTGAAAATTCATGATTAGTCCAATGTAAAGTCCAACCAATGCATGTTAGAGTTTTATGGATTCAGTAAGATAAACATTTCTTTATAAAAATATGTTTGAATCATATGATGGATAATTTGAGAGCAATTTGATATTGATAGTGCAAGATTCTTCATGCATTATTCTCAAAATATACATGATTATGACTTCAAATTTGATTGAGATTTATTATAAGATATTTCCTATATTTTATGTAGGTCTCAATATGATTTGATGCATATTTTTTTCCCACATGGTTGAATCTTCAAACTCATAGATCACTTAGTGAATTTATGACTTTGATATTTCTTGATGATCAATCCATAGAACATTAGGTCATTTTATTTTATTGTTCATGGTTGCTTTGCTGTGATTGTAATTAGTGTATAAGGGTTAGAAGAACCTAATTTCAATCCTATAATATAGCGACACTAAGGACAACAATTAAGGACATATTTAGAGAACTTAGAAAAATTCTAATAATTAGGATACACATCCTTTTGACATGAAATATAAAACATTCAAACTTAGTGATATTCTCTGCCTTAGGAAAAATTTCCAGCAACTATAAAAATCATTAAGCTACTTTATTAATTAAGTCAAAATTAATTTTTTAATTAATTCCTAAATTTTCTAAAATTTTAATAAATTAAATTTAAATCCAAAAATTATTTATAATACCTCAAACTGACCAAAATTTAATTCCTAACTTAAGAAAATTAAAAACCCTTTAATTTGATATCAAATTCAATATTAATTTAATTTTACTTGAATATTAATTAAAAGTAATTAAAAATTCTTAAACATTTGGGAATCTCTCCTTAGGTCCTTCCTGACCTTTGGAGTTGATTTAAATGAATTAGAATTTTATTTGGATTCAAATCATTAAAACACCCTTAATTAAATAATTTTTAAAAATTCAACAAATATGCAAACATTAAAAAATCATAATTAATTTTACCAAATTCCTAATTTAGCAAATTCAAAGGCTTTGGACACCATTTGGGGTCAGATATTTTTTAAAAATATCAAACCATCAGAAATAATTTGAAATAAAAAAGTCAACTTTTTAGTCAAACTTAAGTCAAAATCAAGTCAAAACTTCAAACCTTCATAACTAAATCTTAAAAAATTTAAATCTAGCAAACTTAGTGTCTAATTGCTCATCTTAAGGTTTAGTATTTAAGAAAAATATTAATTTTCTAGAAATCAATCTTAATTTAAAAGTCAAATTTTGACCCCTTTAAATAATATATTAAATACTTTAAATAATTCAAGAAAATTCAATAATTAATTTTAAAATCTAGAAAACCATAATCTAACTTTAAAAATTAGCAACCAATCAATCTTACTTAAAATCCATTAACTTTTAAACCTTAATTAAATCAAATTATTTAATTATATTGGTTACTACTGGGTAACCCAAGCCTATGAGGTTATTAAGTTAGCCCCAAGGAAGGTGAAATAAACTTCACGGCCTAAGTGAGCAACAAAGGTAGTATCCAATCAATCTTTAAAAGATATGTTAAAATTAATTTAAACATATTGATATTTAAACTTTAATTAAATATTCCCCTTAAGCCTTTCAACCAACTAAAACATCAAGCAACTTTAAAAAAATATCCTATATAGGACATATCTAAACCAAACAACCTACCTCATACACTTCAGATAATTTGTTAGGAAAACCAACTCTAGTCTTAGGCTAGGCCGGTGTTTACTTTTCTACTGTGTGCTAAGTTTTTCATGATTTTCAGTACATGTTGGTTTATTTAATTGATTTATGTGTATGTTTATTTAATTTCTACAATCTTTGTATTGATTGATCATGTGTTAGATTTACCTCTAGATTGAGAATGTTTTAATAGAATCTTATGTATGTGGCCATGTTCGTATAGGGCATAAAAATTAAAGGGGGTAAATAATAAATCATGCTTTGAAATTAATAATATTTTCTGTAGGTGCTAAGCATGCTAAGACTCCCTTTAAATTAAAAGACATGGCCAAGCATGACTATGATTTTAACATTTAATTTTTTATATATATAATTGGTTAGGATTATTTATATGTTGATTTATTAGGATAACCCTGCATGTTGTTGAGTTTAGATTTTACTTTTTATTTAAATGTAATTTGACTATATTTAAGTTGTAATTGAGTTGTAATTTAAAGTGACATTTGAGGTGGGATTTAATTATCTAATTTGGAATCTAAAAAAGAAGGGACATCCCTTAGGGGAGAGTCCCTCTCTATTTGAAGATCCAAATTAGGATGACTTTAAAATATCCAAAGGGAAAAAATAACACCCATTTTGAGGGGAAGTTTCTTTTCATTTGGATATCTGGACCTGACAATCCAAGGAGCCTATAGAAGGATGAAGAAGTGAAGAACAAGAAGACCCATTCTCAAAGTTACTTGAGTCTTAGGATTAGAAATTCGGGCTTGTTATGAGTAGTACCCAACCACTTTAACTTCTATAATTCTGGGTTATAATATTAAAGGGCACTTGCCTATGGACATTTTATTTACTAGTTTAATTGATTTAATTATTCAGTTGATTGTTTGATATTGATTGTAATATAGGATTTGCCTACTTTTCTTTATTTTTTTGGAATCTTACATGCCATATTTGATTTAACCTGGAACCCGATCAGAGGCTAGTGAGAGATTGTTCAAACTTTTTTTATCTGAATTAAATTAAAAATTTTAAGCTCACATAAAAATTCTAATGATTTTAAGAAGTATGCCAAAGACTGTCGGGAGTTCTCATAAGCATGTTTGTGGTATTTTCTTTCCTTTTGTTAGGTACCTCCCCGCATGTGAGTTTTGGCAGACCACCTGGCCTATAAGGGTGCAGATCTATCAAGAGGATGTTGTGTATTCTTTTAGGGAAAAATCTATTTTCTAAGGCTTTTTAAAATTACTTCATTCATATTTAAATATTTATCGAGTCAACTAGCATGTATTCCATTAGTAAAAAATTAAAGTGTGCCTAAAATTATAAATTGTATTTTTATTTCAAGCATCAATTTACCCAATATATATTAAGGGGCCAATTTAAGGGCTACTCTAGATGTCAGCTCTATTCTCAAAAACTTCTCTTAAATAATGTCCCTACCACTCTTACATAAAAGATCGGACTCATGATTTTAAAGCACTTAAGTGGTTAGCTGGCTCCCCAATCCACGCCAAGGTAGGTCCAGATCTTGTATTGTATTAGTTAGATTCAGGCTATTAGTTTTCAGTGCTAATTTTAGATTTAGATTCTAAGGTAAGCTCAAGCTATAAGACCTTAACCTTCAGGAATTAAGTCCCAATATTCTAATAAAATCTACAAGTTAAACTTAAATATCTTTCAATTCAAATTCAAGTCCAACACTTAGGATAGGCTGGGGTGCTTCTGAAAAATTTTAAAATCTCAAAGCACCTCCTACCATTCCTCTCTCGACCTCTAAAAATAAGTGTTCATGCTTGATCTAATCCCAGTTGAATTTCTAACCCTTACTCCTTTGACATAAAGCCTTGAAATCTTAAATAAAATTTCTACCTCTATTTTAATCGAGAGTATTCATACAAAATTTTGATTTCCTATGATGTAATTAACTATGAGGGCTTGCACTCATAGAAAATTTAGGAACTCAGATCAAATTTTTAAATTCAAGTTTTTCAAAGCCTTCATTGATTATCTTTGGGAAAAATAAAATCTGACGATCATTATTATCATTTTCAAATAATTGATAGTAAATGATATCTTCTTTCTCTGGGAAGTCATATCATTCTATTATCATAAATTTTGATTATGAACTTAATGATCTTTTTATCCAGATTAACATAGTTAAACACTTGATCAAAATTTTATTTTAACCCTCATGGGTCATATATAATCTTTCCCTGAGTTTGACTATGATAATCAAGATAAATCTAAAATTTTGTAATATGAACCTATTAAGGAATGATATTTTTTGCCTCTCAAGGTGATATATTATTCATAATTAAGTGTTCAATTTTAAAACTAAAATTCTAGCAAGTAAATTCTCTCAAAGGAAATTAATCATTTTTAAAACACAAACTTAACACATTTTAATCAAACAATAAGTGAATGAACTCCTACTAACATTATAAAAAAATATTTATAAAAAAAATAGAAAATGAATTCTGGCATCGCGGTGCTTGGGACACTTACGCCATGGCACCCTTAAAATGAACTAATACCGCAGTGCTGAAGGATTTCCTCAACTGCAGCACTTATTGACATAGACCCATTATTTATTGAATCAATATGTCACTTTGCTATTAGATCATGGCATGAATAGTTAAAACTATAGCACCATGGCACTACTAGATGTTGAGTATTGTAACATCCATGTGGCACTTGAATTTAGTGCTGTAGCAATGAGAAAATAGAGATTGGGCTTTGTAGTGCTGACTCCTCCAATGATGCGGTACTAAGATAGTTAGCTGGGCTTTACAGCGTTGACTCCTTCGATGTAGTGACGTTTTCAAACAGAGGCTAGGCACTGCCATATCAATATTTGGGTGCTTAGACGGTGTCAATGATGGTGTTACGACAATATTGCATCTGATTCCGTGACGCTATACCATACTTAAAATTTTTTCTCATTTCCTATATTTTTCTGCACAAACACAACTAAAAAAATATATTTTTTTCCTGAATGAATACATAAAACATAACATTCTTTATACTTATTAACTATCAAGTGATAATTTTGATGTCAATGATCTAAACACTATGTAAAACCACAGTGGTGAATCGAATTTAAAATTTGGAATGGAGTTCATTGATCTATATGTGACAGCTGGATTTTTTTTTTTTTTTGATAATTGACCTCGCTCAAAAATGAGGTCAATAACCATCACAAAAATATCTAAGGATTTGTTTAAGTAAAGTAAGCAATTTAATTCACCAAATATGATTGATGGGGGCTATTTTGGTTGTTATGGACTATGTAGTCAATGATATGAGTTACACATATAACTAGTGTGCAATATGAATATGTTTAAATTTTTTTTTGATATAAAAATAATGAAAGCCTACTAAATACGCAAGTATATGTGTCAATCAAATTATAAAGTGATAGAAAAAAGTGTCTATCCCATGTGAAAGTATTCTTATTTATTGTAATTAAAATACTACTATTTAATCTAAATGTGCAATTTATGCTACAAAATCTAAAATTGATGTTTTTGAGTTTTTGCCACGTAATGAAGACTTACAAGAAAAATAAATACTAATGAAAATAAAATACTTTGGACTAATAAATGCAAGACCACATAGGTTTCCTAATAAGACTCTTAATTTTAGATGCGGATTAGAGCATATGTATTCTTAGATCTCTGTCAAACTTGTTGGGGTGAAAAGGGAGATTTAAGGCCTTCCTATAATTATATTATCTCCATAAAACCTAGAAGGTTTACTATCCTGCATTTTAGTATGCCAACATTCTATTTCAATACTTTAATTTGTTCCAATATTTCTCTATCAAGGCTATACATTACAATAGATATTAACAACATATATGATTGTTGTATGTATTAAATGAAGAGCAGGAGTTGTTAAACATATATATAAGTAACTCAAAGCTCAAGAGTCTATATCAATACTATATATTTACATCACTAGCCCAAATTTTAGAGATTTAAGCAGACATGGATAACACAAAAAAGTAAACTCACATTCATTTAATTCATATAAGCAAAAGATACAGTAGTGAATATGATAAATGTCACCCGTGTTGCAATCCGAGATTTTGAGCTTATGATTTTGATGATATCAAATATTATTGATTGCCACTTTATTTCTCCTAGTATTTGTAGTACATATTTGCTTTTGTGTGTTCTAACATTTCAGATATATCATACACCATACAACGTAAGATTCAGGGAATAAGTTTGGGTAGAATATCATAATATTTTGCAAGAGTCTATAATTTTTATTTCTTTATTTTTATATTCTTGATTCAACATCATATAAAGTTGTATACTAACTTCGTACCGTGCACACACATAGGGGAGTAAGAAAATGAATTTTAGATTTTTAAACTAATTATATCGTACAATCAGTGTACAAAGTTTGAACATATTATACTACTACTATTTATGCTATAGTGGATAAATTAGGTTTTTGACCTAATTCTACTATACGAACCCAAATTATACTGTACGAATAAAAATGGCATAATTAAAAAATTAGGGTTTTTTTAAATCTCATATTTAAACACTCTTATTAGACTTTGAAGAAGTCTTTGTTTATCGAGAGAGTTTTGTGGGAGTCCCTTGAGAAGTCTAAGAGCTCAGAGAGGGAGAAGGAGAAGTTGTGTGAGAGGGAGAGGTAGTGTGAGGGGGTTTAAGCGGTCGGTTCAGGAAAGCTCCTACCTTTGTTCCTCTAAGTGTATTTTTTTTTGGGGTAGCTCTAGGGAGAAAGTCTTCGTGGTAGAAGATTCAGGTTCTCTATCTCACCAGGAGAATGAAAATGATTTCAGGTTCTTTGCCTCACTAGTAGGGTCAAAAGGATTCTAGGTTCTCTGCCTCACCAAGAGGGTGAAAAGAATTCAAGGTTCTTTGACTCACCAGGAGGGTGAAAATGATTCCAAGTTCTCAGCCTTACCAGGAGGGTGGAAAGGATTCAGGTACTCAACCGCACTCTGGAAGAAGGGAAGTAATTTTAAGGGCATCTCTGCCTTGCTAGGGGAACTAAAGGAGATACACTAAAGGTTTAGTGCAATACCCAGAGAGGAGGGCTCTGGGGAGTGGATGTAGGTCAAAGTTTGATCAAACCACTATAAAATTTCTAGTGTGTTTGTTCTTCTTTTTACTTTATATTTCTACATTTTTATTTCTTATTAAAAATCTATGATTTATGATTTTTACTTTGTAGTGTCTTCTTTTAGTTTAAGAATCCACATAATAAGAAGACACTACAAAGTTCAAGAATCCATTAAAATGATAGACCTCTTCAAACAAAAGAATATAAAAACTAATTGTACAAGTGTAGAAATGGACTTAGGTGCTATGACACTCAATAATGATGTGTCATGGTGGTATAAAATGAACTAACACCTCAACGATACCATGCTTGCTCTGCTATAGTGCTAGGCTGTCCTGGCACTGTTACTAGTTAAATTGGTGTATCTTTTGGCTGAGTCGGCATGGCTCTTTATTTTGACAATTGCTCTACCGCAACACTACAAAAGTTGAGCGCTACGGCACTTAAAAGTATAATTCGGTGCTGCAGTGCTGATTTATGGAGCAACAACCCTGAAAGGCGCTGTGAGGCTTACCTTGGCTCCACTGGGCACTAATTTTTCCTTAAATTCTTGAGAGGCTGGTGCTATAATATTAGAAATAGGTGCTGGGGTGTTGTAGATGTCAAAACTATGGTTCTTCATCTATGGGCGCTGCGGCGCTCATTAAACACTTATGAATTTTTTTCTTCTCCTGAACATTTTCTACACAAATACAACTAAAATAATATATTTTTAATGAATTTAAACACATTAAATAGTATATAATTTACATTTAATAGTTATGTTGAAATCTAAAAGGTTTTGGTAACGAGAAAAAAAGGTTAAAATATGCATTTAGACCTCTTGATAAATCAAAATAGAAAAAAATTCTTAAACAAAGCCACTAAGAAAAATGATAATGAGATAAGCACAATTAAAACTAGTAAAATAGATGCACATAATAAAATTATCCAATTGAACTCATATTGATTTCACATGATTCGACCTGTCTAAAGTACTTACCTAGGTGCACACAGTTACATAGTATTTCCTATAACACATGGCCAAATTAAAAATAACACATTAGCAAATGAAGAAGCCTTTACAAAATCCGTACTCTAATGAATCTTTCACATCACCTTGTTTTGCATACGGGCACCACCTTTAATGGTACTCCTCTAAAACACTTAGTGAACATACAGAAAAATATGTTTCAACTAAAGTACAAGCACAAGTGAAATAATTTTATACACAGATGCAACATTACGTCAAGACTGATGAGCTCACCAATAACAAAATATCAGAAACTTCCTTCAACAAAAGAAAAAAATTTAATTCTCCAAATGTTGTGCTGAAATCTAAAAGGTTTTCATAATAAGAAAAAAGGTTTATGGCTATCTTGTTAAGTGGGAGCATTAGGCCAGGTTTCATGTGAGGATTTATCATAACATAAATATTTAAGAGAAAATAGATACTAGTGCCTAGGGTATTAATTTAAACATTATAACTAATAAAATAAAAATTCTCAACGTATTTACTAGTTGCTAATGTTCAAAATATCTTAATTTTTACAGTTGAAAAGGCTCCAAATGGATGTGATATGTTACATAACTATTTCTAGAATCTACATTAGCTGAGAACATAAGTCATTGCAATGACCCATTAAGCACATTTCGGATACGCGCAAACTTTAGTAATGGCCCGTAAAAATTATTTTTCTAAAGTTTTCGGTACTTAATTTATAATAGGACCTTATTTGACATTTAAACAGTGTTTTAACTATGAATATAGGTTTTGCTAACATGTATATAATATAAAACATAATACAACTATTTAAGGTAATTACCATCTCTCTTACTTGCTTCTTACATACTTTTCATACTTTTCATATTTTATTTTGTGTACTCATACACATGAATGACATAACAAGTTTTTTTAATCAAAAACCTTATGTTCATGCATTTAAACCCACTTTATGAAGCACATTTTTCTGTACAAACTTTAATAAAATTATTAGTCAAACTTCCCTCTTATATTTATGATCATCAAAATCTTGAGCACATTTGCGCTCAGGGACAAACAAATGTTACTACAAATGGCCTTCTATATGTTTTGGTGCTAAGTTACAATAGAGAGAATTTTGCCTTATATATATATATATATATATATATATATATATATATATATATATATATATATATATATATATATATATATATATATATATACATGAATGCATGCATATATAAGCTAATGCTTTATCTTCTTAAAAAAAGCTCAATGAACAATAACGTATCTATAATTCTCTCTAGTATTTTTGCTATGTTATTAATGCATTCAAAACTCTGTCAAATATTATAGTAATATTATTAATTTGTAATAATATGTATTTAATTATTCCATATGTACTCTATAAAATATTTTTTTATATATAGCTTCCTTTTATATGTATATATACATGCATGCATGCATACATAATCTAATGCTTTATCTTCTTAAATAAAGTTCAATGAACAATAACGTATCTATAATTCTCTCTAGTACTTTTGTTATGTTATTAATGCATTCAAAACTCTGTCAAGTATTATAGGAATATTATTAATTTGTTATAATATGTATTTAATTATTCCATCTGTACTCTATAAAATATTTTTTTATATATAGCTTCCTTATATACCATATCTCATGTGACCATATATATAGTGCCAGAATCCTATAGGAGTTTCATCAAGAAAAAATTTCTCCATTTGATCTAATGTTCTTATATATATATATTCATTATAAGCCATGGAGAAAAGTCCTTAAGATAACCCTAAACATACTTACTATAGTGCTTTTTGACTATAGAGATTTTGTTCCACACCCCCATTAATATACCACCCTACTATCTCCTAGAAGTATCCGTTAAATTGGTCTACATGACTACATCCCTTAATCCAATCTAAAATTAGTATGTATCTTGAAATGCCTAATAGTGTCACCAATATCGCTTATGAATTCTAATTTATCTATGATTATCTATCCTAAACACATCAATTCTTAAATATCATGAGTAAGAAAATGGGGGTGTAGGTAATTGTCCTATAAGCTAAAGATGGATAATACATTTATCATCTACATGCAATCCTAGATAAGGACTACAATTGGCCCTCATAGTTATATTCATAAAAGAGAAATTTATTAGCATAGGCTATTTTGTGACAATACTATCAAGTGAAGTTACAAAACCTTTTGTGTACTTTCATGATTGAATAAATATGACTGGCATTAACCATGATAATTGAAAGGTAGACCTAAAGAAATTATACATGTCTATAATTTGGCAACTTGAGTACACTGTGGAGGACATACTTACCTGGTTACTTCTTCATATCTAATGTATCCTAGTAACGACTGCACTTCTCCAAGCTTAAAATTATTAAACATGAACTAGTTAAATTTGCTTGCCTAATTTAATATTTGAATTGCTACTTATGCCTGAAATTCCATGTCTTCTTATATCCGCACAAACATAAAATATGCTAAAGATATATCAGAAGATATGATATTCTATATTGGTTGGATACAGAAGGCATTTTGAAAAGCTATAAAAATATTTAAGTTGGCTATCATTGAACTTTCATGATGCTCATCAGTTAGAAGTTTTTCCTAATAATTTATTAAGATAAATATAAATTATAAAAATAAATGATATTTGGATTAAATGAATTCTTTATTCTTTTTTGGGATAAATTATGATTCCATTTCTGAAAAAATTATTATTTTTTAAAGAGATTTAAGCCTAAATTTCAATTTAATTTAGATATAAAATTTGAGACATTATTCATTTTATAAAATGTTTATTTTGCAGGTTCTCACTAAAGTATTTCATAATTTAAAGGCTTAAAATTGTTGGAAGTTATAGTACAGTTTCATATCAAGTTTTTATGCTCATAGTTTGTTCAGCTCTTTAAGTGTAGGTATTCTTTATTTTTTTAATAAAACGATTATTTATTATACTAAAATAATGAAAGAAGTTAGAGTATAATCAAAAACTTAAGCCATGAAGTAGGGTTCAAATCCTAAAATCCACTTAATCTTATGAATAACCATGGAGAAGACTTTCAACTCCTGGCTCCATCTACATATGCAGTATCCTTATATTAGTTAAAAAATACTCAATAAAATATTTAAAACTTGAAATATGTATATAACTCAAAGCCAACACAGAAGTTATAGAAGCTTTAAAGAACCCTAGAACAATAGAAATTAGCAAAGGAAGCATGCCTTTTAAGCACACAAAGCTTGTAAAGAAAGAAATCTCTAATGGGTTGTTTAGTAGCTATATTTAAGCTTGATTTACGCATGTTTGCACTAAATCTTATAAAATATTGAAAAGAAAATAGGTCCTATAATTTTTAATTTTTATTTTAGCTCCATTTTAATCAAAATCATTGATTTACCAAATCTGGGAGTTTTATAGATTTAATAGATTTAGAGAACAAGTGGCAAAATAGGAGGACAGAGACAAGGGTTAACTATGGCAATAATCTCAAACTGTGACCTCCTTGCCTTCACGATAGCTTTAGTTTAGATCGGAAGCACAGGTGGAGGGCTGGGGGGAAAGGGTGGCAGGGAGAAGTGGGGGGAAGGTAGGATGTGTGGAGGAAAGGAATGTCATGAGGGTTCACGTTCTGGAGAAGATGGACTGGCAGGGTGTTCCAAAGCTTAAGGATATTACAACAAAGTTGGAGAAGATTAACCTTATGGTGCTATGATGCCCGTGATGTAGACTTGTAAGGAAAGAATGAAGAGGTGTGCATTGGAGACTTTGAATAGTTGTTTAAAATATACTTATTTAGTTATTCTATTTTACTGCCTCTAGAATGTCCATTCTTCTCTGAATGTGCTCATCAAGTATTTCTTTTCTTTTTTATTGTTTTCCTATATTCTTAAATCTTTGCCATAAGGCCATATATGCGGATGTTTTAGAAATTATTAAATTAGTATTATGAATAATCAATCAAATAACTTGAGTGCTTATTTTACATCTAGTTTGGTAAACTTAATCTCTCTCAGTTCCTTTCAAGTTCTACTATAGTTATTGTTGAGGGTGAATTCTACCGAAAATGAAAAGTGAGGAGTCAGCGAACTAAAAAAGTTTCACTTTTCTTCATTTCTCCTTTGAATCTTATGAAAAATGAGTTTTCTCTTTCATGCGAGAGAGCCAATGGAGTAGACATATTTGAAAATATCTCTTATTTAATATGGCTATTTCTTTGACCCCATCATAAGAAAAATAAACCTCATTTTCCATAAGATTCAAAAGAGAAATGAAGAAATGTTAGAACTCTTTCAATCTTCTATAGATCGATCTCTTCATTTGCCATTCTCAATAGAATTTTTCCTTAGTAATAATTATAGTAGATATACAAAGGAAGTAAGAATGATCAAGATAGCTTACCTACATGTAAAATAGTGACTCAAGATGAATGATTACTCTCTTCATGCAAAAAAAAAGATGTTGAACGAAATTCTATCAATAGTTGCTCTTCGTTTAGGGTTTAGGTTGTACCCGATAAACTACCATAAAATAAAGGTATTAATTTTCTCAGCCAGTTTAAACTCCTCACAGTCACTATACATTCATTCTACATCTCTTGTACTGTGGATCATTAGCAACTCAGCTATTTTGGATCTTTCTATTTTATTCATTCAAAGGGACTTGTAGGGATCGTCTTCAATACCAACTTTGTATCCTTAAAATGCATCTTGCCTTCAATAACTTTTGCTATTCTTGGGCTTTTTAATGTTGCTATAACTCCTACGTTGGTTTTGATTTATTTAATTAATTCCTTTTTAAATAATTATGTCAAATATTTTGAAGAGACATGGACACTTCACATGTAGATGGAGCCAGGACTTGAAATTCTTCTTCTTGGTTATTTTGTTCATAGTATTAGTTGGATTTTAGAATTTGAACCCTTACTTCTTGGCTTAATTTCTTTGGTTGTGCTCTTACTTATTTTTGAATTTCAGCACAATTAGGAAGTTTTTTTACTAAATAAATAAATAATACCTTCCCTCAAAGAGATGAAAAATTTAAAGCGCCCATGTTTGATGTACAGCTATACACAACATGCCAAAAAATAGCAAGTTTTTAAATTATGAAACTGTTTAAAGAGAACATTCTTAATTTTTAAGAAAATTTTATTTTATTTCATAGCATAAAATGGGTGCAAAATCCTTTGGGGGATCAAATACCCACAAAATGCTCACAAAGCTACATTCAAAAAGAAAAAAAAAACTATAGAGTCATCGATCCCTACCCAGTTACAAAAAAAAAAAAAACCAAAAAGTCAGGCCAGGGGCCAAAGCTAAAAACTCCAACAGGAGTAGCAGCAAGACATCACAACTAATTAAAATGACCAAGTTCTAAGAAGTGCCAAAAAAATGCATCTTGCAAAATTTCAAAATCTATAGAAAAAAAATAAGGAGACTACACTAATCTAACTAGAAGCTAAATAAGATGGGGTTTAATTTATTTGGGGTCTTAAATCTTGTACAAAGGTAAGCCTTCATAGTTAATTAAATTGTAAGAAGTTTAAGCTTTCTAAAAATACTCTCGATTAGAATAATAGTACAAATTTTTTTTAGATTTTCATGGAGTGATATGAAGGAATGGATGATGAAATTTCAAATGGAATTGGATCAAGTTTTTTGAGCACTTATTTTCGAGGCCAAAGGATAAGAAGTAGGAGACATTTTGGATTCTAAAATAATTCAAAAATCCCATAATATATCCTTTGTTGGGCTTTAAATTTTGGATGAGAGAAAATTTTAGTTTATGTTTATATTTTATTAAAATTTTGGGATTAAATTTCCGATGTTTGGGACTTAATAGTTTGATTCTACCCTGAAATCTAAATCTTAGTTGGGCACTAAATAATAGTAACATGAACTTAACTAATGAACTACTATTTTGGGCTTACATTGGCCTGGAATGGAAAGCCATCTAAACCTACTAGGCATTTTAAAATTATGAATTCGGTCTTATAAAAGATAGGTAAGACTTGTTATTTAAATTTTTGAGAATTTGGGGCCGACATAGAAAGAATTTCTTAATTGGCCCTCTTTACTTATGTATGGTGATTATGTCAAGTGTAATAATATTTTAAGTAATTTAAGTTGGTTTCTAATGCAATGCACGATAATTGACCTTGCATGTAAAAAAAAATATGTTGAACTTTAAAAATTAAATATAAAAATAAGTTTTTACCTAGAGATTCATAACATTTCCTAGACAAAGCTGCACATTAATAGGTAAGTTAGTTTGCCATGACCCGTAGGGGTGCCTAGTAAGGGGAGAAGATAAATATGTATACAAGAAAGGCTCTTGCCATGCACAGGCTTACTTCTTAAGTGCATTTATCTGTCTAGGTGAGCCTAAAAATTTTTATTTAATTACAAGTAGAAGATTTTTTTGGTCCTTAAGAACCTAACGAAATCCAAGCTAAAAAAATTCCATATGCAAGTAGGAAACCTAAAAAAATAATCAATTTCAAAAGTATGTAAATGAAATTAATCATCAAATCATTAAACCATATTGAATGAATATAAGATGCTTATGGTTAGTACCACTTAATTACAACCTATGTTCTATAAAAATTAAAAGTGGTCGTGCTCCACTAGCAATGACCTCAATTTTAATCATAGAGAATGACACAAGTTTGAAAGTGGGGTATTTTTTTCTTTTTTCTTCAGCTTCTTCCTCTGGGCTCCTTCGATCCATCAGAATTGGACATCCAAATAAAAAGAACTTCTCTCCAAAGGGGATTTTTTTTTCTCTTTGGATCTTAAACTACCCAAGTTTGGACCTCCAAATGAAAGAAAACTGTCCCTTAAGGGACGTTTTCTTCCTCTTTGAGTCCCAAATTAGCTAACAAATATCCCACTTTAATTGACTTTCACAACTCTTTTAAATTTACATTTAAGGAAAATTAAAAGACTCTATACAACCTACATGTTATCCTAAGCATTTTATATATAAAAATTATTAAAATCCCAAGCATTTTTGTATAATTCATTGCTCATATTTGAGCCAACACATTCACTTAGCTATGCTTTAATTTTTAGGGATTAGCAATTTTAGTAGCTGTAGAAAAATTTTGTTAATTATATTTTTAATTTGCCCCCTTTTATAGCCCTGCATAAGCATGTTTACATGCAAAAAAACTCCATTAGCATCCAGATCATTCATAGCCTAAAAAGATTTAACACCCATCACATATCATATCATAAGCATCATGGAAGAAGAAAAACATCACATCATAAATATCACATGTCAAATTAAATTATAACAACCAACTTTCATAGGAAATCACATAAAATTCACATCACAAAATAAAATCATAAATAAAAGAATAGCATCCTAACCTAAAACTAGGATTGATTGTCCTAACAAGCCATCTACATTGTGTGCATTAGGTTGTGTGGTTTCGATATATCTTAGGTTGTTTATTATTTGAAGTTTTCTAATAATTTTCTTTAGTTTTTTTGTAGGTTAAGGGGAATTTAGTTTGACTTTAAATTTGATGTTTTAATGTTCATTTTAAAATAATTTTTAAATGTTCAAGTTGATTAATTATCAATTATTTAGAATCCTAAATTTTAATTAAGTATTTTAGTTCTTAAGCCTTAAAATCTAATACACTTATGCTCTCGAATTGGAATTTACATAAGATATAAATGCTACATTTATTAAAGATTTATTATTAAATATTTAAGTTAAATAATAACAACCTTTATTTACACCAGGGTTATGAAGTTTATTTCATCTTCTTTGGGGCTAACTTAATAGCCTCGTTGGCTTGGATTATCTAGTAATTATCTTTGAATTTATGTTTGATTTAATTTAGTAGATTAAGTTATCTAAATTTATGATTATCTTATTAATGACTTTTTAAGCTTGTGGTTTAAAATTTGCATTCCATCAAAGTCATTCGTGGCATTATCACAATGGACATGACGGCCAAGGCCTCCTTAAGTGTTCTTTCTCAACACATTTATTTGATAGTCTCATCAATAATGACACTCTTTTGTGCCTTAATATATAGTTTATCTAACATGCATATATAAGATCCCATAATTAAATAACATTTTACACTATTTTAAAAATAATGGATTAGTTCATATTCCAAATAACATGATAATAGAATATTGAAATGATAAAAATTCTGAATTAATAAATATAGTATTTTTTTGTCTACATGAAAATGCTGCATCTTCGGAATATATTTTAGAAAAAGCTATACTAATAACAAAAAATTGAGTATGTTGATAATATTAATAAAAAATTATTAAATATTTTCCACGAGAAGAGGTTGTTTACTTCAGTTTTGATAGTTTTATTCTCAAAAAAAAAAATTGTCCAATGATGTTATTAAGAAATTTAAATCTTTCAAATAATTTGTGTAATGGGACACAAATGATTTGCAAATTATTTAAAAATAATATTATCATTACTCAAACTTATACCGAATAATTCTCTAGGAAAATAGTTATGATACCTCGGATTCCATTGTGCATATGTGATGATGAAACTCTGCAATTAATATTTTAGAGGAATAAATTTCCTTTTTTTTTTGGGGGAGGGGGGGGGGAACCCTCGGTGGGGCCTTCGTGTTAATATAAAATAAGGGTTACAAGGTCCTTAAAAGGAACCTCCAGCTCAATAATGCTCGAAAGAGCTACAATTAAAATCAAAATAAAGCCTACGAGCCAGTGGTTTCAAATACTAAGAGTACAAAATAAGCCTAATAACATTCTAGGGCTGAAATAAAATAGCACCCAAAAAAGGGATGTCCAAATGTAAACAAGCAGCTCAAAATCCCTGCAAAAAGAAAAAGGAGCAGAAAACCAAATACCGGTAGGAGAACGATCCATCGAATACTTGCAAAACTTGATACTCCCAAAAATTGTAACTCCCTCAAAATTGATCGAGCCAAGAAACAAAACCTCGATCCGAGCATCTGCAAAAAATAAGAACCTCCAAGACAAAACAGGATCATAATAAAAGGAAGAAAATAGTAACCAGATGATAGAGTGAAGACTACTAAAAGAGATCAAGAAGGTTACTTCCTGCTTTTGGCCGGTGAGAATAGAACCAAAGTAATAAACCTCATAAATGAGATAACCAGTAACCAAAATTTCCGTAAAGGAGCTAGGCCAAAACCACCGAAAACCTCTAATCTCCTTAATAAATGAGCACCCACAGAGATGGTTTGAAAAGGTATAGTAGCATAAATTGTAATAGTCAAAAACCTTACCACAGAACAATCCAATAAAGGCCACAGGATCGTTATAATAATAAATATACTCAAATTCCCAACCATTAAAGACCAATAAGCAAGAACTACTAGGCTCCAAACAGTTACCCACATGATTGATAACAAGGAAAGAGCCATAATCTTTCCCTTCAAAGGCTTACCCTCCATACATAACAGGATATTCCCCCAGCAACAGAACATGAAACTGGAAGGGAACCTCCCAGTATAGGTAATCACAACTAGAAACACAGTGCTCCAGAAATCCACCAATAAAATAAGCAACACAAGCATAGAGAGAAACTCAGGAGAAAAAGAAGAATCGGATAAAAAACAGCCTCAACCCTTCCGTAAATAATGCAGACCAATTTTGTCTAATAGAGTAATCCCTTTAAGCATTTGAGGCAAACTACTGATATCAAAATTCTTAAACCCCTCAAGTCTACTGCCACATTTAGCAAGCCAATCGGCAGCAACATTGCCTTCCCGATATATGTGAGAAATTTTAAAGTTGAGAGAAGAAAGGGATAGTTTAATCTTCCTAATGATGTAGAAATTTTGAGGGTTACCAGCCACCTCATTGTTAATAATTTGAATAAGCAATATAGCGTCAACCTCAACCCAGACATAATGATAACCCCTTTTAATACAGATATCAAGACCCCAGTCCAGAGCAACAAGCTCAGCGGTTATCGCATTACAAAAAATGATCGGAGCAGCAAAGACATATTAATTTTTATTAGTCTTTAATTTTTATATATTTTTGTGTATTTTTAATTCCATTAGAGTTAATTACATATTAATTTCTTTCTCAATTTATGTATAGGCCTCAAATATCTATGCAACTATGTTCAATGAAATAATTGATAAGTTTCATAATATATTAGATATTGACAAAACATATATGATTTCAACTGGACAGGTTAAAGACATAAATAAAAATTTTTATAATGTTCATAACAAGTTTGAGATTATTTGAAATTATCTTTCAGAAATATATTTTGCTGTGAATCATAATATACAATCATTCAATAAAAATTTATCCATCATTGAGGAGATTATGACAAATTCAAATCTATCATTAGGTATGTCAATTAATTTTTATATTTAAATAAATTTAATTATTATTCTATTTAATGATGTAATTAATTTATATTTTTTTAGTTTGTACAGATGTAATTTTATAGTTTTAAAAGTCTATGAAGTAAGGATGATATATAGATAGAAGGATAAAAAAATCCTAAAGCATGACTGAAAGTTATTGGATTGAGATATAGAAATTTATTAATAGTCTTATTTATTATTATTATTTTAAATTAATTATTTATATTACAGATTTGAAATATTTACTTTAACTTTATGGGAAGTATTAGCAACAAATAAGAGAAAACAGTTAAAAGATATGAGGAATGAAAAACTCATCATTCTTATAAACGGAGTTATTGGAAAAAAATTTAATTGTAAATTTATTTTATACATATTCTATTTAAATATTACATAATTCTAATATCAACTGCATATTATAATCTTAGGTTTCACACTATTATCAATAATATCAACAATTATAGAAATCAATTCAAATTTAATAGCAACAAAATAAATGATGGAGTCATATAATTTTATCTCTTTATATATTTATTTATTCATATTTATTTTCTTATAAGTTTTATTCTTTTAATGAATAATTAAATCTATAGGTTTAATGAGATAGGTTTTCGATATAAATCATTAAAATTTGATGGATATTTAATGACAAATTTATTAAAAATTAACACTTCAAAATTGTCATCAGGAGAGGTAATACATATATTAATTTATTTTTTAGTTCTTATTTAATATTTCATGGACAAAATGTAGAAAAAGGATTCATATAGCCGACCCCAAATAGTGGGAAAAATATTTGTTTTTATTTAATATTTCATAAATTAATTTTTCAAATTAAATACTATGCTACCAAAGTTATAATAAAAAGTTTACAATAAGAAGAAAGTATATGGTATCTCTCTTGTAATATATGCAAATCGAAAATCACTTTCACTAAAGATATTGGACAATGTGCTAAATGCTCAAAGGAAAATGTAGACTATAATTTGAGATAATATATTTTTATATTTTTGTTCAAATTTAATTTAATATTATAGTTCTTACCAATATAATTTTTTATGATTTGTATAGATATCATATCAAATTGTATTTGAAGATGATACTTCCAATATAATTTTGACATTGTTTGATTATTTAGCTAAAAGTATTATTAATGTACCTATTACACAATTAGAAAAGATAAAGGTAATTAAATATCTTATAATATTTTATTAAAATTTAAATTAATTTATATGTAATCGTCTTTATTGATTTATTTTTTGTAGGTAACAGATATACATGAATATAATAAAATTATCAAGAATTCTTAAGACAATGAAATGATCTTCGTAATTAAAGCTCAGGACAAAATATATGGCAACCAAACACTCTGTTCGCTAATAGTTCAATTAATAAAAGAAGATTCTTGTGAAATCAATCATACTATATCAAAAATATATAAAATTAGAGGAAAATAAAATTTAATTACTTATGAACACTTATTCTTTGTGAAATATTTTATCTTTGTACTCATACTTTATATGCATTGTTTATTTTGCCTTAAATATACTTCTTAAAAGGTTTAAATTTCTTTATTGAATATCTTTAATTTTATTTTTTTATTTTATATTTTATTTTTGCCTTATGTTTATAAAATGTCTTTCTTTCCCTTTTGAGTCCAATGATTTAAATATTTCTCTTTATTACTCATAATTGAAAATTTTTATGAAATTAGTGTGTCATTTGTTTTTTTACTATATCGCATGATTGTATTATCTTCGTTCATTTCTAACAACGTTAACTTTGTGCATGTACATTTATATTAGTTACAATTTTCTTTGTTGCTAAATAAATTTACAACTGTTTTAAAAATTTAAATATTATTTTGTAATAGAATTCTAATTAGATGTTTATATTTGGTAAACAATTAGTAAAGTTTCCTTTAATGTTTATGAGTTTCATTCGATTTTTTTTAGTTCAGAATCAGAGTAAAGATGAGCTAGAAATTTTTTAGTGCTTCGTGTGATAGCTCACGAATTTCTGTCAGCAATAAAGCTAATCTCTATTCTCACCCTATCATCGCCTCTATTATTGACATTATGGGCTTCATCACTTTTGTTGTTGATATGGGTGTTTGCTTCACTATTTCCATGCCTCAACTATTCACGAAAGACTAATTTTGTTGATATGTTACTTACGTTCCCTTCTACGTTACTATCCCAAAAATTCCTATGATTATGGAAATCTATTTTTTTTAATTTGTATGCATAGTACAGTTTGGATATCCAGAGCTTGTTAATGATCACAATAGGTTGGTTAATCGATTTGTTTCTTCATGAAATTTGTTAAATATGACTTCCTAAATTTATTGTAGAATGCACGTGCATTTATATAAATTGCAACATTTGATTGACAAGACAAATTTTATTGTAGCAGCCTTTTCTTCCCATCACATTTGAATAAATCTTGCCAACCTAACACGTTTATGCTTATAAGTTCAGTTAGACTTTAGACAAATTTTATCCTAGTTTTGCTATCCTAAATAAATTTTTTGTACATGAGTGTCTTAACATATATATTTCTCTTATCTTATTTTCATTATATCCACCTTCAAATGCAAAGAAGTATTTAGGATTACGTTGGTGTGGTTGATTTTTTTTTGCAGAAAGATTGTGCTGATTGATTACTTTTGGAATTTTCTTTTTTGGGCATTTGCTCCTTGCCGCCCTAGATTGTATCTAGGAAATTTTGTATTTTGGAGTAGTAAGGGACTTTCGGCTCATAGGTTTTCTTTCATTAATTTTTTGTGTAGCTCTTTGAGCATTAGTGAGTTGAAGGTCCCCCTAAGGGCCTTGTAATTTTTTATTTATATCCACGTAGGCCCCTCCGGGGTTTCCACTAAAAAAAAAATTAGAGGCAAAGGCTAAAGTGAAAGGGGCCATCAATAATTTATGAAATATCAAAATAAGATTAATTTAAATTGTTGCTCGAAAAAAAGGGCATTCCTTATAAGATATGAAATATTGTTATTTAGATGAAATTTTCTTTGGAATGCTTGTTTCTTATTTATATCTTTGTTCTTTAGTTCTATAAAATTTAATTAAAGAAGTATGAATTATATTTAAAAGATTGAAGGGTTGGTCCTTGATCATGACTGTTTGCTTTTTGGTATAATTGAATTTCATTTTATCTTATATATTTTTTTTAAAACAAAATATTTTAAATTTGGGTTTGAGAGATTTGATATTACATTTTATGTGATTCAATTAGACATCATCTACGATTCCCAAGTTAGATATAATTTCTTGACAAGTATTTTTAGTTTAAATTTACTTGAAGATCATCTATTCTTATCTTTTCTTATCATATATGTTTCATTTATCAATTTATTTAGATATATTTATTAGATACGCATTGATTGTTTTTATTAATTCGGAATCATCTATTCATATCAGTTTAATTTGTTAAATTATTTATATAGATTTGTGAGATAAGCATTCATGATTTTTTTTCACTGTCTTATGATCATTATTAGATCTTGTACATGTTTCTTATTTCAGATAATACAAGGAACTTATTATTATTATTATTTTTGCAATATATTCTTATAAATGTTTCTATTTTATTCATTTTAAAGATAAATTTCTTGGATAAGCATTTATTGTTTTTGGTAATTCAAGATTATCTATTCATATCAATTTGGTTTATCAAATTATTTATACAAATTTGTGAGATAAGCATTCACAACTTTTCTTCACTCTATCCTATGATCATTGATAAATTTTGTATGTAAAATAATTTCTTATTTTGGACAATATGTTAATATTTTTTGTTAAAATTGTAATCTATTCTTATAGATATGTTTCTAATTTGTTTTTCCATTTTTTTAAGATAGAATTTTGGATAAGCATTGAATATAGTTACTTATGAACATTTCTTTGTGAAATCTTTTATCCTTGTACTCATACTTCAAATGAATTATTTATTTTGTCTTAAATATACTTATAAGAAGTTTTAAATTTGTTTATTGAAGATGTTTAATTTTATGTATTTATTTTATATTTTGTGTTTTCCTTATGTTTTGTAAAATTTGTGTTGATGTATTTATTTTGTGATTTTTTTTTTTTTTTTTAGTTTAAACCCCGCGGTGGGGGCCTACGTGTTAATATAAAAGGCAGTTACAAGGTCCTTAAAGGGTCCTCAAGCTCACTAATACTCGAACGAGTTACAAAAATAATTAAAAGAAAAAAAACTATGAGCTCGAGGTCCCTGCTAAAAGAAGGTACACAATAACCTAGTAACATTCTACGGTGCTCAAAGACGAGCACCCAAAAAAGAGAAGCAATCCAAGAAGCAGAAGTCAAAACAAGCTTCTCACCCAAAATAGACTTCCATTCCAAATAGATAGTGAATTGATAAGCAGCAATGAAAAAGCCCTGCAAAAAAATCAACATAACCTCCACCGAGCTATCATCACTGTCCAAACGAACATCCAATCCATAAAACCGGCGGAGCAAACGGCAACCTGTAAAAGGAAGAATAAGACCAGCAAAGAGAACGTAGCAATAAACCAGCGACTGCAAACAGTAAAAAGGGTATGGGGATAAACCGAATTCGGTAATCATCAGATAAGAGACCAGCCCAGGGTTTCCAAGGAAAATAATGAACTGCCAGCACCAGAGAGAATCAACCAAACAAGGATAATCCAAAAAGGAGAATAAAGCCAACCCCGCATGAGTAAAATGGCCAATCCGACTAACAGCAAACCAAAGGAAAACACTAAAAAGGGACAGCAATAACATATAAACAAAATACCAGCAACTAAACCTCCCGACATATCTAGGAGCATAGCAAAAAAATAAGCCAGCAGAGGAAACAACCCAATCAGAGGGACCAATAGAATCACAACCCCATCAAAAAAAGAAGAAGGGCAGAAATCAACCCCAGCCCATGAACCAAACAAGAACACCAAACGGAACCCCGAAGAAAGCCCAATGTAGCAGACAAAGAAAACAAGGAAACTACCAGCAAATATAGGGAATACCACACCCATCCAGCTTAAGTAAACCATGCAGGGGAGCCGGAACATAAGAACCAACCCAATCGGTGAGAGATGCAAGGTTACAACCCCAGTTAGCAAGCCAGTTAGCACATTTATTCCCATCACTAGAAATATTCTGAAACGAATAATTAAAATATCTCAACATCTGAAAGATATGCCGCCTTTGATAAAACATGTCAGCATTACACAAGTTCTCCCTCCCAACCGCAAAAGAGCAGAAGTCAAAACTGGTATTAGCCTCAATGACAACATTCAGATTCTTAAAAGACCAGCAAAGGTGCATACCATGGATAATGGCACAGTTAACAGCTGAAGAAAAATTACCCTGGTGAATAGGCCCCGCAAAGGCAGCAATGAGTTTACCATTACTGTCACGAATAGCGCCACCACACCCACCATAATTACCAGAAAAAATACCATCAACATTCAGCTTAACAAAGTCCTGAGGGTGCTTGTTCCAAAAAACAAGATTGAAAGGAGAACACCCCACATCCGAAAGGCCAAAGCTAGAACCAATAGAAAGGTAGTTCTTGAAATTCTTATGAGTGATAATTCTCACAGCAATAAGAGAAGAAACTTTTTCTTTTATCTTCAAAATCACATTATTATGATTCATTTTGACGTTGTTAAAAATAGAGTTATTTCTTTCTAACCAGATAAACCACAATATAAGACACGGGATAGCATTTCGAATATGACCTTTAGACTTAATAAACCACGCATTAAGTAAATATTTTAAGGACAATTTACCATTAAAATAGTTGATCTGAAACAAATCATCAAAGTAAACCCAAGTACGCACCGCCACCGGGCCCGAAATGAAGAGGTGGTGCATACTTTCAATGTGACAGCAACATTGGCATTTGGAAGCCAACTGAAAGCCTTTTTTGATGAGGTTGTCCTCAGTGGGTAAATATCTGTGGAGGGTTCTCCAAATAAAAATAGAAATAGTGGAAGGTATACTTTTATGCCAGATATTCGCAAAAATATAATCAAAATTGTTTTTAACCCGAAAAGAATTCCACGCCTCCAATAAATGGAATTCACCATCCTTAGACAAATCACTAATGATAACATCCTTAGACTCAATGTTTAAAGGAACATTTAAAATACAGTTAATAATACTATGGGGGATAATATTCGAAAGCTTATCAACATCCCAACCATTGTCATTAAAGAAATAGTTAACCTTAACAGACGAATTAGAGACAGTGTTTAACAAAGTATCAATAGAGTGCTTACCAATCCACTTATCTTGCCAGAAGAAAATATTTCCAGCTCCAAGCCCCCAAGAAATATAAGGCTCAATCTCCCATTTAACTTTACAAAGCTTTTTCCAAACCTTAGAATCACCATGTTTAGCAACACAACAAGCATGATGGTTATTAGCACAGTACTTAGAAATCATAAAATTGGCCCAAAAACTATTATTAGCACGAAGTTTATGCCAAAGTTTAAAAGTAAAAGCTTTGGAAAGATCATAAAAGGTCTTACACCCAAGCCCACCTTCAGACTGCACACCACAGCACTTATCCCAAGAAGCCCAAGTAATTTTAGCACTAGATAAAGTACCTTTCCAGAAGAATTTATTAATAATCTTGTGAAGTCTATCACACACAGCTTGCGTGGGAAAGATAGTTTGAAAACTGTAAACAGGTAAAGCCACAAGCACACTTTTAATAAGAGTGATTCTACCACCAAAGCTCAGAAAATTCGAATCTCAAGATAAAAGTTTATTATGAACCGATTCAATAAGCTTATTAAATAAAAAGGAATGCTTCCTCCCCTTAAATAGAGGCACACCAAGATAATTAATAGGCAAAAAAGCTTGGGTAAAACCAGTGAGATTTTCAATGGAAAGAATATGACTACTAGATATATTCTTGGAAGCAATAAAGCAGCTTTTATTTTTATTAAAAGATATGCCACTCGCCTTCTCAAACTTGGAAAGAAAATCCATAAGTTTCTGAATCTGATTACGGGAACCATTCGAAAACACAATAAAGTCATCCGCAAAGCACAAATGGGAAATAGGCACACCACCCTTAGTTTTAAAATGAAGACTTGTGTTAGAATTAAAAAGCTGGGATAAACCTCTAGAAAGGAATTCCACCGCAATAATGAAAAGAGAAGGGGAAATAGGATCACCTTGTCTCAAACCATGAGAAGTATTGAAAAAACCATAAGACGAACCATTAATAATAATAGACATAAAAACATTCTCAATACAATTCTTAATAAGGTTAATAAAGCTAGAGTCAAAACCAAACAAATTTAAGATAAAATATAAAAATTCCCAATTTAAGTTATCATAAGCCTTAGCCATATCAAGCTTAAAAATGACATTACCACCTCTCACCTTCACATTCAAGTCTTGACACAATTCCTGGGCCAATAAAATGTTATCCGTGATGACCCTATCTTTAACAAAACCCATTTGGTTAGGAGAGATAATAGCAGGAAGAATAGGAGCAAGCCTATTAGACAAGATTTTAGTAATAAGCTTATTAAAGAAAGTACAAAGACTAATAGGTCTATAATCATTCCACATATTAGCATTATTATTCTTGGGGATAAGCACAATGGAAGTAGAAGTAAAAAACTTGGGAATATGGTTACCCTCAAAGAAGTCAACAATCGCAGAAAAGGTGTCATGTTCAATAATATTCCAAGTTTGTTGAAAGAAAAGACCAGTAAAACCATCAGGACCAGCAACCGACTCCCCATTCATCTCAAAAACCATCTCCTTGACCTCCTCCAAAGAGGGAGGCCTAGAAAGGTTCTCATTCATGTCATTGTCAATAAGGGACGGAATGTAAGAGTAATCTCCAATAAAGGAAGGAATAAAAGTTTTTTTAAAACAAGATTTAAAATACTTAACAGCTAAATTGGAAATATCCTCCTGCTTATTAGCCAAAGACCCATCATCCCTACTAATATTACTGATAGTATTCTTGGCCCTTCTATGCTTGACCATCGCATGAAAATACTTAGTGTTATTATCCCCCTCCACCAACTTTTTAGCCGAAGCTTTTTGTTTCCAATAAGCTTCCTCTTGAGCATGAAGCTTAAGGAGATCTTCTTTAGCTTGATTTAATCTAGATAAATTAACATCAGTGGGATCATTTTGAAAATAAACCTCAAAAGAGGAAACAAGCTGTTCAGAAGAAAGAATATTGGAGAAAATGTTTTTAAAGACATGGTGATTCCACCAGTTAAGAGCCTGCTTCAATCTTTTAAATTTCAACCAAAGCCTCTTCATACCACAAACATTATTATCAGGATGTAAAGGAGAGTTCCAATTAAGCTTAACCACCTCAAAAAAAGAATCATGAAGAAGCCACATGTTTTGGAATCTAAAGTGATTTATGACATTAGAACCACTAGTATTAGTGGTAATAAGTAAAGGGGAGTGATCAAACAACGTTCTACTGAGGTGATGAACACTAGTATTAATGGGAGAGTTAATCCAAGCATCATTAAACAAAATACGATCTAATCTCTGCCATAAATGACCCCTATTCCACGTGAACTTATCACCAGTAAAACCAATATCAATCAGATTGCAATTAAAAATCATATTATTAAAATCTTCCATAGAACGGTCAGAAGGAGGAGCGCCACCCATCCGTTCATTAGGACTAGTAATAGCATTTAAATCCCCACCAATGAGCCACGGCAAAGCATTAATATGATGAAAATTGCAAATTTGATCCCACAACACTTTTCTATTGTAAAGAGAAGAAGCAGCATACACTAAAGACACACAACAATGAAAATTAAAAGCTTCAACTTTACAATGAAGAACTTGAGTAAAATCAGCAATAACATCAATAATAATCGGATCTTTCCAAAACACCCAGATCTTATTAGCAATATTAGCAACAGCATGATTAAAACCTAAAAAGCGGGAGGTACTCATAAGCCTGTTCACAGATATCAGAGGTTCAAGTAACACTAGAATCTTAATATTGTGGATACGACATAAATTTTTAACACGGGTTCTAGAAGAAGCACACCCAATACCCCGTACATTCCACACCAAAGCATTAAACATAAAGAAACAACTTAGTGGGAAGTATTAGATCTAGTATTTTTGGGAGGTTGTAATACGATGTTTTTAGGTTTCTTTCCTTTTTTACTAGTCACCTTGATATCACTAAAGTCATTATCATCCCTAGCAAAGTTTTTAGCAGATAAATCCAAATCTTCCGTATCCACATTGTCAACATTAATAGAATAAGGAGAATGAGCAGTCTTACTACATTTCAGTTCCTCCCTCGAAGCTGTCCTTTCGGGACCCTCATCCATCATAAAGAAATCCTCTTCTCCTTTGTTCAAACTATCCACGTTATCCACATCGGCATTTTCCTTAGCAAAGTGATGCTCATCAGGTGAAGAACAAAGCATTTCCCCATCCTTTAAAATCCTGCCACCCTCCTCAATAGGTAACTGTATAACAATATTAGGCCCAATGTCATCTTCCTGTTCAATCATAGAATTGGGATTCTTATCAGCACAAAAATTTTGTAAGTTAGAAGGAGTTATAATATCATCATTAGGCACAAATTGAATAGCTAGATTAGGGACAGCTAGCTCATCACAATTGTTAAGAGTTATAGGGTTAGACGGACACTCCCTTTCCTGGTTAAGGGAGACATCACAATTACTAATAAGAGCAGGATCAGTAATATCACCATCTATCGTTTCTCTAGTAACACCAAACGGTCTGGGAAGAATGTCCTGTAGGGGTGTCGGGATAGAGGGATTCTGTATAGGCACATTTTTAGCATTTAAAGGTTCTTTATCTTTACGCAGTTGGGGGTGTTTCTTAAAGCATTCGTTCACGGAATGGCCATGCATTTTACAGAAATTGCAAAATAAAGGTAAATTTTCTAAGTCCACTTTTTGAAAGTATCCCTTAACCTCTGAACCGAGCCATATTTCATTAGGATGCTTTTTAGAAACATCCATTTCAACTAAGACACGGGCCACAGACGGCCTAGAGCACACAGCTGTAGCGAGGTCCGTTTGTAAGGGACGACCAAAAATAGAAGCTAAACCAAATAGAATTTGCTGATTAAAAAAATGCAATCTTAGATTAGGGAAAGAAATCCAAACCGGAGCGATAGGGGATTCCTCCCTAACATCAAAATCCGGCGTCCATTTAAGCAATCTCATTTGAGAAGATTGAATGTAATACGTTCTTCTAGCAAATAATCGACTATAGTCAAGATCATTGGATAGTTGAATAGCAATATGTTTTGAATCAAGTAAGCCCACATGAAACGAGCCTGAAAGTTTCAAATTTAAGAAAAATTTTCGTATAATCTCAAGATTGGGTCGTTTCAGCATAAATTTACCAACCAACGTTAACGCATAGGGAGCAGCTAAAATATCTATAACCGAATCTTCAAACAAGAGAGCCGGACAACCTTTAAAAGACGAATGCACAAATTTAAGTTTAGAAGTAGAAGAAGAAGCACCCGCTACAACATCTTTAAAAGATCTCGTATTACTGGAAGAAGAGGAAGCCGGAAACCCTAGACGCTTCCAGCAGTCGCCCTCTCGCGATGAAAAGTGTATGTCGATTTATTTTGTGATATTATATTTGAGGTAAGTAGTTTATACATTTTGTTATTTTATTTCAAAAAAAATTAATTTTTTTTGTGATATTATGCTTTCAATAATTGTAGTTCATATATTTCTTTTATTAAATCTGTGCAAGAAGAACTAATATGTTTGTCTTCGTATATTGTAAATCACTTCAAAATGCTTATTTAGCAAACAAATATTGTAATGATCATGCAACGGTTATAGAATGACTACAAACAAACTTCATAATGACTTTTTAATTATATATCTGTTACTAATGATATACATTTAAATCTTCTTGGGATCCGTTTAGAGTTGCTTAGCCTAACTACATGCTTAGTTACAACATATGAGCAACTAACGATGAACTTTGGTGTGTTTATCTGACTCACTACAAATCCAATAAATTATCTAGAGATAATTTTATACAAAATTTTTTTTTAAAATTGTCCCAAGCCTGGATGAAAATGTTGAGGGTTTATTTTTATTATATTCAAAATTTTATGCTGTTCTTCTAAAGGTTTAGAAAGGAGAAGAGTATTTGATATACAAGGAAATCATGGCAAATTTGGGTCCTTATGTTGGAAGTGCACTATATTTCTTCTCAATTCTTAGCGTCAGTTCGTAGTTCAAAAGGCTTGGCACGATTCAAAGTGCATCCCTTATGATAAGTTATGTTATTTCTTCCTCACTGGATAATTGCTAGGTTTGTGCACTTCAATTCAATCAAACTACTACAAATGAATGTCATTTTTTTTCATTCCACATAAATAGATGTTTGGGAAGGGAAAGTGGTATTTTAATCTTTCCATGCTCATTTATCCAACTTTCATTCTTGCTGCTTGAGGATGCTTTCTTTAATCATTACTTATTGTTTATATCTAGCTTCATGCTTGTGAGATGGATTTTCCTTCCTTTTTGAATCATCAACTAATAGAATTACTCATGTAATTATTGTGATAGCTGCTTATCATATATTTATGTCCACCCAACTAGTTGAGTCATGCTTATGATAAAGTCTAGCTAAATTCATTTTGTTGGATTCAATCAACAAGTGTCTGTAACTTATGTAATCTAAGATAACGGGGTAATTTCAAAACTGAATTAACGTTGGCTATTCTATAGCTTTCTGAGTAGAAAAATGAAGGGAAGCAAAGTATGACAGTGAAAGTTGGAAGTATGATTCGTTAGGGTATGGTATAAGTATGACTACATGATTCCTTCTTTTTTGCTCTCATCGAGCTTTCCTCCCCATGCCCTAAAGCGCTGTCTCTGGCAATTTTAGGGTTCCTTTCTTTCCACCGTCTTTCTTCGCCTGATCTTCCACTTTTTTTGCCAGTTCCTCTCAGATCTACTTCCTAATAGTGGTTTTGGTGTCTCCTTTGCACTGCTACCCTAGTTGGGCTACGTTGATGGCGGGTGTTTCGTCCTCCACTCAGTGGGGGAAAGCGTCTGGCCCGATTCATGGCAATAACAAGGGGTTCTTTAGCTTAGAGGGCGACAGGCCTTCTAAATCTCCTTCTCGATCCTTCAAAGATGTTCTCTTTGGAAATTCGTTGGCAGGTGATACTCTTCTAAACTTAACCTAATCTGTTTTCAACGGTGTGCTGGTTGTATTACTGTCTGATGATGATGTGCTTAAAATTACTTCTCCATTTCAATTTATGTTAGTTGGTAAATTTGGCTTGCGTCGACTGAACCTCGATACGATTCGCCTGCTTTTCGGTAACCTTAAATTGTATGGGTTTTACTCTGTTGGTTTATTAGACTCTCGACATGTAGCGATTCAGCTTTCAAATGATTTAGATTATAGTAGGGTGTTTGCGAGAAGAGCTTATTTTATCAACAATTGCGAAATATGGATTCTTAAATGGATTCCTTTTTTAACGTTAGAGAGGAATCTCCTATAGTGCCGATTTGGATTTCCTTTCCTAATTTGTGTTTACATTTCTTCAACCCAAAGGTTTTACATGCTCTTGGCTTCATTTTTGGCCTCCCTTTACAAAGTGACCAAGCGACAGCTACTAAGACCTGTCCATCTGTGGCTAGGGTACTAATTGAAGTTGATATTTCTAAAAAACATGAGAAGGAGGTTTGGGTTGGATCTAAAGTGTTTGGGTATTTACGAAAAGTGGAATTTGATAAAGTTTCTGATTTTTGTTCTCATTGTATGATTCATGGTCATGCTTTATCTGAATGCTTTAAATTATATCCAGAATTGAAAAAAACTTCAAACCTCTATATGGGGAAGGTTGATTTGCCCAAAAAGATGGATAATAATCCAATTGTTCTGGATAATGTAGAGCCTCCTTCTGCTAATGAAATTTATGGGAATGATGTTAATTTCAAACCGGTCCTTTAGGAAAACAGAGAAATTGTTTTAGCCGAGAAGGTTTCTTCTAGTGTGGATGTTTGCAATGAGGGTGAGAAAGTCCCTAACATTTATGTTTCGATCGATGCTATGCCTCAAAATACTAATGATCCTCAATTTCTTCAATCTCAATCTCTTCTTGATCCTAAGAGAGAAGTGCAAATTAATAATGAAAATTTGGTATCTGTGAATGTCTTTAATGAGGACTGTGAAGAAGGGGAATTTATTCCTAAATTAAGAATGGACCCTATGAGGAAGGATCATATAGATATTGTTAAAAAGGAGGATTTTATGTCTTCCAATCTTGCTGGTAATGCTTCTAAAATGGTTGATGAGGATGATTTTGTCAAGGTTGGTAAAAAGAAAGGGTAATGTATGAAAGTTTCATTACCTTCTACACCTCATTCTACTAGAGCTCAAACTTCTTCTAAAGATTGTAATGGTTAAGGCTCTTATATGGAATGTGAGGGGTATTGGGGGGGCTGATTCGAGGAGCTGACATTATCAAGTCAAGGAGGGATGGAAGCCGGCGGGCACATCGCTGCCTCTGCCTAAAAAATAAATAAATAAACAAATCAAATTCAACTCTAACAATATTATGTATCATGTAATCAATAACGTACAATAGCGTCCTCCCAAAAAATAACCCCAAAGTGAAGCAACACAAAAGGAAGGCTCTATCAGAAAGCAACGAAACTAAGCAATTGATACTAATTTTCTGATAACCAGAAGATCACTAATGATATATATTCAAGGAACTGAATTAACCAATTACAAAAGATAACCAGGAGCATCAAAAGATGAGATCTAAAAGATTCTTTCAATAAAATAAGGGCTAAGATGAACAAATAGTTCAGTTTCCTTTACTTGAGGTATCCAATTATACTAAATTCTTTATCTAATCAAATCATCAAACAAAAAGTAATTTCAAAAGCTCAATAAGGTAAGCCAATCAAAACCTCCAAAAATTTTGTCAATCATGAAATATTAATTTTTGTTGTTCTCTAGGTTCTTGGTATTTGGATGATACATAATCAATAAAATTTCTAGAGGTTTTGATTGGATTACCTTATTGAGCTTTTGAAACGACTTTTTGTTTGATGATTTGATTAGATAAAGAATTTAGTATAATTGGATACCTCAAGTAATAGAAACGAAACTATTTGTTCATCGTGGCCCTTATTTTATTGAAAGACTCTTTTAGATCTCAGCTTTTGATGCTGCTGGTTATCTTTTGTAATTATGTTAATTCAGTTCGTTGGATATATATCATTAGTGATCTTCTGGTTATCAGAAAAGTAGTATCAATTACTTAGTTTCGTTGCTTTTTGACAGAGCCTTCCTTTTGTGTTGCTTCACTTTGGGGTTATTTTTTGGGAGGATGCTATTGAACATTATTGATTACATGATACATAATATTGCTGGAGCTGAATTTGGTTTGTTTATTTATTTATTTATTTATTTTTTAGGCAGAGGCAGTGATGTGCCCGCTGGATTCCATTGTCGGAGCAATTATCTGTTTTTACTTTGAATTTGAATGGTTCGTGGTGCGTGGGTGATGATTTTAATATTAGATCCAATGCTAATGAGAGATTGGGGGGAAATCCCCCTAACATTAACGCCATGGAGGACTTCAACTCCATGATTAATGACTGTTGAAAGTATGAGATGTACCAAGAGGGGGGGGGGGGGTGAATTGGTATTTTAAAAAATTAAACCTAAATAGGAGTTCTAATTTTTTTTTGTATTTTTTAAAATAAAAACTTAACAAGTAAAATGTGGAAGCTAGTCATTCGTTCACAATTATGATATTGGTGACACAATTATAAATTTCACAATACACGATCATGATTAGATTTTTCACCAAGCAATTTAAAATAATAAATAAATATGTGAAAAGTAAAGTGTGGTAAAAAAATGGAAAAAGCACACTAGAGATTTTTATAGTAGTTTGGTCACTTGATCTACGTCCACTCCCTGGAATCCTCTACTCTGAGATTTTCACTACTAAAAGTTGACTCTCCTTTTGCTCTCACAGCAAGGCGGAGAAGAATTTACAAGACTCACTTTCACCTTCCCTGGTGTGGCGGAATACCAAACGCTACGTCACCCTCCCGGTGACGGCAACAGACCTTCTCCTTTTTCTCCCTCCTGGAGACGACAGAGTACCTTTGAGGATGTTGACCATGAAGCCTCTCTTCCTAGAGAACCTTCTTGAGACTCACCAAAGCCACAGGAGGAGCAAGCGTGCACCTAGCTCGGAGCAACCGTGTGATCCCCTCACACTCCTTCTCCCTCACGCTCAAGCTCACCTTCTCCTTCCTCTCACAAACCTTAGATCTCTCCAAAAGCTCCCCCTCAAGAGTTCCTTCCTCTGTCAACCATGGCCTCAATAACCTCTAATTGAAAAATAGAAAGTCCTTTTAAATCAGGCTTCAGAAAACCATAAAAATTCCAATTTGATGTTTCTGTTTGTACAGTATGATATAATATCGTATATTACGATCCATTCAAAAATAGCTTCGTCTAGTATGGGTGCAAATGAATAGTTTACAAGTTTTACAAATATCATACTATACGATCCAAAGATCGTACGGGACAATTATGTTATTTTTTAACTGTTCATACGGGACGATCCCTATGACGAATGAATTCATCTCTGACCATCATCCCGTACTGTACACTTCGTACAGTATGAATAGTTCATTTTTAGGTTATCGTCCAGTACGATATAAATATCGTTTGGGATGAATAGTATAAAAAACCCTAGCTTTATCTCGTATGATTTACGGGACGATTGAAATCATCTCTGACCATTGTACAATACGATCTACATCGTACAATATGATCGAATGTAATTAAGAAACTATGATTTAATTGCCTGATTACGGGGGATAATTTTGGCAAGATTTCAAATAATCGTATAGTACGATTGTGGTCGTACAGTACAATTAGTTCATAAAATCAAATTTAAATCTTACCAAAGTTATTCTGACGGCTAGGGATTTTGAAAGGAACCAAATCGTACAATATGATACATATCATACAGTAAGATTAGTTCACAGAACTAATCTTCCAGAAATTGGCCGTTAGCCTGAGTATTAATGATATATCATATGGTACAATTAAAAATCATACAGTATAATTTTTTTTAAAATTTCTTTTAGGAAAAAAAACTCCCCCTGTATGTGTGCATGGTCACTCCTTTTACATACATGCTTTTGTGCCAGCCTCAAGAAAAGAAAAATAAAAGAAAATAAAAATATAAGATTTTGTACATCTTATTCTGCCCAGTCTTGAGTCTCCAACAGTCTTGAACTGTTTGTATCTTACTTGAAATATTAGTGCTCACAGACAAGAATAAACATTTATAATTTAAAAAGAAGAATATATTAATTCCGTAATTATTATTTATCATTATCAAAATTAAGTGGTCGGGATCCTGGATTGTAATAATCTCCCCCTTTTTGATGGTGTCAAATAATATTATCTGATACCCACAGTAGATGTTATTTCTTTCTTAGCTCCCCCTCACTAGGATGATATATTTTAAAATATCGGAGGATGTTCAAAATTCTTTTTTTTTTAATTATGTTTTTTTGTTTCGTGATTTTGATTTTTTTTATTAACATTTAAATTAAAATAGAATGAAAACAACAGAACATAATGAGAACGACAAAAATATTAAATTGAAGAACATAACATTACAGAATTTTCTTCCCCTTTTGACAGCAACAAAAAGAAAAGAACATCACATACTAGTATAAAAGCAAGAATTACAACACAAATATAAGAAACTAATAGAAGAAAGTACAACATAACACAAGCAAACTAAACATTCAAAAATCAAGATCCTGATCCGGAGGTGGTAGAACCGCTTGAAAGTACTGATGGAGGGACGCAAACTGGTGATCAATTTAGGTGAAGCATTCCCCAAACCATTTCATGTCATTTTCATGCTGTTGGTATTGTTGATTAATGTGGGAATCCAATCTAGTTTCCAAACGATCAAGGCATTGAGTAATGTCATCATGAGGGTAGGCAGGTTAGGTAGGTCCAGGCGGGTGTATCGATAGTGGTGGAGGTGAGTCGGCACGAGCAGTAGCCTCTTCTTCATCAAAATTGGGATCAGCGTGAGCGGCCCCCCGATGGAGTAGAATACGAAAAGAGGCATCGGTATAGAAGATAGAAAGATGAACCAGAGGGAGAGGGTTGTGGAGTTGATATTTGGCATCCAGGATGTACCCAATGACATGTCCTAAGGCAAGATTTAGTTTTCTTCGGGCACTGGGATATCAGAAAGTAGCTAAGGTATGAATATAGTCAAAGATCATTTGAGCTTCATCAAATTTGGTGCTTGACATGATTAAGTGACCACAGACAGAAGTGGGGTAATGTGTATGCGGTCTCCAACATTGGGTATTATGGATGTGCGAAGAACATGCTGGATAACACATGTATTTTGGTTAAGAGTTTGGACAAGTGGTAGGTGTTGATTGGAGGGTATATTTCTAAGTAGCATGTTGACTGAGGTCCAATCAGAATTATTAGTGAGTAGAGATTAGGGATGAGGGCCTTCAGTGGATAGGCTAATGTGTTCAGCTATGTCGTCTTTAGTGATGACGACGTATTATTTGCAGACATAGGAGGTAAGGGTGGTACATTCTAGGTCGATCTTAAGGTTTACTAAGAATTCATAGAGGAGTTCAGAATGAAATGGAAAAGCTAGGGTAAGGAGGAATTGGAGAGTCGTAGAGGCAAAGAGATTCATGACCTCAAAATTGAGCGTAGCTTAATTAAGCATGCGTGAAAGAGTAATCTTGGCCTCTTTGAATTTGTTATAGGCTTTCTCATCAGCTGCAGAGAGAAAGTGGTCATCAAACCACCGAGAGGAAGAGCTTCCCTCGATCAATCATCCTCGCTTGCTTCCACCAGCCATATAGTAGAATATGTTTAAGGGAGTAAAGATTGCAAAGGGGTGAGTGAAATGAGCCACAAAATCTCTCCTTTTTATAGAAATTCTGATAATAATACAGTATGATATGGTAACATACAGTATGATCAGTGTGTTTAATTTTTCTGGATGACTTTTCAGAAAAAGAGAGTCAAATCATACAGTACAATCCAAATCGTACTGGACGAATGTGAGTGAGAGGTTGTTATTCTCGAGGAGTCTTCTGAACATCTTTTGACTAAATCAATCGTACAATATGAACTGCAATTATTTTCATACCGGCTGAGTTTAAATTCATCCCAATCTAGATTGACACGTGGATCGTATAGGACGATGGGTGGTTCGTACTGTACGATGATCAATAATGTGTATCGTACAGTACGATGGGTTATTTGTACAATACGATGGATATAATTTCAGACATATCTGGACCGTTGATGGAATTGAAGACTATGATTGGTGTATTAGTAGGTATCATACAGTACGATAGTGAATCGTATAGTATGATTTGCACTGGAATCCAAGATTGGGTATTAGCAAGATGAGGGTGAGAGGATTGGGAACTCCTTTTTTTTAAATAAAATAACAAACAAACAGAAAACACACAAACACATAATTTTTCTTTTTTTTTTATTTTGTTTTTTTTAATCAAGCATGAATATCGATAACACCTAATTTAATTCTCAATGTACTAAATGTGTCATATGCTAGTGATTTTATGAAAATGCCAGCAGTTGATCTTCAGTAGTAATATGATGTAATTCAATATCTCCCTTGGCTATATGATCTCTTATGAAGTGATGTCAGATGTCTATATGCTTTTTTCATGAGTGTTGAATATGATTTTTAGATATGCAAATTGCACTAGCGTTATCACACATTATCGGGATGATTCCTATGGGTAGTCTAAGATCTAAAAGCTATTATTTTAACCATAGAACTTGAGCAATATAGCTTCCTACCGCTATATATTCTGCTTCAATAGTTGAGAGGGCTATCGAATTTTATTTTCTACTGAACAGTGAAACTAAGGATTGCCCAATAAATTAACAGGTACTAGAGGTAATTTTTTTATCTACCATACATCCTGCAAAATCTGAATCTGAGTACCCTAAGATTTCAAAAATAGTGTTGTATCTAGGATACCAAATTCCTAAGTTTGAGGTGCCTAGTAGATATCTAAGAATTCTTTTGATAGCAGTCATGTGAGATTCTTTTGGGTCAGCTTGAAAATGAACACAGAGATACACACTAAACATTATATCTGGTCTATTGGTAGTTAAGTAGAGAAGTGATCCAATAATTCCCTTATACTTCTTTTGGTCTACAGACTTTCCATTAGGATATTTATCCAATTGAATGTTAGAACTCAAGGGAGTATTCATAGCCTTAGCATTGTCCATTTCATACTTTTTAAGAATATCATTGATGTACTTAGATTGGCTAAGGAATGTTTCACCTTTCATTTATTTTACACTAAATCCAAGAAAATATTTAAGTTCTTCCATCATACTCATTTCGAACTCGTCACTTATTATTTTTGAAAATTCATCACATAAGATTTTCTCTGAAGATCCAAATAAAATGTCATCAATATAAATCTGAACAATGAGTATCTCATATCCTACCCTTTTTAAGAAGAGGGTGGTGTCCATACTACCCTTAATAAAGCCTCTATCTAATAAAAATGTACTAAGTCTTTCATACCAGGCTCTATGTGATTGCTTTAACCCGTATAGTGCCTTTTTCAGTTTAAACACATGATTTGAAAATTGTGAGTTTTTAAACCCCGGGGGTTGCTCCACATAAACATCTTCTTTGATTACCCCGTTTAAGAAAGCAATCTTAACATCCATTTGATACAGTTTGGAACCCCTAAAGCAAGCAAAGGCTAAAAGTACCCTGATGGCTTCTAATCTGGCTACTGGAGCAAAGGTTTCTTCAAAATCTATTCCCTCAATTTGGTTATACCCCTTTGTTACTAATCTATCTTTATTTCTCACTACTATTACAGAGTCATTCATCTTATTTTTAAAGACCCACTTAGTTCCAACCACACTTTATTCTTTAGGTCTCTTGACTAATTCCCACACATCATTCCTAATAAACTGGTTTAGCTCTTCTTGCATTGCTAGGATCCAGAATTCATCTCCTAAGGCTTGATCTATATTCATGGGTCCAATCATAGAAATAAATGCAGAATAACTGACTTCTTTCCTAGAATTCATCTCCATGCCTAGTTTTCACACCTTTTAATGGGTCTCCTAGGATCAGTTCTCTAGGATGATTAGAAGAAAATGTCAAATCTCTAGGCAATTGCTCCTGAGGTTCTGCTCTAGTCTCTATGGCAATGTTTTCTACTCCCTGAATAATCTCAACTTGTTCTTCTTCATGATTAGATTCAAAGATCTTATTGGATTCATCAAATACCACATGGGAAGACTCTTCTACTATAATGGTCCTCTTATTAAAGATTTTATAGGCTTTACCTATAGATGAGTAGCCTAAGAAAACCCCTTCATCAGATTTAGGATTGAACTTTCCTAAGGGTGACTTACCATTGATTAAGATGAAGCATTTGCAACCAAAAATATGTAAGTGAGAAAGATTGGGTGTCCTACCCTTAAGCAATTCATAGGGTATCTTATTAAGTTTGGATCTAACATTTACCCTATTTAGAATATAACAAGCAGTATTCACTGCTTCTGCCCAAAAGTATCTAGGTAGAGTGTATTTAGCTAATATTGCCCTTACAACTTCAACTAAAGTTCTATTCTTTCTTTCCACTATTCCATTTTGCTGAGGAGTTCTAGGGGCAGAGAAATTATGTTATATTCCTATCTCTTGACAAAATGATTCAAAATTATCATTCTCAAATTCTCCACCATGATCACTATGAATTGTTGAAATTACACATCTTAATTTTCTTTGAATCCAAGTGGAAAAAATTTTAAACTCTTTAAATGACTCACTCTTATAGGCTAAGAATTTTACCCAGGTAAACCTGGAGTAGTCATCTACTATTACAAATCCATATGATTTCCTTCCTATGCTAGCTGTACTAACTGGTCCGAATATATCCATGTGGAGAGTTTCTAGTGGCCTAGTGGTGTTAATATCCTTGATTGAATGAAATAAAGATTTTACTTATTTTTCTATTTGGCAGGCATCACATAAATGGTCCTTAGTAAAGTCTAACTTAGGTATGCCTCTAACTAGGTCTTTTTGAGTGATGTTCCTAAGTGTTTTCATGCTAGCATGGCATAGTCTCCTATGCCACAGCCAAGAGTCATCAGCTATTATTTTCAGACATAAAGGATTTGAGTTTTCAATGCAGTTTAAATCTAATATATAGACATTATTTATGCATTTTCTTTCTAACACAAGTGTATCATTTAAGCTAATCATGCATTTGTTAGAAAGAAACTTTATGTCAAAGCCCTTGTCACGTAGTTGACTGATACTTAAAAGATTATGCTTTAAACCATCAACTAAAAGTATATTTTAATTACCAAATTCTTGGAATTTCCAATGATACTTGAGCCCACCACTTTCCTGGTGGTGTTGTCTCCCAAAGTCACCTTACCTTCTGACCTGGCCTCCAATGTCACGAACTGCTTCATGTCTCCAGTCATGTGTCTCGAGCAGCCACTGTCCAGGTACCACATGCTCTCACTAGGTCTTTCGTGAGAGCATCCCTACAATATCAATCACAGGTTAGTTTTGGGAACCCAAGTGAGTTTGGGTTCCACCTTATACTTGTATGAATGAAATGTATGCATGTTATGCTTTGATGAATGCAGCTTTGGTCTCCACACTAGATGTGTCCTATGGTGAATTGTGCACATGCGGGCTATGTGACCTAGCATGCCACAAGAATAACATCTAACACCGGGAAATAGGTTCATTAATCTATGGGGGTGATAGTGCCTATTTTTGGGTTTGAATGATGCATGCTGTGACGGTTTTGAATGAGATGGTTCACATGATGGAGGTTTATAAAACTCAGCAAATATGAGAGGTATTTTATTGTTCTCAAATGCATGAAGTTTTCATTTAGAAATTCATTTTCTTTATTAAGACTTGCAATTTCAAATTTTAATGTATGATCACTTCTATCTAGTTCACATGCAAGTTCTTCTAATTCCTTAAATGCATTCTCTAGTTCAACATGTGATGATTTCAAGGTATCGTGTGTAGTAGTTAATTTAATATGCTTCTTATTTAATGCATCACATTCATCAAGCAGGGACATGTGATCTCTATCCAAGTCAAAAAATTCTTTAACTACACTAGCATGCTCTTTTTGTAAAGTACTAAACTCAGTGTTAAGACTAACATACTTTTTCTTGAACTTTCAATATGAGTCATGAATCTTTTCAGAAATAATTAGTAGTTCATCATAAGAAAGTTGACATACCTCATCTTGATCTGATTGATCAAGGTTATCGTTAGCTATAAGACATAAATTTCGTTACCTCCTCCTCTACTTCTTCTTCTGATGATTTTGAGGCAGAGTCTGCCCAAAACATTTTTAGTGTCTTAAATTTGCCATTTTTAAACTTTGACCTTTCCTCACCCTTTTCCTTGGTTTGATGAGTCTTAATGTTGGGGCAATAAGCTCGGAGATGACCTAGTTTCCTGCACTCAAAGTAAATTGTGTCAGATGCAACTTTAGTATTGTTTGAGCTTTTACCTTTATTCCAATTACTATGATGACGTCGTTGCTTTCTTTTCAGAAAATTTTTGAACTGATGAGTCATCAAGGCTATGTCGTCATCTTCCTCCGCTGCAAAACTGTCACTTTTAGAATTGTTTAATTTTAAAGCCACCGTTTACTCCTTCTTTTCATCTGCATCACTTTATCGTTGACTCACTCCTTACTCATAGGCAATGAGTGACCCAAGCAAATTATCAATTGAATAAATATTTAGATCTTTGAACTCTGTTATTGTAGTAATTTTTGCATCATATGAGCTAGGTAAACATCACAGTATTTTATTCACTTTTTTAGAGTTAGATAACTCTCTCTCTAAAGCATACAAGGATGTCACAATCTGGGAGAATCTAGTATACATTTCAGATATAGTTTCACTAGGTTTCATGCGGAATAGTTCATAATCATATAGCAGCATGTTTAGCCTAGATTGTCTAACCTCACTAGTTCCTTCGTATGTAATATACAGTTTATCCCAAATTTGCTTACCAGTACTAGAAGTAGACACTCATATATAGCCTTCTAATTTTAATGCACAAAAGAAACAATTTAAGCATTTAGCATTTAACTGTGTGAATTCTCTATCCTCATTGCTCCATTCATTAAAAGATAATTCAGTTTGGACTCCATTTAACATATAAAATGGTGCAGTATAACCTTCTTGAACCAACATCCATATGCGATAGTCTAGAGACTGTAAAAATGTAGACATACATATTTTCCAGAAATCAAAAGATATATTGTCAAATAAAGGTGGACGGGTTATAGAATAACCTTCCACAGTGTTACGGTTATAAAAATCTGCCAAGGATCTTATGTTTCTAGGTTTTCTAAAACATTATTTTGAAATCCCACTCTGATACCACTTGAAAGTACGAGATGCACCAAGAGGAATTGGTATTTTAAAAAATTAAACCTAAACAGGAGTTCTAATTTTTTTATATTTTTTAAAATAACAACTTAACAAGTAAAATGCAGAAACTAGTAATTTGTTCACAACTATGATATTGGTGACACAATTGTAAATTTTATAATACAAGATCAAGATCAGATTTTTCACCAAGTAATTTAAAATAATAAATAAATGAGTGAAAAGTAAAGTATGGTTAAAAATAAAAAAGGCACACCAGAGATTTATATAGTGGATCGATCACTTGACCTATGTCCACTCCCCAGAGTCCTTCACTCTGAGATTTACACTACTAAAAGTTGACTCTCCTTTTGCTCCCACAACATGGCGAAGAAGCCTTTACAAGACTCACTTTCACCTTCCCCGGTGTGGCAAAGTACCAAACGCTATGTCACCCTCCCGGTGATGGCAGCGGACCTTCTCCTTTTTCTCCCTCCTAGAGATGGCAGAGTACCTTTGAGGATGTTGACCTTGAAGCCTCTCTTCTTAGAGAACCTTCTTGAGACTCACCAAAGCCACAGGAGGAGCAAGCATTCAGCTAGCTCGGAGCAACCGTGTAATCCACTCATAGTGCTTCTCCCTCACACTCAAGCTCACGTTCTCCTTCCTCTCATAAACCTTAGATCTATCCAAAAGCTTCCCCTCAAGAGTTCCTTCCTCTATCAACCATGGCCTCAACAACCACTAATTGAAAAATAAAAAGTCCTTTTAAATCAGGCTTCAGAAAACCCTAAAAATTTCAATTTGATATTTGTGTTCGTAAAGTACGATATAATATCATAAAATATGATCCGTTCAAAAATAGCTTCATCCAGTATGGGTGCAGATGAACAGTTCATAGATTTTATGAATATCGTATTGTACGATCCAAAGATCATACTGGATGATTATGTTATTTTTCAACTGTTCGTACGGGATGATCCCTGGGATAAATGAATTCATCTCTAACCATCATCCCACACTATACACTTCGTACAGTACTAATAGTTCAATTTCAGGTTATCGTCCAGTATGATATAAATATCATCTGAGATGAATAGTAGAAAAACCCTAGTTTTGTCTGGTATGATTTACGGGACGATTGAAATCGTCTCTAACCATCGTACAGTATGATCAACATCGTACAGTACGATCAAATGTAATTAATAAATCAAGATTTAATTGCCTGATTACAGGGGATAATTTTGGAAAGATTTCAAATAATCATACAGTACGATTGTGATCGTATAGTACGATTAGTTCACAAAATCAAATTTAAATCTTACCAAAGTTATTTTGATGGCTAGGGTTTTTGAAAGGAACCAAATCGTACAGTACGATACATATCATACAATACAATTATTTCACAGAACTAATCTTCCAAAAATTAGTCGTTAGCCTGAGTATTAATGACATATCGTACGGTACGATTAAAAATTATACAGTATGATTTATTTTTTTTACGATTTGTTTTTTTTTCTAAATTTCTTTTAAGAAAAAAAGTTCCCCCTGTGTGTGTGTACATAGTCACTCTTTTTACATACATGCTTTTGTGGCAGACTCAAAAAAAGAGAAATAAAAGAAAATAAAAATATAAGATTTTATACTTCCTATTCTACCCAGTCTTGAGTCTCCAGCAGTCTTGAACTGTTAATATCTTACCTGAAATATTAGTGCTCATAGATAAGAATAAACATTTATAATTTGAAAAGAAGAACACATTAATTCAGTAATTACTTTTGTCATCATCAAAATCAAGTGCTCGGGATCCTGGATTGTAACAATTGCAACTTACACGACATTGGCTTTTTGGGGGTGCTTTTACTTGGAGTAGAGGCACTTTATGGCAAAGACTTGATAGGATCTTATTCAATAATGATTGGATTACTGATTTTCATATGATTCCTGTGAAACATTTGAGTAGAACTAGCTCTGATCATGCTCTCTTACTTTTGACTATTAATGCTAATAGAGTACATGCTCCTTCTGCTTTTAAATTTCAAAATATGTGGTTATCTCATCATGATTTTATGAATGTGATTCAAAATAACTACCATGCCCCTATTTTTCCTAATAATAATATTTTTGGTATGTTTAAATTATAGGCCAAAATGAGTAGGCTAAAGCAGGTCCTAAAATGGTGGAATAAAAATGTTTTCAAAAATATTTTTATTAATATTAAGGAGGCTAAAAATAAGGTGATTGAGTTGGATAAGGTTTATTTGGATAATCCTAGTATTGACAATCTTACCTCTCTTAATAATGCTAAAGTTAATCTTTTTCAATTGCAAAATCAGGAGAAAATTTACTGGAGGCAGAAAGCTACCACTAAAATCATTGTGGAATGGGATAGGAATACAAATTATTTCATGCAATGGCTAATAAGAAAATGATCAGGAATCATATTTTCAAAATTGTTAACAATGATGGGAGGGTTTTGGATAATGAGGATTTAATCTTCAATTCGGGGATTAAGCACTTTAAAAATATCTTTAATAATAATGTTAACACGATTCCTATTAATAATCCCTATGTTATTCCTCAAATTATTAGTGATAGTTAGAATCATTTGCTCATTCAACCTCCTTCTGAGGATGAAGTTTGGAAAGTTATTAATGATATGAATGGTGATTCCGTTGCGGGGCCTGATGGGTTCACTACTAAATTCTTTTTGAAAACTTGGAATATCATTAAGTTGGATGTTTTGGAGGTTGTTAATGACCTTTTGATGGTAACCCTTATCCTAAATTTTTCTCTTGTATTAATATTATTCTTATTCCTAAAAAGGAGGTTGCCAATAATTAGAATGATTTTAAACCGATTATCCTGTGTTCCTTCTTTAATAAACTTAACTCTAAAATTATTTCTACTAGATTGGTTAATATTTTGCCTAAAATTATTTCTTGTAATCAAACTGGTTTTGTGAAAGGTAGGAATAGTTTTGACAATGTTCTCCTTGCTCAAGAGATCACTCATGATATTAATGCTAAAGTGAAAGGGGGCAATATCATTTTCAAACTTGATATTACTAAAGCTTATGATAACTTGAATTGGAACTTTTTATACAAGGTTTTGTCTTTATTTGGTTTTAGTCAATCTTTTATTATGCTTATTAAGAATAGTATCGAGAATTGTTACTTTTCTGTGATCATTAATGGTAGGAATCATGGTTTCTTTAAATCCTCTCAAGGTTTAAGGCAAGGTGACCCTTTATCTCCCGCTCTCTTTATTATTGTTGTGGACTATCTTTCCAAGGGCTTGGAGGAATTATATAAAAGGTATCTGAAACTTCTTTTTCGTATTGTTGGTGGTATCCCTATTACTCATTTTAGTTTTGCTGATGATTTTATTATCTTTTCCAATGGTTCTACTAATAACATTAAAATTTTAGTGAATTTTCTTTGTATTTTCCAAGATATGAGTGGTTTGGCTATTAACAAGGAGAAAAGCAAATTATTATTGCTAAGTCTATTAATCATGGTAGAATGAGTGCTATCAAAAGGATTTGTCATTTTAATTCAATTTTATTTCCTATTAAGTATTTGGGTACTTCTATTTTTAAAGGTAGAAAAAGACACCAAGTTTTTGAACATATCTTCACTGCTTTTCAAAGGAAAAATTCTTATTGGTCTTCTAATTTTCTCTCTTTTAGTGGTAGGCTAGTGCTTATTAAAAGTGTTTTAAATTCCATTTCTATCTTTATTTTTCATACTTTACAACCTATGTCTTCTATTTGCCTTAGATTGGAGAGAATGATTTATAAGTTTTTTTGGGTATCAAAAAATAATAGTTCCTGAATCCATTGGGCTTGTTGGAAGAATGTTTGTGGGGTGTTTGATGAAGGGGGTTAAGGTTGCAAAAATATTTTCGATACTGTTCGTGCTCTCTCTCATAAATTATGTTTTCTTTTAGATCTAAAATCACTTTGTGGGCTCAGTTTATGAATGTGAAATATTGCAAAGAGCTTCATCTCATAGCTTGTACCTATAGAACTTCTAACTCGTTGGTTTGGAAAAGGCTTTGAAACATCAAATGGGAAGCTGAGCATTTTATTCAAATGGGGTTTGGGCAAAGGTGATGTCTTTTTCTGGCAAGATAAATGGTTAGGTAATGGTTCTATTGACAACATTCTTAATACACACACTTTGCATAATGTTAAAGTTCATAATTTTATTGAAAATGGGAGTTGAAATGTTAATAAACTTATAGAGGTTATCCCTTTTTATTTAATTGATAGTATTTTGAACATCCCTTTACAGTTACAATGCAATGATAAAATTTTGTTTAATATCTCCCTGTCTGGTAAGTTTTAGCTTGAAAATATTTGAGATATTATTAGAATTCATTATGACAAATCCCACATTTATTCTGCTATTTAGCACAACAACATTCCTTTATCTTATTCTATTCTTACTTGGAGATGTATTAAAGGTTTTCTTCCTGTTGATACTTCACTTTGGAAAAAAAGGTTTAGTTTTCCTTTGAAATGTCAATGTTGTTTTAATATTGAAAATATAAATCATATTTTTATTAATGGGGTCATTGCTCAGAAAGTTTGGAGCTATTTTTTTGAGCTCGCTTAGAAAGATAATTTCAACCTCAATAATAATATTTTGTCTATCTTAAAATGTTGGATGACTAATACTAAATGCCACATTTACAACTTAATGTTGATCCTTATTACGTGGTTTCTTTGGAGGGCTAGAAACGACGCCAAGCATAATAAAATTAGAATGGATGCCAATCAGATTATTACTAATGTTAGAAACAAAATTTTATAACTTTATTCTGTTAATTTTATTACTGTTAAGAATTTTAATAATTGCTTAGATTTGGCTTTGAAGTTTGGCATATCGACTAATTTTGATCCATTATCTAAATTTGAGCGAGTTGTGAGGTTGATCAAACCTCTTACTCCTTTTGTTAAACTTAATTCTAATGGTTCGTTTGGGGCCCCTTTTACGGGTTTGGGTGGCATTATTCACAATCAATATGATTGTGTTATTGCTGCTTATGCTGGTCCTTTAAAACTTTGTAATGTTATTACTGCTAAACTGTTGGGTTTGGTCCATGGCCTTGAAATTCACCATAGATTGGGGATTACACATGTGTCGATTGAGGAGGATGCTTTGCTACTAATTCAGATCATTCAAAATGACACTGTGGGCCATCCTCAAAATTTTTATATTATTAGAAGAATCAAACATTCTTTGTCTACCCTTAATTATACTATTGCTCATGTTTATCGGGAAGGTAATACCTGTGTTGATTGGTTGGCCAAATTTGGGTGCAAAGTTGAGGCTCTTTAGGAATTTACTCATGCTAATTTACCTTTTCTCTTGAGAGGTTTGGTTAATTTGGACAAATTTGGGTTACCCTATATCCATCTGGGTTGATGGTTTCATTGTTTTTATTTTTGAGTTATGGGTTTTTTAGCTCTCTATTTCTGTGTTCATCATGTTGCCCCTCGGTTCTGTGTGCTGGGTTTTGTCTTCAATTAATTGCGCTTGGTTGCTGGTCTTTGATGTTGGGTTGGTCTGGGAAGTCTTTCATTATGTTAGTTTCTTCTATCCTGACCCTATTGAATTTGTTATTTGGGAAGCTCAGGTTGGTTCCTTTTTTCATGCTCAGGTTGGTTCTGTTTAGATGGCTGGTGGTTGGGTGGGGTTTTGTTGCTTGGATTCTTATATTTTGCTTTCATATTGGGTGGCTAGTTATTGTTGGATGATCATCATGATGTGTTTGTTCCTATCTTATGTTTGGTTGGTTCGGTTTCTATTATGTTCGTGATGCTTGGCTGTCAGTTCGGAATCCTTACTGAATCAGATTCACTTTTGCTGGTGGCTCAGTTTTTTGGTTTTTATTTTATGTGGTTGGCCGATTCAGAATTACTAGATTATGACTGGTAGTGTTGATCATTCAGATTCTTTATTGGTTGGTGTTTTCACCAATCCTGTGGGGGATATTCTTTTCAGCAGAATTTCTGGGTGGTGGATCTCCTTTTTGGGTAAGAATTTATTTGGTCCTATTTTGGAGACTCAGCTGCTGCTTGGCTTTCCTCTATTTATCAGTCGGTTTATTTACTTGTCTACTGGTTTAGTTATGAATTCTGGGATCATAGCTCCTGCTATGTCTGCATTGTGTATACCTATTTGTACTTTCATTCTCGTTGTTGCACTTTCTTTGTGGGTTGGTCCTCTATTTTTTTGTAGGCTAGGTTGCTCAAGGTTCATGCTGGTCTGGGGATCTTTTTTTGGCAGAAAGATTGAGTTGATTTATTGTTTCTGATCTTTCTTTCTTGGTCACTTCCTTCGTGCCGCCTTAGATTGTATCTAAGCAATTTTGTATTTTGGAGTAGTAGGGGACTTTTGGCTCTTAGGTTTTCTTTCTTTAAATTTTTGTGTAGCTCTTTGAGCATTAGTGAGCTGATCGTCCCCCTAAGGACCTTGTAATTTTGATTTAAATTAACGCTTAGGGCCCTCCATGGGTTTCCCAAAAAAAATGACTACATGATTCCAAGGCAAGTCATCTCCTAACTATTGATGTGCAGTTTGATTTTTCATTATTTTGATAATGTTATCTTTTCTCTATTTCTTTTGTATAATTTATTATTGTCTAATTTTATTACTCTTGATTTTGGTCAAAAAGTAATACATCAAAAATCTTATTTTATGAAAATTAATTTGTTTGCTTGTCAATTTGTTTTATTTCTAAGATCATTTCATTATCATTTGACATACAAGATTAGTATTGTCTATTTTCATTTATAGAAAATGAAATATTGGATTTATTAGTATCTTGTGACATGTGAATCCTTATTAGTATCTTGTGCAAATTAATTAGGGTTTCATCAGTTGACTATTTGAAAATGGTAGTTACAAAACTATTACGTGTATCCTTGTAAATGAAATTACTCTTTCATATTCATAATTGATTTAGTTCAAAATTACATTGGAGAAATCACCATAGTTTTTGGCAAAATGCAAAAGAAAACCAACCATTAAATAAACATCTACTGAGAATTCTCCCATAGTTGCCTTAGTAGTTCCATGTTATCCTATACCAAGTTGATTGAGGAAAGACATGTAAAAGGTTATCCGTATTGATCTTTCGCCAAAGGGTTTGACATAATAATAATTTCTTTATATTGTCAAAAGTTTACAACAAAAAAGACTCAACAAGAGTTACATCCCCAACAATGCTAAAGCTATAAACAACTACCATATGTTTGTACATGTGATCTAACGAAATTGCATTCATGACCAAAAATAGAGTCCATAAGATGTAGATTAAAACATGTTGAACCTAAGAAGAGTTCTTATCTGGACTCCCTACCTTGGACAGGGATAGTTCAGAAGTAGAAAAAAATTTTGCTACTTTCTACCATTTCACCAATGTTGATGTGAAAGATAGATCGCAAAGAGTAGAGAACAACCAATATAAATTTACATGTAGCCTTCAAAAATTTTGTTTTCCCACAAAGAAACAACTCCCAAACAAAACAAAAAAAAATCCTCAAAAACTTAATGGACTTTTTGGATGCAAGATTTTAAGCAGGATTCGAGTTAAAACCTACCAAACTCAAAAAACATCATGCTAAATCTCACAGCAACTTAAATCTGTCATTTTCCTTTTTTTTTTCGTAAATTCTGAATTTACTAAATCCAAGAGGTCGGCGGCTTTATATGAATTAGGATAAGTTATAGAACCTCCTGACAAAAAATTTGAGAAATGATTGATGTTATACCTAACCTATCAATTTTGGTGAGTAAGGAAATTCTACTTTTGCTCATTCTATCGGTAAAACGCTCTTAAAGTTTGATGGAGTAAAAAAGTTTAGAGAAATAAGATTGTTGAGCTAAATTTTTTTTATTATTTTTGCATTCGCTGAACTCTTGGAATAAATCTGTTTACACGGCAATATAGTATTCTGGAACTGTTGTTGGCAACTTATGAATCCATCCTTCGATAGTGAACTTTCAGCACTAATGAAGCCATCCTTTGATTTGAGTAGTGTGGATACTGTTTATTTGTTTTAGTGGGAGCATCTTTGTCCAGAGAACATTAGTTGATGCGGGCTCCGAAAATTTGGCCCCGGCCTCCACCCGCATTCTGTTTTCTGAGGGGAGGAGTTTTAATGGATTAAGTTCCGGGGTAAATTTTGGAAGGCAGATGAGTTTGTAGATAAGACATTGCCCAGAGATTTCGCCCTCATTTTGCGAGGACTTTATAATCTGAGTTCTGGTTTCCTATAGGCGCAAGCCCTTATAGGAAGGTAAATGAAAGGTAAGGGTTAGTGATCAAGATTTGATACATCACCCCACACTTTCAAAAATGCAGAGACTTACACAGAATAGAAAACAAAAATAGATAACATTAGCGAGCAAATTCAAATAATACAAATTTAAAATACTGCTAAATACGTTATCCTGATAAATTTGTCTAAGCGATCATTTTTAGAATATCAAAATTTTGATTCATTAAATGATCATTTTGAAAGATTCAGAATTTTGAATCCGGGTTGAAAATAGCTGCTACTATGGCATTGAGATGACTAGCCAAAGATGGAAAGAGAAACCAGTCCCCAGCGGAGTCACCAGAAATCTGTGGGCTCCGAAAATTCGGCCCTGGCCTCCGCCCGCATTCTGTTTTCTGAGGGGAGGAGTTTTAATGGATTAAGTTCCGGGGTAAATTTTGGAAGGTAGATGAGTTTGTAGATAAGACACTACCCAGAGATTTCACCATCATTTTGCGAGGACTTTATAATCTGAGTTCTGGTTTCCTATAGGCGCAAGCCCCTATAGTTAATTACCCCTCCCAGTAACGAGAGAGAACTTTCGATTAAGGCTAGTCGTCGATCAGATACATAAAAATACGTGAGTCTGGCATACAGTAGCAGCATGAGTTTGGGGTTTAAAAGATTGGAGGAGTTTGATATTTAAAATAGAGATTTCACCATCTCAGACTTAAAGCGGATGGTGGGGGAATGGATGATGGACCCGATCAAGATCCCATGGTTCTGTCATCCTGGGCCATCGTAGTCTCTGGTCTACTTAGTCAGAGGAGGTAGTCGACCCAACCTGACAGAAGGATCCTTGTCGGCAGCCATGGGTTGCTTCGTCCGAGGGTACCTTGTAGACCTGGGGTGGATGTTTGTCTAAGGGGACAAATTTGAATCCACCTTAGCTGACAGAGGGCTTTGTGCCCTATCGATCATATCCTATTGATTCATATCTCAAGGATTTGATGCCATTGGGGAGCATACGGGCTATGGCCATAACCATAATATAATGGTGCCATTTGGCAGAGACCACCTGGTTCAGAGGGCCCCGAGTCATAACCATTTATCCTGCAGTGCCATTTGGCGGCGAAACTGTCGGTTAGAGGACTCGTACCATGTCCTTGCTGGCAGGAGATTGTTTGAGAATGGATCCTAGTAATATTTTCGACCAGGCATTAGCTCTTTGTGAGCTGAAGTAGTTTTCAGATTTGTCCACCTCGGCAAATTGTTGCAGAGGGTGGATGGGTTTTGCTTTAAGTGATTTGATGGATGAGTTTCAATTTTTAAATATTTTTGGAGTTTTTAGATTTTTGTAGGAGTTTAGAAGATATTTTGAAATGTTTGAAATGGACCCCTCCGGTTGATATTTTCATTCAACACGGCCATCATCGGGGTGTTTGAGATCATTTATATTTTATTGATTGGACCCTGTCGACTCTATCTACTGGTCGGTAGAGGATCGGGTTTCATAGGCTTTGGACCTTTATCGGTGAATTCTCTTGATTATAGGCCTTGAAGGCCTAATATGAACTATAAAATAAATATCCCGGTCGATCTCGTGACCACATATTTATTTAATGGTTCGAGCCGTATCGACTCCTATCTACCCATATAGGAGGATCGGGCTCGAACTGGAATTCACTTGTTGACCCGCGCAGCATCCCTATACGTCACGTGTGTACCAATAACACGCTCGCCGGGGCCCATACGGGTTTATGATACATCCCCTTATGTGTACCTAAGTATATACAAATTATTGTGCATGTGCGGGGATACATTTTTGGGATATTTGACGCTAAACAGCAATGTGGGAAACCACCATTTAAATGCAGCATTTTGCTTAGAAGCTTGTAGACGCCTTCTGTCTGCTTGTATGAGTGTTGCAGATCCGGTGGCGTTGCATTGTAGCTTGTGGACTGAGTTGTATGCTGCTTTAATACAGGTAGATTGTCGTGCACTACCGATTGCTTTCTGCAGATGGATTGTAGTGCACTAACAAATCTCCTGCTTCTGGGCATGATGGGTTTCCCACAGTAACTCGTGAGCATCCGTGCTTGATACATTTACTTTGTATTTTGCTTGTCGGCAATAGATTGGATGTACTAAGAGTTTTCTACAACAGCTTGTAAGAGCTCGTACTTGCTGTAACCCCTCTGCATCTGCTTGTGAGTGGTATGTTAAATATAGGACCCTTGTTCATTGAGGATTTGTAAGTCTCGATAACCCTATCCAACTCGATGTTCGGAGCCTATTTGAACTGAGATTCACTTGCTCTTTAATGATTTGATCTGGCTTTCTCTTCCCAGAATTCATATAGAAATTAGTGGAAAAGCCTTTTGGACTATGCCATCATTATCATTTTCTGCTATTGGTTTAAAAAAAAAAGACTCAATTATTTCAATCTTGTATGACTGTGTCTTTACTGAAGTCATATACCTTGAGATCAGTGATCGCTGCCTCGAAAAGAACTCTTTTCAAGATCTATAGTGTTGTGAACCTCTACAAAATGTAACATCTATAATCAAATAATTGACCTTCAAGATGATTAGAGGTATCTGAACACACTTGTCATTTTCAGCGTTTGTGGATGTCAGAATTATTTTATTCCTAAGTATGGGATCAAGGAAGAAATTTTGGAATATCAGGAAGTTTAGTTTGAATTTGCTCAAATATTTCCTTCATTCTTACAGGAAGTGTCCTCTGTACATTGAGTTATTTCATACCCCACTTGCTCGCAGCATCTCAATCACCGTTGTTGTAGGCATATTCATCCCGCGTACTGATATGTGCTTGTCAAAGGATCAGTATAGTCGCCTAATTTTTGGATGACTGTTAACTGCAAAGTGGCTTTAACCTCTATTGCACATCATTCATTGTCCTCGGTAGATGGATTACTCCATGCAGTATATCTTTCAAGATCATTTATAGATGTGTGTATTTGTGTCCACAGGAGATTCGTTGTATCCACGGTATACTCACTATTGTTATCCACAAATGTGTAATATCATCCATCTTTGCTTATAAGGAATGATTGTGTTCACCATAATTTCCTGGACGTACTTGTAGAAGGGTCATTACACTGGCATCATATCCACCTTCCTCATTCATAGGTGGTTGTTGATTGTGCTTGTTTGTAAGGGACTGGTCTTCCACTATCAACTGACAATACTATCATCTCAATCTACAGGAGAACTGCTGCTTGTATCATGGATTTCAATAATGTATATAGGAGTGCATTCTGCAACTATTTGTTGTTCTTGTCGTTTGAGTTCCCTTTCTAGTTCTATTCTTTGTATAGATTTGAGCCCAAGTCTAGTTCATGCTTGAGTTCGAACCCGGTATATATTTCATATATTCATTCAAATCTTCTATGACCCTTGAAGGTTCAATCCCTTGTTCAATTTGTTCATGTCTGGTTGAAGTTCCTTGTTCTTTAGTTCTTTTTAAATCCATGTCAAGTTTTGATTGCTTGAAGATCTTTCACCATGAGTTCTCAACATATGTTTGTATGTGAATGATTATGATCACTTCATATTCTTCTGTATATGGCCATTGGTAAGTCACAAAGTTCATTGAGAGCTAGCATTGTTCTTTGCGGATGAATCAATAATTCCTGTCTCTTTTGTAGTTTTCATTTAGCTTTAAATTGAGTCAAAGCTTTTTGCATTCGCTTGAATATGAGTCCAAATTTAAGTTCAACTTGTTATCAAAAATCAAGCCTCTGTTCAATTTACTTGAGTTCAAATCAAGTCCACTGTTGTTCTTTGCAAGTTCAAATCCTTGCTTGATGTTGTACAGTTTGAATTCAAAATTCATTTCTAGTTTAATTGGAATGAATTCCCTACGGTCCAACATTGATTCAAGTCTGAGTTCTGTTCGAGTTCATATTGTTCTCTTGCAAGTTCAAGTCTCAAATTTTGTTCAAGTATGAGTTCAATTTAGTTTACGCCCATTGCACTTTAGCTCATTTGGGGTTCTCTTGCAAGTTCAGTTAATTTTTTATTTGAATTAAGGTCCTTCGATTTGCTCAAATTAGGGTCCGAGTTCAGGTCCAAGTTGTCTTCTGTTCACCCGAAATTTCGGCAGCCTCCCGGCGTCTCCCCCGTTTAGGGGAAACTACGAGAAAACTGGGCCTTTCCCACCACGCTAAGAAAAGCGTGTATGGTAGGTGGCCTCTTTCGAGGACACCACGGCCATGTAAAGTCTTCAATCCCCCACCACGCTACGAAAAGTGTGTATGGGTCTTCGACAGCACCTGTTTGAAAAACGCAGTTATTTCCCCGCGAGCGGGTACTTATGAATATCCCCTTCTCGCCATAGGCGCCGCACCGGCTTTCTATCCCACCACGCTATGAAAAGCATGTATAGGCGGTTTGCCGGTGCGCCGCGAATGCCGAAAAAGAGATTTTAGGTGATCACCCACTTCGTCGTAGGCGCCGCACCAGGTTCCCTTCCCATCACGCTATGAAAAGCGTGTATAGGCGATTTGTCGGTGCGTCGCGAATGACGGAATGAGCTCTCGAAGTGATTACCTGATTCGTCGAGAGCACCGCGACGAACTTCCTCCCACCACGCTACGAAAAGCGTGTATAGGTGGTTATTTTGTCGCGCTGCAGACTTCGAAATTGAGCTCTCCAAGTTTTATGGATCGAGGGGTTATACCTTTACGTTCCGCCGGCAACGGGGTGGAGGGCACACAAATCGAGGCAAGAGAATGAGAAGAGCATTTGCATTTCTCTTTTTTTTTTAATTAATTATAATTAATTACTAATTATAATGATCCTTAATTAATTATGCTTTTTTTAAATTAATCCCTCCCTCTCTCTTTCTCTTTCTCTTTCTCTTTCTCTCGGCTTGCTTACGGGATTAGGCCGAAGAAGCGCATGTACGGAGAAAGTTACCTTCAACAGCTAGCGAGCTCCCTTTGTTACTTCCGATCAAAACGTTGTAACTTCCGATCCTACAAGAAGGGAAGGTCGTCGATGGGGCGAAGTCGGGCGACCACCAAGGAGCCGAGGAAGCGATGAACGGGAGAAAGTTTCCTTCACAGTTGGTGGGCTCCGTCGTTGGCTCCGATCAAAAGGTCGCAACTTCCGATCCGACAGGGAGCGAATGTCTTCAGTGGAGCGGAGTAGATCAGCGACCAAGGGTAGGGATTTCCCTTCCTCTCTCTTTCTCTTTCTCTTTCTCTTTCTCTTGGCTTGCGGGGGCTGCGACGGATAGAGAGGGTCGGAGGAGAGGTTCGGTCCTGGGAGGAGATCGGGATGCTTGCGAATAGGAGAGGAGGGAGCGACGGGTTGTAAGGCTTGCGGGATTTCGAGTGTGTGTGTCGATCCCACCGAAGCCTCCTCCTTTTATTGACGCAAAGAGGCGAAGCTCGAGGCATGGACTGCTGCGTTCGGCGCCGTTTGCAGAGAGCTATGAGTACTGTAGCAGGCGGCGTGGATGCAACTGTAGCAGAGATACGGGATGGGCAGTAGCGATCCGAGAGTAGGTAATCATTCATGCATTTTTTATTTCTTTTGTTTCTTTTGGCTGCTTTAGTAGAGGTCAACAGTTGAATGATTTTTACAGTGTGAACTGAGTTGAAATTAACTTTGTAGATTGAATTCCTCTGTTATTAATTCCTTGAATTTTATGAAATCCCACCACAATTTATTGGTATCTGTGGTTTTATGATAGGTTGAAATGCTATATATGCTGAGCCAGCTCTTTTTGTTTCCTTTGTAGTGGATTTTTTAAATTATTTGTAAAATAACATATTCACTATGGATGTTTCTTATTTTCTTTTGTCTAAACAATGATGATTTGTTGTGATCCAATTATTTATTAAAATTTTAATTCAGCTTGACGGTTGCCACTTCCCTAATTGAGAAATATCGGATTGATCGAAAGAAAATTGGCAACTTGGAAGTTGGTATTGAACCAGAGATGGATAAAATCATGTCTATTAAAACATGGCTCATGAAGATTTTTGAGGTTAGATGTTTATCTGAATTTTTTTCCTCACCTCAACATGGAAGCTATCTTCTCTCTGTTTCACTGAAAATTATATTTATCATGTAATGGTATATATATGGTAAATTTGAACCCTTAACCTCTCCGTTGGAGGCCAAGGGAAAAACCACCCAGCCTCCAGTAGTGCCCTGCTTTTGAAGATGATAAATTTTTTTTGAAATTTTTGTCTGTTTAACATTGCTCTGATTAGTAGTCTGTAAATGTAAACTTTCTGGAATACGGGAACACTGATACTTAAGGAGTTGTACAAATGCTTGCTATGGTGGAACAGCTACTTTATTCTATTATGTAAATTGGGTGGAAAGTTCTTCTTGAGATGGTAGATATGTGCTTATTGTTTGTATTGACTGTGTGGTATGCTTGTCAATCTACATTCACAAATTTGTAAAAAATGCTCCATCAATAGAATGGTTTCATCTAAATTTTCGTAGTTCACCTTCCATGCAACCGTATGAGGAATGTTTTTCCATTCGAAATCATTTTTTCAAATTAGTGTCAACTTTTTATTCTCTGAATCGTATGCCTCCCATTGTTTGTAGATATTTGTAATGTTCGTTATCCCCCATTTTAAATCCACCCTTGCCTAAAAAATTTTTTGATTATCTTTGTTTGATTCTTCTATGGCATGACTGCAATATTTTCATTCATTTCTAATAATGTGCACAAAGTGCACATACATTTATATTAATATTTATAGGTGCCTTTTAGTTATACAATCCAAGCATATCCTGCATGTACACAAATTTTGTATTGCAATTGATTTCCTACTTCTCTTAGGCTTGGAAAAAATCCTGCAACAAAATAATCATGAAATGATTAAGGATCAACTAATCTCATTGATAATAATTATCATTCGTTCCATTCTTGAATTAGACTCAACAAATCCTCATATTTTCAGCCAAATATAGATATTGAATTAAAATCTACAAACCAAAACTGACCATGACTAAATTATTCGAACACCTTTTAAGAAATCTCAATTGAACCCTAAACCCTAAACTGAAAATCAGGTTCCATTCTTGAATTTTTTTTTTAGTATTTAATTTTAAGTTACCTCTTCTTCCTTAGTGGTTTGAGGTCCTTGATGGGCTGCTTGGAAAACAGTACTAGAGAAATATTTGGCTCGTCTACTCATTATCTTACCTGATGCATAAGGTAACACAAAATAGCCAAAGAAAAGGAAATTTATCAGTATTAAGAATACCATCATTAATCAGCAGAAAATTTAAGGTGATTTCAGTGCCGTAAAAAGTAAGGTTTGATAGTTCTCTGCACTTTTTGAACAATGTTGATGGAAGCAATTTGAGGTCGTTGTGGCGTAAATGCAAAGTCTGTAAAAGAAAAATGTCTAATTTTAAACAACAAGAAGCTAAAGGCCCAAATCACAATTGAAATACAAATATTGGTCCAACTAAATGAAGAAAATGAAGATATTGTTAATTGATAAGCATTATATGTTGAACTATTACAGAAGATTATCAGACGGCTTGTAGCTCCACTATCCGAGCACTACAAATATTACATTTCAGAGCTTTTATATAGCAGCTGTTGATGCTCTATGCCTCTTGGCATCAACACCATACATTGCTAACTACCTCTGATTCCTTCAATATTCTACATCTTTATATATTGAATACATTGTAATTACTACAAAATGAGATATACAAGTATTTTCATACGTTATGTTCTCCGTAGTGTAGGAATTCTCTTAGTTTAGGGTTTAGGGTATGAATTTAGCTCACTATAAAAATTTGTAGTCTTCTTCATGGTATCAAAGCCTTATGTCTAGAGCGGTATTTTAGATTTTTGTTATTGCTCCTGGTATGGAATTCCCTGCTTCTTCAATAACTCTTTCTTTTTTAGCTTCACTTAAGATGAGTGAGACAGTTATTCCTCCTCAGCTTAAATTTCTCATCTCCAAAGTTAAAGCAACAATCAGTATTCAGACAAACATCCCATATGAAAGACACAAATACTTAAACTCTTTGTTGCTAATGAATTTGATGGTTATCTTGATGGTTCTGACCCAAAACAATCAAAACAGCTTCTTTCCACAACAGTTTAGTCAACATTAATCCTCACTATCACACTTGGATACTCATCGATCAAAACATGGCAGGAACACTTTACTCCACTATTTCCCCTTCACTACTCCCCTATGTTCCCAATTTAGATTCCTGACATGAAATATAGCAGACAATCAAATGGTGCTTGCAATCCACAAATCGATCTCGTATACTATAACTGAAGAATGAACTGAATCAACTTCAAATGAAGGAAAAATCCATGTTTCAATACCTATATGAGATTAAACTGTGGGCTCCAAAAATTCAGCCCCAGCCTCCCTATTGCATTTCGGGGGAGTTTTAACAGAATTAAGTTCCAGGATAAATTTTGGGAAGGCAGATTTGGTTTGTAGATAAGACACTTCCCAGAGATTTCACCCTCACTTTTCGAAGACTTTATGATCTGATAGTTTCCTATTCACGCAAGCCCCTATAATTAATTATCCCTCTCGATAACAACAGAGAACTTTTGATTAAGGCTAGTCATCGATCAGATACATAGAAAATATATTTTATCTGCCATATAGTAGCAGCATGGGTTAATATTTGAAAGTTTAATATTTAAAAATTAGAAATTAACCATCTTGCACTTAAAATGGATGGTGGGGGAATGGAAGATAGACCCAATCAAGATCGCATGGTTCCGTCATCCTAGACCATTGTGGTCCCTGGTCTATTTAGTCAGAGGAGGTAGTCGACCCAATGTGACAGAAGGATCCTTGTCAGTAGTCATGGGTTGCTTCGTCCAAGGGTATCTTATAAAACTAGGGTGGATGTTTGTTTAAGGGGACAAATTTGAGTCACCTTAGCTAACCAAGGACTTTATGCTCTATCGATTATATCCTATTGATTCATATCTAAAGGATTTAGTGACATTGGGGAGCATATAGGCTCTGGCCATAACCGTAATTTGATGGTGCCATTTAGCAGTAAACCACCGGGTTTAGAGGGCCCTAGTCATAACCGTTTATCCTGTGGTGCCATTTGGAGACAAAACCTCCAGTTGAAGGACATATGCCACGTCCTTCATGGTAGAAGATGGTTTGAGAATAAATTCTAGTAATATTTTTGACGAGACACTAGCTCTTTGTGAGCTAAAGTGTATTTTCAAATTTATCCACCTCGACAAACTTTTGTAGAAGGTGGATGGATTTTGCTTTAAATTATTGATGGTTAAATTTTTTATTTTAAATATTTTGAATTTTGGGATTTTAGATTTTGCGGGTACTTGGATGGTGTTTTTAAATATTTGAAATTAACCCCTCCGGTTGAGATCAATGTTCAACACGGCCCTCATAGAGTTATATGGCATCATTTGTATTTGAGGATTGAACCTTATCAACTCTATCGACTTGTCAATAGAGGATCGAGTTTTATAGGCTTCAAACCTTTATTGGTGAATTTCAGTGTACATAGGCCTTTGAAGGCCTAATATAAATGTATAAAATAGATATTCCATTTGACACCCTGACCGTATATCTATTTGATAGTTCGAGCGTGTCGACTCCTATCTATCCATATAGAAGGATTGGGTTCAAACTTGGGTTCATTTATTGACTCGCGTGGCATCTCTAGAAATCACGTGTGTACCCATTACATGCTCGCTGGAGCCCATACGAGTATACAATTGTATGTGCATTTCTATGTATTTATATATACAAATTATAGTGTATGTGTGGGGGCATTTTGAAATATTTCAATTGTGTAGGAAACTGTCGTTTAAATGTGTGTAGCATTCCATTTAAGAGTTAGAATACGCTATCTGTCCACTTGTATGGGTGTTGTGATTCAGTGGCATGGTGTTATACTAGTTATCTGCATATTTCATATAGGTAGACTGTCGTGTACTATTTGTTGCTTTCTACAGGTGGATTGTAGTGAACTAAAGAATCTTCTAGTCTCTCTTGTTGTTGACTGCATTCACCACAGGCTTGATGCCTCTCTTTTGGCAGGTTGGTTGCTTTGCATGGAAATCTTTTAGCGCTGCTCATAGGCATTTGCATTTGCTACCATTCCTCTATATTTTCTCATAGGTACCATCTAGTGTATATGATGGACCTTTCCATAGTAGCCCGTAGGTGTTTGTATATACAACAAATATCTCCTCTCTATTTGTACATAATACATCATGTGTATCTATGTTCAAAGAGGATTCATCCTCCTTGTAAAGTGACTACTGTTGCCGATAACAAAGGATATCATATTTGTTCATATGACTAATGTGAGCTTTACACCTCAATTGTCATCGCTTGTATGCAATTTGCAACATTATTTATGGACTTTATATATTTATTCGTCGACAGTTCGCCATGCTCGTTGTGTGTTGACTTTCAACATTCGTAGGTGACCATTGTATTTATCTACGAGTTGGCTATCATTGACTGGGGGAAGTCATAATATTATTTGTGTGTTTTTGTCAACAAGATGTTGCATTCATTGCAGACTCTTACATAATTAACTACAATTAGACCGTGCATTCCCCTTTAATCTCCATCGCCTGTGGGGTTTAAATGTATTTGTTTATGTCTTGACATTGATCGTAGAACATTGTCGCATCCATTATACATTGAGTCCTTCTATTTATAGAAGATAGATGTGTTTGCCTGTGACTAAGTTATTGTTGTTTGTATGAATATCCTCAGTATTCATTACATGTTGTTTATATGCATTTATCGCAAAATTATTATATACTGTAGGGACATCCTAGCATTTGCTACATGTTTCTGCATATGCCTGTAGAGCATATCATCAATTGCATTAAATTATTATATTCGTTGCACACTGGTCTCTTTCACTTGCATGGTATCAGAATGATCACTTATATGTTGATTTGTATTGACTGTGGGAGGGCCTTATTTCAATTTGAACATTTGTTGCATGTCTCACTTATTCACTCATGATCATGATATTGCCTCTATCATAATCTTCTTGCCTATGTTTGTAGGATGGTGGCTAATGTTGTTGCAAGTCTTTGATTTTCACCTTTGTTGCATGTCAACCGCCACCTCCATGTCTTGTTAATGAACATGTCATATAACAAATCATTTTTCATAGATATGCTATGAAAGTTTGAGTAGGTTGTTAGACCTAATGCAACTGTCCCAAGGCTAACCAAGAGGGGGGTGAATTGGTAATTTAAAAATTCTCTTGGATTTTAGAAAACTAATTTAAGATATTTGACACAATGATAAATTTTTCACAAGAAAATATTTTTCAACCATAATAATTTAAAGTGTAGAAAATAAAAATGCAGTAAAAATAAAAGCAGAGAAGAACACCAAATTTTATATTGGTTTGGTCCAACAAGACCAACGTCCACTCCCTGGAGACTCTTCCTCCAGCTATTGCACTAAATACTAGTGACTCTCCTTTTGCCCTCACAGCAAGGCGGAGAAACCCTTACAAAAACCTCTCTTCCACAAACCTGGTGCGGCAAAGTACTAACGTCCTTTCTCACCCTCCTAGTGACGATAGAGTACCAATGTCTTTTCTCACCCTCCTGGTGACGGAAGAGTACCAACATCCTTTCTCTACCTCCGGGTGACGGAAGAGTACCAACATCCTTTCTCACCCTCCTGGTGACGGCAGAGTACCCGATCTCCTTTGAAAATATTCTTTCATGAGCCTTCAAGAGAGTAGGGAAGAACTTTGAAGAACAAGCAAGAGATCCTCGCTATAGGGCAATCTTGTGAATCCCCTCACAAATCCTTCTCATAAGATCTCTCATTCTTCAATTCTAAAACACTCTTCAAGTGCACTCTTAAAAGTAATTCGAAGTTAGATCTCAGAGTGTCAGTTTTTAGGACCCTTATATATGAAAGACAAGAAAAAATATCCAGAAAATTGAAAAATTCAAGTTGAACATACTTGGATCATTCATTATGATCGTGCTTCGTACGTGCGAATAGTTCAAAAATCCATGTGCGATCCTATACAAACTTAATTTCATACTCTGTTAGTTATATGTATGAACTGACATCAATTCAAAAAAGAACTTATTTATCTGGTACGATCATGTACGAACCTCATTTCATACTCTGGTCATCATCTGTATGAACCCTACATCATACAGTGCGAACTATTAAATCAAATCATGCTTCGTCTGTATTAATATGGACGAACCTTATTTCATACTCTAGTCGTCGTCTGTACAAACCCCACTTCGTACAGAATGGTCAATTCAAAAAATGGTGAGTTCGTACGGGATGAACTGGTATGTATCTATTTTGTACTTTGGAGTCGTCTATATGAATCCAACTTCATACAGTACGAACAGTTCAAAATAAAATTTCCAAGGCATGATTCGATTAACTTCATTCTGGAGACTTACATGTCAAATCATCCAGTACGATTAGTTTAAAAAAAATTTTACTCACTCCCCCATTGTGTGTGTGCACGGTTACCCAATTACAATCACACTATCTCAGATTCAAGAAAAATAGAAAAAGTACAGACTTCAATTACAAGAAATCCTAATCTAATCTGTCTTGAAGTCTTCAGTAGTCTGGAGTATAATTTCCCTGAAATGATAGTACACACAAACAACATCAACAAAATATATCCAATATATGTTTGAAAAAATAGTAATCAACACAATAATATTTTTGTATCTTCAAAAACTCGCATGACATAAAAACATAGTTTGGAAAACTAAGTTGCAACAATCTCCCTCTTTTTAATAATGGCAAAATAATTATTATTTGAGTTACACTTAACAAAAATTTTCTCCAAACCTCCCCCTCAATGAGTGATAAATTTAAAATAAGGGATTCCAATGAATATCAAAGGGATTCCAATGAAAATTAAAATAATAAAAATAAACTAAACAGAAATAAAAACTTAAACAAAACAACACAACAAACATGCACATAATAACATAATACAGAAAAAAAATCACCCTAAAAATAATCATACACATATACACCAAACAACACAAAGAAAATTCACCCTAAAAATAATCATACACACATACACCAAATAACACATTAAATAACCAATGAAACCAAGGCATCAAACAAATAAAACATCAAATAATAACTAATGACTCCCCCTTTTGACAACAACAAAAAGGGAAGTACCTCTTGAAAAGATAGGTTTTGATAAATAAATCAAAATAGTTGATAAAGAAGAAAAAGATTTAAAGTAATTGAAAATACAACATTAACTTCCTAATGCTGAAAAGATAAACACAAAATTTAAATCAAAGAACAACTAAGATAAGAAAAGTCAACCAGGTTCACTGTTTATTCTAGACAAATCAAATAAAAATAATTATTGTAAAAATGTTGAAATAAAGATTGATTAGTTTCTAATTCAATAGTAAAGATTATTGATGATTATATGGATTTATATAAGAGATAGAATGATAAAGTAAAGACCAGTATGAATTTTTTAATTGGCGACATTGCGCATCTTTTTAATATTTTGTGGCACACTTTGTGCATCTTTTCAGTTTGGGCTAATTTTGTGCCACTTTTAACTTTGGCAAACATTGCGCATCTTTTTATTTGGCACGCTTTATGTATCTTTTTAAATTTTTAGTCTTTCCAATATCAATAAATCTTTAACGCAAATTCCAATAATTAATAAAGATAAACACATTGAAAAAAAATAAAAAAAATAAAAATAAAGCATTTATTTTACAATAATTATAACTAAGTAATACTTATCTATAAGAACATGAAATTGATCTTCTAATCTACATTCAGTCATAATATAATTTAAATTTTTAAAAGATTAAATTTTGTAAGGAAATTAATTTGTATAGCAAAGTAATTCAAAATGCCACTCTACAGATCAACTACAAATAATTTGTGTCAAAAAACATAAAAAATTTAGGAAGAGTAATTTCAAATGACATCAAAACATCATTTCATTTAACAATTATAACATTTACACTCATACATCAAGCTAGAACCACAACATATAATACTGATACCAAGAAGTGCCACAACATAGGGAAGCCACAACATAGAGATGCCAACACTTAAAATCAAAAGAAACATGTCACTAACAAGTAAAAAATCACATTGACAAGTACAACAGAGAAGTAACAACTAAAATTCAGAGGGGCCTTGGTCTGGAGGTGGCTGAGGTTTGAACATTGTAAAGTAGCTATTGATCATAGCTACATTAGTGTTTACCGAGTCGAATTGCCCTCAGATCCACCCCATATCTTCGTTGTACCTCGCATCCTACTGATTTAGATGATTCTCAATTTGATCAAAATATTGATCAAAATGAGTTTCCATTCTATCAAAATGCTAGACTATTTCTTGATAGAAATTTTGATCAGGTCCAGGTGCAGGTGCTGGAGCAAGTGCTTCTTCTTCTCCCTCTGAATCTTCTCCCTCAGATCGTTGATCTTGACCAAAAAGTGAAGAAAAAGATGAATCAGTAAAGTAAATGGGAAGTTCAGTGGGAGGATCAAGGTGGATCATATTGTACTTCTTTTGTAAAATGTAGGCAACTAAGTGTCATAAGGCCACATTTTTCTTCCTCCTATTATGAGGAAGTCCAATATCAGAAAATTTGTAGATGTAGTCCAGATTAGTTGGGCTTCGTCAATAGGAGTATTAATTATGATCAAATGTGTGATAGTAGACAAAAGAAGATTCAAATTAATACGATCACCAGCTTTGGGAATAATCAAAGTTCTCAAAATATGCTGGATGATCCTGGCATTCTGGTTAAGGGAGTACTCACAAGAAAGATGATTTAATTGTGCAACACCTCTAAGAGTTTGGTTTATTTTCGACTAATCAAAATTTGCTTTAGAGATCATGGTTTGTGTTCTAACCCCTTGAGTCCTAAGGTGAAGGAAGTTGCCTAAGTCTTCCTTAATTTTTTCTACTCGAGACATAAGAGGTAATCCTAGAGTGATCTTGGTTCACTTTCATGTTCACAAGAAAGATTAGAAAAGTGTCTTTATGATAAGCATAGATCAAGGTGAGGATAAAAGAAAATTGGGTTGAGGCAAAAAGGGGTATAACAGAGAAGTTTATGTTACTTTGAATAAGGAGTCGAGAGGGGGTAATCTTGGATCCTAAGAAAAGATCGAATGCTTCCTCATTCTCCTTAGAAACAAAATCATCATCTCTACCAGCATGAGAGGATGAGCCCTTGGAAGTATGAGGATGTTTGCATTTGTTGGCCATTTCTACTTGTCACAAGATGGTTTGGAATCGAATGAGAATGTGAAGGAAAAATAATCCACCACCTTGCAATTTAAAAAGAAATGACCTATCATACAATATGAAATTTTTGATTGTACATAATATTTCAAAATCATATGGGATGAAAAGATTTCATGCATATGAATGGAAAAGGCCAAAAATGAAATGACTTTTCGTAAACTGCCACTCTCGAGGAGTCATTTCGTACAAGATTTTTGACCACATAATCGTACGACCAAACACATGTTCATTCGAGATGATCAGAATATTAAAGATTGTTCCATGGTGGTTAAGTTTGTCCATGTGAAAAATTGACAATAAGATTGTACAGACAAAATGGGATTTTGTACGTACGATCTTCAGAAATAACTTTCATTTGGAAAATGCATCCCATTCTTATAGATCAAATGTCAATGAATCATACAGTACGATCGATCATCATACAGTATGATCTACCTAAAAACATGTCATTTTATCTATTTAGTTCTAGAAAAAATATCAAGTACAGTCTAATGAATTCATATAATACGAAAGTCGTTTGTACAGTACAAATAAAAATGAACTTAAGACATGATAAAGTAGACTCTTGTTCATCACAACTTACACAAGATCCATGAAATGTAAAGCTAAAATAATATAAATAATATAAATGGAGAACAAACACAATACTGGGAATGGAAAATTTTTTTAAAAATATTTAGAAAATACAAACAAACCAAGAATAAGAGACAAATAACAAACATCAATATATATGAAATACATTACAAATATAATTCTCAAAATTTCAATGTTAAGCATTAATATCAATTACACCTAATCTGGTTCTTAAGGTGCTAAATGGTTCAAAGACCAGTGATTTTGTGAAAATATCTACAAGCTGATTTTCAATAGCAACATGGTGTAATTAAATTTCTCCTTTAGCCACATGATCTCTAATGAAGTGATGCCTTATATCTACATCCTTGATTCTAGAATATTGAATAGGACTCTTTGAAATGTATATGGCACTTGTATTATCATAGAAAATTGAAATAGTGCCAATAAAAAATCCTAAATTAGTTAGTTATTATTTTAACCAAAGAACCTGTGGCACAAAACTACCTAAGGCAATGTATTCTGCTTCAACTGTAGAAAGAGCTACTGAATTTTGCTTTCTATTAGACCAAGAAACTAAGGGATTTCCTATGAATTGATAAGTCCCAGAAGTGCTCTTTCTATTGACCCTACACCCAGCAAAATCTGAATCAAAATATCCAATGATTTCAAATGAAGAGTTGCGCTTAGGATACCAAATCCTTAAGTTTTGAGTTCCCAAAAGATATCTTAGAATTCTCTTAACAACAGTCAGATGTGATTCCTTTATATTAGCTTGAAATCTAGAACATAAATAAACACTAAACATGATATCTAGTTTGCTAGAAGTCAAGTAAAGCAATGATCTAATTATTTGTCAAAATTTCTTTTAATCAATAAATTTTCCCTTAGGATCCTTATCTAACTACATTGAAGAACTCATAGGTGTACTCACTGGTTTAGCATTATCTATTTCATATTTCTTGAGGATGTCCTTAATATACTTTGACTGGCTAAAAAATGTTCCTTCTTCATTTTGTTTTATGCTAAAACCAAGAAAGTAACTCAAGTCTTCCATCAAACTCATTTCAAATTCACTACTCATTATCTTTGAAAATTAATCACAAAGATTTTTGTTAGTGGATCCAAATAAGATATCATCATCTTATATTTGAACAATGGGTATGTCATCTCCTATCCTTTTTAAGAAGAGAATGGTATCCACACTTCTTTTAATAAATGATCTTTCTAATAGGAAAGTGTTTAATCTCTCATACCAAACCCTAGGTGCCTATTTTAGTCCATACAATACATTTTTCAATTTAAACATATGATTAGGGAATTTTGAAATTTTAAAATCTGGAGGTTGCTCAACATAAACATTCTCTTGTATCACCCTATTAATAAAGACACTCTTAACATTCAGTTGAAATAATTTAAAACCTTTAAAACAGGCAAAGGCTAATAGTACCCTTATCGCTTCAAGTCTGGCTACAAGGGGAAAAGTTTCTTCAAAAATAATTCCTTCTATTTGATTTTATCCCTTGGCCACCAATCTTTCCTTTATTCTAATCACAACACTTGAATCATTCATTTTATTTTTGAATACACACTTAGTTTCAATAACACTTTGATCCTTAGGCCTTTCAATCAATTCCCAAACATCATTTCTAACAAACTGATTCAATTTTTCTTGCATGGCCAAAATTTAAAATTCATCCAAAAAATACTTGATTTATAATAGTGGTTTTAATCATTGATATAAAGGCAGAATGGTTCACTTCTTTGCTAAGTCCATGCCTAGTTCTAACTTCTTCACTTGGTTCACCTAAAATTAATTCCTTAGGGTAACTCTTAGAAAATTTTCATTCTCTAGGCAAAGTATTTTTCATTCCAACACTTTCTTCCAAATTTATCTTTTTAATTCCCTGGGAGATATCTTCAATAAGATCTTCTTCTAACCTTGGCTCTTCTGAAATACTAGATTCATCAAAAATTACATGTGTGGTCACCTCAACTACCAAAGTTCTCTTGTTAAAAACTCTATAGGATTTGCTAATATTATAATAACCCAAAAAAATTCCTTCATCAAATTTAGGATCAAATTTTCCCAAAAAAGTTTTATCATTATTACGAATGAACACCTTACATCCAAATATATGTAGATGTAAAAGATTAGGTGTTCTCCCCTTAAGAAGTTCATAGGGTGTCTTGTTCAATTTGGATTTAATGTTCACCCTATTCAGAACATTACAAGCTATACTAACCGCTTCAGCCCACAAATATTTTGGAAGTGAATATTCAGCCAACATGGCTCTAGCAGCTTCTATCAAAGTTTTATTCTTTCTTTTGAAAACCCCATTCTGCTAAGGGGTCCTAGGTGCTAAAAAGTTATGATCAATTCCTTACTCTTTATAAAAATCTTCAATTTTTTTTTATTTTCAAACTCTCCTCCATGATTACTTTGAATTGATAGAATTTCATAACCTAGATTTCTCTTAATCTAAGTAGAAAAATATCTAAATGTATCAAGTAATTCACTCTTATGTGATAATTATTTGACCCAAGTGGATCTTGAAAAATCATCAATGATTACATACCCAAAAACATTACCTCCAAGACTTACAGTGCTAACTGATCCAAAAAGATACATGTGTAGGACTTCTAATGGTTTGCTAGTTTTAAGATCCTTAATTGAATGAAAGGAGGACTTAACCTATTTTCCTAATTGACATGCATCACACAGGTGATCCTTAGTGAAGTCTAATTTGGGTATTCCTCTATTCAATTCTATTTGGGTAATTTTCCTAAGATTTTTTATTCTTGTATAATAAAGCCTTCTATGCCATAACCAAGATTAATCATTGATAGTTTTAAGACAAAACATATTATAAGACTTAACATAATTTAAATCAAGCATATATACATTATTTACCCTATTTCCATGCAATATTTCAATTCTATTTAGGCTTATAATGCAGCTAGTAGGTAAAAATTTAATGTTAAAGCGCTTATCACACAGTTGACTGATACTTAACAAGTTGTGTTTCAAGCCATCAACCAATAAAATATTTCATTGTAAAAATTATTCTTATTGCCAATTATACCAGTACCTACCACTCTCCTAGTAGTATTATCTCCAAGTATTACCTTACCTCCATTTCTAGCTTCCACCTTTATAAATTAATTTGCATCTCCAGTCATATACTTTGAATATCTGCTATCCAGGTACCAAATGCTCTCATGTGTGAGAGTGCTTCTATAAAAAGATCAAATATTAGACTTGGGAACCCAAATAAATTTAGGTTCACCACTTAGCAAAGATAAACCAGATGCATGTGTGATATGCTGTGATTTATGCACCTTAGCTCTCCACACTAGATGTGTTCTATGATGAATAGTGCATATATGGGAGATATGTCCTATCATTCCACATGAAAAATATTTAACACCTGAAAAAGGATTTACTAATTTATGTGAGTTATAATGTCTCTTCCTAGGTTTTGAACTTGTATGCTTTTGCTTAGATTCATAGAATTATTCAAGTGTGGGTGTAGGTCTATTTTCTATAATAGACTTCATTTTTATTTCTAAATATGAGTTTTTATTTTTCAGAATAGAATTTTTAATTTTTATATCAATTTCCCTATCTTTAGTTTGACCTAAAAAATTTTTTAAATCATTTTCAAGTACAGTGCCTGATGATTTCAATAGTTCATGCTTTTAGTTCAAATCATCAATTTCATCTAATAAGGCTATGTGGGTTCTATCCATGATTGCATGATCTTTCCTAAGAATTTCATGCTCTTTTGGTAAATTTAAATACTATATATTAAGTTTAGCATGCAATTTTTTCAGCTTCTTATATGCATTATGTATTTTCTCAGAAACTTCAAATAATTTATTATAAGATAAGTCCCATACCTCTTCTTAATCTAAAAGATCAAGATTATCTGCCACTAAGCACAAGTTAGTGACTTCCTCTTTTGCTTCTATTTTTGAGGAGTTAGAAGCTAAGTCATCCCAGAAAGCTTTTTGCTGCCTTTTCTTGCCCTTTTTCATGTTATTTTTCTCCTCAACTTTCTCCTTGCTAAGATTAGCTCTGAGATTTGGGCAATCAGTCTTAATATGTCCAGGCTTCCTACATTCATAGAAAATAACATCATTTGAAATTTTAGTATTCTTGTGGAACTTACCCTTCTTCCATTGTTAACATCTCCGTTACTTTCTTCTTAGGAAACTTTTGAATTGCCTCGTCATGAGTGTAATATCTTCTTCATCCTCAGGCTGTGATTGATCACTTTCTGTATCATCTACTTTCAATGCAATGTTCTTTTCTTTTCGCTTTTCACCTGCATTAATCTATCTTTGAGTCACTCCATGCTCATAAGCAATTAGTGATCCAAGCAGATTATTAATAAAATATACATTTAAGTCTTTTGACTCGATTATGGAAGTTAACTTTGTATAGTAAGCATTAGGTAAACGACTTAGGACTTTATTAACTTTTTTTGAATTCGTTAGTTCTCTACCTAAAGCATACAATGAGGTAACTATCTGTATAAAATGAGTATACATGTCACTAATTGATTCATTCATTTTCATGCAAAATAGTTCATAGTCGTGTAATAGAATGTTCAATCTAGATTATTTCACCTCATTAGTTCCTTCATACATAATACAAAGTCTATGCCAAATCTTTTTTCAGTTTTACATGTTGAAACACACATGTAGTTTTCAGATTTAAGAGCACAGAAAAAGCTATTTAAGCATTTTGTATTTAATTATGCTAAGTCTTTTTCCTCTAATATCCAATCAATAAATGGTGTTTCAATCCTAATACCATCAACAAGTCTAGTAGGATCGAATATCCTTTAAGAGTATTACGATTTCAAAAATTAGCCATAATCATTTTTCAAAAAGTTATCTAAACTTTAAATTTTGAAATAGGCTCCGATACCACTTAAAAGTTTAAGTAGGTTGTTAGACCAAATACAACTGTCCCAAGACTAACAAAAGGGGGGGTGTATTAGTAATTTTAAAATTCTCTTGGATTTTAGAAAACTAATTTAAGATATTTGACACAATGATAAATTTTTCACAAGAAAATATTTTTCAACTGTAATAATTTAAAGAGTAGAAAATAAAAATGCAGTAAAAATAAAATCACAAAAGAACACCAAATTTTATAGTGGCTCGATCTAATAAGACCAACGTCCACTCCCTGGAGACTTCTTCTCCAAGTATTGCAATAAATACTAGTGACTCTCCTTTTTCCCCACAGCAAGGTGAAGAAGCCCTTACAAAAACCTCTCTTCCACCAACCCTGTATGGCAGAGTACTAAAATCCTTTCTCACCCTCGTAGTGACGGCAGAGTACCAATGTCCTTTCTCACCCTCTTGGTGACAACAGAGAACCAACATCCTTTCTCACCCTCCTTGTGGCGGCAGAGTACCCGATCTCCTTTGAAAATCTTCTTTCAAGAGGCTTCAAGAAAGTAGGGAAGAACTTTGAAGAATAAGTAAGAGATCCTCACAATTGTACAACCTTGTGAATTCCCTCACAAATCCCTCTCACAAGATCTCTCACTCTCCATTTCTAAAGCACTCTCCCTAACACTCTCCAAGTCCACTCTCAAAATAAATTTGAAGTCAGATCTCAGAGTGCCAGTTTTTAGGACCCTTACATATGAAAGACAAGAAAAACTATCCAAAAAACTAAAAAATTTAAGTTGAATGTACTTGGATCGTACAGTGCGATCGTACTTCATACGTATAAATAGTTTAAAAATCCATGTATGATCCTGTACGAACATGATTTCATACTCTATCAGTTGTATGTATGAACAGTTCAAAAAAGAACTTATTCGTCTGGTACAATAGAGTACGAACCTCATTTCATACTCTGGTCATCATCCGTACAAATTTTAGATTGCATAGTATAAACTGTTAAATCAAATCATGCTTTATCTATACGAACATGGATGAACCTCATTTCATACTCTACTCATCGTTTGTATGAACCCCACCTTATACAGTATGAATAGTTCAAATAAAAAATTTTAAGGCATGATTCGATTAAGTTTCTTCTGGGGAAACTTATATGTCAAATCACCCAATATGATTCAAGAATCATACAGTACGATTAGTTTAAAAAAAATTTTACTCACTCCCCTAGTGTTTGTGTGCACGGTTACCCAATTACAATCACACTCTCTTAGACTTAAGAAAAATAGAAAAAGTATAGAGTTCAATTACAAGAAACCCTAATCTAATCTGTCTTGAAGTCTTTGGTAGTCTAGAGTATAATTTCCCTAAAATATTAGTACACATAAACAACACAAACAAAATATATCCAATATATGTTAGGAGAAACAGTAATCAACACAATAATATTTTGGTATCATAAAAAACTCACATGATATAAAATATAGTTTGAAAACTAAGTTGCAACATGCTACACTCCTTTCATGTCGATTGATGATCTGCTTCATTCATCATGTTTTGACTTTCAATCAAAGTATTTGCTTCTGAAATGAAGGTGTTGTCGAATGCATTGAACATGTTATCACATTCACCATAACCCTCTTTCTTTGCATATACATGTAGGAGATATTACCATTTTCATATGATTGATTAAGTATTATAGCTTATTAGTGGATTGTATTTGGAGTTTCATCATTCATATCCTTGGAGAGTTCATTTCCTACTTACTTGTTTGCATAACGACGTTGGCTATGAAGATGGTACTACATTCAACACATGTCCCTACTTGCATGACACTTATTTAAATGCTTTAAATTGTTAATTAGCATTCTATATTTTGAATCTTCATCATGAACTTGTAAGATTAAAATTCGGTTCTTTGATGTGTGGATTCTGTTCAAGTCATGCTAAAGTTTGAGCTAATTTCAATTTCATGCCATCCAAGTCAGGTTCAAATCTGAGTTCAGTTCAAGTTCATGTCCACTATAGTTCATGCTCAATTCAGACCAAGTTCAATATACAAGTTTAATTCAAGTTAAGATGAGTTCAGGTTCATTTGTGTTTTTTTCAATTCAGGTCCCCTGTAGTCCAACCTGTATATCAAGTTTACTATCATTTGGTTCAAGTTCAATTCAAGTTTATTTCATTATTTTAGTCATTTTAGTTTAAGTTATCTTGCTTCTTTTTTTTTAGTTCGAATCAAATTCAAGTCCAAGTCCCCTATATTTGCTCTACATTTTGGTAGCCTCTCAGCATCTCCCCTGTTTAAGGGAAATTTTAGGATTCATAGCCTGCGCCCCCCCCCCCCCCCCCCCCACACGTCAAGAATGATGTACACGGTCGATGTTAGGGGACACTGCGACCGTAGTCTTCATCCTCACCATGCTAAGAAAGGCATGCATGGGTCTTAAAAAATACCTGCTTGAAAAGATAGATGTTTCCCCGACGGCATTGAGGTGCATATGGGTACTTATATTTTTGAACCGCCATGCTAAGAAAAGCACATAAAAGGCTCGCCTGCTTTGCCTTAAGCACCGCACCAAGTTCCCTCCCACCACGCTAAGAAAATCGTGCATAAGGGGTCCCTTGGCCCACCACAAATGTTGAAAAAAGGACTTTAGGGGGATTACCTACCTCGCCGTGAGCACAGCAACGAACTTACTCCCACCGTGCTAAGAAAAGTGCACATGGGTGGTTATTTACCATGCTGCAAGCACCGAGGGTAGAGTTTTTAGGTTTAGAATTTTATACCTGTGCATAAGGGCGTTGGTGGAGATGGCAAGCATATCGAGGAAATAACTTTTCTCTTTCTATTTTATTATTTTATTTTAATTAAAATTAATTTTAATTAATAATAATTAGTTATAGTTAATAATAATTTATTACTATTAAAAATACTATTTATAATTAATTATATTTAATATAACTAATTTATGGTTAATTAATAATTAATTATACTTAAACATAAGTCATCATAATTAAATTCAATTAATTATGATTAATTTATAATTAATTCATAACTAATTATAATTAAAAATAATTAGTTATAATTAAGTTTAATTAATTATAATAATTTATAATAATAATTAATTAATTATATTTAAAAGAAACTAATTATAATTAAATTCAAAAATTAACTTACACTAAATGTGTTTGAATAAAATAACTATGCATGATTTGAATAAAATTACAAAAATTATGTAGGTTTTAACAGGATTCATGTTGGATTTGAACAAGGATTTAAGTAGGATTTACATTAAATCCCGTTGGGTTAGTAGACTATGTAGGATTTGAGCCGTATTTAGACGAAATCTTGTATTTAGGGAACTATTAAATCTTACAGTGAGTTAAACCCACATTTCCTTCTCTTTGGTTCAACGGCTTCACGAGATTCAGTGAAGAAGTGTGTAAAAGGGTAATGGTTACCTTCAAAAATGAGCAAGCTCCCTATCATCGTTGCTTCCGAATCTTCAAGGGGAGTAAACTCTCATTGATACACCCTGTATAACAAGGAAGAAATAATGTCCAAGGAGGGTCTGACTGGAGAGGGGTGCCAGCTAGGGTTCGGCTGGTTTATGAAATTGGAGAGGAAGATTAGGAGGAGGAGGAGATCAGCTTGGTGGGTTTAATGGAAGCTAGGTAGAGAGAAACCTCTCTCTCTCTCTCTCTATGGACCAAAGGATTAGGTAAGGTGGTGAGGGTTAGGGCTTTTGTGTTGAGTTAGCTTGAGGAGGTAGAAGAGAGGTAGGGGGTAGCTCTAGTGTAGGAGATGAAGATGTCCACTCCGTAAAGCGATTATAATTAATTATAATTTTTGGAATACCTAAAAGAATTTATACAAATTTTATAATGAAAATTCATTAAAAAATTATTTTTCCTAAATATCTAATCCCAATTAATAAATTCCTAAGCCATTTTGTTTATCCTAAGCTATTTCATTTAATAGAGAACATTTGGGAGAAATTAGAAGAAAAGGGAGGAGAGAGAAATGAAGCTTAGTTTTGGTGATCGTAAAGCAATTTTTGCCCGTTGGTCCAGTTGGAAATTTCCTAGCTCGTCTCAAGATTGGTTACATTTTGTCTATTTCAGATTTACATAATTTGTATTTTGGTATTTTTCATATCAAACTTGTATTTTCGTTACAAAAAAAAAATGATAACTTTATTTTGGTAAAACTTTATCATGTGATATTTTATATATTATAGAGATTGTGATTACAAATATTTTTAGTATATTCTAGAATCTTTCGCTAGGTACTTTTAAAAAAGTAGTAGTTTTTGCGTACTCATAAATTTATTTGACATATAAAAATAATACTTCAGTTTAATTAAAGCTTCAGAATAATGTTTTACATAATTTGTCGTAATTTGGTTATGTTTGGAAATTGTGAATCTTTACTTAGTAGTATTTTTGTTTTCTACCATTAGGACATTTTGGAATTTTTGAATTCAGTCAAATTATGCTTTAATTAATGAAATGCTGTGATGCCCACGCCAGTGGGCAATTGAGGTGGAATTTTATTACCCTGAAGCTAGTGGGAGACCAAAGTGAGATTCTGCTATGCTGGTGAGATTTTATTTCCTAAGTGTTGTTATGTCAGAGCCAATGGGCTATTGAGGTGGGATTTTATTATGAAGTGTTTGCTTATAATTCAATTCATTTAAGTATTTATTTAATTATATTTAATTTTAGTATATGATTTAGCACGATGTTCTCCATTCTTTTGGTTTTTGTTATTAATTTTTGTTTTAGGCTACGATAGCCTACTGAGCTCTATTAGCTCAGTCTTGCTTTTGTTTTTATTTTTAGTCCCGGAGAATGTTAAGGAGTGAGCTGAGTAATTTGGATAATACGCTTCTATCTATGTTATAGATATGTTTTGTTTAGATTTGACTTTTGTAGGCTTGGCTTTTATTTTTATTGTGCCCTCTATTTTAAGTACTATTATAAATAGATTTTAGATTATATATATTTTAGATGATATATAAATAAATCATGTTTAGATTCAGTAGTCTTTCGCTTTATATTATATTCAATAGTGGCTCTGTCTAGTATATAAATTGGAAGTTTTATTTTAGCATTTCTTTAACCAAATCTTGGGGTCAGTCTTGCCATAATCGGACAGGTATGACCTGTGTGATATCAAGTCAGGTTGTGACAAGCTTTTTGGTATCAGAGTATAGGTTAGAGAAGTGAATTGTAAAAGAGCCATAGGATTTAATCTGTAGAGTGTGTGAGATGCTTCTCGGTAATTTTGGGTGCTCATTTTATTTTTTTTATATACATGTGTTGCATTCAGCTTTGTGTTTTGAGATGGCTGATTCACCTCAACCAGATCCAGATATGACTAATGGTTAGAGTTCTAGTCGAGCAGCTCAGTTTCAGGGTACAACTCCTGTGATCAGTTTTGAGATAAATTCTCATATTATATGTATAGTAGCACACCTAGTTGGTGAGGCTCACACACAATTTATTGGTACCTGATCTGATTACATGGATATATATTTATATAATTTTATGAGATTACAGCCTCCTAGACTTTCAGGTGTTATTAAGCCTAGAGCAGTAGAGGATTGGCTGATAAGGATATAGAAGACTCTGGATGCGATGCATTATCCTTTTGAGTGGAGAGTTGCATTAGCTGCATTTTTATTTGATGGTGAGGTAGAGCACTGGTGGTTGGGCCAATAGAGAGAGAAGTTTCAGGGTCATACAAATACACTAATTACTTAGGAAGAGTTTGTTAAGACATTTAGGATATGGTTTGTACCTCCATCTACTAGGAGATAGTTATAGAGCTCTTTTTTGAAGTTGATTCAAGGAAGCATGTTAGTGATGGAGTATGAGGTAGAGTTTACTCCTCTCTTTAGGTATGCTCCATAGTTAGTTGGCATGTCTAAGGAGAAGTGTTATCAATTTTTGGAGGGATTCTGAAATGCTTTGAGGCACCCACTGTTGGCACATGATATCACAAACTTTGCTCAGTTAGTGAGAGGGCCAAGAGGATAGATACTGATCTGGTTGCAGTACAACAGTGATCTACTACAAGCAAGAAGAAATTTGGTAGTGAGATAGCTAGAAGTAGCCATTCTTGGAAGAAAAGCAGGTTTGGACCTATTGAGTTCAGAAGAAGGGGACAACAATAGCAATTTCTTCTAGATTAGATAGAGGCAGTGTTGTTAACTCTGGGGGTTCATCGAGCGAGGCCCCATTATGTCAGCAGTATGGTAGAAGGCTATGTGGTCAATATTATAGAGCATCAGGAAAGTGTTTTTGGTGTGGTGAGTTTGGACATAGGATTGTTGAGTGTCCACAAGGTGGTTTTGATAGACGTTCTGATTTACGAGGCTCTATATAATCGACCGTGGGTAGGCCAAGGAAAGTATCACATTGACCATATACTGAAGCTTATGGTATCTAGGATGTTGGTCTGGTATTATGAGGTCAGCCTTTTGGAGGTTTGAGAGGTGTAGGTAGTTCTGTTACTTTGACTCCAATGCATCCATGAGTTTACAACCTAATATAGCAAGAGGTTAGCGAGTCTCCAGATGTTGTGATATGTATGGCTTATATTTCTACATCTCCTTATCATATTTTATTCAATTTTGGTGCTAACCATTCTTTAATGTCTAAGCAGTATTTTGATTCTCTCGATTTATCTTCTGTATTATTACCTATTTCTTTATCTATGGTTTTAGCTATGGGAGATGAAATGGTATCTAGTAGGGTTTATTTTTGTGATTTAAAATTTTCTGATAGAGTTTGGAGATCTGGTTTGATTTTGCTACCTATTTTTATATTTGATGTCATTTTGGGTATGGACTGGATGAGTCAATATAGGCCTTAAATTGATTGCTTGAAGAAAAAGTGACTTTGTATCAGAATGGTGCGAGCTTCATATTTTAGGGAATCAAAGGTATTCTCTCTTATTTGATTTCTACTCTAGAAGTGGATAGGCTTTTGAGGAAAGGTAGCCTAGTATTTTTAGCATCTATTAGAGTTGTGAAGCTCTCTTTTGATTTTGTAAGTAGTGTCCCTGTAGTTCGGGAGTTTCCAGATATCTTCCCGGAGGAATTAGTGACTTTACCACCATATAAAGAGATAGAGTTATGTATCGATCTTTTTCTGCGAACTGCTCCAATCTCTAAAGCTCTATATAGAATGGAATCTAAGGAGCTTTAGGAGTTGAAGGTTCAGCTTTAGGAGTTAGTTGACAGGGGATTCATCCACCCTAGTGTGTCTTCATGGAGAGAACCTGCTCACTTTGTAAAGAAAAAGAATGGTAGGATACACATGTGCATTGATTATAGGGAGTTGAACAAATTACAAAAAAATAAGTATCATTTTCCTAGGATTAATGATTTATTTGATCAGCTGGTTGGATGTTCAATATTTTCTAAGATCGATCTACAACCTGATTATCATCAGTTAACGGTAAGCCAGAAGATGTGGAAAAGATTGCATTTAGTATGAGGTACGAACATTATAAGTTTTTAGTCATGCCACTCGGAGTGACTAATGCCCCAACAGTCTTCATGGACTTGATGAACAAGGTATCAAGAAGTATTTAGACAGGTTTTTGATTATCTTTATAGATGATATTCTGATTTATTCTAAATTTGAGGAGGAGTATGCAACACACTTGCGGACTACTTTAGAGATTCTAAGGCAAATCAATTATATGCTAAGTTCTCAAAGTGTGAGATCTGGCTGAGGAGCATTTCATTTCTAGGGCTTGTAGGGAGTAGTGTAGGCATTTCAATAGATCCCCAAAAGATTCAAACTATTTCTGATTGGCCAAGGCCTACTACAGTTCTAGAGGTTCATAGTTTCTTAGGATTGGCTGCCTATTATCGAAAGTATGTTCATAGGTTTTCTCGTATTTCTTTTCCTTTGATGAGATTGACTGAGAAGTCAGTAGATTTCATAAGGATTCTAGAGTGTGAGGAGAGATTTTAACTGTTGAAGGATTATTTAACTTCCGCTCCAATTTTGACTATTCCTTCAAACACTAAGGGGTTCCAAGTTTTTAGTGATGCATCATTGAGAGGTTTGGGATGTGTGCTAATGAAACATGGTAAAGTGATTTCTTATGCATCTCGATAGTTGAAATCACATGAGAGGAACTATCTGACACATTATCTTGAGTTTGTTGTTGTTGTATTTGCATTAAAGATTTGGAGGCATTACTTGTACAAAATCAGATACGAGATCTTTTCTGACCATCAAAGCTTGAAGTACATTTTTTCTCAATAGGATCTAAATTTGAGGCATAGAAGGAGCTGATTAAGGATTATGAAATATCTATTTAGTATTAGTATGGTAAGGGGAATATGGTAGCAGATGCTTTGAGTAAAAAGTCTTCAGGTACTTCTCTTTCGTTGCTTACTTCTATAGACTTTCTTATTTGAGATTTAGAGAAATTAGAGAAAAAAAATTATTAGCTCAAATGATTATTCAACCTACTCTATAGGGATGAATTCAAGAAGCTCAAAAATTAGATACAGAGCATCTGAAGTTGAGCGATCATATTAAGGCTGGTAAGAGACCTGGACTCTCTTTATCTGATTCTTGAGTCATCTTTTATCAGGATAGATGATGGGTTCCTTTTGTTGATGATCTGAGAGCTGAGATCCTACATGAGGGACATTACTTGGGTTACACTATTCATTCAGGAGGCAACAAGATGTACATACATTTAAAAGGTATATTCTAGTGGCCTGGATTAAAGAAAGATATAGTTGAATTTGTTTCAAAGTGTGAGGCCTATCAGTTAGTGAAGGAAGAGCATTAGCTACCAGGTGGTCTTATACAATCATTACCTATCCCTGAGTAGAAATGGGAAGAGGTGACAATGAACTTTGCTATGGGTTATCCCAGATCGAGGTAGGGATTAGATACCATTTGGGTTATTTTGATCATTTAATGATGTCAGCACATTTTTTTCGATCTGACAGACAAATTAGCACAGATATATGTCAAATGTATTATCAAATTGTATAGTGAACTGAAGGTGATTGTATCCAATCGTGATGGATGGTTTACCTCCAGATTATGGAGAAGCATTCCGCAGGGGCTGTATATAAAATTACATTTCAGTACAGCTTTTCAATCATAGATAAAGGGACACTCTAAAAGGACTATTTAGGTATTAGAGGATCTTTTGAGACTCTATGTTCTGGACTTTGGAGGCAGTTGGGGGGATCATAACCCACTAATAGAGTTTGTATATAACAACAGTTATCAGCCCAGCATTGGTATGGCTCCTTATGAAGCCCTATATGATAAAAAGTGCAGGACACCTTTATCTTTGATAGAGGTGGGTGACAGACAGGTGATAGAATCAGCATTTATCAATGACACTATTGAAAGTTCATTAAGGTTGTTAAGCCCTTATTAACTAGTCCCAAGGCTAACCAAGAGGAGGTAAATTATTATTTTAAAAAATTCATACTCAAAAAAAAAATTATTTTTATCTTTTTGAATATTGAAAACACAAATAATGTAAGAAGAAGCAGATAACCAAAATTAGATTTTTGACCACATATCAGATCACAAAAATATGTAGAAAATAAAATGCAGAAAAATAAATGAAAAGAGCACACCAGATTTATAGTGGTTCGGTCAACTTGGCCTACGTCCACTCCTCGAAGCCTCCCCTCCAGGTATTGCACTAAAACTATAGTGACTCTCCTTTTTCTCCCACAATAAGGCGGAGAAGCCCTTACAAAATCTTTCCACCGACACCAGTGAGGCAGCGATCCTTGACTCCTTTTTATTCCTCCTGAAGCAGGCAGAGAACCCCAACTCTTTTTACTTCCTTCTGAAGTAGGCATAGAACCTAGAATCCTTTTGCTTTCTTCTAAAGTAGGCAGATAATCTAGATCAGATACTGATGATCGTCAAAGTGGAACCAAGGATGAGGAATACAATAATAAGTTGCAACCTTTGTGAAACCCCATACAAACTCTCTTAGAGTGGAATACAACAAAAAATCTTTTGGAGTGGAATACAACAAAAAATCTGTAAGGTGTCTAATTTTTGTAAACCCTACCTCAGACACCTTTCAGGAATACAACAGAACTAAGCTCTCTTAGAGTGGAATACAAAAAAAAAACTTTTTTAGAAGTAAAAATAAGTTGATTAAATAGACGGCTTCAAAAACCCTAGTCCAAGACGATGAGAGGATCGTCCTGGACAATTTACTTAATCAGGTTAACTTGTACCAGATGCCTTAATTAGGGTTTTTAATTTTAACAGATCGTCAAGGATGATATTCGGATCATCCTATACGATATGATCAAAAAATAAAAAAAACTCTAACTCATTAAATTTCTCCCTCTGAGTGTGTGTGTGCAAAGTTACTTAGCATCAGGATCCACTTTATTACATTTGACTCAAAAAAAGGTAAAAAAACTATTGGAATTTAAAATTACAAACTGACTCGGCCTTAATCTACCTAATCTTGAGTTGGCTTGAATTGCACTTGATCTTGTGGACCTGAAAAGTTAGTAGACAGAGCAACTACAAATAGATGTGCAGAAGTAACATTAGTAGAGAAACAAAAATATTTATTATCATCAAAATTATGATCCTTGAATTCAGATTTGCAATAATCTCACCCATTTTGATGATGGAAAATATTTGTTAGATAATTTTAAATCAAGTACATGAAAAATAAATTTTAAGTAAAGCAAGGCAAGCAAAGCACATTTTACTAACATAAGCAAATGATACAGACTAACACAAGCAAACGATACAGTACTAAACTAACACTGCTCCCCCTTTTGACATCATAAAAAGGAGGAAAAATACAAAGTAGAATACATACATGAAAGAATAACAATATAAAAATCACACAACAAAAATAAAATAAACAACGAAAATAACAAATAAAAACAAAGTTTTCTTTTGAATCGATCAGCTCTAGTAAATCAGAATTTTCTCGTAATTTTTTATTCAAAAACCAACAAGAAGAAATTGACGAGCTGAAATACAGAAAAAATGGAAAATTAATATTTGTAAATCCTATCTCAGACACCTTACAGGTTCAAATTCCTTTCAAACAAAAATTTAATTTAGAAGAAAAGAAATTAGATAAGAAAAGTAATCTTTTCAAACTTCGTTCAAGAAAAATATCTGATAAAATAGTATTGCAAAGTAAAGAATCAGAAATCATGATTTTCAATCTCAAGTGTTTGAATATATTAAGTGGCACATGAATTCTTCTAAGATTTTTAATGATCTGAAAGAGGAGGAAGCTTATTTCTTTGTGGGATTATTTTGGGCCTCTTTTTAATTATCTGGCGCACTTTGCGTATCTTTTAATTTTTGATATACTTTGTGTATCTTTTCAATTTATTGGCAAATATTACACATCTTTTCAGTGTTGGGCTCATTTTGTGCCTCTTTTTCAGTGGCACACTTTGCACATTTTTTCCAAGCTTCTTTTCTTTCAAAAACTCTAAAAGATGCTTAGTTGTGAGATTATCTTCCAGATATAAGAGAAGAAAATCACTCTCTTAGATAAGGAAAAGTAATCCACAAAATAAAATCATTCTCATATGATAAATATGACCACCCGATTAAGAAAATATGAAAGTGATTCAATGATTTGGAACACTACTCATATGAGATAAATTAATATAGGAACAGAAAATAGATCTAAATTTCAAAGTCCAACTTTTTAATTTTGAAAAAGATTTTATTTAAAAAGAAAAATACACCATTAAAGGAGTTAGAGAAAAAGAAACAATCATCAATATTTCATCCTTTAACTATTTTTGAGAAGTCAATCACTCCTTACAAGCTTCTTAACAAAACAAAGCAAAAATCTCATTTAGAAAATAAGTTTATCAGCAGTAGTGAACAGTGATCTAATTCTGAAAAAAATAAATAGAAAATCAAGAACAAAAGGAAAGAACATAAAAAGAAATAACCAAATCAAACAAATAATAATAAAAATGAAGAAAATTAGCACGAAATCAAAAAACACATAAAAAGAAACAGACAAACAAATCAAACAAGAAAAAAAACTAAGTGCTGAAACATAGACAGATAGTATCAATTTCAAGCATGAATATCTATCACACCTAATCTAGTTCTTAAGGTGCTAAATGTTTCAGAGGCCAGTGATTTTGTGAAAATATGTGTTAGTTGGTTTTCAGTGGCTACGTGACGTAGCTCTATATCTCCTTTGGTAACATGGTCCCTAATAAAGTTGTGCCCGATGTCGATGTGTTTGGTACTGGAGTGTTGGATTGGATTCTTTAAAATGCAGATGACACTAGTGTTATCACATAGGATAGAAATTGTGCCTACAGGAAGTCCTAAATCAAGAATTTGTTGTTTTAACCAAAGGACCTGGGCCACACAACTTCCTAAGGTAATATATTCATCTTCAGCAGTGGACAGTGCAACTGAGTTCTATTTTCTACTGGACCAGGAGACTAAATATTGTCTTATAAATTGACATGTTCCATAAGTGCTCTTTCTATCCACCCTATATCCTGTAAAGTCAGAATCAGAATATCCTATAATTTTAAAGGAGGTGTTGTGCCTAGGATACCATATTCCTAAGTTTTGGGTTGCTAAGAGATATCTAAGAATTCTATTAACCGTAGTTAGGTGGGACTCCTTTGGATCAGCCTGAAATCTATCGTAGAGACAAACACTAAACACAATATCAGGTCTATTAGCGATCAGGTAAATAAGTGATCCAATTATTTCTCTATACTTCTTCTGATCAATAGATTTTCCATTTGAATCCTTATCCAACTGGATACTGGAACATATGGGAGTGTTGATTGGCTTGGCTTTATCCATTTTATATTTCTTTAGGATATCCTTAATGTATTTCAATTGATTAAGAAAATTTTTATCATCCATTTGCCTTATGTTAAATCCTAAAAAGTAGAACAATTCTCCCATCATACTCATCTCAAATTCCTTACTCATTATTTTAAATAAAATCATCAAATAAATTTTTGTCATAATATCCAAAAAGTATATCATCAACATAGATCTGGACAATGAGTAATTCATCTCCTACTCTCCTCAGAAAAAAGGTGGTATCTACGCTCACCTTAATAAACTCTCTTTCAAGTAGGAATGTACTAAGCCTCTAATACTGTGCTCTGGGTGCCTATTTTAATCCATACAAGGCCTTTTTTAATTTGAAAATATGATTTGAAAATTGGGAATTCTTAAAGCCAGGGGGTTGCTCTACAAACACATCTTCCTTTATTATCCCTTTTAAAAAGGCACTCTTGACATCCATTTGGAAAAGCTTAAATCCCTTATAATGGGCAAATGCTAGTAGCACTCTAATGGCTTCCAAATGGGCTACAGGGGCAAAGTTTCCTCAAAATCAATCCTTTATATTTGGTTGTACCCCTTAGCCACTAATATTTCCTTATTCCTAACCACCACACCAGAATCATTCATTTTATTCTTAAAGACCCACTTGGTTCCCACTACACTCTGGTCCTTAGGTCTTTCTACCTGCTCCCAAACATCATTCCTAATAAATTGGTTCAGTTCCTCTTACATGGATAAGATTCAGAATTCATCAGAAAGGGCTTGATTGATGTTGGTGGGTTCAGTCATTGAAATAAAGGCAGAGTAGTTTACTTCTTTTTAAGTCTATGCCTAGTTCCAACACCTTCAGAAGGATCTCCTAAGATTAGTTCTTTAGGATGACTCGAAGAATATCTCTATTCTCTAGGTAGTGTAACATCAGGTTCTACCATTTCCTCCAGATTTATAGATTCTATTCCTTGGGTGACTTCTACAACCTCCTCTTCTTCTACACTTGACCCTCCAAAATTATCAGATTCATCAAACACAATATGAGTGGTCTCCTCTATAATCAGGGTTCTTTTATTGAAGACTATATAGGATTTCCCAACACTTGAGTAACCTAGGAACACTCCTTCATCAAATTTTGGGTCAAACTTTCCTAGTTGAGACTTCCCATTATTCAGAATGAACACCTTACATCCAAAGACACAAAGGTGAGAGAGGTTGGGTGTCATATCCTTAAGAATTTCATAGGGTGTTTTGTTCAGCTTAGAACTAAAATTTACCCTATTCAGAACATAACATGCTATATTCACCGCTTCTGTCCAAAAGTATTTAAGAAGTGAGTATTCAGCTAACATGGCTCTATCAGCTTCTACATGGGTTCTATTCTTCCTTTCAGCTACCCTATTCTGTTGAGGGGTCCTAGGAGCTGAAAAATTGTGATCCATCCCTTGCTCCTTATAATAGGTTTCAAACTTCTCATTTTTAAACTCTCCCCCATGATCACTATGAATAGTCACAATCTCATAACCTAGCTTCCTCTGAATCTAAGTGAAAAAAGATCTAAACTCCTTGAATGATTCACTTGAATGAGATAGAAATCTAACCCAGGTGAACCTCAAATAATCATCAACAATCACATACCCAAAGACCTTCCCTCCTAGGCTTAAAGTGTTGACGGGTCCAAAGAGATTCATGTGTAGGACTTCTAAGGGTTTGTTAGTGTTTATGTCTTTGATTGAGTGGAAGGAGGATTTGACTTGCTTCCCTAACTAACAGACATCACACAGGTGGTCCGTAGTGAATTCTAGCTTCGGGACACCTCTCACTAAGTTTTTTTCGGTGATCTTCCTAAGGCTTTTCATACTTGCATGACACAATCTCCTATGCCACAACCATAATTCATAAGAAATTGATTTTAAGAAAATAACAATATCATCTTTAAAGAAATTTAGATCCAGCATGTAAATATTATTGGTCCTTTTTCCTTACAAAATAATTTTTTCATTTAAGCTTATAAGGCAGCAAGTTGGCAGAAATTTTATGCTAAAGCCTTTATCATAGAGTTGGCTAATGCTGAGCAGATTATGTTTCAGTCCATCTATAAGTAAAATATTATCAATGATGATTTTTTTTGAATCACCAATTATACCTGATCCCACCACTCTCTTGGTGGTGTTGTCTCGATGTGTAACCTTGCCTCCTGCCTTGGTTTCCAGTGAAATGAATTAATTTGTATTTCCAGTCATATACCTTGAACATCCATTGTCTAGGTACCATATGCTCATGAGGTCTTTTATGAGAGCATTCCTACAAAATCATCAAATATCAGATTTAGGAACCCAAACAGGTTTAGGTCCCTTGTGATGAAAGAAGAATGTGATGCATACATGCTATGCTGTAAATTTTGTAATTTTGGTCTCCACCCAAAATGTGTTCTACGGTGAATGTTGCAAGTATGGGAGATATGTCCTAGCATGCCATAAGAATAATATCTAACTCTAGGAAAAGGGTTAACTAATCTAAGTGGGTGATAGTGCCTCTTTATAAGTTTGTATGATGTATGCTTTGATAATGTTTTATAAATATCTTTAAGTGATGGTGGTTATTTATTTTCAAGAAAGCAGTTAATTCAACATCAAAAAAATTATTTGAACTTTTAAGAATTGAATTTTTCATTCTCAATTCTTGCTCCCTACTCTCTAAATCAGATGTAAGAGTTTCTAATTCCTTGAATGCAATTTCTAATTCAACATACAATATTTTCAAGAAATCATGCTCAGTAGATAAATCAGAATGTTTTTTATTTAATTCATTAAATTCATCAAGTAATGCCCTACGATTACTGTCCAAGGTGGAATGATCTTTAATCAAAACTTCATGCTCTTTTATAAGTTCAAAAATTTTAGTTTCAAGCTAGCAAGTAATTTTTTTAACTTCCTATACGATGAATAAATTTTCTTAGAAACTTCAAACAATTGATCGTAGGTTAATTTACATATCTCTTCTTGATCAGAGTGATCAAGATGATCTATCATCAAGCACAAGTTGGTTACCTCCTCTTCAGCTTTAATTTTAGAGGAGTTAGATGCTGATTCAACCCAGAAAGCCTTTTGGATCTTCTTCTTGTCCTTCTTAAACAGGTGTTTCTCCTCACCCCTCTCCTTGCTTGGGTGAGTCTTAAGTGTAGGGTAATCAGACTTTAGATGCCCAGGCTTCTAGCATTCAAAGCAAATAATATCAGATGAACCTATAAAATTCTTACCAGATTTACCTTTGTTCCACTTCTGATGATGCTTTTGTTTCTTCCTCAAGAAGCTCTTGAATTGCCTTGTGATTAAAGCCACATTATCATTATCAGAACCTAAAGAGCTAGAGTCAGAATCATCAGCCTTCAAGGCTATGGCTTTCTCCTTCTTTTCTCACCTACATCAAGCTGCCTTTGGTTCACTTCTTACTCGTAAGCAATTAATGATCCAAGTAGGTTATCAATTGAATAATTATTCAGATCTTTCAATTCAATAATTACATTAATTTTAACATCAAAAGAAGAAGGCAAATATTGTAAAATCTTGTTCACTTTTTCATAATTAATGAGTTCTCTTCCTAAGGCATGCTGGGAGGTGACAATCTGTATTAATTTAGTGTACATCTTAGAAATTGATTCATTGGGTTTCATGCAAAAGAGTTCATAATCATGCAAGAGAATGTTCAGTCTATATTGTTTAACTTTGTTCATTCCTTCATATGTAGTACATAACCTATCCTAAATTTCTTTCCCAATTTCACAAGTTAAAACACACATATAATCTTCAAATTTTAGAGCATAAAAAAATAGTTTAAACATTAGGCATTCAATTGTACAAGATCTCTGTCATCAGTTGTCTATTCAGCAAAAGGGATTTCAGTTTTAAAATCATTAACAAGTTTATAAGGTGCAGTATAACCTTCTTTAACAAGCATCCACATGCGATAATCGATCGATTGCAAAAAGGTGGACATACAAGTATTCCAAAAATTAGATTAAATATTATCAAATAAAGGTGGTCGAGTAATAAAATACTCTTTCGTGGTGTTACGATTACCAAAGTTAGCCATGGATCAAAATTTAAAAGTTTTTCAAAACTTGATTTAATGAATCCCACTCTGATACCACTTGAAAGTTTATTAGGGTTGTTAAGCTCTTATGAACTAGTCCCAAGGCTAACCAAGAGGGGGTGGGGGTGAATTGGTATTTTAAAAAATTCTTATACAAAAAAAAAATTTATCTTTTTGAATATTTAAAACACAAATAATATAAGCGAAAGCAAATAACCAAAATCAGATTTTCAACCATAGATCAGATCACCAAAATATGTGAAAAGTAAAATAAAAAAATAAATGAAAAGAGCACACCAGATTTATAGTGGTCCGGCCAACTTGAGCTACGTCCACTCCCCAGAGCCTCCCCTCTAAGTATTATACTAAAACTATAGTGACTCTCCTTGTGCTCCCACAATAAGGTGAAGAAGCCCTTAATCAATCTTTCCACTAACACCAGTGAGGCAGAGAATCCTGACTCCTTTTTCTTCCTTCTGGAGCAAGCAGAAAATCCCAGCTCCTTTTGCTTCCTCCTGAAGCAGGTAGAGAACCCATAATCCTTTTGCTTTCTCCTGAAGTAGGCAGAGAACTCAGAATCCTTTTGCTTGCTCTTGAAGCAGGCAGAGAACTGAGATCTCATGCTGATGATCGTCTCCCTAGAGCCACTACGGAACCAAGGACGAGGAAGGAAGACAACGATCGAATCCTTATTTGGAGCAACTTTTATGAAACCCCTCATAAACTCCCCCTCATAAAATCCTCTCTCTCTCCCAAACTCTCCCTCTCCTCTAAGCTCTCTTTGGGTGGAATACAGTAAAAAATCCTTTTTAGAAGTAAAAATAAGTTGCTTAAATAACAGGCTTCAAAAACCCTAATTTTTCAATTTTGCACAACTGATTGTCTAGGACTAGATCATCCTATACGATTAGTATAAAACTGACTAAATCATCCAGAACATAGTTTGGGTCATCTAGGAGATAAATCAGTATGACATGTAAAAATATAACTGATCTTCCAGGATGATGTTCAAATCATCATGTATGATTAGTTCAAAATAAGGCATTATCGTCTAGCAGATAGTTCAGGACATCCAGCAGATGAGTCGAGACGACTTAAAATATAATTGATCATCCAGGATGATATCGATATTATCCTATACGATTAGTACAAAAGGGACATATCATCCATTAGATAGTTTGGGACGTTCAGGAGAAAGTTAAGGTTTTTCTTACTAATCATCCAGGACGATCCTACGATCATCCTGGATGATATGATCGATCAATCTAACCTTAATCACTCTCCTTAATTACCTAACTAGTTTAGGCATGATTGGTATGAATCATCCAGGATGATGTGGGATCATCCTGTATGATTAGACACTTAAATTCTATTTTCAAACTTACCTAAATAAGTTTGGCGGCTGAGTATTTTTTGATTTAAGAATATCATCCAGGAAGATGGGAGGATCGTCTAGGATGATTTACTTAATCAGGTTAACTTATCCCAAATGTCCTAATTAGGGTTTCTATTTTTAACAGATCATCTAGGATGATATTCGAATCGTCTTGTATGATATGATCAAAAATAAAAAAAATCTAACTCACTAAATTTCTCCCCCTGAGTGTGTGTGTGTAAGGTTACTTAGCATCATGATCAACTTTATTACATTTGACTCAAGAAAAGGTAAAAACCATTGGAATTTTAAATTACAAACTAACTCAGTCTTAATCTACCCAATCTTGAGTTGGCTTGAATTGCACTTGATCATGTGGACCTAAAACGTTAGTAGATAGGGCAACTACAAATAGATGTGTAGTAGTAACATTAGTAGAAAAACAAAAATATTTATCATCATCAAAATTATGATCCTTGAATTCAAATTTGCAACAACTACAGCAAAAAATCAGCTGATCTGAGTAAGATTGAGAGTTGCATAGGATAGGAAGAAGAAGTATTATGATCAGAAACATAGGCTGGTGGAATTTTAGGTTAGCGATTTTGTTTATGTCAAAGTCTGCATAATAAAAGGTGTCAGTAGATTTGGAAGAATTAGTAAGCTGAGTTTAAGGTACATTGGACCTTTTGTGATTATTGAGAGGATTGGTAGTTTTGCTTACAGGTTATTGTTATCTAATCATATGTCTAATATACACAGTGTATTTCATGTATCTTCTCTTATAAAGTGGATATTTAATTTTAGAAAGAGATTATCTGCTGATGATGTGGAGGTTCATCAAAGTATACACTATAGAGAAGAGCCAGATAGGATTTGTGCGTACGATGTCAGAACATTAAGAAGTAAATAGATTCTGATAGTCAAGGTGCAGTGGAAGCACAAGACAGCTAGAGAGGCTACTTGGGAGTAGGAATTTGAGATGAGATAGATCTACACATGTTTATTTTGACGTATTTGGATTTGGGAAAGTCAAGAATTATATTTTTTAAGGTTGGTGGATTATTATAACTCAAATTTTTGAAAGATGTATTTTTACCAATAATAGTCAATAATTTATTAAGGTGTTAGTATAAGCCCAAATCATAAACCATCTTCTCCTAACATCTTTATTATTATGTTTTAGTTTTTCTAATTTTTTCATAATTTTTGGGCACTCGTGAAATTCCTTACGAAATTGGCACTTAATTGTATTAGTAGGGGTTTTGGGACCATCTGGTGTCCGTTTTAAAAATCGATTTCACCAGAATTTTTTAAATAAGATAAGTTATTTTATGAAAGTTTTCTATAATTTTTGGAATCACTAAAAGAATTTTTAGAATTTTATATTTAAACTCTTTAAAATATTATTATTAAATTATTATTTTCCTAAATATCGAATCGCGCTTAATAAATTCGTAAGCCATTTTATTTTCCCTAATCTATTTCATTTAACAGAGAACATTTGGGAGAAATGAGAAGAAAAGAGAGGAGAGAGAAAAATGAAGCTTAGTTTTGGTGATCGTAGAGCAATTTTTGTCCGTCAACCCAATTGGGAAATTTACTTGTCTTGAGGTTGGTTACATTTTGCCTATTTCAGATTTTAATAATTTTATATTTTTTTATTTTTTTCGATCAAATTTATATTTTTGTTATCGAAAAATGACGATAACTTTATTCTGGTATAACTTTTACCGCGTAACGTTTTATATGTTATGGAGATTGTGATTACGAATATTTTCAGTATATTCTGAAAATTTTTCACTGGGTGATTTTGAAAAAGCAATGATTTTTGCCTACGTAAAAATTTATTTTGACATCTAAAAATAGTGTTTTAGTTTAATTAAATCTTTAGAATAATGTTTTACACAATTTGTGTTAATTTGGTTAAGTTTGAAAATTATGAATTTTTACTCAGTAGTATTTTTGTTATCAGTGATTTGGAAATTTTTGCAATTTTTAATTTCAGTCCAATTATCCTTTAAATAATGAAATACATTGAAAATCATGTTGTGAAGTGTTGTGATGTGATGCCGGTGCTAGTGGGTGACCAATATGGGATTCTGTTATACTGGCGCTAGTGGGCGAACAAGGTAGAATTCTATTACGCCAGAGCCAATAGGCTACCGAGGTGGGATTCTGTTATGAAGTGTTTGCTTATAATTCAATTCATTTAAGTATTTATTTAATTGTATCTAATTTCAGCATATGATTCATTAAAATGTTTTTAATTCTTTTAATTTTGGTTATTGATTTCTGTTTTAGGCTATGATAGCCTACTGAGCCGTGTTAGCTCATTCTTGCTTTTGCCTTTATTTTCAATCCCAGGGAAGGGTAAGGAGCTGAGTAGTTTTGATAGCACGCTCTGCTCTGTGTTGTAGGTATATTTTGGTTAGTTTTAATTTTTGCAGGCTTAGCTTTTATTTTTTTATGCTCTCTATTGTCAAGCACTATTGTAAATAAATTTAAGATTATATATGTTTTGGATGATATATAAAAAAATCAAGTTGAGATTTAGTAATCTTCTGCTTTATATTACATTCAATAGTGGCTCTGTATAGTATATAAATTGCAAGCTTAATTTTAGTATTTCTTTAACTAGATCTTGGGGTCAGTCTTGTCATAATTAGACATGGTATGACCTGTGTGATATCGGGTCATATCGGGTCAGGTTGTGACATACAATTTGTAGGTGATTTCTCTCATTAGTCATGAATATACCTAATGAAATATAAATCTAATACCTAAACTAAACTCTTAATTTTTAAAACTCTTGTTGTAAAACAACTAAACAAATCAATATGTTCACTTCTTACTGATGATGGTGGTGAGTTTCTCAGCAACACACTTAAGACTTTCCTTGCAAATAATGACATTCACCACCAATACTCAAGTCCACATACCTTATAACAAATGGCATTATTGATTGTAAACATTGTAATCTATTAGACACTATACAGACCCTCCTCATTGAATCTTATTTACCTGCAACCTTCAGGGGGTTAATACCCTTCTTACTATCATTTGTCACATTAATAGACTACCTTCTCCTACAACATCTTATATCTCTCCATTTCAACTCCTTTTTAATGTTCCTCCTACTTATAATCATTTACGTGTATTTGGTTATCATGATTATCCCTGGTTAAAACCTTACACTCAACACAAATTAGCTCCTCACTCCTTCCCATGCTTTTCCTTGACTGTACCACCAATCAAAATGTTATAAATGTTATAATCCTACTACTGATCGCATTATCATCTCTCGACATATAGTTTTTGATTAACTTAACACTCTACTAAACTCCACATCATCCTCTCCCACTATAGATCATACTCCTTCCTTTACACTATCCACCACCTACACTTCACACCAACCCAGCAATTCCTCAAATAATCCCATCCATCTCATCATTTATTTTACATTTACATATCGCTTGTCTATATCCACATCCTCACAAAATTCTCCCTCATCCACACTAAACTCCACCTTTCTATCTTCTCGCCACCAAATGGTTACTCGACTATAAATGAAATCTCTCAAACCTCGCCACATTCTTGACCTTAATCACAGTCTGCAACATAGTTCAACATACTACTATTATTCCATAAAATTCCCTATATAGAGAAAAGCCTTTTCTGATGAATTCCATGCTCTACAATCCAAGTCATATAGATTTTTGTTCCACACCAACCACATTTCGACATTATTGGTTGCAAATGGATATTTAAAATAAAACGTCACTCATATGGTTCCATTGCCTGACATAAAGCTAGGCTTGTCACTTAAGGGTACAAACAAGAATATAGTCAAGATTTTCTTGAAACATTTAGTCTGATCGCTAAGTTTCCAACCATAAGATCATTACTTATAGTTACATTACATTTCAATTGGCCCATTCTTCAATTAGATGTCATTAATATGTTTCTTCATGGTGAGCTCAATGAAACAGTTTATATTTCACAACCACAAGGTTTCTAAGATTTATAACATCCTAAAAATGTTATCTTTCTCAAGCAAGTAATAGGGCTATAAACATGCACCTTGACAGTGGTTTGATATCCTCTCATCTTATCTTAGTATGCAAGGATTTTACTCAAGCGCAGCTGACTCCTATCTTATGGTTTACAACTGCAACATCATTCATATGTACATACTCATCTACAATGATGATATATTAATCTAAAAATGACCAATCATTTATTTCAACACTAGTACAAATGCTTTAACTCAAATCCAATATACGTAAACTTGGACATCTTGGTCGCTTTATTGGTATTGATTTCAGTCTCTCCAATGATGGTTATCACTTAAACACTACAAAACTACATTGATGAACTGCTTCAAAAGCTTAAATGTCCTCTTGCAAGCCAATCTCCAACCTGTTACCTTCAAAATTTCCTTCAATTCCTGAATTACCAAAATCATTTCAAAATCCTACCTTATTCTGCAAACTAGTAAAAGCACTTCAATATAACACTTCCACTCGACTTGAAATTAGTTTTGTTGTTATAAAAATCTTCCAATATATACATCAACCTGTACAGTGTCATTTTAAACTACTTAAATGCAAACTTTACTATTTAAAGGGTACTTTAATTTATGACTTATATATACAAAAGGGATATATACAGCTAAAAATTATCCCCGATTCTGATTGGGCTGGTGACACTCAAAACCGCAAATCTACTATAGGACATTGTATTTTTTTGGGGAAAACACTGTTGTACTAGTTTATAAAAAATAAAAATGGTATCTTTCTCTTTAAGTAAAGAAGAATATCTTTCTCTTGCAGCAACCACAATGAATGTCATCTTGCTACAATGGCTATGTCAAGGCTTCTCCATTGTCTTGGACACCACTCCACTTCTCTGCAATAATATTTCCTCCATTTCCATTGCTTCAAACCCTGTGTTTCATATCCATACTAAACATATCAAAATTGACCATATTTTATTCATGTGTGGGCTCCGAAAATTCATGCCTCGCCCACTCTATGTCCCCTTCCTTTTTATGGGTCATCGAGGAGAGTTTTAACAAGTATATTCTGAGGAAAATTTTTAGAAGGTAGATTGGGTTTTGAATTAGACACTACCTAGAGATTTTTCCCTTATTTTATGATGACTTTATGATCTAAGTTCATGTTTCCTATATGTGCAAACTCCTATAGTTAATTATTCCTCTCAGTAGTGAGAGATAACTCTCGATTAACGCTAATTATCAAATTGGTACAAAGAATTTAGTGTATAGTAGCAGATTTTTTTGGTATTTAAAATTTAATATTTAAAATTAGTAATTTACCACTTCGCACTTAAAGCAGATGGTAGGGGTGACATGAACCCGATCACGATCCCATGATTCTGTCATCCAGGGTAATTATGGTTCTTGTCTACTTAGTCAAAGGAGGTAGCCAACCCAACCTAACAGAAGGATCCTTATCGATAGCCATGGGTTGCTTCGTCCAAGGGTACTTTATAGACCTGGAGTGAATATTTGTCTAAGGGGACAAATTTGAATCAACTTTAGCTAATAGAGGGCTTTTTCCCCTATTGATCATATCCTATTGAATCATTACTCAATAAATTGAAGCCATTATAGAACATATGGGTTCTAACCATAACCATAATTTAATGGTGCCATTTGACAGCAAAACCACCTGGTCAGAGGGTCCCAATCATAACTGTCTACATGTGGTGCCATTTGGCAATGAAACCACAGGTTAGAAGACACATGCCACATCCTTACTAGCAAGATATGGAATGAGAATGAATCCTAGTGATATTCTTGAGAAGTTATTTTCTCTTTATGAGTTGATGGTATTTTGAAACTTGACCACCTTGATAAACTATTATGGAGGATGGATGAGTTTTCCTTTAAGTATTTAATGATTTATTTCGTTTTAAATATTTAAAATTTTGATATTTTTAAAATTTTGAATTTTTATGGGAATTTTGGAATTTGAGAGGCATTTTTAAATATTTGGGGTCCCCTGCGATTGAGGTTTTCTATCAACATAGCCACCATCGAGGTTTTTATGAGAAACTTCATTTTGTTGATTGAACCTTATCAACTTTATCTATTTGCTGATTGAGAATTAGTTTCATTATCAGATTTGTATCTTTATTAGTGAATTTTCTTTGTTATAAACCTTGAAGGCCTAATACAAATATATAAAATAAATATCACGATCGATGGGGCAACCGTATATTTGTTTGATGGTTCGAACTTTGTTGACTCCTATCCATTCATGTAGATGGATAGGGTTTAATCTTGGATTCATGTTTTACCCATGTAACCACCTTAGGCATCATGTGTATACATATAACATGCTCACTGGGGCCCATGCCAGTATTTATATTTTAATGCATGAGAGGTTATTTTGGAATATATGCTTATAATATTTTATGCAAATGACTATTATTAAAAGATTACATGAGATTTTATTTTAAAATTTAAAAATGCCTTCTATCCGCTTATACAAGTGTTGTAAATTCGATGATATTATTTAACATTGTGTTGGTCTTCATTTACCGCACATCAATAATGCAATTTTGTTCACTCCATCTTCTGCATATTGCCATCTTCTTCAGTATTCAACCTGTGGGAGAGCTACACATTACATTAGGAGTCATCTACCTATTATTTATAAGCAGGTTGATTCATCTATTGTGATAGCCTAGCATTGTAAGTTTATTGCTTCAGTTTACTATGCCCTGCGGCTTCTACTATGAATTCTCTACTTCTACTTATAGGTGAATTGTAGCATAGTGCTACATGTTATTTGCTACTTTAGACAAGTAGGTTGACGTATAATGTAAGCTCTGTTGACATTGCTTATTATCCAATGATAGGTATTGAGGAGTCACTAGTTATTGCATGTTAGTGTACTATGTTCGACGTATTTCCTCCTACATTGCTTGTAAGCAAGTCGTTGGTGCTTGCATTTGTTACGTATTGACCACCTCTGCTTACAAGAAATTATTGTGCTGCTTGACAATGAATGAACATCAATTGCAAAGATGTCCTAGCATTCAATTCGCATTATTTATCATCACCCATAGGAGGGCTATTGTATGCACGAGTCTCCTACACCAGTCTCTTATAGTGGCTCATAGGAGCTCATATGTATTTCAGATATGTTATCCTTACTTGTAGATGGCATGTTGTATTTGTTTGTAGGAGTTATCACATTTAGTGTATATCAGTTACCATTATTCATAGGTGCTTACTTTCAGTGCAGCACTCTTCTGCATTTGCTTATAGATGATATACCATGTGTGTATCCATGTTCATAGGGGATCCATTATGCTTGCAATATATCCTCCATCACTACTTGTAGGTAGGCTATTGTATGTTCATTTTCCAGTTAATCGGCATCGGTAGCAAGGATGCAATCTCCCTTATAATTCACTTACTTTGCTTGTAGGCGTACTACATTCATTGCCTATGACTGCTAGCAAATCATCATCTTCATTACATGCTTCTTACAGTCTACCTCTATATAATTTATCACACGTGTTATTGATCATTCATCGCATTGCTTGATGATTCATGACATTAGTGATAGCACTATCATTATTGCTAGTTAGCATCGTCACTTTAATTGATATAACCATCATGAATAAATTGTAGCAATCATTAAAAAAACTTCTTATTGTGGCTTACAAGCAAGTTATGTTTAAGTTTTTTTTTCATCACAAGTTCACTAATTATTCATTAATTTTCATTTGAATGACTTGAACCATATTTCTTAATTTACATTTTTAGTTTGATTGTGCATTTATTAGTTAGAGTCCAATTCTCTATAGTTTTGATTATAAGTTTGGTTCCCTGCGGTTCAATAACTTGTATGTTCAATCCCTTATTATTCATTTAAGTCCCTTGTATTTTCACTTTGAATTTTGGTAGCCTCCCGGCGTCTCCCCCTTTTAGGAGAAATTTTTGGAGCTTGGCCTTTCCAGAGCGCTATAGGAAAGCATGTATGATAGGTGTCGAATGACACTGTAGCCATGGTCTTCAATCCCACCACCCTAAAGAAAGGTGTGTATGGGTCTTCGGGCATACATGTTTAAAATATTTATAGTTATTCCTCACTTGCATGATGATACATGCATGGGTACTTAAAGTTGTCCTCGTCACACTAAAGAAAAGCTTATACAAGGACTACCCACCTCGCCACACGCTTTGCACTGGATTTTGTCCCACCATGCTAGAGAAAAGTGTGTATGGGTAATTTTTGGTGCAAATCGACTGTCAAAAATAGGAATTTATAATTTTTTGGATTTAAGGGATTATACCTCGGTGACAGGCGAGGCGATAGTGGCGATGATGTAAATGCACAACATTCTTTTGATTATTTATTTTTTTATTTTCTTCTTCTAGTTTTTTTAAAGATTTAATAATAATGATGATTATATGAATAACTAATAACATTGGTTAGTAAGGATACTAATAATATTAATTAATCAACAACAATAAGCAATGCTAATAATACAAATGATTAAATAGTAACAAAAAAAACTTCCTATTTGGATTTTAGGTCTAGTTGAGTGGGCTGTTTGAGTAGGAGGGTTTGTATGGGTTGTAGTTTGTGAAGGTGGATGCAGAGATAATGGTGTCTATATGGGCCGGGTTAGACTTGATTTCTATAAGAAGTAGATATGGTCAGATGGGTCAAGGAATGGTAGGTTCTTTAGTGGAAGGACTGGGGATCAGAGAATGTGTGGTGCAGATAGCACAAGATTTGGTTAAGAGTTAAAGGGATGTTAATGGCAAATATAGGAGAAATCATTAGGTCCGGTCACCGGATGTAGAGATAGGTCCGGACGTCCACTGAAAAAATGACACATGGACTGCGCTTTTGTTGCACTTTGATTGCGCTTTACTTGCGCTTTACCTGCATTTTTTACTACACTTTTTGACTGTGCTTTACCTGCATTTTATCTGCACTTTACTTGTGCTTTACCTGCGCTTTACTTGCACTTTACTTGTGCTTTTGATTGAACTTTTTGACTATGCTTTACCTACCCTTTACCTGCGCTTTACTTGCGCTTTATCTGCGCTTTACTTGTGCTTTGACTTGCGGACACATTAAATCCACGTGTCTAATCCATGTGTCAATAATTCGGACCTATCTCTATGTCCGATGACCAAACCTAATAATTTCTACAAATATAGGGGAAGAAGGTTAGATAGCCTAGCTTAGCGGGGAGTTTGGCTCATGGAGTAGGGTACGATTTTTGTAGTGTGGATGGGTGGAGCTAGTTTAAAGGCTGAGATCTGAACAGCTGGGTTCTATTCGAATAGGCTGGAGAGGCCGGCCATTTCAGGGATCAAAGGTAGATTGAATCTTACTAGAGACGAGATCGGGGTTTACGATTTCTATGGAGTCGGTTGTTTCAAGGCAAGGATTTTGTGAACCGTATAGGAGCAGCTTGGGTGGATTCAATTTTGCTGGACCTTGCATGTCGGGTAGCAAGTGAATGGTGTCAAAAGTGAGCCTTTATCGAGTACATGTGTAGGCAACACGGTATTCAGCTAGCTTGGGAAGCTTGTGGCTAGTCGGATTAGACAAATTTTGGCCTTCGATTGAGTTGAGAAGAAAGTTAGATCATGCAGGCTAGGCATGGCTTTGAGATTGGAAGCATTCTCATGTTGTGGGCATGGACTTGGCTGAGTATTCGAATAGCTAAGAAGGCTTGGCATCAGGCAACAAAAGGTTGGGGTTCACGAATAAGATAGAACAGAGCTTTTGAGTCAGCTCTGAATGTTGAAGCCAAAAATTAAAGGATTCATTTCATTCACATTTTAATGAAAATAAAATTGTTAGATCGAGGCAAATCATTTCATAGGATTTATGGGAGTAGACTGTGTCACTAGTGCCGAAGGATTTCAACAGGATTTCTACAAAAATCCCAGATATATGAGTAGTATTTCGACTTCTATGAGGTATATCAGATTTTGATTATTTTTAAATTCTATTTTATAATAATAATAATAATAATAATAATAATAATAATAATAATAATAATAATAATATTATTATTATTATTATTATTATTATTATTATTATTATTATTATTAGTATTATTATTATTATTATTATTATTATTATAAATGGTAAAAATGGGACAAATTACACATGTCTCGATCTGCAGATAATTTCCTTTAAATTTGTACGTTGTTGCCTCGAGATCCATGCTGACTTCCTTAAGCAAATTTTATCAGGAAAACTTATAGTCACTTTTTGGTATTTTTGACATTCCAAACTCAAAGGCAAAATCCGTTTTGCGATCGGATGTCATTTGGATAATGTCATGCGCCAGTTTTGGGTGTTAGTCACCAATTTTGACTGTTTTCACCTGATTCATCTGTGAGGTGGTCTCTATTAGGTGAATTTGATGTTCTAGTTACAATGGCAAAGTCTATTTGGAAATCAAAGGTTATTCTACCATTCAAGTAATGCATTGTGTGATGCGTATTACTTAAATCACCAATTTAGCTCTTTTTGTTGTGACGTTGTTGACCATAATTTGTGGCTTTTCTTTCATGCATTTAGCCCTGTTATATTTTCATCTAATGCATTTTCATTTTCTTCTGCCTAGGAAAATGTTCAGTTGGCAACACTCTGATGATTTGCTTCCTCATGAGCCTAGCAAGGTTTCTTTTTAGGATGCTATTGATTAGAAGGATCCCCCAAATGGCATTGATGTCCAAGATAAGCTTGAGTAACATCAGGATATGTTACGAGGGTGTAATATCATTCACGGCTTCTTTACTTATCCTACTCTACTTCTAACATGCCTTACAGATTTTGTTGAGTTTGAGGACCCTAGTGAGTAAGTGAGCAGGATTAGATTGAAGTGCGGGAAGTATACTTCACTGGACAGTATAGTAGCTCAGATTATTTATGGCATGTGTAACATCTTGGATCCTACAGCTGATACACTTAAGCAGGTTATGCAGTGGAGGTTACTTAGCCACTGTCAACTACAATTAACATCTCTAGAGTGGCCACAAGATTCAATAGTTGAATAGGTCCAGAGTCCTGCTGAAGGATATGTTCACTTGGCCAGATATATACTGTAGGTCCACAAGCATACTCTACAGGAGTCATGGATTTTTGAGGCAGCGTATGCCTCGTTGTTTGACTACGGGCATATTCCCCATTCTTGGACTTATTATTTGGTGGAGTTTTAGGATGATGACAGCAACACTTATTGGATTGGGCCAGAGGATCTGATGGTTACACTCTAAGATCTATAGGTAGTGTCCGGGTTACTTATCTTTTGCCACCATTTTGAAGAGTGTATTCCTCTTGATGAGGAGCTATTTCATAGAGGGCCCTTAGTAGATGGTTGTCTCAGAAGGAGGTTAGTTTTTCCAGATCTTTACCCATCTCTCCTTAAAAACTACCATCAAATGGACATATCATCTGGTTTATCAAGATAGGTTTAGATTTCCATGCATGTGGACATTTTGGTTCATAGTTTTTTAGGACTGCTACCAGTCTTCTGTCATAGCATCATTTCATGACCCTTTTGGTTGTAGCTTAAAATATAGAGCTCCATTATCAGAGGAGGTCACTGACCCATCTTCTTTTGTTGGTTACACTACTCTCGCACTACTAGTTATTAGTGAGGATCTATTTATTATGGGATTTCTGGCTACTTGGCTCAGTACTTTCATGCTTCGACTTAGAGTGAGATTTATGAGGTGCAGTATTCTTCTAGTAGTTAGTCAGCTCTCACTAGGATAGTATATTTCTTTGGCTTTGACTGTACTTGCCAAAATCTATAGAGCTCTGTACATATCTTCTGAGGTGAGTTCTCTTAAGCTGGGGGACCTGGTCTTGCTATAACACTACTTATACAATTTGATTCATTTACACATTTAGGATGCTTTTTTCTTACCTAGAGTGTCTTGTGTACTTCTTGCAGAGAGAATACCCTCCAATCATTCAGCTATCATAGGCCTCTTATTCCTTATAGTCAGAGTGGGTATGACCCTTTTTCTTCACTCCACACCTTGTGATAGATCACTTTTCTCTAGTCCATCATTTGAATGTTGTTGGTTTATCAACTTATCTGAGAGGGATGATTGTTGTTGGTGGGATCGACCAGAGGGGCAGATGTGCTTGGTTGTATGGGAAACACACTTTAAGGGTGGCTGAGTATTTCATCAGCATGCATCCAAGCTGGCTCAATCGCCATTCAGGTGTCGCCATGACATTGGATGGGTATCATCCCACCCAAAAAGGTGGCTTGCCAGTTCAGATTTCCTTGGCCACAACTTATGATGGGCATCCACTTATTCCTGAGATAGCAGATGTCAGGAAAATGGATGTCATTCCAGAGGAGTAAAATTTTTTTGCATTTTCTATAGTATGGTTAAACTTGCTAAGACTCAATATGAGCTCTAGTTTTTGCTTGGCTCGTTCATTCAATCAGACATGTGTCAGCTACACAGGAAGGACTTGGGAATGACTGCCTTTTGCTTCTTCCTTGAAGCATGGTGCCCAAAAGTATGAGCACATGGTAAGAATGCTGGGAGTATTGGGGGGATAAAGACCTCGGCGGGACTGTTCATAGTTCAGAGATGACAGAGGTAACCTTTTTTTCACTTCCCTCTTTTCTTTTGTTAGTAGTTGATTTGTTAATTATTTAATTATTCATTTCTTTAGAAGTTTCTATTTATGTCCTCCTTCATCTTAAATGCAGGGAGACATGTTAAGACTTGCACTATCACTTAGGGTACCGCTTATTTTCCTATTAGATTACAAGTTATAGAGCTTGATCTGAATCACACAAAGGTACCTTGATCTTCTCATGGACATGTAGGCTCTCAGCACACTATGCCTCCTTGGATGTTTGTGGGCATACACTCTTCTTCTAGAAGACTTGGAGAGAGTTCCCAAGGTGCAAGGATGTAGGATTTCACTAGATACAGCACAGTAAATCCCTCTACAGATCTCTCCTTTCCAGTAGACCCTTATAAATCATTTTAGCATGGTGAGTCATCAGGAGCTGGAGGAGCTTTGCCAAAAGAGGTTTTTGATGTCTTTATATACATCTACATCTCTAATGTTAGCCCTGACAGCCTTAATGTCCCTTCTAAAGAGTCACCCTGCTGACTTTGCAAGCTCTTCCTCAAGTATATCTTATTATATGCTAATTTATTTTGTGTATTATTGCACTATTTTTCTCATACTCACTATCCATAAATTTTTGTATAGTGTCTGAAGGAGTGGACTATGTATGAGATATTCATTTTCATATTTTGCTAGCCATGGACTCTCAGCATGATGGCATGTATTACACCTGTATGAGCTTTCTGTGGGCCTCCTAGTCCATGGATCTCTTCATTCCTACAGTGAACCAAACTCTAAGTTTGCTAGCATACCTTAGGTCAGATAATTCAGAGCTACTGTGTTGTGAGGCAGAGTTCCACATCAGGGGGTTGAGGCCTCTTTCGATTATGTAAATAAGGGTTAACCTACCAAAGTTAAAGGAGAGATTTAGCAAGTGTCGGGCGGCAGCTGATGTCATACATGACCAGTTTAATATGAGCACTAAGCTCTAAGGAGACACCGCTAGAGCTCTTCTAGCATGGCCAGTCAGATAGAGGGACTATCATCTTGTGTGAAGGGTCTTTGGAAGGACATAAAGGAGGTGATGTCTAGGAAGTAAGATCTGTAAGAGGGGTGCAACCGACGTGATCCTATCTTCATGCTTATGAAGTCAACAATTTGATAATCCTTCATGCTTATGATAATCCATACTAACAGTTTAAAAAAATGGAAGTTTCTTTACTATGGCCTTTGTTGTGTCTTGTTGAGTAGACCAAACTTCAAGCAATTTGACCATATTTAGGCTTGTTGAATCCAATCTCATACACCCATTCGAACCTTAGCTTTAGGCTACAGAAGAACTTATGCCACTTTAGCTCGACTTACTGGAGTATGTAATAGTGAAAATCTTCTTTTGTGACCTTCAGAGTCTTGATATGTTGAAGAAAGTTGATGTCCTGACATTTTAGAGAATCACCTTTATATATGAATATTATAAAGAAAATTATCATATTCCCTTATCTGAAGATATATTTGTGTTTGATGATTTCAAATATTTATTTGGAGATCTCGATGTGTAGCTCGATATAGACTCAAATAAATATTTAAAATACCCTCAATCTTTCAGGGATTTTAGGGTTAGGAAAATTTTTGGATTTTATTATTTTAAATATTTATTTGGATATCCCAACCATAAAATGATGTTGACCAAAATAAATATTTAAAATGCTCTCAATCTTATAGGGGATTTTAGTCAGGTTTTAATTTATAAAACTAAACTAAAAAAATGCCCCTATCTTACAGGGGGATTTTTGATGGAATACTTGAAATATTTTCTTATAATACAAGAGAATTTCAAAAATTTAAAATGCATATATTGATAAACATGTGTACAATGCATAATACATTAAATGCAGAATTTCTTGAAAAAATTCTATGCATGATATTTCTTCAAATATCGATCGTTGAACCGTATGGGCCTTTGACCTTACAAATCGATAAGTTGATATGCTCCTTCCTGATACACCTTCTTGATGATGAGGGGGCCTTCCCAGTTAGATATGAATTTACCACCATTTTTTTGGTGTTGGATGATTGGCCTTCTCAACACCAGGATCATCTCCGCTTCTTGAAATGCTTGGGGGCGCACCATCCGATCAAAAGATCTGGCCATCCTTGTTCGACACAACTCTAGATTTTATTGAGCCTATAATCTCATTTTATCTAATCCATCAAGCTCTTCCATTCTTAGGAAAGCTTTTTGCTCCTTAGTGAGATCATGCTAGACGGCTACCCTAAGTGATGACAGCTCGATCTCTAATGGCAACACTACATTAGCCCCAAACACTAGTATATAAGGAGTGGCTTTGGTTGGCATCTTATAAGCTATACGATACACCCATATCACTTCTACCATCTTAGTGTGCCACTCTCTTTTGGTCTTAGTAAGAATCTTCTTGAGCAACTTCACCAGTATTTTGTCAAAGGCAACTACTAGGCCATTCACCCTTGGATTATATATGGAAGAATATTGCCAATCAATTTTGTACCTATTAACAAATTTATGAGTTTTGGTACTCTTAAATATTTTGCCATTTTTTGAGATTATGCGACATGGCACACTAAATCTGTAGACAAAATTATGGGTAAAAATATTAATCTTGTGGTAAATCTGGACCCAAGTCTTATGATTTTAATGATAACAAATATTTTTGGATTTCTCACTATGCTAGTTGAATTTATAACATATCTATTTTTTCCCTGCTCACTAACATTTTAGATCCACAATGCACTTGTAACCTCAATCAGCTCAAGATTGGGTAGACTAGGATTAAAGTCTATATTTTTTAGTGTTTTTATAATTTTTACTTTTCTTGAGTCAATCATGCATTCTGGTGGATCCTAAAGCTAAGTAACCTTCCACACACATACTCAAGGGGATGAGTTAGTGAGTTACGAAAAAGTTCTATTTTTAAACTAATCGTATAGTATGATTTATATCGTATTGGATAATCAGTTAAAAATTTTAGTATTGTACTTAATTAAAAATTTTAGTTTTGAGAACCATTATTAAACTTTGGGTGCCTTGTGCATTAGTTATCATGTATTTGTGTTATTTTTAATGTTATGTTATGTATTTATTTTGTGTTCAACATATATTTTATGTGCCTTTTATCATTCTTATAAAAGCATATATTTATAGTGTTTGTTTACGTGTTTATTTACATATTAGTAAATTCCATTCATACTTAAATTATTATTATCCTCCAAATACTTTTATATTCTGATTATTTAATTAACCATTATAAAAATTATAATTAAAAATTATTAAAATTAAGATAATAATAAAACCCTAGATCCTAGTTTGGATGAACTTTTTTATAATTTATAGGTTAGAAAAACTAATACTTACCTCATTCAATCATTTAAGCTATTTTCCTAATTTCAATTTATATGCTATACCTTTATGAAATTAACTTTTAAAATTAAAAGAAGAATAATTATTATTAAAATTTTGATATTAGTAGATTAAACTTTAAAATTATAGTTAACCTGAAGATTGAATTAGTAATCTCATCAAGTCCTTACATTAAAATCATTAAGATTATGTGAAGGTTTAATGCAGAAGCTAATATTCAGAATCATTAATTATGTACTCCACAAAAGAAAAAGAAAAAGAACTATAAAATATTTCTCAAAAGAAAAGGAAAAGAAAAAGAAAATTAAAAGAAAAAGATGAGTATATTGAAAAATTGCTATTAGTGAAAGCTTAAAATTAGAAATGCAATCTTATGTAGAAACTATAAAAGATAAGATAGGAGAGCTAATACAATGGATGGTGAACTAATGAAAGTATAATTTTAAATACAACAATATCTAATCATTAAAACTCAATTATTCAGTTCAACAATTAAAAATTAATGATTAAATATATAACTAATAACTTAAAATTAGGCTATAACAAGAATGATTGATTAGTTTAACTACTTATATTTTTCCAAAATAGAAGTATGGCCTTGTTCATGTTTACTAATTCTAAACAATAATGTATCATCATTTATTTTTCTGTAATTTTAGATTGTCATTTTTTTATTTTGGTTAATCACTAAATCTGAATTATAAAAATTTTATTTGCTTGAGGATAAGCAAGAGTTTTAGCTGGCGAGGATTTGATGAGTGTAAATATTGTTATGTTCTATATGTTAAATTGCCAGTGAAACCATTTTGTTTTAGTTGTGTGTGCAGGATAATATAGGAAATGAGCAAAAATTTCAAGTATGGTACAACACCATGATGTCGGACATTACACTACTGTGGCGCCATCATTGACACCACAAGAGCACCCAATATAGACATGGTGGCAATAATTCTTTCTTTAATAGCATCGAAGGAGTTAGTGCTGCAAAGCCCAGTCTCTATCTGCACAACACTGCGACACCAATTTTTAGCATTGCTAAGCCAAGGGGAGTTCCATATGGATGCCATGACGCTCAATCGTGAGCAGCACTGTAGCGCTATAATTGTAACCATTCAGGACATGATTTATCAGCGAAGAAACCTATCTATTCATGAAATAATGGGTCCATGTTAGCAAGCACTACAGTAGAGGAAATCCTTCAATGCTGTAGTGTTAGTTTATTTTATGGGCATCGCAAAGTACGTGTCTCGAGCACCATGGCGCCAGAATTCATTTTCTATGTTTTTTATAAATACTCAACTTATATTGTTAGTAAGGTTGTTCAGACATTTTGTTAATTTTAGTCTTCACAATATTTCTCTATAATTTTTTAAAGAGTGATAACTAAGGGAATTCAGGGAGTACTAAATCCACTTTATTAGAGTGTTTGGTCAATATTTATGTAAGAGATTCTATAAGTTCGAGAAGGAGTGTAGAGGAGATCATTGAACCCACCCAGTAATATATTTTTGTTTGTACTTTTTTTTCAATAACAAAAATGAGTTTGTTTCACCTTTTCCTATATTTAGCTAAATTTTCTAGTTTGGATTGGTGGTGTAAATAGAATATAGAGTATTAATGAATTCTCTTCATCAATAATTTAATAATATTTTCAATATACTGGGTCTTTATTTCATACATATAGTGTTTATATATGTAGTTAATATCAGGTGTAATGTGGAGCTTAGGAATAGGAAAGCATGCATAACCATGTATATTAGATTGGTATAATGCAAGTATAGGCATAGTGCTTGACATATACAAAATTTATAGAGATAAATTATAATAAGAAAGTTTTAACAATACATACTTTACTTTCTCTTCTAAGATTTTTATAGGGTTAGAAACTATGGAAGTTTAGAGTGGTATTGAGGTTGTAAGGGTTTTTTTTTTTTTTTTTTTTTTTTTTTTTTTTTTTTTTTTGAGGTTGTAAGGGTTTAATCCATCCTTTGTCTCTTCGCACTTGACTAAGTGATCATTGATGCATATGCTCTGAATAACATCAATAGAAGGGGAATAATTAAGAAATATATTATATTTACATTTTATCAATTCAAAATATTTTATCAAAATAGTATTTCATTTAAATTTTATTCATTTATTTTATACTAAGTGATTGAATCTCCACCAAAATATATTTTTATTGAGTATGATAACTATTTTAATTATAGTAGATAATACTAGTTTTTGCATGTAAATATTCTTTCTCGAGGCATCGATATTCTACTCTATCACTACATTACTTGATTCAACACGTATACTTGCATGTATTAAGCAGAGTTTTTATAAATTTTATTTCAAAGAAAAACTATGCACTTTTAGGGATGGTTACTACACCTCCCCCATCAGCATATCCTTCACTTATCGACATATTTAATGTCACAGAGATGACTCCACATATTTCCACAGGAAGTGAATCTTCGTCAGCTTCGTCTGATATGTCTCTTTTAAGTTTTACATAAAGTCATCGAGCTTAATATGACACCCCATAATCTGATCATAATCATCCAAGCTATCGATAGCCTTTTGGGTTGTTGTCTTCTTCTTTTTTTACTTCTTTAGTCTTATCTATTTCTTGGAGAATATTTCCTATGCCTTGCTAGACTTTAACGAGCTAGCTCAGTTATGGTGTCATTTGGAAGTAGATGTATCTATAACAGGAAACCCCTTTAGGTCTATCAACGGCTTAGTAGGAGACTTCCACTTGACACTAGAAAATCCTTCGAGTTGCTTTAACATCTTTATAGTTTCTTGGAGAGCACTGTCTCCCATTGCACATCTTGAGCTAGTTCCTTGGATTTTTTTAGTCGGGAATACAAAAGAGCACGTAACCACACTAGTTAATTCTCTTATGGGATGAACTAGCACTTTATCTAATAATGTAAATTCTTCCCTCTTATATTTTCTTTTTAGCCAATCCTTAAAGATGAAGCAATCTTTGATAGGATGGCTAATCACTCAGTGATATGGGAAATAGTTTGGGTTGCTAGTATGATCGGACTCTTTAGGTCTCTTGCTCTTTGGTAGTTCCATACCCACTTTTAAGTGTCTGTTTAAACAGCTTGGTGACACTTTTCCTCTTGAATGGATATTATTTATTCATCTTCTCTTTGAAGAGGGAACGTTCGATCACCAGTTCTCATTATTTTCCTCATGTATTCTCCTCTAGCAGGGAAACTTTGAGGCTTATCATTTCCTCATAATACCAGTTAGATGGAAATTAAGGTTATAGGCCTATTTTGGCATATTATCATACTGTATTAGTGGCTTACCTTTTTCTATATTATAAATTACCCATTTACCTTTATCAATATTATACGCCACATGTCTTCTCTTATTTGTCCTGAAAGAGGACGTAGAATATGACACACTTTTTCTAGCATCTAGGGCTTTGTCCTTCTTGGATTTGTTAGAGTGATTTTGGATTTTGATAAGTTCAACTTTTTAAATTTCACCACTTTGCTCAGCAGATCTTATAAGGTTATGATAGAAGCCATGTACAATAATGGTTGCATCTTGTAATTAATGTTCCATATTAATAACTGAATGACATGCTTCTCCTAGGTTCTCTTTATTTGGCTCTTGGTAATGGGTCATTTTCTTTCCCATCTGGCTCTCTTAGTTTGCATCCTAGTAGTTGGTCTAATATTGTGTGTAGGTGCTATAGTAATTTCTTCTAACTCAAGAGCGCTTCTCTTAAGAGTTAGTGCAGATGAAATCATTCGAAAGATCTAGTTTAAGCTGCTAGAACTCAGTTATAGTCAACCAAGTATCTTCACTAAGTGGTTATTGACCTCATTTCTATATGAGGCCATAAAGATCCATCCAGAATACTACCTATTGATTTAATGGTTGACAATCATTTAGAGCCAAATCAAATTTCAATGTAGACTTTTTTGAGTGATTTTCAATCAATCTTCAATCAAGCTTCAATCATATCTTCAATCAATCTTCAATCAAGCTTCAAGCATATCCAATCATCCATTTAATTTTTAATGAGCTAGATAAGTTAAACCCAACCAATTAAATCAAAAACTACATTCAAAACTATATTTCCAGACCAAAGTTCAGGATTAAGGGTCCATATCCTGAAACCTTTTTTGAGTGATTTTTTAATCACCTCAAATTCTTGTCAAATGACCCCTAATTCATCATCTATCAATTATATATTGATTTAAAATATCCCTATTGTAAGACCTCCAAATTTAAGTCCAATCTGATACTTCTAACCCCAGAAACTCAATTAAAATCCATTGGCTGCAAAACCTTCAAATATTTAAAAACTATGCCACTAGACCCTCCACCATATGGAATTGGACCTTAGGACCTTTTCCAAGACCTTAGACCATGTACATTACCTTTATTTTGACATGTTGAGCATTAGACAATGTTTTGGTGGACTCAATTTGACACTCAGTTGACCAGGGGTCCAAATGACCAAAATGCCCCTAAAGGGAAAATTGGATTTTTCTCCAAACCATAATATAGCCCAATCAAATCAACCACTAAAACCTCCTCTAATACATCCTAAACACCATTATGAGTGCAATAGACTCAAGTCCAAACCTTGGTCATGCATGGTTTATCAAGTGAACTCATGTTGACCAAATTACCCCATAAGGGTCCAAATGGTCATTTCAACTCAAATGACCATCCCAAAGAATGAGACCACCTCAATTGGTCTCTAACCATATAATCAAACTTGTTGGATCCAAGCCCAAATTCTTGTTTAACTTAGTTGACCAATTCAATCATGGTTGATGAGATCAACCATAAACCCCCATCCACACCAATCAAGCTTCAAATCTACTACCTCATCAAAATCTCTTGATCACCTTTCCTAGTGATTTGGACCTGATTGGTCACTTTGACTCAATCAATAGTTGACTTGGTCAATTGGACTCATAGTTGGTCAAAATTGGTCCATATGGCTCAATTCAATACATTCAATCAAATCAACCCATTTAACTTCACTCAATCCATAACCCAACATTTTGCAAACCCAATCCCAGTCAACCAATTGACTTGGTTAACAAGATTTAATTTTGGTCAAACCAAGTCAACACATGATTAGATCATTGCATGGAATCAAATTGAGTTATCTAGACTTTATCAAACCTTCAAACTTACTCCATTCCATGGCTTAAACATTACTTAAACATGGGTGAGTCAAATCCCACTGAATTTGACCAAGTCAACTCAAAATCCTTTGTCAAACTCCATCCTACAAGATCCCATTCACTCTTACATTAACTCTAACCTTTTTGACTCATCCCAATCTCATTTAAATGGCTCCCACATCCAAAAAATACAAACAATATATCAAACTTTCTAGAATTTGACCCTCAACTTAAGAAAATTAAAGGCCCCTTGAGAGGACCCTTATTGTAAGCTTAATTTAATTTTGAAGAAAAATTAATATTTAATTAAATTTAAAATTTAAAAATAATAAAAGAATTCCAAATAAATCTCAAACACTTTAAAACACACCCATTGGTCATTCCTGAGCTTTGGGAGTGTTATTTTAAAGTTTGGAATCAGTTTGGAGCAAAATCATTAAAGGCTTTCTTAATTAACAAATTTTAAAATTCAAATAAATACTCAACTTTCAAAAATTCATAGTTAATTCCAAAAAATTATAAATTGAACAAACTTAAAGATATTAGACTCCATTTAGGGTCTAGTATTTATTAAAAATGTCAAAACACTAAAAATGAGTCAAAGTTAAAAAGTTGACATTTTGGTCAATTGTAGTTCAAATTTAAGTCAAAATTTCAAAATTTTGTAACTTAATCTAGAAAAATCGAAATCTAGCAAACTTAGTGTCTAATTACTCCCTTTAGGGTTTAGTATTTAGGAACTCCATAATTCAACTTAATTTATAAAGTCAAATTTTGACCCCTTAATTTAATGCATTAAATAATCAAGAAAATTCAAAAGTTCAATAATTAACTTAAATCCCAGAAAATATCAACTCAACCCTTAAAATTAGTAATCAATTAATTTAACAAAAAATATCAACCCTTAAGCTCCAACCAATTAAATCACATAATCCCTACCGATTACTACTACATAACCCTAGCCTACGAGGCTATTAACTTAGCTCTAAGGAAGGTGAAATAAATTTCATAGCCCTGGTAAAAACAAAGGTAGCAATAAATTAACACATAAAAGTAAATCTTAAAATAAATATTAAAATATTAATATTTAAACTTAAATAAAAAATTTTCTTTAACTTTCAACAAATTAAAATACTAGATAATTTTAACCAGCTACCTAGCATAAGACATATCCAAATCACACAACTTGATGCACACACTTTAGATGGTTTACTATGACAACCGACTATAACTATAGGCTAGACCGGTGTTTACTTTTCTACTGCTTGTATGCTAAATTTCTATGATTTTTAATGCATGCTGGTTGCAGTTGATTGATAGATTGATGAGATTGTTTATTTCTATGTTAATTTCATGTAATCTGTAAATTAATGTAAAGGAAGATAGATTATCCATAGATTAGGAATGATCTAGATACTCATAAAATTTTTTGAAGGTGGCCATGCTCTTGTAGGGCTATAAATCAAGGGGGAAAATTAAAGATTTAAATATAGAATCCGGGTTAGAATCCGAGTTATTGTCAGTGGTACCCAACCACTTATAATTTTTGTAAACCCTGGGTTATAATTAAGTGGCACTTTTCACGTAGACTTTAAATTTTATTTAATGATGATTGATTGATTATTTACATTATTTGTGCCACAAAAAATTGACTACTTTTCCTAGGTTTCGTTTCTTGCATGCAACTTTTTGATTTAGCCTTGAAATGCATGGAGGCTCATGAGGGTATGCTTAAAAACTTTTTGTACTCAAATTAAATAAAATATTTAGGCTCACATAGAAATGTATTCAATTTTATGAAGTAAGCTTGGGAAAATCGAGGGGTTCACATATGCAAATTAAATTCTTCTCTTCCTTGTTTTACACCTCCCCGCCTATGGGTTCTAAAAGACTATCTGACATATTAGTGTGCAGTTTTAGCAAGGAGATGTTTTTCAATCTCTAGGATAAAATATATTTTTAAGCCTTTTTTTAAAACTACTTCATACCATTTATGCATTCAAAGGTCAATCAATATGTATTGCATTAAAAAAATTAAGAGTCAATAAAATTTTAATTGTATTTCAAGCATCAATCACATTACATAAGTCAAGGGGCCAATTAGGGCATTCTCTAAACATCAGTCCCAATTCATTAAAATTTAAATAACAACCCATCAATCTTCTATAAAAGATAGGACACACGATTTTTAAAGCCCTTGGTGGTTAGCTGGCTCCCCAATCTAGGCCGGGATAAGTCCAGATTTGCACTGCATTAGTCAGGTTCGAGCCACTACTATTTAGTGCCCAATATAGATCTAGGATTCAAGACGGACTTAAAATTATAAGACCCCACTTTCAGGAATATAATCCCAACTTTCTAAAAAATTGATAACTAAAATAAAATTTCTCTTCAAACTAAAATTTAAAGCCCAACACATAGGATATATAGGGGAGTTTTTGAAATATTTCAGAATCTAAAAACACCTCCTACCTTTTATCTTGTGGATTCCAAAATAAGTGCTTAAATTTTATCTATTACCAGCTGAAATTCTAGCCTCACCCCTTTAATATCACTCTTTGAAAGTCTCAAAAATAAAATTTTTACTATTATTTTAATTGAGAGTTTTCGAAGGAAACTCGGGTTTTCTTAAAAGTTAATTAACTACGAGGGCTTACACTCATAGGAGATTTAAAGACCCAAGATCAATTTTCAAAATTTAATTAATTCTCTTTGGAAAAAATTAAAATTAACGGCAATCATTATCATCATATTAAGATGATCGATAATAAATAATACTTTCTTTCCTCGAAAAGATATATCATTTATTATCATAACTTTGAATATAAAATTAATGATACTTCATCTAGACTATCAAAGTCAAGTACTCAATCAAATATCATTTTGACCCTTCGGAGTCATATGTGATTCTTCCTTGAATTTGACTATAATAATTAGGATAAAATTTATAGTTTTGTTGTTTGAACCCATTAGGAATGATATTCTAGCCTCCCGACATAATATATCGTTCATAGGGATATGTTAAACTTCAAAACTAGCTAGAAATTAAATTTTCCCAAGGAGCTAGGTTAGTGCATTTTTCTTTGTGAAGAATGACTAAGGTCTTTTGGAGAAATGGTTGAAGATGATGGATTCACTTGTTCCCCATCATACTAGAGAAGAAGACGTATTAAAGATGCTTAGCATTCCTAAATTTGAACATCTTCTCTATGAGGCACGCTATTTGTGAAAGTATGTAGAAGAAGAATATTTGTTCAAATTTGGATTGTTTATTAAGGCAGGGAGATCTACTATAATCATATTAAAGAAATTAATGAAAGTCAGGAACCATCTGCCTAGACTTTAAAGGTTGCCTTCAAGTGATTGGAGAATAATGATGGTCCTTAAGCCTTACCCAAGAAGAAGAAATTAGAGGTGACTTTATTAAGCACCAATAAAATTCTCAATAATTCATCTCCTTCCAAGTTACATATTCCAAAAGATGTGTTGAATCACCAATGTGTTGGATATCGTCAAGCTGATAACTTGGTCAGTAGCCATTTTTTTATTTTCCTTTTTGTACATCTATAAGAATATTTCTCTAATAGACATCACCTTATTATTTCAATTTTCACGACGTATACATCTTGAAGTTGAGCTTGCTCAGTATTTAAATTATTGGAACAATGAATTTATGAAGATCAAATATCTTCAAGAAGAGTGCAAGTAAAAGTATGATTGCAAGACCAAGAGTTAAGGGCAGTGGAAAAATAATTAGCAGAATATAGAGCTTAATTTGCCACCACAATGACTTTTACTTCTTTATAAAATCAGCAGATATATCAAATCAACCTTCAACTAGTGTATGCATAAACCATGATCAATCAGCATCTAAAGGACCAGCAAGTCTTTGGAGAGAAGATAGCAACCCATGAAGAAGAAAATAAGAGATTTTAGAGTCTCCTAACCGATAAAGAGATTACTATGTCAAAGGCCATGTCTGTATCAGAATCTTTAAAAGCCATTGAAGCTTTTAAGATGTCTGTATCCTTCAAGAGCATAATTCAGTATAACGTTAAGGAGGCTCACGATCACATATACACCGTAGAAGTGAAGGCTTTAGAGAAATAATGTATTGAAGAAGGTTTTACTTGAGGCATCCTAAAAGGTGTTTACCTGGTATATATGAAACTAGTTTGAAGTTAAATTGACACCTACAGCCCTCCAATGATTCCCCTTCAAATTAAGGTGATCATGATTTTGAACATGAGATGAGGAAAATCTTTTCCAATGAAGATGAAGTTGTTGAGATTTTGTAGCATTTATTTATTACTGATTGTATCAAATTTATTCTTCTTATTGATTGTTATATATAATAGAAGCTTATGCTCTTATATAGTTTATGAGGTCTCTTTCTGCAAAATAATGAGTTACTAATGCCTTTTTATTTTATCTCATATTGGGTGGTGGAGAAAATTTTTAACAAACTTACTCAGTTTGAGTGAATTTGATTGACATTCTCTTAGGATGTTTGACCTATCTGAGTTTATTAGTCAAAGCATTATTTAATGATATTTAACCTGTGTGAAAGAGGTCAGATCAAATCCCCCAAGGATTGATCATCTAGTGATTGAGATGAAATAAAGATTGTATATTTCTTGAATCAAGAATTTTAAGATTGGATTTCATAATTTGCCTAAAATTGCCATTGCTATCTTACTTACAGAGAAGGATAATACAAATAAATGAGCAAACAAAGTCTCATTGTATTATATAAAATAATATTATGATTCCCTAATATAACTTAGGGATAAAGAGGTTATATAACACTTAACAAAGATGACACAGGGGATAAACAAAACTTAACCCGAAAGACATACAAAACATAAAACAAGTAGTACTATTATCACCTACTGATAAAACTTGTAAATATTTCTAATATTTCAAGTTCAAGGTAGCATCTTTCCGTCAGCATTCATCAAGTTGAAAATTCCTAGTTTGACCATGGGCACCACCAAAAAAGGACCTTCCCAAAGGGGAGAAAGTTTGTTGTGTTATGGGCCCTTTCCAGCCGCTTTGATGTTACACAGAACTAAGTCTCCAATCGAGATACATCAATGTTCTCCCTTTGATTGTAGTGAAAGGTTGTTCTTTGGTGGTATGCAATAACTTTGAGTGTGGCAACATCTTATGCTTCTATAAAGGATATCTAAATTATTCTTGAGCTTCTCCTCATTTTTATTAAAGTCAAAAGTCCAAACTCTAAGGCTTGGGACTCCAACATCTATTAGAACGATTACTTTTGTGCTAAAGAAAAGGTTGTATAGGGTTTCCCCTGTTGGATTTCTACCATAGTATGATAAGCCTAGGGATATTTGGGTTTTCATCTGCCCATTGCCCCTAGCCTTCCTTAAGGGTCTCTTTAACCCTTTGCGTATAATTTAATTTGTGACCTTTGTATATTAGTTTTCTTGAGGATGGGCTACAACCATATACACTAATTGAATATGGATATTTTTACAAATTACTATAATGAACTTTCTAGTGAAATGAGTTCCATTATTAGTGATAATCTTTACAATAATGCTAAAATGATATATTATATTCTTTCATATAAATTATTTGGCATTAGCTTCAATGATTTTTTCTAGAGGTTCATCCCTCATCCATTTGGTGAAGTAATCCATAGCTAGGATGATAAATTTTCATTGTCTAGTAGCTATAGGGAAAGGTCTCATTGTATCAATTCTCCATTGGGCAAAAGGCCATAGGCTTTGCAAGAATGAAAGTTCCATGGTAGGAAAATGAGTGAGATTTGAATGTAGTTGGTAGCTATTACACTTCTATAAAACTCTAGAGTTTGTTGGTTCATTGTGGGCCAGTAAAATCTCTATCTTATAATTTTGATGGATAACGCTCTTCCTCCTAAGTGTTCTCCTTATTTTTTTAATGAACTTTTTAAAATGCATAATCAGCTTTTGAAGGGGGAGGAAGTTCAGATACGATCCAATGACGGCTCATTTGTAGAACTCTACAAATAATAGTGATATTTACTACCTACCTCTGATGTTATTTGTATTTATGGGATCTTCAGGCAACACACCATCTTATAAGAAGGCTAAGATGGAATCAATCCATGAGGCCTATCTTAGCTTATCTATCGACTATATGGTCCACAAACCTTGAATGCTTAGGACGTGTATCTCCTAGATACATTTTCTCTTGAAGAGGTCGCTAGTTGTCAATATAGTAAGCTTATAGAGGGTATCTGCTCGTGTGTTATGCTCTTGAAGGATATGGGTGATTTGATGCTTTTTGATGTGGGCCAAAAGTGACTTTACAATGTTATAGTATTGGGCCAATTATGGGTTATGGGTGTCAAACTATTCCTCCACCTAGGAGGTGACTAATTATGAATCAGTGTGAATCACAAAGTTTTGTACTTTGTAGTATATGGCCATCCTCAACTTGAAAATGAGGTCCTCATACTCTGCTGTATTATTCGTTCCAAGAAATTTTAGTCGGAGCCCATATTCAAGGGTAATTTATTGAGGTGAGATAAATAAAATTTTAGCTTCGATGCTGAAACTCCTAAATGCTCCATTAATATATAATATTCAGCACATGAAAGAAGGAGAAGTAGCCGGTGGCTCATCAGAGTCAGGGATGGTGCACTCAATAGCAAAATTTGTGAATACTTGAGACTTGATATCAGACCTAAGAAAGTAATGGATGTTAAATTCTCTTAGTTCCACTGTCCAGCTAATGAATCTACCAGACGCTTCGGCTTTTTGAAGAATATTTCTCAACGGGATATTTGTATACATTTGAGTTATATGAGCCTAAAAGTATGGGCATAGTTTCTTGGCTGAGTAGACTAATGTCAATGCTATTTTATCTACTAGTGGATAACATTCCTCTATTTCAAATAAGATTTGACTATCATAATAATGAGACATTATATAATATTCTCTTCTTGAACTAAGATCAAGCCAATAGCATAGAAAGAGACAACCAGATACAGATATAACTTTTCTCCTGATATTGCTTTTGAAAGTAGTGGTGAAGATGCCAAATATTTTCATAGATGCTCAAAGCTTCTTGGCATTCATTATTCCATTGGAACCCCAAGTTACGAGCACCTCTCAGTATCTTAAAGAAAAATAGATATTTATCCTCTAAGATAGGCCTAAAAAAGACATAGTGTTGTAATCCTTCCATTTAGTCTTCGAACTTCCTTGATATTCCTCGGGGGCATCATATCTCTTAGAATCTTGATCTTTTTAGGATTTGCCTCAATGCCTTGTTAGGTCACCATGAATCCCAAGAACTTTCTCGATGCGACTCCAAAGTACACTTGGTAGGGTTGAGTTGTATGTTGTAGCATCATAGAAGGTGAAAACATTACTCCAAGTTAGAGATATGTTGAGATTTTTCAAGGCATTTTACTAATATATTATCTATATATACTTCTATAGTACGCCCACTAAGGTCTTCAAAAATTTTATTCATGAGGCACTGATATGTCGAACCATCATTCTTGAGTCCGGATGGAATGATTAGATAATAGAACAATCTTTTATATATTCATAAAGTCATCGCCTCCTCATCTATAGGATCCATCTTTATCTAATTGTAACTGGAGTAGGCAGCCATGAAATTCAACATTTGATATCCTTACATGGTATTAACAAATTGGTCAATATAAGGAGGCAAAAAAACTATACTTCGAGCAGGTTTTATTGAGGTCCATGTATTCCATGCACATTCTTTATGCTCTACTTGCTTTCCGCATTATGATGACATTTGCTAGCTAGGTGGGATAGTGTACTTTCGATAGACACTTTGCCTAGCTTGACAAACATGAGAATGGTTCTTGCTGGAAGAAAATAGAATCATGTTTATGCCTGCCTTTTGAGGGTAGCAGGAAAAACTTAATAGAGGAGTGCATCTAAAGCTCATTGGATTTACATAATGATTTTATAGTGATCAGTATACTTGTAGGGGTCAGACAACCCATCAAAATAATCCATACTTGATAATTTGAAGTGTGTGGGAATAGGGTGTAAAGGATGGCTTTGGTTCATGGTGATGACCCCTTAAAGTCTCGATGATGAAGAGATTGTCTATCACATCTTAAAGGGAACTCCTTTTGTACCAAACATTAGTGTTTATTATGAAGAGCATTGTGTGGGATTTTAGTAATGTGATGTTAGGCTAAATCTTCGACGATGACCGGAGGAATGCAAGTTGACCGACCCAGGCGAGATGGATGGGTAGAGCTAGCTCTATTAACAAGGTCAATTTCTTGCTGTGATAATAGGCAACCTCTTGACTGAGGAAGAGGGATCTCTTCATATAAATTTTCTGGTCGAACATCCTCGGCCAATAGTGGATCTAGAGGAAGGTGAGTCTCCTTTTATTGTGCCAATGTTGATTGAGAATTACCTCGGAGAAGTTGAAAGATTTTATTTTGAGATTCCTCCCTTTTCATAATGCAATCTTGCAAGGATGGTTTTGATGTTCCTTCCCCAGCAGGATTTCGCCCACCGGGATGAAAAGAGGTAGATGCCTAGCATCTTAGATTCTTAGAGTCCTTCCTAGATTGGTGTGAGGTAGAGCAAGAGGCTCTAACATTGTGAATTACTATGCATGTTGCCTATTGCAAAGGATGCAGCAATGTTTCAGATAGTGGGATTGTTTCCTATAGATGTTGCCAAAATTATTGCGGGCTAGAATATAGGCAGTAGTAGTGTGAGAAAATTTTTTGTCTTTGCGTTACATGGATATCCAACGCACAAACAAAGAAGAGAAAATATCAAGATTTTTACATAGAAAACCCTAAAAAAGGGAAAAAATCATAGGGCCATGTTCAATAAATTACAAAGCTTGACCCGTCCTATAATTTAAAGATGGTGAAATTAAAATAGTTTGGAGAGTTGGGCGGAAGTCATATGACGATTGGTGGCCAAGTGAAAATCCGGTAATGGTCGGTGATTAAGAAGAAGTTGGATGATGTTCGGTGGTCGTACAAAAGTTCGGCGATGGTCAGTGGTAGGGAAAAAGTCCGACGATGGTCGGTGGCCAGGCAGAAGTCCGACAATGATCGGTGGTCAGGCGAAAGTTTGACAATGGTCGGTGGCTAGGAAAAAGTTCAGCAATGGTTGGTGGTCGGACGAAAGTCCGGTAATGGTTGGGCGAAAGTTCGGCAATGGTCGGTGGCCAGGCAGAAGTCTAGTAACGCTTGGTGGCTGGGCAGAAGTTCGGCTACAATCGGCGGCCGGGCAGAAATAGACGATATCGACTCCCTCGATCATATACCATTTATCGAACATTTAAGTGTATTAATAATGTCGAAATTCAATGATCATAGGCTCATTGGATTTGTCTCATTGAGCTGCTCGATTTGATTATAATCATGTTATATTTGGATATCATTTGATCATCCAATTTATGCTTCCAAGATTTCAAATATGCTTCGGGCCCTCGATTTGCACTCATTTGGATTCGGATTGGACGGATTTTAGTGTCCTTGGATTTGTCTCTTTGAGACAGTTCATTTAACGATAAGTTTGTGGAAATCTGAGTTTGGGTGGCTGCACATTTAATTTCAGAAGTTTTCAATTAGGATTCACCTCAAGATTTGTGCCCTATTGGGATAATTTTTTTGATGATATATTAGGTACAAATAAAAAAATTTCTGAGCGAATGAAAAAAAAGTACATCCGGAATGAATATGAAATGAAAAATAAAAATAAAAAAGGCACAAATGAAAGAAAAGGGTAAAAATTACCAGAACAAATAAATAAAATAAAAATGAAAATAAAAAATGAGTTCCAAATAAAAAATGGGAAAAAACCGAACTAATAAAAAAAATAAAAAAAATAGAAAACATTTTTTTCAGTTTTTTATTCAGTTTATTCCTTTATTTATTGTATTTTTTATAGTTTTTATTTTATAATTCCTTGTATTCTTTTTATTTTTTTTCTTTTTATTATTTTTATTTTTATTTTTTGTTTTTTATTTATTCGAATTGTTTTTTTAGTTATATGTTCATTCCGGTTGTTTTTTTAATTTTTCTTTACTTTAATAATTATTTTCTTTCCTTTCATGTACGTATTTCATTTTTTTTCTAATTTTCATGGGCTCAGTTGTTCGCTATTTCAATGGGCCCACGCTCGGGCCCCGCTGTCTCTCACTACGTCACCTACCTAGTCATAGCTAGTTGTTTGCTGAGGTAACGATTGACATTAGTTTTAGTTATTATTTTTTATTTTGAATAAAAAAGTTTTAATCATTTTTTTTTTAAATTTACCCAATTGCCTTTGATTATTTATGAAAGATTAAAATAATCTCTAATTATTTTAAAATATTATTTTGATCCCTAAATTTTTCAAAGAGAAATCAAAATAATCCCATCATGAGATTATTTTAATTTCTTTTTAAGACTCGAGAGATCAAAATTATCTTATAATTAAAGATTATTTTAGTCATTCATAAAAGTTAAGACTTTAGAGACTATTTTGATGCTTTTCTCTATTCAAATATGTATTTTTTTTTTTTACAAATCGGCTAATGCTTTATAAATTTTAATAAAATTAAACAATTTAAAATAAATAAGTTATAACAAATATTTTTAAACTTTCCATAATTTTAAACATATATACCTCGAAATAAAATAAGCATATATTCTTTAGAAAATTTTTATTTATTTCCGTAACAGTTAGAAACAATGTATATTAGTATTCTTCGAAACGTATTAAAAGTTTCAAACAACTATCAATTTTGATAGTATCTTTTACTTATAATTATTCATATCCTAAGTAATGAAAAACACGTAGAGATTAAATACTAATTATATCTAATTATACAAACAATTTCTGTAGGCGCATAATTTCTGTAACTAATATGTATTATATATATATATATATATATATATATATATATTTCAAATATATATCAAAAGTGAGATGAATAATACTCTAAACTCCTTTTCTTAGTTAACCTAATTAGCAGATTCATCAATTCAATAATCATATTCAAATCAACAGAAACCAGATTCATAAAATTAATACACCTAAATATCCTCAGAACTAATTTACCAAAAATAAAAAAACATAAAAACCTCAGAACTAACAATGTGAAAATAAGAATAGACAGGTCCACAAATGTACCCCCGTGATTCTCTCAATAAAATAAATATAATACTTTTATGAATTATGCAGTAAGATTTTTATATAAATATAATTAGGGTTGTCAATATATGACATGACCCAAAAATTCAATCCAGACTTGACCTAAAAATTCCAGATTCGGATCAACCCCTTTTACAAATGGGTCGGATTCAACTTTACGCGGGAACATGGAAAAAATCCGTTTGAACGAAAAACAACTCCTTCGCATCTCACCTCGCGACCCTTGCTCGTCGTGCTCACAACTTGCGCTCGTGCTCGCACTCACCTCCGCTCTCATGCTTGCGCTCGCATCTGCGCTTGTGCTATCACTCGTGCTCGCATTAGGCTCGCACCTGCACTCGCACTCGCCCACTCCTGCTCTCGCCCTTTCCCGCTCACCCTCCTAGCCTTGCTATTTCCCTCACTCTATGCTTCCCTTCTTGCACTCGCGGGTTAGCGTGTCAGGTTGGGTCAAATTGGTTAGAGATGGACCGGTTAATCTCATTTTGTGACATGTTTAACTAATCACTTTGGGTTCGGGTTGGGTTAGTTGAAGGCAGCTCAGTTTCGAGGTGGACCCAAACTTGATCTGAAAACCCATTTTGACTCACCTAAATGAGATGCATAACAATATCAACATTAGAAGGGACTCAAATGTTTGACTAAACTATTACTCCATGAGAATATTGTAGTAATATATTTTATCATTCTTAGACATGTCATTAGCTCACACATCACAGAGCTTCTTTCTCTTTTATTTACTATATATTAAAGCAAGATATGAGAGGAAGCCTCCCATCATAAAGGCTCAATAAAATAAAAGAGATATCGCCATTTCGAACGAGAGCTCACTCGACTTTGTTGAAAAATATTAGTCATTCGGTGTGGGAAGTTAATTTTATTTCAAACCTAAATCCACAAAAAATAGGTATATAAGAGAGAGAGAGAGAGAGAGAGAGAGAGAGAGAGAGAGAGAGAGAGATAGAGAGAGAGAGAGAGATCTTTGGAACTGAGTTTCAAGTTACATCACAATTTAAAAGTTAACTTGATGATCATTAATAGAAATTACCTTGATCAACTTCATCGACGCGGACAAGCCAACAAGTGGGAATCCTTTGAATAATGCCATGGTGGTCATTATGTTAGTTGAAAATTAACAGATATAAAGTATTCGATCTCATCAATAAAGGGAGCTCTAATAATATAGCTTTTAAACATATTTTTAAAAAAATGAACTTATTTGCTCCCAACTCACATAGACCATGTGTCCTCTCTACATCTTCTTTAGCAAGAGATGAGAGAGCAAAAGAATGATCACCTTACCCATGAATTGAGGTTTGGGAGACCTCTAATACACCTGATGGATGACTTCATAGTGGTGGATGCAGGTACCACTTATAATGTGATCTTTAGGGTGACTATTCTTGAATTTTTTAGGGTGGTCTTCTCAACATACCATGAGCTAGTCAAGTTCTTAGTTGGAGGTCAGGAAATCATAGTGAGGTGTGACCTAGCACAGCCATGAGCCTGCTACTGAAAGCTATGGGAAAGCTAGGGAGCTCGCTCTAGAAAGTGCTCCAACTTGAAGTGGGGGAGGGAATACAAATGGAGATCATTGAAGTAGTGGAAGATGCTCCAACAATAGAAGATGACTAGAGTGAACTTTATAAATAAGTACATCTTTTGGCCCAGTTTGCCAAAGAAAACTCTTCTATGATCTTATGGATGACCTTGACAAATTTGCTTGGATTATGATCCAGATACCATGCAAAGATGTCATAGTTTCTTATCACATGCTCAATGTCAAGAAGAAGACTAGTTCTCTCAAGTAGATAATAAGGAAATTATAGCCATCATATTTGAACTTATCAAATAAATAGTCTAAAAGATATTAGATATAGGATAGTATAATACCTTTCTTAGATCTCCAACATAGTAATTGTACAAAAGTATGGTGAAAAGTTAAGGATAAATGTGAACATTATGGTCCTTAAAATAGTGTGCCATAAAGGCTAATAGTTTCCCTAATCAACTCAATAGTTAGACTCCCAATAATTTACTTCTTTGAAACATTCTCACATTATAGCCAAATCAAGTTGTATCTTAGTGACTATGAGAAGATATCCATCATCATTAAGAAAGAATTGTCCTACTATAAGGTGATACCTTTTGGCTTGAAGAATAGAGGGATAAGCTATCAGCATAGGAAGGATCGAGTATTTAAAGATTAAAGATAGAAATATTAAGTCTATCATGGAAGACTTTTTTGATGAGAAAAAGAGGCTAGAATAACACAATCAAGACCATAAAGAGACATTCACCATATTAAAAAGGTATAGTATGTGACTTAATATACTAAAGTGTACTTTTGGTGTAGGTTTAGGTAAGTTCTTAGGTTCATATTCATCCTAGAATGGATCAAGATAAATCCTAACAAACTGAAGGTGATCTTTAAGAAGTTACATAAACACTAGAGTCATGCAATAATTCAGTGAAACAAGTCACCAAACTTAAATCACTTTATCTGCAAGTTAGGCAAGAGGTTCTCGATCCCCTTTTTTAAAGTCCTATTAAGCGATGAGCATTCACATGGAGAAAGGAGTGTGAGGTAGCTTTTCAATTTTCTCTAATCTTCTTTCTCATTAATATAGAGCCCATGATTAGTGGAGGATCTACTATTATATCTTAGAGTTAGTGAGGATCCATCAACTTTATACCAATAGGAGATTAATGAGGGAAGATAATAATGACCCATCTATTTGTAATTAAGATGTTGAGGGGTTTATAATTTATGTTCCTAATTATAAAAAAAATTATGTGGGTACTTATTAATTCAGCTTAGTGACGTACACCTTACTTCCAAGTTTACTCTATCCATGTCATCACTGAAAATCCATTCAAATCTATACTCACTAAGCCAAACTATTCAGGTAGGCTACATAAATGTTTCGTAGAGTTGAGTGAGTTATGAATATCCGTTACATTGAAGATTTCCATCAAGTCTTGAGTACTTGTTAACTTTCTCATTAGCATTAGACCTTAGAAAAGTGGTGGCAAGTGATGAAGACCAGGTCTAGATGCTATACTTGGATCTTTAGTGAACTTTATGTAGGAGTGGTCATGGTCTTGAAAGTACAATTAGAATATCCTAATGCAAGTTGCTCAAATAATATTCAAAATTACCAGCAATCATGCTGTGTATGAAGCCCTAATTAAAGGATTAAGCTTCGCAGATGGAGATGGTGTCAAGAATTCAATCATTTACTCTGAAGTACATAATCAGAATTATAGAAATTTATTTGCAGAGTGAAGGTAGATATAAGTCAATTCAAGCAATCTAAAATAACATAAATCTTTAAGGAGAATAATCAACTTGCTAGCATACTATCAAAGTGCAGTAATCATTATGGGTAACTAGAATTAAAGGTTTCATATCCCAACATGATGAAAATGAGTTGATGTAGGTACAGGTTGTGCACTTGATGAGTTGGGCTAACCCTTAATTTAAATATTTAAAGAGAAAAAATATAATGTGAGGTAATATATCCTAAAAGGTTTATAATTAAGGCTAATTTGTATCTCGTCATCACTGATGAGTTGTTCAAGATGTTGACAAAGTCCTTAAAATTAAGGTTTGCAAAAAGAGAAAAAATTTGAAAAGATACTTAAGAGAGACATTAAGGTGAGTGTCAGAACTATTCAAGATGAATGAAACTCAACAAAAAATTTCTTAAGCAAGGATACTTATGGTATAGCCACGTAAAAGATTCAGTTTTTTTCCCATAAAGGTTTATCTAGTATCAAAAATTTGCTCTAATGCAACAATAACCTTCCCACAAGCTTTAACTAATCACCATCTCATGGCCACTCACCTTCTAAAGAATGGATCTCATTTATAAATTACTACTTTCTAGTATGTAAAGTGAAAGTTTGTGAAGGTCGTTATGTTATGGTTTGGGTACATTTATTTGTTCAAGTAAATTCTAATCCAAGTTATATTTTTAATGATTACAAAAGTTTATTGTTTGTTTTATTCTTCTCCTAATAATTATTTGAGATTTGTTGTGTGTACTAAAGTATTTTTCAGGAAATTCACACTACAGATTGCTGAAGACTTCAAGTTCACTTGTTCACTGTAAATGAAGTCTGTAAATTTTCTTTTTCTTGAGTCTGAGAGAGTGTGATTGTAAGTTGGATAACTGTGCACACACACATAATGGGGGAGTGAAAAACTTAAATTTTTAAACAGATCATACAGTACGATTTGATATCGTACGGGATGATCTATAGAATATGTCCTCCATATCGAACCCATATGGCAAGAAAATTTTTCTAAGACATGTTCGTACAGTACGAAATACCTTTCGTACATAATTTTTTTGCTGTACGAACCGCTCTGACTTGTTCGTCCAAGGGTTCGTACGGGATGAACTAATCGTATGAAGTGCTCTAACTTAATCGTCCAAGGGTTCGTCTGGGATGATTTGTTCGTATAAAGTGCTCTAACTTGATCGTCCAAGGGTTCATCCGAGATGAAATAGGCGTACGAAGCGCTCTGACTTGCTCATCCAAGCGTTCGTACGGGATAAAATGTTCGTACGAACGGCTCTGACTTGTTCGTCTCATGAGTCGTACGGGACGAATCATTAAATGTTTTGAACTATTTGTACAATATGATCGATGATCGTACAGGATGATCGGCACGGATTAAACTTAAAAATTCAGTTTTTAGATGGTTTTTCTTGTCCCAAGTATATAAATGACTTAAAACTGACTGAAGGAAAGATCCTTCTGCAAAAATTTTTTTGAGAAGTCTAAGGAGAGTGATTGGGAGAGTTTTTGGGAGTGAGTATTGAGAGATCTTTCAAGAGAGAATTGTGAGCGGATTCACAAGGTTATCTAATTGTGAGAATTTCTTTTACTTGTTCTTCAAGCATCTTCCTAGTTCCTTGGAGACTTTTGCAAGAGTGTTGTTCGAGAGGATTCCGGTTCTCTGTCGCACTTAGAGGGTGAAAAGGATGACGGTTCTCTGCCGCACTTGGAGGGTGAAAAGGATGACGGTTCTCTGCCGCACTTGGAGGGTAAAAAGGATGACGATTCTCTACCGCACCAGTTTGATGAAAGAGATTTTGTAAAGGCTTCTCCGCCTTGCTGTGGGAGCAAAAGGAGAGTCACTTGAGTTTAGTGCAATACCTAGAGAAGGAGTCTCTAGGGAGTGGATGTAGGTCGTGTTTGACCGAACCATTATAAATTCTGGTGTTTTCTGTTCACTGTTTACTTTTCCGCCTTTTATTTTTCTGTTGTTTATTTTATTTGTGGTTGAATTTCTGTATTTAAATAAACCGCTAAAATTAATTCTATTCATACTGTACTAAGTAATATCGTACTGTACGATTAGCTTTAAAATTTTCCAAAATCCTAAGAATAAATTTTTAAAGGACCAATTCACCCCCCCTCTTGGTTAGCCTAGGGACATAAGCAATGGGTCTAAAAACCTATTCGTACTTTCAAGTGGTATCAGAGCTAATTTCAAAAATCACTGTTTAAAATACTTTTTGAAATTCGATCATGGCTAATTTTGGAAATAGAAATATTATGGAAGGTTACTCGATCACTAGACCACCTTTGTTTGATAATATTCCATTTAATTTTTGTAAAACTTGCATGTCTACATTTCTACAATATCTAGACTATCGCATGTGGTTGTTAGTTCAGGATGGTTATACAAAACCTATTAGAATTATAGAAGAAATAAGAGTTCAAACATATTTTACAAACTGGACTGTAGAAGAACGTGAGTTAGCACAACAAAATGCTAAGTGTTTGAATAGTTTCTTTTGTGCTTTAAAATTAGAAGGCTACATGCTTGTTTCAACATGTAAATCAGGAAAGGAAATTTGGGATAGGCTTTATATTACTTATGAAGGTACAAATGAAGTGAAGCAAACTAGATTGAACATTCTCTTGCACGACTATGAACTATTTCGCATGAAATCAAATGAATAAATTCAGAATTTTCTAAAAAGGAAGCAAAGAAGATGCCAACAGTGGAACAAAGGAAGGTTCCAAAAGAATGCTAAGGCTTCTAATGAAGTTATATTTTATGAGTGCAGGAAGCCAGGACACATAAAGACAGATTGTCCTAATCTCAAAGGAAATCCTAGCAAGGAGAAGGCCGAGGAGAAACCAAAGGAAAAAAGGGGTAAAAGAGACTTCAACGAGCATTTTGAGCGGACTCAGCTTCAAATTCCTTTGAAATTGCACCAAAAGAGGAAGTCATAAATTTGTGCTTAATGGATGACAATCTTGATCAATCAGATTAAGAAGAGGTATGTGACTTAAGTTATGAAGAATTATTTGAAGTTTTTGAACGCATACATACAGCATATAGGAAACTGAAAAAATTGCATGCTAAATTAAATTTGGATTATTTAGAGCTGCAGAAAGAATATGAGATCCTTAGGAAAGATCATGCATTAATTGATAGCAACCACATGACTTTGTTGGATGAGTTTGATGATTTAAACAAACAGTATAATCTTTTAAAATCATCTCACACTAAACTTGAAAATGATTTTAAGACTTTTATGGATGAATCAGATTTTAGAGAGCATGAGTTGAAGATTGACAATTCGATTCTAGAAAGTGTTAATGCTTATCTTAAAGTTTAGGTAAAAGCACTTAAGGAAAATAGAAATCCACCTAAACTTGAAGAGTTTCATGAATCCTACTACAAGATCACTGATTCAAGATCTAAAAAGAAAATTTTCAGGAAGAATAGGTTGGTGAATCCTTTTTCAGGGATAAAGTATTTTTCTTGTGGTAGTTTAGGGCATATTTCCCACACTTGTACACTTAAATGTAGAACACATTTAGTGTGGAGATCTAAGGTGCATAAATCACAGCATATCATACATGCATCTGGTTTAAAATTGTCAAGAGGAGAACTCAAACTTATTTGGGTTCCTAAGACTAACATTTGATCTTTTTGCAGGAACACTCTCACAAAAGACCTCGTGAGAGTATTTGGTACCTGGACAGCGGCTGCTCAAAGCATATGACTGGAGATACGAATCAATTTATATTACTGGAAGCCAGGAATGGAGGCAAGGTTACACTTGGAGATAATACTACCAAGAGAGTGGTAGGTACTGGTATAATTGAAAACTCTAGAAACTTTGTGATTGAAAATGTGCTATTGGTTAAAGGTTTGAAACATAATCTGTTGAGCATAAGTCAATTATTTGACAAAGGCTATCATATAAATTTTTTGCCTACTGGTTGTGTTATTAGTCTGAATGGAACAGTTATTTTGAATGGTGATAGAGTTAATAATGTTTACATGCTAGATTTGAATTCTATTAAACCTTCTACTACTCTATGTTTGAAAATTGTATCTGATGAATCATGGTTATGGCATAGAAGGCTTTGTCATGCTAGTATGAGAAATCTTAGAAAAATCACCCAAAAGCAACTAGTAAGAGGTGTACCCAAATTAGACTGCACTAAAGATCACTTATGTGATGCATGTAAATTAGGAAAACAAGTGAGATCCTCTTTCAATTCAATCAAGGAAGTTAGGACTAGCAAGCCCTTAGAAATTCTTCACATGAATTTATTTGGACCTGTTAGTACCTTAAGTCTTAGATAAAAAAGATTTGGGTATGTTATTATGGATGACTATTCTAGATTCACCTGGATTAGATTTTTGAATCATAAGAGTGAATCATTTGAAGAGTTTAGAGATTTTACCACTTGGATTCAGAGGAAACTAAGTTTTGAAATAGTTACTATCCAAAGTGATCATGGGGGAGAATTTGAAAATGAAATGTTTAATAATTTTTACAAATCTCTTGGAATTGAACACAATTTCTCAGCCTCTAGGACACCTCAATATAATGGAGTTATAGAAAAAAAGAATAGGATATTGGTTGAAACTACTAGGGCCATATTGGTAGAGTATTCACTTCCTAAATATTTTTGGGCTGAAGTAGTTAGCACAGCGTGCTATGTGTTGAATAGGGTGTACATAAGGTCTAAATTAAATAAGACACCCTATGAACTTCTTAAAGGTAGGAGTCCCAACCTCTTACATCTACATATTTTTAGATGTAAAGTGTTCATTCATAATAATGATAAAACTCTCTTAGAAAAATTTGATCCAAAATCTGATGAATGAATCTTTATAGGTTATTCAAGTGTTGGAAAATCCTATAGAGTTTTTAATAAAAGAATATTGGTAGTTGAGGAGACAACACATGTTGTTTTTGATGAATCTTATGATAGTAAAGGGTCTAAGTTGGATGATGATGAGGTTGAGGTAGTAACCCAAAAACTTGAAGATCAAAAAGTTAAAGAAAGGGTTGAAAAAGAAGAGGAAAACCAATTGCCTAAAGAATGGAAATTTGTAAGGAGTCATCCTAAAGAGTTGATTTTAGGAGAACCAAGTGAAGGAGTAAGGACTAGGCATGGTTTGAGAAAAGAAGTAAATAATTTAGCGTTTATTTCAATGATTGAACCCACTAATATAAAACAAGCACTTTTGGATGAATTTTGAATTTTGGCTATGCAAGAGGAGTTGAATTAATTCAAGAGAAATGATGTTTGGGAGTTAATTAAAAGGCCAAAAGATCAAAGTGTAGTTGGGACTAAGTGGGTGTTCAAAAATAAAATGAATGATTTAAGAGTAGTTGTGAGAAATAAGGCTAGATTAGTAGCTAAGGGGTATAATCAAATTGAAGGAATTGATTTTGAGGAGACATTTGCCGTTGTAGCAAGACTTGAAGCAATAAGAGTTTTGATAGCATTTACCTATTTTAAAGATTTTAAATTATACCAAATGGATGTTAAGAGTACCTTTCTCTATGGGGTAATAGAAGATGATGTTTATGTTGAGCAACCTCAAGGTTTTGAAAATTCTAAATACCCTAATCATGCTTTCAAATTAAAAAAAGTATTATATAGACTAAAACAGGCACCTAGAGCATGGTATGAGAGGTTAAGCACTTTCTTATTAAATGGATCATTTGTTAAAGGAAGTGTGGACACCACTCTATTTTTGAAAAGAATTGGAAAAGAAATACTCATTGTACAAATATATGTGGATGACATCATTTTTGGATCAACTAATAAAACTTTATGTGATGAATTTTCAAAGATAATGAGTAGTAAATTTGAGATGAGTTTGATGGGTGATTTGAGTTATTTTCTTAGATTTAGCATAAAGCAAAGTGAGGAAGGAACTTTTCTTTCTCAATCTAAGTATATTAAGGATATCCTCAAAAAGTATGAAATGGACAATGCTAAACCAGTAAATATACCCATGAGTTCCTCAGAACTATTAGATAAGAATCCTAAGGGAAAATCTGTTGATCAAAAGAAGTTTAGAGGTATAATTGGATCTTTGCTTTATTTGACTGCTAGCAGACCTGACATCATGTTTAGTGTTTGCTTATGTTCTAGATTTCAAGTTGATCCAAAAGAATCACATTTGACAGCAGTGAAAAGGATTATAAGATATCTTTTGGGAACTCAAAATTTAAGAATTTGGTATCCTAAGAACAGTTCTTCTTTTGAAATTATTGGATACACAGATTCTAATTTTGCAGGTTATAGGGTGGATAGGAAAAGTACTTTTGGGACTTGCCAATTCATTGAAAATTCATTAGTATCTTGGTCCAGTAGAAAACAAAATTCAGTAGCACTTTCTACAGTTGAAGCAGAATACATTACCTTAGGGAGTTGCGTTGCACAGGTGCTTTAGTTAAAATAACAAATGGATGATTTGGGATTTTCAATTGGCACCATTCGAATCTTTTGTGATAACACTAGTGCCATTTGTATTTCAAACAATTCGATATAATATTCTAGAACCAAGCATATTGATATAAGGTATCATTTTATAAGAGATCATGTAGCGAAAGGAAAAATTGAACTAGATCATATCACTACTAAAGATTAGCTTGCAGATATTTTCACAAAACCCTTAGCCTTTGACACATTTAGTATGTTAAGGACAAGGCTAGGTGTGATTGGTCTTAATGCTTGATTAAAAATTCTGTAAATATAGTTTTATATGTATTTGTTGGTTTGTTCATTGGATGTGTTCTATTTTCTAGTGTTTTATATTTTATTGGTTTATTGTGTGTTGTCTTTTAAAAGAAAAATTAAAATTTTTGTTGTGTTTTATTCCTTGATTGAATGTTGAAAGCATGTAAGATTAAAGAGATGAGAGTTTATTTTGTGTCTATTCGTACTGTACGATGACCTTATCATACTATACGATTACATCATCGTACATGCACTTCATCTGTACGAATTGGGAGGAATCACGATTAGTGTCAGTTATTATTGATGATCGTATATACGAATACGTCATTCATCTATTCGATCCATATGTCATTTCACGTGAGGGACGAACCTAACCGTCGCATGAACGATCTTAAATTTTCTGATTATCCCGGACGAACACATCATCGTCTGTACGATCAGGAAGTCAAAAAGCATGTATGAAAGGATGCCTCGGGACGAGCAGTTTATGAAAAACCATTTCATTTTGACTGCTTTCGGTCATCCCGAATGAAATTTGATTCATCCCGGATGAAGTTGGGTTCATCTTATACAAACTAGATTCATACAGTACGATCGCAGGCATTGTCTATAAAAAGGAGGGTCATTTTCATTCATTTCACTCTCATTCTAAAACCCTTTAGAGCTTAGAATTCAAGATGTCAGGCAGTGGCAAAAGAGTACGTGTTGCTAGGGGTCCTACTGCTAGGAGGAACTGGGATGAGAACTTTCTAAGTGAGGAAAATGAGGAAGCATACCTTAGGTATGCTACGTCTAAGGTCACCCCTTCCCACATAATGTTGCAGGAAAAAATTAACTTTACTGTAATGCCTCTTTTTGACTCCACCAAATTAGCTTTTCTATTGACTTTAATCTATGCTTTTATCAAGGACCTTTTCATGTGTTCCTTGCCAACATGACTTTCAATGAGGATCACTCTATCATTTCCTCATATGTCTTAAAGCAGAGAGTAGTGATAACCAAGGAGGATCTAGGGGAATATATTCATCTGAGAACCTATGAGAGTAGGGCTCACACCTTCTCCACTAGACCAAAAAATAGTTGGTCGGAAGTAAACCAAGTTCTTAGAGGTGTAAGCACACCCACACATGTTTCCCGGGTAGATTCCTTGAACCAAAATACACGAATAATTCAACATGTGCTTAGGATATCTATCATTCCTAAAGTAGGAGATCGGATAAATATGACCCCACTTCTTTCTTCAACAACTTTTCTTATAATGACTGGCCAACCTATAGATGAAGCCCAATCAATCTTAGACTATATCTACTATCTTTCTCATATTAGTTTGGCTAGTATGAAAAGGAAGAAAAATATTACTTTAGGACATATTGTGTGTTATATCCTTGAGAAGAAATACAACCTAATCCATCCTTCTAGTCTTTCTGAACTCCCACGGTACTTCACTGATGCTTCCTTTCGATCATTATTTGGGAAAGAAGGTACTGCTGATAGCTCAGATGATGAGCCTCCTTCTGCTTCTGCTCCTTCAACTACACCCTCAACTACATCTGGACCATCTCAAGATTTCTATCAAAATATGGTCCAACATTTTGAGAGAATGGATCAAAATTTTGATCACATGGAGACGCATTTGAAGAAACAAGATGATCAGTACAAGGTGGATAGAGTCTGGATTAGGGATCAGTTTGACTCTGTGAATACTAACATTGCAACGCTAAATAACTATTTTTCGTTGTTTGGCAATCAGTCACCACCTCCAGATCAGGGTCCCTCTGATTATTAGTATTTCTTCTATTTGGCTTGGTTGGATGTGATTGTAGTTTATCTTTATTGTTCTTTATTGTGTGTTTGCTGTTGGTGAGTTGTATGAGAGGTTAGCAAGTTTATCTTTTTCTATGTGCTGCACCAAAAAATTTGCTATTATGTTTATTTTATCAGTAGTTCTATGATGTATTTTAAATTATTTTGAAATGAGCAATGTTGTAGTGCTTTTGTGCATATCTTTTGTGTATTTTAACTGAAAATTTTTCTTACACTAACACACTTAACCGTAGTTGATCAGATTTCTAAAATGTTATTTGAGAATTTATTACAATAAAAATTCTGTGCAAAAAATTAAATTCTCAAAATATTTAGATTTCATTATGATTTGGTGTAGATTAGAAGATCTTAATTTATCTTAATTTAAACTTGTATTACTTAGCCTAAATCATTGTATATTTAATGTCTTAATATTACTTATAATTCCTATATCAAAGTATTCATTATTGTAAAAGTGATCAAGGGATATTATTGTTGGAAAGAAGCTTGTTAAATGAAGACAAAAAGAGAAAAGCTTAAAAAGATGCACAAAGTGTGCAATAAAATAAAAGATGTGCAATATCGCCAAATTTGAAAAGAGGTACAAAATTAGCCCAAATTATGAAAAAGATGCGCAATGTCGCCAATTGTCCTTTCCTTTAACATTTTCTCCAAATTCACTAATCAATGATTGTCACTTTTGATTTAAAATTTTTGGTAATCTTATTTCATCTTCTGTGTAATCGATGTGGTTACTTAATCTATCTAATACATTAATATCATAGATCAACTTTTCTTCTCCTCATTATTGTATGCAATCTAGATCTTTTTGAGTCTTTACTTGCTGCATGTGATTTTTAAATTGTAGTCAATCTTTCTTTAATATTTTTTAAATCCACAACTCTTTTGAGTGTCTTCCCTTTTTTTTGTTGTCAAAAGGGGGAGTGTTGTGAAGCTCTCATAACTCTCCCTCTCGTCTCTCCCAAAGCTCTCCTCAACTCTCTCTCTAAGCTCCCTCTCAAGAAACTCAGCAGCAAAAGATTTCTTGCAAGATACTGTAGGAGTTTAAATAGAAAGCTTCCAAAGAAACCCTAAATTTTAATTTACCAACAAAGATTATCCCTTACTCTCATTAGATTGTTCTGTACGATTAGTAAAAAATAGTACTGCTTGACAGTATGAACTGCATTAGTCTATAAGATAAGTTCAAAAGATTGTACTGATCGTATCGTAAGATCCTACGATTATCATGTATGATTAGTTTAAGAGACTATATTAATTATCTAGTACGACAAGCGATGATAGGAAACGATTAAATATCATCCCGCACATCTCTCAGGACGTACTATGATTATCCTATATGATGTGATTGAGCAATTAAACCATAATTAGTCTCCTAATCACAAGACCAATTTAGGCATGATTGTCACAAATCATCCAATACGATGTATATTATACTGTATGATTGGAGCAAAATTTGAATATTAAAGATTACATAAATTGTGATTGGCAGTTGAATATTTTGCTTATACTTAATCATCTTATACGATTAGGATTGTCCAATATGATTAGTTTAAGCAATCTCAATAAAGAAAGGGTGCCCTAATTAGGATTTTCTGATTAACTAATCGTCTAGTATGATATAAATCATACTGTATGATTAGTTCAAAAAATAGAAATTTTTCTAACTCCTCAACTCACTCCCTTAAGTGTGTGTGTGTAAGGTTACTCAGCTTAGTATCCACCATATATATGACTTGACTCAAGAAAAGTAAAAGTATATTGAAGTTTAAATTACAAATAGACTCAACCCTAGTCTACCCAATCTTGATCTGATTAAAGTTGCAAGTGAACGGTGGACCTGAAATATTAGTAAGTAGGGCAAAATAGATAGGTAATTAGCTAATTGATAGGAGATAGTAGTAAGAAAATAATAATATTTGTTATCACCAAAATCACAGAACTTAAGTCTAGATTTACAATAATCTCTCTTTTTGATAATGACAAATATTATTGTAATAACCCGTATTTCAATATTGCTAAAATTTTTCTGGAGTCATTATAACTCTAAATCGTAAGCCGTCTTTGCCATGATATTTTGATTGAAGTATTTTACTTACACGAATTTTTTCATAATTTTTGGACACCGGTGAAAATTCTTAAGGAATTTGTACCTATCGGTGCAAGTGAGAATTTCAGGAGCTATAAGTGTCCGATTTGTAAATTGATTTCACTGATATTTTTTAAATAATATGTTTTATTTTATGGATATTTTTCTATAATTTTATGAGTCTTAAAATGATTTATTTGAATTTTATACTGAAGAAATTAATTTACTGTACTGATACTGATCATATGATATACTGAGCACGTGATATACAGAATTTATTGAGCATGTGATTGAGATATTAAGCTTTAGATTGAGATACTGATTTAAATGTTGCTATATAATAACTGGGTTGCATATGAACACTCCGATATGATTTTGCTACATTGATTTAATTTCAACTGTCTTTACTGATATTTTAATTTGATATTTTATCCAATCTTTTTACTGATTGGTATTACGAATACGATGATTACTTTATAGATTTGACACTTATACTGGGTTATCTGCTTTATTGGCTTCTGTACCATAGTATTTTACTATTTACAGATTTTACTGCTATTGCATATGAGTTTTATTATTTCTATACTAATTAAATGATCATATGAATGTAACTGCTATGATTTGACTATTGACATGCATATTGCTCCTTTGTCGTACTTTAATTTCTGTTGTAGGTTTTGGTGACCTGCTGGGCTTTTTAAGCTCATTATATGTTGTTAATTAGTTTTGTGAAACTGGTCAGGATTCTTCAGGTTCTATTTCTTTTTGTTTTAGTTATTTTTTGTACTCATGATAAAATAGTTATGATTTGATTGTGTAGATCCTGAGTAGTGTATATAATTTTTGAGAATAAATATATATGTGTACATTGATGTTTTAAATTATAGAATCTGTTGTACTATTTATTAAAAATAGATGATATTAGATAGCTCTGGTTGTTGGTTATTAAAAGATTAAAAGAATAATTCTTCTAATTTATATCCTAGGGCATCATAATTATTGTTTAAAGATATTCAAATTCTTCTCTATTCTCTAATCTCCCCATTAGAAAGTGAATTTTTGAAAGTAAGGAGAGAATTTTTTTTTTATTTAAATTTTTTTAATATGAAATAAATACAAGAAATAATTTGTAAAAATAAACATAAGCAAAGTAGTAAGCTGGCTTCATTCAAACAAGGGTGCAAACAACTAAACAACAAACTATTACTCCCCCTTTTGACATAATAAAAAGGAGGAAACAATTGAAAAGTAAAAGACATAACAGAGAAAAGAAAACACATATTTATCACAAAGTACAGAAGTAAAGAACAATACAAACATATGAATGAAAGCATAGAGCAAACTAGTAAAAGGAAAATCCAAGCCAAAAAAAAAATAAAAGTAAAATAAAACAAATCAAAAACCAAGACAAAAACAACCACAATTTTTTTCTTTTAAGAAATGATCAATAGTATCAAAGGAAAATTTTACCTGATGATTAGATCAGTAAGAAATGCATTGACAATGCTAAAATCTAGAAAGTTTAGAAAATTAAATTTTGTCAACCCTAGCTCAGACTCCTTACAAGTTAAAAGTCTTTTTAAAATAAAAATATAATTCAAAAAATAAATTAGATAGGAAATGTGATATTTTCAAAATTTTTTTAGAAATATATTTAAGAGAATAGCATTGCAAAGCGATGAACCAGAAATCGTAATTTATAAATTTAGGTGTAGAAAAAATCAATTAGCACATGGATTTATCTAAAATTTAAAGATTTGAAAGGAAGAGATGCTAACTCATTGCGTGCTCAATTTTTGCCTCTTTTATCTATATTTGGTGTAATTTGTTCATCTTTAATTTTTGATATACTTTGTGCATCTTTCAATTTTTGGCATTCATTGCACATCTTTTCAGCTTTTGGGCTCATTTTATGTCTCTTTTTCACTTTTACAAACTTGCTTCCTTTTTAAGTCTTTAAAAACTCTTAGTTGTGAGATTATATTCCAAATATGAGAGAAGAAGAACTCACTCTCTTATATAAGGAAGAGTAAAGCACAAACCAAAACCTGATCCATCTAATATAGACAAACAACTTCATTAAGAAAATTTAAAATAGATTCATTGATTTGTAAAAATATTCAAATGAGATAGAGAACTGTAAGAGGATGAAATAGATCTCTTTTTCTTAGTCCAATTTTTAATTTTAAAATAGATTTTGATTCAAAAAGAAATTTTACCCCTAAAGGAGATAGAGGAAGAGGATAATCTCAAATTTCTTCCCTTAACATTTTTAGAGGAGTCAAACACTGCTTACAAAAATATGTAAGTTTTTTATTTAAAGAAGAGTTCAACTAAGGAAATAAGTAGTGATCAGATTCTTAAATTTTAAAAGAATAAAAACACATGCATAAAAAAATCATAAAATATTAGAAAATAAAACAAATAAAATAAAACATAAAATAAAACATAAAACAAAACAAAAACAAAAAAAACCATCAATAAGATTTCAAATTTTTAAATCATCCAGTTTCAAACATGAATATCTATGACACCTAATCTAGTTCTTAAGATGCTGAAGGTTTCAAAATCCAATGATTTTGTAAATATATCTGTAAGCTAATTTTTAGTGGCTATATAATATAGTTCTTTATCTCCTTTGGTGACATGGTCCATAATGAAATTTTGCCTTATATCTATGTATTTGATCGTTGAGTGTTGGATTGGATTCTTTGAAATACAGATGGCACTAATGTTATCACATAATATTGGAATTGTGCCTACAAGTAGTCCTAAATCTAGGATTTGTTGCTTTAACCAAAGGACCTATGCCACACAACATCTTAAGGCTATGTATTCAACTTCTATAATGGACAGGGCTACCAAGTTCTATTTTTTACTAAACCAGGAGACTAAAAATTGTCTTATAAATTCGTAGGTTCCAGAAGCTCTTTTTCTGTCAACCCTATATCCAGCATAGTCTGAATCATAAGATCTTATGATTACAAAGAAAGTGTTATGCCTAGGATACCAGATTCTTAAGTTGTGGGTTCCTAAGAGATATCTAAGTATTCTCTTAATAGCAGTCAGGTGGGATTTTTTTAGATTAGCCTGAAATCTAGCACAAAGATAAACACTAAACATAGTATCAGGTATGCTAGAAGTTAAGTAAAAAAATAATTCAATTATTTTCCTATATTTCTTTTGATCAACAAATTTTCCACTTGAGTCCTTATCCAACTAAATTGTAGAACTCATGGGTGTGTTAATTGCCTTGGCTTTATCCATTTCATATTTATTAAGGATGTCCATAATGTGTTTTGATTAACTAAGGAAAATTTTATCTTCCTTCAGCCTTATACTAAATATAAAAAAGTAGTTCAGTTCTCTCATCATACTCATCTCAAATTTCTTATTCATTATTTTAGAAAATTCATCATATAGCTTTTTATCAGAAGTTTTAAACAAAATATCATCAACATGGATCTGGATAATAACTAGTTCTCCTCCTACTTTCTTTATCTATGCTCCCCTTAATAAAAGTTTTATCTAGTAGGAATGTGCTTAACCTTTCATATCATGCTCTAGGTGTTTATTTCAGTTCATATAATACCTTTTTCTATTTGAACACATGATTGAGAAATTGTGAGTTTTTAAAGCCTGTGGGTCATTCAACATACACATCTTCTTTTATTACCCCATTCAGAAAGGTACTTTTAACATCCATTTGATACAATTTGAATCCCTTAAAGTAAGAAAAAGCTAGTAGCACCCTTATGGCTTTTAATCTGACTACAGGGCAAAAGTCTCTTTAAAGTTAATCCCTTATATCTGGTTGTACCCCTTAGCCAAAAGTCTTGCTTTGCTTTTAACTTCTACACCAAAATCATTCATTTTATTTTTTAAAACTCATTTTGTTCTAACAATACTTTGGTTATTAGGCCTTTCAACTAGCTCCAAAATATCATTTTTAACAAATTAATTTAGTTCTTCTTACATGGCTAGGATCTAGAATTCATCAGATAGTGCTTGATTTATATTTGTGGGTTTAATCATTGAGATAAAGGTGGAGTGGTTCACTTTTTTCCTAAGTTTATGCCTAGTTCTAACACCTTCAGATGGATCTCCTGAGATCAGTTCTTTAGGATGACTTGAAGAATATCTCAAATCTCTAAGCAATGAAATTTGTTGCTTCTACCCTTTCTTCCAGATTTGTAGATTCTACTCCTTGGGTGACTTCAACTACTTCTTCTTCCACCACAGACCCTCTAGAATTATCAGATTTATCAAAAACTACATAAGTGGTCTCCTCTACCACTAGTGTCTTTTTATTAAAAACTCTAAAGGATTTTCCAACATTTGAGTATCCTAGGAAGACTCCTTCATCTGATTTGGGGTCAAACTTTTCTATCAGAGATTTCCCATTATTTAGAATGAAAACTTTACTTCTAAACACATGAAGGTGAGAAAGGATAGGTGTCCTACCCTTAAGGATTTAATAGGGTGTTTTATCTAGCTTAGATCTAACATTAACCCTATTCAAAATATAACAGGCTATATTTATCACTTCTGCCTAAAAGTATATAGGAACTGAGTATTCAGCTAACATGGCTCTAGTAGCTTCTACCAAAGTCCTATTCTTTCTCTCAGTTACCCTATTCTATTGAGGGATTCTAGGAGCTAAAAAGTTATAATCTATCCCTTACTCCTTATAGTAGGATTCAAATCTTTCATTCTAAAATTCTTTACCATGGCCACTATGAATGGTCAGAATATCACAACTTAACTTCCTCTGAATCCAGGTGGAGAATATCCTAAATTTCTCGAATGATTGACTTTTATGAGACAAGAATCTAAACCAAGTAAACCTTGAGTAATCATCAATAATCAGATACCCAAAGACTTTCCCTCCTAGGCTTAGAGTGCTAATGGGTCCAAAGAGATCCATGTAAAGGACTTCTAAAGGTTTGCTAGTGTTAATGTCCTTAACTGAGTGGAAGGAGAATTTCACTTATTTTTCTAACTGATAGGCATCATACAGGTAGTCCTTAGTGAATTCTAGTTTGGGTATGCCTCTCACTAAGTCTTTTTGGGTAATGTTTTTAAGATTTTTCATGCTTGCATGATAAAGTCTTCTGTGCCATACCTAGGATTCATCAGCAATAGTTTTTAAGTAGAGAGTTAGCAGGTTCAACATAGTTTAAACCAAGCATGTAAACATTATTGATTCTTTTTTTCTTAAGGCATAGTATTTCTACTTAAGCTTATAATGTAGTTGGTAAATAAAAAATTAATGCTGAAGCCTTTATCACAGAGTTGGCTGATGCTAAGCCGATTATATTTTAAGCCATCTATTAAAAAATATTTTTAATAAAGAAATTTTAGAGTTGCTAATTATACCTGAGCCCACCACTCTCCTGGTGGTGTTATCCCAAGTGTCATCTTGCCTCCTACTCTGGCCTCTAGTGAAATGAATTGATTTTCATCTCCAGTCATGTGCCTTAAATATCCACTATCCAGGTACCACATACTCTCATGAGGCCTTTTATGATAGCATACCTATAAAATCATCAAAGGTTAGATTTATGAACCTAAACAAGTTTGGGTTCCACTTTATGAATTAAAAAATGAAATGCGTGCATGCTATGCTGTGGTATATATAATTTTAGTCTCCAAATCAAATGTATTATGTGGTGGATAGTACAAGTATGGGAGGCATGACCTAGCTTGCTAGAAGAAAAATATCTAATACCAGGAAAGGGATTTACTAATCTATTTAGGTTATAGTGTCTCTTCCTAAGTTTGAATGTATATTGTGTTGATGGTTTATAAAATTTTGCAAGTGGTAGTGGTGTTTTGTTTCTTTAAAAGTAATTAGTTCAACTTACAATGATTTATTTGTACTTTCAAGAATTGAATTTTCAAATTTTAAAGTATGCTCAGTACTATCTAATTAAGATGCAAGAGTCTCTAATTCTTTGAATGCACATGTGATGTTTTCAAGGAATCATGTTCAGCAGTTAAATTAAGATGCTTCTTATTTAAAGTATCAAATTCATCTAATAAAGTCATATGATCACTATCCAAAGTAGAATGATCTTTCCTAAGGCATTCATACTCTTTCTACAGTTTTGAAAAATCAGAATTCAAGCTTACATAAACTTCTTGAGCTTCCTTTATACATTACGAATTTTTTTTGAAACTTTAAATAGTTCATCATAAGAAAGCTTACATACTTCCTTTTTATCAGAATGATCAAGTTGATTATCTTCCATTAAGCACAATTTAGTTACCTCCTCTACTGTTTCGAATGAGTTTGAAGCAGTGTCTACCCAGAAAGCCTTCTTAGTCCTTTGCTTGACCTTCTCGAACTTAGGTTTTTTCTTTACCTTACCTTTATTGGGTGAGTTTTTAGATTTGGGCAATCTGATTTTAAGTGCCTAGGCTTTCTTTATTCAAAATAGATGATATCAGCAAAAACCTTAGAATTTTTATTAGCTTTACCTTTGCTCCATTGCTGACGAAGCTTTACTTTTTCTTAAAAAAGCTCTTGAATTGCCTTATCCTCAGTGCTATGTCATCATCATCATTAGGCGGAGAATTATAACTATTAGAATCATTAGCTTTTAAGGCTACATTTTTATCCTTTCTCTTTTTACATACATCAAGTTGTCTCACTCCTTGCTCGTAGGCAATGAATGATCCAAGTAAGTTATCAATGGAGTAAACATTCAGATCTTTAGATTCAATAATAGCTATGATTTTTGTATAATAGGAAGTAGGTAGACAATGCAAGATCTTGTTAACATTTTCATAGTTAGTAAGTTATCTTCCTAAAGCATACAAGGAAGTAATAATCTGAGTGAACATCGTATACATTTCAGAGATTGATTCACTAAGTTTCATGAGAAAGAGTTCAAAGTCATGGACTAGAATGTTTAATCTAGATTATTTTACTTTATTTGTTCCTTCAAAGGTTATGCAGAGTTTGTAACAAATTTCTTTACTAGTTGTGCACATAGAAATATGCATATAATTTTTAGATTTTAATGCACAGAAAAAATAGTTTGAATATTTAGCATTTAATTGGGCTAAATCTTTATATTATATGCTCCATTAAGAAAAAGGGAGTTCAATTTTCCTACCATTAACAAAGTGTGAAGCTGCAAAATATTATTCATGAACTAACATCCATATGTGATAATCTATAGATTACAAGAAAGTAGACATGCAAATTTTCAAAAAAATTAAAAGGAATATTATCAAATAAAGGTGGTCATGTGATTGAATATTCCTCTGCGGTATTACGATTTCTAAAGTTAGCCATTGATCATTTTTTAAAAGTTATTTAGAACTTAGTTTTTGAATCCCACACTGATATCACTTGAAAGTTAATGAAGGTTGTTAAACCTCTAAGAACTAGCCCAAGGTTAACCAAGAGAGAAGGTGAATTGATAATTAAAAAAAAACTTCTATAAGCGAAAAGAAAATCCCCCCTTTTAAAGCTTTTTAAAGTATCTCAAAATATCAATTTTATCCCTTGATGCAAAAGGAGATTAATTTCGTAATAATAATAAAATCAGAGTTTTCGATCACACATAAAAAAAATAAAAAAGTATGGACCTAAAAATATGAAAATGTAAAATAATGAACACACCATATTTTATAGTGGTTCGATAAAATCTGACCTATGTCCACTCCGTGGAGGCCTCCATTCTAGGTATTACACTAAACCTTTTAGTGTCTCTTCTTTAGCCCCCAAAGCTAGGGAGAGAAGCCCTTACAAAATATCTTTCACCTATCCTGTGCGGAAGAGTACCTTAAATCTTTTTTACCCTCCTAGTGAAGGCAGAGAACCTGAAATCCTTTTTCTCCCTCCTAGAGATGGCAAAGAACCAAGAATTATTTTACTCCCTCCTGTAGTTGGCAGAGAACCATGATCTAGTGCTGAAGAGTGTCTCCCTAGAGCCACCTAAGAATCAAAGTAGAGACTTGAAGAAGATTAGAAGGAACTTTTCTTAGAGTAACCTTGTGAAGCTCTCACAACTCCCCCTCACAAGAACTCTCCCTCTCTTCTCTCCCGAAGCCCTCCTCAACCCTCTCTCTAAGCTCCCTCTCAAGCAACTCAATAGTAAAAGATTTCTTACAAGACAATGTAGGATTTTAAATAGAATGCCTCCAAAGAAATCTTAAATTTCAGTTTACTGTCAAAGATTATCCTTTACGATCATTAGATCGTCTGATTCGATTAGTACAAAATAGCTCTGTTAGACAGTATGAACTGTATTGGTCTATACTATCAATTCAAGAGATTGCACAGATCATCCCGTATGATCTTGCGATCATCCTATATGATTAGTTCAAGAGACTGTATTGATCATCCAGTACGACAAGCAACGATGGGCGACAATTAAATATCATTTCATGCATCTCTTGCATTGTACAGTATGATTGTCCTATATGATGTGATTGAGAAATTAAACCATAATTAGTCTCCTAATTATAGGACCAATTTTGGCATGATTATCACAAATAATCTAGTATGATATATATCATACTATATGATTAGAGCAAAATTTGAATATTAAAACTTGCCTAAATTATGATTGATGGCTAAATATTATGGTTATACCTGATCGACCTATATGATTAGGATCATCTAGTATGATTAGTTTAATCAATCTTAATTAACAACGGGTGCCCTAATTAGAGTTTTCTAGTTAATTGATCATCCAGTATGATATAAATTGTATTGTACGATTAGTTTAAAAAATAAAAATTTTTCTAACTCACCAACTCACTCCCTTGAGAATGTGTGTGCAATGTTACTCAACTTAGTATCCACCATATGCATGACTTGACTTAAGAAAGGTAACAGTATATTAAAGTTGAAATTACAAACAAACTCAAATCTAGTCTACCTAATCTTGATATGTACTAAGTTGTAAGTGAACGGTGGACCTGAAATATTAGTGATCAGTGCAAAATATATATACAATAAACTAATTGACAGGAGATAGCAGTAAGGAAATAATAATATTTGTTATCACCAAAATCATAGTACTTAAGTTCAGATTTGTAACATAAAGAAGGTTCATCCTAGTTATTGTTGACATCTTCTCCAAGTGGATTAAAGAAAAGTAGTTGACTAAAGGGACTGCTAAGATCATTAGCAACTTTATATGGTTGGACACCATTTTTAAGTCTAGGCTATCTCTCACAATCATTACTAATAATGAGCCATAGTATGCTAATATGTTGATCAAGAAATTATATATTTGTAAGGGATTCTCCTTAAATTTACATTAGTAAACCACCCCCACACCAATGGGTAAATTAACCTGGTGAATGAGTAGACCTTCAATTTATTAGTGGAATGAGCTGAAGGTAACTGGCTGGTGACACTATTTTTATCTTCTTTGTATTTAACCACCATGCCACCCTAGGAGATTGCCCCAACACTATTCATACTCTCACATGAAAGGTAACCTCTATTATGAATCAAGTAGGAGTTATATAAATAATGAGTGGTCACCACCACCAACTAAAAAGATATAGAATTTTTAAAGTGGGAATAAATAAACAAAGATAACATGAAAACTATGATGGACATCTTACAGAACTTAGATCCTTGTGGTACTCATACAAGTAGAGATAAAGTGGAGAATGCCTAAGTACTATAATTTGAATGTCAAGGAGAAATTCTTCTACCTTAATAACCTGGGCTAAGAAAAGTAGATGCAATAGCTCACCAGTCGATACTATGAAAGATCAGGTCAACCTCAGAAGGATCATTTATAATTAAATAAGTAAATCAACCCAGAGCATATCAACTATGGACATACTGAAATAAGGAAGTGTCGAGGACATGAAACATCAATGACTTGAATTATTTATATTCATAAAGGAAGTCATTGTACACATATTATATATTCTTTCCTAATAGTAAAATAATTATTTCATTAATTAAGTTCCTTAATGGCTTGTGATTATTATATAAAGTAATTGATAATGAAACACAATAATAATGTCCTGACATGGGGAACTCACCGACCCTCTGTGCACTCAAAAAGCTTGACCCATTCCTTAGAATATACTAGGACAACTCGCCCATTTAAGGAAAAAGTATGGAACTCACTTACTTTTTAAATGATACCAATGAGCTCACTCTTGTTATGTGAGTTAAAGAAAAGTAGCAATGATTTTATGTCTCATCCTAAAAACTTAAGTATGAAGTTAGCCAACCTTGAGCCCATTAAGTGATGAGACTCATAAAAAAATTTTCTAACTTACAAGAACAACTCTACAAATATAACAAAAGAGGTGAGCTAATTGAGTAAAAGGTTAACCTAAACTCAATTCATGATCTGGCCTATGAATGATAACACTTCTCCATGTAATAGAGTTGAAGACCCAAGGAAAAGAACTCGTAAGAGAGCCAAAATCCAAGGGTGAAGGAAAGTATGCACTTGTTAATTTCACATATTTAGATCAAGTCACCTTGGCAACTTTAGGTAATTGTAGGAGGCTTATGATAATCATCCATCTTTGCTAAAAATATCAAGTTTCTTCTAACTAGACTTACACAATACACTAACACTTTGCTTGTTTACCTTTAATTTCTAGAAAAAACTTTATAGTGAATTGACTTAGAATAATTAAAAAATTATCACCAATAAAAGCCTAACCTTGGAAGGCATCACCCCCCCCCCCCCCCCCCCCCCCCATAAAACACAATCAACTTTTAGTAGTGAAATGTCCTTTTTAATATGCAAGGGATGAAGATAAAAAATGTATAGCAAAAGGTGAAGTGCATATAAGGTGATGATGAGCTAGAGAAAAGCACATTATAGCCCCAAAATGAAACTTCTTCATGTGAAACAAGAAACACATTGAGTAGTACACGAGTTCATTAAGGAGGTGTGTTTAGATAGTTATTGTTGTGGAGATTAAAAAGGCTGGCTAAAGGTGAGTCCCATCTAAGGTGATGAACAGTTTGAATAAAATAAGGTAACACCCTCTTAAGCAACAAAATCTATAATTAGTAGTTTATGAGTATCTTCAAATAGCAAAGTCTATGTAGTTATCCTTGTGAAGGATATAATGTTTGGCGAATGGCGAGGCCCACCTAAAGTGTCACAAAACTAATTTATAATTTTTAATCAATAAGCACAATTTCAAGTTAAATGTGGAGAAATTTATTTAGCACCAACCATAAAGAAATATTAATTTCATTCATTTATAGGCACCAATCAAGTTTAAAGTTTATCAAGAAATTCTATTATCAATAAGTGAGCATTACTATATTTATTCATTCATAGAGCTACTCAAAAATTACTTTTTAATTGCTTTATTCATTCATTGATTCAAAAATCATCATTAAGTGACTGCTACTATATCCATTACTAACCGTGTTCATTCATATATGAAAATTGAATTAAAACTTTGGGGAGTTCAAAAAATTGTTATCACTCTAGTAATTATATTTCATCACCACTTAGGATAAGTGAGCATATGCTCACAAATGAAAAGATTAGTAAAAATAATTCTTTATTTATTCCTTTAGAATGTCTATATGATTAAAACTTGCAAGAACGAAGAGAAAAAATTGGAAAAACCAAAGAAGCAGCTTTAATTACTCATTACACACAACTTATTACTCACTTTTGAGGAATCTGATATTAAGTTATAGAAGCAATTATTTTCATCAAACTTGTTATTGGACTTATTAATGCCTATGAGCTTTATAGTCAATATTTTATCCCCTCATTATACTTCTTTCTAAGCTTCTCTTGGTATTATGGAGAGTTAAAGAAAGCCTTCCACTTCTCTTCCTTCACCCTAAGTAAATGGCCTGCTAGGCAAGTTTTTTTCACTACTCTTTCTTGTTGACTTTTTAACCTCATTCATGGTGGTGTTATTTCTCAAAACCACTCCCTACTAAGGAATTTCCATTTTAATTAGCTCACTCTTTAGAGATAATTTCTTTATTAGTTTCTTTTCATAAGGGGAACTCATAAATGACTACTTTCACTTACTATATATCCTAAATCAAGATGGCAAGTACCATGACCCTCTTACCAATGTTATGTGCAAAGTGTATTTTTAAAAATCACTATATATGGAATCATCATTGTAAAGGTGGGCTCATCATTATGGACCACCTTCATGTCTTTTTCTATGTGATTAGAGAAAATAAAGGTCCCCTGTCTCCTTCTCCTCTCCCTTTGACTTTGAATAGTTCTACTGCATTTACCCTTGCCTTGTATAGGCTTGGATATCAACATAACCTAAATCCCCTTCTGCACTATGTCTTCATTGATGACTATTCCCCAACATGGTCTTGGAGGAGGGGTTACAACATTAGGCACATTTGAAGCAAATTTTGGTTGCTTTCCATGTGCATACTTACTCAGTATCTTTTTAAACTTGGTCAGAGACAAGTAGGCTACTTGAGGAGCTATGGAGTGGACTTGAATTGCTACTATAAGAGAGTGAGTAGGATCCACCTTCTTTGTCTTGGATCATTGATAAGTGTAAATTATGTACTATATATTATGTTTGAATTTTATAGAAATTATATTATTTTAGTTATCTTGTACAGGAAAAACTCAAAAATGGTGAAAAATACAAAGGAACTAGTAGCACCATAAGAAAGACCACTGTTGCACTCCATTCAACACCACCAAACCATCACTTTAGGACATTACAGTGCCATACTCTCTATTTGCAAGCATTGCAGTGGCATCACAGTAAGCTCCACAGCCTTTGAGCAACCACTGCATCAAAAATTAGCTTGATGATACCAGGTTCTTAGAAAATTGAATTCTACGGCACCACACATTTCAATGTCTCGGCTCCATTTTGTCCACTCAGGTGTCGAAGCACTCTAATTTCCATTGCATCATAGAACTATAGTTATATCTTCCAAGAGACACATTGCTGAAGTAGAAAGATACGTATGTTCACTTGATAACCATTCCACATCTTGAAGCATCTCATTGGAGAAAATATTTCAGCCCCAAGGTGTTAGTTTACATTTGAGTGCCACAGTGCCACATTTTTAAGCACCATAGTGCCATACACCTTTCCTTTATTTTTATATAAATAAATGTTCTATTTTGTTTGTGAACAATTCAATCACGAGTGTAAAACTAAGTATTTTTTAGTGTACCACTTTAGTACCTTCTTGGAGTAAAATATAAGGGATGCCAGGGAAGTACATTATATAATATATTTGAGTATTTAGCCTACGTTTCTTAAAGCAACTCTATAAGTGAAAGATGAAAGTGTGTAGAGGAAATACTTTATCCTATCTAGGAATACAATTCCATTATTTCTTCTGCATTTTGATTATTCTACAAATATAATAAAAATGTATTTGCTCGTCACTTATTCTATGCCTGGCACGATATCTTATTTTGGATTGATAATGTAAAGTGCATATTAAGTACTAATGAAAACTATTATCCTTTAAAGATTTAATGATATTCTCAATTATCTCCTATTCATTATTTAATGCACATAGCAGCCATGTGTGCAGCTAAAAGATAGTGTGATGTATATCCTCAATGGGGAAATGCAAGAATAACTGAGAATATTGAGATAGAATTTAGGCATGCCTAGATATAGAATGTTTGAATATTCTAGGTTATAAAGGAGATATTATAACTATAGGAGGTCAGTAGATATCCTTTTCACCCTTACTAGTTTGATAGAGATCTGAAGATGTGCATGCTCTAAATCACATCTAAACTTAAAAGTCTCATTAGGAAAAAAAATGATATTTTACATTCATCTTGCCAAAATATTTTATTAAACTTTGTGTCAACTATTATAATATTTCTATGCAGTGATAGAAACTCAAAATATATCATTTTTTCAGTAGGATAATTTATGCATTTAGAGTCTGCAGTATTAGTTTTTTATTGCTAGTAAACATAACACTTCCTCATGGGTTCGACACTCTATTTCATCACTTTATTACTTTATTCGATATGTATACTTTTATACATTTAAGTGGACTTTCATTATTGACATATCAAAAAAAATCTAAGCATTACTTAGCATTGATAGAACAAACATTTCTTACACAATCTATAGCAAAGCCTTGCTTGCCTACATGTTCAAGTTCACCCCATCAACTTTTTGGCCCCATTGTAGTGGAAGTAATTTTCTTATTATAGGTTTTAAATATATTATTAAAATAAGTGTATATTTAGACATACATGTATCTTATATCACATTTTTTTTATTATTTTTTTATTATTTTATTTATTTATTTTAGTGCAACCATTATTATGTGCTTCAAAGATCTAGAAAAGAACCTTTGCTATTTGATTTTGAGATATAAAGGACCCTTTCAAAAATTAAAAAAATCAAATCAATTTTGAAAATGTCTGAACGAGTATCAGATCAAGATCAATCTAGACATTCTAGGATTATGTTAACCCTATAGTAGACAGAATTCATCAAAGTATTGATAGACCTACTATTTAAGTTAATATTTTTTAATTAAAACCTGCCATAATTCAGATGGTTTAAAATTCCCACTTTGGGAGAACTCATGTTAAAGATCCCAATTTATACTTAGCAAATTTCTTAGAAATTTATGTAATATTTAAGTATAATGGTGTCAATGATGACGCTATTTGGCTTAGATTATTTTAATTTTTTCTAAGAGAAAAGGCTAAGATGTTGTTGAATTCTTTACCCCCATGCTCTATAACCATTTGGAATGAGCTGGCTCATAAATTTTTTACTAAGTTTTTCCCACCTTCAAAGATTGCCAAACTTAGAAATGATAGCATATCTTTTGCCCTGTTTAAAGGAGAATCAATTTATGAAAGTTGGGAGAGATTTAAGAAAATGATTAGGAAATGCGCTCACTATGGCTTACTTAATTGGTTGGTTATTCAAATCTTTTATAATACCATAGTAGGATCTGTTAGAGCAATTATAGATACTGCAGCTAGAGGATCTTTAATGTTTAAGCCATTTGAGGATGCATATGAATTAATAGAGAACATGGCTACTAACAATTTCCAATGGCCTATTTATAGGATAAATCCTAAAAGAATAATTAGAATTTATGAATCAGATGCATTGTCAATTTTAATTGCTCAAGCTATAGTAATTTCTAATAAATTAGATAGTGTAGAACTTAAAGCAAGGGAAAATAGGTTTTTTAATTTTGTCAAATATCCTAAAAATGTAAATAATAGCACCATAGTGTTACTCTTCAGATTTTGAACATCTCTATCATGATAGGAATGAGAAGATACCTTTGAAAAATGTTATTATATAAGTAGGAATCTAACTTCATAATTAATCTACTGCACTTAGACAAATTGAAGATCATATAAGGCATCTTACTAGGTTGATTAATTATAAAAAATTGGAAGAATAATATAATAATATCCAACTTAGGAGTTGGAGAGATTGGGAAGACCCTTGTAAGGATAGAGATTTTCCTCAGAAGAATAATGCTGATAATGACCTTTTAGAACATAAATTTTTAACAAAACAACCTGATCCTATAAAGGAACCTGAAAAACTAAATAGGAAGGTTGTGGAGAGACCGCCGCCACCTTTCCTCAGAGGTTAATGAAATAAAATATTGATAAATAATTCTTAATGACCTTAGGAGTATTTATATTTAAAAAATTAACCATCAATATACCATTCTCTGAAGCTTTAGAGCAGATGCCCACCTATACAAAGTTTATGAAGGATATTTTGAATAAGAAAAGGATGAAGTTATGAGAATTAAAAATTGTAGCATTAAGTAAAAAGTATTGCGCTATAATTCAAAGAAACTTCTTAAGAAACTTTAAGATCCTAGTAGTTTTACCATTCATTTAACTATTAGTGATAAATTATCTAGGAAAGATTCTTGTGATTTTGGATCAAGTATTAATCTCCTGCCACTTTCTATCTTTAAGAGATTAGATATAGTGGAGGTTCAACCTACTTCTATTACTAATCATTTGACTGATATATATTTCACTTACTCAAGGGGCTAATAGAAGATGTTTTGATTAAGGTTAATAAATTTATTTTCCTTGTTGATTTTATTATGCTTGATATAGAAGAAAATAGGTAAATACCCCTCATTTTAAGAAGGTACTTCATAGCAACTAGGAATGCCATGATTGATGTGTAAAAAGTGTTGCAAATCTGGTTTTGATGATGACAAACATGTTTCCAGTGTGTTTTGCTTGGCTAATCTGTTTCAGGCACAAAAGACCGCGAGCCACTCAAGCCAACTCAAGATCGGGTCCAAGTGTGTCAAATGTATGATTTTTCTTTTTATTGAGTCAATTGTAATGTAACTGATTCCCTAGCTAAGTAACCTTGCACACACACACTCAGGGAGAGAGATTGAGTGAATTAGAGTTTCTGTTAAAATTTTGTTCAGATCGTCCTGGACGATCCAGCCAAAACAAAAACCCTAATTAGGGCTACTAAGTTAAGAGGGTCTGATTGAGCAGATCGTCTTGGATGATCTCCGGATCGTACGGGACGATATGCCGAAATCAGAAATCTCAGCCGCCAGATCAAGTTAGGCAAGTTCTTATTTTTAGATACTTGGTCTGATCGTCCCGTACGATACGTGTATCGTCCCGGACGATCTAGTACAATCATGCCTAATTTAATCTGGTAATTAAGGAAAGCAATTTATTTTTGGTTGATACGATCATATCGTCCTGGACGATCGCAGGATCGTCCCGAACGATCATGATCATTTAGTGCATTTCAGCTGTACGACCCGAACTGTGTTCAGGACGATTTGGGGCCTTTTTGAACTAATCGTACCGGACGATGACCCTATCGTCCTGGACGATCAAGTCATTTTTTGGTCGTCCAGCACAGATTTCTCTGGATGACCTGAACTGTCTTCTGAACGATTTCCCTCTATTTGCACTAATCGTCCCGGACGATCGCAGGATCGTACGGGACGATATGAACAATTTTTTCTACTGATCATCCAGAAGAGCCTAATCGTCCAGGCTGAAACAGCTGAATTTGAACTGATCGTACATGACGATCGATCGATCGTCCTGGACGATCTTGGCCGACCAGTTGAGATTTAGGGCAAATTTTAAGCCCTCCTTTAAAAGAACTTTTTCCAATTTTTGGAAAAATTTTTTGCTGCCTTCCTTCCCTGAGAAACCCTAGAGAGAGAGATAGTTGGGAGAGAGAGAGAAGATCTTGTGAGGGGGAGTTAGTGAGGGATTCACTAAGGTTGCTCCGAGCACGGATCAGAGTCATCTTCTCCGCTCGTCGTCTTTCGTCTAGTCGGTGTTTGTCGTGGGAGGATCGTTCGCAAGAAGATCCGGGGTTCTCTGCCCGCTTCAGGTGGAAGCAAAAGGAGTTCGAAGGTTCTCTGCCTGCTTCAGGAGGAAGCAAAAGGAGTTCGAAGGTTCTCTGCCTGCGTCAGGAGGAAGCGAAAGGAGGTCGGGTTCTCTGCCTCACCGTGTGGTGAAAAGGAGGTTTTTGTACAGGCTTCTCCGCCTTGCTGTGGGAGCAAAAGGAGAGACACTTTTGTTTAGTGCAATACCCGGAGGGGAGGCTCCGGGGAGTGGACGTAGGTCAAGTTGACCAAACCACTATAAAATCTGGTTTGCTTTTCTGATTCAGTTTTGCACTTTACTTTTCTGATATTAACTGCTTGGGTGAATATCTGTGGTTGATCTTTTTATCGTTATCTTAATTCGTTTCCGCTGCACGTTATAAAAAGATTTTCATTGTTATCGTGAAATTTTTAAATAACCAATTCACCCCCCCTCTTGGTTAGCCTCGGGACTAGTTCAATAGGGCTTAACATCCCTATCGAACTTTCAAAAAGGTGAGATGACCATGAGGATTCAAGATCAGGTGGTTACTATTGATGTACTTAAATCAATAAAATTTCCTCAAGAAAAAATAGAGATTGCTTTAGAGTTGATTTGGAATACATTGTAGTGGAGAGTGTGAAGGAAGAATTGTTAGAATATAAATTATTGGAAGAGGACGAAGTTAAAAAGAATAGTGAGTTTTTGGAATTTGTTTCCATAAACGGAGGTAGTATATGAATGCCTAATAAGAAGTTTGAATCTTTAGAAACCACATCTTTTGGTAAAACTTTGAGATCATCCATTGGTAAAGCCATTGAATAGAGATTTTGTGTGGACAATCACTAATATTAAAGGAATTAGCCCATCAATTTGCATACATAGAATCTTAATATAAGCTAATTCAATACCAAAAGCTTATCCTCAAAGAAGATTTAACCCTTCTATAAAAGATATTAAGAAAGATATTCTTAAATAGATTGATGTTGGGATTATTTATCTCATTTCTAATAGTTTTTGGGTAAGCTTTATAAAGTATATTCCCAAAACAGTGATTTGACTGTTATATCAAATGAACATAATGAACTTATACCTACAAGAATGTCATTGGTTGGAGGATTTGCATAGATTATAGGAAATTAAATATGAACACTTGAAAAGGATTATTTTGCCTTGCCTTTTCTTGATCAGAAGCTATATAGGTTAACGGGGCATTCATTTTATTATTTTTTAGATGGATATTTAGGGCATCATCAAATTCCTATAGCACCTGAAGATCAAAAAAAGACAACCTTTACTTATCCTTATGAAACTTTGGCTCTTAGGATGCCTTTTAGCCTTTATAATTCATCGGCTACTTTTTAACAGTGCATGATGTCAATTTTTTCAAACTTAATCGAGTAGGGTATTGAAATTTTAATGGATGACTTCTCTATATTTGGCACTACATTTGATTCTTACCTTGAGCATTTAAGTTTTATTTTAAAAGATGTGTAGAAATGAATTTAGTGTTAAACTGAGAGAAGTGTCAGTCAATTCATGGTGACAGAAGGAATTATTTTTTGATATTAAATTTTTAAGGAAGGATTAGAAGTAGATATTGTAAAAATTCAGGTGATAGAAAAATTACTTCCCCCAATTTAGTTAAAGGAATTAGAAGTTTCCTTAGTCATGCAAGATTTTATAGAAGATTCATTAAAGAATTTTCAAGGATTTCTAAATGTTTATGTCATTTATTAGATATGGATGTTCCTTTTATATTTAATTTTGTATATCTTAAAGCTTTTAATACTTTAAAAAAATATTTGATTATTACTCCTATTATTATTACTCCTGATTGGTTATTACCTTTTATAGTGATGTATGATACTAATGACATTGTTGTAGGTTTTATTCTAGGAGAAATGTGAGATAAGAAATTCTATGCCATTTTTTATGCTAGTAAAATTTTAAATTCAACGTAATATAATTACACAACTATTGAAAAAAATTATTTGCTATTATCTTTCCTTTTGATAAGTTTAGATCATATTTGATACCAAAGTAATTATTTACGCTGATCATTCTTCTGTCAAATATCTTATGACATATAAAGTTACTAAACCAAGATTTGTTAGGTGGATTCTTTTGTTACAAGAGTTTGATGTAGAAATTTTAGATAAAAAAAGGGACTGAAAATTATATTACTAACCATCTTTCTAGCCTCTCTATTAAAAAGCATGCATCCATTGAGTGTGAGATTAATGAATACTTTCCTAATGAATAATTATTTGCTATATATTTGAACAAATTACCTTCGTATGCTGAAATTATTAATTTTAATTTTAGTGGTATACTTCCATATGATTTATCGATAATTCAAAAGAGAATATTTTTGCTTGATACCAAGTATCATTTCTGGGATGAACCTTATTAATTTAAAGCTTGTAATAATCAAATCATTAGAAGATGTATCCTTGAAGAAGAAATATAACCAATCATTAGCGTATCTTATGATTCTCATTATGGAGGACATTTTAGAGGCTTTCGTGCTTCTTCAAAAATCCTTTTATCTAGTTTTTTGGCCTACTTTATTTAAGGATATAAATGAATATATTAGGAAATTCAATCAATGTTAAATAATAGGGAAAATTTCAAAAAGAAATAAAATACCTTTAAATTATGTCTTGGAAATTAAGACATTTGATGTTTGGGGATTGCATTTTATAGGACCTTTTGTGTAATCTCGTGAAAGTCAATATATTCTTATTAATATGGATTATGTTTCTAAATGGGTTAAAGGGGTGGCAACCTCTAAAACTGATGCTCAAGTAATAATTAAATTTTTAAAGAAAAATATTTTTGTTAGATTTATAATGCCTAGAGTTTTAATCAGTGACAGAGGAAGTCATTACTACAACAAAAGAATAAAAGCAGTTTTAAACAAATATGAAATTTATCGTAGGGTATTAATTGCTTATCATCCCCAAATTAGTGGTCAGACTGAGATTAGCAATAAGGAGATTAAGCAAATTTTTAAAAAAAATTGTCAATTCTAAAATGAAGGATTGGGCTATTAAGTTAGAGGAAGCATTAAGGGCCTATAGAACTGCTTTTAAAACTTCTATTAGTTTGAATCCCTACAAATTAATTTTGGAAAGTTTGCCATCTTTTTATAGAATTAGAACATAAAACATTCTGGGCTATTAAGGAATTGAATTCCAATTCTATAAATATGAAAGAAAAAAGATTTATGCAGTTAAATGAATTGGAAGAAATAAAAAATGAGTCTTCTAAAAATGCATTGATTTATAAGGGTAAAGTTAAAAATTTTAATGTTCGTAAGCTTCTTAGGAAAGAATTAACCCTTGGGTAGGATGTTTTATTTTTAAGTATAGACTTATGTTATTTCTAGGAAAATTAAAATATTGGTGGTCAGTACCATTCACTATCATGAGAATATTTTCTTATGAAATTATGGAAATTCAAGATAAGAAAAGCCTGCATGTTTTTAAAGTTAATGGTCATAAACTGAAGCCTTATTTAGGTGGAGACAATAATCGTATGAGAAATATAACTGAATTAGTTCATCTTGAAATAAAATAATTAGTATAGCTTGGTTGAAGACTATAAACTTAAAGCTTATGGAAGGCAACCCACTTATAGACATGAGAGAAAAGGTTATTGTAATGTTAGAGTGGTGCATTAAGCACCAATTTTCCTATATCATTTACTTAGTTTTATATGTATCCCTTATTTTTTCATCCTTTTATCATTCATATGAAAAATTATGTGTTATTACCTGTACTTTCAAAATGCCTGAATTTACATTTGATTTAATTCCCCTTAACCTTACAATGTTAAATTATCTTTCATTAATATTTACACTTTTTAATTATTTATTTAATCAGAATAAAAATGATAACTAAAAGTTATATAAAATTAGGATAATAATACAACCCTAGATTATAATTTAAATGAACACTACATTATAATTCATAGATTAGAAAACTTAATAATTAATAAACTTAGATCATTTAAGTTATTGACTTAACTTGAATTTATAAGTTATACAATTATACATTGACCTTTGAATTAAAAAATGAGTAATTAAGGTTAAAATAATAGATATGTGTAGCTTAAAATTGAAAATCATAGTAACTTGAAATTAAAACTAGTGATCTTAATAAATTCCTAGATTAAAATAATTAAGATTATAAGAGGATATAAGCAAAATTGATATTTAAAACCATTAATTTTGTACTTTATTGCAAATTTGGACCCATGTCCTGTGATTTTGATGATAACAAATATTATTGGACTTTTTGCTATACTATTTCAATCGATTGTATATCTATTTTGCCCAGTTCACTAATATTTTAGGTCCACCGTTCACTTGCAACTTTAATCAACTCAAGATTGGGTAGACTAGGATTGAGTCAATTTATAATTTCAATTTTAATGTACTTTTACTTTTCTTGAGTCAAGTCATATATATGGTGTATACTATGCTAAGTATCCTGCACACACACGATCAAAGGAATGAGTTGGTGACTTAGATTTTTTTTAATTTTTTGAACTAATCATAGAGTACAAATTTTATCTTGCTGGATGATCCATTAAAATAAAAAACCCTAACTAGGGCACCTCAGTTAATTAAGATTGATTAGGCTCATCATACTATATAATATAAATTGTATAGGACGATCAGTTATAATCAGCAAAATAGCCACCAATCATAATTTAGGTAATTTTTTAATATTCAAAATCTCTATCTAATCATACTATATAATCTTCATCATACTATATAATCTACGAAAATCTTACCTAAATTGTATGATTGAGTGATTAATTATGGTGAAATTGTTCAATCAGATTATATAAGACAATTGGATACGATCGATTTCTGCATGAGATGATAATTAAACGCTGCCCATCGTCCTAGATAAAAAACCATAATTTTTTGCTAATCATACACAATGACCAATAAATTTCATACAGTATGAACCGATCACTTCATGGGATGATATTTAATTGCCAGCGATCATATTGGATGATCGGTTCAATCTCTTGAAGTAATCATATAGGATGATCGCAGGATAGTATATGACAATCAATACAATCTATTGAACTAATCGTATAGACCAATGTAGTTCATACTAGCTGAAAGTGCTATTTTAAACTAATAATACTGGATGATCTTGGATTATACTGGACGATCAGAAGTGCCATTTTAAAAATTAAGGCTTCTTTGGAGGCTCTCTATTTAAGCTTTCATATTATCTTGTAAAAAAAATCTTTGGCTGTTGAATTGCTTGAGAGAGAGCTTAGAGAGAGAGTTGAGGAGATCATTGGAAAAGAAGAGTGGGAGAGTTCTTGTGAGGGGGAGTTGTGAGAGCTTCACAAGGTTACTCCAAGCAAAGTTCCTTCCAATCTTCTTTAAGTCTCTTCTTTGATTCTTAGGTGGCTCTGGAGAGACATTCTTTAGCACTTGATCATGGTTCTCTACCAACTCTAGGAGGGAGTAAAGAATTCATGGTTCTCTGCCACTCCAAGAGAGAGTAAAAGGATTCTTGGTTCTCTACCATCTCCAGGAGGGAAACAAATAATTTCAGGTTCTCTTCCTTCATCAGGAGGGTGAAAAAGATTTAAGGTACTCTATTGTACCGGGTTGGTGGAAGAGATTTTGTAAGGGCTTCTCCACCTAGCTGTGGAGGCTAAAGGATAAACACTAAAAGGTTTAAGGTTTAGTGCAATACCTGGAGTAGAGGCCTCTGAGGAGTGGATATAGGTCAGATTTGATCGAACCATTATTAAATCTGGTGTATTCATTTTTTTAACTTTTCCAATTTTAATTTTTACACTTTTTTGTAATTTACTCTATTTGAAAACTCTAATTTTATTATTATTATAAAATTAATCTACTTCTGCATTAAGGGATTTTCATTTTATTAAAGAATTTTTAAATTACTAATTTACCCCCCCCCCCCCCTCTTGGTTAGCCTCGGGCGAGTTCTTAGAGGTTTAACAACCTTCACAAAGTTTCAAGTAGTATCAAAGCGGGATTTAAAAATTAAGTTTTCGAAAACTTTTGAAAAATGATCAATGACCAACTTTGGAAATTGTAATAACATAAAAGGATATTCAATCACACAACTATAATTATTTGATAATATTCCTTTTGACGTTTGAAAAATTTGCATGTTTATTTTTTTTTTTTTTTGCAATCTATAGATTATTGCATGTAGATGTTAGCTCAAGAAGGATATTCGGTACCTTCATGTTTTGTAAATGGCATGAAAATTGAACTTTCATTTTCTAAATGGAGGATATAAGATAAAGAATTAGCCCAATTAAATGCTAAATATTTAAACTACTTTTTCTATTCATTAAAGTCTGAAGATTACATGCGTGTATCTACTTACATAATTGGAAAAGAAAATTGGGATATACTCTGTATAATCTATGAAGAAGTAAATGAAGTAAAATAATCTTGGCTGAACATTCTACTCCATGACTATGAACTCTTTCGCATGAAATATAGTGAATTAAGATCTAAAATGTATACTACTTTCACTCAGATTTTTACTTCCCTGCATATTTTAGGAAGAGAACTTACTAACTATGAAAAAGTTAATAAAATCTTACATTGTCTACCTACTTCCTATGATGTAAAAAACACTAATATTATTGAATTTAAGGAACTAAATGTTCTCCATTAATAACTTGGATCACTCATTGCCTATGAGCAAGGAGTATGTCAAAGACAACTTGATGAAAGTGAATAGAGAAAGGAGAAAATTAAAGCCTTAAAAGCTAATGATTCTGATAATGACAATTCTGCACCTGAGGATGATGTTGACATAGCACTGATGACAACGAAATTCAAGAGCTTTCTAAAGAAAAAGCAAAAGTGTCGTCAGTAATGGAGCAAAGGTAAAGCTAATAAAAATTCTATAGTTTCTGTTGATATCATCTATTTTGAATGCATGAAGCCAGAACACTTGAAGTTGGATTGCTTAAATATGAAAACTCACCCAATGAAGGAGAAGGGTGAAGAAAAACCTCGGTTCAAGAAAGGCAAGCAAAGGACTTAGATGGCTTTCTAGGCAGACTCTCATTCAGACTCATCTGAAATAGAAGCAGATGAGGAGATAACCAACTTGTACTTAATGATAGATAATCAACTTGATCATTTTGATCAAGAGGAGGTATGTGAGCTTTCCTATGATGAATTATATCAAGTTTCTGAAAAAAATTATATTGTATATAGGAAGCTCAAGAAAATGTATGGAAGCTTGAATTCTGATTTTTCAAAACTATAGAAAGAGCATGAATGCCTTAGGAAGGATCATTCTACTTTGAATAGTAATCATATGGCTTTATTAGATGAATTAAATACTTTAAACATGAAGTATCTTGATTTAACTATTGAACATAACTCCTTGAAAATATTACATGTTGAATTAGAAAATGCATTCAAAGAACTAGAGTCTTTTGCATCTCAATTTGATAGTAGGGAGAATGAATTAAAAGTTAAAAGTGCAATTTTTGAAAGAGGAAATAAAATTATGTAAGAAAAACTAACTGCTACCAAAGAAAATAAAACATCACCACAGCATGCATCATCTAAACCTAGGAAGAGAAAACCCAAATAGACTTGTAAATCCATTTATTAGTATTAGATATTTTTCTTGTGGCATACTAGGATATATCTCCCACACTTGCACTATCCACCATAGAATCCATTTGGTGTGGAGACCAAAATTATATATACCACAACATAGCATGTATGCATCTCATTTTTCAATTCATAAGGTGGAGCTCAAACTTGTTTGGGTTCCTAAATCTAACCTTTAAAGATTTTGTAGGGATGCTCTCACAAAAGGCCTTATGAGAGCATGTGGTACCTGGATAATAGATGTTCAAGGAATATTATTGGAGATGTAAATCAATTCAATTTACTGGAAGCTAGGGAAGGAGATAAGGTGACAATTGGAGATAACACCACCAGGAGAGTGGTGGGCTCAGGTATAATTAACAACTCAATAAATTTTCTCATTAAAAAAATTTTATTTTTAGATGGCTTAAAACATAATCTGTTAAGCATAAGTCAGCTCTGTGATAAAGGCTTTAGCATTAAATTTTTGTCTACCAGCTGCATGATAAGCTTAAATGGAAATACTGTGCTGCAAGGAAAATGAATCAATAATGTTTACATGCCTGATTTAAATTGTGTTGAACCTGTTGCTTCTCTTTGCCTAAAAACTATTTTTGATGAAACCTAGTTATGGCATAGGAGATTGTGTCATGCAAGCATAAAAAATCTTAGAAAAATTACCCAAAAAGACTTAGTGAGATGCATACCCAAACTAGAGTTTACTAAGGACCACTTGTGTGATGCCTGTTAGTTAAGAAAGAAAGTCAAATCCTCCTTCCACTCAATTAAGAACATTAACATAGATCTTTTTGGAACTATTAGCACTATAAGCCTAGGAGGGAAAGTCATTGGGTATGTGATTGTTGATGATTATTCAAGATTTACTTGGATTCAATTCTTATCTCATATAAGTGAATCATTCATAGAATTTAGGACATTCTCCACTTGGATTCAAAGGAATCTAGGTTGTGAAATTTTGATAATTCACAGTGATCATTGTGAAGAATTTGAGAATGAAAGATTTGAATCCTACTGTAATAAGTAAGGCATATATCATAATTTTTTATCTCCTAAAATCCCTCAACAGAATAGGATAGATGAAAGAAAGAATAGGACCTTAGTAGAAGCTTCTAGAGCCATGTTAGTTGAATATTCACTTCCTAAATACTTCTGGGTAGAAGTGGTAAATATAGCCTTTTATGTTCTGAATAGGGTTAATGTTAGATCCAAGCTGAACAAGTCACCCTATAAAATCCTTAAGAGTTGGACACCTAACCTCTCTCACCTACATATCTTTACATGTAAAGTGTTCATTCTAAATAATGGAAAATCTCTATTAAGAAAGTTTTCCCTAAAATTTGATGAAGGAGTCTTCCTAAGATACTCAAATATTAGAAAATCCTTTAGAGTTTTTAATAAAAGGACACTGGGGGTAGAGGAGATCACTCATATAGTTTTTAATGAATTTGATAATTTTGAAGGGTCTAGGATTGAAGAAAAGTAGTTGAAGTCACCCAAAGAGTAGAATTTATAAATCTAGAAGAAAGGGTAGAAGCTGAAAATCCACTGCCTAGAGAATAGAGATATTCTTCAAGTCATCCTAAAGAATTAATCTTAGAAGACCCATCTGAAGGTGTTAGAACTATTCATAGACTTAGGAAAGAAGTGAATCACTCTGCCTTTATATTAATAATTGAACCCACAAATATAAATCAAGTACTATCTGATGAATTCTAGATCCTAGTTATATAAGAAGAATTAAATTAATTTATGAGAAATGACTTTTGGAAACTAGGTTAAATACTTAAGGACCAGAGTGTTGTTAGAACTAAATGAGTTTTCAAAAACAAAATGAATGATTATGGTACAGTGGTGAGAAATAAAGCAAGTTTAGTGGCTAAGGGGTACAGCCAAATAGAAAGAGTTGATTTTAAAGAAACCTTTTGCCCCTGTAGCAAGACTCAAAGCTATAAGAGTGCTACTAGCTTTTACCTGCTTTAAGGGATTCAAACTATACCAAATGGATGTCAAAAGTACCTCTCTAAATGGGGTAATAAAAGAAGATGTGTATGTTGAACAACCCCTTGGCTTTGAAAATTCACAATTTTCCAAGCATGTGTTCAAATTTAAAAAGGTATTGTATGGACTGAAACAAGCACTTATGGAATGATATGAAAGGCTAAGCACATTCATACTAGATAGAACCTTTGTTAAGGGGAGCATAGACACTACCCTTTTCCTTAAATTAGTAGGAGAATAACTACTCATTGTCCAGATCTATGTTGATGATATTTTGTTTAGATCTTTGGATAAAAAGCTATGTGATAAATTTTCTAAAATAATGTGTAAGGAGTTTGAGATGAGTATGATGGGAGAACTTACCAACATTCTTGGATTTAGTATAAGGTAGATGGATGATGGAATTTTTCTTAATCAATCAAAATACATAAAAGACATCCTTAAGAAGTATGGAATGGATATGACCAAGGCAATAAATACTCCCATGAGTTCTACTGTTAGTTAAAGACTCAAATGGAAAATCAATTGATAAAAAATACAGAGGAATAATTGGATCACTTCTTACTTGACTACAAACAGACCTGATATTATATTTAGTTTATAAATTTGTACTAGATTTTAGGCTGATCCAAAGGAATCCCACCTGACTGTTATTAAGAAAATCCTTAGATATCACTTAGGAACTCAAAACATGGAAATTTGGTATCTTAGGCATAGCACTTCCTTTAAAATTATAGGATATTCTGATTTAGACATTGCTGGATGTATGGTTGATAGGAAAAGCACTTTTAGAACCTATCAGTTCATAGGACAACTTTTAGTCTCCTGGTCTAGTAGAAAATAGAACTCAGCAGCCCTGTCCACTACAGAAGCAAAATACATAGCCTTAGGAAGTTGTGTGGCACATGTCCTTTAGTTAAAGCAACAAATCCTTGATTTAGAACTAACTGTAGGCACCATTTCAATCTTATTTGATAATACTAGTGTTATCTTTATTTCAAAGAATCCAATCCAACACTCCACAACCAAATATATAGATATAAGAAACTATTTCATTAGGGGCTATGTCACCAAGGAAGACATAGAGTTACAACATGTAACCACTAAAAATTAGCTTGTAGAAATCTTTACAAAACCATTGGCTTTTGAAACTTTCAATACCTTAAGAACCAAATTAGGTTTCATAGATATTCATGCTTGAAACTGAATACTTTGAAATTCAGAAATCTGATTGATATTCACTACAGGAAAAGCAACTATTACCTGCGGACAGAATCAACCTGTAACATGCAAAATACGCCAGAAAAAAAAGGTTTCTGGCAGATTTCTGACGGAATATACTCTGATGGTAAAACATGCGTTAGAAAAATATTTCCGTCATATTATTTTTGCTGGAAATATTTCTGGCAGACTTTCTGACAAAAAATTGGCAAATATTTTTGACAACCCGATGCCTTTTCTGGCGTCATGTTCCGGCGCATTATTCACCAGAATTACCAATGGATATGGGCTGCCGGAATTACCGGTGGATATTTCATCACAAAAAAATCGATGTAAATTTTTACCGTCAAATATCACCTTCGAAATAGCCGTCAGAATTTCCATCGTATAGTTCCGCTAGAAAGTTTGTGATATCGTCTTACCGACAACCTTTCCGGTGAAAAATCTGTCAGAAACCTGTAGCAGAAATAAAAAAAAACCTTCCTTCTTTCAAAAAGTGATTTCCACATTTAAACCTACATATAAAAAATATAACATAATATTCATTGATAAATCCAATTCTGATCTACAACATCAGCAGTTACACATAAACTAGAAGAGCATCATCCAAATAATAAATAATTAAATATGTACATAATAAACATATGCAAGAAGAATATCATCAACAAATATCTAAACATGTTCAAATAGCAAATAGATAAACATGTTCAAAAATACATAAATACAGATGTCCACATCAGTAAAATAGATAAATAACATACTCTGATTCAGTTTCATCCTCAACTGATGGTGTACTCCTCCCACTACTTATCTGCTCCCTCATCTTTCTCATTTCTTCTAACATTTGAGCTTCTTGCTGCTACATCTGCATCTGTTGCTGCTATATTTGCATCTACCAATTAGCTTGTACTTTTCGTACCTATTCTAGCTCAGCTATAAGAGAAGCTATCTGTTGGATATATAAAGACTCCTATGTACTAGATGAAAAACTGGAGCCACTAAATGTCTACCCATCATATACATAGGCCTGTGAGCCTAACCTATATAATCTGCCATGCTGCATTCCTCCTATCGCTTACGACCAAGTGCGGTAGTTAGAATATTCTATTGATCCAACAGAAGAACCTTCACGTACTACAATCTGACTCTCTCAAAGCCGTGTGTACTCCTCCTATGAGTTAATAAAAAGTTATACAATTTATACATAATATCACCAAAATTAAACTTATATACATACATTGGCTTTCCTAGCACGCTTGTTAACCCATTGTTGGTCCTCCTGCTGCTTGTGGGTATGACTATGCAATTCAGTAGGAGTCGCTTCTCTACCCAGCACCTATTTCTGTAATAGACATATATTAGTATTATAATTAAAGTAAATTATTAAACTATTTTAAAATTTCTTACCAAATATCTTCTGTGTTCAGTATGAGGAATAGAACCTCCTGTATGAAGGGAACTATCCAAGCCCCCAACATCAAAAGATCTGTTCTGTCTATTTTGATCTCTCCTTTTATTATAATCTGGGCTACCCAAGCACTGCTTAACTCTACCCATACACCCTCACCAATCAAGAGTGGTTGTTGGCCTAACTTTCTAATGTCAATAAATATATCTCGTATGTGAGTCGAGCCATGCTTCTCAAAATTATTTCTGATTTTATCACTATGTTGTGTCAACCAACAAAAATCTTTTTGCATTTAAACACATATAATAAAGAATAAATAATTTTTTTAACTTATGTAAATTACATATAATATAAAAAAATTATATATAATAATATACTTCAAACTCTCTAAACCACATGTCCTATACTTCTTTGGGACTTTCTTCCAAGAAATATAAGGAGCATCGTATCTGCTCTGTATTATGTCATGTATTTTATGTATAGACTCTTTTGATGGATGAAACTTGAAAGCAATATGTTAGTCGTCAAAAAATTAATTCAATTCTATTTATATGGCTGAAATAAATTTAGTACTTACATGTCACCGTCAGGTTCAATCAACATGCGACCTTCTATCGCCTGCTCTACTGCAGCTAGGTAGGAAGGTCCGCCTGTAGCGGGATGAGGTGGTACTGTAGCGGGCTATTGTGGTGGTTGGACATATGGCGGATATGGATATGGATATGGAGGATGGGCACCATGAGAAGGTGGAGGTGGGTAATAGGGGTAGAAAGGAGTAGTCTGTGTAAGGTCTAGTGAAGGTAAGTGTGGGTCTGGTGAGTAAAATTATGGGCTACTAGCTGCGGGAGTAGGTATAGGCAGGCTAGGCAGACTCTGAGTAGCAGGCTGAGATGAAGAGGTGCCCTCAATATGTATAGGCCTGCTAACAGCAACCTTCTTACTGCGCCTACCAAATATATTCTTTATCAATCCTGTCTGACAGTTATCACTTGAAGCCATCTGCACAAATATTAAAGAGTATTAATAACAAAAATTATAATAAAAAATAAATATAAAATAGTACAGGAATTAAATAAATACAAGTATAAAAAATATTTAAATATAAAATAACATAACAAATAACTAAATATAAGTACAAAAATTTCATTTTTGGTCAAAAATTATTTTCCTTATGTTGATTCACTTTCATATGATGAAACTTCTGTACAACTATCAGACTCATCAGGAAAGTCTTCTATGTTTAAATCTACTTCCTCTAACTGTAACTCACTCTCAATAGTTATAATTTGATCGTCCACATCATTAGCAACATCTTTTATGTTTGAGATAAACTCTTTTTGATGTGCTGGTGGTATTGAAGTAGTCTTTTCAATAACTCCCCTGGGTTTGGTCTTCATAACTACAAGTCAATCTTATTTACCTCGTACTCTACTTGAGTAGTTAGCAAAATAGACTTAGCTTGCCTGACTAGCAAAGATGAATGGGTCAAACTTTGAATATTTCCTACCCCATTTAACTTCTGTTATATGGTGCAGTGAATATATTCTTGTACCTCTATTCTTTACTGGATCAAATCACTCATAATTGAATAGATACACATTATTCCCAACACCAGGATATTTCAACTGTAATATTTTTTGTAATACCCCATAATACTCAGAATCATCACCTGTATGGGTATTCCCTCTAACATATATACTAGCATTATCTATTTTTCTATCTTCACACTAATATTTGGTTTGGAATTTATAACCATTAACTAAAAAATTTTGATAATACTTTATAGCTCTATTAGGTCCCCAAGCTAGATCAAGTAGTCAATGATATTACAAACTACTACCTTGAGTATGGACCTAGTTAGTATGTAAAGTATGTCATTAGCATGCTTAATAAATAATTAAAGATATATTAATTAAAATGAATAGTCAAAATATGTACCACATTTTTAAACAAAATAGGAAAATCTGTTTCCACTATATTTTGGACTTCTACTTGTTCTGTTGTATTCAATCCATCAATGAAACTCCTATAAATATTAAGGTTTAGATTGAATGAAAGTATGAGTAACAAAATTATGAGCAAGCTTATTCATACTTACTCAAGATATGACTCACCTTCATTACAATTAAGAAAGATATATAAAGTGGTAACTCGCATCTCCTTATCAGTCAAATAGCACATGGTACTAGTGCCTAAGGCTTCACCACAACTGTTGAATACATATAAATTTGAGGATTGACCCACATTTTTAGGTGCAGTATTCTGACTTCATTGTGATGTTATTTCAAAGTAATACGAGCAAAACTAGGTTGTCTCATATATTAAATATGATTCGCATATTGAGCCTTCAGGATGCGCTTTATTCTTAGCAATCTTCTTAAGTTTATTTAAGTATCTCTCAAAAGGATACATCCATCGATACTGAATTGGTCCACCAACTCTAGCTTCATATGGAAAATATACGGGCAGATGCTCCATAGAGTCAAAGAAAGTTGGAGAAAATATCTTCTCAAGTTTACACATAATAAAAGGGATATGCTGCTCCATAAGAATCAGGTACTCTTTATTTAACTTTGAAGAGCATAAATTTTTGAAGAAGATACTAAGCTCGATCAAGGTCTTCAAGATTTGATCCGGCAGATAACTAAAGGCAGTTGGCAATAGACATTACATGAAGATATGACAGTCATGACTCTTTATACCAAATAATCTCCTAGTTCTAATGTCAACGCATCTTCTTAAATTTGAAGAATATCTATCAGATACCCGTAAACTCTTCACCCATTCATAAACAGCTCGCCTCTACTCTAAAGTCAATTTGAATGGAGCTTTTAATTTGAAAAATTTTCCATTTTCATGATCCCTCAATTCTAATGCTTTCCTCCTATAAATCTCCTTTAAGTCAGCCTTGCTTTTATGTTATCTTTGGATTTATCTTTGATATCCATAAATGTATTGAATATATTATCAAAGACATTTTTCTCTATATGCATCACGTCTAAGTTATGTCTGATCAAGTATGTCCTCCAATATGGTAATGACCAACAAATACTTTTTTTAGTCCAATTATGGTTTACACCATATCCTGGCAATTTGTAATCAGCTAATATTAGAGATTCCACTATTGTAGGGATGGATCTTACTCTTTTAAATATTTCTTTACTAGTTAATCTAGGAGAAGGCAACGATATAACCATTTTATTTTTAATAAAACTATCCTTATTTCGCCTGAAAGGATGATCTGTAGGTAAGAATATGCGATGATAGTCAAACCAAGTGTTCTTCCCTCCGTGCTTTAAAGTGAATGACTTTGTATATTCCATATAAAGTGGATAAGCTAATTTTGTAGAAGTGTTCCAACCTGAGAGCATACCGTATGCAGGAAAATCACCAATTATCCAAAATAATACTGCCCTCATAATAAAGTTCTATTTGGTAGAGATGGCATATGTATTTATTCCCTCTTCTCATAATAAATTTAAATCATCAATTAACAGTTGAAAGAATACATCGATCTTTACTTTTAGATTATGCAGCCCTGAAATGATAAGCATCAGAAATATATAAGGAGTAGTCATGCACAACTCTGGTGGAAGATTGTATGGTGTGAGTATGACGGGCCAATATGAGTAAGGTGAAACAGACTGACTAAATGGAGTGAAACCATCTATGGATAAACCTAATCTTATATTTCTTGATTCTGAGACGAAGGTGGGATATGTACGATCAAAATATTTCCAGGCATCTCCTTCTGATGGATGTGTAATAAACCCTTCTTATGAGATATATTCTTTATGCCATCTCATATGTTAAGGAGATCTCATTGATGCATATAATCATTATAGTCTAGGAATTATGGGTATGTAAAATAACCTGCTAGTTGGTACTTCCTTCAGGTTTTTTTTTGTGATAAATTTTAGTTTAAATCTCAGTGCGTTATAATGATGGCATGCAATATCTGATTGGTAATCTTTATAGAATAACATGCATCCATTGATATAATAATCTATCTTTTTATATGTCAAACCAAGCTTGGAAACCAACTTCGTAGTCCGATATAAATCTGTAGGAATTATGTTATCTGCTGGATTAGTTTCTTTGAGCAGTCCAATAAATTGATTAAAATATTCATGGGGGATATTATATTCTGCCTTGATACTTAACATCTTAATAGTAACGAATAACTCTGAGTGAGTGGTGCACCCTTTCCATATTGGTTGTTGGGAAGCATGCAATAAATCATAAAAATTTTATGCTTCTTTATTAGGTGACTCTTCTGTATATTATTCAAATTATACTCCACTTGCATCATGAATTAAGTCCTCAGATTAGGTATGATATGCTCTTCCTCATCTCTAATAGCACTTATCGATGGGCAGCATCGTGAATTAAAATATGGTTCATACTCACAATGAGAAGTCCAATACAAATATTCTAGCATGAAGCCTCAATGATATAGATCAACAGTTATGTCATCTAGGCTAAGGTGCATTTGATTTTTATGTTTAAAATATGGGCAACAAAACTTTCCATCTGAGATGAAGCTGGGTAGTTGAGAAGCTGTCTAAATAAAAATATTCACTCCCCTAATGAACTCATCAGTTAATGTCTTTCGTCCTTGTGCCAATCGATTATACATCCAACTTCTTTGAGTTCTGATATCCATAATATATAACCTACATATAATATTAACAATAAGGATAAAAGTTATGATTACTTGTCATACGGTAATACGGTGATATTCTAATAGTTAATGGAGCTTAGGTTGTGGCGTGATACTAATGTTTCTCATAATCAATTTGGATTCATGCCGGGTAGGTCTACTATGGAATCCATACATTTATTAAGAGGTTTGATGGGGAAATATAGAGAGAATAAGGAGGTTCTACATTTGATATTTATTGATTTAGAGAAAGCATATGATAAAGTTCCAAGAGAAGTGCTATCGAGAGTTCTTGAAAAGAAAGGAGTTAATAATGCTTATATTCAAATCATTAAAGATATGTCTGCAAGAGCTATTACTTATTTTCAAAAACAAGGTGGTTTGACCAAGTATTTTCCATTTTAGTTTGGATTACATCAAGGATCAATCTTAAGCCCATATCTTTTTCCTTTAGTGATGGATGTTCCCACTAGACATTTACAAGATGATGTACCTTGGTGTATGCATTTTGTTGATGGTATTCTTCTTATTGATAAGACTAGAAAGGAATTTGAAGGTAAACTTGAACTATGGAGGTCAACCTTAGAGTCTAAAGGTTTTGGCTTGAATAGATCGATCTAAAACTAAATATATGGAGTGTAATTTTAGTAGTAATAAACCTAGTGAGGGGATTGTGACTTTGGGCGATCAAGTAATTAATAAGAGTACACATTTTAGATATCTTGGATCTATTGTTTCAAAGTGATGGTGTAATAGATAGGAAATAAGCGTGGAAGGGAGAAAGTTACCAACACAGCAAGCGAGCTCCCATTTATGTCATAACTTCCAATGCAATAGGAAGGGAAGGTCGTTGAGGGAGTGAAGTTGAACAGCGTCAAATGATAAAGTTACCTACACAGCAAACAAGCGAGCTTTCATGTAGGAAATGTAAGAAGGGATGCTAGGTCATCGAGCAAAGTTGAATAGTGCGAAAGGGAGAAAGTTACCTACACAACAAGTGATCCGATCCGATCGGGTAGGAGCGAAACGTCATCGAAGGAGCGAAGTCAAATAGCATCAAAGGACTGAGTTTAATAGTGTCAAGGAACGAAGTAGAACTGCGTCAAAGGAGCAAAGTCAAACTGCATTGAAGGAGCGAAGTCGAATAGCATCAAAGGAGCAAAGTCAAACATCATCTTCAAGGAGCGAAGTCGAACAGATGAAGTAGCGAAGTCGAACTGCGTCGAACGAGCGAAGTTAAACAGGTGAAGGAGCAAATAGGTGCCTGATATAATGGAATTACTGGCATTTTTTTGACGGAATATCCGCCGGTACATATACCGATGGAATATCTACCGGTAATCATTCGTTTAGTTTTAATTAACCCGGCGATAAATCCGTCAGAATCTCTGCCAAAAATTATCAGCGGACTATTCATCGATAAATTGCTAACAACGGCGCAAACTGGGCAGTTTACCCACCGGTAATTTACCGGCGCTATTTTTGCTGGAAAATTTACCGTAAAAGGACTGGCAGATAAATCCACCGGTAATGCCGTCATAGCTTTCGGCGTATTTAGTTTCTCCAGAAATTCCACCGGCATTACTTAGTTTTCATGTAGTGATTTTTTATTTTATTTTGCTTATTTTATGTTTTATTTTTATCTGCTTTATTTTTCAGTATTTTATGACTTTTTTTTCTCTTCTTATGCATGTGTTGTTTATTTCTTTTAAAAATTTAAGAATTTGATCACTACTCACTTTAGTAATTGAACTCTTCTTTAAATGAAAAACTTACCTATTTTTGTAAGTAGTGTTTGACTCCTCTAACTTCACTTAAGGGAAGAAATTGGAGATTATCTCTCTTTCTCTAACTCCTTTAGGGGTATAATTTCTTTTTAAATCAAAATCCATTTCAAATTAAAATTGGACGAAAAAATAGAGATATGTTTCATCTTCTTATAGTTTTCTATCTCATTTGAATAATATTGCAAATCATTGAATCCATTTCAAACTTTCTTAATCAAGTTGTTTGTCTATATCAGATGGATCAGGTTTTGGTTTGTGGTTTACTCTTCCTTATATAAGGGAGTGAGTTCTTCTTCTCTCAAAATTGGAAGATAATCTCACAACTGAGAATTTTTAAAGACTTAGAAATGAAGCAAGTTTGCAAAAGCAAAAAAAGGCATAAATTGAGCCTAAAAGCTGAAAAGATGCGCAAAGAATGCCAAAAAATTGAAAGATGCACAAATTGTATCAAAAATTAAAAGATACTCAAAGTGCTGAAAACAAGGATAAAAGAGGCACAAAATGAGCCTACAATCAGTTAACTTCCCTTCCTTTTAAATCTTCAAATCTTAGATAAATTCATGTGCCAATTGATATCATTTACACCTAAATTTAAAAATTATGATTTCATGTTCATAGCTTTGTAATGTTATTCTCTTAGATATATTTCTAAAAAGATGTTTAAAAAGATCACATTTCTTGTCTAATTTATTTTTTCTATTAGATTTTTATTTTAACATGACTTTTATCCTGTAAGGAGCCTAAGCTAGGGTTAACAAAATTCAATTTTCTAAGCTTTTTGGATTTTAGCAATGTTAATGTATTTTTTATTGATCTAATCATCGGGTAAAATTTTTATTTGATACTATTGATTAATTCTTTAAAAAAAATATTTTATGGATATTTTTTCTTGGTTTTTGATTTATTTTATTTTACTCTTATTTTAGTTTTATTTTGCACTCTTTCTGATCATCACATTCCATCCCATAACTTTTTTTATTCTTGTTTACATCATTCAATATGATTCATATCGTACTATATGATATGAACAAAATAATAAATCTCTGATCACAGTACATCCAACAGTCAATATCAAACAATTATTGGTGATCATACTATATAATTTCTTCTTTATACTTTACGATCCATATGGCAGGAACCATTGGATGAATTAAATTCAGATTATACAATCCTTAATACCACATCATATAGTACGATCAACTTGTTCGTACTGTATGAACTCAAAAGTCAACAATCGTACAGGCTGACTCTTTGGGATGATCACTCTGTCTCTAATCATCCAGTACAATTTTTAATCATACTGTATAATAAGACCACCTTTTCTTCATGATCGTCTAGAAGAATTGATTGCACTAGATCGTTGAGTATGATATCACTATCGTACTATACGATCCAGCTGATTCTATTTAAATAGCAAGAATTCTTTCAATTTCTTCACACCATTCCAATCTTCTAATCCTTCACTTCCCTCTTGAACTCTCTTTCCATGTAATGGCTGGTGGAAAACATTCCCGAGCATTGGTGGGTAATTCCTCTTCACAAACTATCGATCCTAGATTCACTGAGGCTGCTGATGAAGAAGCCTATCAGTGGTACAAAACTGTTGGAATTACCCAGTCTAAAATTGTCAATCAAGAGATTCTAAACTTTTAGGTACTCAATCTTTTTGCCTACACAACTCTTGGTTTCATCCTCACCCTAGCCTTTTCATTCAACTTTAAAATTTTATTTTAATTCTTCGCAGGCCTTCATATTAACAATGAGGTCACTACCTTATAATCTTATAATAATAGAAAGCCTGTAGAAATCACTTACCATGACTTTTATGGATTACTTCACCTTTTCACTACTAGAGACAAAATTCATATTTTAGTCTCAAATCATGACTACAATTGGACCCCTGCCAGCACCATCATTAGGGAGTCTAATGTTAATTTTCATATTGCACAAGTCAATACCTTAGTCCAGGATGCCTGAATCATTCAGCACATCCTTCACAACTCAATCATTCCTAAAGCTGGAGATCAGATTAACATTACCCTTATTCTCTCACTTGCCACTTACTACATCATGGCCTAAGTGGACTTTAATGCAGCTGACCTTATAATTTGATATCTTCATAAGGGGGAGTACTAGTGTGTTGTTAATGTCGTAACTTGTGTGCATCTTTTAATGAAGCTAGTTTTCCTATTTCACTTATTTTCTATTTTACTTATGGTTGTCTTATATTCCTCTAAAAATTATAAAAAAAATCAAACTCTCCTCATTTTCAAAATTTTCATCATAATAGGGGGAGTTTTAGAAAATGTAAAAATACTTTAAAAATATTTAACAACAATATTTGCCATCATCAAAAAGGGGGATATTATTACAAATCTGGACCTATGTCCTGTGATTTTGATAATAACAAATATTATTGGACTTTTTACTATGCTATTTCAATCTATTACATATCTATTTTACCCTACTCACTAATATTTCAGGTCTATCATTCACTTGTAACTTCAATTAGCTCAAGATTGGGCAGACTAGGGTTGAGTTGGCTTGTAATTTTAATTTTAATATACTTTTATCTTTCTTGAGTCAAGTCATGTATATGGTGGATACTAAGATAAGTAAACATACACACACACAATCTAGGGAGTGAGTTGATGAGTTGGAAAAATTTCTATTTGTTGAACTAATCGTACAATATAAATTTTATCATACTGGATGATCCATTAAAATAGAAAACCCTAACTAGGGCATCTTAGTTAATTAAGATTGATTAAGCTCATCATATTGTACAATATAGATCATATAGGATGATTAATTATAATCAGCAAAATAGCCGCCAATCATAATTTAGGTAATTTTTTAATATTTAAAATATATGTCTAATCATAGCGTACGATCTTCATCGTACTGTATGATCTATGACAATCACACCTAAATTGATCTTGTGATTGGGTATTTAATTATGGTTAAATTATTTAATCAGATCATATAGAATGACTAGATACGATCGTACTGTACGAACTGATTTCTGCACGGGATTATAATTAAATGATGCCCATCATCCTAAATGAAAAACCATAGATTTTCACTAATTGTATAGGACAATCCCCAAACTTAGTATAATACGAATCGATCACTATATGGGATGATATTTAATCACCAACTATCATATTGGATGATCAATTCAATTTCTTAAGATAATCGTATAGAACAATCGCAAGATAGTACAGGATGATCAGTATAATCTATTGAACTAATCATCTAGACCAATGCAGTTCATACTGGCTAAAACTACTATTTTAAACTAATCATACATGATGATCTTGGATCGTACTGGATAATCAGAAGTGTCATATTGAAAATTAGGGCTTCTTTGGAGGCGCTCTATTTAAGCTCTCATATTATCTTATAAAGAAAATCTTTTACTGTTGAATTGCTTGAGAGGGAGCTTAGAGAGAGAGTTGAGGAGAGCTATGCGAAAGAAGAGAGGGAGAGTTCTTGTGATGGGGAGTTATGAGAGCTTCACAAGGTTACTCCAAGCAAAGTTCCTTCCAATCTTCTTTAAGTCTCTGTTTTGATTCTTGGGTGGCTCCGGAGAGACATTCTTTAGCACTTGATCATGGTTCTCTACCAACTCTAGGTGGGAGTAAAAGGATTCATGGTTCTCTACCAACTCTAGGAGCGAGTAAAAGGATTCTTGGTTCTCTACCATCTCTAAGAGAGAGAAAAAGGATTTCAAGTTCTTTGCCTTTAATAGGAGGGTAAAAAATATTTAAGGTACTCTTCCACACTGGGTTGGTGGAAGAGATTTTATAAGGGCTTCTCCACCTAGCTGTGGGGGCTAAAGGAGAGATACTAAAAGGTTTAGTATAATATCTGGAGTAGAGGCCTCTGGGGAGTGGATGTAGGTCAGATTTGACCGAACCACTATAAAATCTGGTGTGTTCATTCTTTTACTTTTTCGCATTTTAATTTCTATACTTTTTTATGATTTACTAAGTGGTTGAAAACTATAATTTTATTATTATTATGAAGTTTATCTAATTCCGCATCAAGCGATTTTCTTTTTATTAAAGAATTTTTAAATTATCAATTCACCCTCCCTTCTTAGTTAACCTCGGGCTAGTTCTTAGAGGTTGTCAACTCACCCTCCCCTCTTGGTTAACCCGGACTAGTTCTTAGAGGTTTAATAACCTTCACAAACTTTCATACTTGTCAAGTTATAAAATAAGAAAAGAAGAGAAAAAGAGTACATTCAAAAATAGGTATTAGATAAAACCTTAATGTTTGACTGCAAGATACCTAAATTTATAAAGCATAAGATAGGAAAGTAGGATAAATGATAGTGAACTAAATGAATTTCAATTTTAACTATAAACAAATCAAATCTTTAAGCTACCTTATTCATTTCAAAATTCAATAAGTCAGTAATTATATTCATAACATATAAATTAAAAATAAGTAATGTTAAGGGTGATGGGTTAGGATAATTGTTAGGAATTTTGTAAATAAGAATAATAACTTTATTCATTTAAACTACTTCTAGACTGTGATGTATTATCCTATATTTTAATAATTTTAAATTATAAAGTTTTACTTTGTTTATTAAATTAATCAAAAGTATAGATTTCTTTAATTGCTTAAGGATAAGCAAGAGTTTAAGTTGGGTAGAATTTGATAAGTGTAAATTATGTACTATTTAATACATCAAAATTTCAATAAAAAGGTATTATTTTAATTATTTTGTATAGGAAAACTCAAAATAGTGAAAAAAATATAAAGGAACACGCAACACTATGATGATATAGGAAACACCATTGCTACTCTCCATTTAACACCATAGAAGCACCACTTTTGGACATTACAATGCCATACTCTCTATTTGCGAGTGCTATAGCAATATCACATTCAGCACCACAATATTTGAGGTGCCACTGCATCAAAAAATTTGCTAATTCGTATCGGGGTCTTGGGAAAAATAATGGTACAGTGTTATACATTTTAACGCCTTAGCACAATTTTGTCCACTCGGGCTCCGTAGTGCTCCAATTTCCAAAGCGCTATGACCCTTCACTTGATAACTGTTCCACATCATCAAGTGCCATGATAGAGTAAACATTTCAACACCGAGGTGCTAGTTCACTATCGAGCACTGCAGCGGCACACTTTCAAGCACCATAATGCCAGACACCTTTAATGTGATTTCCTATAAATAGATATTATATCCTATTTGTAGAGAGTTCAATCACTTGTGTAAAACTTTGTACTTTTTAGTGTGCTCCTATAGTACCCTCTTAGAGCAAAATCTAAGGGAGGATAGGGAAGTACAAAATACAATCTATTGGAGTGTTTCGCCAGTATTTGTTGAAGCAACATTTTAAGTGAAGGAAGAAGGAGTATAGAGGAGATACTTTGATCCTACTTGGTGATAAAATTATATTATTATTCTTATATTTTGATTTTTTTATGAATACAGTGAAAATGAGTTTGTTTGTCATTTATTCTATATCAGCAAGTTCTTTTAATTTGGATTGATGTTGTAAAGAGTGTAGTATGTACTAATGAATACTCTTATAGTTTATAAAGATATAATTATGTTCTCAATTATCTCTTGTTCTTCATTTAATACACATAGTGACATTATATAGAGTTAAAATTTAATGTGATATATTACCTCGATGAGGAATACAATAATAACTAGAAATAGTGAGATAGAATGTTAGCATGCCTAGATATAGGATGTTTGAATATTTTAGGTTCTAAAGGAGATATCATAACTCTAAGTGGTCATAAAATATCCTTTTCATCCATATAAGTTCGATAAAGATTTAGTGATGCACATGCTTCAAATCACATCTATAATTAAGAGTCTCATTAGAAAAAATATGATATTTTGCATTCTTCATTTCAAAATAATTTATTAAGTATTGGATCAACTATTTTACTATCTTATAAAGTGATAGAAACCTTCAAGGATATCATATTTTTCATTAGGATAACTTATACATTTAGAGTAAGCAATAGTAGTTTTTTGTTGCAAGTAAGCATAACACTTTCTCGCAAGTTTGACACTCTAATTTATCACTTTATTACTTGATTCGACATGTATACTTGGATACATTTAATTGGTCTTTCAATATTGAAATATCAAAAAAACAATCTAAGCATTACTCAACATTGACAAAATAAGCATTTATTGCTCTGTTTGTAACAAATCCTTGCTTGCGTACACACACAAGTCCACCCCATCAGTCACCACTCTTAGAAGCTCACTAATGATTTCTCTCAAGATTTTCTTTTCTTTTTCTCCTCCTCTTCTTTACAGGGAGGGTTCACATTGAGGAATTCTAGCATAGAGCTATCTTCAATATAGGTATAGTTGGGTATCACCACCTAGAGACAAACTTAGTGTTAACACCTAATAAAATAAAATTAGAAATATTATGTCAAAGAGGTGAGAACATACTATAAAACATGTTATACATGGCCCATATGTTCATATGAGCTCATAAGAGTTCTCTCCTTTAAATTATTGAAAGCTCGACATCATATAGTAGGAGGAAGGTAACTTTGCCCTTGGTATAGTGGATGATATTAAAGGATACTGCCAAACTAACTTGTTACTTAATGAGCATGAACTTGAAATTTAAGTCCTTTGCCTTGATTGCTAGCCTACTCATCCTCATGTAAAGTGAGGAGAATTGAACTTTGCCATCCTTCAATGAATTAGTAATGAATATGTGATAGAATGAGGAGAAGCTCTACTTAAAATTCTCTCACTATAGATGCAAGAGGAAGGACAGTGTACTAGACATTTAGTTTGGCATAATCTGCATCTACATAAACCCTTAGAAATTGAGGATCTTGATGACCTCTGGGAAGATTTTGAGTTACTGGCCTCCCTTGATGTTGTTACAAGTGATGCACAGGTCTAGGTACTCAACTAGTTGTTAGTTAGACCCCAATGTTAGTGTCATTATAGTAATACCCAATGAAGATCATATCCGCAAACATATTAATTGCCCACTAGATTTGATAATGCTCAAATTGGATAAATGCTTTTGGAACCTCCATATATTCTTCATTTCAAATGGGAAGGCTAGCATCAGTAAAGAGCAAAATGGAAGAGTGGAGAAGTAGAATACAAAGGGAGAAATAAAGAACATGTAAAGAGCAAAATGGAAGAGTGGAGAAGTAGAATACAAAGGGAGAAATAAAGAACATGTATCATGCAACGTAGGGTGAGAGGTTATTTATAGAGAAATTATAGGCCCATAATCTAATGCTTAGTCACACTCACTACTAATGCATCACTAACCCTTTTCTCTCATTATTTTAAAAATATGCAATCCCTTTCCTCTCATTCACCCTATATAGAGTCACTCTCAACCTACTAATAAAGTGTCACGCTTGACTCGCTCAATGTGGGATGCTACTCAACTTGCCCTACAAAATATTACTCTTAATTTGCCCAACAAAGAGTCATCCTCAACTACGTGTCGAGGAGTTACTCTCATGCAAAGTAAAAAAGCAATGATTTTTCACAACAAAAAATAATGAAGAGTGTTCACAAAAATTAAATAGGAAGAAAAACAAATTAAGAATAAACTATAATTGTAATTCTAAATAAAAAGAGTATAAATTTGTTAGAAAACTGTATTACTTAATTTTGCTTTTCATACGTAAGTTTTTTATAAGCTACATTACATAAAGACCAACCTACTTACTCCCTAAAAAATAACATGTACAATAGATCTAAAAAAAGTTTAGTAGATACCACCCTAGCTCTATTAAATGATGTAGGATGATATAGCCATTAGGTAAGAACTAACTAAATAAGATGGCTTTAGGGGCCTAAATGTTGACATCACCTCAAGCCCTAGCTCTAACACCTCCTTGCAAAGTGTGGTGGATTCATCATTAGCTATGTCTACCTTCTACGGGACTTCAATCCTTCCCTCAAACTTGACTTAATTACCAGCAATATCTTCCTCTAAGGCATGAACTCACCTAGTGTTAGCCTCCGAGCATTTGGGTAGAGGGGATCGATGAATTGCATAGGGGTGGAGTTACAATGGATGAAGCATTGATAAGTTCATATATCAAGGACATTGCACCTATTGTATGCTTGGCCTTGACCTAAATAGTCTTCATAGCAGAATAGACTCCCACAAATGTTAGTATGTGATAGCTCATTATGTCCTGCTTCAACAAAGTGGCCCCTATCATATAGAGTGAATGATCAAGAAGGGGGATTCAAATAGCCTATCATGGAGGTCCAAATTCCTCCTATATAAGCCAAGTTCCCTTTAAGTCAATGTCAACACATATACCCACTTGATTGCTAACCTAGAAACTTACTTGAGGTTTGGTGGACCCTTAGTTCACTCAAGATTAATGAAAGGAACTTACTAAATATGACTTACCCTCCTATATAAGCCAAGTTCCTACTAAGTCAGTGTCAACACCTATACTCACTCGATAGCTAACCCAAAAACTTGCTTTAGGTTTGATGGACCCATGGCTTACTCAAGATTAATGAAAGGCATTGCCTAAATATGACTTACTAAGGGGACTCTTCTTGTCTTTGTTAATCTTCTATAAATGTCTAGCCTCTTTTAACATGTGGTTGTGAATCGTAATAGATTCCACTAGAGAGTGTGTCAATGCCACCTTGAATGTAAGTACCACCACCTTAGGAATAGTGCTCACCACAACCAACACTGATGAGTTCCCTAAAATGGGTAATCTCTTTCTTTTTCTCAACTTAACAATTATCATAGCACTCTACTTAGAATCCTTAGCCTTACTTGACTAAACTTCTACACCCTTGCCATTGCACCACTTTAGGTAATTTATTCGGCCCAAAAGTTGTCTTCTTCTTCTTCTTCTTCTTCTTCTTCTTCTTCTTCTCAGTGGGTTGGTTGTGCATGTTCTCTTTCCTTGCATCTATATATAAGGCATTTCTTATATTCTTAGTGTCTATGTATGGATATTTTTGAAGGATTCAAGTCAAACATCTCTTAATAGAGTTAGAAAAAAACACTCAAAGCAAAAAAAGAGGAGTTCAACCACTTTAGAGCTCATTACTGCTATTTAGATCTAAAGTTGGTACGAGGGTAAAAACAACGTTTGGATAAGAATTTTAAAAAAGGGCACTCCACTTAAGGCAATAAGAAAGATAGAGTAGTAATTCTTATTTACTCTCCGTTTTGTCTTTTGTTGAAGATAGCAAAAGATTTTCTCCTTAAATTTTCTTATTCTTCTTATAAGTTTCTCTTCAAAGGAGAAAGTGAATCAAGAAACCAAATGTATGCCCATATATGCTCTTGTCATAAGTATCAATATATTCCTTTTTTGAGGAGTTTGACTAAAAGGAACACATGTTTACTCATTCCAACGAAAAACCTTACAGCCACTTTCACCCATTGTACTCAAATTCATCCATGGGAACTTACATTTATACACTCGCCCTAAATATTTCCTTTCGATTACTCGCCCAAGGCATTCACCTCCGAGGGCTTTTCCAAGGTACTCATCCTTAAGAATGTCCAAATTCTCTTTTGATTGCCTTGTTTGAAGCAAAAATGCTAGGCATGGGAGCATGTGTATCCTATTAAGATCAATCAATATCTTGCATCGCTCATAGTTCTATAAATAATGGGTTAAGAGGTAAATTTAGGATATCATGCTATTTTCATTATTTATAGAGATCTCTGATTTCTTTCTTTACTCTCCACTATTACTATTTTGTCATTAGGTTCTCTCATCCTAACAAGACAAACCGAATTATGGGGTTAGATATCACCTAATTTGGATCCAACATTTAAATCTATGTTTTTATTCTTTTTATGAGCGAAACTATTTTGTATTTAAAAGTTAAATAATAAAAACAAATATATCCTATATATATTCTTCTCTTCAAATTATTTTGTTCTCAATTTAACTAAGAAAAAGAATTAATTCTAAAAGAATTTTTTTATTTCCTTATAATTACAAAATTTTAAGCAAACTTAATATTTAAGTGTCATAGAAAGAAATATCTATCACTTTTTGTCTCTTTTTTAAAGACTTAAATAAGAAAACACCTTAATTTTAAATGAACAAATTTTGTTTTTTAAGTTTATACATTATATATATATATATATATATATATATATATATATATATATATATATATATATATATATATCTATCAAATCAAAATTTTAGTACAAAATGCTCATTTACACACTTTTAAGCAATGTCCTGTTTTTAAATTATGAAAGATCAATCAGAAAAAAAGTGATTCAAGTTAATGACATAGAAACTACTACTGCTCTAAGCAATGAATCACTGATCATTTAACTCACAATCAATACTTACTAAGATTTTCAATAAGTCAACACAGAACTAAATAAAAAATTAATAGGTACATAGTTATAATTATAATCTAAATCAATATATTTTTGATATCATTAATAATTTTTTTTAGTATTAAGTACATCAATCATAATAAAGGTAGTTGTTAGTTTGTTTGACATTGACTTAATCACATGAGATAAAGCAAATCAACCACTCAATCACTTTTTTATTAGCATTTAGGCTTCGTTTGGGACGGCTTTTTAACTGCTTCTTAAAACAACTTTTTAATTTAAAAATTAAAATTTTTATACTACGAAGCTACTTTAAGAAGCAATAAGAAAGCCGTCCCAAACAAGACCTTAATCTATAAACTATGTATCACTAAAAGATATTGACCTAAAATCTTCTATTTATTGAGTGTGAAAGGCATTAATCAATTACTAATTTATGAAGCACAACTTAAGTAAAATATTTCTCAAATTAATATTTCACATAAACTCTTCTCACAAAACAAGCGACCAAAAAAAAAATTTCTTCAAAGAAATTTCTTACTGTTTTTTATAATAATAAAAAATTATTCAATATGCATAATTTCTTTTTATTAATGTAGCATAAAATTTCATGCATATTAAATAACTTTTAATCATTACCAATAAGTTTATAAGAGATTTCTTACAAAAATCTCGTTAGTAGAACCAAAACAATAAAGATGTATGCATAATTGCCATCAACCACTAGTTAGCCAGTACTTGAGATCTAGTGGGTTGAAAACCAGGGGAGGAGCTCCGCCGCAATCCTGCTTTCCACGGCGGCGCTCGGCTCCTCAGCCAACAACGGCGACCTGCACAGTGGGCAGGTCGGATTGCTCCCTCTAATCCAACCGTGCAAACACTCACTATGAAACAGGTGGTAGCATCCTAGCCGTCGCACCCTCTCCCCTGTCCTAATCCCACACAGGCAAACCACGCATTCCGCTTCCTCTTCGCCCTCGCTGATGTGAGTATAAGGTCGGCAGGCTTTCAGCTGCTCGGCGGCCACGGGGGAGGAATAACCGGTGGCTTGTAATCTTGCGGCGGCAGGGCGGAGGAGGTGTAGAGAGCGGAGGAAGGAGAGCCATGCTGAGGCGACGGTGACGAGGAGGATGAGAATGGAGCCGCCGGAGAGGTCGCAGAGGTGGTTGGAAAGACCCATCTTTGGCTTTTGCTGGTTGTGAACTTAAAGGGAAAATTTGTGGGGTTTTATGGAGAAAAGAGGCAGCGGTTGTGATTAATCGTGTGCAAGTGGCCATGTGAGTGTTCCAACATGGTGATGGCTACGGCCTTCGTTTACTTTTTTTTTTTTTTTTGTATTAATGAAATTACTAATAAAGTATTATAAATGAAAGATAAAATTTGATAAATAATTACATTTGAAGTTTACATTGAGGATTAGAGTCCTGCATTGGGTACTCATATCCACACTCACCCACTTATCCACCGAGTATGGCTACGCCCATGACCTCGTAGATGGGTATGGGTGGATATGGGTGGATACTCAACATCGGGGAATAAATCAATTTACATTGCTAATCACCGTACTCAATACTCACTATGCAGTGTGCAACACTGAATCGCGTTGCGACCACGATAAATTCTAATATGCAGCTTACAAGTTTACAGTCATAGTAAAGAGCAACAAGCCTCAAAGCCATCAGTTAGTGGCGAACTGCATTCAGAAAACGTGGAAAGTGGGTGGGTATGGGTGGGTACGATATTCCGAAAGTCATCATGGATGAACGTGAGTGGGCAAAGCCTGCCCACGCAGATCATGGGTACCTACTGGGTACTCAATCAAGACCACATGTAAAGCTTTGTTGAGGATGACTAAAGAGGCAGGAGCATAACTTTTAACATTAAATGGATGTCTACGTCATAATTGATCCTAATGTTGCATTGTAAATTGAATTGGTGTGAAAAATTAAAGGCCTGATCGGTCAGTCGGCTTTAGTTTCGGCAAAGTCCATTATAAAACAGATTAAAAAATAGTTTTTAATGTTGTTTATGCTAAAGTAGCACCTATTGTTTGGAAAATTTATTATTGAAGCAGTTTTGTTGTTGCTAAAAAAAGAAATTATATTGTTATCTTTATTATATATATATATATATATATATATGCAGAGTTGGAACCTGAAATCGTTTTTCCTATAAAAAATAAACTTTATAGTTATTTTGCCAAACTTTAATAAATATAGTTATTCAAATTCTGAAAAAAAAAAATATTTACTATTTCATATATAAGATTATACATTTCACAATCTTATTTTTTCCTAACCTAAATAAAAATTATATATATATATATATATATTGTACTACACAAAAAAAAAAATTATTATAATATTTTTAATACTAAAATAAAATGCATAAAATATCTTGTTCTGAGGAAGCTTTGTATTACAATGGTATTGTTAGTAGTTAATTGAATTTACTTTTTCAATTATTCCAAATATTTAAATTAATATACCTCAAAATTTTGTTAAATAAATAAAAATAATAATTTAATATGATTTATAACATCAAATTTTAAATTTAGTAAATTAATAATTTAAAATTATTTAATAAAATATATTTACATAATTATGAAAATTTCTTGAAATTAAATGGACTTACTTATATATATCAAATTAACTTCGCCAAATTTATTCACTAAAAGATTGTGTTATGTTCAATGCGGCATATGCTACATAGATTTGTTGCGGGCTAGAATATACGTGGCGATAGAGATAAAATACTACGTCTTAGCGTTGTATGGATATCCAGCTCATACACAGAGAACACAAGATTTTTACGTGATATCCAGCCGCTGCCGGAACCCCCGCACGCAGCCGCGCGCTGCAGCACCCGGGCCGGGGCCTGCGGGCCGCCTGGCCCGCGCCTGCGGGCCGCCTGGGCCCGTGCCCTGCCCGTCGGCAGGGCCCTTCTGGCCGGTCGTGGCTGACCGGCCCTGGTCAGCCGGGTTGACCGGCAACCGCCGGCGAACCACCGGCAGTTGCCGGAAATTTTTTTTTTTTTTTCATAACTTCCCTAACTCCCCCTCCCCACCTATAAATATCCCCCCTAGGCCCTTAACCCTTGCACCTTTCCTCCCTTCCCCTCTCTTTTCATTCACGTAAGGCCTTCTCCTAGCCCTGAACGGGTGGCATCCCTCATCCAGGCCCAGGGCCCCTTGCTGCGAGAAGGAGACTCCTTCCCCTCCGCCCTTCTGCCTGTCTGCCCTCTTGCTATACGGGAGGTCTTCCCCTGCCTTCGGATAGGTGGCATCCCTTATCCTACAGCAGGGCGCCTCCTTATACAGAGGTCATATCGGGCGACCCCATTCCCTCGAGTGATCCCGCGGTCCAGAGAAAGTCTGCCGCGTTGCCTGACGGAGAGCGGAGGTCCACTAAAGAAGCAAAGGTGGATGATGTTGCATCCACTATTACATGCGATCTTCTGATGCTTCTCCATAAGAATTTCCAAATCCCTAATGATGTGGTGACGACGGTTCTGAAGAGGTCTGATCGGGCCAGTCTTCCTCCTCCCGGGTACCTTACTGTCAGCGAGACCAGTCTGCGAGCAGGACTGCTCTTTCCACCTTCCACTGAGCTGGTCGAGATTTTGAGGAGATGCGGAGTGTGCTTGTCGCAGTTTTCTTATAGAGCCATGTCGGTGACAGTGGGACTGATTGCCCTTTTTAGAGACCGGGGGCTGTGCTGACACCTGAGCACCTTTCGCGGATGGGACGACTTTCCAGTGATATGCAGGGGCGTGTGACTTTTAGATGCAAATGGTTAGACATGCGCACCTGGGACCCTGCGAAGAACTGGTCCAGTTCCTACTTTTTTGTGAGGAATAACTAGGGCCTGCTTGAGAAGTGGGGGAAGATGAGGGACTTGCCAGCTCCTTTGCACGTCGGAGAGGAGGACATAATAAGGCTTCTGAAGATCCCCGATGTCGAGAATCTTCTATATGAGGTTCGTTAGTTAAATAAGTATATAGAAGAAGAGTTTCTGTTCAAGGTTGGCCTATCTTTTCACCCCGGGAGGTCGGATGCTCGGATGTTGAAGCCGACTTCCAAGGTTCCTGAGCCACCTGTCCCAGTTCCAAAGGCTGCCTCCAAGTGACAGGTGAGAGGTGAAGATCCCCAGGTTTTGCTGAAGAAGAAAAAGTTGGAGGGGATTGCGGCGAATACAGGCAAGGTTGCACCTATTTCTTCCCCTGTCAAGATTTGTGTTCCTGGGGATGTCTTGAGCCATCAATATGTCGGACGTCGCAAAGCTGATGACCTGGTAAGGAACTCTTTTCTAGTGTTTCTTTTTCTTTTTATTCTGGAATGGCTTTCAATTCCCCTCTTCCCTTTTATTTCAGTTGTCACGGCGTACAGAGCTCGAGTCTGAGCTAACGGGAGCCCTAAATGAATGGAATGCTGAATTTGTGAAGATCAAGTATCTTCAGGGAGAATTCAAGCGGAAGTACGACCAGAAGACTAGAGAGGCCAAGGTGCTGGAGGAGGAGCTGTGCAGGTGTAGGACCGAGCTGGCAAATATAGTACAATCCGTATCTCTCCAGAACCAGCAGATAGATCATCTTCAGGTCGATCTTGAGAGGGCTCAAGCAACGATTACCCAGCTTCGTGAGGATCAGAGTGCTTCTGGAGAGAAAGTTGCGGTGCTCGAGGCTGAGAACAAGAGGTCCCAGACTCTTATTGCTGAGAAAGAAGCTGCTCTGACGAGTTTTGAGTCTGCAAGGGTCATTGATGATTTCAAGAAGTCCATAGCTTTCAAGATCATCATCCAGGACCATGTTCAGGAGGCTCGCGACCACATTTATGAGGTAGAAGTGAAGGCTTTAGAGTAGCAGTGCCTTGATGATGGGTTCATCCGGGGCTTCTTGAAGGGAGTCCGCTTGATGCAGCGAAATACCAAAGTGGAGGTTGAGGGGCTGACACCTAGCCAGGCTTTAGATGATTTTCCTCCCGGTTCTGATGGCGACAAGATAGAGAGCGAGCTGCAGAAGGCCTTGTCCCTCGAGGCTGATGATGAGGTGGTAGATATTGAGTAGCGTCTTTACTAGTTGTACTTATCTGATCTTTCTTAGTGCTTTAGTTTATGTTGGATGTTTGTGCTCATATATGTTGTCATTTATGATTCAGTAGTGGATTGCTTATTTAGTAGTGAATTATGTGTTGCCTTCTATGACTTAGTCTGAATGATCTTTATGCTTCTTCTCTCTTTGTACTTGAATCGTCTGAGATTATTAATTAATGCCGTTCAATCTATGCGAAAGAGGTCAGGTCGTACCTACTTAGGACCAACTCTCGAGCGTCTGAGATTCAAGCTTCTCTTTTTAAGGAGTTCAAGTTTCAAGTGAAGGACTTTTGACCTTTCCGAGGTTGTTGATTATAGCATTGTATAATGCTATTTACACTTGTGTGGAAGAGGTCAAGCTGGATCCCCCCAGGACCGATCATCCAGTGATTGAGGTGTAACGAAGAATGTGTGTACCTCGAACCAAGGATATTATAACTAAGTGGCATCCACTTAGGATGTTTTGACCTATCCAAGGTTGTGAATTGAAGCATTTGGTTATGCTTTTTAACCTGTGTGGAAGAGGTCGGATTAAATCCCCCTGGGACTGATCATCCTGGATTGAGTTGCAATCGTGTTGCGTATTACTCGCACCTAGGATTTCAAGATTGAGGCCCACAGTATGTGTGAGATTACAGTTCTAATTGAAGGAGGCAATAACGTAACTGAATAAGGGAACAGAAATTTACTGCACGGAACAACACCATACTTCCTTGATACAATTCAGGGATAGGAGCTACAAATGTTACTATTAATACAGGAGGTAAACGACACTTAACACATACAACACTTAAAAACAAAAACACTTTTTATCTTCAACTGATAGTATTTGTGAAGGTTATCCACATTCTATGTCCGAGGAAGCATCTTTCCTTCAGCATCTTTTAGTTTGAAAGTTCCTGGCTTCACTACGGCTGCCGCTAAGTACAGACCCTCCCAGAGGGGGGAGAGTTTGTTGCGCTGAGGGCCTTTTCCTGCCGCCTCGATGCTGCGCAGAACCAGATCCCCTATCGCTATACGGTGTGGTTTCATCCTTCGGTTATAGTGACGGGTAATTCTATGATGATATGCGGCAGTCTTGAGCACCGCTTCGTCTCTTGCTTCTAGGAGGAGGTCTAGATTGTATCTGAGCTTTTCTTCGTTACCGTTGAAATCAAAAGTTTGGACTCTATGACTTGGAACTCCAATGTCGACTGGAATGACGGCTTTGGTGTCAAAGAAGAGATTGTACGATTTCTCCTGTTGGGGTTCATGCCGTGGTACGATAGGCCCAGAGAACATTTGGGAGCTCATCAGGCCATTGCCCCACAGCCTTCTCCAAGCGTGTCTTCAATCCTCTCAGAATTGTCCGATTAGTGACCTCTGTCTATCCATTAGTCTTAGGATGGGCCACAGCCGTGTGTACTAGCTGGATGTGAAGATCTTTACAAAATGTGGTAAAGACCTTTCCCGTGAACTGTGTTCCGTTATCTGTGATCACCTTGGCGGGAATGCCGAAACGATATATTATGTTCTTCCATAAGAACTGTTTAGCATTTGCTTCTGTGATTTTTGCCAGAGGTTCAGCCTCTACCCACTTGGTGAAATAATCTACAGCCAGTATAATAAATTTTTATTGTCCAGTGGCTATGGGGAAGGGTCCCATTATGTCGATCCCCCATTGAGCAAAAGGCTAGGGACTCTGTAGTGTTGAGATTTCTATAGCAGGTAGATGAGTAAGGTTGGCATGTAATTGACAGTTATTACACTTTCGTACGAACTCTAGTGCATCTTGTTTCATCGTGGGCCAGTAGAAATCTTATCTCATTATTTTATGGGCGAGTGCCCTTCCGCCTAAATGTTCTCCACAGATGCCTGAATGTACTTCTCGGAGCGCATAGTTAGCTTCTGAAGGAGGGAGGCACTTGAGGTATGGCCCTGTGAAAGCTTGTTTCTATAACTCTCCATTTACAATAGTAAAGTTGGATGCCTGCCTCTGAAGTCATACTGTTGCTATTGGGTCTTCTAGAAGAACACCTTCTTGTAAGAAAGATAGGAGAGGGCTAATCCAGGATATCTCTCCTAATTCAATTGACTGTATTATCCACGGGCCCGGAATACTTGGAAAATATATCTCCTCGATATACCTTCTTTTGTATGTGTCACCGGTTGTAGCAGTAGCTAGTTTGGAGAGGGCATCTGCTCGCATATTTTACTCCCGAAGAATATGTATAACTTGATGTTTGCTTATACGAGCTAGGAGCAGATTTACTATGTTGCAATAAAGTGCCAACTGGGGGTTATGGATTTTAAACTCCCCCTCCACCTGTGAAGCAACTAGTTATGAATCAGTGTAGATCACCAGGTTTTGAACTTCACAGTCAATTGCCAGGCGTAATCCTGCAATAAGAGCCTCGTATTCTGTAGCGTTGTTTGTTGCAGGGAACTTGAGTCGGAGCCCGTATTCAAGAGAAACATGCTGCGGAGAGATCAACAAAATTTCTACTCCGGCACCAGAACTTCCGGATGCTCCGTTAACATACATCGTCCAGCATGGGGGAGAAGGAGAAGTGCTTAGTGACTTGTCAGATACTGAGATGGTGCATTCAACCACAAAATCTATAAGTGCTTGGGACTTAATGTCCAGTCTAGGCAGGTAATGAATGTCAAACTCTCCCAGTTCTATAGACCACTTGATGAGCCTGCCAGAGGCTTCGGGCTTCTGCAGGACATTGTTCAGTGGCAGATTCGTGTAGACCCCAATTATATGGGCCTGGAAGTATGGGCATAGCTTTCTAGCCGAGTAGACTAAGGCTAGCGCTATTTTATCTGCTACGGGATAACATCCTTCTGTTTCAGATAGGATCTTGCTGATATAGTATACAGGGCGCTGAGTAGCATTCTCTTCTCGGATTAGGACTGAACTAATTGCCTGGGCAGAAACAGCCAAGTACAAAGATAATTTTTCCCCTGGAATTGGCTTTGAGAGTAATGGAGGTGAAGCAAGATAGGTTCGAAGCTGCTCGAATGCCTCTTGACATTCATCAGTCGATTGAAATCTTGAGTTACGAGCCCCTCGGAGGATCTTTAAAAAGGGCACATATTTATCCCTGGAGCGAGCTAAGAAACGAGAGAGTGCCGCGATCCTTCCGTTTAGTCTCTAGACTTCTTTGATGTTTCTTGGAGGTACCATATCCCTTAGAGCCTGGATCTTCTCAGGATTGGCTTCAATTCCCCGGTGGGTGACCATGAACCCCAATAATTTTCCTGAGGAAACTTCGAACGCGCATTTAGAGGGGTTGAGGCGCATGTTATAGGATCGCAGAAGACAGAAGCATTGTTATAAATCCGAGATATGCTGTGATTTTTCAAGACTTTTGAACAGCATGTCATCCACGTATACCTCCATAGTATGCCCAATAAGGTCTTTAAATACCTTATTCATGAGAGGCTGATATGTGGCGCCTATATTTTTTAGTCCGAAGGGCATAACCTGGTAGCAGTATAGTCCTCAGTCCATTTGAAACGCTATCGCCTCCTCGTCTGCAGGATTCATCCTTATTTGGTTGTAGCCTGAGTAGGCATTCATGAAGCTCAGCATTTGGTGCCCAGATGTGGCATCCACTAGTTGATTGATACGAGGAAGAGGAAAGCTATCTTTCAGACAGGCTTTATTGAGGTCTGTATAGTCTACGCACATCCTCCAAGCTCCACTGGTCTTTTTAACCATGACTACATTTGCCAGCCATGTGGGATAGTGTAGTTCCCGTATGAATTCAGCTTTTAGGAGTTTGTCAACCTCCTTTTCAATTGCTTGCTGGCGCTCTAGTGCGAAATTCTGCTTCTTCTGAATTACTGGCTTGCAGGTTAGGTTTATTCTGAGAGAGTGGGTGATTACCTCAAGGCTGATTCCTGGCATATCTGCTGGAGTCCAGGCGAAGACATCCTGATTTTTTCGTAGAAATTCTATGTACTTCGTCTTTTCTTCTTCTAAGAGTAATGACCCGATCTGTACTGTTCTTGAAGGATGTTCATCGGACAGGGAGATATGGGCAAGGTCCTCGATAGGGGAAGCCTTTTGAGAAACGTCTTCATTTCATAAATCAAAGTCCTCGATGCTCAAGGTAATTGATGGGCGTGGTTGAGCTTGTTGAAGATTACAGGATTGTGCTTCTTGCTGATCTCCTTGCACTATGCCAATTCCTGCTGGGATGAGAAATTTCAATTTTAGGTGTGGGATTGAGGCAACAACCCCGAAGATCGATTATAATGGCTTCCAAAGATAGCATTGTATGCTGATTCTGACTTTACGATAATAAATTAGATAGAGTGTGTGGCTTGTCGGGGGAACTCTCCTAGTATAATGGGAAGGCTGATCGTGCCTTCTACTCGTACGGGCCTATTGTCAAATCCGTACAATGGTCCTGCGACAGGTTGGAGTTTTTCTCTTGTAAGACCCAAGCTAAGAAAAGTGGAGTAAAATAATGCATCTACAGAGCTCCCATTGTCAACCAAGATTCTCTTAACCTTATAGCCTGGATCACCGATTCCTGCACTTATTACGAGTGGGTCTTGATGAGGGGTCTTCACCCCTTCCAGGTCTGAATCATTGAAGGCGATAGAATGGTCGGCACGGGACTTATTTGGTGTAGGCTCTTTAGTGATGGCGATCAGTACTTGACTTGGCATTGAAGGTCCCCCAACAATGGTTTCAATTTCGCCCACCATTTGGCGATTGTTTGCTGGTTGTTTTTGTTGTTCAATTTGCCCCCAGCTTGGACACCATCTTCCCGGGTTGTTGGATTCTTGACAAATTGTCAGAGATACCCCTGCTAGATTAGTCTTTCGATCTCTTTTTTGAGCTATCTGCAGGCTTCGGTAGTATGTCCACGACTGCGGTGGAAGTGGCAGTATTGCTCCTGATTCCCGACATTGGGTTTTAGAGGCTGAGGCCACTTAACACTTTCGTGATTTTGGATGGCCATTAGCACATTGGCCTGGGATGCGTTGAGTGGCGTATACTCCTTTTTTGGGCGAGATTCTCTTCGTGGTTGTGAGGGTCGAGGGGGCAAACTAGCATTCTTTTTTCGATGGGAGGAAGGATTTTCCATCCCAGGTGTGCTTTTTCGCTTCCCAGTTGTCTGCTCGAACTGCTTCCTGTGGGCATTGATGGCTTCATTGGCAGATACTTGTGCCTCCACGTGGTGGATCAGGTCAGCATATGAAGGGACTGTATCCCGCATAAGGGCTGAGTAAAAAGGGCCTGGGCGGAGTCCTCCAAGAAAGACTCATCTAAGTAACTCAGGATCTACTCCAGGAATCAGTCGAGCTTCAGTAGAAAACCTCTAGAAGTACTCTTTGAGGGACTCATTTTAATTCTGTCAGATTCCAGAGAGGTGGGAGGAGTCTTTAACCATTCTTCGATTGGCGACAAATTGTTCAACGAACACTTTGGCCAATTTGACAAATATGGGAATAGATCCGGCAGGGAGCGAATAAAACCATGTTCAGGCCTGCCCTTTAAGGGTGGCAGGAAAGACTTGGCAGAGGAGCGCATCTGAAGCTCGTTGGATGTGCATTATAGTTCTGTAGTGGTCGATATGCTCGTAGGGGTCGGATGTCCCCTCATAGGGATCGATGCTGGGTAGCTTAAATCATGCCGGGATAGGATGCTGAAGAATGGCCTCAGTCAGAGGTGACGACTCCTGAAAATTCCATGGGTGAGGTAGTTTCCTCACACCTCCCCCATGAAATTCTTCTCGGACCAGCCTTCACAATTCATGCCTTAGGGCGTTGCGAGGGAGTTCAGCAATATGGGGCCGGGCCTGGCCTTCGGGAGCATCCTGAGGAATGCGGTGTTGCTGATCTGCGCGTGACGGATGGGTAGAGCTGGTGGTGTCAGCAAGTTCTTCATCTTGACGTGTTGGAGGACGTCTCCTTGGTGGAGGAAGAGGAAACTCGACATGAAGGTGGTCTGCTGGAACATCTTCGACCCTTGGCGGATCTCGAAGGAGTAGAATCTCGTCAGGAGGTGTTAGTGTAGGTGGTCGGGTCTCTCGTAGAAGTTGAAGGATCTCCTTCTGGGAATCTTCCATCCTTTGAATGCGATCTTCTAGGGACGGTTCTGCAGTCCCTTCTCCGGCAGGGTTTCGGCCACCAAGCTGAAAAAGAGGCAGATGCCTGGCGTCCCTGATTCAGGGACTGATTCTGAGATTGGTGTGAATTGGAGCGAGAGGCTCCCATGATGCGATTACTGCGCCTGTTGGCCATTGTAGTGGTGCTTCAGGATAGTGGGATTTGTTTCCCACAGACGGCGCCAAACTGTTGCGGGCTAGAATATACGCGCCGATAGAGATAAAATACTACGTCTTAGTGTTGTACGGATATCCAGCTCACACACAGAGAACACAAGATTTTTACGTAGAAAACCCTGAAAAAGGGTAAAAACCACGGGGCCTGGCCCAGCTGAAATGATTCCACTAGAACTTCAGTAGATTAAAGGGGGCTGACTCGCCTTTAAGGGCGATCAAACTACAAGTATCACCCGTAGGGCGGAAGTTAGAGGTTAGTGAGGGCCTAAGGTCGCTCTGGCAGAACTTTGGGGTCACCTGGCGGTCTGGCAGAGTTTTGGTCCCTAGGTAGTTATTGGGCAGAGTTGAGGACGTTAAATGGTGGTCCAACGGAACTCCGGCGTCAGGCGGTGGTCCGGCGGAACTCTGGCATCAGGCGGTGGTCCGGCGAAGAGAAGGGCCTCAGGTGGTGGTCCTGCGAAGAGCAGGGCCTCAGGTGGTGGTCCGGCGAAGTGCAGGGCCTCAAGTGGTGGTCCGGCGAAGTGCAATGGCTCAGGTGGTGGTCCGGCGAAGAGCAGGGCCTCAAGTGGTGGTCCGGTGAAGTACAGGGCCTCAGGTGCTGGTCCGGCGAAGAGCAGGGCCTCAGGTGGTGGTCCGGTGAAGTGCAGGGCCTCAGGTGGTGGTCCGGCGAAGTGCAGGGCCTCAGGTGGTGGTCCGGCGAAGAGCAGGGCCTCAGGTGGTTGTCCGGCGAAGTGCAGGGCCTCAGGTGGTGGTCCGGCGAAGTACAGGGACTCAAGTGGTGGTCCGGCGGAGCAACGGCGTCATGGCGGTGGTCCGGCGGTGGTCCGGCAATGGTCGAAGAGGAGCAAGGAAGCAAGAGCTCTCTCTTCTTCTCCTTAGGATTAGGTGTCCCTTTTCATGAGAAATGGGGTCTCTATTTATAGATTTTCGTGAGTGGCATGGCCTGTAAATAAGTGGAAGATCAAGGGTAGTTAGGGAGTGGTTGAATGGATGGCTGATCTTGAATCCCTTGATCATAGACCGTTTGCTGGACATTTGAAGGTCTTAATGATGTTGGAATTTGGTGATCTTGGGCTCGTTGGATTCGTCTCGTTGAGATGCTCGATTCGACTATAAGCATGTCACATTTGGAGACCGTTTGGTAATCCAAATTATGGTTTGAACTTTCCAACAGCGCTTCAGACCCTTGATTTGGACCCATCTGGGCTCGGATTGGATTGAATTTGGTGTCGTTGGGTTCGTATTTCCAAGACGCTCAGTTCGACTGTAAGTTTGCTTGAATCGGAGTTCGGATGATCCCAAAATTAATTTTGGAAGCTTCCAACTTGTTTTTGCCTCGAGATTCGTGCCCGATTAAGATAATTTTTTGAGGATGTTTCAAGATTATTTATCATGCGTGCTTAAAAATACATTGAGCCTCGAGATTTATTGCCTGAACTGATATTAACAATTGTTAATTTACAGTTTGCGGAACATAAAAAATGCCTATATATCTTGAGACCAAGTCAATAGCAAATAATGCAAGTTCATTACAATTTAGTACATATACTTATTGACTTAAAAATTAATATGTCAAATTACAACATATTAAACATATACTTTTCTTGAAATTGCAAGTAGACCCATATATTGGCACTTAAATACTAGAAGTGAACTGTTTGATTGAAAAATATAGTTTTTGAAAAAGGGTTTGATTTTCTTTGGGAAAGTTAAATTTCTGAAATTTGAATATTTGAAATCGAACACTTATTATGAATGATATATCACCTCAAAAGGTGAACATATAATTTCCTAATAGGTTCAGATTATAAATTTTGATTTACTCTGATTATCGTAGTCAAACTCAAGGAGAAACAACATATGATCCCAAAAGATCAGAATGATGTTTAATCAACTGTTTGACTATGCTAATCTGAATATGATCATTAATTTCATAATCATAACTATGATTATAATTGACATATCTATCCGAAGGAAGAAGATATCAATCATTATTAGTTTGAATATGAAAATAACGATCGCCAATTTTTGTTTTGATTTCCCAAAGAGAATCAATTAAAGGTTTTGAAAACTTGATTTTGAAATCTAGTCTGGGTTTCTAAATCTCCTACGAGCGCAAGCCCTCGTAGTTAATTACATCGTAGGAAACCAGAAAATTTCCTACGAATACTCTCGATTAAAATAGCGATACAAATTTCATTTAAGATTTTCAAAGCTTGATATCAAGGAGGTTAAGGATTGGGATTTCAAGTGGGAATGGTTCAAGGTTGAGCACTTATTTCTGGAGTCAAAGGAAGAATGGTAGGAGGTGCTTTAAGATTCTGAATTGCTTCAGAAACACCCCAACCTATCCTAAGTGTTGAGCTTGAATTGGATTGAAAAAGATTTAATGTTTAAGTGATCAATTTTATTAGAAAGTGGGAATTAGATTCCCGGAAGATTGAGTTCTTAAGATAAGAGACATGCCTCAGAACCTAAGTCTAAAAATGGGTACTGAAAACCAGTGAACCGAATCCTAGCTAATGTAATGTAATCCTGGACATACCCCGGCCTGGATTGGGGAGCCAGCTAAACCACCTAAACGCTTTTAAAACCATGAGTCAAAGTCTTTAAATGTAAAGTGGTTAAGGACATTGATTAAGATTGGTTTAAAGAATTGGGGTCGACATCTAGAGCAAATCCTAATTGACCCCTTAACATATGTTGGGTTAAATGTCTAAGCTAGAAATGCAATTAAAATTTAGACTCAATTTTTAATTTGTATCTAATGCAATGCATGCTAGTTGACTCGATAAAATGTTTAAATCAATATGAAGCAGTTTTAAAATAGGCTTAAAAATAGGTTTTATCCTAGAGATTGCACAACATCCCCTTGGACAGAACTGCACCCTAATAGGTCAGGTGGTCTGCCAGAACCCGCAGGCGGGGAGGTGCCTAACACGGATGAGAAAAGTCAATATGTATGCATGAAAAACTCCCTGCGAGTCCGGGCTTACTTCTTAAGAGCGTTAGAGTTTCTATCTGAGCTTAAAAATTTTAATTTTGTTTAAGTAGAAAAAGTTAATGACCGTACCCTCACGAGCCTCCGATCGGGTTCCAGGCTAAATCAAAATCGACATGCAATAGCGCCAAATAAACTACTAAAAGCATGCGGGTCCTTAATCACAATCAACACATCAATTAAATCATTTAAATAATTAAATCAATTAAATAAATGCTCAAACCGAAAGTCCATAGGCAAGTGCCCTTAATAATACAACCCAGGGTCTGCAGTAAAGTAAAGTGGCCGGGTACCACTTACTACAACCCGGATTCTAATCCTAAGACTCAAGTGACTTTGAGATTTGAGATTCTTCTCGTTCTTCACTTCTTCGTCTCCTTAGAACTCCTTGGATCGTCGGGTCTGGATATCCAAATGAAAAGAAACTCCCCCTGAATAGGGGTGTTATCTTTTCTCTTTGGATACTTGAATTTCATCCTAATTTGGATCTCCAAATGGATAGGAACTCTCCCCTAAGGGATGTTCCTTCCTCTTTGGATTCCAAATTGGATGTTTAAGTATCTCAATCTCAAATCACTTTAAACATTACAACTCAATTTAAATCAAATTACATCAAATTGAAATTAAAAATCTAGACTCAACAACCTGCAGGGTTATCCTAATAATCAATAGTTTATATTTGACATCCCAAGCAGTTATATATTTGAAATTAAAATGCTCAAACCAGCCACACTTGGCCATACTCTTTTTGATTTAAAGGGGGACTTAAGCATGCTTAGCACCTGTGCAATTTAATAATTATGATTTTTGCCCCATTTAATTTATGCCCTGTATGAGCATGGCCACCTGCATAAGATTGAATTAGTACAAATCATCCCTAGCCTAGGGGTAGATCTAACGTACAATCAATCACATCACAGAGTGCAATAAATAAGTAAACAAACACATCAATTCTACTACTAGCAAACAGCATGCAGTAAAAGCTCGAAAACCCGGCACACAGCAGAAAAGTAAACACCGGCCTAGCCTAAGACTAGAGTTGGTTGTCCTAGCAAACCATCTAAAGTGTGTGAGGTAGGCTGTGTGGTTTTGATATGTCCTAAATAGGATAATTTGATTGAAGTTGTTTAAAGTTCTAGTTGGTTGAAGGCTTAAGGGAAGATTTAATTTGAATTTAAATATTAATGACTTGAAATTGATTTTAAATTTAATTTTAATTGTTTGTTGGATACCACCTTTGTTTCACACCGAGGCCGTGAAGTTTATTTCACCTTCCTTGGGGCTAATTTAATAGCCTCGTAGGCCTGGGTTACCTAGTGGTACCCGATATAATTAAGTGATTTGAGTTTGATTAATATTTGAAGGTTGATTAAATTTTAATTAGAATTGATTGATTGCTGGTTTTAATGTTAAATTAATGTTTTCTGGAATTTTTAATGATTTATTGAATTTTGGAAATTTTTAGATTATTTTAATCATTTAATTAAAGGGTCAAAAGTTGACTTTTTGATTTAAAGGGTTTTATGGAAAGTTAATATTTTATTAAAATACTAGACCTTAATACGATCAGTTAGACAGTAAGTACACTGAAATTGGATTTTTCTAGATTTTATTATGAAGGTTTGAAGTTTTGACTTAAATTTGAACTAAGTTTGACCAAAAGTTGACCTTTTCAAATTTGTTTGATTTCTGGAAACTTAACATTTTTAATAAATATTAGAGCTTAAGATGAGTCATATGCCTTTGAGGTTGCTCAATTTCGAGCTCATTTGAATTAGTTATGAATTTTTGAAGTTTTGAGTATTTAATGAATTATTTAAATTGTTTAATTAAAGCCATTTTTATGATTTGAATCCAAATGACCTCCAAACTCCTTGAAATCAACTCCAAAGGTCAGGAATAACCTAAGGAATGATTTCCAAGTGTTTGAGAAATTTTTGGAATTTTTAATTATTTTTAATTAATTAAATTAATTAAATATTAAATTTCAATAAAACTTAAATTAAACTTAATTTTGAAGTCCAGTCAAGGGGCTTTTATTTTTCATTGATTAAGGGTTTAAGTTTGGTCAATTTGAGGTATTAAATATAATTTTTAGATTTAAACTTGATTTATTATAATTTCTGGAAGATTTAATGGCTTAATTAAGGTTTAAACTTGATTAGGTTAATTAAGGGGCTTAATGATCTCAAAAGTCAGTGGGAAATTTTTTTTAAGGCTGAGAATGTCTCTATGTTCAAATGTTCAAAATTTCAAGTCAATTGGAATTGTATCCTAATTATTAGAATTTTTCTAAATTTTCTAAATGAGTCCTTAATTGTTGTCCTTAATGACACTAGGTTAATTGGGTTCAAATCAAAGTCTCTAACCTTCAACATAAAATATGCATGATAAATACACATATAAACACAATCAATCCTATGTCTAAGAGAACCTTAAACTAAGTGGTGTGTGTATGTCCTTAAACATGCAAGGATTTATACTAATTAAATATTCTTAATTAAACTAATGAATGATTAGATCATAATCATTCATTAGCACTCCCACATGATTTCTATTCAAATATGTTGATCTATATTTAAAATTTCAAAATAGATCTCTCAACCTAAAATATTTAAGTATTTATACATGTATTTCAAAATAATTTTAAAATATACTTAATCTATACATGAAACTATATATAGATATAGGTTTTAAATTAAGAATACTTAAGATATGATTTGGGTGATTTTAATATCTAATTGAGAGATCCACTGATCTACTAAGATCGTTTGAAAATAAGTTTTTAATTTTCAAAATAATTGGTTTAATATTTAATTGGATACTAATTAAATATTAAAATATTTAAATAATTACGAATAACTTAAAATTAATCAAGTTTTGATCTCTGAATTTGACTTCAAATTAAAGTGCTTAATTTTCTGAAAATTTTGATATATTATACTTAATTTTCTGATTTAAAATGAATTTATTATGAATTTTTGAAGTTTAAATTATTTAAAAGGGTTTTTTTTTAATTCAAAAATTAATTAATAATTAAAATAGATTTAAAATCAGTTAATTTAGATCTTAAAAATTTTTTTGAAATTTTTTTTTTTAAATTATTTAAAAAATTTTCTTTGAATTTTCTAAAATTATTTAAATTATTTAATATCAATTGAATATTACTTAATACTTAAATATGTTATTAATTAAAGTATAAAGTATAATTTAAGTTAATTTGATTTCAAGGTAATAATGATTAAACAAAAAAAATATATAATCATTTAATCATTGAATATTTTGAAATGAAAAGAAAATTTAAATCTTTATTTAGTGATTTAATATTGAATTAATAAGATATTGATTAATTATTTAATTATCTAAATAACAAAGATTATTTAAGTATTATTAATTATTTTGATTTAACTTTTAATTTAAAAACACTTAAAATTTATTTTATGATTTAAAAAAAAATGACTTCAAAATAAAATTTCTGGAATTTTTAAGATATTTTATTTGTTATAATTAAATATCAATTTAATGTGATTAATAATTCATATTTATAATAATAACAAATATTTTAATTATTTTAAATAAATAATAATTTTAAATTAAACCATTTAATTTTCTAAGAAATTGTAATATATGTAATAGATTAATTTTAGGTTTAAATTTAATTTTTAATTAATTATTGATTTCTGTTAATTAAAATCTAATTAAAAAAAAATTAAAGATTAATAAAATAAAATTTAAAAAAAAAACGAGGCGGTGCCACGTGGCAGCCTCTGGTAGGTTCTCTCAAAACGCGACCGGCGGCATATGACACGTGTCAGCACGCGATCGGCCGATCCAAAATACGGCGGCGGCGGGCAATCATTGGTAATGATTGCGCCGCCGCGCAATCATTACCAATGATTGTCACGGCGCGGAAAACCCAGCGGCCGCACTTAACCACGTCGGCTTGAGACGTGGGCCATTTGATCATCCGCGGAACTGAACCAACGGTCCAGATTTAGCTGGACAGTGATCCGATCCAGCGGAGGTTTACACACGGAAGATCAACGCGTGGAAAAGCGTAATCTGGGCCGTTGATCAAAAGATCAACGGCCCAAATTTGTTCAATGCATGGGACGAACCGTAAAACCCTAGGAAATGGTATTTAAGCTCGTTCTCTCAGCTCACTCAATGAAACGACTTGAAATTTAAAACATAGATTGTGGCAATGAACAGATTTCATGTGGACGTGTTTTTATTGCTTGAAAAGGACTTTAGAAAAAGCTAATTTAACCTATCTATTGTGACCTAGGGCTAGGGTTTGAGAGAGATCTAACCGTTGGATTGAAAAGGTTTTTGTTTCCCTGAATTTGTGGACTGTCCACGTATGATTTTGCTGAAGACACTTCGGCTTGAAAGCTTCTTGATCAATCTATATACTCCTTTGAACGAAAAACGCCTTGGCTCTCCGTGAAGTTCGCCGCCGGCGAGGTTTGAGTAGTGGATCTTGGTCGGGAAAACTTGGGAGAGTCTTGGAGGGCTCAAATGAAAAGAAATTTTTTTTCTGGAGAGCTTGAGTGTAGAGAGAGAATAGAAGGATTCGAATGAGGCTCCCTTTGGATGACCTAACCTATTCAAACGTCCTTGGGCTCAAGGAACGGCTGGGATTGAGCCTAGGGATGCCTAGATGGATGACAAGTGGCTAGGGGGTAGGTGGGAGCAGAAGCATCAAAGGACACAAGGACATCCTAGGTGGAAAGGTGTCCTTGTCCTCATATAAGCATGTGGGGATGATATAAGCTGTTGGATCTTGATCCAAGGGCTAGGAGAGGTTCTAGGAAACTTCTAGAGCCTAATTAAACAGTTGGATGGGTTTAAGATAGATCAGATTAGGTTTAACTAGGGTTTTGACCAAATTTGACCCTCCTAAACACTTGGTTTGAATGTTTGACTAGTCCAAAGCCATTTGGGCTGCTGAAATAGCAATAGAAGGGTCTTAGAGAACTGTTTGAAAGGGTTGGAGGAGGTTAGATTGATTTGAAATAGATTTGAGAAGGTGTTTGATCATTTTTTGACCCATTCAAAGGTTTATATTGACTGTTTGACCAGTCAACCTGGTCAAACCTGCTGATATGGACTTGGGAGGATGTTGAATGCTGGTTGAGCAAGTTTGGATGGAGTTTGAATAGATTAAACGAGTATTTGTGCAATCTAATGGATGTTTGACCAAATATACAAGTTGACTTTGGTCAAAATCCTAAGAATAGACTTATATTATACTTGAATATGGTCACACTCTAGAATATAGTGGGATCAAAGATTTAAAAAGGTTTTAATTGAATTGACTGACTAAAAAGTCATTAATTTGATTCAAATGGATCAATTTTGACTGGACTTGACCATACATGTGTATGGTTGACCAAGTCAACTGGTGATTGGGTCAAGGTGATCAATTCAACCTAAATCATCAAAGGTACATTTAAATGAAATTTAAATAAGATTTGAATGCATTTGAGGTTTGATTCAAAGTGGAAAAGCTTAAGGGCTTGAACTGGTCAACCTGGTTTGACTTGGTCAACCAGGCTGACCCAGGTCCAGGTTTTGAGTTGAAGCAACTCTAAATGATATTTGGAGTCTGGTGGAATAGGTTTGAGAGGTTAAATAGGTCATTTGGGTCGAATGGGCCTATTTGGGCCCTTAATGGGCTTAATGGGTCAACTGGGTTGACTTGGTCAACCAAATTGACCCAGGGTTAGGGTTTGAAATGGAATGGTTTGAAATGATGAATGGGGTCTAGTGGAGGTGGTTTCAGGGTTTAAATGGGTCATTTAGATCAAATGATCTGTTTAGGCCCTTAATGGGCCTAATGGGTCAACTAGGTTGACTTGGTCAACCAGGTTGACCCAGGGTCAAGGATTGGGTCCAACCAGTTCAGAATAATATTCTGAGTCTACTGGTGGTGATCTCAAGGTCTAGAGAGGTCATTTGATCAAAATGACCTATTTGGGCCCTTAATGGGCCTTTAGGTTAATCCTGGTTGACTTCGTCAACCAGGTGGGTCCAGGGTCTAGAAATGGGTTCAACAGATTTGAAATGATATTTGGAGACCAATGGAGGTGGTCCCAAGGTCAAAGGAGGTCATTTGGTCAAAATGACCTGTTTTGACCCTAAAGGGGCCTTTTAGGTCAACCCTGGTTGACTTGGTCAACCAGGTGGATCCAGGATCTGGAAATGGGTTCAACAGGTTTGGTTTGACATTTGAAATTTGCTGGAAGTGACTGCATTTGATTTGGAGGTCATTTGGTTCAAGTGACCAGTTACACCCCCTAGGGGTATTTTGGTCATTTTGACCCCTGGTCAACTGGGGGTCAAATTGAGTCCAAAAAAATGTAGTTTAATGCTCAATAGGTCATAATCAAGGGTCTGGAGGTGATTGGAGGCTTTGGAGAAAGCTCCAGGGTCAAAATCCACTGGGTGGTAGGTCCAGTGGCATAGACTGTAAATATTTGAAGGTTTTACAGCCTTTGGATTTCAATTCAGTTTCTGGGGTTAGAGATCTCAGAATGAGCTCAAATTTGAAGGGTTACCTCTAGAGACATGTCACATCATTGTGGAACTGACAGATCTTGAATCAGAGGTCATTTGATAGGGTTTTGAAATGTTCAAAGATTTGCTGGAAAAGGCTTTCAGGACTTAGATCTTTGACCTTGGATTTGAATCTGGAAATCTGATTTTGAACTGGATTTTGAGTTTGAATGATTGGATTTGAATTACCTAAATCATTCATGACCATTTAGAGATCATAAATGATAGGATAGGATTAAAGTTTGATCAAAGGTAAAGTCAGGGTTTGAACTAGAGTTTGGATTTTGAACTGGATTGAATTCTAGATTTTGCTCAAGGTTTGAATTGAGGACATGGATGAAAGTCTGATTTGTTCTAGAGTTTGAATATATTTAAGGATTGGATAGATCTAAGATCTAGGAGGATCCTAGGACCTAAATTGATTTAGGGGAAATCCCAGGGTCCAGAGCAGATCCTAAAGACTGAAGTCTAGGAAACTCCTAAAGTTTAGGAAACCCTAAAGTCTGGGATTTAGAAGGTTCTTAGGATCTAGGATAGATCTTAAAGTCTGGATTCTAGGAAGATCCTAGGGTCTAGATAGATCTGAGGTCTAGGAGAAACCTAAAACCTAAACTAATCTAAAGTCTGGTAGAATCCTAGGGTCTAGAAAAGATCCTAGGGTCTGAAGTTTGGAAAGATCCTAGAGTCTGGAAGTCCTAGGGTCTAGGATCTAGAATAGTCTTAGGATCTAGAAGAATCCTAAGCTCTAGATAGATCTAGGAGAATCCTAAGGTCTAAGAGGATTATATGATATAGAATCAGGTAGAATCCTAGGGTCTAGAATTGATCCTAGGGTCTGAAGTCTAGGAGAATCCTAGAATCTAGATTTATCTTAAATTGTATTGATCTGGGGTCAGGATTGATTTGAATTTGGATTGATCTTAAAGTTTGGATTGATCTAAGATCATATTGATCCTGGGGTTAAGATTGATCCTAAGGATTGGAAAGATCCTAAGGTCTGGATTGGTCCTACTGAGCTCATACAAAAATGAGGTCAACATGAACCTAAAATTTTGCAAATGTATATAAAATGAAAGAGAAAATTACACCGACTTTAGTGGAAACATGTTCATTATATTAGTAATAAAGAAATATTAATAATTATTATTAGAATGTGTGCATAGCAATATTATCTCTAACTTCAGTCGTCTTATTTTTACCTTCGCCATCAACCAAGTCTATATTCATGTGCTTTTGGGTGAAAAAAATTATTATTAACGTCACATTCATCAAACTGATCAGGATCAATTTGGGATCAATGCCTAATTATATTGTTAAGATTTTTCATTATAACGACAAGAATGAGACATTATTTCTTTTAAAGTAATTTGGCATGACTTTTAAATTCTTCCATTACTTTTTTCATACAGTAAATGTGTGTTCTATTGCACTTCAAGGAAATGAATATATCTTATTCAACATCTCACACCAATCCTTTATTTGATGAGAACTTGGTGCAAAATTATGCTAATGATATCTTTTTTTTTTTTTTTTTTTTTTTTGGGGAAACCCACCGTCGGGCCTTCGTGTTAATATAAAAAACGGATTACAAGATCCTTAAAGGACCTCCAGCTCACTACGGCTCAAAAGAGCTACAACAAAAACGCAAAAAGAACCTACGAGCCAGAAGTCCTTACTAGAAAAAAGTACAATCAAACCTAGAAACATTCTACGAGAAACTAAAAGAATAGTCCACTTAGAGAAGATAATGTATATCACTTTCAGCGCAGTCTTCTCGACCAAAATTTGCCCCTGCACAAAACGAGAAAGGATCTCCAAAAACCTGCACAAAAAGAGGCCTGCAGGGACAATGGGAGTGAACATAGCAGATACTACAGGTAACATGTCCGAAGAATGATAAATTACTAAGTTTTCAAAAAATATTTTGATAGCTAAGTATAAGTTAACAGAATCCTCCCAGGAGTTCAAGGTAAAGCTTCCATAACAGTTGAAAATGTTGATAACAAAATAATGGTTAACATTGTTCCAAAAAACCGAAACCCAATTGTTAGGAGAATTATACATCAAAATACGATGCAGAGCCATCTTACCGATCAGCGATGTAAAACTAGAGTCCCAATAACAGATGCTTTTATTGTCCACATACCAATACGAAGCAGCCAAATATAAACCAATGTGATGAACAAAAAAACTGCTTATGCTCAGAGGATTCAATCCAAGACTCCAAAAAGAAGAGGAAAAATTGCTCACATTAATTTCCCGTTCAACCCACAAACCTTGCTGATCATCCTCATCAAGAAAAATCCAACTGGAGCTGGAATATTCACACCAGTAGATAGCAAACAACTGTAAATTGCTCCAACTAGCATAAAGGGAACAAACAAAAAAGGCGTGCATCACAGCAGATACCTGGTGAACAAACCCAAAGAGCAGAGTCCAACAGGACAAAAAATCACAATAACACCAAGAAGCCAACGAAAAGAGAATAAACCCAACATTAATGAATCCTAATATAAGGCAAACCCAAACGATCCAGCCTCAACAAGCCAGAAATATTCTCATTGATAAAGTTGCCACGAAACTCCACAAACTCAGGTAAAGAGCAACCCATATTAGCCAAATAGTCAGCTGCAGAATTACCCTCCCTATGTATGTGAGTAATAGTAAAATTAAGGCTAGAGAGATACTGCTTTATTTCCCTCATAATGTAAAAATAGCCAGGATTAACATTAGCATTGCTATTGATATACTGGATCACTAGTTGAGCATCAACCTTAATCCAAATCTGATTAAACCCTAACGACATACACAACCGAAGACCATACCGCAAGGCCTGAAGTTCAGCAAACAAAGCATTCTTAATAGGCGAAGGGCCAGCATAAGCAATAACCACATTACCCAAATGATCACGGATAAGCCCCCCACAGCCAGCCATATTCGTTTTGAACGAGCCATCCGTGTTAAGTTTGTGAAACCCAAACTTAGGTTTCAACCACTTGACAATAACATTGTTACAAAAGGAGCTTTTATCAACAAATTTGATGTCAAAATACTCAGCAATATACAGGCACCCTTTGAAATTTTTTCTAGTAATGAGATTAGCCAAAAAGATTTGCTTAATTTTCTCCTTAATTTTCATAATAATATGCACCGCATTCATATCAATATTCTCATGCTTCGACTCATTCCGGCTCTTCCAAAGATACCAACAAATAAGAATAGAAATAATATTACGAATGTTACCCTTAGAAGGAATAAGCCAATCCTTCAAAATGTCTTTGATATAAAAATACTTCCTACATAATTGAGTTTGAAAAAGGTTATCAAAAAACAACCAAACTTTCATGGCTATGGGCCCATTAGCAAAGACATGATTAAGATCCTCAATATGAAAACAACATTGGCATTTAGAAACAATAATTAAACCTTTCTTAAATAAATTAATATCAACAGGGATGTAGTTATGAAGAATTCTCCAAGTAAGGATAGAATAGGTGGTAGGGATACATTTGTCCCAAATAGCATTGGAGGCCATGGATTTAGGTAACTATTTTCTAATGTCTTGCCAAACCGCTTTGTGGTTAAAAATACCATCCTTAGATTTATTGAAAAGAAAACAATCCTTCTGGTTAATTTGAAGCAGGATCTTAATGATGTAATTGATAATGAAATCAGGCACCATTTCAGAAAGATAATCCACATTCCACTTACCATCATGAAAAATTTGAGAAACTTTACAAGTGCTAACAGTGTGAGTATTAAGCAAATTATCAATGGAAAAAGAACCTAACCATTTATCTTGCCAAAAACAAATATCCCCTCTGCCTAAACCCCATTGTATAAAATTCTCAGCATCCCACTTCATGGAAGAGATTCTCTTCCAAACGGAAGAGTCCCCTTTCTTGTAAAAGGTAGCAAGAGGATGACGGTCAACATAATACTTTCTATTCATGAATTTAGCCCAAAGACTGATAGAGAATCTAAAATTAAACCATAATTTATACGAAAAACAAACAGCCATGTCACGTAAATTCTTAAAGCCAAGCTTACCTTCATCAAAAGAACCTGAGCACTTGTCCCAAGAAGCCCAACAAATAGCAGACTTACCATCTTTACAACCCCAATAGAATTTATTAAAAATCCTTTCCAGCTTAATGGAAATAGTATTGGTAGGATGCAACGTATGTAATAAATAGAGAGGTATAGAGCACAAAACACTTTTAATCAGCACTAATCTACCACCAAAAGATAAACAGTTAAAAGCCCAAGACGAAAGTTTAGAATGAATGTTAGCAAAAATATCTCCAAATAAATGAGATCTTTTCCTACCTTTAAAGATAGGAGTTCCAAGATACTTGATAGGCAATTGCTTATGCTAATGATATCTTGATTTTGGATAAGGTTTGAAAGAAATCCCCTTTGTAAAAGATATCAAGTTTTAATTAAGTATATTTTTTCTTTTGGGGTGCACATGAAACTGTAAATATAATAGAACAAAAATTTGCAATCAAATGCTTTATTTATCAAAATTACTTGTTTTTGGTATATGTAGTTTGCATCACCGATACAAAATAGCTTACTAAATGATGAAAGCATCACCTGTTGAACCTTCTATTCAGATGCCACAAATGTGGAACATATATAAAAATCACTTATGCTAATAATATTTTGTGTTGGTGAATGATGCCACCAAATATAGGTCACTTGTTCTTTTAATAGGTATGCATGCATCTACATGGGAGCCCCCAATTGCCCTAATATAGTCCTAAAAATATGGCATATTATGCTCATCATTTAAAACATTTTGTTGAATATAACAAAATTTTTTATCAATTGGAGTTACAATCTCAATTTCAAGCTTAACTAATGCTTCAATTCCAATAGAGAAATATATGAGCAATAAAAATGTTAACTCGTTGCTTGAATGGACTCTTTATGCATTATATTATATAAACTGATAGCCAACACTTTCCTAGTTGTTCTCCTTTATAACTTATGTGACCCATGAGATGATTCAAGCAAAGTAAGTAAATTCATGAAAATGTATTTTAACATTCTAAACATATTATGAAATATCATAGGATGTCCATAAATTTAGCTTACAAACCTATTTATCCCTAGTATGAGAAGGTGCCAGACATTTTATCTAATTGTAAATCACAATAATTATGGAGCAAATATATTAGTGTTACCAGTATATCATATAAATTTATAAGAGTCATATAATCATTGCTTTTTCCAATATCCTCCAAAGAATAATCATTAAGAAAATGACTAAATTGATCTGTTTAATTATAGATGTACTAATTATTTTATGTACTTCAAATACTAAGTTGATCTCTATAAGAACCATCTTCTAAACAACCAAACTTTTCAAAGAATTAAACACTCACGAAAGTCTATAAGATTGTGCAAGTCTTGTATGTAGGCACATCCATGAAAGTATCTCTTCTATTTTTGTCTTGAATAAACTCTATAACGACATCATAGTTTCAACATCTTCAAATTTATTTTTCAACTTTACTTATCAAGTTTAATAGAAAGACAAATTATTGCACCCAAACATACATCCAAAAAAAAATTAAAATTTTCTAATTTATATTCAAACAATAATATCACAACTAAGCATATAGCCATACATGAAACAATGAAATTAAATAATCTATAAAAAAATTAAAATATTGCACAAAATAATTTATATTGGTTATGCCAATGGGCGTACATCCATTCCTCAACTTCTCTCCCTAGAATTTCTAGTAGAACTCTCTTCTTCTACTCCCAGTAAGGTAGAAAAACCTCCCTCCAAATAGAAGAGATCATGGGATCAAATAGAGAGTCTAAACGATAATAGTGTTCCAACCTATTTATAGAATTTTACTCTATCCAATCGTACAACATAACTGTCTGATTGTATAACGTAATATGTATCATATGGTATGATCCGTAATGTGCCAGATCATTCAAACAACTTTCTAGCATTTATTTTAACTAGGTCAATCGTGTAGTACAATAGATATCATATAGATATATTTGACTTTTTTTATCATCTCAATGGTTTTCCTAAATAGCTAGTTGACTAAGTCAACTCATAGAGTACGAAGTTAATTGTTCATTATGAAGTTTTCTATAGTTCATTCTAAATAATTATTTGTGCAGTTACTGACTAGATGATCATATAAGTCCTAATCGCATAGCAAAAAAATGTTCTTTGCCTATTTTTAAATAATTTTAATTTATTGGTGATATGGAACCTCCTAATACATGCAATTATGTGACAAAAAATAATAAAATACATAAAAAAGTACAATAATTATATTTAAATAGAAATGAATTACATACAATTGAATCAATTTTATTTAAAGGAATAGGCACCTAAGTCTATCACTCTCAATCTAGTTTTGAGTGAACTAAACCTTTCATAATTGAGCACCTTTTTAAAATATCTACCAAAGCTTTTCTATATGATTATCAAAGATGTATAATCTCTAATGATATTATATTTAACACCAATAAGCTTTGTGTATGAATATTGAATTGGACTTTTCATGATGCAAATGACATTGGTATTTTTTTTTTTAGGGGAAAGCCCGGCGGTGGGGCCCTACGTGTTAATAAGGAAAAATGTTACAAAGTCCTTAAAAGGATCCTCCAACTTGAAGCTACTGCTCAAAAGAGCTACAAAAAAGAACAAAAAAAACCTAAGAGCCAGAGGTTCATTATACTAACAGTTACAAAAAAATCTAATAATATTCTAGGGCTGCAAGGACACAGCACCCAAAAAAGGAAGGCAAAAATAGTGGCATTCAGCACATTCTTCCAAATCCAAAAAAGAATCCGCCAACAACAAAAACCCTGAGTAGACTCCAACCACCCAAACTCACGAGCATAATGGATCACATACTGGTTCCAGGTACACTTACCTGTAGAAGTATAGTCGAAGAGCTTTCTGCAAAATTTGAGAAAACCAAACAGATCCCGGACAACCTGCACACAAAAATATCTCCAAGGCAACCAGTTTAAATTACAATGAGTATGGAAACAGAGATACCTCAAGAGGGAATTCCAACCACCTTTGGGACTTAAGTAATCAATAGCCAAAACTTTATAGAAGATAAATTCACAGTTATAGCAAACAACATCACCCAAGATAGTAAAGGAAAAAAAAGAAACACTCCTAAGATTGAAGATGAACTCCATACCACCCACACCAGGCACCAACAATATAACCAAATAGACAATGGAAACCTCCCAACAATCCACCATAATAACCACGTGAACAGGGAAAGGCACCCCGCCAAAACTCGAGCAAATCAACCAAACAGACAATAACCCAGCTGTAACAACACCCAGAAGAAGCATAAAGGGAGGAAGAAATAACCTATCAATACCACCAACACCAGCTAAAACCGACAGCCCAGATGACATAATCACAACCAAACAGTGCTTCCAGAAACAACAAACCAGCAGGACCCAAGAAAACCCACCAGTAAAAAAAATAAACTCATATAAATCCTCCAACACCAGGAAAGACAGCCCAACAGATGCAGAATGAAACGACCCGAGAAACGGCCAGACAAGAAGCCCAACATCACCACCCATGACCAGAAAGCCAACAGCAATTAGAAAAAGAAAGGCCAAAATCAAACCAACCACCCAGCCAACCAAAAAGTAAACAACCAAACCAAAACTTCCGAAATAAGGCAACCCACAAGAAACCAACAGAAGACAAAACCAACAACATAACAGAGGGAAGAGAGGAAATTGATCACACCTTTCTGATATAAGGCAACCTACATTTATCCAACTTAACCAAACCTATAAGTTGGTGCGGCAAATTGGAGACATTAAATTCTTGTAAAACATTAATATAGCAACCCCATTTGGCTAATCAATCAGCACAAGCACTACCTTCACGAAAAATATGAGAAATAGTATAGTTAAAATTAGCAGGGGACTGCTTAATGCATGGATCTAATGGTATAAAAATCAGCAGGGCTACCAGCAAAATCATTCAAAACAATATAAATTAACATCATAGCGTCAACTTCAATTGCCACATGATGAAAACCCAATATAAGACAAATATTTAACCAATAATTCAAGCCCATCAGCTCAGCAGAAATAACAGAACAGTAAGTAAGAGGAGCAGCATAAGCCAGAATGACATCACCATTGCTGTTATGGAGAATACCTCCCATACCTGCCGTATTGGTATTAACAGAACCATCCGAATTAAGTTTAATAAAAGGTTGGGAAGGTCTAAACCATCTCACAATACAATCCCATTTCTCCACAGAATCCTCCACCAGAGAAATACCAAGAGCAATAGCTAATTGACGAGCATGTTTGAAGTTTTTAATAGAAATAAGCTTGGTCGACTGGAATTGCAAAATTCTATTCCTAATATTAAAAATGATTTGATTGGCATCCATACTAATCTCATTATGCTTAGACTCATTCCTAGCCTTCCAAATAAACCACAAATGAGTATGGGCAGTAAATTATAAATATGGCCTTTAGTGGTAGTAAACCAATGCTTGAGAATGGAAGCAACATTACCATTGAAATTGAAAAAACTTTTATCAGTCAAATTAATAAAATGGAACCACACTTTCTGAGCAATATTACTATTCAGGAACACATGATTAATATTCTCAATATTAAAGCAACATTGGCATTTAGAAGGTAAATAGAAACCTTTTTTCCTAAGTAATTCATCAACAGGGAGATACCCCTTAAGACATCTCCAAGCTAAAATAGAGTAGGATAAAAGAATATTATTATGCCAAATCGACGCAAAAATTTGAGAAACATCCCTTTTCATTCTAGTAGCATTCCAAACATTCTTCAAATTAAAATTACCAGAGGAAGATAGTTTAAAAAGAATTTTATCGTTAAAATCAAGTTGTAAAGGAATATTCAAAATAATAGCAATCAAATCATGAGGGATAGTCTCTAACAGTTTACTCACATTCCACTGACCATCATGAATAAAATTATAAACTTTGCAATTATAAATAGAATGAGTATTCAAGTAATTATCAATAGAGCAGGAACCCAACCAATTATCTTGCCAGAAAAAACATTTCCTTCTCCCAGACCCCATTGAATAAATTGCTCAGCTTCCCACTTAATTTTGCAAAGTCTTTTCCAAACGAAAGAGTCAGAAAATTTAGCATTGCAAACCAAAGGATGAAGATCTTTGCAATACTTAGTATTCATAAACTTAGCCCATAAGCTATTATTAGCATGAAAAGAAAACCATAATTTGTGAAAAAAAGCGTGATAAGTATCCATAATACTCTTGCAACCTAAACCCCCTTCATTGTAAACCCCACACCCATTAATCCAGGATGCCCACTTAATAGAAGATTGATTGAAATTAGATCCCCAAAAAAATTTATTTATCATACGCTATAATCTCAAACAAATAGTGGCAGTAGGTTGCAAAGTATGTAAAATATAAATAGGAATAGAATTCAGAACACTTTTGATAAGGACCAACCTACCACCAAATGAGAGAAATTTAGAAGACCAATTTAAAATTTTTTTTGGAACATAGTAAAGATACTGTCAAACAAATGAATTCTTTTTCTTCCCTTAAAAAGAGGAGTACCTAAGTATTTTATAGGAAGCAAAGTAGAGTTAAAACCACAAATTCTTTTGATAGAATCTATTCTAATGTGATTCACCGACTTACCAGATAAGAAACTACTCTTATCCTTGTTAATGGACAAACCACTAATATCCTGGAATTGATCCAGAAACACCATTAATTTTTTAATATTACGAATGGAAGCATTAGAGAACACTATAAAGTCATCAGCCAAACTAAGATGAGTAATAGGAAAACCACCAATAGAGCGAAAATAAAGAGAAGGATATCTAGCATAAAGCTCTTCAAGGCCTCTAGAAAGATATTCCACAGCTATAATAAAAGGAGAAGGCGACAGGGGATCACCTTGTCTAAGACCATGAGAAGACTTAAAAAAGCCATGCTTTCTACCATTAATCATGACAGAAAAAAAACAGTTATCAATACTATTTTTAATAAGCATAATAAAAGATTGATTGAAACCAAAAAGAGACATCACCTTGTAATGAAATTCCCAATTCAAATTGTTATAAGCTTTAGTGATATCTAACTTAAAGATGATGTTGCCACCAGAAACTTTAGCATTAATATCATGAACAATTTCTTGAGCAAGAAGAATATTATCAAAAATGCTCCTACCTTTAACAAAATCGGTTTGATTGATGGAAATGATTCTAGGTAAAATTTTCATCAATCTAGAAGGAATGATTTAAGAGACAAGTTTATTAAGAAAAGTACAAAGACTAATAGGTTTAAAATCATTCCAATTGGTGGTAGAATCTTTCCTAGGAATTAACACAATATTAGTAGAAGCGAAAAATTTAGGATAAGAATTTCCTTTAAAAAAATCTTGGACAGCCTCCACCACATCAACCTTAATAATATCCCAGGCATTAATAAAGAATTTCGTAGTGAACCCATCCGGATCAGCAATAAACTCACCATTCATGTTCTTAACATTCATCCAAATCTCCTCCTCCGAAGGGATTTGAGTAAGGAAAAGATTGTCTTCCTCATCAAGAACCTGAGGGATAACATAGGGATTAGCAATAGGACCAATATAGCTATCTTTATTAAAAACCTCTCTAAAATGATCCACCCCAGAGTCAATAATCATATCCTCGGTGTCATAGACACAACCATTGTTGTTAACAATTTTATGAATATGACTCCTCATTTATTCTTGTTAGCCAAAGTATGAAAGAACTTAGTATTTCTATCCCCTTCCAAGATTAATTTAGTAGAAGCCTTTTGTTTCCAATAAATTTTCTCCTGATGTTGCAATTGAAAAAGAGAATTTTTGGCATTATCCAGAATAGACATATTAGCACTAGTGGGACTATTCAAGAACATCTTTTCTAATCCTAACACATTATTTTCAGCTTCCTTAATGTTCGAGAACAAATACTTAAACACATTTTTATTCCACCAATTAAGGACCTATTTTAATCTACTAAGCTTAGCCCAGAGACGACCCATACCTTTGATCTATTGTCAGGATATATGATGGCATTCCAATTATTACTAACCACATTCATAAAATCCTTATGAGTTAACCACATGTTTTGGAATCTAAAAGCAGTAGGATAATTATATGTAGCAGTAGACAAATTAATAAGTAAAGGGGCATGATCAGAAAAAGTTCTACTTAAATGCTGAACATGAGTCATAGGGAAATTCCTGATCCATTCATTATTAAAAAGCATCCTATCCAGTCTTTGCCAAATATTAGTTCTACTCCAACTAAAAGCACCACCAGTAAAACCAATGTCATGTAAATTACAATCAGATATCATAAAATTAAAATCTTCCATAGCACCATTGTTAGGAGGGTTACCTCCCACTCTTTCATTAGCATTAGAAACAATATTAAAATCACCCCCAACACACCAAGGGCCATTAGAGTTCACAGCAAAATCAGATAAAAGATCCCAAAGAGGGAGCCTACCCAATCTAGTAGAAGCAGCATAGACAAAAGAAGCATTGAACTTAAAATTGAAATAAGATATTTGCATATGAACAACTTGAGCAAAATCAGAAATAATGTTGATATTAAAATAACGCTTCCACATAATCCAAATTTTATCAGAACAATTGGCAAACTTCATATCAAAACCCAAACGAGAAGCAGTAAAAGCAAGTTTATCAGAAGAAATAAAAGGTTCCAGTAAGACCAACAATTGAATATTGTGAATACGACAAAGATTTCTAACTCTAACTCTAGACTCACTCCCCCCAATACCCCTCACATTCCAAACAAGGGCTTTAATCATTAGAACTTTTGGCAACAGTTTGAGCCCTAGTAGAACGGGGAGTTTCGGGTAAATGGGCTTTACCATTTTTCTTTTTCTTCTTAACCACCTTAAAGGTTCCTTCCTCCTCAATAGTTTTGGTTCCACTATCAAAGAGATCAGAAGAAGACATAGGATCCACATTCTCTTGATTATTAACAAGAGCAGTAGAGGTAGATCCTGAAATGTTATTAGGAAGAATTTCACCTTCTTCACCTTCCTCCAAAACAAATTCATTCACATCACTATTCTCATTAAATAAAAGTTGAGGAATTTCAACATTATGAAGCATAGAATCAATAGATACAAACAATTTAGGAAACTTCTCACCTTTCTCAAGAGTTAAATCATTTTCCTCAAAAGACTTATCATTAAGAATAACTTTTTCAGGAGATAAAACAGAATTATTTTCCGGTATATCCAATTTATCCGTATCAACAACGGACTCTTTTCTAACATAATCAACCTTATTGTTAATATCCACGACCTGCTCCAAAGAAGACCGATGAGAAATAATCTCATTTAAAGCATTAGGAGTCACATTTCCAACAACCTTCTCATCAAGAACAGTTTGGGCCACAATTTCACCAGTAGGATTAGCATTTTTTTTTAAATTAGGATGAAGTTTAAAAAAATCAGAGATAGCATGCCTATGGGTCTTACAATGATTACAAAAATCAAAGACCTTTTCAAATTCAATCTTTTGTATGTAACCAAAAGCTTTAGAACCCACCCAAACTTCCTTAGCATGTTTTTTCGTGATGTCAACTTCGACTAAAACCCTGGCCACAGACGGACGTGTTCTAGACGCAGTTGCCTGATCCGTTTGTAAGGGGCGACCGAAGATAGATCCAAGCGCATGTAAAATTTTAGCATTAAAAAAATGTAATCTAAGATTAGGAAACGAGATCCAGATAGGGACGATCGGGGATTCTTCCCTGACGTCGAAGAATGGGGTCCATTTCAAAATGCGCATTTGACAGTTCAAAATGAAGTAAGACCTACGTGCGAAAATACGGCTGTAATCTAAATCGTTCGAGAGCTGGATAGCAACACGTTTAGAATCCAGCAGCCCAACAGAATAAAAACCCGACAATTTTAAACCACCGAAGAAGGCACGAATAGAATCAAGATTAGGTCTACGAATTCCAAATTTTCCAACTATGGTAAATTGAAATGGAGTAGCAAGAGAAATCACTTCTTCATCAGAAAGTAAAACAGCCGGAACACCATTAAAAGTCGAATGCGTTAAAGAAGGAAGGGTATCACCGGTCGCAGATCCAGAGAGTACATCCTTGAAAGATCGTGATTGGGGAGGAGACGTGCCACCCGAATCCAAGCTGAAGAGACCTTTTTTAGGATCTTGCTGATGGGAGGAAACATTTCCCCAAGGCATAGAGGACGAGGCCCCCGCCATTCCACTGAGCCCAAGCAGAGCAAGACTGGCTCTCGACTGTCAGAACTATCAAGCAGAAAAAACACCCGAAGATCGGAAGAGAGGCCACCGATCGAAAGCAAAAGGAAGGAAACCCTAAAATCGCCCAGGTAGCGCTTAGGGAAGAGCAGAGGAGCGTGATATTTGATCTCCTGTGGATGACATTGGTATTATCACACATAATTAGGATGTTGTCCACTTGCAGGTTAAAATCAAGATGTTGTTGCTTCAACTATAAGACTTGGATAATACAACTTTATGTAGTAATATATTATTCTTTTGTGGTGGATATAACTATAAAATTTTATTTTTTTATTGGACTAAGAAATTAGTGAGTGCCCAATAAACTAACACATTTATAATGTAATTTTCCAATGAAACTTACATCCTAAAAAGTCTGAGTCTAAATATCCTACTAAATCAATTGATATACAATCCATAGAATACCAGATACCTATGTTAGGTGCAACTATAAGATATCAAAGAATTCTTTTTATTACTTGTAATGACCCAAAGTTCTTAAAATAGAATTATTTTAAAAATCTAAAATTTCTGAACTGAAGTGTTGCGGTGCTGGGGGACCAACATTGGGTTGCTCATATTGAGCATGTAGCATTGAGCTCTCCATTCTGCAATAATTTTGGATTGAACATGCAGCGTTGTAGCATCGGGTCCAAAGTGTTGTAGGGTTGTGAACTAAATAATATTTTTTAATAGAAATTCCTCCATTAATCCATTCCTCCCCCTCTCGTGTTTGGCTTGTCGAGGAAGAAAAGGAACCAGAAGGAGAGGACAAGATAGAAGAAGGAGAATAAAGAGAGAAGGGCTTCAGGAATTTTTTTTCTATCTCTCCTGTTACAAAAATTATTTTGATCATTGTTAGTGACTTATATCCTACCACTATTTCAAATATTTTGATTTTAAAATTTATTCTCCTACCTAAATTGATATTTATTATAATGTTTTCCTGATTTAGTAAACTTTCACTACATAACTTTTGATGTATTATAGTACTGATTATTTTGATCATTTTAATTGGATGGTTTTGCATTTATGCTAGTTAAAATTATATTTATTGCATTTTGTATGATTTGAGTGGGAATAAGAAATATAGTGATTTTGACATTCTAATTCAAGCATATTGATTCACAAATTGATGAATGAATAATTGTTAATTATTATTAATCATATGTCATATATTATGTGTAAACAAGAAAGGATGATTAGTAGGAGAGGTTGGATGGAGATTGATTCTACCCTGTACATGAGGGTGGATTGATATACTTTCCTTAAAATAAAATTTTCAGTGATATCCTTGAGTTAAATGAATATTATGATTGGGAGTTATAAGGAGTTTAAGATGTTGAAGGACAAGAGTGATGACTCTTCAAGAATGTCATCTAAATGTTAAATTAAAAATTAAGATTTTAAAAGTAACATGTGACATGTATAATTATTATAAAAATATCACACAAGCCAGAACTCCTTACTAATTTTAATATGATTAGTGTGATTACTTATACATGCCTACATGCACTATTACTGATATGATATTGATTTGAAATTATTGATATGATATTGATTTTAAGATTAAGATATAAATGAGATTAAGATTATGATAATATATTATTGATGAATCTACATGTGTATATTCTATACGATATAGCTACATCAATGATAACACATTTGTCTTTATTATGGATTTCCAATAGTTGCATAGATATTTGGCTTTAACAATTGAACGATCCCCTTACTGATTTGATAATGATGCACGAATGATTTTTCTTATGATTTATAACTTGACTGTTCTTACATTCACACTAGTACTATTTTTATGATTTATGATTATTCTTTTCAAATTATTGCATAGAATTATGATCATATTGCTACAGTTATGATTTGAATGAAACATGCATATTATCTCTTTTTGGTGCTTTTAGTCTACTTGTAGGATTTGATGACCTGATGGGCTTTGTAAGTACATGATGTGGATTTAATTGATTTCAAGCCGGGGCAAGGATTTAGTATTGTAAGGTTGAGAAGACTTTAGATTTACAAGATTAATTTTATTTATATTAATTTTCTTTTGTAGCCAAAACTTTTAGCGGTCGATGGCGTAATTCATTTAAACTTCTGGTTATTATAAAAATTTTTAGAAAGAATAAATTTGAATACAACAAAAAAGTTCACCTACTAATAAGATCGGGTATCATCTATAGAAAATTTGAATACAACAATTATAATATAAAATCTCCATGCCTTCAAAATCGAAGAGGTAACTAACATATTTCCCGATTTATAATTAAATAAAGCATTTCTTATAATCACGAACTAGACCAATAATATCGACATCCAACCCATGGGAGATGCCCCTGTCTTAAATAATTAGCTCAAGAGCAGTCACGAGTCTGCATGGCTGTAATTCATATTAAGACAAGAAGCTGGACCTCTGGTTTTGATTTAGAAAGCAGTTTGCAATATGGATACACATGTGATATACTTTCGACACGCTAAACACACCACCTATTTGTCAAATTTAAAAAATAAAAAAATATATGGGATGATGGGCGGATCCACTTTAAGCGCGGGACAATTGCCCCCGAAAAAAAAAAAAGAAATTTATTATATGATCTTTTAGGTAATTTATTCTCTTTCATATATTTTTTAGTTGTTATTACAATGGTTTTTAGGTAATTGCCCCCCTTAAAAATTTTAAAATACTATAGTCATTAGGCAATTGCCCTCAACAAAATTAAATATATTATGTGGATGTGCTATTGTTAGAGAACGATGAACAGAATACAAAGATAAATAGTAAGAGAATCGATCCCGCCAGCTGGTGCTGTCTCCTTGGACTCGTGACATATCTGCTAATCGTATGACGATCAAAGATAAGAACAAATAGGGTCGAGCCAAATTCAAGGGAACTCCAACATATATTTTATAGAATTTGAATGATTAATCAATTATATCATTTTGATTTTTATTACAAATAAATCATTCATACTTTAACCTAAATTTTATTCAAGAATAATTGTCATTATTTAAGATGTTTATGATATTTTTAAAATGTATTATATATTAATACATACATATATGCCCCTATATGACATACATGTATAACATGTGTGTTAAAAATAAATAAATAAATAAATAAAAAATGTATAACATGTGTGTTCTTTAATAACCTGTGTTTGACACCATCATCCAAACAGTCTCCTTGAAATCCTTTGCATCGGGCCAGCAAAAGCCCAGTCTCCCATGCCTCCTCTCTACGCACACATAAGGTTTTTTGTTTTTTTTTTAAATGGATCTGTTTCACTAATATTTATAAGGGAAAGCAAGTTAAACTAAAATTAAATTCATAATTTTGAGCTGAAAGGAAGAATATTGAAGAGTTGAGTTTTTCTTGGAACAATTATTATTATTTTTCTTTAATTCGGACTTTCCTGTTTATTTAATTTATATAATTATTATAAAAAAAAATTTCATGATATATAAATTATAATATCATAACAAAAAATATTAATATCTTATATTTTTAATAATAAACTTATTTCGTATTCTTTCATATAGGGGTGTCAATATTTGACACGACCCAAAATATGACACGAACCCAACCCAGAAAATTCCGGATTTTGATTAACCTGTTTGTCAGACGGGTCGGGTTCGGGTTTAAAAATGTGATCCGATTCAAAAATCGGATCGGATTCGGGTTGACCCAGCAACCTGAAATCCACCCGATCTTTATCCGGGTCCGAGTCCACTAGCAACCTAGCACGCGGGGACTCGTCGAGTTGGTCTCGCCCAATCCAGCGTCGGCACGTCCGCACCCTGTCACGCCTCATGCGCCTAGCGACGTCGGCACTCGGCACGATTAACCCGCCTTCAACCGTCCACACGGCAGTCGGCACGAAGCAGTCCGTAGTCAGCATGACAACACGACTGCACGAGGCACAGTAAGAAAATTGAATACAGTAAAAAGAAATTTAATTAAACCAAATTTGATTAGGAACTAAAAATCTAAATGAGATTTGAGCTAGTATGGAGAGTATGAAGGGCAAGAAAATATGCACTAGAATCTCTATCACTCTTGAGCTAAGTAGTATAAGATCCAAAAAATAAGAAAAAATACTTCTTTGCCTCTTATTTATAAGGTTTAGAGGGCTATAAAGAATGCTACACTTGGAAAAAATCTATAATGTACAATGTCTGGTATGATTGTTGCAAACCATCATGGACATGTGGCGTAGTGAATTGGGTACCATGTGGATCCCTTCCTCTTGCGTAGCACTCTGTTGTGAGGTGAGTTCCCTGTGTGAGTCGTTGAGGGAGAATGCCTAAGTCTTTAGGATCCGATATGTAGGGTGAGTCTATAAAAGAGAGTCCTCTTCGTATGCAGGAGTCCATAGTTGTTGCTGGAACCTCTAGATGTAAAGGACGAGCTTCCATTAGTGTAAATGGCCGTTGACACAGAATAGACTCAACATGAAAAGCTACGGGTGAGGGCCTTTGAAAATATGCTTCCTATAGTTGTATCAGAAATGTCAATTAGTTGGCAGTGGCCATGGCTATAGATAGCTGCTTTGGGTGAGTTATCCCTGCCAAGGTGAACAACTTGGAGACCTCAAAGTATTCTTCAAAAGTCCTCTAATCTTTCTGCTAAGGACGACCACGCCTCGATCTAACGTAATAAGATGAGACATCGCTACAGGGAATTGTGTGTTATCAACGACGAAGGCGACTGGCAGCGACGACAGGGGCAACATTCCGTGACAGAGGAGACTGGTGGTGGCACAGGGGCAACTGTTCGGTGACGGAGGACACTGGAGGCGAACGTCGGTGACGGAGGAAAATGTCGGCAACAGAGGCAAATGTTGGCGACGGAGTCGACTGACGGAGCAAGAGCCTGAGAATAACAAGGCCGCAAAAAGGGAAATAGGGCCGTCTGCGGTGGTATTTCCGGCGGCTTTTCCGCCGGAACCATTTCGGAGGAATTTCCGCTGACAATAATTCACCGGTTTAAGTAAACCGGCAGATTTTCCGTCGGAAGTTCTGTCGGTCATTTCCGGAGTATTTCTCGTCGAAAGTAACTGCCGGCTTTATAAAATCGACGTTTTTTCTCACGGTTTTTCTGCAAGTAAATTCCGGCAATCTATCTGCCTGAAAATCCAGCGCTACATTTTTAACGGAATATCTGCCAGTTAAAATGTCGCTTCTACCGGAGGAAATAATTCCGCCGGTTAGCAGAGATTTTCCTTTAGTGCATGATGCAGTGTTTCATTTGGGGAGAGTGGCCACGACAAGCAAGACCAATCAGCCTACTAAGAGGATTTGTTATCCTTTGGTGGTCCTCCTCTTGGGCAATGCGACTGCTTTGGTCGAGTTCCTTGCTTAAAACCTGTTACCTAGGTGCGTGTGGGCCACTTAGATGAACATGTATGAGTATATAAATGAAAAGTCTTTGAATTATTTGAAATTATTTGGATGGTTGTAATATAAATGCAAGTGAGTACATTTTCTTATTTTTTTATGTAAAATAATTATTTAGCACAAACAATGTTAGAAGAATATAACCTGATACAGATCTGGTACAACAAATTAGTCATGTTCAACCCGATTTCGAACAATCTATAACACATTTCATATAAAAAAACGGAAAAAAAAAAAATGGCACATAATCTTTGGCTTGAAGCTCAAGTTCCCAACTAATCTGAAAGAGAATATATATTCCAGAATGTTAGATTTGACCGAGAAAACGTTCGCGAAAGTTCGTGAGGAGGGACGTAGTTGGAAGATTCCATCCCAACGAATTCCGGGAGGAAGCTTATGGACTTCGGATCTCCTTCCATCACCTTCAACGCCTTGGAGTCAGTTGTTGACTATATATAATATGTACATCAATTTAATAAAATGTATGTTATTATTTAAATCCTTAAAAATAAAGATTTTGTAGACTGGAATTTTTTTTAGGATGAAATGATCATCTAGTAAACTTAAGTGGAATAGAAAATATATTGAAAATAGAAAATCAGAACCAAAATAGACCACATGGCACATTTTGATTTTTTTCAATTTAAATATAAAACTTTAAAATTATATTTTGCAACGATTTTTTTGGGGCAGGGGAGTTGGTTGGTTGCTTTATTATTATTATTATTATTATTATTATTATTATTATTATTATTTAAAAGCAAACCAACAAGGTTGTGTGGGAGAATTTTGGTTCATAATATTCTAACAACAACCCAACAACTTCAACATCAAGCCTTTATACGTGGGACGGCAATATGAATTTTTTTTTCCATTGTCATGTTAAGATCAAATTTTCGTTCAGAGAAAAAAAAAAGATCATTTCTAATACTTTCTAAGTTTTTTATGTTTCTCTTTTAATGGCCAACATTTTGCGCCATAAAATATTGCTATTCTCACTACCATCTTATAGAATTTACTCTTAAGTTTGAGGGGTACTTTTCTATCACATAATAGGTCCGGTGCATTCCACCATTACAACAATCCAACTTGAATTCTACTAATAATATCTCTATCTTTTTCACCTTCATTTTGAACAATAAACCTGAAATACCTAAATCTATTTCACAATCTTAAACGACTTTACTGTTCAAAGTCAACACCCCCTCACCCCCGCTAATTGTATTACTAGAGTATTCGGGTGGGTTTAGATCTACTCAAATGAAAATCTTTGGACTCTAAAGTTTACCTCTATAATATTCCGTCTAAAATTTATTACAATAAAATTTTAAATTTATTGTGAAATAAATTTAATATTAAATAATCACTTAATTTTTATATTACACTTATCTTATAGTACATTCATAATTTTTAAAATCTATCCTATAAAATTTTAGTCTTGACTTCTCCGATTATATTTGGTCGTTTTGATTTAATTTTTTTTAGATGACTAATTTGATTCCAAATGTAATTTATTTGGCAAACTTATTACTTTTTAAAATCCAAATTAATAAAAATTTATTTTTATATCTCCCTCCACTGTAATATTAATGATAACTGAACTTCTTATGCACGACGAAAATTTTACTACCGAAATAAAATAAAAAATGTTGAAGAAAAAATTATACTTTAATATCCTAATTTTTATAGCCAAATTATATTAAATTATAAAAAAATAAATCAACTGAACTCAATAAAAAACAATTTAAATCTGGTAATTTCAAATTAATTTAGAATAAAACTGATTCGAAAATGGTCTTTTATAATTTCAAATCTGACCAAATTTAAGAGTTTGACTGAAAATCAAGAATTTTTGGAAAGTTATAGATTATGCTAACTATTCAATCAAATTTTAAAATTTTTTATTGAAACTTTACTAAATTTTGAGTAGACTACGAAATTCTAATATAATTTTATCATTAAAACACCATCAAAAGCTCTTTGAGTTGTAACTAAAACCTAAATTAAATAATTCACTTTACATAAAAATTGTAATCAAGTTTTTTAAAATAATTTTTATTAAGAAATTAAGTGAAACTAAAATTATATTTGCATTGGAAAATTAATAAAATTATTTTAACAATCAAAACTGAAAATTTTAATATGTGACAAAATTAAAACTAAAATCGATTTATCATTATTTGAATAATAAGGTGAACTAAAGGACAATAAGGAGTTTTATATAAATCACTTCTTTGTAACATATATCTCAAGATCATTTTGGCTATCACCCAATTATTCAAATAATAATATTATCTATTTTTTTTTTAATTATAGATCATAAACAACTAATACTTCACTGTCAAATAAGATATGGTATTGGGTGCAAGAAAATTTTGAAATTATTTCATATGATTATATTCATAAATTATTTTGTACAAGAATATTTATGACAAGAGTGAAATAATTTATCATCTTAATATTGCATAAAAAATGCATATGCATTCTTAAATGATGAAAAACTCTTAGGTGCTGTAGCTTTTTTTATATGAAAAACTTAAAAAAAATGAAAATCCATGAATCCTAACATAGTTGAGGTGACACCACTATATAAGTTTCACTTTACTAGTATATGACTATCTATAGAGTTAGAGAAAGTGTGATTATATGATTTAAAGTGTGATTATAATGATTGCGAAGAGTATTGGAAGGCAATGAAATAAGACAAATGTTAGTGATAGTTTCATGGTTGATGGTGGTTGGCGATGCAAATTGACAATTAGAGAAGATGGTTGCTGACATCAGTAGATGGAAAGTGAAGAAGGATAAGTAACATCAGATGTTGGTTGATGATGATGGTGGAGGGTGAGCAACGATGGCCTCCAATGATGATTGGTGCACTACATGAGAAAGATGAAGGAGAGACAACAGTGGACATCAACTCATTTGAGGATGGGTGATTGTGGACATTGGTATTGGTTGCGATGGTGGATGATGTCCTCATATTTCAAAAAAAAAAGTCAATGACAAATGTCTTCATATTCAATGGAAAAAATCAGATGACCATAAGAGGTAGAGGAGTAGACTACATAAAGATGAATTACTAATGATAACTAGTTAGGGTTTGAAATTGCAATCAAAGTTATAACTCCTTAAATCTAAATATTCTCCTGACTTAACCTCTACCTCTAAATGTCTATGAACTTGGTTTACTTAAAGTTTACTTTAGGTGTACTTTGATCTTCTATGTTAAAAACTTGACATTCCATGAGATGGTCCAAAATGATGTATTTTTAAATCCCATCAACCTAAAAGCTTATTTGAGATTTTAATGACCACAAAGTTTGTTCATTGTGTTGATTATTCACAAATAATTTTCTGTGTAAAGACTATCTAGTTAAACAAATAATTATAGGTTAACATCAAAAGATGGAAAACAGAAGATTGGGCACACAAATATGATGGCCATGACATGCTGATGAAGGTGCACTTGGTCTAAACTCAAGTAGGAAATATTAATGTAGAGTTTAAAGCCATTAAGTTAAAAGAAAGTCAATGAATCTAGAACTTGTAAATTTATTTTTGAGCTGTCTTCTTGTACGTGTTAGGTATATGATTTGTGAGAAATAACTAAGCACACAAACACAAAAGTATAATTAAAATAAAAATATTTTAAAATTGTTAACAAAGATAATATAATCCTTGACAAATCAAATTGTACGATAATATACCATACTATATGATGTGTACAACATTTTTCTGAAATTCGGAGTAATTAAGTTGTATTGATTGCAAAAAGAATTCAATATTGAAAATTTTAAATTCATCGTACTATACGAAGATAATTGGACTGTGCAATCAGTTACAATGTAATTACATGACTATCATATGCTCCTGAATTAGGAGAATTATGAAATTAAACTAATCATACTATATGATATATATTAGATTATATGATGACATAAGCAATTTACCTAATGAATAGGTGTGTATTCATGAATGAATTAAAATCAAATATTGAAAAATATGTCTTATTTTACAATTAGATCAAATAGTTTAATCAAACAGAGATATTTTTTCTACAATTTCCTCAAATTTACAAATTGTATTGTATAATCATTGAATAAAATTCTTAGATAATGTCTAATTTTTTAAAAATTAGATATTTGGGTTTTCTTATCAAGACAACTTAATATATATGTTTTAAAATAAGAGAGAGGTTGTTTTAATTTGAGAGATTTGGGGAGAAAGCGTTTTGTCCTCTTGCTACTTTTCGTACTTTGATCATTTCACCAATTTAAAAGATAGTTCTTGTAAGAATTTTGCTGTGTTGAATGTTTTTCTATAATTATATCCTTGATCCTTTGAGTTGGGAATCTAAGTTATGGTCCAAGGCTTGTTGTATGTTGATTTTAAGAGATCTATTGAACTTGTGAGCATTTCTCCTTGTACTAAGAAATATAGTTTGAAAGTCATATGACAGCATACCTGGAACATGGACAATGAAATATTTCCTCTGATATTAAGGAAAGTAGTTGACATCCTGCTTGGATAAAAAATTCACTTCGTGCAAAAAATTATTTGTTAACATCTTGTCTCCAGACAACAATCGGTTATACATCTAACTTCTCTGATTTTGAATATCTATAACACACATGGGCTATAGATTTCTACAATTAAATAATGAGATTTGTATTTATTTAATGTTAATTATGTATCAATTTAATATTATTTATTTAAGTTTAAGGGGGACTTTTTAATCGCACAATATGATTGATGCACTCCTTCACTTCAATATTTGTGGAATTTTGAAAAGGGTGATTTGCCTTGTAGTGTGCAAAACAAATCTGAATTAAATTTTTTTGAGAAAGTTAGAATTAAGCTTAAATTTTAATTTTAGAGTCAAACAGACTATTAGAGATAATATATCACCTCGGAAGGCGGACATAAAATCTCCTAACGAGTTCAGATCTAGAATTATAGATTTTCTCTTGAGTGTCATCGTCTGATCTTAAGGGAGAACCACATAGGACCCCAGAGGATCAAAATGAAAATCAGTCAGATATATAACTACAATAATCAAGAGAAGTGATCATTAATTTCATATTTGAATTGATGTTAACAAATGATATATCCCCCTAAAGAAAGAAGATATCATCTGTTAGCAATGATTTGATTATGATGATGACGATCATTATGAATTTGATTTCCCAAAAGAAATATTAATTGAGTTTTGAGAAATTGACGTGGGTTTTAAATCACATATGAGCGTAAGCTCTCATAGTTAATTACACCATAGGAAACCAAAGTCTCCTATGAAAACTTTTGATTAAAACAACGACAGAAATTTTATATGGAGAATCCAAGGAGTATCAAAAGAGGTGAAACTAGAATTTTAAGTGGGATTGGAGCAAGATTGAACATTTATTTTGGAGTCAAATGAAGAAAGGTAGGAGATGCTTAGAGATTCTAAAATGATTCAGAAGAGTCCCAACCTAATGTAAATGTAGGGCTTTAAATTTTAGATTGAGAGGAATTTTAATTTGAATTGATTATTTTATTAAAAATTTGAGATTATATTTTCGGAGGTTGGGGTCTTATGATTCAGAATCTTCCTCGAACCCTAAATCTAAATTGAGCACCAGATGAAGATGGCTCGAACCTAACTAGTGCAATACAAAATTTGAACTTACCCCAACCTGGATTGGGGAGCTAGCTAACCACATAGTCGATTTAAAATCCATGAATCTAGTCATTTTTTAAAAGAGTGATAGGATATTATTGTTAAAGTTTTTGAGAATTGGGAACGACATCTAGAGCGGTTCTTAATTGGTCCCTTGACTTATATAGGATGAAAATACTGAAGAGAGATGCAATTAAAATTTTAGACTCACTTTTAAATTAATTTCTAATATAATGCATGCTGATTGACTCAATTAAATGCATAAAATGGCTTTAAAATTATTTTTTTCTAGAGATTGTACAGTATCCCCTTGACAAATCTGCACCCTCAAAGTTTGGATGGTCTGCTAGAACCCACAGGTGGAGAGGTGCCTAACAGGGAGGAGAAGTAATAATATGCTTATGAGAACTCTCAGCAGTCCAGGTCTTACTTCTTAGAGCGTTAGAGTTTATATGTTCTAAAATTTTATTTATGTTTTGAGTAGAAATTTTTTTTTATCGTACCCTCACGAGCCTCTGCACATCAAGGCTAAAATAAAAGATGACACACAAATGCTAAAAAACTAAGAAAAGAAGAAAAAATCCTATACGCAATTAAATCACATCAAACATACCAATCAATTAAATTAATTCCTTAAAGTAAAGTTCGCAGGCAAATACCCATTTATTACAATCCAGAATTGCAAAAATAAAAAGTGGTCAGGCACCACTAACTACAAACTCGGATTCTAATCTTAAGAAAGATGCAAGTAGACTTTGAGTGAGATACTCTTCTATCTTCAGTTCCTCGGTCTTCTCCTCTTTAGGCTCTTTGGATTCTTCGTACCTAGGTACCTAAATGGGATAGAAAACTCTACCCCTGAGGGGGAGATTATTCTTCCCATTTTGGATAGTGGAGTGATCCAAAATTGAGATTCCAAATGGAAAGGGACTATCCCTCTAAGGGGTATCTTTTCCTCTTTGGAATTTATTTTTGGGTCTAAGTATCCCAAGCTCAAAGACTGTTTCATAACTCAATAGTTTAAATAAATTATATTGACACTGAAAAGAAAAAATCTAGACTCTTCTATAAGCTTATCCTTAACATTAAATATTAAATCAATCCCGAGCAATTATATATACTAAAATTAAATACTCAATCCAGCTAAGCTTAGCCATGCTCTTATTTATTTGGGGGCTAAGCAAGCTGAAGACCCTGTAGCAGTTCTATAATTATTAAAGTTTTAGCCCTCTTTTATTGCCCTATATGAGGATTGCCATCTGTAGAAAATTCATTGAGCAACCAGATCATTCCTAACCTAAGGGTAAACTATCACCCATCATATCAATTCACAGAGTACAGTAAAAATAAATAAACACTCACGTCAAGCACATTTTAATCACAATATGTAATAAAATCTTAGAAAATTTAGCACATAGTAGTAAACTAAACACCGGCCTAGCCTAAACTAGAGTTGGTTGTCCTAGCAAATCATCTAAAGTGTGTGCTGAAGGTCGTGTGGCTGGGTAGATCCTAAAATGAATAACTTGTTAAAGTTGTCTAATGTTCGATTTTGTTAAAGGTTGAAGGGTAAATTTATGTTTGAGTCTAAGTATTAATACATTAAAGTTTAGTTTAAGATGTATTTTAAGAATTGATTAATCAAGTGGGTTTGATTAGTACAAGATTAGGGGATTAATGAATTTTAATTTAATTTGATTAGTTATTAATTTTAAAGGTTAAATTAATTTATATTTTTATCAACCAGTTCGTGACATTGTGCCACCAGGCTCGAGGAACCAAGCCACCTTAGGATACGTAGCCCCGTAGCCTAGAGTAGTCCATCCTAGAAACCTGGTTGATGTAATTGAATTCAAGATTTTATTTTTAGTTAAATAATTAAGAGTCACTAAACTTTAAGATTCTACACTTCATTGAATTAATTCGTGGCGTTGTGCCACCAGGCTCGAGGAACCAGGCCTCCTTATGACATGTAGCCCCACAGCCCGGAGTAGTCCATCCTCAAAATTTCATCTTTAGATTACTTATTGTGTGTTAAAGTGTAGGTTAAATGCTTTCATTAATCAAGTTAGAATTTTTAAAATTTTAACCAATTATTGAATTTTTTTGGAAGTATTTGAATTATTTTATTACATTAATTAGAGGGGCAAAAATTGACTTTTAAAATTAAAGTTAATTTTAAAAGTTTTAGATTTTTAACAAATGTTAGGTCCTAAGATAAGTAATTAGACTATTAGTTTTCTCAATTGGAGTCTTCTATAAAAAGTTATGATTTTTCAAAGTTTGGATCTAAATTTGAACTATAATTGACCGGAAAGTTTACTTTTTAACTTTGAAATCTTGGAGGTTTAACATTTTTAAAAAAAACTAGATTTTTCTTAGAGATGAATGACTTTGAGTTTGATTAAATTAGATTTTTTTGGAATTAATTATGATTTTTTAAAGTTTTCTTAATTAATGAATTCTTAAAATTACTTAATTAGAAAGGATTTTTGGATTTTGATCCAATTAATCTCAAATCTCTTGGAATCACCCCCAAAGGTTAGGAATGAGCTCAGAGGATGTTCCCAAGCATTTAAAGATTTTTTTGAAATTTTTAATTATTTTTAATTAATTATTGAATTAATTATTCATTAAGCTTAAAAATTAAATTAAAATTAAATTAAAGTTCAACTGATAGGGCTTTTATTTTTCATTGATTAAGTGTTCAATTAGGGTCAGTTAGAGTTCTTATGTGAATTTTTTAGATTTAATATGAATTTTTGGTGAATTGAATAGGGTTCTACGCCAAATCTAGAATGAGATTTTGGGGCTCCTAGTTGGTGGTAAGTTCCAAACCTAGTAAATTTTGGACCATGAGATCACTTGATCTCAAGGTCCAAGTTACCTAAATTTGGGCCCAAATAGAATTAGCTAAGGGGGCTACCTAAGCCACCCAAGGTAACCTTTAGGTCACCTTAAAAAAATCCTAAGTTGCTAGTTAGTGCTTGGATTGGGGTGCAATCAGTCGATTTAAACTCCTTACACTAAGCACTACCTACACACCAAAAATTAATTCCAAGATCTCATTGGAAAGATTATAAAGCCAACTTGAACTTAGGGGTCAATCCATGACCCCTAAGCCTAAATTGGCTAGGACATGCCCTTAAACATCTCAAACTAAGGGGGCAAATTTTAGACATGTTAGAGACATGCCCAAATTCATTCTCGCAAAGTCCCAAGCCATGGTGACTTCAATTAACCACACTAATGTATAAATAAGATAAACATTCAAATGAAAATTAAGAATTATGCAGACATGATCAAGGCCTAGAACCATAGGGATTTTGAAGATCTCTCTAGGTTATTTCCAATGAGCCTAAGAACACCTAATGTAACCAAGTGGATTGAGGGATCTAACTACGATCGTTCAATGCCAGATCAGATGGCTAGGATTAAACCCACTCCGAGAATAAGGGATTTAATCGGAGCCGTTGATTGAGATCAATGACTTTGATTACATCTTTCACCTCTCGTGGGATCCCGTAGCCGTACGGATTTTTCGGCAAGATCTGAGAGATCCCACCGACAAAATCCCTCCAAATTTCTCGAGGAGCATCAGGGAAATAGAAACCTTCAATCCAACGATGGAAATCTATTAGATTGAAGGTTTCTTTCACACTTGACCAGATTACCTATCTAGGGAGCTCAGGATGGAGTTCTCACCATAGAGAAGGCCTCAACGAATGAGCTTCTCTCACACAAAGCTTCAGGGGATGAAGGTGAGCAGTTCTCCTTCAAACGTCAGGACCAGAGGATGGACAAAGGTATGACTTCGAGCGGAGGGTGCACAGACTTCATTGGAGTTCGCTTGAATTGATGGAGTGAAGGGGATAGGAAGTTGGTAATTGAGAGGAGAGGGCTCAGGGGACTCTGGGAGTGATTTCTAAAGGTTGGATTTGAATGAGTGGGATTGGGTCGAGGTGCCCTATTCTAATGCCTCCTGTGAGCTCAGAGGGTCGGGATAAAGCGGGTGGACGGCTGGATGGATTCTAGGTAGAAGGGGACATCATCCTAAAGGTTCGTGAGCTCGAAGCTAGTGAGCCTAGGCTCTGGAAGCCTTTGGGTGGAGCTCGAGGACTAGGGGACCACATGAGGCAAATTCTCATTCGTTCTGGCTACCGTAGGCCAGGGGTTTGGTCGGGCTGAGATGGAAAGGCGTTTGGAGGTTTGGTGAGCTCGAGGGTGAGCTTACCTGGGTAGGGGAAGCCCTAACCTAGATGGCTCGGGCTGACCCAAACATGTATGGTTTGGGTCAATTTGGGTGTAACCTAGGTCAAACCAGGTGGGGAGCTTGAAAGGGAATATAGGTTGGGTCAGGGAGCACCCAATGCAAGTAGTAATTGGTCTTGGATTGTTATGAGGTGGGAGATGTCTTGGGTCAAGATAGTTTTGACCACTTTGGGCTAGTCTAGAGGTTGACCCAAGTCAACCAAAGGGCTAGACTGACTAAGGTAGGTGTGTTAAACCAAGAGCTACCTAATGAAGGCCTTGGTTGGGTTTGATTGAGATTAAGTTGAGAAATGGCTCAACCTAAGGTAGTTTTGACCACTTTGGATTAACCTAAATCCTAACCCAAGTTTATGCAAGGGCTGGGTCAATTAGGGAAGGTTTATTAGGTCAAGGGGAACCTAATGCCATAATTGGTTTGATCCAAGTAGGCTAGGGTTGGAATTTGGCTCAAGGGGAACCCTTCTTTGGGCACTTGGGTCAAGACAAATGGCTAACCCAAGTGGGCTCAAGGCTTTAGTCTTCAAGGGGGGTCTTTTAAGGACCCAGTGGGTCATCCCATGGGTTTGAATGGGTTTGGAAAAGCTTTGGTCAAGAGGTTTGAAAGGGTTGAAGTGTATGCATAGTTAGGTCAAACTTGGAGTACTTGGTCAACCAAGTTGACCTAGGGTTAAGGGTTAGGTCCATTGAGTTCAAGTTAATAATATGAACTCAATGTAAGTGGTCCCAAGTGGATTGGGGTTCATTTGATTAGAAATGGCCATTTGAATCCTTAAGGGTCACTTTGGTCAACCATGGTTGACTTGGTCAACCATGTCAAACCAAAGGTTGGGTTTGGGTCCAATGTATTCCTAATGATATTTAGGATCCATTGGGGTAGGTTTTAAAGGTTGGAATGGGAAGGTTAAATTAGATTTTGGGGACAATACCAAAAACCCCTTTAAAGGGCATTTTGGTCATTTTAACCCTGGTCAACCCAGGGTCAAACAGGGTCCAGGAAAGTGTAGGTTTTTGGTCAAAAACTCATAACAAAGGTCATGGTTATGGTTGGAAGGTTTGGAAGGAATCCTAGGGTCAAATTCCACTGAGTGGAAAATCTAATGGTATAGGCTGTAAATATTTGAAGGTTTTGCAGTCTTTAGGAATCAATCTAGTTTCTGGGGTTAGAGACATCCAAATCAGCTCAAATTTGAAGGGTTGGCACTAGAGACATGTCATATCAATATATAATTGATAGACTCTAAATCAGATGCCAATTGATTGGGTTTCAAGGTGATAGAAAAGTCACCTAGAAAGGGTTTCAAGACATGGGTTCTTAACCATGGAACTTGGCTTGGAAACTTGGATCTGGATTGGATTTTGGGATTGAGTGATTGGGTTTAAATTTTTCACATCCATGATAATCAAATGAATGATTGAGATTGACTGGATATGATCTAAAATTTAGTTGAAAATAGGATTGGAGATTGAGTTGAACAATGGAATTGGATTTGATTAAGACTGGATTTGATTTCGACAAGAACCTATATGATTGGGAAGTGGAAACCTTTCAATCATTAGGTCACTAGAAAGAAATTCAGATAGGTCATAGTTACCTTATACAAAAATGAGGTCCACATTCAACCATACAGTAATAATATGTGACCAAACTATCTAAGGCGACTCTCTCTAATCTTATCTTTTATTAGTGCTACTCCAACCCTTTCACATACATTCTCATTCTCTAAGAGTAAAGCCACTCATCCACCTGGGCATCCTTATCTCTGCAACACTTAACATAATATTATGATTCTCTTTTAATGGCCAACATTTTGCATCATAAAGCATTACAAGTCTCACCACCATCTTACAGAATTTTCCCTTAAGTTTGAGGGGGACTTTTCTATCACACAACAAGCCCGATGTATTTCTCCACTTTAACCATGCAGTAATAATATGTGACCAAACTATCTAAGGTGCTCTCTATCATATCTTCTAATGGAGCTACTCAAACATTTTTGCATATATGCTCATTTTGTACCATGCCTCTAAGAGTAAAGTGACTCATCTACCTGAGCATCCTCATCTCTACTTAATATTATGCTTCTCCTTTATTGGCCAACATTCTGCACCATAAAGTAATGTATGACTCACCACATCTTATAAAAGTTTTTCTTAAATTTGAGGGGGCATTTCTATCATACAATAAGCTCAATACATTCCTCCACTTCAACCATCCAACTTGAATTCTGCTAATAATATCACCATCTTTTACACCATCATTATGAACAATAGACTCAATGTATCTAAAACATGTACTCTTTTAATGACTTGTTTGCCCAAAGTCACAATCCCTCACATTAGACTCTAAGTTTGAATACTCTAATTCAAGTTTACCTTCAACCCCCTGTCTTGTCTTATCAATACGAAGAATATCATTAGTAAAATGCATAACTTCCAGCAGTAGTGAGGGTGGGAGTTCAGTAGATTTTTAGATTTGGATGAAGAAGTGCATAAAAAGAAGGAGGGATACCTTCATAATGACCAAGCTTCCATCGAGGTTTGACTTTGGATGCAATAGAAGAATGGTGAGGAGGTGTGACTTTGGATGCGACATGACAAAGAAGCATGTGAAGGGAAGAAAGATGGATACCTTAGCAATGACCAAGCTCCCATCTTGCGACTTCGGCTACAAAGAAGAACGACGAGGAGGTGTGACTTTGAATGCAATAGAAAGGAATGTCATCTAAGGAGGCGATGCGACCTTAAGGAATGTCATCAAAGGAGGCGAGCGAAGCCCAAGGAGAGTTAAAGGGCAGAGGAGAGCAATCAAGAATAGAGAAAGAAGTGAAATGAATGCTCAAGCAGTCAGTTTGATAGGGTAGTTTGCATACGATTTGTGACATATTTGCGGCAGAATTTTTTCCGCTATGTTCCGGAAATGAAATTATCACAAATTTTTCTCAATATACATAGCATCCAGATTATGTGACAATAAGTTATACTCTTAATAAAGTAGGTCAAAGAAAATAGATTTCTTTTTCTATCCCTTGGGCACTTGTACATTACGACATCTTTTCAAACTAGGTTTAGTAAATCTACTAATAGGGAAATGCATATTCTATAACTTTAACAGAATTTTAGTACAACTTTTCCTTTTAGGCTCCTTTCAAACTTCTTTTATGTTATCAAAATGTTATTTTTCGAGGCAAAAAATATGATTATGCGGAAGCAAACATCAATGACCCATATATGCAAATTTATTTCCATTATATAACCATAGAGATTTTGTATCTTCTACACAACAAGGATAATCATATCTCCCTTTAGTACTCCAACCGAATATAATGCCATATGGAGAAAAATCTTTAATAGTCTATATTAATGCAACATGCATATTGAAATTTTGTTTAGTTGTCGTGTCATAGCATTAAACTCCATCCCATAATTCATGTAACTCTTGAATCAGTGGTTGAAGATAAATGTCAATAGCATTTTCTAAACTTTTCTCTGCTGGTATTATAGTTGATAGAATGAAATATTTTTTCTTCATTTCCATCCAAGGTGGCAAGTTAAATGGAACTAAAATTGCATGCCAAATATTGTATGCACTAATCATAATCTTGAAATGATTAAAACCATTTATGGATAAAGCAAATCGAACATTACAGGATCATGTACAAAATCAGGGTATTGAAAGTCAAAAACTTTCCATGTTTCTCCTTCAGCAAGATGACATAGTAAGCCATCTTTATTTCTATGTGTTTCATGCTAAATCATCTCCTCAATAGATTTCTTTGTTTTGAATGGTCTTTAAAGTCCATGAATTAATGGAAATTATCTAATAATTTTAGCTGACATTGTATATTTTTTCTTACCTACAATATTCTCTTCTGAGAATCTAACCATCTTGATGCTCAACAAATGTCACAAACATCTTGATTAGATCTATCTTTCCAACACAACATATAATCATTTGGGCAAGCATTAATCTTAGTTTATCCCAGATCAAATACTTTCATTATCTTCTTCACTTCATACATATTCATATCTTCTTCACTTCATACATATTCATAGGCAATAATGCTCCTTTTGGAAAAGCATCGATCAATAACTCCAATAACACGTTAAAAGATCTTCAAGTCCAAGAATGTAAACAGTTCAAACAAAATAAGTTTATAATGAGAGATAGCATTGAGAATGACTTACACCCAGGGTACAACTCTACTCCACCATCTTACATTAATTTTTCAAAATGTTCACCATTATGATTTGTTTGATTTGCATTCACCTTATTTTGTTAATTCAGTATATTTGGACAAAATGTGTCCCTTAATAATCTTTCTATATCTACATGCTCATTATAAAAGGTTTCAACATCTGAATTGGATGTAACAAGAAATGTGTCATTCATTGCACTGTCATCTACATTACAATGTTCTTCTCCATTTTGAGTTCATATGACATATCCCATAAAAATCCTTTAGATATTAAGTGATATTTGACATCTTTCATTAAGTGAAAGTATTTATTAATGCATGATTTACATGGATATAAAATATTTCCTGATGAATTCTGTCTTGGACTTGCAAAATCAAGAAAGTTATTAACACCATTTATGTAATCACGATTCTATTTAGCTTTTGAAATCCAGCCCTTGTCCATATCTAATGAAAAATTGACTTTGAAATTACTAGTTAGAATGAAGAGATATTAGGCATATCAATGGAGTATAATTTTTATCAATAAAGAATTAGAATGAATTCATTAGAGTTTGTAATTAGTGCAAAATAAACACCACTCTAAGGTGCATTTTTAAACTTATAGCTGGGATAACTTATGTTCATATTCAAATTGACTCCACGTAGTGGGATAAAGAATTGATGTTGTTCTTATAATGTTGTTAAATACTATTTCCAAATTTTATTCAAGTGTTAGTTTGCATATATTTGTAAAATTATTTGTTAAAAACTGAATATGAAAAGTCAAGTACTCATTTAAGTTTTTAGATTGCTTATTAGCTTGTTGAAGTATTGGTTCAATTAATTTTGATATGGCAAGTACAAGCCATGTATGATAATTATAATTTTTAAGCAAGTTGATTAAGAAAATACATGTGAAAATACAGCTCGAGCTGAATATGAACAACTTATAATATGACCAAGCCAAGTCATATACAAGGCATACTTGACTCGGCTCAACTCAGCTTGATTATAGCCCTGTTCTAAAAAAAGAAAAATTGATTCATATATTATGATCAAAAGTTGGTCTATATGTCTTATTTAATTTATGATTGGCTGTTATTATCCCATTATAAGGCATTTGTGGATTGATACATATCAACATATTATTTGATTTATAAGAATGAGAAATTCTTAAATTCATTAAATGATGAGATTTAATAAATTCTAAAGTTAATGAATAATAGAATTGGAAATTAAATTTATCCAAGTAAAAATACTTAAACTTTTAAAAAAATATTTGGCAACATTCTTCTTAGGTATTTCTTAAATACTATCTAAAATAGTATACCAAATATCTCTAAAAGAAATTGTCTTCCCTTAAGGAGTTTTGTAATGCAAGGAAACTTTACCTTCTCCTCTCATGACTCTCACATGGAATAAAGAGGCTGCAAGATAACCATTAACTCAAGAGCAAAACTATGTATAATTTGAAGTGTAAATCTTCCCTAAAGAAAACCATGCGTGCATATAAATAATGACACATCCCGAGTAATAGAAATCAAATGTAAGATTGTTAAATACAATTATTTCTTCCAATTTTAAATTGCTTAAACAAAGAGAAATCACTACTTAAAGTGGTACAATCATCTACTCTTCTTTGAAATAAGATGTAGATGGATTTCGAGCAGACTTACCAGAAGAAGTTCGAAGGAGAGAAAGCGCGGAGCTAGGGAAAGGGAAGACCTCCATGACCTCATACTCGATGACTACGGCGGATTGATTTTGCATCGAGGGGAGCGGGGCGCTCGTGGATGCTCGTCGATCGAATGGATCACAGGCAAAATTATCAGCAAATCGAAGGAAAAATAATAGAATTTTATGGTTCTCTCTTTTCAATAGGCTTTGATTATTATTCCATTAAAACTTTATTTGTATCTAATTATGTTAATGTTCCCCTTCAAATGATAATGTATTTTCTTTTGTCATGACATCTTTATATATTGTCATGGATAGCCCAATTTCATCTCTGTCATAGATGATGCTGACGGTGGTATTAAGCGCTAATGAGCAACAAAAGCTATTAGTGTTGGTCCATGGATGATGGAGAATGAAACGGTGGATGTTGATCAATGGGAAAAACTATGCATCTAAAATGAGTGTTGATGATTGTCAATATTGGTTAAAGGTTAATGGGCGATAAGGGATATTGATGGAGAATGAAAACTCATTTTATTCATAAATGTACAAATTTTAGAGAATATTTGACCCATTAAATAATCTCGAAAAATTTATAACACGATTTTAAGTGCTAATGTAAACCCACATGAACTCATATCGGAACATTGATATTATGGTAGGTTCATCTCATTAAATCACATCATTTTGATTATAATTTTATGAAAGATAAAGTTCAAATAATCTTAAAGTCAATTTGTGAAGCTTCTAACTCAAAGATCTTGATGCATTGTTATGTGGAAATTATTCTAAAAATATATATCCCTATCAAAGATAAAAATTTTATAGAAACAAAATTCACAATACAAAAATCAATGAAACATTATTCTGATGAAGATTTCTATGTGAAATCTTAAATAGGATTCTTACTATTAGGAGAATTTTTTAAAATGATCAATATATATGTTGAATTTAGCATAAGAAACGTAATAAAAAAAAAAATTAAAGACAAGCTCGCAAATTAGGTTTCAATTTTCTCTGAAAATGCAATATAGATTTAAGTTTACAGGAAAATGCAATATTGATTTTGGTTTTCCAACAAAATCAAAATTAATATTGTGTTTTCTACCTAACATAATTAATTAATATAATATATAATATTTAATATAATATTTAGAAAATTTAGAAAATTGATATTATAAAATGTAATATTTAGAGTAATTTTAAATATAATACATAGAAATAATAAATTTAACATAATAAATACCTAATAGAAATTAAAAAAGTAAATAATAAATTTAAATAATTTAGCATTTTTTAATACAATATAATATATATATTTATAAGTATAATATTTAATATTATCTTAAAAACAATAAATTTAACATAATAAATACCTTATAAAAATTAAAGAAATAAATAATAAATTAAAATTACGTTTTACAATTTATTAATGTAAAAAAGAGCTATCATTTTAATTTCTTATATTTAATAGTAATTAGAAAAAAATATACATAACTATAAAACAAAAATATAATTCCTAATTAATTACATCATTTGGGGTGTGGATCACATTTCAGAATAGTTAATGAATAAAGTTTAGTCATTTTAGAATAGTTAATGAATAATAAATTAAATTTATTAAATAAATAAATATAAATCAATTTAATAAAAAGAATTAGATTAGTACTCATTAAATATATTAAAATAAACCTTTAATATCTATAATGATATGTAATAATCATTTTAATTTAGATATATTTAATTTAAATTTAATGATTATTACAATTAATTTAATAGAAATCTACCTACTAACTATTAACCTCAAAAGACTTACTATTAATTAACATAAAAATAGGTCTTCATTAACTACTTGCAACTTAATTAGAATGATAAAGATTATCTTAAGACTATAAAGAGAGCATATAGCACTCCTTTAACATTTCTAATGACTCATTTTGTAATAAAAATTTATTTATTTATTTAATTTTTTTATCATTCTCCCAGCACCTACCACCAATCAATTATAGGCCAAACAGCTATCTTGGCCACGCGTCGCGCAATTCATAACCACGCATGGCCAAAAACTTCCAGAAGCCTCGGCAGTAGCAACCACAATCAATATTCAGGACCAGATAATCAAAATTTGACTTTGAAGCCATGGTCCATGTCGCCATGTTCTTCACGAAATTGGTTACATCTTACCGTCTTTGTTGACTGAAATCACAACCACCGTATGTACATATATATAGAAACCTTAGGCCAATACATCTCCACCAAACTTCTAGAGAGAAAACACAGATCTATGGAGGCTTTCCCGGTCCAGTTCTGCAGAGCAGTGCGATCTTACTGGCGCCGTCGACGATATCAGCGGCTGGAAGCAGGTAGGAGGAAGAAGGTAAAGGTGGCCAGGCTCGGCGGAGGCCAACGGGTCTCAGCCGGCTCCGGTCTCAGCCGGCCCATCAGGCTACGCCGGGTCTTTGGGATTCGGTCGAAGATGCTTTCGCCGGTCCGGCTCCTGGCCCGGCTCAGAGATGCCTACGTGGATTCCATGCTCGGGCTAGCAGGTAAAGGATCGGGTCTGTCGGGCGGGATCGGGGCAGAGGCTTTAATAAACCGGCGGATCCCTAAGGCCCATCCGGTTAAGTTGGAAACGGGCGATTTTGAGCGGCGACTGATTCTGGAGATCTGCCGGTCTATTCGTGATTCCGGCGAGATTGCTGTCTATTAGCCGGAGAAATTTTCGGTCTAAATTCAGTAGGATTCTTTCAAGCTGATCCTGCTCTTCTAAAAAACTATAATGGTATCCTTCTCTCCTGTTTGGCCAATTCCATTTCTCTTCTTAATGGCGTCGAGTTCCGAGATCTCCGCACTTGTATATTGTGTATGTACCATGTAACCTGGAGTTTCCTTCTTCGGGTAGGAGCCTAAGCCATAGTTCGGCGTTGTGTAGCTTTTGTGGGGGCAAAAATGTAATTTTATTTGCCTTGTACTTAAGTTTGAGAAATTTGACTTTAATAAACAAAATCTGCCAAAAATGCTCCATATTTATTAGAGATTTATTAGAGAAATATGAAAATCGGACCGTACAATGAGCCAGAAAACGTAGAGGATCACAATTCGACCGGTTCGATAAATAATAATATTATTAAAAATTATAAAATAAATGAGAAATTTTTCACTAATAACTTCACTCTATATTCTATTTTCATATCTGATGTATCGCCAAAAAATTATCTTGATTGGGCACGAATCTCGAGGAAAAACTCAAGTTGGAAACTTCAAAAATTAATTCGGAGACCATTTAAACTCCGATTTAAGCAAGCTTATAGTCGAACTGAGCGTCTCGGAAATACGAGCCCAACGACACCAAAGTCGACTCAATCCGAGCCCAAATGAGCCCAAATCAAGTACCCGAAGTGCTGTTGGAAGCATCGAACAGCAATTTGAGTTACCAAACGGTCTCCGATTTTGACGAGCTTATAGTCGAATCGAGCGGCTCGACGAGACAAATCCAACGAGCCCAAGATCGCAGAATTCTGATATCATTAAGACCTTCAAATGCTTGATAAACGGTTCACGATCAAGGGATTTAATATCGGTCGTTCATCCGGATCACTCCTTATTTGCCCTTGATCCCTCATCTATTTACGGGCTATGCCACTCCAGAAAAACTATAAATAGCCCCTCATTTCTCTTAAGAGGGGACCCAAGCCAAGAGGAGAAGAAGAGAAGAAAGAGAAGAAGAAGAGGAGAGAAGTCTAGGAGGGAATAACTCCTCCTCGACCACCGCCGGAACACCGCCGGAACTCCACCGGAACACTGCCGGAACACCACCAAAGCACCACCAGGCGCCGGAGGGACGCCGGAGTTCTGCCCGACACGGGAGCAACATCGGAATTCTGCCCGACGCCGGAATTCTACCCGACGCCGGACTTCTTTCCAAGTGACGCCGGAATTCTGCTCGACACCCCGAGTGACGTCGGAACTCTGCTTGTCCTTGTAACTGATACTCATTGTAATCTGATCGTCCTGAATTTAAAGGACGGATCAGCCTCGTGTACTTCAAACGACACTAGTGGAACTATTTCAACTGGGCGTGGCCCCGTGGTTTTTTCCCTTTCCAGGGTTTTCCACGTAAAAATCCTGGTGTTACTATTTCGATTCTGTTTGTGTGCTGAATATACGTACAACGCTGAGACGGAAATATTAAACTCTATCGCCGCGTATATTTGAGTCCGCAACAGTTTGGCGCCGTCTGTGGGAACCAAATCCCACTATCCTAAGCACCACTTTGATGGCCAACAGGCGTAGCAATCGCATCTTGGGAGCCTCCCGCTCCAATTCACATCAATCTCGGGATCAGTCTATGAATCATAGACCCCAAGTATCCGCCTCCTTTCATGCTGGGGGGCAAGACACTATGGGAGAAGGAATTTCAGGACCGTCCATTGAAGACCGCATCAGGAAGATGGAGGAGTCTCAGAACGAGATCCTACAACTCCTGCGAGAGACTCGACAACCGGCACTAGCACCACAGGAACTAGCACCACAAGAGGAGATTCTTCTCCCTCGAGATCCACCACGTGTTGAAGCTGTTCAAATCGAACATCTTCAAGACGAGATTCCTCTTCCTCCACTCAGGAGGCGTTCGCAGTCGCATCAAGATAATGAACTGGCTGATACAGCAAGTTCTACCCATCCTTCGCACACAGGTCGGCAACCTCGTATTCCTTTTGACCTTCCCGAAGAGTTAGCCCGACCACACATTGCTGAGCTCCCTCGCAATGCCCTTCGCCACGAACTGCGACGATTGGTCCGAGAAGAGTTCCCTACAGGAGGCATAAGGCAACCCCTTCGTCAGTGGGACTTGCAGGAGTCGTCACCCTTGACAGAAACTATTCTTCAACACGCTATTCCGGCAGGATTTAAACTACCAAGCATCGATTCCTACGACGGGACATCCGACCCGTACGAGCACATCGATCATTACAGAACTATCATGCATATCCAGCGAGCATCGGATGCACTCCTATGTCAGGTTTTTCCTGCTACCCTCAAGGGACAAGCACGAACTTGGTTCTATTCGCTTCCGTCTAGAACGATCCCTTCATTCAACAAAATGGCTAAAGTGTTCGTGGAACAGTTTGTAGCCAATCGAAGAATCACTAAGGATTCCTCCCACATATCTGGAATCCGTCAGAATGAGGGAGAATCGTTGAAAGAGTATTTTCAGCGATTTTCTACTGAGGCTCGACAAATTCCGGGAGTAGATCCTGAATTATTGAGAGGAGTCTTTCTTGGTGGCCTCCGTCCTGGCCCCTTTTATTCAGCTCTTATGCGAGATACGGTTCATTCATACACCGACCTGATTCATCGTGTGGAGGCACAAATCTCCGCAGATGAAGCCATAAATGCTCACAGAAAGCAGTTCGAGCAGACAAATGGGAAGCGCAAAGGTGCTCCTGGGATGGATAATTCTTCCTTACAATGGAAAAAGCAAGGGAATAGCAATCTACCTCCTAGGCCCCCATTACCACAACGAGAACCTCGGCAGGAGAAAGAGTACACTCCGCTCAAAACATCTCGAGCAAATGTGTTAATGGCGATTCAAGATCAGGACAAAGTGAAATGGCCGCATCCTTCGAAGCTAAATACAGGAAATCAAGATCAGTACTGTCACTTTCATCGTAGTCATGGCCACACTACTGAAGCATGTTGGCAACTTAAGGATGAGATTGAGAGACTTATCCGCCAGGGCTATCTTCGACAATTTATTGGGAACCCACCTACCCGAGAAGAAGCTCGCCCCACTGGGGGGCAAAATCAACAACAACAAAGACAACAGTTGAATAATATTCAAATGGTTGGCGAGATTGAATGACCACGCACTTTGTGTAGTTGTATTAGTAATACTACTTGTCATGTGTCATCGTGTATCTCTTCTATGATAAGCAGGATGTCACTCTAATGTCCTTAGTATTTCTACCAAGTCAAATGATGTGGTTGTCCCTATATATATCTCTTTTGTTGTACAAGGAAATTATTGTATTGTCTTACAGTAATATAATATGTTGTTCGTCCAATTTTGATATTGTCTCTTTCTTTAAAAAGAATACAAATGACAGTGAAAAACTACTGACAAATATAGTCTCTTTATCCTTGATTCGAGAAATACACAATCTTTATTGTGTCTCAATCACTGGATGATCAATCCTTGGTGGATTCTCCCGACCTCTTCCATACAGGTTAACGTCGTCGAGCAAAGGCTCCGACATACAACCTCGGATAGGTCTCACATCCTTGGTGGATTCTCCCGACCTCTTCCATACAGGTTAACGTCGTCGAGCAAAGGCTCCGACATACAACCTCGGATAGGTCTCACATCCTTGGTGGATTCTCCCGACCTCTTCCATACAAGTTAACGTCGTCGAGCAAAGGCTCTGACGTACAACCTCGGAAAGGTCTCTCATCCTTGGTGGATTCTCTCGACCTTTTCCATACATGTTAACGTCATCAAGCAAGGGCTTTGACCTACAGTCTCAAATATGTCAAACATCCTAAAAGGATGTCTCTCACATTCGTTCAGACTAATAATACATCAAAAGCACAAAGCATGTCTTACAGATGCAAGAACAATTCAGGTCCCTCTAGGGGACAAATCCTCATTTCATATACAATATCATTGGGGTTACATAAATCCAGATTCAGGTGTACATTTATTCTCACTAGAAGTTGAAATTGAAAAGTACATTGGCATCATCTGTACAAACTAGTATCATCAAGCAATAAGCAACTTTAACACAGTCAAATATCCTTGGTGGATTTAAGTGACTTCTCCCTTACTGCACGCAAGCATCTCCTACAACTGCTCCTTCAAAGAAAGGACATAACTGGATCATCATCAGATTTCCACTCAGTGTTAGTGTATTGCCAAAATGTTGGCATATCACACTACTTCGGCCCCTTGATCCAGTAATATCTGATGTTGGCACACTTCAGTATGGATGAATATTGCCTTAACACAATGCCACTGGACACCCGCCATCATCGACCCTTCGTCGGATATCTGCCGGCGGTCCTTTACTTCATATCAGCCATCATTGGCTTTCTCGTTCAACTGCTGATAGCAGCACCGTGGAACTCTCTCCTTCTGCTCCCAACTTGGTCGTTGACTGCCAACAGACTTCCACCCGATCGTCCATCATCGATAAACTAACATCGAAATTCTATTCGATGCTGAGCTTCCTCTCGTTGGAGGACTTCTACACGCCGCCAGACCCTCGTCGGACTTCAACTCGACGCTAAACTTCTACCCAACGTCGGACTTCTGCCAGTCGTCGGACCCTCGTCGGATATCTACCCGACGCTGTACTTTTACATGACGTCGGACTTCTGCCTGTCGTCTGATGTTTGTCGGGCTTCTACCCGACACCAAATTTCTACCCGTCGTGGGACTTCTTTTGGCCGACAGATTTTCGTCGGAGTTCTACCCGACGCCGTACTTCTTCCCGCCACCGAACTTCCACCCGGCCGCTGACCGCCGTTAGACTCTCTCCGACTAAATCTCACCTCCACATGATCTCTTAAAGGAGAGAAATTTCCAACTCCCATCCCGCTCCCCTTCCTGAAAAGGGGAAGCCGCTAACTTCTGCGCAAAAGGAGGGGCGCCGAATCAAGTAGGAAAAATCACCTACTCAACAACAGCGGAAGGCCTCAAAATGCCAGAAGCTAGATGGGAGAAGAGAGGAAAGCCGCTAACTTCTGCGCAAAGAGAGGGGCGCCGAGTCGAGTGGAGAAAATCACCTACTCAAAAACAGCGGAAGGCCTCAAAATGCCAGAAGCTAGAGGGGAGAAGAGAGGAAAACCGCTAACTTCTGTGCAAAAGGAGGGGCGCCGAATCAAGTAGGGAAAGTCACCTACTTAAAAACGGCGGAAAGCCTCAGAATGCCAAAAGCTAGAAGGCCAGGGGAAGAGGAGAATGTGGTGCAAATTTTCATTACCACAAGGGGGGTATTTATAGGATGAAAAGGGGAGAGAAAGAGAGGGAAAAATTAAAAAAAGAGGGGGAAAATGTTTGAAAATTGGAGGGAGGAGGCTTCTAGAAGAAAGTTCGAATTTTTCTGAATTTTTTGGAATTTTTTCGGAATTTTTTGGAATTTTTTCGGATTTTTTCGGATTTTTGGGATTTTTTATAATCCATGCGGGCCCCACAGCAAAAAAAAAAAAAAAAAATTTTCTAACTGCTGGAGCGCGCCAAGGGGCGCGCCCCTTGCCCGCGCGCCCGCGCGGGCGCCGCCGCCGGCGGCCGGTTCGGCCGCCTACGCATTACCGGGCTCCGATTTTGGGCCCGGACGGTCCAAATTCGACGTTTTTGGGGTCCGCGGACACGTTTTTCGACGTTCCGGACTCAATTTTGACACTTTCGGAGCTCAACGGGGCCTCTATGATCAAGTTCGAGCAAACATTTGATTTTTGGAACGCAATTTTTTGTAATTCGGCCAATGCAAAATGCCGGAACAAGTATTTTCGGACTCGTGAAGCTTCGACGTCCGAAAATAGGGGGGCAACTGATGTATCGCCAAAAAATTATCTTGATTGGGCACGAATCTCGAGGAAAAACTCAAGTTGGAAACTTCAAAAATTAATTCGGAGACCATTTAAACTCCGATTTAAGCAAGCTTATAGTCGAACTGAGCGTCTCGGAAATACGAGCCCAACGACACCAAAGTCGACTCAATCCGAGCCCAAATGAGCCCAAATCAAGTACCCGAAGTGCTGTTGGAAGCATCGAACAGCAATTTGAGTTACCAAACGGTCTCCGATTTTGACGAGCTTATAGTCGAATCGAGCGGCTCGACGAGACAAATCCAACGAGCCCAAGATCGCAGAATTCTGATATCATTAAGACCTTCAAATGCTTGATAAACGGTTCACGATCAAGGGATTTAATATCGGTCGTTCATCCGGATCACTCCTTATTTGCCCTTGATCCCTCATCTATTTACGGGCTATGCCACTCCAGAAAAACTATAAATAGCCCCTCATTTCTCTTAAGAGGGGACCCAAGCCAAGAGGAGAAGAAGAGAAGAAAGAGAAGAAGAAGAGGAGAGAAGTCTAGGAGGGAATAACTCCTCCTCGACCACCGCCGGAACACCGCCGGAACTCCGCCGGAACACTGCCGGAACACCACCAAAGCACCACCAGGCGCCGGAGGGACGCCGGAGTTCTGCCCGACACGGGAGCAACGTCGGAATTCTGCCCGACGCCGGAATTCTACCCGACGCCGGACTTCTTTCCAAGTGACGCCGGAATTCTGCTCGACACCCCGAGTGACGTCGGAACTCTGCTTGTCCTTGTAACTGATACTCATTGTAATCTGATCGTCCTGAATTTAAAGGACGGATCAGCCTCGTGTACTTCAAACGACACTAGTGGAACTATTTCAACTGGGCGTGGCCCCGTGGTTTTTTCCCTTTCCAGGGTTTTCCACGTAAAAATCCTGGTGTTACTATTTCGATTCTGTTTGTGTGCTGAATATACGTACAACGCTGAGACGGAAATATTAAACTCTATCGCCGCGTATATTTGAGTCCGCAACAATATCAAATTAATCAAATAACTCAAATATGGCACAATAAAGTTTATAAAACATAAATAAATAACACATAATATAAATGTGGTATCAAGTAAGTCAATATAACATAAAAAAATATTTCATAAATAAGTAAAACAACTCACCAAACAACACAACTTGTGGCTCCAAGTTCCCACACGAGATGGTCTGGCCATCCCACGGCTCCCAATTCTCGTACATGATGACCAAACAACATTGCATTGGGGGAGAAATGAATACCTTTTGTCGAGCTTCTATTGTGCTTTTGGTGTTGAGGAATGCATATCATCTTTAGCTCTTTCTTTATCACGTCAAACTGTTAAAAAATGAAATGAACAAAAGAAAATGAATTAAAATATATGATAAAATAGATAATTAAGAAATATATAAAATAACAACATACAACATACCTCTTCCTAATTTATAACAAAATTGTGATACTTTATACTAACTCATAAGAAAAATTAAAAGCTCATAGAGATAATAAAGTCAGAAATTAATATCATAGAAATAAAAAATTAATAATTGACATTTAATTGTTTATACAAGATTACATAAAAAACACAAAACTCAAAATGCTCATAGTAAATCTAATAATCATCCATTAAATTTGTGTAATCAAATAATAGATTCTCAAACACTCCACTAAAAACTTGCATCCCAAATGCTTCTAAATCCTCACATGGTATGTCATCTTCATCAAATATATTAACAAAGTTGTTTTTATCTACAAATCATTAATGTGAAATAATAAGCTTATATTTTATATTACACTTAAAAGATATAAGTTAATCTATAATCATACTTGAGGTTGGTCAAGTTGATGTTATATTTGGTTCTATATCTATATAAATTGCATGCTCTTTATAAATTTTCATCTCCAAGTCTTCTAGATGCAATTCTGGAGTTGGCTCATCATCAAGAATCCAAAAGTCAATAAGTTCAATACTTGTGTAGTACAATAGATCATATTTTCTTTTTCTATTGTAACGAACATATACTAGATCATTTAGCCTTTGATACTCAAGATGATTTTGTCTTTTTATATGAATTTGCTCAAACACACTCAAGTTCCTATCACAGCCCAATGAAGATGATGTCTGACTGAGAATTCTAATAATCACTTTTTGTAGGTTTGGGGCACTAGAGCTGAACATTTTTCACCATTCATATGCAAATCAATAAACATGCATTGGTTTGCTCAAATATATTTATTATAAACAAAAGCATCATAATTACATAAATATCAAAATAAAATCTCAAAAAAAATTTATTTTATCAGATTGCATTTCTTTTGCTAATGTTAATGCAATTGGCTTCCCAAATTTTCTAAATTATCACAAAATAGCCTCACTTCATTCATTGCCAAAGAATGTTTAGCACATATATCTTTATTACCAATCAATTTTATTAGACCTTGCATAACTTTAGGTTTATTGCAGTAATTTTTCTTGTCATGCTGAAAGTGAGGGTTGAGAAAATAAGCTAGTAAATGTATCCTTTATCTTACCTAATTATCCTATCTTCTCTTTATGATACTAGTGAAGAGCTTGTACATTCTTTTACTATTTCTAAAAATGGCCTTCACTACTTTTTTAGCTTTGTACATACCATCATAAAGGTATCCATAAGATGGCTTTTCATTTGCATCAATAATTCTTAACAACATAATTAAAGGCCCTGATAATTTAGAAAATATTAAATTATCATTCCAAAACCTTGCATCAAAAATTATTGAGGCTACCTCTTTCCCCTTTATTATCTTATATAACTTTGAATAGTGTAAGCCTTGTTGGTGATGAATGCTTGCAAATCATGCTTATGATCATGCATACTTCATAAGGTAATGAATGTTATTATAAATCTAGTTACTCCTGGTCTTACCATTTATGTCTGTTCTTTTCCTTACCAAGCCAATATGAAAGCATGATTATAAATAAAAATTATAATCTTTGAAGCTTTTCTTACAAGTTCCGTACTATAAGGCATGCTTCGATTATCTTTCATAATGAGGTTTATACAATGTGTATCATAAGATGACCAATATATATTTCTATATTTTTCATGTAATAACTCTTCAGCTTTCTTATAATTTGCTGCATTATCAATCAGAAAATAAACTTTATTCCCTTGACCAACACATTCAACAATACCAATGAATAGTGAACATAATGTTGTGGCATCTTTAACGACATCAGATGCATCTACTGATTTTAGGAATGAAACTCCATGAGGATAATAAATAAGATAATTTATTAATATCCTACTCCTTGTATCTCTACAACCATCAGCCATCAATATAGAACCAGTTTCTTTTAATGCTCTTCTATATGATTTAATTAACAACTTGCATTCCTCTTTAGCTTCAAGTAATAGATTCACTCTCAATATGTAGTAAGAGGATAATTTATAACCAGGTCCTATTACAATGATTACATCAATAGCCCTTTATGCAAAAGGTGAAATGATAGCTTTGAATGGATCGCAGCTGTCATAAAACCGTATAACAACTATTATATCAGCACGGTGCACTATATCCTTAGATGCCATTACACTTTTCAGGGATGGTTGAGATCTTGGCTTTATTCTAGGTGCAAAAAATTTATTAATTTCATCATTTTTCTCTTCCCTTTATAAATCCCTTTACCATGTGTATTAGAACTTTATGATTTTGTAACTGAACATGAGCCTCTGTCTTTCTCAACTGGATCATCACTAAACAAATCAACACTCTGCAATAAGTCTTCTTGTGCTTATTATTTTCTCTTTGTTATTTCATTCAAATTTTATTGCATATGATGTTAGATGTTATGTGGCACCTTCTTACAAAAAAATAATGTTACCTTTAATCCCTACAAGATGTTGCTTCATCCTATTAATGCCTCCAGCCTTATAAGTTGTTTCATAATGAAGACATTTGTATTGCTTCCTACCATCAGCAGTTTTACACTGTGCAAAATGGTTCCAAGCGATATCTATTTTCTCTCTTATACTTTGAGTTGAAGGTGCAGGTTAATTTTTTTGTTGATCCATTATTAATATTAAGCTAAAGATGCAGTTAGAGAGCTTAAGCAAAAATTAGCAGAAAAGAAATGCAACTATCTATTTTTTCTTATACTAATTATTCAATATATATTAACAAATTTTCACAAAATTAGTATAAATGACAATATACACCTGCTATCTATTATATTACATTCACTCTTCAGTATATGACATATAATCTCTTACATCTATGAAAACTCATTCATAAAGTTTTAAACTTTAGATTCTCTATGGATATTCTTTCTTTCTTTCTTTCTTTGGATACATGGACAAGGCACATACCTAATAGTCACAGGCGATTGTTTACAAGAGCAACATATGAGGAAAGATATTAAACTAAACTCAACCTATTATCTTAGATAAAATTCATTACAAGCAATGCTTCTAATTAACTTTAATAAAATCTACCTAAATTATTTAATCTCAATAATCCCTTGATTAGGTCAATTGACCCCAATTAACCTAACTTCACCCCATTAACCTTATATGGATCAATTAACCTTTTTGATTAATATAACCTTAATTGCCCAAATTGATGAGACCAATCACTTCTAATAATAAAATTAAATTCCAATTTATCGTAGTTGACCTTTGGATTGGCCTAATGAGCTCAATTAGGCCATGTTATCGAAAGTGACCCATAACGTAAGAAAAAATTAACCTTTTGGAACCCTATTGAACCAATCAAATCAAATTGGATCAATTGATTTAAATTGATCCCTCCTTGGGGTGTCTCTAAGTGTTTTATATATGAAAATCCATAGGTAGATCACATACTCGATTAGCCTATTGGATTTTTGATTGAATCAGTTGAAACCAAATTGACCCAATTTTAACCAATTGAATGCCAATGGGTTAATTAGAATAAATTAACTTTAATCATCAAGTTAATCTAATAAAATAGATAAGGATCTTGCTTATGATGAATTTAACATGAGCCAACCAAGTTAACTAAATTTGACCATAGGTTTGACCTTTTTTACCAAATAGGTCAATTGAACCTATTACAAAACCTACACTTATCAATTAGTTTTAACCTAACCAAATGGCCAAAGTTTTTTGAGCCATGCCTTGTGGAGCTTTCGTAAGATGTTAAAAACCTAATATAAGTTGGGGTAACCAAACCTTATGCATTTACCATAACTTAATTACTTCTTGAAGATAGCCAAAACTCTAAGTTAAACTTAACAAGCCATTCAATTCATGTGGAAACCATTAAATTAAGCTTAATATTGGTTTAATAAAACCGCAATAAATGAGCAAGAGACATCAAATGATTGGTAAGGGTAACTTAAGACGTCGAAAGAATGCGTAGGAGGCGTAGATGGGAACCATAGAAGTCAAGAACTCAGATTTGGTCGGAGTAAAAGAGTTGAGCATGAGAGGCAGCCTTCGGTTTGGTGTTGGCTTCAAGAACGAGTAGGAGAATCTGCTAACGACGAGCAGGAGACAGTGACAGATGCCTGATGAGAAGAAGATACGTGAACAGATATAATACATCAAATGAATGGTAGGGTTTTTTTATTATTTTTCTTTTTCATATAAGCTTCCCCCTTCAAAGATCTGAGCCGTCCGATCTTCAGTAAACGACTCAAAATGTTTTGTAGATGAACCAGCCGGTTATAAAAAATTTGGACCAATTTTTTGGTTCAGCAATCGAACTGCCAGTTTGAATGGCTCCGAGCTAGTTCTATGCAATAACGGTTTTGAAGCAAACTGGAACCTACCTGTTAGCCAATTCACAGTTAAACCGGTCAAATCGACTGGTCCAGTCTGATTTTTTAAACATTGTGAATATTTATTTTGTAAAAAAATATAATTAATTTATAGAAATTAAATATTATTTTTTTGGCAAACAGTCATGTTAACTTTAATAAGAAATTGCTTAACGATCCTCTTATCACAACTTTCTTTACTACTGTGATCTAAGAGCATATGTGATTGGAATACAAAACATTTCTTTCTCCACCTCTGATGAACTGTTCAAGGTTAGGTATGTTGTGTATTTAATTATATAGATTTATATCTATAGTTCATACTCCAAGCCTAGAATGATAAGAAACATCATATATTTAATATAAATATTTTAAACAATCATTAAACATTGAACTAATTTTTGAATTAGGTTCGAGCAAGATTTGAATAATATTCAAGAATTAACATGATTTGAACATTATTGGAATAATATTTGTATATATTTTGAGTAAGATTCAAATATAATTCAAGTGAAGTTCAAGAATGAGAAACTATTAAATCCAAATTTCATAAGACTTAAACCCTATCCTTAGAAGCCTCCTCATCCCTTACCTAGTAACATAAGGAATTGTATAATTTTATAGTTGTTGAATTTATTTAATTATTATAAACAAAAGATCCATGAGGAAGAGGATAAGACTACCATGATAAGAGTTATTCATAATAAACCCATCATGGAAGGGGCAGAGAAGATGACACATGTAACCATTTAAGGAGTAAAAAATGAAACTAAGAATTATGAGGAAATCACATGCTAGAAGGTCTCTCTCAATGAGAAGGCTGACAATGCACTTGAGGCTGACAATGCATAAGATAGGAGAAGTGTTGCCCTTTTATATAAATGAAAAGGGCTTTTCCTATGAGCTAACACAAAATTTGATGAATAGGCCTCATCCGCCATCATCTAACTATATATAAGATAATTCATCCCTAACTCATGTGAGATAGTTGTATGGTTACATCGTAGTTGATAATATATGCAATATTAAAATATTAGAATTTTACATTTTTTAGTGAAAATATAAATAATATATTGAAGCACTATGAGGATGGGCTCTCAACCACAATAAAGTTTCCCCAAAAAGTACACATATTAATAATAGTATGTTTGAGTGTTCGTGATGTGCTAGCAACTTTTAGTGCTTCCTTCTTAAAATAATGCACTATGGTATGAACCTTGAGGGATGATTTGAGGTACAATATCGTGCAAGGATAGCTAATAGCCAACATATAATGGTTAATACTAGGTTGCAAGAGATCTTGTCATGAACAAAAAGTTGTAATAACTTGAAGTTAAGAAAATGTATATCACCATTGAATAAATAAGGGCTAAGTTTAAATAGAAGTCACGTTTCATTGGCTTAATCCTTTAACCCATTTTACTGATTTTTTTTTAGCGATCCCACATTGAGATTTAAGATTTATGTTCTTATCATCATCCCTTGAGATTTCATAAGCCCCTTTCCTTAATTTACTTTGAATATTCCTTCTCAAAAAAATGAGGCTTCAATATACACCGAATCATCCCTTCTAAAACTACTCTAATTGACACTGTCACTAATACTCTTTAAGGGATTACACCAATTTCCTTTTGTCATTATTTTGACAATTATATCTACTTTACTATTTGACTATCATAAGCACACCATGCTTGGCTATCCCTTTTGAGACTAAACCTCATTTTATTAGGATTGTTGCCAAAAATCATCCTTTATTTCAAACTAAGAATGCTAACTAAGTATTCTTAATAAAGTTTATTGTTAATATTGCACCCAAAATATAATTGAAGATAGGGGATTATGCATATGAAAAACTTCGATCTCATTTAAATAAATAAATCATAATTGATCCTTCTTTTTATTTCATCATTAAGCTCTATCTTTTTTGTGATTATAAATCACTAGAATCCTAACTTGTAAGGAGCTTTATAGTTTTATCCTCAATAGAAATGGTAAGAAAATTTTATAAGGAAAACTCTCTTATGGTTCTAAGGAAACCCATATAGTATAGAAGTTATCTTTTATGCTAGGCATGTGATCTTTCAATAAAATGAATAAGATTACACAAAAATATCAAAACATGGCTATGACTTAAAAATAACAAATAAATTATCACATAAACATAGAATAACTAGATCAAGAAATCATACATTAGATACCCATCCATCTTAGAAACCAAAAGTAAGTGGTATATAGACCAAACTAAAAGAAAAGAAAAGAAATAAAACCTTAAGAAGTTTGAGATGATTAAAGATGCATCTACTAAAAACTTTTGTTATTCTATCCCCTTGATAGATTGGAAATGGCCTCTCATTACTTGAGTATCACCATTCATCCTAATGAAGATTAGTTAAATTGTTATAATATAAAAAGAAATTTTTTTGAACTTGCACACATATATCTCTTGCTCAAGAAATAAGTAAGTTTTATATATCTAGATGTATGGCTTTCATGGATGGTAACAACCAAATATATAACGGTCCAGGGAAAAAAATGAATGCATGATGTCAAACTAAAGTTCTCTTATAAAAGTGCAAAATTAATCTATATGTCTATACCAATAATATTATAACTTCTCATTTGGATATACTTTGATCTGGCCTGGTATGTGAACTAACAATTTGTGAAACTTTCTCTTATCTTTTTGACAAATCTAAAATCACCCAAAATAAAATTATGCAAATGAAACTATATTTGAAAAGCTACTATGTTAAGACTCAAAAATGATTACAAAGTTGTTTATGATGAATCACATTAAATATCACCTAGAAGCAAACTAATATAAAGTGTCAATCATGTTGAATAAAATTTAAACGAATATGAATGCAAGAATAGATTAGATTGGTCCAATAAAACTCTTTAACTTTGAAGGTATCGGTACTAACTCCACCAATATGAGGAGAACTCAGCTATCATGTGTAAAAGTTGGAGTCACCTTAATATTCCTTAACCAATCCTGGATTGATTTTATGAAGTTCCTCTTAGCTAATGCATGTGTCTTCTATGTCTGATCAATCTTTCTTCCATACAAGATACTTCTAATTACTACAGATTATGGTGATAATTATATGGTCATCTAGGATATGTTTAATATGTTCACTCTCTTTACCATGTTGGGTTAGTGGATCTCACCCTCAAGGGGTGGGGATAAATGATCAAAGGACTCACTGGGTATTTTAAATTGATATTCCATTCTTAGAGACTATAAAACCCAAAAGCTCACATGATTTTTGATAAAAGAACTCTTCTAATATTGGTAAATAAATAATGCTTTACAATTGTAAAAAAAACTCTTCTATAGTGTTTGTGGTGATCCTCTAGAGCTTCGCTAAATATTAGGATGTCATAATATAACACTATGAATTACCAGAGAAAAAACCCAAAATTTGAGTCTTACTTGTCATTGTTCTCATAACAAGCAACTTGTAAAGGTCATCCCAAGATTTTTATATTATTTTTACACTCATTGATTAACCTTTTCCTAATATAATGGTATTCACTTGTTATATCTATTTTAGAAAAGATTATTGCATCAATCATTTGATCCAATATGTCATTTAATCTTAGAATGGGAAACCTATACTTAATTATTATTTTATTAATTACATTACTATTGATGCACATTCATAGGGGTAAGAAGTGTAAGAATATTAAATAGACTAAGTCTTTTTATGGTGAAACTATTTCCAATAACTCTTAAACTTAGCTAGCTAACTTATAATGCTCAATTGGACTAATCCTATTTTGAGGCAAATTTTATAAAGTAACTCCTAGAACTAAATCAATTTCATAATCTATTTAGTTAATCATCTATAAATACATCCTTAAATGCAAGTAGATAGTCTCAAATTTATAAGAAATGATCAATTTAGAATCTGTAAGCTAGACTTATAAATTGTAACATCCCATGTGGTAGATCAATTAGGAAACACTCTCTTCCATTTTCTATGTTATATTGATTGTAAGTCTTTTTCTTTATGTTTACCTAATTTATTTTTTTCCATTAATGGTAAATTGGATATATTTTTAAGGTGGTAATGTGTATTGTGTAATCTTCTTTCCCTCATAGTTAAACGCACCTATGTTGGCAATGCCTATCAATAAAGTGTCTCCATCAAAAACCTAGTTACTACCTAGGATAAAACTTCTTACTTATGTAGGTAAAACATCACATAGGATAACCTCCAAATAAAAATTGAATTTAGGTATGAAATGTTTAGAATCAACCCCAGCATTATAGATTGGATTTATTTCTCCTTCTGCAATGTACACTATAGTCAAATATATTGCCATAACATAACCCCATCCTTCCTTCGAATGAAAAATTTGAACTTCTGGCCTTCCTAACATTCAAGAGCTAGAATGAGTTGTATTTTCTCATTTGGTTGTAGGGAGTATAAGTAAATATGGATTGAAACCAACTAACATAATAGAACTTAGGGAAGCACCACTAATAGTGTTCTCTGATATTATAACAACTATAAAGTTAGTGCACCATTCAACCTATTCTAACCCAACTAGATTTAGGTTAATTCATTATTTGTTTGTATTTTAACCCTTCTGTATATGTTTGGGAATGTTTTGTGTGCATGTATTCTAAAATGGGTGTCGGGGGCTTATTTACATATTTGGAAAAGTCTAAAAGTTTCCCCTAAGGCATTGCGGTGCTTGGGTTAGTGGGGCTCTAGTGCAAAGCTCTCTAAAATTTTGGAAAAACATTTAATGCAGTAGTGCTAGGAGTGGCGTTGCGGAACGATAGGCTCCCAAACGGAGCACCGTGGCTAGCACTATGGGGCATCATGACTCTCAGCTTAAATTCTTTATTTGAAAATCAATTTCCACAAGAATGTCTATTCATTTTATCCTTTAGGTTGCTCGCTAGTGAGAGAGAGAGGGAGAGAAAGAGAGAGGGGGAGAGAGGGAGAGAGAGAGAGAGAGGGGGAGAGAGTGAGAGAGAGAGAGGGAGAGAGAGAGAGAGAGAGAGAGAGAGAGAGAGAGAGAGAGAGAGAGAGAGAGAGAGAGAGAGAGAGAGAGAGATTTCTAAAGAGATAAAGTAAGATATGGTTACTTTGGGTCATTTTAAACTAACGACCCAGTTCTAAAAATTGCTCGGATTGAGGTATGTTATATTTTACCTATTTGTGTTTTCAAAAATATAGAAAATTTTAAAGTTTTTCTATTTAATTTAGATTTTAATAATTTAAAAATGATGATAGCTTTACACCTTTAAAGCTTTCACCATGTAACTTTCTGTATATTATTGAGGCAAAAATTTTGAACATTTAGGTATTTTTCTAAAAATATTATACAAAAGATTTTTGAAATTATGATATTTAATTAATTTATAAATAATCCTAACTCTAAAAATTAATATTATAATATAATTAAAGTTTTTAAATAGCACTTTGAATAATCTATCGTAATTTGGTATATTCTAAAATAGTGAATTTTTTCAAAGTAGTGTATTATGCTGCCTACTATTAGGACATATTGGTTTTTTTTTGAAATAAGCTTATTTATGTTCTTATTACTACAGTGTAATGAATTATGTGTTTATCTAATTGAATTATGTGATTATGAGGAGTTCTGGAGTGGATGGAGGAAGTTCGGTTCGATGTTAAATGCATCTTCTTGTGAAATATGCACATTATGTTCTATTGCTAGATAGTGGGAGCCATAAGGGTTAGAATTTTCTAAATTATTGTAGTTGGGAGACATAAGGGTCAAAATTCTTTGAATTTTATCTCATATAAAGTTCTTGTTTAATTATTTTCCTAGTTTCATTATTTGAATTCCTAATAACGATAATTCCTATTCTACTCAATATGAAGATTTATTATATTTCTTTTAACACTCAATTAAATCCAAAATAATGGATTCATTTAAAAATTTAGATTGGTAAATGTGGCTTGCTGAACTATGTTAGCTCACAATTATTTTTCCTTTTATTTTCAAGATCTAAGAGAGGGAAAGGGCCAATTGAGTAGCAATATTAGGATCTATTCTTAGTCTTCACAAGTATTTCTTTCTTTTGACTTTTGATACAGTCATGGCTATTTATTATTCTACTTTGTTCTATATTTTGATCTCTAGCCATATAATGTAGTGCAATTGTTATATTTATTATTTTATGAAAAATAAAAAGAGAATTATATAGATGAGTTTATTTTTTGTATATTGATAGTTATTAGCAACTTTGTGGTTAGTTGTTTTTTTTAAATGTTAACATTAGACAAAAAATTTGAATAATTTCCAAAATAGATCTTAGGGTTTACATGTTACAAACCAACATGATAGGACATGTCCAGTCATAGGTCTTTTCAGGTTAGCTTGTGATAAGCATTTTTGATATCAGGGTTGTAGTTTTAAAAATTGATCGTAAAACAAAGCTGTAGGAAATGATTTGTAAGTCTAGTGAGGTAGTTTTGGGTTTATTTGTGCATTCTTTCTTATTTATTTTCATGCACATGTAATGATAGAAGGATAGAGTGCTAGTCAGGCAACACCCATATATAGTACTGCTCCTATAGTAAGTTTTGATATTATTTCATAATTTTCTAATCTGGTAGACCAGTTGATGGGTGGTACTATTCAATCTGATGAGGCTGATCGTCACCTATAGATGTTCCTATGGTTGATCCTTTAAAGTTTTAGGGCACTATTGAGCCCAGAGCAATAAAGGATTGGTTAAAGAGGCAGGAGAAGACATTTAATGGTATGTAGTGTCTTTCACAAAGGAAGGTGCCACTAGTTATTTTTTGTTGGATGGAAAGGCTAAGTGATGGTGGATGGGATAGCAAGATGATAAATTTTATAGGAGACTAAAGTCCCTGATCAACTGGAAGAAATTGTTTGATGTGTTTCAAGACTTGTTTGTACACTTTCTGTATGTCAACAGATGTAGGAGATATTTTTGAGATTAGTTCAGTGGAGTAGGATTGTTATGCAGTAGAAGATAGACTTTACTACATTAACCAGGTATTCTCTATATCTATTTAGCACTTCTTAAAAAATGTGCTATATATTTTTGAGAGGATTACAAGATAGTCTGAGGTAGCCATTGATTTTATTTCATATTTTTTACCTTTTTGAGCATGTAGAGAGAGCCCATGAAATTAAAAATTATCTGATAGCTACTCAGTAGCAATGGACTGCTAGTAGAAAGAGATTTGGTGTTGTGACAAAGAGTAGTAAAAGAGGAGTAGGTTTGGACCAAGAGAGTCCAGGAGAGGTGGACAACCTATATTTATGGCAGGTTTTGGTAGTGGCGACATGAACAATTCTATTTCTATTAGTGGCTATGTGATATAGTTATGGTAGACAATATTTTAGTCAAGGCTATAGGATGACAAGATAGTGTTTTTGGTGAGGGAAGGTTAGACACAAGGTAGGTGAGTGTCCACACGGATGATCCTATTGATGTTTTAAGCTTTGGTATGAGAATTCAATTAGATCTAAAGGGAGTCTAGGATAGTTCCACTCCGCATATTTTTTGAGGGATCATCCAGTAGAAGTAGTGGTTCTTATTATATAGCAGCTTTATATTAGGGAGACCATCCTCGAGTCAGAGAGAGCCTAATGGTTTTATTGTACCAACTCTAATTCATGCACGTGTCTACAATCTGACTCAGCATGAGTCCAAGGATTCTCCATATGTTATTATAAGTATGGCTTACATTTTTTATTAGTCTTGTCATATTTTTTTTATTTTAGAGTGAGCCATTCATTTATTTTTTATCACTACTTCAATTTACTATATTTACCTTCAATATTACTACCTTTTACTTTGTCTACTACTTTACTAACTAAAGAGGGTATGGTAGCCAGTAGGGTATACTTTTATGACTTAGGTTTTCAATCTGTTTCTTATGTCCCAATAGTGTGGGACTTTTTAGATGACTTTCTTGAGGAGTTAGTGAGTCTATCTTCGAATAAAGATATTTAGTTCTCTATTGATGTATTTTTTGGTACAGCTTTGATATCTAAGGATCCACATATGATGGAATCTAAGGAGCTTTAATAATTGAAATTATTGATTTAAGAGTTAGTGGATAGAATATTTGTTCATCCTTGCGTTTCTCCATAGGGAGCAACTATCCTATTTATAAAGAAGAAGGGCAATATGATGTGTATATATATTGACTATATAGAACTAAAGAAAGTCCCTATCAAGAATAAGTATCATTTACAAATGATTGATGATTTATTTTATCAGCTTGTTGGGTCTTTTATGTTTCCATGATCGATCAGTGATTTGACTAGTCTTAGGTAAATATGATGAGACAGCTTTCAACACTTGATATGGATATTATGAGTTCTTAGTCTTGTCTTTTAGGGTGATGATAAAAAAATAATGTTATATTTTATGTGTTAACTTATTAGTGAAAATGTATTATTTTAGTTATATTTTTATAGAAAAATACAGGATATGGGAAAAACTTTTAAGTATGGCATAGAGCCATGACGTCAAACATAATACCATCTTGTCATCATCATTGGCACCACCGGAGTGCCAAAATATGGATATGGCAGTGCCCAATCTCTATTTGACAGTGCTATAGTATCAGATGAGTCAACATCGTAAAGCCTAGCCAACTATCCCAGTGCCATAGTGTTGAAGGAGAAGACACTACAAAGCCTAGTATCTATCAATATAGCTCCACAGTGTCAAATTCCAACACCGCTGGATCAGAGGAGTGCCACGTGGACTTCGCAATACTCAAACATAAACAACACTGTAATGCTATAGTTGTAATTATTTAAGCGATGATCTGCTAGTGAAGTGACACATCAATTCATTAAATAGTGGGTCCATGTTAGCAAGCACCGCATCAGAGAAAATCCTTCAGCATTTTGGTGTTAGTTCATGTTATGCGAGCTACAGTGCAATAGTCTCGAGCGTCGCATGCCAGAATCCATTTTTTATATTTTTTATAAGTAGTCTATTTGTTATGTTAGTAAGAGAGTTTAGTCACTTAGTAAAATTCAAACTTCAGAGTGTCTCTCCGAAATTTTCTTAGGAGTGATAATTAAGAAAATTCAGGGTGCACTAGATCCACTTCTTTAGAGTATTTGTTCAGTGTTTATGGAAGCAATTCTATAAGTTTAAGGAATAGTATAGAGGAGAAATTAAACCATCTAGTAATATCTTTTCTTCTATAGTTTTTTTTCCTATATGCTATTAATGAAAATGAGTTTGCTCCAATTGTTCTTCATGGCTAGATAATTCCCAACATTTTAGAATGATGGTGTAAATTAAATATGAATTTCTAATAATTTCTCTTAATCTTTAAATTAATGATATGATATTTTTAATATACCAGGTCTTTATTTAATATACATAATGGCCATATGTGTAGTTAATATTTGGTGTAATATGGAGCCTAGGAATAGAAAAGCAGGCACAACAAGTTATGTTGGATTGATATGCTTCAAGCATTAGCATAGTGCTTATCCTCTATCAAATTTATATAGATGGATTGTCATGAGGGGATTATTAACAGTACATGCTTGACTTACACTTCTAAAATTTTAATAGGGTGACAGAATATGAGAGTTTAGAGTATTTTTTAGAGTAGAATGCGTTAAACCTATCCTTTGTCTCTTTGTTCTTGACTTAGCGGTCGATGATGCTTTGCTCTGAATAACATAATATTATTAAGAGAAGCAGTAGGAAACCTATTAATTTTATATTTCATCAATCTAAAATATTTTGTTTATATAAGTGTATCCATTACTTTAATTTTGATTTTATTAAAGTGATTGAATCTCCACCAAACTTTATTTTTATTAAGTAGCATAATTATTAAAGTTGAAGTAGGCAGTACTAGTATTTGCAAGTAAACATTCTTCCTCGTGGGATCGATACTACACTTTATTACTATATTACTTGATTTGGCACATATAAGTATATTAAGTTGAGTTTTTTATAATTTTTTATATCAAAGAAAACCTAAGCATTATTTAGGGATTAATTGAGCCCTAAATCATATTCACAATTTTTGAAGTTACTCCACCACCCCATCAAGTTTTTAGCATCATTACTAGAGAAAAAATTATTTTATTTGTATATTTACTATTTATTGAATTAATTGCATAATTAGTCCTATTACATTCTTCTATTCTTTTGTTTTAATTTACTGATTGCATATTTGGGTTGCATGCTTACAATACAGAAAGAGGAGGCACATTTAAGTTTTGATTCTAAAAATTGAGAGGACTCTTTTAAAAATTAGAACCACCAAAAAGATTTTTTAAATGGCCGATCTTATTTAAAGCATAAATCATTTCACACCTCTTAAGGATTTCGCAAACCCTTTAGTAGATGGAATTCACCAAAGCATAAATAGACCCGCCATCAAAATAAATAATTTTGAATTACAACTGTAATCATTCAGATGGTATAAAATTCTCAGTTTGGGGGAACTCCCATTGAAGACCCTAACTTATATTTAGTAAATTTCTAAGAAATTTATGTAACATTTAAGTACAATGATGTTAGTGATGATGCCATTAGACTTAAATTATTCTTATTTTTTCTAAGAGACAAGGCAAAATGTGGTTAAATTCTTCACCCCCAGGCTCTATTTATACATTGAATGAGTTGGCCCACAAATTTCTAAGAAAGTATTTTCAACCTTCTAAGACTACCAAGCTTATAAATGACAGTACTTCTTTTACTCAGTTAGAAGGAGAATCTATTTATAAGAGATGAGAGAGATTCAAGGAGATGCTTAGAAAGTGCCCTCACCATTCCTTACGTGATTGATTGATAATTCAATCTTTTTACAATGGATTGGTAGGATCCCTTAGAGTCATAATTGATGCTACAATTAAAGGTTCTTTGATGTCAAAACCTTTTGAGAATGCTTATGACTTAATTACAAAAGTAGCAATAAATAATTTTTATTGGCCTACTGATAGGGTGAATCCTAAGAGAGTGGATGGAGTTTATGAAAATGATTCTTTATTTTTTTGACTACTCAAGTTGCTATTATTTTCAAAAAATAGATGAATTGAAAGTTAATAATGATCTTAGGAGATATAGCACTGTTGTGCCAAGATATATAGCACCTTAGTGCTTCCCCGTAAAATCTGAATAAATGTATCATCAAAGAAAAAGGAAGAAATCCTTGGAAGGTATTGTTCCCCAATTAGGAATGCAAATGAATAATCAATCTAATGGTATTAAAAATATATAAGATTAAATAGGGCAATTGGCTAGGTTGATTCATTATCAAAACTTGGTAGAATAATGTTATAATATCCAACTTAGAAGTGGGAGATGGTTAGGAGACACTTATAAAGAAAAAGACCAACCCCAAGGTAAAGATGGAAAAGAGGAACAACAAGAAAACAAGACCACCGCCCCCCCCCCCCCCCCCCCCCCCCCCCTGAATTTATTAAAGAACCTGAAAAGGTTTTAAAAAGTATTTTTGGGAGACCACCACCCCCTTTCCATGAGAGATTGATCAAAAGAAATCTTGACAAACAGTTCTCAAAATTCTTAGAAGTATTTAAAAAGTTAACCATTAATATCCTCTTCTTTGAAGCTTTAGAAAAAATATCCACTTATGTTAAATTCATGAAGGATATTTTAAGTAAGAAAAGGAATATTTATGATTATGAAACAGTGGCATTAACTGAAGAATGTAGTGCCACTTTACCCAAAAAAAAATCCTGAAAAACTTAAGGATCCTTGGAGTTTTACCATTCCTTTAACTATTGGAGTTAAATTGTGTGGGAGAGCTTTATGTGACTTAGGATCTAGTATTAACCTCATGCCTTTATCCATCTTTAAGAGGTTCGATATAAGAGAGATTCAACTTACTTCTGTTACTTTTTATTTGGCTGATAGATCTTTTACTTATCCAAGAGGAATACTAGAGGATGTTCTAATCAAGGTTGATAAGTTCATTTTTCCTATTGATTTTATTATTTTAGACATGGAAAAAGATAGGGAAATACCTCTAATTTTAAGAAGACCTTTCTTGGCAACAAAGAAAGCTATGATTGATGTTTAAAAGGGAGAATTAACTATAAGAATTCAAGACAAAGATGTGATAATTGATGTATTAAAATCTATAAAATTTCCTCAAGAAAGAAAAGAATATTGCTTTATGGTAGATGTAGAGGATGTTTTAGTAGAAGATCTCAAAGAAAAATTATTAGAAGAAGTGATTGAGGAATAAGAAGATGCAAGAATAAAATACATCTAATATGTCCATTGAAATTAAATTTACAAAAGAAAATCGAGACCAAGGATATTTTAAATTGTTGGAAACTTCATCTTTAGATACAACTCTGAAACCATCTATTGAAGAGGCCCCAACTTTAGAACTTAAAGCTTTACCTTGTCATCTTACGTAAGCATATTTGGGCAAAAAATTCACTCTACTTATAATCATTTTTAAAAATCTAAAACAACATCAACAGATTGAATTGATTAAGAAGGCTTTAAGTAACTATAAAAAATATTTTGGGTGGACTGTTGCTAACATTAAAGAAATTAATCCTTCCATTTGGATGCATAGAATCTTAATGGTAGCAAGTTCTATATTTAAACCTGATCCTCAAAAAAGACTTAATCCTTTAATGAAAGATGTTGTTAAGAAAGAGACTCTTAAACGGTTAGATGGTAGGATTACATACCCATTTTTTTATATTTTTTGGGTTAGTCCCATTCATTATGTTCCTAAAAAGGGAGGATTGACGGTTATATCCAATGAACATAATGACTTAATACCCACTAGAACTGTCACAGGTTGGTGGATTTGTATTGACTATAGGAAACGAAGTAAAGCAACCAAAAATATTTTTTTCCTTTGCCATTTCTTTATCAAATTCTTAATAGGTTGGCAGGGCATCCAATTTATTGCTTTTTAGATGGATATTATAGTTATCATCATATTCCAATTGCACCTGAGGATCGAGATAAGACTATTTTCACTAGTATCCATGGAACTTTTGCTTTTAGGAGAATGTATTTTGGTTTATGTAATACTCTTGCTACATTTTAAAGATGTATGATGTTCATTTTTTTAACTTAATTGAGCAAGGTATTAAAATATTCATGGATGATTTTTCTGTATTTAGCACTAAATTAAATTCATGTCTAGAAGACTTAACTACTATTTTTAAAAGATGTGTTGACACTAATTTAGTACTAAATTAGGAAAAATATCAATTTATGGTAATTGAAGGCATTGTCTTAGAGCATAAGATACCTAGGAAAGGATTAGAAGTAGATATTATAAAAATTCAAGAAATTAAAAACCTTCCTCCACCCAATTCTTTTAAGGGAATTAGAAGTTTTTTTAGGACATGTTGGGTTTTATAGAAGATTTATAAAGGATTTTCTAAAATTTCTAAGCCTTTCTGTCATTTGTAGAGAAAAATGTACCTTTTATATTTAACTCTGTATACCATAAAGCTTTTAATATTGTTAAATATAATTTGACTATTTTTCCTGTTATTATTTCTCCTAATTGGCCTTTACATTTTGTAGTAATGTGTGATGCTAGTGATGTTCCTGTTGGTGTAGTTCTGAGGTAAAAGAGAGATAAGAAATTTCATGTTATTTTATATGCTAACAAAATGTTAAATTCTACACAATCTAATTATACAACCACTGGAAAAAAAATTATTAACTATTATTTTTGCTTTTGATAAGTCCAAATCTTATTTGATTGGGACTAAGGTTATTGTTTACACTGATCATACATCCATAAAATATCTTATGACAAAGAAAGACACCAAACTAAGACTTGTTAGGTGGATTTTATTGTTGCAAGAATTTGAAGTAGAAATTTTTGATAGAAAGGGTATTGAAAATTAAATAATTAATCATTTATCTAAACTTGAATAACATGCTTTAGTTGAGATTTAAATTAATGAAAAATTCCCTGTTAAATTACTAATCATTTATCTAAACTTGAACAACATGCATTAGTTGAGATTAAAATTAATGAAAAATTCCCTGACGAACAATTATTTGCTCTCCAGTTGAACAAATCTCCATGGGATGCTGATATTATACCCTGACGAAGAATTATTTGCTCTCCAGTTGAACAAATCTCCATGGGATGCTGATATTATAAATTTCATTGTAAGTGGAATACTTCCTTATGAATTATCCGCATCTAAAAAAGGAAGTTTATACATGATTCCAAATCTTACTTTTGGGATGAATCCTATTTATTTAAATCTTGTAATGATCAAATCATAGGAAGATGTATTCTTGATGAGGAAATAATTTCCATTATTAGTGAGTGTCATGATTCAAACTATGGGGGACATTTTGAAGGATTTTGAACTACTTTTAAAATCCTTCAAGATGGATTTTATTGGCCTACTCTATTCAAGGATGTAAAGGAATATGTAGAAAGATGTGATCAGTACCAAAGGGAAGGTTGTATAACTAAAAGAAATGAAATGTCAATGAATTATGTTTTGGAAGTAAAAATATTTGATGTTTGGGGCTTAGATAATATGGAACCTTTTATGCCACCGCATGGAAACTAATATATTCTCATTATTGTGGATTATGTTTCTAAATGGATCGAAAGTGTGGAAACCTCTAAAGTTAATGCTCAAAGTGTGATTAGTTTCTTAAAGAAAAAAATTTTTTTTTCTAGATTTGGGATGCTAAGAGTTTTAATTAGTGATGGAGGAAGTCATTTTTGTAATAAAAGAATAGAAACTATCCTTAAAAATTTTGGGATTTTTCATAGAATAGCTACTTCTTACCATCCCTAAACTAGTGGGCAAGCATAAATTAGTAATAGGGAAATAAAGAGGATACTAGAAAAAATTGTCAATTCTAAGAGGAAAAATTGGGCAATTAAATTGGATGATGTATTATGGACCTATAGAACTGCATTTAAAACTCTAATTGGTATGACTCCTTATAAATTAGTTTTTGGGAAATCTTGTCATCTTTCTATAGAATTAGATCATAAGGCATTCTAGGCAGTTAAAGAATTGAATTCAAATCTTGGAAGTGTTAAGAAAAAAGACTGCTACAATTTCATGAATTAGAAGAAATTAGAAATGAAGCTTATGAAAATACAAGAATTTATAAGTAAAGAGTTAAAAAAATGGCATGATAAAAACTTATTGAGAAGAAATTCACTCTTTGCATGATGTTTTACTTTTTAATTCTAGACTTAAGCTATTCCTAGAAAAATTAAAATCTACGTGCTCAGGCACTGTTATAAAAATATTTCTCTATGGGGCTATGGAAATACAAGTCAAGAAAAGCTTGCATAACTTTAAGGTAAATGGTTATAGATTGAAATCATATTTAGGAGGAGATATTTATTAATTACAAGAAATAACAGAATTAGTTCATTCTAAAAAATAATGAATGGTATAGTCTGGTTGGAGACTTTAAACTTAGCGCTTCTAGGAGGCAACCCATGTATGTGTGATGTCAGTCTCGGATATATTATCGATATGATATGTCCTGTTTTATTTTTAACACATATTTTATGCTATTTTTATCACTCATATAAAAGCATGTGTATGTAGTATTTGTTTATATGTTCATTTATAAATTAGCAAATTTTATTCATGCTTAACTTATTACTTTTCTCTAAATACTTTTAAATTCTGATTATTTAATTAACCATTATAAAAATGATGATGAAAAAAAAAGAAAAATTAGTATAATAATAAAACTTTAGACCCTAGTTCAAATGAACTTTATTTATACTTCATAGGTTAGAAAAACTAATACTTAACTTATTCAATCATTTGAGCTATTATCCTAATTTGAATTTATAAGTTATACATTTATGAATTTAACTTTAAAAATTTTAAGATGATTAATTAGTATTAAAAATTAGATATGAGCAGATTAAAATTTAAAATCATAGCTAAAGTGAAGTTGGAATTAGTAATCTCACCAAGTCCATACATTAAAATTATTAAGACTATGTGAGAATCCTAAAAGCAGAAGTTGATATTCAAAATCATTAATTATATACTCCATAAAGGAAAAGAAAAGAAAAGAACTACCAATAGTTCTTAGAAAGAAAAAAAGAAACGAAAATGTTCAAATGAAGAAGATGAGTATATTCAAAAATTGGTATCAGTGAAAGCTTATAGATTTGAAATACAATCTTATACAAAAATTATAAAAGAAAAGATGAGGGAGCTAATTTAAGGGATGGTGAACTAATGAAAGTATAATTTTAACTATAACCAAATCCAATTATTAAAACTATATTATTCACTTCAACATTCAAAAGTTAATGATTAAATTTATAATCTATAATTTCAAATTAGGTAATTACAAGAATAATTGATCAAGTTTAAATATTGGAATTTTTCTAAACTAGAAGTATAGCTTTGATTCATTTTTATTAATTCTAGAAAGTGATATATTGTTCTATATGGCCACTTTTTATTTTTGTTAATCACTTAATAATAATTACAAGGTTTTATATGCTTGAGGATAATTAAGCGTTTAAGCTGGCGAAGCTTTGATAAGTGTAAATAATGTTATATTTTCTGTGTTAATTTATTAGTGAAAATATGTTATTTAGTTATATTTGTACAGAAAAATATAGGAAATTGGAAACAATATTAAGTATGGCCCAACGCCACAGCATCAGACAAAATACTGTCACGACGCCATCATTAACACCACTGAAGCACCCAAATATGGACATGGCGATGCATAGTCTTTATTTGATAGTGCCACAACATCAAAGGTGTCAGTGCCACGAAGCCCAGCCAACTATCCCAGCACCGCTATGTTGAAGGAGTCAGCACTGTAAAGCCTAATCTCTATCTACACAATACCATAATGCCAAATTCCAGCACTGCTGAGTCAAAGGAGTGCCACATGGACTTCATAGTGCTCAAACATTTACAACACCAAAACTCTACAGTTGTAACTATTTAAGCCACAATCTACCAGTGAATCGATGTGTTGATTCATTAAATATTACGTCCATGTTAGCAAGCACCGTAGTGAAGAATATTGTGACTCGGGCTCACGAGTTTTTATTTTGATGTAACAAATATTATGACTCACATCTTCGAGTATTTGTAATGTATATTTATTTGTGTATATACTAACATTTTAGGAACAACATGTACCATCCAATAAAGATTCCAGGCTCAAGAATGGGTAGAATAGGCTATGATGTGATGATATTTATAATTTTCATTAATGTACTTATTGATTTCTTGAGTCAAGTCTTGTAAGGGTGTATGTTTGCTTGTGACCATGTGCATACACACTCAGGGGGAGTGAGATCTAGTCAAAACCAGGAGTTTAACTTTTGAACAAATCATACTGGATGATTTAGATCATCCAGGATGATCTGTTCTTTGCACTAATCATCCTGGATGATCCATTATGATCTCAAAACCCTAGCCGCTATGATAATTTAGGAAAGAATTTAAGATTCAAATTTTGTTCTAAGCAACCTGGATGGTATATGAAAATCTTGCCTAAATTAATCCTGCGATTATTCAATCAAATATGCATAATTTGATATTCTGATCATCCTGGATGATTTGTATATCATATTGGATGATTTGCTCAAAATTTGTATTGATCGTCCTGGACTATCCTGAGATCGTCTAGGACTATCAAGTCAAATTCTACACATCGTCCTGGATGATCCTGTGATCATCCTAGATGATCTTTGGTGATAGAATTGAGATTTTAGGGTTTTTTGAAGCGGTCTTTTTGAGCACATCATCCTGGACGATCCTGCGATCGTCCTGGATGACTTTATCGCCAGAACTGATTTGGAAGGGTTTTTAAAGCCCTTTATTTAAGGCTCGTCAAAGATTTTAAAAGTGTCTTTGGCAGCCATTGAGGCTTCGTTTCTTTTGGAGAAAACTTAAAGATAGAGCTTGAAAGGGAGAGAGGAAATGGTGGAGTTTGAGAGGGAGAAGAGCCATGGAAGGGGATTTTTCAAGGGAGTGTGAGGGGGTTCACACGGTTGCTCCAGCAAGCTTGCACCTAAGTACCATCGGATCCAAGGGTCATCTCGAGGGAAGTTTTGGGAAGAAGAAGATCTCTTTGGTGATGAAGGACCGGGCTACTCTGCTGCACCAGGGAAGGTGGAAGTGATTTTGTAAGGGCTTCTTCACCTAGCTGTGGGGGTTAAAGGAGAGTCACTAATGGTGTAGTGCAATACTCAGAGGGTGCCTCCAGGGAGTGGATGTATGTTAGGTTGGACCGAACCACTATAAATCTGGTGTGATCTTTCTGAATATTATTCACATTTTATTTTCTTGTGATTAACTACTTTGGTTAAATTTATAATTGATCTTTTTATTATTGATTTAATTCATTTTCGCTGCAAGATATAAAAATATATTTCTTTTTGTTAAAGAAGTTTTTAAATATTCAATTCACTCCCCCTCTTGATTAGCCTCGGGACTAGTTCATAAGGGTTTAACATCCCTCACGAACTTTCAAGTGGAATCAGAGCTGGATTCATAAAATCAAATTTTTAAAAACTTTTGAATTTGGATCAAAGGCTAATTTTGGAAATCGTAATATTGCAGAAGGATATTCAATCACCCGACCACCTTTATTTAAAAATATTAATTTTAATTTTTGGAAAATTTGTATGTCTACTTTCTTGAAATCAATTGATTATTAAATGTGGAATGTGATTCAAACTGGCTATTATGTACCATCATGTGTTATAGATAAAATTAAAACTGATATTCCTTTTTCTGACTGGAGTAGAATAGAATAAATTAATGCTCAATTGAATGCTAAATATTTGAATTATCTTTTCTGTGCTTTAAATTTTGATGATTATATGTTAGTATCTGAATGCACTACTAGCAAGGAAATTTGGGATAAATTATGCACTACGTATGAAGGTACGTATTAAATAATTTAATGTATGATTATGAAATTTTTAGCATGAAATCTTATGAGATGATATTGGGCATATATACTAGGTTTACTCAAAATATGACATCATTACATGCATTAGGAAAAGAACTTTCAAACTTTAAAAATGTCAATAAAATCCTACGTTCTCTACTTGATAAATTTGATTCCAAAGTCATTACAATTTTTGAATGTAAAAATTAAAATGAATATTTTATTGATAATCTAATCAGCTCACTCATTGCCTACGAGCCAAATTTGGTTCAACGACTTTTGGATGTAGGTGAAACTATAGTGCTGAAAACTGAAGACACTGAAAAAAGTAACTCAGAAGATAATGAAAGTAAGGAGTTAGCATCAATAACAAATAAATTGAAAAGATTATTAAAACACAAGCATCAACATCAAAAGTGGAGCAAAGATAAAAATGGTAAGAATGTTAAGTTCTCTTATGACATTATTTACTTTGGATGTAGGGAACCTAGACATTTAAAAAATCAGTGCCCGAACTTAAAAACCCTTCCTAAAAAAGAAAAGGGTAAAACTAAGCAAATTGTAATAAGGGTGAATAATGCAAAATAAAAAATCTACTCGACAGACTTAGCTTCTGAATCATCAGACCAGGAGCGAGATGATGTGAATTAATATTTTGCTTGTGTGTTTGTGTTTATATTTTTACTTTTTTGTTATTTTTATTCGTTATATTTTTATTTTTATTTTAGGTGTTATTTTTTATGTTTTATTTCTCTTTTTCTTATTTTTTTATTTTTCTTTTAAAATTTTAAAATTAGTTTCTATATTGTTTGTGTAGTTTCTCTGATTAGCACACACATATCACCTTTTATTTCATTTACATTTTAGAAAATCTTCAAAGATTATGTTTTCTAAAAATGGAAATTTTACTTTTTGTTTTTCTAAAAATTTTATGTAAGTTGTGGTTGATTTCTCTAAAATCAGGCAAAGAAAGGAAACTCATGATTTTGTCTCTCTATCTTATTTCTTTATATAAGGCTATTTCACTTTTGATTCAAAATCTGTTTCTTATTATAAATTGGTTTTTAAAATAGAATCTTTTTCATCTCCCTATATTTTGTCTATCTCATAGGGATCTTTTATAAGTTAATGAACCTACTTTAAAGATTATCTTAATCAGGTTGTTCGTCTTTATCATAACAATAGGGTTTGCTAATTTTAAAGATTTAGAAAGGAGACAAATTACATAAATCAAAAGATCTAAATCTGAAAAGATGTGCAATGTCGCCAAATTGAAAAGATATATAAAGTGTATCAAAAGTCAAAAGATGCGCAAATAGTGCCAAAATAAAAAGAGGCACAAAATGAGCCCAACAAAAGTTAGCTTCCCTTCTTGTAAATCTATAAAGTTTTGAAAACCCATGTCTTTTTAATAAATTTATTACTTGAGTTTGAAAATTATGATTTATGATTCATTACTTTACATTAATCTTCTATTAGATATATTTCATGAACGGAGTTTTGAAAAGATTTTTATTTTCTTATCTAATTGGTTCCTTGATTTAATTTTCATATAGATTTGTATAACTTTCTGTTATCTTTCCAACAAGTTCAAAATCACCCAAAATAGAGTATTAAACTAAAAGATATAGCCAAAAAATTTGCGCTACACAAATGATATAATGTTTGGAAAACAACTAAACTATGACTTGGAGAAGAGTGAAGAGATGCCAAAAATTCATGATAATGAAATATAATAAATATCATCTAGAAATGTTGTAATATAAGGTTTCACTCATGTTAAATAGAATTTGAGCAAGCACGAATTCGAGTATCAATAAGTCCACAAAAAAAAATCTTTTACTTTGAAGGTGTCCACACCAATTGGGTTCTAGTAAACTTGGTTGACCCCATAGAGATAAAATATTAACCCTTTGATCTTAAGCATATAATTATAATATGGATTATCATAAACATGATTTGTTATGTGCTAATATATAATACAAAGCTAGTGCATGAGTAAGCTAAATACTTTATGTCAAGCTTAAATCACAAATCAAACATATACTAAAGTGCGTTTATAAGTCATGATAAGATGGTAGCCTGCTTGGATTAAATGAACCTAAATGTCATTACAAAATTAAGCTTCATAGGCAAAACTTTTAACTATTTTTTTTATTCATAAATTATTGTAATTTCATATTTTGTGATGTTAAGATGACTTACAATAAAAATTAAAATTAACAAAATCAACTAATAAGCTTAATTGAAAAATCCATCTATATTATCATGAATCATATTGTATGATCAGTTTCAATCTCATGTTCAAATTATTTTAAACTGCTTGATTAGTTATATAATTATAAAATTTCTAAAAATTAATCTTCAGATCATATTGCATGATATGCATTATATTATATGATGTTCTATATATTTAAATAAATTGATAAGATTAGTTTATATTAATTGGTTAATTTAAAATTTAAACTAATTATATTATGCAGTATATATCTTGTTATTTACTATGTTTTCTAATTCAAACCAATCAGCACATATTGTAAACTTAACTGAGAAATGCTATCAAAATTTGAGTTGATCATTTTTTATGATACAATCAGTAAAAAACTTGAATTACATTCAAAAAGTATTAATTAAGGATTTGCTCGATATGAAAGCTAATAATTATTGCTAGGGAATTATTATGAATGTGGTTTTTTGCTGCCATATGATTTTAAGCACTTATAAGCTCCTGGGATGGTTGATTTCCTGTTTAGGGTGGTTGTGCCTTGGCTGATGGTTTTCTTTATGTTTGTGGTCTTCTTCTTGCAGATCTTGATCTGTTAAGGACCAGATTATTTCTTGTGTTGTGATTCTATTACCATGAGTTTTTGCTAGTTCTAGTTGGTCTTGGTTGTCTTTTGCCTCTGGTCTAGTGCTTGGTGGTTCTAATGCCTCTTAGGTTTGATTTCTGGTTAGTTTTATATTATATATTTTTTGTAGCTTGGTTCGCATTTTGGTCCAGAATTGTCATCTATTTAGATGTTGATCCTATTGGCTTTTTTGGGTTTGGCTTCCTACCAACCTGCTCTCTTCATTTCTTATTGTTACTAGTTTGGGATCTTTGACTCCATAGATTTTTGTTATTTCTTTTTGTAGCTCTTTGAGCAAGTAGAGCATTTTAGAACCCTTTTAAAGACCTTGCAATTTCTATTTTATATTAACACGTAGGCCCTCTATGCATTTTATCCCAAAAAATGAACTTATAAAGCCCATTAGAAAGATATATAAAAAGAGAAAAATAAATTCCAGCACGAAATTATTTTCCTTATACAAACCTTACATCCTCAAGTTTGAATGTATGGATTTCAAGAACTTGCATTGCTTATCTAAAATCAGATACCATAGATCTTGAAAGTGCTTTTGCAAATAGGTTGGTTACCTTGTGGGTTGTGCTATGAGTGGTGAGTTTCATGCGTTGACATATATATTGATTACTTAACAAGTTGTACTGGGAATAGCAGATTTCTCACTTTATTTAGAAGCATCAAAATTTTTTCATTAATCATGAAGACTGAGGGGTCTCTCCACCTTATGCTATTGAATGAGAGACAAGTGAAACTTAAGGAGTGGACGTAGCCCCATTGGGTGGCTAAATGATGATGCATTAATTTGTACTTTTATCCTTTTTCCACTTTTTACTTGGCTTAGTTATTTACTTATTGAAATCTCTTATTAGTATTACTTGATTGTGCTCTAAGATATTTATTGCACATGGTTTTTTATTTAGGGTAGATATTTTGGGAGTAAAATAAAATCATATTTCCTTTGTGATAAGATTATTGAAAAATATTTAGTATTTAAGAAAATAACCTAATAAGAAATTTAGAAACAAATTGATAGATCTTAAATAATTAATGTTCAAATATCAAATTAATACTTGTCTCATCAATGAAGGAAAATAAAGTAATTGAATAATTAATTTATTTATTGTATGCGACTAATTTCATTTTAAAAACTAAAATTTTTGCTATCTAGGTTAACATAACATGTCAAGTAAATTTATTAAGAAAACTTTTTATCAACTTAATTATTAAGAAAAGATACATAGTATATCCCTCTCATAATTGTGCCATAACATGTAATAAAGAACTACCAAACCATCACGAAAGAGAAATGAGTGAGAAAGAGAGAAATTTACTTGATAATCTAGCATGTATTATAAGAAATTACATTAATAATTTCATTTAGCTAGAGATATAATTAGTGAGTGAGACTTAAAACTTGGAAGTTTTGGGACTTCTGTTAAGGTTAAGTTTCTTTAGAGAGCTCTAATTTTCTCCACATCTTTGCTCCAAGATTTAATATTTGTTATATTTGATGTTCTTTGTGAAGTGACATTAATACCAACCTATTGATTTGGATTTAGCCAAAGAGAGATGGAGATATGAGAGTTCAACAACTCTTTTTAATTAATTGGATTATAGTCCAAATTGACCCTTTTTAGAGAAAGAGCAAAATATCAAACTAAGATAGAAATGAGAAATGAAGAGGAATTTGGAGAAAATCTAAAGTGATTCAATATGAAAATGTTTTACCAAAAAATAAAAAATTACATTAAGCATATATAGTGACCTTTATTTAGGAGTAAGGTCAATGATATAGGATGTGTAAAATGATAAAATTATAAGAAAAACATATTAGTAAACTTTATATAGATAGTGGTATAAAGAGTGAGTCTGATTGGTAGTTGTTTAATAGGCGAGTTCTATCTTTTGGGCAATTTCCTTGATAAGCTCTTTTGGCAAGAATCACTAATCGGTAGGAGCATACTCTTGGACAAATAGTTGAGATCTATGTACAAGTATCATTGATGAATAGGTGAGTTTATGAGTCCCTAGTGTGAGTTTGCTTAGATATGATGACTGAGTATGATCCTTCTCCTTGACAACTTGAATAGTTCATAGTCTTGGGTGACTTGAGTCTTAGGATAAGATCAAATTTTGGCAAAACTAAGTAACAGAGAAATTCTAGCTTATAATCGATATTCTATGCAAGGCTTTAAATATCAGATCAAACCGGCACCTAATCTTTGTATGTGGTCATCAAGGCCCATTCAACTTCTAATAAAATTTCAAAACTAGTCTAAAATCTAAATTCCAAACCAAATCCCAGGGTTAAGGACCTAGGTCCTGAAACCCTTTCTGGGTAATTCTTCAACCACCTTAAAATTCAGTCAAACATCCTCTGATTCATGATCTATTAATTGTATATTATTTAGACATATCTCTAGGGTCAACTTTCCAAATTTGAGCTCAATCTGACCCCTATAACTCTAGAAACTAAATTGATTTCTAAAGGTTATAAAACCTTCAAATATGTACAGCCTATGCCACTATACTTACCATTTAGTGAAAATTAACCTTGAGACCTTCCCCAAAACCTTTGAACATGTTTATGACATCTAATATGACATGTTGACCTATAAATTACACTTTGCTCGACCCAATTTGATCCAAAATTGACCAGGGGTCAAAATGACCAAAATGCCTTTTGAGGGAATTTTTGGACTTTTCACCAAAACTCAACATGACTCAACCACATCAAACCTTGAAACCTCTTCTAATGCATCCTAAACATCATTAGGAATGCATTAGACTCAAACCTACCTTTTGGTTCGACTTGGTTGACCAAACCAACCATTGTTGACCAAAATGTCCCTTAAGAGTCCAAATTTCAATTTCAATCCAAATGACCACTTTAATGAATAGGACCACCTCCATTGGTCTCTATTGATTAATTTAAATTTGTTGAGCCCAAATTCAACTCTTGGTTTGACTTACTTGACCAAGTCAACTATGGTTGACCAAACTACCCTTTGAATCTCTAAATAGCAATTTCAACCTAAATGACCTCCTTATCATTTAGGATCACTTCCATTAGATTCAAATGATCAGTCCAAACTCAATGGACTAAACCCGTAACCCTATGTCAACTTAGTTGACCAATTCAACCATATTTGACAAAACTACACATACACTCTAATCCATTTCAAACCCTTTGACCAAGGCCTTGCCAAGCCCATTCAAAACCATGGAATTATCCATTAGGTTTTAGGGGATCCCTCTGGAGAACCCAAGGCTTTAGGCTCACTTGGGTTAGCCATTTAGCTTGGCCTAAGTGTCCAAAGAAGGTCTCCCATGAACTAAATTCCACCCTAAGCCAAATTGGATCAAACCAATGGTTGCATTAGGTCCCCCAAAACCAAATGCACCTACCCTGGTTGACCCAACCCTTGGATCAACTTAGGTTGGGAATTGGGCTAGCCCAAAGTGGTCAAAACCACTAAGGATTGAGCCATTTCTCAACCTAGGTCAATAGGCCAAGCCAACACTTCCATTAGGTGGCCCTAGGTCTAACACATTTACCCTAGTCAGCCCATCCCTTGGGTTAACTTGGGTCAACACCCAAGCTAGCTCAAAGTGGTCAAAACCACTTTGACCTAAGCCATCTTCTACCATAAATCAATTCAAACACAATTGACACTTGCTTTGGATTCCCCTAGACTCAATGCACCTTTCATATCAATCCCACTGTGTGGCCTGACCCAGGCTGCACCTAGGCCGACCTAAACCGTACAGGTTAGGGTCAACCTGGGCCATGTTATTGAATTGAGCTTCACTATAACAAGCCAACCCCTCTGTTGAATTCCTTTAACCCCCAACGGCCTTTCCACCTCACCCTGACCCAGCCAGTGGCTATTAGAGGCTGAAATAAGAGGATTGGAGCTCTGGTGGTCCCCTCCATCTCGGGCCTCATCCAAAGCTTTCTAGAGCCTGGGTTTATGTGCCTTATATAAGGTGAAATCCTAATCTTGAGCCCTTAGTTAGGTAGCGATGGTCAAGTATGAAGTAAACCGTCAAACCACCATAATCTGGCCATTGGATTGACAGTTTACATTGTCATGATCCTCCCTATGAAATTTCAAAGGAGTTTATTAGTGGGATCTCTCGGATCACACCGAAGTAGGTCTACGACTTTGGGTCCGTGCAGGAGGTTGAAGACATAATCCTAGCCGTTGATGTCAATCAATGGTTTGGTTTATATCCCTTGATTCCGAAGCCCATTTAATCGTAGCCATTTGATCCATGATCCAATGCTTACATTCAATCCAATATTTATACAGTTAGTCGCACATATGGAGCCTGCGTGTAAAGAGCCGACTGACTGTGTAAATCCGAATTTAATAATTAAGGAAATTTAGGGAAAATTCAAAAATTAATATCTCCTCACTCACTCGACCAATTTAAGTAATCTTAGGCTCATTGGAAAGATCTTGAGGAGACCTATAAAAGCCTTATGGTCTCAAGCCATGATCATACATGAAACTTAGTCAATTTTAGAAATGTCCTTAGGGGTATTTTTATAATTTTAGCTTCAATTTGATTAACCATGGCTTGAGACTTTTGGAGGTCAATTTTGGGCATGTCTCTAACATACCCAAAATTCCTCTCCTTTGTTTGATTTGATTAAGGGCATAATTAAGTCAATTTAGGCTTAAGGGTCATTAATTGGCCCTTAAGTTCAAATGGTTTAGTGATCAATCCAATGGGATTTAGGGTTTAATTTTTGGTGTGTTGTTTATGCTTAGTAAAAGGCTTACATGACCCTTAATTACACCCCAATCCCTAGTCTAGGTAATTTCCTTTGGATTAGTGAAGGTAACTTAGGTGGTTTGATTAACCACCTTAAAGGATCCATCCTGGGTCCAAATTCAATGGGCTTGGGCCTTGAGATCAGTTGAACTCATGCCTAATTTTCACTGAAATTAGAGTCCATTTGGTCTACCATTTAGGAGAACTAAAATTAGCCTTTTAAATTAACCTAGGAGTTTAATTAAATCATAATTAATAAATGTAAAATCTAAAAATTATGAAAAAGGTATTAAATTGATCATAATTTAACCCTTTACCCATGAAAATTAAAAGTCCTTTGATCAAACCTTTAATTTAATATTAATTTAATTTTCAATAAAAATCCCCCTTTTAATTAATTTAATTAATTAAAATATTTAAAAATTCTAAAAAATTTTCTTAAACACTTGGAATTATCCCCTTAAGTCATTTTTGAACTTTGGGGCTAATTTTAAGGAGTTTGGGATTGATTTTGATCAAAATATGCCAAAACCTCCTTAATTAAATAATTTTAAAAATTCAGATAAATAGCCAACTTTGAAAAATCATAATTAATTACAAATTAATCAAACTCAAAGCCATTCAACTACATTTAAGGTTTACTATTTCCTAAAAATATTAAATCATCGAAAATAATCCAAAGTCAAAAAGTTAACTCTTCTGTCATCTGTAATTCAAATTTAGGTCAAAACTTTAAATAATCATAAGTTAATCAAATTTCTCATCTTAAAACCTAGTATTTAGGAAAAAATTAAAATTCTAGAAATCACTTTAATTTAAAAAGTTAACTTTTGATCCCTTTTAATTAATATAATTAAATAATCCTAAAATTCTTAAAATTTAATAATTAACTAAAATTCTATAAATCATTAACTTGATTAATAAAGTTGATTAACCAACTTTTAATACATAATAAGCACTCTGAAGATGAAATTTTTAGGATGGACTATCTTGAGCTGTGGGGTTAAGTATCTTAAGGAGGCCTAGTTCCTCGAGCTACTATGACAATGCCATGAACAGATTCAATGGAGTGTAATAAGTGACTCTTAATTACTTAACTAAATCAAAATCCTGAATTCAACTCAACCTGGTTTATAGTGTGGACTACCTTAAGCTATGGGGCTAAGTGTACTAGGAGGCCTAGTTCCTTAAGCCCACTATGACAACGCCACAAACTAGATGATAGCAAACTTAAATTACTTTAATTCTTAAAATCAACAACTAAGTAAGTTAATTAAAATTTTTAATCTTTTAATCGTCAACCTATTAAATTAACTTAATCAAACTAGTTACTAATAAGTAACCTGGGCCTACGAGGCCATTAATTTAGCCCCAAGGAAGATGAAATAAACTTCATGGCCTTGGTATAAACAAAGGTAGTAATCACTCAACACTTAGAATATATTTTAAAGTCAATCCTAATACACTGATACTTAAACATAAATTAAAACTTTCCTTTAACTTTCAATAAATCAAACATTGGACAACTTTAATAAATTACCCAATCTAGGACATATCCAAGCCACACAGTCTCCTGCACACACTTTAGATGATTTGTTAGGACAACCAACTCTATTTTAAGGCTAGGTTGGTGCTTTACTTTCTTGTTATTGTGTGCTGAGTTTTTTGTGATTTTCATTGCATGTTGTTTATTAAATTAGTTGATTAATGTGAGTATTTATTTAATTATGCAATCTGTTAATTAATGTGATGGGCGATAGATTACCCTTAGCTTAGGAACAATCCAGATGCTCATAGAGTTTTCTACATGTGGTCATGCTCATGTATAACTAAAATAAAGGGGGCAAAATAAAGTTTAAATTAACAAAGTTTTTTTTAGGTGCTAATTCCTAAAGCCCCCTTTAAATTTAAAAAATCATGGCCAAGCATGGCTATGATTTTAATTCAATGCAAATATATAATTACTTATGATGTAGATTATTTTATTTAATTGCTTAGGATAATTATATAGGTAATTTAGAATTTTCTTTTATTATTGAGATGTAATGCAATTTGATTAAGTTAAGAGTTATGAAAGTGAGTCTTTGAGTTAGGCTACTACATCCAACTTGGAATTTAAAGAGGAGAGAATATTCATTAGGGGAGAGTTCTCTTCCATTTGGAGATCCAAGTTAGGATGATTTTGAGAATCCAAAGAGAAAAGAAAACACCCCTTCCAGAAAGAGTTTCTTTTCATTTGGATATTAGGACTTGACAAATCCAAGGAGCTCGTAGAAGAACGAAGAAATGAAGATAGAGAGTATCTCACTCAAAGTCACGTACATCAGTCCTAAGATTAGAATCCAAGTTATTATTAGTGGTTCCCAGTCACTTTTAACTTTTGGAGACCCTGGGTTATAAATTAAGTGACGCTTATCACATGGACATTTAATATATTTAATTGATTTATATTGATTGTGCAATAGAACTTGCCTTTTTTTAGGTTTTTTTCTTGCATACCAATTTTATTTTAGCCTGTATATGATCAAAGGCTCGTGAGGGAATGCTAAAAAATATTTTCTACCTAAAATCTAAATAAAATCTTTAGGCTCATATAGAAACTCTAACGTTCTAAAAAGTATGCTCAGGACCACCGAGGGTTTTTCATGCATACATATTAAAATCTTCTCTTCCTTGTTAAGCACCTCCCCGCTTGTGTGTTTTGGCAGACCACCTGATATATTTAGGTGTAGTTCTGTTAAGGCGATGTTGTACAATCTTTAGGATAAAATTTATTTTTAAGTCTAATTTTAAAATTGCTTCAGACATATTTATGTATTTATCATGTCAATTGTTTGATGACTATGGCAACCCAAGAGGGGGGAATTGGAGTTTTTAAAATTTTTATTAAAAGAAGGTAATTAAAATAACTTTGAAACTATTTAAAAAGAATAAAGAATTGCATAATTTTTATGACAATGATAAAGAAAAATAAATACAATAAATGAAAATAAGAGGCACAATATTTTTATGTGGTTCGACCCTGATTCAAATCTAACCTATGTCCACGCTAGCCAACTCTCAGGCTAGAATTCACTAATCCCAGGTTTGCTTGGCAAACCTCACTTCTTTAAACCAAAGAAGTTCTTTACAACCTAAGTACTTTTCTACATGGGCTAGTACAACCCAATTTAATTATAATTTAAGATTTACTAAGCCAAATGATTTAGATCAAGAAAAAGAAAAATACAACTTTATGTGAATAATACAAGCTCAAAATATCTTGCAATAAAATAACCAAAGTATTTGAGGAGATCTTACAAGTTAATTTTAATCACCTCACTATTTGCAAATGGAATATAAAATTTGCTCACTTTAATATAGAGTTATATTTTGATAAAAATATAAACAGTATATTAAATAAAAATATTTTTCTTATTGATTTAAAATATAACTCTTTAAATAACATAATACTTTTAAAAATGAATTAGATTTGAAATGCAAATCTATGTCACGTAAAAGGAAATAATAATACTTACTTTGTTATCTTTATAGATTTAAAAGATTTAGTATAGAAAAACTTAATATAGCATTCTCAACTAGTATTTCATCAAATAAGAAATATTTTCAAGAAAAATATATGGTGAAAAACTAAAATAGCAGCAAGTAAAAATTTAGAAAAAGAAAATCAACAAGAACTCCAAGAGATGTTACAGGATTTAGTGCGTTGAAACTTTCCAACCAAAAATTTGATCTCGCAATTAAAAAGAGCTCTTAGAATGAAAATCAAAGTTTCTCCTCTCAAAATTTAGCATGTAAGGAAGAAGAAAGAAATGGAGAAAAATGCTAGAGTTTTTCTCTTGAATAGCCCTCATATGAAGAGAATGAGGGGTATTTAAAGAGAAAGGGTAAGTAAAGCCAAATTTAAATAAAATTATTAACCTAATATTATTTTATCATCTAAAAATATTATATTTGATAAAGAATTTATTTATATTAAAGAAATATAAGTTCCAAAAGGCTATAAAATGGCTAGTTACATGGATAAGTCAAAAAATCTTCATATACATCCAAAATAAGGCAAAAATTGTTACAAAGAAAATAATATTAAAATCAGATAATGTTTAGCAAATCATTATAAATTCAATATAGTCCCAAATGGGTCAAATAACCTATCAAAATATATCTACAGAATCCAAACAATCTAATGGATTAAAAATTCGACCACATTTCTATTAAAATAATATAATATACATCAAAATAAAATCTTATGCATATTTTAATGTATCTAAAGATATAATAAATATTTCTACAATATTATGATGTAATTTAGATAACATTAAGTATACATCAGTAAATTTATAAGAAATAAGTTTAATTTAAAATAAATATGTAATAAATTTTTATCACAAAAGCTTATTACATTTAATTTCTATAATCATATATCTTTCCATGTTTCATAATAATTATGTATTCTATGAAGCATGTTAAGTTTATTTAACAAAGGAAACTTAGATTTTTAAATTAAACTTATTATTCTTAATTAATAATAATAATAATAATATATATATATATATATATATATATATATATATATATATATATATATATATATATATATATATATATATATATATATATATATCATTTAGATAGATATTTAAATTGTGAGTAAATCAAATCATACAAGTAAATATTCATGGGCCTCTAATATACTCTTACGATAATATAAAATTTTCAAGCATTCCATCTTGGCCCATTTTGAGCTCTTTCAACTCAAATTTTGATTAAACTTGAGTTGTGTAATGTAAATTCTACATAAGTAATTATTAAGCACATCCATCGAATCATTACACTTGAAATACTTAGCACACAAATTAGAACATCTAAGCATATATTTGTTATCATCAAAATCTCTAAAATAGGTCATGAGGTAGATAGTATCAACAATCTCCCTCTTTTTTATGACGATAAACTTATGTTGGGTATAATTATAACAAAGGTGCCAATTGACCTTCTATCAACACTTTTTAAGCATTAAAAAAATATGAGAAATAATTTTGAATTTTTAAATGCTAATTTGCTAAGAAAAATAATTCTCCCCCTAAATATATGCATGTAAAAAGAATTATGACCAATATATATAATTTTTCTCCCCCTTTGACAACTTCAAAAAGAATAACAAAAAATATAGATATATAAGAAATTTAAATATTAGGGTCTGACATTCCAAGCATACGTCTTAACATGCAAAATCTTTCTTGAACTAAAGGTTTTGTAAAAATATCAGCTATTTGAGAATCTGTGTTTACAAAATTTATATCCACATCACCTTTACTAATATGATCTCTAATAAAATGATGTTTAATCTTTATGTGTTTAGTTCATGAATGTTGTATAGAATTTTTTGTTAAACTAATAGCACTTGTATTATCACATTTAATGAAAATATTTTTAAGCTTAATTTCAAAATCTTCTAATTATTATTTTAGCCATAAAACTTGAGCAACATAACTACTTGCAACTATATAATCTGCTTCAGCAATGGATATATTAATAGAATTTTATTTTTTAGAAGACCAAGAGATAAGTGATGATCCTGAAAATTGACATGTTCCAGATGTACTTTTTCTATCAACTTTATAACAAGCATAATCTGCATCAGAATATGTAACTAAATTATATAAAAAATATTTTTTGGGATACCATAAGCCTAACATAGGAGTTCTTATGAAATAGTAAAATATTCGATTAACTGCTATTAAGTATGATTCCTTAGGATTAGCTTGAAATCTTGCACACAAACATACGACAAACATAATATTAGGCCTACTAGTAGTAAGATACAAAAGTGAACCTATCATACTCTTATAAAGCTTTTGATCTATTTATTTTCCTGATTCATCTAAATCAAGTCAAATTGATGGGCTTATAGAGGTTTTACTCAATTTGAATCTCTTCATATCAAACTTTTCTTAAAATTCATTTATGTACTTAATTTGTCATATGAATGTGCCAGACTCTAGTTATTTTACTTGAAATCCTAAGAAAAATGTGAGTTCTCCCATCATACTCATTTTAAATTCCTTTGAGATTAAAGAGGAAAACTCATGGCATAAACTCTCATTTATACTTCCAAATGTTATATCATTAATATAAATTTGTATAATAATCAAATCATCTCCAATATTTTTGATAAAAAGAGTTGTATCTATCTTATCTTTTCTAAAATTATGTTCAATTAAAAAGTTACTTAACATATTATACCAAACACGTGGAGGCTATTTTAAACCATATAATATTTTCTTTAATTTATACATATGATTAGGAGAATTAATACTTTCAAAATTTGGTAGTTGTTCTACAAATAAATCTTGATCAATATACCCATTCAAAAATGCACTTTTAATATCCATTTAAAAAAGTTTAAAGTCCTTAAAATAAGTAAATGTAAGGAGTAATCTAATGGTCTCTAATCTTGCTACGGGCACAAAAGATCCTTCAAAGTCTATTCCTTCTATTTATGTGTACCCTTCTGTAACTAATCTAGCTGTATTTCTAATAATACTTCCTCAGTCATCTAACTTATTTTTATAAACCCATTTAGTTTTAATTATATTTTAATCATAAGATCTTGAGACTAACTCTCAAACATCATTTCTTATAAATTGGTTAAGTTCCTCTTCCATAGAAATTATCCAAAAATTATATTGTAAAGCTTCATCTATATTTTTAGGTTCAATTTCTGATAAAAATGCAAAATGCTCTATCTCATCCCTAAGATTTCTCCTAGTCTTAACACCTTGAGAAGGATCACCAATTATTAATTCTTTTGGGTGATTTCTATTATATCTCCATTCTTTAGGCAATGAATCATCCTCCTTTTCCTCCAAATTTATTTTCTTTATATTCTCAATATCATCATCATTCAATTCATTTCTTATTAAATCTATAGGATTTTCATAAAAAATTACATGAACAGATTCTTCAACAATTAATTTTCTCTTATTAAAAACTTTAAAAGATTTTTCAAAAATTAAATATCCTAAGAATATACCATCATCAGACTTACTGTCAAATTTACCTAAAGGATCATTATCATTATTTAAAATAAAACACTTATAACCAAAAATGTGTAAATGACTAATCTTAGGTTTCTTTCCAAAAAATATTTCATAAGGGGTCGTCTTAAATAAACTCTATTAGTAACATAACATGTTGTGTTTATTGCTTCTGTCCAAAAATACTTTGGAAGTTTATATTCATCTAACATTGATCTTGCTAATTCAACCAAAGTACGATTCTTTCTTTCAACTACACCATTTTGTTGAGGAGTCCTAAGAGCTAAAAAATTATGTCTAATTCTATTTTCATCACAATAATTTTCAAATGATTTATTTTCAAATTCTTCACCATGATCTATTTGAATTCTACGAAATCAAATAACCTTGTTCTCTTTGAATATACTTAGAAATTTTCTAAAATTATCAAATGCATTATTTTTTTTAGCTAAGAATAATACCCAAGTATATCTTGAATAATTATCTACTATAATAAATTCATAATTTCTACCACCTAAACTAGTTATATTAATTGACCCAAATAAATCTATATATAATAATTCCAAAGGTCTACTAGTAGAAATTATATTTTTACTCTTAAATGAACTTTTCATATGTTTACCAATAATGCATGCATCACAAATAGAATCAAAATGAAAATTAATTTTTGGTAAACCAACTACTAAATTAAGTTTAGAAATTTTATTTAAAGTGTGGATATTAGCATGACATAGCCCTCTATATCATAACCAAGCATTATCATTTATAAATTTCATGCAAAGTAAATTTAAATTAATATCATTTGTATTCTATAAATCAATTAAATAAATATTTTTATGTCAATTTCTAATAAGCAAAATATTTTCATTATTTCTAATAATGTAATATGAAGCATAAAAAGAAACAGTTAAACTTTTATCACATAATTGACTAATTGATATTAAGTTTTATTTTAAACTAGAAACAAATAAGACTATTTCTAAAGTAATATAGTTCTTACATATGGATCCAATATCAATAATCTTTCCCTTCGCATTATCTCCATATGTGATATATCCCCCTCAGTTGGTTTTAATGTAGAGAATTTTGCTTTATCGCCCGTCATATGTCTTGAACATCCACTATCCAAGTACCACATACCTTCATTGATTTTACTTTGAAGATATTCCTACAAAAGAAAATCAAATGTTAACTTTTGGAATCTAAATATTTTTGGGTCCACATTCTAAATGAGTAGTATGGTATCTATTATGTATGGTATAAGAAGCACTTGTATTTTTTGGCACCCATACAAAAGATGATTATTTAGCTTTTTGTGATCTACGAGCAAAGCAATCAAATGACATGTGTCATTTTCTACCATAATAATTACACCAAATATTAGTGTTTGCATATGGCTTAGCATGATGTGACATATAAGTAGAATTTTTATTTGATGTTGTATTAGATGGAACTTTATAATGAACTTGTGATTTCATGCATAAATCTAATTTTTCTTTTAAAAGAATATTTTCTCTTTCAAGTTTATAAACAAATAAAGAATGATCTAATAAAGAATTATTTTTATTTTTTAAATCATCACATTCATTTTTTAAATCATTAAAAAGAATATCTAAATTTTTATGCACTTTTTCTAAAACATTAAATTTTCTTTTTAATTTTTTTATTCACTAACTAATTCATTAAATACATGATCTAATTTCTCATAAGAAATATCATTACATACATCTTGAGAATCACAATCAGATTCTCCTCTTGCCATAAGATAAATGTTCACTTCTTCATCTGATGAACTTGATTCATCTGAACCTGGGTTAGCCCATAGAGCCTTCTTCTTCTTGAAATGCTTCTTTTCTTTCTTGTCACTCTTTCTCTCTACATATCAAAAATATAGAACCTGGGTTGTCATGATGTGCATCTTATAGACTAATTATTGATTCTTATATATTTTTTCAAGAGAATGTAATATATTAATTATTTTCATAAATCTTGTATACATATCAAAAATAGATTTAAAAGGAGACATGCGAAATAATTTATATTCATGAACAAGTCTATTTATGTGTGCATCTTTAACCTCACTAGTACCTTCATAAGTTATAATTAATTTATCCCAAATTTCTTTTATGGAATTTAACATGGAAGTTTTCATATAATTATCTAGAAGAAGTGCACAATGTAAAGTATTATAAGCCCTAGCATTTAACTCATCTAATTCCCTCTCTAATGCAGTATATTCATCAAAAGGTTTTTTAATTTTAATTCCATTAATTTCCTTAGTGGGTGTATGATATTGGTGTGTAAGCATGTGCCACATACGAGAGTCTTGTTCTCTTAAGAATGCACTAATTCTATTTTTCCAATAATCAAAAGGAACATTATCTAACAATGGTGGTCGATGAGTAGATTGTCCTTCGGGAAGAGAACCCTTAGAAAAATCTTGGGCCATAGTTTATAAATAGATCTACTCTAGGATGCTAAGCCAAAATAAAAAGAGCCTAGGCTCTACTACCAATTGTTGGATGACTATGGCACCTCATGAGAGGGAGTGAATTGGGATTCTTAAAATTTTTATTAAAAGAAGGTAATTAAAATAACTTTCAAACTATTTAAAAAGAATATGTAATCACATAATTTTTATGACAATGATAAATAAATAAATAAATGCAAGAAATGAAAATAAGAGGCATAATATTTTTACGTGGTTCGGCCTGAATTTCAATCCAACCTACGTTCATGCTAGCCAACTCTCGGGCTAAAATTCACTAATCCTAGGTTTGCCTTACAAATCTCACTTCTTTAAACCAAAGAAGTTCTTTACAACCTAAGTATTGTCCTACACGGGTGAGTACAACCCAATCTAATTATAATTTAAGCTTCACTAAGTCAAATGGCTTAGATCAAGAAAAAAAATACAACTTGATATAAATAATACAAGCTTAAAATAACTTGTAATAAAATGATCAAAATATTTGAGGCGATCTTATAAATTAATTTTAATCACCTCACTACTTACAAATGGAATATAAAATTTGCTCACTTTAAGATAGAGTTATATTTTAATAAAAATATAAATAATGTATTAAATAAAAATATTTTTCTTATTGATTTAAACTATAACTCTTTAAATAACATAATACTTTTAAAAATGAATTAGATTTGAAATGCAAATATATGTCACGTAAAAGGAAATAATAATACTTACTTTGTTATCTTTATAGATTTAAAAGATTTAGTGTAGAAAAACTTAATATAGCATTCTCAACTAGTATTTCATCAAATAAAAAATATTTTCAAGAAAAATATATGGTGAAAAACTAAAATAGCAGCAAGTAAAAATTTAGAAAAAGAAAATAAACAAGAACTCCAAGAAATGTTACAGGATTTTGTGCGTTGAAATTTTCCAACCAAGAATTTGATCTTGCAATTAAAAAGAGCTCTTAGAATAAAAATCAAAGTTTCTCCTCTCAAAATTTAGCATGTAAGGAAGAAGAAAGAAAAGGAGAAAAATGCTAGAGTTTTTCTCTTGAATAGCCCTCATATGAAGAGGATGAGGGCTATTTAAAGAGAAAGGATAAGTAAAGTCAAATTTAAATAAAACTATTAATATAATATTAATTTATTATCTAAAAATATTATATTTGATAAAAAATTCTTTTATATTAAAGAAATATAAGTTCTAAATGGCTATAAAATAGCTAGTCACATGATAAGTCAAAAAGCTTTCATATACATCCAAAATAAGGCAAAAACGGCTACCCAACAAATCATATTAAAATCAGATAATTTTTAGAAAATTATCATAAATTCAATATAGCTAAAAATGGGTCATATAACCTATCAAATTATATCTATAGAATCCAAACAATTTAATGGGTTACAAATCAGATCATATTGCAATTAAAATAATATAATATACAGCAAAATAAAATCTTATGCATATTTTTATGTATTTAAAGATATAATAAATATTCATATAATATTATGATGTAATTTAGATAACATTAAGTATACATTAGTAAATTTATAAGAAATAAATTTAATTTAAAATGAATACGTAATAAATTTTTATCACAAAAGCATATTACATTTAATTTCTATAAGTATATATCTTTTCATATTTGATAACAATTATGTAATCTATGAAGCATGTTAAGTTTATTTAACAAAGGAAACTTATAGATTTTTAAATTAAACTTATTATCCTTAATTAATAATATATATATATATATATATATATATATATATATATATATATATATATATATATATATATATATATATATCATTTAGATAGATATTTATATTGTGATTAAATCAAATCATATAATTAAATATTCATGGACATCTAATATACTCCTACGATAATATAAAATCTTTAAGAATTCTATCTTGGTCTATCTTGAGCTCTTTCAACTCAAATTTTGATTAAACTTGAGTTGTGTAAAATAAATTCTACATAAGTAATTATTAAGCACATCCATCGAATCATTATACGTAAAATACTTAGCACATAAATTAGAACATCCAAGCATATGTTTGTTATCATTAAAATATCTAAAATAGGTCATGAGGTAGATAGTATTAATATCAATTAGCATATATTACATTAGAAATTAATTTAAAAGTATATAAAATTTTAATTGCATTTTCTTTCAAGTATATTGACCATACATCAGTCAAGGGGCCAATTAGGATCTACTCTAGATGTCGACTCCAATTCTAAAAAAAATATTTAATAATGTCCCTACCACTCTTTCATAAATAGACGGGACTCATGAATTTTAAATTGCTTAGGTGGTTAGCAGACTCCTCAATCCAGGCCGAGGTAAGTCTAGGTTTTGCATTGCATTAGCTAGGTTTGGGTTACTATTATTCAGTACCCAATTTAGACTTAGGATCAACGGTAGATTCAGAGTTATAAGACCCTAACCTTTCAAGAATATAATTTTAAATTCTAATAAATCGATCAACTCAAATCAAAGCTTCTCTCGATCTAAACCTTAAAGACTAACAAAAAGAATAGGCTGAGAAACTTCTGAATTATTTAAAAATCTCAAAGTGCTTCCTACCTCTCCTCCTTTGATCTTCAAAATAAGTGCTCAAATTCGATCCAATCCTAGTTGAGACTCTAAATTCACCTCCCTTGGTATCACTCCTCAAAAATTTTTTAAAGTGAAATTTTTGCTGTTATTCCAATCGAGAGTATCAGTAGGAAATTCAACCTCCCTATAATGTAATTAACTATGAGAACTTGTACTCGTAGGAGATTTAGAACCAACATCTACTTTTCAAAAATTCAAATTAAATCTTCCTTTGAAAAATGAAAATCAATGATAATCGTTGTCCTTATGTTCGAGTAAATGATAACAAATGATATTTTCTTCCTTTGGGGAGATATATATTATTTATTAACATGACCTTGAATATGAAATTAATAATAATTTATCAAAATTATCATAGCTATATACTTGATCGAACTCCGTTTGGCCCTACGGGGTCATATATAGTTCCTTCTTAAATTTGGTTATGCATCCTAAAGAAAGTTCTTAATTATGAGTCTTAACCCATTAGGAGATTTAATCTCCGCCTTCCGAGGTGGCATATTATCTCTAATGGTAGGTTCAGTTTCATAATTAAAATTCAAATTCAACTTCTAATTTTCCCAAGGAAATTTAATTTTGATTTATTTTGCATTTTTCCATGCAAGGCAAATCTTTTTTTCAAATACCAACACCTGTTCAACCAGTTGAATAGCGAACCGGCAAGCCGGCTAGTTATAGGTTACTATAAATTTGGTTTCGCACAAAACCACTATCGAACCGTACAAATCGGTTGTTCGACCGTCGAACTGCTAAATCGAACCTAGTTTTGAATAACCAGGCAGTTCATTTTCCTGACTCGCCGTCTGGTCTATTTCGCAAAGCCACAAGGAAGATGGAACCGAAGAAGAGTGTGCTCGACTCCTCCTATCCGAAACCCTCGACAAAGAAGTGAGGAAGCCGTGACAGGAGCTCGCTGGAGAAGGCTTCGATGAGATCGGTGATGTGTGAAGATAAAGAGGAGTTCGTGAGACGAGCGAAGTTAAGTTAAACTCAATCTTACTTAAATATTACTACCATAGTCTCTCAAGATTGTCACATGAAGCCAAAGAAACCGGCGTAATGCACATTGATCGAGCGGCGATCGAGATGGTTCTTTGCTCGAGTTCCCGCTTCCACCGGTGATTTCAAGCATCCCATCTACATGATTACAAGGCTAAGAATACACTTTCTTTTTTGTTGATGGCGATTATGGCTATTACTTCCACTTGTTTATACCAGGATTATGGCTATAACGTCCTCTTTTGAAGTGAATCTAATTGTGCTTTTTTTTGGGATTGCAGGGGACTTCAAGCTTGGGGGTCGGTAGCAGCGCTGGCTTTAGCTGGCGAGGGCTATCATGCTGTTGTTAGTGAGAAACTGAGGATTGCTTATATTAATTACCTATATTTCAAACATTTATCCTACATTAAGTTGGTTTTGAAATGGATGAAGAAAGCAAAGCGGAATTTTGTTCTGCATAAAATAATAATGTATTTAATTTTAAATTTATTGAATTTATTTGTTATATTTTTTTATACTTCATATTATGATTATATTCAATTTTTGTTATATATTTATAAATAGTTGTCATTACTATAGTATTTAAATATAATAATCATTTATTACGTCACCCGATTTGACCCTAGTTCAACCCCAGCTGAATAATCAAACAGCTAATCTCTTCTTCTTCCGGTTTATTGTCCGGTCCAATTATCAAAGCCTTGATTCTGTGTAATATATTAAATTCAATTAAAATTCTCGTAATAATTTGATCAATTTAAATAAGATAAGACTAAAATGAATCTGCAATATCCATGGAGCTTTATTTCTCTAAATGCTATTAATTTTGATGTTTCTAAACCTGGATTCCTTTCCTTGCTGCAATTTCTTTTTTAAAAAAAAAAGTTTTACATCTTTTTTCCATCACATAGACTCGCAACGCTTCCACTTTTGACAATTGATTATTATGTGTAATTAATAGCTGCTTTGTTAGGACATTGGCAGCTGTCACAGTAGTTAATTTTGGCATCTGCCGACACACTTTGGTCGACAAGTGTTAAAATTAACAATTCAAAATTTTTATTATGGGGCTTATTTTAATCTGTTAGTTGAGAGTTGTGACTATTAATTAAGAAGTTTTGAATTCGAGTTTTGCATATATAATGTGTGTGTGAATTTGCTTTAATTGACCTAATAAGCTAACTTCTTGTGACGAGAAAATAATTTTTTATCCAAAATAATTTCGATAAATTTTTTATTAGTAGTCAAACGACTACATGTTGTACAATTTTATGCATATCACAAAAATAAAATGTCAAGTTAGGCGAAATTGAGCTGAAAGTTTCTCTGATCTGTAAGAGAAATTAATAAATATAAAATCCAAAAAAAAAGTAATAATTAATAAATAATTAATTATAATTAGTTAGTGTTAGCTCAAGAAAATGTTCACATATGCTCACAAAAAAGAATAAATTTTAAAAAGTAGCTTAGTTGATGTTTAATTATATAAAAAGAGTATAATTAAGAAAAAAATTAAAAATAAGCAAAAATGTCAAATATTTTTACATTTTCATTGTAACGCCGAACTTTTTCACGTTTTCTATATAGAATACCAAACGTTTTGACATTTTCTTCAAAAAATTTGAAGTTTTATTCTGTTGAATATTTAATAAATATATAATTAATTAAAAATTTATTAAAACACTCGCTGCAACAGTGGTTAGAATTTAAGTTTCTAACTCATATAAATTTATTATTAACTAAAGATAAAATATTAAAAAAAATATTATATAAAATGTGACATTATTTAAGTAAAATTAAATAATAAAATATTATATTAATTTGTTATTATATAAATTAATAAGATGTTATATTATAAAAATGAAATATTATTAAGTAAACTTCTTTTAATTAAAATATATACAAATAAATTTAGTTTACATAAATCCACATATTAAATTTTATATTAATTAAACTTAGACTTAGATACTTTAATTAATTTTAATTTTCTTTTATTTAAACTGATATAAAAACTAAAAAAGATTTTAAATTTTTTTTTATTTTAGTATGCATACATTTAATCTCAAATTGTTTTTTTAATAACATATTTAATTTAATAATAATTATGTTAAAATTTGATATGTAACAAAAATCACCAAAATCCAGCACAAATCTCGAGGCATATTCAAGTTGAAAATTTCAAAGTTAAATTTGGGACAATCCAAACTCCAATTTCTGCTAACTCCGATTTTATCCTCAATCTTCTCCATATTAAAGGATTAATCCACTCTCAAAAATCTATATAGACCCTCACTTTCCACATGAAAAAGGGCTTGAAGCTTGAACCTTTTGGCTAGAGATTGGAGAGGGCTATGAGGCTTCAAGGATCACAGAGTCCTACTCAAGCACCTTTGCCCGCAAACTTTCGTTGACCACCACCGAAACACCAACCACCACTGGACCACTACCCATCAGCCGATCGTTGCTGAACCATCTCCCTTCAGCTGACCACCGCCAAACCTCTGCCCTGCTGCCAACAACTGTCAAACCTCTACCAGGTTACCAACTTTCGCCGGACCTCTTCTCGGTCACCGATCGTCGCCAGACTCCGACCACCGTCGCACACTAACTACAGTCCCTTCAACCTCTGTTGCTCGCCGACTACAGTCCCTCCGACCTCCGTCAAACCAATTAGCACATATTTTAAACTTAATTGAGAAATGCTATCAAAATTTGAGCTGATCATTTTGTACAATGATAATTGTATGATACATGATATATCTCTCTCATAGTTGTCTCAAAAAATGTAATAAAGAAGAATCAAACCATCAAGAAAAAGAAATGAGAGAAAATGAGAGAAATCTAATAGGTAATCTAGCATGTATTATAAGAAAATACCTTAATAATTTTCATTTAGCTAGTGATATAATTAGTGAGTGAGACTATCAACTGTCTAAAAAGTTGGGAGTTTTGAGACTTTTGTTAAGGTTGAGTTTCTTTAGCAAGCTCTATTTTTCTACACCTCTTTGATCCAACATTTAAGATCTATGTACAAATATCATTGATGAATAGGTGAGTTCATGAGTCCCTAGTGTGAGTTTGATCGCTTTAATATGATGCTGAGTAGGATCCTTCTCCTTGACAACTTGAATAGTTCATAGCCTTGGGTGACTTTAGTCTTAGGATCAGTTCAAATTTTGGCAAAACCAATTAACAGTAAAATTCCAGCTTATAATCGATATTCTGTGTAATATATTAAATTCAATTTAAATTCTCGTAATAATTTGATCAATTTAAATAAGATAAGGCCAATATGAATCTGCAATATCCATGGAGCTTTATTTATTTATTTATTTTTTGGAACATGAGTATCTACCCGCTACCATCCCCGTAGAGAAAGTGGCGGAGTAACTGATTCCTCAGTGGGCCTGACGGCAACCAGCCCCACAGGTGCCAGAGCACATGCTTATTTTCTCTCCGCTTAAGTAGTCGCGCTGCTTGAGAGAAGAATTAAACATTGGTTGTGGGGTTCCCAATCACGCTCGCCCACCAACCCAGCTAAACCTGATAGGGTGGCTTTATTTCGCTAAATGCAATTAATTTTGATTTTTCTAAACCTGAATTCCTTTCCTTTCTTCAGTTTCTTAAAAAAAAAAGTTTTACATCTTTTTTCCATCACATGGACTCGAAACGCTTCGACTTTTTAGGAAGGATAATAAAAAGAAGGCCTTTCATCGTTGACAATTTAATCTTCTAGCAGAATGTTAATTTATTATAATGTGTTATTAATAGCTGCTTTGTTAGAACATAGGCAGCTGTCATAGTTGTTAATTTTGGCATCTGCCGACACACTTTAGTCGACAAGTGTTGAAATTAATAATTCAAAATTTTTATTACTGGCTCATCTTTGTCTATTGGTTAGGAGTTTTGACTATCAATTAAGAGGTCTTGGATTTAAATCTTGCATATATAATATGTATATGAATTTGCTCTAATTGCCCTAAATGCCCAAAAAAAATCATTAATCTCATCCATTAAATGGCTAAGCTCACCAAACATCTCATAACGAGAACCAAATTGAGCTTAAAATTTCTCTGATCTGTAAGCGCCAGCTCAGGAAAAATCTTAATGATGAAAATATAAAATCCAAATAAAATTAATAATAATTAAATTAATTAATTATAATTAATTAGTGTTAGCTCAAGAAAATTTTCACATATGCTCACAAAAAAGACTAAATTTTAAAAAGTAGCTTAGTTGAAGTTTAATTATGCAAAAAGAGTATAATTAAGAAAAAAAGAATAAAAATAAGCAAAAATGTCAAATATTTTGACATTTTCATTACAACGCCAAACATTTTTCACGTTTTCTACATAGAATACCAAACGTTCTGACATTTTCTTTAAAAAATTTGAAGTTTTATTCTGTTGAATATTTAATAAATATATAATTAATTAAAAGTTTATTAGAACACTCACTGCAACAGTGGATAGAATTTACGTTTGTAACTCATATAAATTTATTATTAACTAATGATAAGATATGAAAAAAAATATTATATAAAATGTGATATTATTTAAAGTAAAATTAAATAATAAAATAATTTATTAATGTGTTATTATATAAATTAATAAAATGTTAAATTATTAAAAATAAAATATTATTAAGTAAACTTCTTCTAATTAAAATATATACAAATAAATTCAGTTTACATAAATCCATATATTAAATTTTATATTAATTAAAATTAGACTTAGATATTTTAATTAATTTTGATTTTCTTTTATTTAAACTGATATAGAAACAAAAAATGATTTTAAAAAAAGTTATATTTAATATGCATACATTTAATCTCAAATTGTTTTTTAATAACATATTTAATTTAATAATAATTATGTTAAATTTGATATGTCATAAAAATCTCCTCAATCCAACTCAAATCTCGAGATATATTCAAGTTGAAAACTTTCGAAGTTAAATTTGGGACTATTCAAACTCCAATTTTAGCTCACTTATAGTTAAATTGAACGTCCAACGACACTAAAATCGATCCAATACGAGCCAAAATTGGTCCAAATAGGGGGCCTCAGGCACATTTGGAATGTTCAAAGAATATATTGGATGACCAAATGATATCTAAATATAGCTTGCTTGTAATTGAATCAAGCGGCTCGACGAGACGAATCCAATGAGCCTAAGATCGCTCATTTCTGGCATTATTTGCGCATATAAATGCTTGCAAAATGCTCTAAGATCGAGGGGATCAATATGGGTCATCCGATTGGCCACTCTGATTTTGTCATCAATCTTCTCCATGTTTACGGAGCAATCCACTCTCAAAAATCTTTGTAGATCCTCACTTCCCACATGAAATGGGGCTTGGGGCTTGGACCTTTTGGCTAGAGATTGGAGAGAGCTCTAAGGCATCAAGGATCCCAGAGTTCTACTCAAGCACCACTGCCAGCAACTTCCGTTAACCACTGTTGGAACACTGCCTGGCCACCGACCACCACTGGACCACTGCCCATCCGACCTCTATCGATCACTGATAACGGTCCCTCTCATGGCCGTCACATGCCGACTACTATCCCTCTGACCTCCAATCGTGCGTCGACTATGGTCCCTCCGACCTCCCATCGTTCGTCGACTACGATCCCTCTAATCTCCTGTCGCCCGTCGACTACGATTCCTCTGACCTCCATCGCCCACCAACTATGGTCCCTTCGATTATGGTCCCTTTGACCTCATTCACCTGAATATGGTCCCTCTGACCTCCATTGCCCAACTACGACCAACACTCTCTTGAGAACAACTCTCATATCATTAGATTCTTCCAAACCCAACTATGTAATATACTAATATGCTCTATATTTTATACATTGAGCAAACACCTTCCCCGAGGATAGGCATCATTTCTAATTAACAACAAACACTAGCGAATTCATTTCAACTGGGCTAGTCCTCATGATTTTTCTCCATTTTTAGAGTTTCCCACATAAAAATTATGGTATCTTTTATGACTCTTGCACAACTCTCTCTTTATCTATATGTGTGTTGGATATTCATACAAAGCTTAGACGCTAAATTCTATATCTCTCTACCGTCGTGAATGTTTCTATCCATAGTAGTTTAGCACCATCTGTAAGAAATGATTTCTGGCTGGGGAGTAACCTTTGCTATAACCTTGAAAGGTCGTTCATGTCAACATCATAGGCTTGGTTAAAGCATGGTTGTTCCCTTATCATGATATATTATAAAGCTCAAAGGAAGTATTTCAATATTGAGGGAAGCATAAAAAAAATTTATTGAGGGCAACATCATTGTAATAAAAAACATACATTATCTCTCATCAATTACAGCCATCATTATATTAGTTCTATGGGAAATGATTCTTGGCTGGGGGAAATTTTTTGCTGCTATCTCGTGAAGTTATTCACGTCAACGTCTTGGGAACAATTGAAGCAAGATATTCCCTTTACCATGACCTATTATCAAGTCTGACAAAAGTCCTTTAATATTAAGGATAACTTTATTACTACAGTAAGTAGGCATTATTCTATATCCTCTCAGCATCAGCCATTGCTGTATTAATTCCCTAGGAAGAAAATTTTGACTGGGGATAGCCTTAGTTACAATCTCAAATACAATTGTGGTTAAATAAGTCCTTCTAATATTTTATTGGTAACCTTCTGTCATAAATCTTCTCACAAATATAAGATGGTTTTAAGTGAATCCTAAACTCTATACATTTCCCAGCTGGACTTTTACTCATTGGGCAAGATTATAGTATCAACCTCAAAAAGACAGTAACGGTCTAAAGATAAAATATTTCTTCACATTTGATTCAAGATACATATAGCATTTCCCCCTCCCAATCAAGGCATAATCTATCCTAGGGAGATTCCATTTGATCTCTTCCATATAGGTTAACATCATCAAGTAACGTTCTAATAAATAACCTTAGATAGGTTAAATATCCTTGATGGATTTTGTCGACCTCTTTCACCCAAGTTAAAGCCATCAATCAATGCTTTGACAAACAATCTCAGATAGATCAAATATCTCTTCCTTAGAGATTAACATCATAGATCAATACTTTGGTAAAAAACCTCAGATAGGTTGAACATCTTTAATAGATTTATCTCGACCTCTTTCATATAGATTAACGTTTTCAAGCAATTCTCTAATAAACAATCTCGGATAGCTTAATCATCTTTAATGGATTTATGTCTACCTCCCCCAAATAAGTTAATGCCATCAAGAAATGCTCTAGCAAGGAATTTTTGATAGCTCAAATATCATCAGTCAAACATTCTTAGCAGATTCCATCAACCTCTTTTATACAGCATTTTGAAGCATTTCTCTTTAACCCCTTCTTTAAGGAAAGAGTGGATCCACATCACCATCAAGCTTCCACTCAATTAGCATTATCAGGTTGTGGCTAGATTACTATCATGGTGCACGACCTCGACCTCTCCCATCAGATTATTCATTTTTTTCCCACGTTAGCATGGATACGCACTACCTTCAGTAGAAAGCAACTTGACCATAATCATTATTGGCCCTTCACCTAATTGCCACCATCAACACATCTCTATAGCGACCTGCATAAGAGTATCGGGTCTTGATCATCTCCAATACCAATACTTAAACTCTTGCTAGATAGTTTTTTCCCGACTGGAGAAAGATCGGAGCCTATGCAAAGGATCGGTCCTTTACTAGAGATTGATGATCTTTAGAGCCCTTTAGGATACTCTTCACCCCTATTATAGAGGAAAATTAGAGTCTACATAGAGGACCAAACTTTTACCAGAGATTGATGGTCTTTAGACTCCTCTAGTAAACTCTTCACCCCTACTACAAAGGAAGACTGAAGCTTGTGTAGAGGACGAAGCCTTTACCAAAGATTGTGGTCTTTAGACTCCTTTAGGAGAGTCTTCACCCCTATTACAGAGGAAGACTGGAGCCTGTGTAGAGGACCAGGCCTTTTCAAGAGATTGGTAGTCCTTGGACTCTTCCAGGACAAACTTCAGCCTTTTATAGAGGAAGATCAGAGCCTGCGTAAAGGACCGGGCCTTTATCGAAGATTGGAGGTCTTTAGACTCCTCCAGGATAGTCTTCATCCTAGTTAAGGAGGAAGACCGGAGCCTGCACAGAGGATTGGACCTTTACCAGAGATTGACAGTCTCCAAAAATTTGCCAATTCATTTCTCCCTCAATTTATGAGAGAAACTTTGGACCGGCTTAGAAGAACCATGCCCTTTCCCTCATCTCCAAGGGGTATTTATAGATCTAGGAGGGGACTACTCTTGAATTTCATTCACCAATTTTTTTGAATTTTTTCAGATTTTTTTTCAAAAATTTTTTTAGAACACAAAATCATTATTTCCTTTATGAAATAAATAAAAAAGCAAAAAATTTTATGCAGGAATATATACATTTAATAATATCTATCTCCGAAAAAATTTTGAATTTTTCTATAACTTTTTCAAATTATTTTTGGAGCTGAAGTTATTTTTTCTTTTCCTTTTTTAAAAAATTAAAAAAGGAAATTGATTTATAAAAATAAATAAATGAATAATATGAGAGTCACTAATCACTCGCATCATAATCATGCCAATCAAACACAATAAGTAGCGACCGGCCAGCTGACCAACTAGTTTATCTGCTAACACATGTCCAGGCTCGAGTTTTGAACCAGCTAGTCTGATTCGAACATTTTTTGGGTCCCCGTGACCATTTTTTGATGTTCTAGACTAAATTTTGGTGCTTCAAGTCAAACAACGCCTCTACAATCAATTTCAAGCAAGTTTGAATATTTTATAGCAAAACATTTTTGATGTTTTTTGCTTCAATCGATGCCTCGACCTTGTGGAATGCTTAAATTGTATTTTAAGATATTTTACATAGTTCACGGCCCCAAATGGAGGTCCAAGTTGATGTCCAGGGAGCAGTCTCATCTCATAATTATTCAAAAATTATGTTTTTGCATCACAACTTTGAAGAATACTCATATATATTTCGGACTCCACAAGCTGCAACATCCAAAAATATAGGGGAAACTAATACGTCACCAAAAATAACCTTGATCCACTTCAAATCTCAAGACATATTCAACTTTAAACTTTTGAAGTTAAATTTGAGACCATCCATACTCCAATTACAATAAACTTATAGTTAAATAGAGCATCTCGAGGAGGCAAACTCAACGACACCAAAATATGTCCAATTTGATCCCAAATGGGTCCAAATCGGAGGCCGAAGCACATTTGGAATATTCAAAGCATAAATTAGATGACTAAATGATATCCAAATATACCATGCTTATATTAAAATCTAGCAGCTCGATGAGAAAAATACAACGAGCCCAAAATCGCTTAATTCTAACATTTTTGGGCATATTAATTTTTGACAAATGCTCTATGATTGAGGGAATCAACATGGGTCGTATAATTGACCACTTCAATTTTGTCATAGATCTTCTCTATATTTATGAAGCATTCCACTCTAAAAAATATATAAATAGACCCTAACTTTCCACATGAGTGGGGCCTATGACTTTAACCTTTTGGCTAGAGATTGGAGAGAGCTCTGAGCCTTTAAGAATCTCAGAGTCCTACTCAAGCCCACTGCTGGTGAACATCCATTAACCACTACCGAAATACCACCTGGACACCAACTGCCGCTAAACCACCGCCTGTCTACCAATTAATGCTGGACCACTACCCATCTACCGATTGTTGTTGGACTACCGCTCATTTGTCGACCACCGCCTAATATCTGCCAGGCCACCTACCACCATCAGACCTCCGCTTAGCCACTGACCTTCTTCATACTCCCACCACTATTGCACGCTAACTATGGTCCCTCCAACCTCCATTGCACGTAGAAAATGTTCCCTTTAACCTTCTTCACTCATCGACTAGATCCTTCTGACCATAGTCGCTTGCTTATTATGTTCAATTTGACCACCATCACCCACCAACTATGATCCCTCTGACCATCATCGCCCGCTAGTTATGGTCACTTTAGATTTCATCGTCCACTGAATATGTCCCTTCGGCCTCCGTAGATCACCGATGATTATCCCCCCAAAGTCCATCGCCTACCGACTGCAGTCCCTTTGACCTCTGTCGCCTACCGACTATGGTCCCTCTAACCTCTGTCACACCACTAACTAAAGTCCTACTCAAGCCTACTACTAGTAAATGTTCGTCAAACACCATCAGAACACCACCTGGCCATCGACCATTGCTAGACCATTTCCCTTTTACCAACTGATGCTGGAATACCACCCATCCACCGATCGCCCTTAGACAACAACTTGTTCGCCGACCACTTCTGAACCTCTACCAGGCCGTCGACCACCGTTGGACCTCCACCTGGCCTTTAACCACCGTCGGACTTCCACCACCAATTCATGTGAACTATGGTCCCTCTAACCTTTATTAGCCATCGATTATGGTCCCTCTGACCTCCATCGTCCTCTACCTACGGTTCCTCTGACCTCTATTGCCAGCTGATAGTAGTCCCTCTGACCTCGGTCGCCCGCTGACTAGGTCCCTCCGACCATCGTCGCCCACCGACTATGTCCCTCCGACCACCATCACCCACCGACTACGATCCCTTCGACCATTGTTGCCCACAAAATATGGTCACTTTAACCTCCTTTTTCCATCAACTATGGTCCCTCCGACCTTCGTTTATCACCGATAATGGTCCCTCCAAAATCCGTTACCTACCGACTATGGTCCCTCTGACCTCCATCTACCGCCAACTGTAAATCCTCTAACCTCCATCAATCGCCCATAATGACCCCTCTTACCTCTGTCACCTGATGACTATGATCACTCTGACCTTTAGTCACCCATCAATTATGGTCCCTCCAACCCCTTATCGCTCATTGACTACGGTCCCTCCAATCTTCTATCGCCCATTGACTACGATCTCTCTGACCTCAGTCACCCACCGACTATGGCCTCTTCAATTACGATCCCTGTGCCCACATTCACCTGAATATGGTCCCCTCTAATCTCCGTTGCCTAACTACAACCAACACTCACTTGAGAATAACCCTCATATCACTAGATTCTTCACAACCTTGTAATATCCATTATATATTTTATATTAAGCCAACACGTTCCCAAAGGAAGGGCGTCATTTGTAATCAATAACAAACACTAGTGAATTAATTTCAACAAGGCTAGGCCCCATAGTTTTTCTCTTTTTTCAGAATTTCCCATGTAAAGATTATGGTGTCTCTTACGACACTCGGACCCCTCTCACTTTATATGTTTGTGTACTAGATATTCATACAAAACTCAAATCTCTATCTAAGCTCTGAGGTTTTATTGGACCCTCTTCTCTCTACTTTTCATTATGCTAAAGCCTTATGAAGATCGATTTGTATGATTTTGGTATAAATCATAGACCAATTTAAAACTAATAGAGGTCTTATTATTACATTTCACATTTTTCAAATAAAAAAATATTTCAAAATATTATTATTATTTTTATCATAGTGAGCTTTATAATCATTAGACTTTTTTTAATTTATATAATTATTTTTTTATTGAATAATTATGCATTGAGTTCACCTATAAACAAATTTGATGACTATAAAATTTATTCTAATAAAATTTGGATAAATTTATATTTTGATTTAATTTGTTTTCCTTCTAAAAATGAATTTTATTTGTCCATTTTGTTAGGAGCTTGTATTTGCTCACCATTATTAATTTAAAATTAATAATATAACATCTTAATTAATCAATGAAATAATTCATCCATATTTAGCCAATACTTTTATATCAATATGTTGTAGTTAGATTTGTATTAGTCCTTGATTCGTTGCTCACCCAATATATAAAATTATTTGCTCAGACTTTGCAGTTGAATAAGCTAGAAACAAAGGGAAAAAGTTATATCTGAAAGCAGTTGAGATGTACACCTACTTTTGAGAAGAATAATGTAAAATGGAATTCACAAATCCATTTTCTCATTCATAACATTTCATACAGCGAATGGATATATATATATATATATATATATATATATATATATATATAGTTACAATGGGAATCAAGGTATGATTTCTTCACATGGAGGTCTATGTCTAATAGTGAAGGTGCCATAGGTGGTTATTATGGGTTAGTGGAGATGAATTCTATAAAAGGTTGTTCGACCGATCGAATGGAAGTGAAGGACTAGTAGAGAATTATTGTGAGATGGTTGAGCACGTATTAGTTGAAAATATCGTATATATCTTATCACTGCCCCCATTAAATTAAGGATCCAATGGCTAGAGAGTTAACTTGGCACACATAGTTTGAATAATTGATGGAGGAAGAACCTTGGTTAAGATATTAGTGGGCTGGTTCTTTGTATCAATGTGGTAAACAGCCATTTCATTTGAGCTGATGCGATCACAAATGAAGTGTGAATTTCAATGTGTTTAATTTGTATGAGCATGAAAGATCAGATTGTTACCTAGAGCGATGGTTGAGATGTTGCTACATTAAAGGGAAGTAGGTGTTGTCGAAGAGATGTTGAAGTCAGTTAGTTTCAAAGCCATGCAATATCTGATACAGTAGATGCTAAAGCACGATACTCGACTTTTGTAGAGGACTTTTTGACTGTTGGTTATTTTTTTACACTCCAAAATAGTAGGTTTGGACCAAGATAGGAGCAATAACCTGAAATTGATTTTTGATCAAGAGTGTTGAAGGCCAATCTGAATCTAAATATAAGTGAAGAATGAGATCTCCATGAGTGATGGCTAACCCAAAGTGTAGTGTGCCTTTTAACATTGGGTGAATATATGTTTAGGTTTTAAATGCCTAGTTTTATAACATGTTTGCATTAGATGTAGGTTAATTGGTAGAGGTAAGAGATGCGTGGATGCGTTAGAGTCAATTGGAGAAGATAGACGAATTAAGTGAGATGGAGAGGTGGGTTCATGTGCAATGGAGGAAGAATTGAGTGGGGTGATTGTAGTAGAAGATAATTGGGAGGTGGAGGGATGTGAATAAGAGGACTAAGGTATGTGGGAGGATAGGACCAGTAGAAGTGGGTATGGTAATGAAGATGGTGGTGATTATCGGGATTGCTAATTTGATAGGGAAAAGTGGTTTTAAAAAACATGACATGGCGTGAGATAATAACTTTACTTGTGGAGAGCTTATAATATCGATAATAAATTTTTTTTAGTAGAATATCCAAGAAAGATGTAGGCTAAGGAGTAGGGTGATAGTTTGTCATACCCCAGAATCTAATTTGAAAGAATTATTCTTTTATCTTTTAATTTATAAATTCAGAGCTACCTAAATTTTTATATCAATAAAAATATCAATAAAAATATCAATAAAAATAAAACTGTTAATCAACACATTAATATATACATTTGTATTTATTTCACAAATATCATATAGTATTCAGGATCTATATAATCATAATATATCCTTTCATTCCTGAGTACAAAAGAATAACTAAAATAAAAAAAATAGAATATAACGAATTCTGATCAGTCTCACACTCCTAAACCTCTTTCTTGACTTCAAATTATTTAAATCACGTATAATGAACTAACAGTCCAATAGATCACCAAAACCTATAATTGAACTCAGAGTATAATAAAGGAATAATATACATGTTAGTAATCAAATTATCGCAGTAGCATTCATATGATCATTAAATCAGTGCAAAAATAGTAAAACTCACATGTAGTCATTATAAAGACTATAAAGTAATAAAACAGTATGGTATGAAAGCCAATAAAGTAGTATAATAATGAATCTAATAAACCAAAATGAGTGTCAAATCAATAATGTATTCATCATATCAGTATCATCAATTAGTAGATAAATCATATAAAGCAGTAAAACTAAAGTATCGATAAAGACTATCAAAATCATATCAATAAAGAAAAATTATGTAGGAGTGTATACATACTATCCAAGTATTCTATATCAGTATCAAATCAATATATTACATGCTCAATATATCACATGTTTAAATCAATAATTAGTACGGTGAATCAATAATAGTAACAGTAATAGTAAATCAATAGTTATATCAATAATAATTCAATAATAGTATCAATGTCTATATCGATACTAATAAACTCAGTGGCCATAGCAGTAAAATAATGTAATAATAGTAAATCAATATAGTAATAATAAATCAATATAGTTTTAGTAAATTTGTACAATAGCAATGAATCTGTAACATGCATTTTAATAGTCACACTAAATAAGTAAGATGTTCTAACTATCATGATAATCTTAATAATTAGTAATCGGTAGTCAATAACCGTTAGCTCAGTAAACAAAGTCATTACTCTTTACCCATTGGCACAATAATAAATCTTTATAACTCCTAATTATTATATCACTATATTATTATATCAGTAGAGGATAACACCTAACCATAGCATTTAAAGAAAAGCCCGTCATCCCACCATTATATACTAGTCAATCAATCTCTAATCAACAGGTCAACCAGTCTTTGCTTGTCTTTTACACACTCATTATTATCATACCTAACCAATTATTACCCAATAACATGTCCACACTCATTTTCAATGCATTATAGTAAATAAAGCATAATTGAGTTTAACTCAAAAAGTGTCAAAATATCTTAATGGTAGGCAAGATAAAATCCTACTGAGCATAAATTCATATTTTTAAAAATTAATCAAATTACTAGAGATTGTATATAATAATATTATAAAATTTTAATTGAACTAAATTACTATTTTTAAATATCAAAATAAATTTTTAATAGGTAAAAAAATGCTGATTTTTCAAATATAACTCAACAAAAAATCTCAAATAACTACTCAAAACATTCATAATCAGCGGCAAAGCCAAGAACTTCTTTTAGAGGGGGTTTAAAAAAAATTTTAAAGAAAAAAATTTCCTCAACTTTTTTCATTAGAGCTTGGGATCAGCATTGGCAGATTTAAAATTTTTGTTTAAAGATTAAATATTAAATATAAGGTGAAAAAATACTTAAAATTTATAGCCTATGATCTTCATATTCTAGAAAAGATGAATAATAACATCATTATCAATATAATATAATATTTCTTTTTCAATATAAGCGAGTAATGTATCATTCATCTATTGATCTCCAATTCTATTTCACATTTAAGTTCTTATAATAGCCATTTTAAAAAATTCTCTTTTAACACCTATTGTTGTAACTGGAAAAACTAAAGCTAATTTTAAGAGCCAGAAATTAAGAGGGTATAATATATCCTTCTTATTATGTATCATTATCTCAACAAGGCACTCAATATATTTTAATAATAAAAATTGTAGATCAGATTGTATATCCATAATATAAGTTTCTAACTAATTATCAAGAATTGCTAAATGAACAAGACTAAAATCACATGGATAAATTTGTGTCATTCGAATTAATCTATCTTTATTAAATATATAGAAAGAATTATTTAGATTCAAACAAAAAGAAAGAAGTAACTCATTATTTTCCACTATGAAATGATTATTCAACTCGTATAGTTGCATTTCAATAACTGTATAGAATATTTCAACTCAAAAATGACGTAAGTTTGTTATATCCTGAGCTCTATGACATGGCCTTCCCTGAGCAAGCCATCTATCATTCATATAGGGAATCTCTACATTTCTTGCTCACCAAAAAAAGTTACTTTGCTGAAGAAGTCTTCCCATTTACTATCTCTCATATCTTGTAGTCTTCCCATTTACACCATCTTTTAAAACAACTTCTAAAATATCAATTACTGAGGAGAACATTGTAATCAATCTTAAATTTGATTCATAATGTGAACCACATCGTGTATCACCTGATCATCTTAGATTTATTTCTTGATTCAATCCTTATCATGTTACAAGTTCTACATTTTATAATTCTACTAAAGTCTTCTCTCACTATTTATCTCAAAGCTAGTCACAATGCTTGCATGAAACACTAACAATATTCTTCACATTCAAAATTATTACGAATAAGAAAGTAATTTTGAACATGATTTTTTGCAATGGATATTAAGGCTAATTGGATTTGGTGTGAAAAGCAATGAATGTAGTGTGCTAATTTATTCTCACTGAGGAAAAATGCTTTTAACCTATTAAACTCTCCAAAGTTTTGTCATGCATTAAATCTTCACAGTTTCACCTGCATTATGATGCACACTGTTATCACCCCCAACATGAAGTTCAAGTTTATTTAATTTTTTTCATTTTGAGAATCCATTCTTGTTGAATGCCTCATATCTTCATTTTATCTACCTACTATTTTGAAGAGATAACAATATAAACAATATGCTTTATCTTAGCCTATACTATATTCTAACCAATTAGAGTATTTATCAAACCATGCCACATTGAAGCATCTATCTTCGGCCCCTAATTTAGTTTTAGGAAACTGATGCTTGCGAGGCAAACATGGACCTCTTGCAAGTACGATCATTGAACATGATCATGAATATTATGATTAAATTCACTGATAGGAACTCACAAACCAGGATAAAATGGAAGCTTTTCTAAATCTACTTCCAAATTTTTTGAAGATTCAATTTCAATTCTACTTCTTTTTCAATGTTTCTCTTCATCATTTTTATTTGTCTCATCTAAAGTCATTGATAAGCTTGATTTTAAAAACTTCTTAAGATACCTCTCCATAAAATTTGTGCCAAATCAGATTATCAAGATGAGAAATCTAGAATCTACTCATTATTTTAAAAAATAATCATTTTATGAAACACCATGAGAACACATTAAGTACAATTCAATTTCTAAAGCCATATAACAAAATCTTCACCTGTAAATTTCTTAGAGAAATTATTGTTAGTACAAAATATTTTTCCTTAATGAAATTGTGCTTTTATTTCTGAAATGTGGCATATGTTTTCTCTATGACAGTTGTTGTCAATGAAATTGTGATTGTATATTAGAAGTTAATTCTGATTTCTGACATTTGTTGTCAAAATTCAATTTCATAACTTTGTATGCCAGCATATGTAGTCAAAATGAGTTCATAGCTTTCAAAAAAGAGAGAAGAGTTTAGAAAGGAAGATGATGTACCTTGTACTGCTTGGTTCTGAGTCTTGCTCCAAGGACTAGGAATAAACAATCAAAAGGATCAATAAGATCAACTCGTCCCTTAACTCACATGCAAAATGAAAAGAACTATCAAAACAAAGAAAACTATTTATTCAAGAAAATATATGAATAATGAAAACTAAACCAAGACAAAAATGGAGAAATTGGTCAAGGTTGCATCACATACTACTCATAAAATTTCTTAACATGTATTTAAAGATGAACTGTGAAGCACAGGAGAAGTGCGAACTTGGAGTCGAGCAGGTTGAAGCATGACAAACGTGAATCTGAGCCGCAAAACTAAGCAGGAGAAATGAAATAACTTAAGAAGAATCATGAATACTGAACTGTAAAGTTGAGCTGGAAAAACCCGAATGATTGTCGAGCAAAGTCAAGTAGCTAGAGTAGGAGAACCATGAATGCCAGAAAAAATAAATTAGGGCGTCGAACGAGCAGATGAACCGAGAGAGCCGATATATATATATATATATATATATATATATATACATCAAATTATTGAAATCATAAATAGAATAATGATTCCTTACAACGAGATAAATAGATCTCTCAATAAGATCAACTGATGAATATTACTCTACGACCTCTAAATCTTAATTCATTTTTCTCATTCCTTTATTTTCTCTCTAATTTCTCCTTATAGTTCTCTATTACAAAACATTAATAGAAGAGATAAAAATAGGCTTATTTAATGGATTATGTTAAGTGATTTTAGATATTTATAATAAAATTCATATAAAGTTTTTGGAGCTTCAAGAATTATAAAAAAATTGTCATAAAATAATGCACATATTCAAAAAACTTTGGTTAAATCAGTTTACAAAACGGACGCCTAATGGTCCTAAAATCCACACTTATACTAACGCGTATCAATTTCTTAAGAATTTGTATAAATGCCCAAAAATTACAGAAAAATTTGTGTACTTAAAATACAATAAGAAAAGGCGTTTTGTGATTTGGACTTATAATGACTCCTAAAATTTTTTTTTAACTGGGTCAAAATATGAGCTATTACAATCTACCTACCTTATAAAAATATCACTCCCAATATTTTCTTAAAGATGCGGGCACAAAATCGGTATAAAACAATTTCATATGATTAAAACTGAATCAAATCAAAATCAAATAAAACCTCATCGGAGTCAATCACTTCCTATCATATAATCATACAGTTCAATCAATCATATATCACTCACTTATGTAATGAAATGTTAATCATTCAAAGTAAATTTTTTACTAGTAGAACTCTCAGGTGGTCATCAGTCTTCTAGATACTGCAAGTTATACACACGTGGCATCACTGGAGTAAGTCTTATAGGTGCTATTGATCCTGGTGTAACAAATTCCCTTTAACCACCACTAATAGCTCTGTCATCAACCCTAGTGGTTAATATTTCATTATATGCTCTCAATCTGGTAGTCCTTTATCTCTTGGTCTATCCTGGTCTGGAATATGTTCTTCCTCTCTAAAGACAATCCATTAATATATGTCCTTGCTATCTACTTCAAAAAATTGAAAGTGCGAGATGCGCCAAGAGGGGGGTGAATTGGTATTTTAAAAATTTAACCCTACACAAGAGTTCTAATTATTTTTTGTATTTTCAAAATAAAATTTAACGACTAATGTGCGGAAGCAAATACGACGTTCACAACGATGAAATTGAAAATTCAATTTAGATTTTACACTACGATATTTAAATACTGATTTTTCACCAAGCAATTTAAAATGCACAAATTTAAAGCATGAAAAGTAAAGTACGGTAAACAGGAACAAACACACAAGAGATTTTTATAGTGGTTCGGTCACTTGACCTACGTCCACTCCCCGGAGTCCTCTACTCCGGGATTTGCACTAGTAAAAGTTGACTCTCCTTTTGCCCCCACAGCAAGGCGGAGAAGCCTTTACAATACTCACTTTCACCTCCCTCGGTGCGGCGGAATACCAAACGCTATGTCACCCTCCTGGTGACGGCAGCGGACCTTCTCCTTTTTCTCCCTCCTGGAGATGGCAGAGTACCTTGGCGATGTTGATCTTGAAGTGACTCTTCCCTCGAGAACGTTCTTGAAGCTTCCAAAGCCACAAGAGGAGCAAAGCATGCAGCTAGCTTGGAGCCACCGTGTGATCCCCTCACACTACTTCTCCCTCACGCTCAAGCTCACCTTCACCTTCCTCTCTCAAGCACTAGATCTCTCCAAAAACTTCTCTCTACGAATCCCCTTCTTTTTCCTCCAAGCTTCTCACAGCAAAGGATTGATCAACAACTCTCTAAAGAAAATTATAAGTTGTTTTTATATCAGGCTTCAGAAAACTCTAAAAGTTTCAACTTTTGCATTTCTGTTCGTACAGTACGATTTATAATCGTACAGTACGATCAGTACAATTACAACTCCGTCCAGTACGAGTACAGACGAACAGGTATCAAATTTTATTCATATCGTACAGTACGATACTATTGATTCGTACTGTTCGTACGGGATGAACTGTGGGACGAACCTCGGGACGAAAGAACTCATCTCTGACAATCGTCCAGCACTCATTTAATCGTACAGTACGAATAGTATTTTTCATGATATCGTCCTGTACGATAGGAATATCGTCCAGGATGAATAGTTCAAAAATTCTTGGGATCGTTTGGTACGATCGCTGGGATGAAGGAAATCGTCTCTGGCAATCGTCCAGCACTCCACCAGTCGTACAGTACGATCAGTTCATTTCTTGATATCGTCCTGTACGATATGAATATCGTCCAGGATGAACAGAACAAAAAACCTTGGTTTCGTCTGGTACGATCTCTGGGATGAATGAAATCGTCTCTGACTATCGTACCGTACGATATACGATCGTACAGTACGATCGACATATAAAATAGAAACCAACGTTTATTTACTGATTAGGGAGATAATTTTGGCAAGTTTTAATTAATCGTACAGTACGAACAATATCGTACAGTACGATCAGTTCAGAAAATCAAATTTAAAAACTTACCAAACTTATTCTGGCGGCTAGGGTTTCACAATTACATATTATCGTACAGTACGATATGGATCGTACAGTACGATAAGTTTGTAAACTTAATCATTAGAAAACTAGCCGTTATACTGAGTATTTTTAATTAATCGTACAGTACGATCCAAGATCGTACAGTACGATGTGCTTAAAAAAAATTAATCATTTTTAAAAGAAAATTCTCCCCCTGTGTGTATGCATGGTTGCTCCTTTCACATGCATGCTTCTGTGGCAGACTCAAAAAGAAAAAATAAAGAAATAAAAATTACAGACTCTTCAACATCCTATTCTACCCAATTTGAGTCTCCAGCAATCTTTAGCAGTGTGCATCTTACCTGAAATGTTAGTCCTCATATACAAAGATTAAACATTTGTAATCTAACGGAAGTCTATATGTACTCAGTAAGTATTAGTTGTCACCATCAAAATTAAGTGCTCGGGATCCTGGATTTCAACAATCTCTCCCTTTTTGATGGTGTCAAATAATATTTTCTGATGGACAGATGTTCTGACTTCTCTAGCTCCCCCTCAGAAGAGTAGTTTATTAATTTTTAAATAGGAGGAGAAGAAACAGTTTTTTTTTTGTTTATTATAACATAAATAAAATAGCAAGATAAAAAAACAAATGTAGTGAGAACATAAACAACCAATAACATTTAATAGTAAGCAAAAACATAATACAGAACACACAGAAAAGTCTCCCCCTTTTGACAGCACCAAAAAGGGAAGAAAAAGAAAAAAAAAAGTACACTGATAACAAAAGAGAAAACAGAAACATCTACAATAACCTAAAAATTTGGATCCTGATCCGGAGGTGGTGGTGGAGGGTCGGGAAACAGCTGGTGATACTGATGAAGGGAGGCGAACTGGTGATCGATCGATTGGAAGCGCTCCCTAAACCATTTCATATCCGTGTCATGCTCCTGATGTTGCTGAGCAATGTGAGCATCCAACCGAGTCTCCAGACGATCAAGTCATCGAATAATGTCATCGTGAGGGTAGTCGGGAGGAGCAAGGCCAGGTGGTTGGATTGGTGGTGGCGGAGGTGCGTCAGCAGGAGCAGCAGCCTCCTCGTCATCAAACTCGGGATCGGCGGGAGCGGCCCCCCGATGGAACAGGATACGAAAGGAGGCATCCGAGTAGAAGATAGGAAGGTGATCAGGAGAGAGCGAATAATGAAGCTGGTATTTTGCATCTAGAATGTAGCCTATGACATGCCCTAAGGCAAGGTTCAGTTTATGACGGGCACCGGGATATCGGAAGGTAGACAAGGTATGAATGTAGTCAAACACCATTTAGGCTTCATTGAATTTTGTGCCCGACATAATGAGATAGGTGACGACAGACAGTAGGGGAGTAATATGGATGCGATCTCTAGCCTTAAGTATAATAGATGTGCGTAGGACATGCTGGATAACGCGGGCATTTTGATTTAAGGTTTGGACCAGGGGTAGGTGTTGATTGGAGGGGACACCTCTAAGGGTCATATTTACGGACGTCCAATCATAGTCGTGGGAGATCATGGATTGGGGACGAGGGCCGTCAGTGGACAGCCCGATGTGCTCAGCAATGTCGTTGGCGGTGATAACGACATTCTGTTTACAGACATAGGATGTGAAGGTAGTGTTTTCAAGGTCAACTCGGATATTTGCAAAAAACTCAAATAAGTGTTCAGAGTGAAATGGAAAAGCAAGAGTCAGAAGGAATTGAAGGCTAGTGGAGGCAAACAGATTCATCACCTCAAAATTTAGGGCGGCCTGATTGAGCATGCGGGAGGGAGTGAACTTTGCCTCCTTGATTTTGATTTACGCTTTCTCGTCCACAGCGGAGAGAAAACGATCATCGAAGCGCCGAGAGGAGGAAGAGCTCCCGACAATCATACGACCGCGCTTACTGGACCCAGACATTTTGGAAGAAAGGATTGGATGAATGAGGAAATGCAGAGGGATTGAAGGTGAGGATAAATGGCTAAGAATCCCTCCCGTTTTATAGACTTTGGGGGATATCGTACAGTACGATTGAGAATCGTACAGTATGATATGCGTAATAATGTCGTCTGGACGACCTTTCAGAAAAGTGAGTCAAATCGTACAGTACGATCAGTATCGTACTGTACGAACGTGAGTGTAAGGCGTTCGTCCCAACGAGTCGTCTGAACGACTTTTGACCAAAAGTGTTCGTACAGTACGAACAGGTGTTCGTACAGTACGATAGGCAATAATTTTCGTACCGGCCGATTTAAATTCGTCCTAATCCGTTTGAGAGAAGTGCTATGGAGGCTTTAAAGAAAATGAAGTGTGGAAAAGCTGTTGGACCTGATGATATCCCAATAGAGATGTGGAAATTCTTAGGAGATGAAGGAATTTCTTGGCTAACTAAACTTTTTAATAATATTTTGAAGACTAAAAAGATGCCAGATGCGTGGAGAATGAGTGTATTGATTCCTATTTATAAGAATAAAGGTGATGCACAAGATTGTGCGAATTATAGAGGAATTAAGTTAATGTGTCACACTTTAAAACTATGGGAGCGAGTTATGGAGCGTAGGCTGCGGCATGATACTAATGTTTCTCAAAATCAATTTGGATTCATGCATGGTAGGTCTACTATGGAAGCCATACATTTATTGAGAGGTTTGATGGAGAAATATAGGGAGAATAAGGAGGATCTACATCTGATATTTATTGATTTAGAGAAAGCATATGATAAAGTTCCAAGAGAAGTGCTATGGAGAGTTCTTGAAAAGAAAGGAGTTAATAATGCTTATATTCAAATCATTAAAGATATGTATGAAGGAGCTACTGCTTGTGTTCAAACACAAGGTGGTTTGACCAAGTATTTCCCTATTTCGGTTGGATTACATCAAGGATCAGCTTTAAGCCCATATCTTTTCGCGTTAGTCATGGATGTTCTCACTAGACATTTACAAGAGGATGTACCCTGGTGTATGCTTTTTGCTGATGATATTATTCTTGTTGACAAGATTAAAGAGGGAGTTGAAGGTAAACTTGAAGTCTGGAGATCAACCTTAGAGTCTAAAGGTTTTCGCTTGAGTAGATCTAAAACTGAATATATGGAGTGTAATTTTAGCAGTAATAGACCTAGTGAGGGGATTGTGACTTTGGACGATCAAGTCATTAATAAGAGTACACATTTTAGATATCTTGGATCTATTGTTCAGAGTGATGGTGAAATAGATGGGGATGTTATCAGTAGAATTCAAGTTGGATGGTTGAAGTGGAGGAATGCATCGGGCTTGTTGTGTGATAGAAAAGTCCCCCTTAAACTTAAGGGAAAATTCTATAAGATGGTGGTGAGACCTGCAATGCTTTATGGTGCAGAATGTTGGCCATTAAAAGAGAAGCATAATACTAAGTTATGTGTTGCGGAGATGAGGATGCTTAGGTGGATGAGTGGATTTACTCTTAGAGACAGGATACGAAATGAGCATATACGTGAAAAGGTTGGAGTAGCTCCAGTGGAGGATAAGATTAGAGAGAGTCGCCTTAGATGGTTTGGTCACATAAAACGGCGGCCTTCCGATGACCCAGTTAGGAAAGTAGAGGTATTAGATTTGACTTATGTTAAGAAAGGTAGAGGTAGACCTAAAAAGACTTGGTTAGAAAATATTAGAAATGATCTTTCTCTATTAGATTTAAACGAGAATTTGACTTTGAACCGGACACAATGGAGAAAAAGGATTCATGTTGCCGACCCCACGTAGTGGGACAAAGGCTTGTTATTGTTGTTATTGTTGTTGTCTAATCCGTTTGACACGTTGATCGTCTAGTACGATTGGTATGTTTGTACCGTACGATGACCAATAATTACTATCGTACAGTACGAGTGGTGAATCGTACAGTACGATAGGTATAAGACATGAAAGATCTGGACCGTGAATGGGAATGGACGGCTGAGATTGGAGTGATTTGAACCGTATCGTACAGTACGATAGTGTATCGTACAGTACGATTGTTAGAGAAGATCAAGGTTTGTGAGCAACATGGGAAGAGGATCAGGAATCCTTTTTTTTTTTTTGTGTTTTTTTTTTTTGTTTTTTTTTATTTTTTTTTAAATTTTAACAAAAACCAAACAACCACAAACTAATTTTTTTTGTTTTTTTTTTGTTACATTAGGCGTGAATGTCTATGACACCTAATTTGGTTCGTAAAGTGCTAAATGTGTCATAACCTAATGGTTTTGTGAAAATGTCCGCCAATTGATCTTCAGTGGCAACGTGGTGCAGTTCAATATCTCATTTGGCTACATGATCTCTAATGAAATGATGTCTATATGTTTGGTTCGTGAGTGTTGAATTGGATTTTTGGATATGCAAATTGCGCTAGTGTTGTCACACATGATCGGAATGGTTCCTACAGGTAGTCCTAGATCTACAAGCTGTTGTTTTAACCACAACACTTGTGCAACACAGCTACCTACTGCTATATATTCTGCTTCGGCGGTGGATAGGGCTACTGAATTTTGTTTCCTATTGGACCATGAAACTAATGATTGTCCAATGAATTGATAAGTGCCAGAAGTGCTTTTTCTATCTACCTTACAACCTGCAAAGTCTGAATCGGAGTATCCTAAGATTTCAAAAGAAGTGCTGTGTCTAGGATACCAAATTCCTAAGTTCGGGGTGCCTAGAAGATATCTAAGAATTCTTTTGACAGCAGTCATGTGAGATTCTTTCGGGTCAGCTTGAAAACGGGCACAGAGACACACACTAAACATTATGTCTGGTCTACTGGCAGTCAGATAGAGAAGTGATCCAATTATTCCCCTATACCTCTTTTGATCTACAGACTTCCCACTGGGATCTTTATCCAATTGAATATTAGAGCTCATGGGTGTATTCATAGCCTTAGCATTGTCCATTTCATATTTTTTCAAAATATCATTGACGTACTTAGACTGGCTAAGAAACGTTCCACCTTCCGTTTGTTTTACACTAAATCCAAGGAAGTAACTAAGTTCGCCCATCATGCTCATTTCAAACTCGTCGCTCATTATTTTTGAAAATTCATTACATAGGTTTTTCTCCATCGATCCGAACAATATGTCATCTACATAAATCTGAACAATGAGTACTTCTACTCCTACCTTCTTCAAAAATAAGGTGGTGTCCACACTACCCTTTACAAAGCCTCTATCTAGTAGGAACGTACTAAGTCTTTCATACCAGGCTCTATGTGCTTGTTTTAACCCGTACAGTGCCTTTTTCAGTTTGAACACGTGGTTTGGAAATTGTGAGTTTTCAAACCCCGGAGGTTGCTCCACATACACATCTTCCTTGATTACTCCATTCAGGAAGGTACTCTTTACATCCATTTGATACAGCTTAAAATCCCTAAAACAAGCAAAAGCTAACAGTACCCTGATGGCTTCTAGTCTAGCTACTGGAGCAAAGGTTTCTTCAAAATCTATTCCTTCAATTTGGTTATACCCCTTCGCTACTAACCTAGCCTTGTTTCTTACTACTATTCCTGAGTCATTCATCTTATTTTTAAAGACCCACTTAGTTCCAACCACACTTTGCTCTTTAGGCCTTTTGACTAACTCCCATACATCATTCCTAACGAATTGGTTCAACTCTTCTTGCATTGCTAGGATCCAAAATTCATCTCCTAAGGCTTGATCTATACTCGTGGGTTCAATCATAGATATGAATGCAGAATGGCTAACCTCTTTGCTAAGTCCATGCCTAGTTTTTACCCCTTCTGATGGGTCTCCTAAGATCAGCTCTCTAGGATGACTAGAAGAAAATTTCCAATCCTTAGGTAGATGTTCCTGAGGTTCCGCTCTAGTCTCTATGGTAATGGTTTCTACTCCCCGTATAACCTCAACTTCTTCTTCTTCATGATTAGGTTCAGATGTCTTATTAGATTCATCAAATACCACATGAGTGGACTCTTCTACTACTAGGGTTCTCTTATTGAATATTCTATAGGCTTTACCTACAGATGAGTAGCCTAGGAAAACCCCTTCATCAGATTTAGGATCGAACTTTCCTAAGGGTGACTTGCCATTGATTAGGATGAAGCATTTGCACCCGAAAACGTGTAAGTGGGAAAGATTGGGTGTCCTACCCTTAAGCAACTCATAGGGTGTCTTATTAAGTTTGGATCTAACATTTACCCTATTTAATACATAGCATGCGGTATTTACTGCTTCTGCCCAAAAGTATCTAGGGAGAGTGTATTCAGCTAACATAGCCCTAGCAGCTTCAACTAAAGTTCTATTCTTTCTTTCTGCTATTCCATTTTGCTGAGGAGTTCTAGGGGCAGAGAAATTATGTTCTATTCCAACCTCTTTACAAAAAGATTCAAACTTATCATTCTCAAATTCCCCACCGTGATCACTATGAATTGTTGAAATTACACATCCTAATTTCCTTTGAATCCAAGTGGAGAAAACTCTAAATTCTTCAAATGACTCACTCTTATGAGCTAGAAATTTCACCCAAGTAAACCTAGAGTAGTCATCTACTATTACAAACCCATACAACTTCCCTCCTAGGCTGGCTGTACTAACAGGTCCGAACAGGTCCATGTGGAGAGTTTCTAGTGGCCTAGTGGTGCTGATATCCTTGATTGCATGAAATGAAGATTTAACTTGTTTTCCTAATTGGCAAGCATCACAAAGATGGTCCTTAGTAAAGTCTAACTTTGGTATGCCTCTAACTAAGTCTTTCTGAGTGATGTTCCTAAGTGTTTTCATACTAGCATGGCATAGTCTCCTATGCCATAGCCAAGAGTCATCTGCTATTGTTTTCAGACACAAGGAATTTGAGGTTTCAATGCAGTTCAAGTCTAACATGTAAACATTGTTTATACGTTTTCCTTCTAACACAAGTGAATCATTTAAACTAATCATGCATGTGTTAGACAAAAATTTTATATCAAAACTCTTGTCACATAGTTGACTTATACTTAAAAGATTATGCTTTAAACCATCCACTAAAAGTACATTCTCAATAATTAAATTTTTAGTATTTCCAATGATACCTGAGCCCACCACTTTTCTGGTGGTGTTGTCTCCTAAAGTTACCTTGCCTCCTGACCTGGCCTCCAGTGTCATGAACTGCTTCATGTCTCCAGTCATGTGTCTTGAGCAGCCACTGTCCAGGTACCACATGCTCTCACTAGGTCTTTTGTGAGAGCATCCCTACAATGTCAATCATGGATTAGCTTTGGGAACCCAAGTGAGTTTGGGTTCCACATCATGCTTATATGAATGAAATGTATGTATGTTATGCTGTGATGATTGCGATTTTGGTCTCCACACTAGATGTGTCCTATAGTGAATTGAGCACGTGCGAGCTATGTGACCTAGCATGCCACAAGAATAACATCTAACACCTGGAAATGGGTTCATTAATCTATGAGGGTGGTAGTGCCTATTTCTGGGTTTGGATGATGCATGCCGTGCTGGTTTTGAATGAGATGATTCACATGGTGGAGGCTGAAAGAATTCAGCAAACGTGGGAGGTTTTTTGTTATTCTCGTATGCATGAAGTTTTTCATTTAAAAATTTGTTCTCTTGGTTAAGACTAGCATATTTGAATCTCAATGCATGCTCACTACTACTAAGTTCCCTTGATAGTTCTTCTAGTTCCTTAAATGCATTATCTAATTCAACATGTGATGATTTCAAGGTATCGTGTGCAGTGGTTAACTCAATATGCTTCTTGTTTAATGCATCGTATTCATCAAGCAAAGACATATGATCTTTATCTAAGTCAGAAAAATTCTTTACTACACTAGCATGCTCCTTTTGTAAAGTACTAAACTCAGTATTAAGACTAACATGCTTTTTCTTCAATTTTCTATACGAGTCATGGATTTTTTTAGAAATAACAAGCAGTTCATCGTAAGACAGTTGACATACCTCATCTTGATCTGATTGATCAAGATTATCATTAGTCATAAGACACAGATTTGTTACCTCCTCCTCTGCTTCTTCTTCCGATGATTCTGAGGTAGAGTCGGCCCAAAATGCTTTCTGAGTCTTAAACTTACCCTTCTTGAACTTTGATCTTTCCTCACCCTTCTCCTTGGTTTGATGAGTTTTGATGTTGGGGCAATCAGCTCGGAGATGACCGGGTTTCCTGCACTCAAAGCAAATTGTTTCAGATGCAACCTTAGTATACTTTGAGTTCTTACCTTTGTTCTAATTGCTTTGATGATGGCGCTGCTTTCTTTTTAGAAAATTTTTGAACTGACGAGTCATCAAAGCTATGTCGTCATTTTCCTCCGCTGCTGAGCTGTCACTTTTAGAATTGTTTGCTTTTAAAGCCACTGCTCGCTCCTTTTTCTTTTCACCTGCATCACTTTATCGTTGACTCACTCCTTGCTCGTAGGCAATGAGTGACCCAAGCAAATCATCAATAGAATAAACATTTAGGTCTTTTGACTCAGTTATTGCAGTGATTTTAGCATCATATGAGCTAGGCAAACATCGCAGTATTTTGTTTACTTTTTCCGAGTCAGACAACTCTCTACCTAAAGCATGCAGTGATGTTACAATCTGGGTGAATCGAGTGTACATGTCAGATATAGTTTCACTAGTTTTCATGCGGAATAGTTCGTAATCATGTAACAGTATGTTCAACCTAGATTGTTTGGCCTCACTAGTTCCTTCGTACGTGATACACAGTTTGTCCCAAATTTGTTTACCAGTAGTACAAGTTGATACTCGCATATAGTCTTCTGATTTTAATGCGCAAAAGAAACAGTTTAGACATTTAGCATTTAGTTGTGCAAATTCTCTATCGTCAATGCTCCATTCATTAAATGACAGTTCAGTTTTAACTCCATTCAACATACGAAACGGTGCAGAATAACCTTCTTGGACTAACATCCACATGCGATAGTCTAAAGACTGTAAAAATGTAGACATGCGTATTTTCCAAAAATCAAACGGTATGTTGTCAAATAAAGGTGGACGAGTTATGGAATAACCCTCCGTAGTGTTACGGTTACCAAATTGAGCCATGGATCTTACGTTTCTAGGTTTTCTAAAACACTATTTTGAAACCCCGCTCTGATACCACATGAAAGTACGAGATGCGCCAAGAGGGGGGGTGAATTGGTATTTTAAAAATTTAACCCTACACAAGAGTTCTAATTTTTTTTTGTATTTTCAAAATAAAATTTAAAGACTAATGTGCGGAAGCAAATACGACGTTCACAACGATGAAATTGAAAATTCAATTTAGATTTTACACTACGATATTTAAATACTAATTTTTCACCAAGCAATTTAAAACGCACAAATTTAAAGCATGAAAAGTAAAGTACGGTAAACAGGAACAAACACACCAGAGCTTTTTATAGTGGTTCGGTCACTTGACCTACGTCCACTCCCCGGAGTCCTCTACTCCGGGATTTGCATTAGTAAAAGTTGACTCTCCTTTTGCCCCCACAGCAAGGCGGAGAAGCCTTTACAATACTCACTTTCACCTCCCTCGGTGCGGTGGAATACCAAACGCTATGTCACCCTCCTGGTGACGGCAGCGGACCTTCTCCTTTTTCTCCCTCCTGGAGATGGCAAAGTACCTTGGCGATGTTGATCTTGAAGTGACTCTTCCCTCGAGAACGTTCTTGAAGCTTCCAAAGCCACAAGAGGAGCAAAGCATGCAGCTAGCTTGGAGCCACCGTGTGATCCCCTCACACTACTTCTCCCTCACGCTCAAGCTCACCTTCACCTTCCTCTCTCAAGCTCTAGATCTCTCCAAAAACTTCTCTCTACGAATCCCCTTCTTTTTCCTCCAAGCTTCTCACAGCAAAGGATTGATCAACAACTCTCTAAAGAAAATTATAAGTTGTTTTTATATCAGGCTTCAGAAAACCCTAAAAGTTTCAACTTTTACGTTTCTGTTCGTACAGTACGATTTATAATCGTACAGTACGATCAGTACAATTACAACTCCGTCCAGTACGAGTACAGACGAACAGGTATCGAATTTTATTCATATCGTACAGTACGATATGTATATCGTACAGTACGATACTATTGATTCGTACTGTTCGTACGGGACGAACTGTGGGACGAACCTCGGGACGAAAGAACTCGTCTCTGACAATCGTCCAGCACTCATTTAATCGTAGAGTACGAATAGTGTTTTTCATGATATCGTCCTGTACGATAGGAATATCGTCCAGGATGAATAGTTCAAAAATTCTTGGGATCATCTGGTACGATCGCTGGGACGAAGGAAATCGTCTCTGGCAATCGCCCAGCACTCCACCAATCGTACAGTACGATCAGTTCATTTCTTGATATCGTCCTGTACGATATGAATATCGTCCAGGACGAACAGAACAAAAAACCTTGGTTTCGTCTGGTACGATCTCTGGGACGAATGAAATCGTCTCTGACTATTGTACCGTATAATATACGATCGTACAGTATGATCGTACAGTACGATCGACATATAAAATAGAAACCAACGTTTATTTGCTGATTAGGGAGATAATTTTGGCAAGTTTTAATTAATCGTACAGTACGAACAGTATCGTACAGTACGATCAGTTCAGAAAATCAAATTTAAAAACTTACCAAACTTATTCTGGCGGCTAGGGTTTCACAATTACATATTATCATACAGTACGATATGGATCGTACAGTACGATAAGTTTGTAAACTTAATCATTAGAAAACTAGCCGTTAGCCTGAGTATTTTTAATTAATCGTACAGTACGATCCAAGATCGTACAGTACGATGTGCTTAAAAAAAATTAATCATTTTTAAAAGAAAATTCTCCCCCTGTGTGTGTGCATGGTTGCTCCTTTCACATGCATGCTTCTGTGGCAGACTCAAAAAAAAAAATAAAGAAATAAAAATTACAGACTCTTCAACATCCTATTCTACCTAATTTGAGTCTCTAGCAATCTTTAGCAGTGTGCATCTGACCTGAAATATTAGTCCTCATATACAAAGATTAAACATTTATAATCTAACGGAAGTCTATATGTACTCAGTAAGTATTAGTTGTCACCATCAAAATTAAGTGCTCGGGATCCTGGATTTCAACAAAAATTTATCATGTAAATAAGTAGCATTTTCTCATCTGTCTTTTTCAATAATAAACACATTCACTGTAGTTGTAACTGCCTTCAAATACTATGGATCTTGATCCCCTTAAATCACTTTACCTTCTTTTCTTATCTCTAACACTTTCTCTACCCCTTCTTGATTCATCCCTAGTCCTTCTCTAATTTACATCATATCTGGAGACCACATAATGCCTAGATATTGGTACTACCAAATTAATCTTTATCAATCTGGCCCATTCCACTAGTTCAAAAAATTCTTGAATCTACAGAGACACTAATGGATGTCTCAACTCCCTATTCAATCCTTATAAAAATTTGTAGCACTTTTTTGAGCAGTAGAGATCAAATGAGGGGAATACCTAGGAAATGAAGTAAACTCAGCCTCATACTACACACCATTATCTTTGGTCCCTACTCTAATCAGATGAAAGCTTTCTATATCTCTCAATGTGCTTATAGAGATATGAATCACATCCTGAATATTGTAGTGAACACATCCCAAGTGATCTCAACATTAGTCTCCCCTTAGAATTTCTCTCTTTATTATCCAATACACCATCTCTCAGCCTCTCCTTCAAATAGGAATATAGCTAATTATACCTTTCTGCTCTCTTGGTACTATATGCTATCCAAGATCTTCTTTATCCTTAGCAACCAGTCTTCTACATGCTGGGGTCTTACAACTCCTTTGAATAGTGGAGGCTTTAGCTTGTGAAACACCTACAAATGCTTATCCCCTTCTTCTTCCTTACTCCCTGATGGCTTACTCTAGGTTTCATCCAATACTAGCAAGCTGCATAATAGTGTCTAACAATACTGGAGATGTATTGTGTTACTCATTTGACAAATCTTGCTCTGGTATATCCATTTTAATTGTTCACTTTTGTATAATTTAATATAATCTGAATAATTCAAAATATAATCAATTATATATATATAATAATACATTTTAATCTATCTAATCTATCAAATGCACTATCAATTTCTGCAGCTCTAGTGACAATTCTATTCTTCCAACAACTATGCTCTGATATCAATTTTTACACCCCAAAATTTAATTTAGAAGAATTATTCTTTTATCATTTAATTTACATAATCAGAGCTACATAATTCCTTTTATTAATAAAAATACCATAAATAAATAAAATTATTGATCAAAACATCAATATATACATCTATATTTCTTTTCTAAATATCATGTATATTACTCAAGATCTCTATAATTATAACATATCCTTCCATTTCTCAATATTAAAAAATAAGAAAAATAAAAAAGAAATAGAATCTGAGAAATCCTGATCAATCTCACACTCCTAAATCTCTTCCCTAACTTGAAATTATTTAAATCACATATAATGAGCTAAACAACCCAGTAGGTCACCAAAACATACAACTAAACTTAAAGCAAGGTTAATGAGCAAGATTCATGTCAGTGATCAAATCAAAGCAATAACATTCATATAATCATTGAATCAGTACAAAAATAGTAAAACTCATATGTAGTAGTAGTGAAGTCTGTAAAGTAATATAATAGTATGATATAGAAGCTAGTAAAGTAGTAAAATAAGGAAACTAATAAACTAGTACAAGTTTCAAATCAATAATATAGTCATTGTATTAGTTTTATCAATCAGTAGATAAATCGTATAAAGTGGTAAAACTAAAGCATCAATAAAGACCATCAAAATTATATTAATATAGAAAAATTATGTAGGAGTGTATCATACTATCCAAGGATTCTATATCTATATCAAATCAGTATATTATATGCTTAATATATCACATGCTTAGTATCAATAATTAATATAATGAATTAATATTACTAATAACAACAGTTAATTATTAGTGATATTAATAATAATTCAGTAATAATATTAGTGTTTGTATTAGTACCAGTAAATTCAATGGCTGTAATAGTAAATAATACAATAATAGTAAATCCATATAGTAATAGTAAATCAATATAGTATTAGTAAAGTCATATAGTAACAATGATTTTGTAACTCGCATTTCAGTAGTCACACTAAGTAAGAAGTTATAATTATCATGGTGTTTTTCAGTAATTAGCAATCAGTAGTTGATAATCATTGGCTTGGTAAATAAAGTCATCACACTTTACCCATCAATACAATAATTACTTGTTATAACTCCCAATTACTGTATTGTTGTACTGTTATATCATAAGAGGATAATACCCAACCATAATATTTAAAGAAACACCTGTCAACCCACCATCCCATAAAAGTTAATTAATTTCCAACCAATGGGTCAATTAGTCTTTACATGTCTTTTACACATAGATTATTATTACAGTACTATAATAGTAATAACGATCAACTATTATTTAATCAAATATCCACAATCATTTCTAATGCATTACAATAAATAAAGCGTAAATAGATTTAATTCAGAAAGTGTAAAAATGTCTTAATGGTAGGCAACAAAAACTCTTAATCCAAAAAAATTTATATTTTGAAAAATTAACCAAATTATTGGAGATCATATAATATTCTAAAATTTTAATTAAACTAAAGTATTATTTTTAGATGTTAAAATAAAATTTTGAATTGGTAAAAATTTCTAATTTTAATAAAATCACCCCATAAAAATTTTCAAGTTAATACACAAAATATTTATAATCGCAATCTTTATAACATATAAAAAGTTACATAGTGAAAATTTTATCAATACAAAATTATCCTCATTTTTAATAATAGAAATACAATTTGAAAAAAAAAACAATACTATAAAATTATTAAAATAAGAAATAGGATAAAGGTTCTTTATAATGAGACAAGCAAATCTCCCAAAAGGATCGCCTGATAATAATCGCTCTACAACATCCAAATCTTAACTTCTTTTTTTCTCTCTCCTCTATTTTCTCTCTAATTTCTCCTTGAGGTTCTTTGTTTAAAAAAATGAATAGAAGAGATAAAAATGGCTTATTTACAGTGCTTTAAAAACTGGACCGGACCGGCCGGTCTGACCGGTTCAACCGTGAACTGGTCTGAGGACCGGTCCGGTCCAATCTAAAAACCGCCTTTGCTTTAAACCGACCGGTTTTGGGAAGAACCGCCGGTTCAACCGGTGAATCGGTCCCGGTTTTTCAAAACTGGCCGGTTCAAATTTTTATAATAATATTAATTAAATAAATTATTTAATATTAAATAAATATTAAATTTAATCACAATTAATATAAATATATTAATATAAAACTCTTAAATTGAACTAAACATATAATTATTATAATTTCAACAATCTCATATATCTTCATTATTCCATATGAGTTATTGTCATGTGTGAAAATAAGAAGCTATATAAACTATATAAAGCAAAACTTCCAAGTGATGTGGGACTAAACCACACAAAGCAAAAAGTCACCTTTAGTTTCATCTACACACTATACAACTTATTTTTTTTTAACGATTTCAAATTAATTTTTATAATATGAATAATATTTATTTTTTTTAGTTGATAATATTTATTTTTTATCTATTTATTTTTTTATATTTTTTATTATATATATTATAAAGTTTATGTGGATTCTACATTAATAGCTCTTTTCATGAGTAAAAATTATATGATATAAATTATAATATAAACAATTAATTTTTATAATTTGAATAATATTTAATTTTTGTAGTTTTTTTGGAAAATTTTTATTTTATTTTTTTTATTAGTAATATTTAATTTTTACCAAATGAAATACTCTTATGTTAAAAATTTGCAAAGTTTCTATTTTTCACCTCTAAAAATCTTTTATGTTACTAAATGAAATACTTTTATAGTAAAATATTTAATTATATTTATAATTTTATATTTTGAGTTTTTAAATAATTTATATTTATAAATTAAATTTAAATATGTAATATAAATTAGCAATAATTTATATTAAATTATATGTTATTATATTTCTTTATTCTGTTAATTTTATTAATTTTTTATAATAATATTATTATTTATTACGTCATCCGGTTCGACCCCGATTCGACCGGTCGAACCGTGAACCTCTCCTTCTTCCGGTTCATTGTCCGGTCCGGTTTTCAGAACCTTGCTTATTTAATGGATTATGTTATGTGATTTTAGATATTTATAATAAAATATAATATATAATTTAATCAATTTGTAATATAAAATTCATATAATTTTTTACGCTTCAAAAATTATATAAAAATATCCATAAAATAACATATCTTCTAAAAAAATTTATAAAATTAAATTATAAAATAGACATCTGATGGTCCTAAAATCCATACTTGTACTTATAGATTTTAATTTCTTAAGGATTTGCACTAGTGCCAAAAAATTATAAAAAAAACAAATTAGTGTAATTAAAACACTACAATATCTATGTTATGGCAAAGAGGATATATGATTTAGACTTATAATGACTCGTAAATAATTTATTTGACTGGATTAAAATATTTGTTATTACATACTTTATAATGGGCCAGTGGATGTATCCAAGGGAAGTGTAGGCAACAAAACATTTGGAGGTCTTAATAGGAGGAAAGTTGCTTGTGTAATAATCTATATTTTGATCCAATTAAATAATTTTTTTAGGAGTTAATATAAGTATAAATTATAAATTACCTTTTCTGTAATATAGATATTATTGCGTATTAATTATTGATACGTCATCAAAAAATTATCTTGATCGGGCACGAATCTCGAGGCAAAATCAAGTTGGAAACTTTCAAAATTAATTTTGGGACCATCCGAACTCCGATTCCAGCAAACTTACAATCGAACTGAGCGTCTCGGAAATACAAACCCAACGATACCAAATTCAACCCAATCCGAGCCCAAATGAGTCCAAATCAAGGGTCAGAAGCGCTATTGGAAGGTTCAAACCATAATTTGGATTACCAAACGGTCTCCAAATGTGACATGCTTATAGTCGAATCGACCGTCTCGACGAGAAGAATCCAACGAGCTCAAGATCACCAAATTCTGACATCATTAAGACCTTCAAATGTCTAGCGAACGGTCTATGATCAAGGGATTTAAGATCGGCCATCCATTCAACCACTCCCTAACTACCCTTGATCTTCCACCTATTTACGGGCCATGCCACTCATAAAAATCTATAAATAGAGACCCCATTTCTCATGAAAAGACACCTAATCCTAAGGAGAAGAAGAGAGAGCTCTTGCCCTCTTGCTCCTCCTCGACCACCGCCATACCACCGCCTTGACGCCTTTGCTCCGTCGGACCATCGCCGGACCACCACCTGAGGCACTGCACTTCGCCGGACCACTACCTGAGGCCCTGCACTTCGCCGGACCACCACCTGAGACCCTGCACTTCACCGGACCACCACCTGAGGCCCTACACTTTGTCGGACCAACACATGAGGCCCTGCACTTCACCGGACAACCACCTGAGGCTCTGCACTTCGCCGGACCACCACCTGAGGCCCTGCACTTCGCTGGACCATAACCTGAGGCCCTGTACTTCGTCAGACCACCACCTGAGGCCCTAGACTTCACTGGACCACCACCTGAGGCCCTGCACTTCGCCGGACCACCACCTGAGGCCCTACACTTTGCCGAACCACCACCTGAGGCCCTGCTCTTCGCCAGACCACCGCCTGACGTCGGAGTTCCACCGGATCACCATTTAACGTCCTCAACTCTACCCGACAACTACCTAGTGACCAAAATTCTACCAAACTACCGGGTGACCCCGAAGTTCTGCCAGAGCAACCTTAGGCCCTCACAAGCATTGAACTTCCACCCTACGGGTGATAACATGTAATCTGATCGCCTTTGGAGGCGAGTTAGTCCCCTGTAATCCGCTCAAGTTCTAGTGAAATCATTTCAACTGGGCCAGGCCCCGTGGTTTTTCCCCATTTCAGGATTTTCCATGTAAAAATCTTGTGTTCTCTGTGTGTGAGCTGGATATTCGAGCAACGCTAAGACGTAGGATTAATACTCTACCGCCACGTATATTCTAGCCCGCAACAGTTTTGTGCCGTCTGTGGGAACCTACCAATCCCACTATCCTTAAGCACCACTGCAATGGCCAACAAACGCAGTAATCGCATCTTGGGAGCCTCTTGCTCCAATTCACACCAATCTCGGAATCAGTCCCTAAATCAGGGACGTCAGGCATCTGCCTCTTTTCAGCCCGGTGGCCGAAACCCTGCCGGAAAAGGGACTTCAGGACCGTCCCTGGAAGATCACATTCAAAGGATAGAAGATTCCCAGAAGGAGATCCTTCAACTTCTACAAGAGATCCGACCACCTACACTAGCACCTCCTAACGAGATTCTACTCCCTCAAGATCCGCCAAGGGTCGAAGATGTTTCAGCAGACCACCTTCATGTCGAGTTTCCTCTCCCTCCACCAAGGAGATGTCCTCCAACACGTCAAGATGAAGAACTTGCTGACACCGCCAGCTCTACCCATCCTTCACATGCAGATCAGCAACACCGCATTCCTTAGGATGCTCCCGAAGGTTTAGCCCGGCCCTATATTGCCGAACTCCCTCGCAATGCCCTAAGGCATGAACTGCGAAGGCTAGTCCAAGAAGAATTTTCTGGGTGAGGTGTGAGGCAACCACCTCACCCATGGGATTTCCAGGAGTCATCACCTCTGACTGAGGCCATTCTTCAGCATCATATCCCGACAGGATTCAAGCTACCCAGCATCGATTCCTATGACGGGACATCTGACCCATACGAGCATATCGATCACTACAGAACTATAATGCACATCCAGCGAGCCTCAGATGCGCTCCTCTACCAAGTCTTTCTTTCCACCCTTAAAGGGTAGGCCCATACATGGTTTTATTCACTCCCTGCTGGATTTATTCCCATGTTTGTTAAATTGGCCAAAGTGTTCGTCGAATAATTTGTTGCCAATCGAAGAATGGTTAAAGACTCCTCCCACCTCTCCAGAATCTGACATAATGAAAATGAGTCCCTCAAGGAGTACTTCCAGAGGTTTTCTACTGAAGCTCGACAGATTCCTGGAGTAGATCCTGAGTTACTCAGAGGAATTTTTTTTTGGAGGACTCCGTCCAGGCCCTTTTTACTCAGCCCTTATGCGGGATACGGTCCCCTCATATGCTGACCTGATCCATCACGTGGAGGCACAAATATCTGCCGATGAAGCCATCAATGCCCACAGGAAGCAGTTCGAGCAGACAACTCGGAAGCAAAAAAGCACACCTGGGATGGAAAATCAGGAAAGCATTAAGTGGCCTCAGCCTCTAAAACCCAATGTTGGAATCAGGAGCAATACTGCCACTTCCACCGCAGTCATGGATATACTACTGAAGCCTACAGACAACTCAAAGAAGAGATAGAAAGACTGATCCGACAAGGGTATCTCCGACAATTTGTCAAGAATCCACTAGCCCGGGAGGATGGTGTCCAAGCTGGGGAGCAGAATCAACAGCAAAAATAACCAGCAAACTATCGCCAAATGGTGGGCGAAATTGAAACCATTACTGGGGTACCTTCAATGACAAGTCAAGTACTGATCGCCGTCACCAAAGAGCCTACACCAAAAAAGTCCCGTGCTGACAATTCCATTGCCTTCAATGATTCAGACTTGGAGGGGGTGAAGACCCCTCATCAAGACCCACTCGTAATAAGTGCAGGGATCGGTGACCCATGCTATAAAGTCAAGAGAATCTTGGTGGACAATGGGAGCTCTGTAGATGTATTATTCTACTCCACTTTTCTTAGCTTGGGTCTTGTAAGAGAAAAACTCCAGTCTGCCGCAGGACCGTTATACGGATTTGACAATCGGCCCGTACGAGTAGAAGGCACGATCAGCCTTCCTGTTGTACTAGGAGAGTTCCCCCGACAAGCAACACACTCTATCCAGTTTATTATCGGGAAGTCGGAATCAGCATACAATGCTATCTTTGGAAGGCCATTACAATCAATCTTCGGGGTTGTTGCCTCAATCCCACACCTAAAGTTGAAATTTCTCACCCCAGCAGTAATTAGCATAGTGCAAGGAGATCAGCAAGAAGCACAATCCTGTTATCTTTGACAAGCTCAACCCCACCCATCAATTACCTTGAGCATCGAGGACTTTGATTTACGAAATGAAGACGTTCCTCAAAAGGCTTCCCCCGTCAAAGACCTTGCCCATATCTCCCTGTCCGATGAACATCCTTCAAGAACAGTGCAAATCGGGTCATTACTCTTAGAAAAAGAAAAGACGAAAGACATAGAATTTCTACAGAAAAATCAGGATGTCTTCGCCTGGACTCCAGCAGATATGCCAAGAATCAGCCCTGAGGTAATCACCCACCCTCTTAGAATAAACCCAACCTGCAAGCCAGTAATCTAGAAGAAGCAAAATTTCACACCAAAGCGCCAACAAGTAATTAAAAAGGAGGTTGACAAACACCTAAAAGCTGAATTCATATTGGAAGTACACTATCTCACCTGGCTGGCAAATGTAGTCATGGTCAAAAAGACCAGTGGAGCTTGGAGAATGTGCGTAGACTACACCGACCTCAACAAGGCCTGTCTAAAAGATAGTTTTCCTCTCCCTCGCATCGATCAACTAGTGGATGCCACATCTGGGCACCAAATGCTGAGCTTCATGGATGCCTACTCAGGCTACAACCAAATAAGGATGAATCCCGCAGACGAGGAGGCAACAGCTTTTCAAATGGATAGAGGACTATACTGCTACCAAGCGATGCCCTTCGGATTGAAAAATACAGGAGCAACATATCAGCGTCTCATGAATAAGGTATTTAAAGACCTTATTGGGCATATTATGGAGGTGTACATGGATGACATGCTGGTCAAAAGTCTTGAAAAATCATAGCACATCTCTGATTTGGAACAATGCTTCTATCTTCTGCAATCCTATAACATGCGCCTCAACCCATCTAAATACGCATTCGGAGTTGCCTCAGGAAAATTCATGGGGTTCATGGTCACCCATCGGGGGATTGAGGCCAATCCTGAGAAGATACAGGCTCTGAGAGACATGGTACCTCCAAGAAATATCAAGGAAGTTCAGAGACTAAACGGAAGAATCACGGCACTCTCTCACTTCTTAGCTCGCTCCGGAGATAAATATCTGTCCTTCTTCAAGATCCTCCGAGGGGCCCGTAACTCAGGGTTTCAATGGACAGATGAATGTCAAGAGGCCTTCAAGCAGCTTTGAACCTATCTTGCTTCACCTCCGCTACTCTCAAAGCCGATTCCAGGGGAAAAATTATTTTTGTACTTAGCTGTTTCTGCTCAGGCAATCAGTTCAGTCCTAGTCCGAGAAGAGAATGATACTCAATGCCCCGTATACTATGTCAGCAAAATCCTATCTGAAACAGAAGGACGCTATCCCATAGCCGATAAAATAGTGCTAGCCTTAGTCTACTCAGCTAGGAAGCTACGCCCCTACTTCCAGGCCCATACGACAGAAGCCTAAAGCCTCTGGCAGGCTCATCAAGTGGTCTATAGAACTGGGAGAATTTGACATTCATTACCTGCCCAGACCTGACATCAAGTCCCAGGCACTTGCAGATTTCGTGGTTGAATGCACCATCTCAGTATCTGATAAGTCACTAAGAACTTCTCCTTCTCCCCCGTATTGGATGATGTATGTTAACGGAGCATCCGAAAGTTTTGGTGCCGGAGCAGGAATTTTGTTGATCTCTCTGCAGCAAGTTACTCTTGAATACGGGCTCTGACTTAAGTTCTCTGCAACAAACAACGCTGCCGAATACGAGGCTCTTATTACCGGATTACGCCTGGCAATTGACTGTGAAGTCCAAAACCTGGTGATCTACACTGATTCACAACTAGTTGCTTCACAGGTGGAGGGGGAGTTTGAAATCCATAACCCCCAGTTGGCACTTTATTGCAACATAGTAAATCTGCTCCTAGCTCGTATAAGCGAACATCAAGTTATACATATTCTTCGGGAGCAAAATACGCGAGCAGACGCCCTCTCCAAACTAGCTACTGCTACAACCGGTGACACATACAAAAGAAGGTATATCGAGGAGATATATTTTCCAAGTATTCCGGGCCCATAGATAATACAGTCAATTGAATCAGGAGAGACATCCTGGATTAGCCCTCTCCTATCTTTATTACAAGAAGGTATTCTTCCAGAAGACCCAATAGCAGCAGTACGACTTCGGAGGCAGGCATCCAACTTTACTGTTGTAAATGGAGAGTTATACAAATGAGCTTTCATAGGGCCCTACCTCAAGTGCCTCCCTCCTTTAGAAGCTAACTATGCACTCCGAGAAGTACATTCAGGCATATGTGGAGAACATTTGGGTGGAAGGGCACTCGCCCATAAGATAATGAGACAAGGTTTCTACTGGCCCACGATGAAATAAGATGCATTAGAGTTCATACAAAAGTGCAATAACTATCAATTACATGCCAACATTACCCATCTACCTGCTACAGAAATCTCAACACTATAGAGTCCCTGGCCTTTTGCTCAGTGGGGGATCGACATAATGGGGCCCTTCCCTATAGCCACTAGACAATGAAAATTTATTATACTGGCTGTGGATTATTTCACCAAGTGGGTAGAGGCTGAACCTCTGGCAAAAATCATAGAAGCAAATACCAAACAGTTCTTATGGAAGAACATAATATGTCGTTTCGGCATTCCCGTCAAGGTGATCACAGATAACGGAACACAGTTCATGGGAAAGGTCTTTACCACATTTTATAAAGATCTTCACATCCAGCTAGTACACACGGCTGTGGCCCATCCCCAGACCAATGGACAGATAGAGGTCACTAATCGGACAATTCTGAGAGGATTGAAGACACGCTTGGAGAAGGCTGGGGGGCAATGGGCTGACGAGCTCCCAAATGTCCTCTAGGCCTATCGTACCATGGCACGAACCCCAACAGGAGAAACCCAGTACAATCTCTTCTTTAGCACCGAAGCCGTCATTCCAGTCAACATTGGAGTTCCAAGTCATAGAGTCCAAACTTTTGATTTCAACGGTAATGAAGAAAAGCTCAGATGCAATCTAGACCTCCTCCCAGAAGTAAGAGACGAAGCAGTGCTCAAGACCGCCGCATATCATCAGAGAATTGCCCGTCACTATAACCGAAGGATGAACCACGCCGTATAGAGATAGGGGATCTGGTTCTGCAAAGCATCGAGGCAGTAGGAAAAGGCCCTCGGTGCAACAAACTCTCCCCCGTCTGGGAGGGTCCGTACTTGGTGGCAGCCGTGGTGAAGCCAGGAACTTTGAAACTAAAAGATGTTGAAGGAAAGATGCTTCCTCGGACCTGGAATGTGGATAACCTTCACAAATACTATCAGTAGAAGATAAAAGTGTTTTTGTTTTCAAGTTTTGTATGTGTTAAGTGTCGTTTACCTCCTGTGTTAACAGTAACATTTGTAGCTCCTATCCCTGAATTGTATCAGGGAAGTATAGTGTTGTTCAATGCAGTAAAGTTCTGTTCCCTTGTTCAGTTACATTATTGCCTCCTTCAATTAGGTCTATAATCTCACACACACTGTGAGCCTCAATCTTGAAAACCTAGATGCGAGTAATACGCAACACGATTGCAACTCAATCCAGGATGATCAGTCCCAGGGGGATTTGATCCGACCTCTTCCACATAGGTTAAAAAGCATAACCAAATGCTTCAATTCACAACCTTGGATAGGTCAAAACATCCTAAGTGGAAGCCACTTAGTTATAATATCCTTGGTTTGAGGTATGCACATTCTTCGTTACACCTCAATCACTGGATGATCGGTCCCAGGGGGATCCAGCTTGACCTCTTCCACACAGGTATAAATAGCATTATACAATGCTATAATCAACAACCTTGGAAAGGTCAAAAGTACTTCACTTGAAACTTGAACTCCTTAAAAAGAGAAGCTTGAATCTCAGACACTCGAGAGTTGGTCCTAAGTGGGTACGACCTGACCTCTTTCGCATAGATTGAACGGCATTAATCAATAATCTCAGACGATTCAAGTACCTTAAAAGAGAGAAGAAACATAAAGATCATTCAGACTAAATCATAGAAGGCAACATATAATTCACTATTAAATAAGTAATCCACTACTGAATCATAAATGATAACATATATGAACACAAACATCCAACATAAACTAAAGCGCTAAGAAAGATCAGATAAGTACAACTAGTAAAGATGTTACTCAATATCTACCACCTCATCATCAGCCTCGAGGGCAAAGGCCTTCTGCAGCTCGCTCTCAATCTCATCACCGTCAGAACCCGGAGGAAAGTCATCTGAAGCCTTGCTAGGTGTCATCCCCTCAACCTCAACTCCGGTCTTTCGCCGCATCAACCGGACTCCCTTCAAGAAGCCCCGAATGAACCCATCGTCAAGGCACTACTGCTCTAAATCCTTCACCTCTACCTCTTAAATATGGTCGCGAGCCTCCTGAACGTGGTCCTGGATGATGATCTTGAAAGTTATCGACTTCTTAAAATCCTCAATAACCCTCGAAGACTCAAAACTCGTCAAAGCAGCTTCCTTCTCAGCAATAAGAGTCTGGGACCTCTTATTCTCAGCCCCAAGCACAGCTACTTTCTCTCCAAAAGCCCTTTGATCCTCACGAAGCTGGATGATCGTCGCCTGAGCCCTCTCAAGGTCAACCTGAAGACAATCAAGCTGCTAGTTCTGGAGGGATACAGATTGTACTATATTTGCCAGCTCAATCCTACACCCGGACAGCTCCTGCTCCAGCATCTGGCCTCTCTAGTCTTCTGGTCATACTTCTACTTGAATTCTCCCTGAAGATACTTGATTCTCACAAATTCAGCATTCCATTCATTCAGGGCCCCCGTTAGCTCGGCCTCGAGCTCTGTACGCCGTAGCAACTGAAATAAGAAGGAAGAGGGGAATTGGAAGCCATTCCAGAATAAAAAGAAAAGAGACACTAGAAAAGAGTTCCTTACCAGGTCATCAGCTTTGCGACGTCCTACATATTGATGGCTCAAGACATCCCCAGGAACACGAATCTTGATAGGGGAAGAAACAGGTGCAACCTTGCATGTGTTCGCCGTAAACACCTCCAACTTCTTCTTCAGCAAAACCTAGGGATCTTCACCTCCCACCTGTCACTTGGAGGCAGCCTTTGGAACTGGGACAGGTGGCTCAGGAACCTTAGAAGTCGGCTTCAACATCCAAGCATCCGACCTCCCGGGCTGAAAGGACAGGCCAACCTTAAACAGAAACTCTTCTTCTATATACTTATTTAAATAATGAACCTCATATAGAAGATGCTCGACATCGGGGACCTTCAGAAGCCTCATTATGTCCTCCTCTCCGACTTGTAAAGGAGCTGGCAAGTCCCTTATCTTTCCCCACTTCTCAAGTAGACCCCAGTCATTCCTCACAAAAAAGTAGGAACTGGACCAGCTCTTCGCAGGATCCCGGGTGCGCATGTCTAACCATTTGCATCTAAAAGTCACACGCCCCTGCATGTCACTGGTAAGTTGTCCCATCCGTGAAAGGTGCTCAGGTGTCAGCACAGCCCCCCAGTCTCTGAAAAGGGCAATCAGTCCCACTGTCACCGACATGGCTCTATAAGAAAACTGCGACAAGCACACCCTGTATATCTTCAAAATCTCGACCAGCTCAGCAGGAGGTGGAAAACGCAGTCCTGCTTGCAGACTGGTCTCGCTGACAGTATGGTACCCGGGAGGAGGAAGACTGGCCCGATCGGACCTCTTCGAAACCATCGTCACCACATCATTAGGGATGTGGAAATTCTTATGGAGAAGCATCAGAAGATTTCTCGTAACAGTGGACGCAACATCATCCACCTTCGCTACTTTAGTAGACCTCCGCTCTCCGTCAGGCAACGCGGCAGACTTTCTCCCGACCGCGGGATCACTTGACGGAATGGGGTCGCCCGACATGACCTCTGTATAGGGAGGGGCCCTGCTGTAGGATAAGGGATGCCATTTATCCGAAGGCAAGGGAAGACCTCCCGTATAGTAAGAGGGCAGACAGGCAGAAGGGCGGAGGGGAAGGAGTCTCTTTCTCGCGGCAAGGGCCCTGGGCCTGGACGAGGGATGCCACCCGTTCAGGGCCAGGGGAAGGACTTACGTGAAAGAAAAGAGAGGGGAAGGGAGGAAAGGTGCAAGGGTTAAGGGCCTAAGGGGGGGTATTTATACGTGGAAAGGGGACGTTAGGGAAGTTAGTGAAGTTATGGAAAAAAAAAAGAAAAAAGGGTGTATGCTGTTAAAAAAAAATTTCCAGCAACTGCCGGCGGTTCACCGGCTGTTAACCGATGGTTACCGGTCAACCCGGCTGACCAGGGCCGGTCAGCCACGACCGGCCAGAAGGGTCCTGCCGACTGGTAGGGCGCGGGCCCAGGCGCGGCAGCAGAGGCCGGCGTGCGCGCGACGGTGGCTGGGCCACCACACCCCATTTTTGGGCCTAATTTTGGGCCTGGAAAGGTCAAATCGGACGATTTTGGGGTCCCCGAAGCCAGTTTTAACGTTCCGGACTCAATTTTGGCACTTTTAAGGCCATTCGAGACCTCTACACCCAAGATCGGATTTTTACAAACTTCAAATTGCACGAAAAATTTCCCCAAAGATTGAAACACATATTTTTGGACTTCTAGAGCTTCGACGTCCGAAAATAGGGGGGCAACTGATACATCATCAAAAAATTATCTTGATCGGGCACAAATCTCGAGGCAAATTCAAGTTGGAAACTTCCAAAATTAATTTTGGGACCATCAAAACTCTGATTTTAGTAAACTTATAGGCAAACTGAGCGGATCGAAAATACAAACCCAACGATACCAAATTCAACCCAATCCGAGCCCAAATGAGTCCAAATCAAGGGTCAGAAGCACTATTGGAAGGTTCAAACCATAATTTAGATTACCAACTGGTCTCCAAATATGACATACTTATAGTCAAATCGAGCGTCTCGACGAGAAAAATCTAACGAGCCCAAGATCACCAAATTTTGACATCATTAAGACCTTCAAATGTCCAGCGAACGGTCTATGATCAAGGGATTCAAGATCGGCCATCCATTCAACCACTCCCTAACTACCCTTGATCTTCCACCTATTTACGGGTCATGCCACACATGAAAATCTATAAATAGAGACCCCATTTCTCATGAAAAGGGACACCTAATCCTAAGGAGAAGAAGAGAGAGCTCTTGCCCCCTTGCTCCTCCTCGACCACCACCGGACCACCGCCTTGACGCCTTTACTCCGTCGGACCATCGACGGACCATCAATTGAGGCCCTGCACTTTGCTGGACCACCACTTGAGGCCCTGCACTTCGTTGAACCACCACCTGAGGCCCTGTACTTTGCGGGACCACCACCTGAGGCCCTGCACTTCGCCGGACCACCACCTGAGGCCCTGCACTTCGCCGGACCACCACCTGAGGCCTTGCACTTCGCCGGACCACCACCTGAGGCTCTGCACTTCGCCAGACCACCACCTGAGGCCTTGCACTTCTCCGAACCACCACCTGAGGCCCTGCTCTTCACCAGACCACCGCCTGACGCCGGAGTTCCGCCGGACCACCATTTAATGTCCTCAACTCTACCCGACAACTACCTAGGGACCAAAATTCTGCCAGACCGCCGGGTGACCCCGAAGTTCTGCCAGAGTAACCTTAGGCCCTCACAAGCTTCAAACTTCCACCCTACGGGTGATAACTTGTAATCTGATCGCCCTTGGAGGCGAGTCAATCCCCTGTAATCCACTCAAGTTCTAGTGGAATCATTTCAACTGGGTCAGGCCCCATGGTTTTTCCCCTTTTCAGGGTTTTCCATGTAAAAATCTTGTGATCTCTATGTGTGAGCTGGATATTCGTGCAATGCTAAGACGTAAGATTAATACTCTACCACCTCGTATATTCTAGCCCGCAACACTTATATTCTTTTATTTTCTAATTTTTGGGCATTGGTGCAATACCTTAAGAAATTGATATATATCGGTACAAGTGAAAACTTTTGGATAATCAGGTGTCCATTTTACAAACTGATTTCATCAAAATTTTTAAAGTTGATGAGCTATTTTATGAATATTTATTTTATAATTTTTAGATCTCCAAATTTGAAAATATAAAGGAATTATTTGAATTTTATTCTAAAATTGAAGAAATGGTATAATTACCAAAATGTCCTTAATATATTTTAATATAAATATCCTAATCCACTTATATATAACTTTTATAAAATTCATTTCACACATTTCACTATTAATATAGAGTAGCTAAGAAAATAAGAGAGAAAAGCTAGGAGAGAGAATACAAAAGTTAAGATTTGGAGGTCATAGAGTAATTTTTGCTAAGTTATCCTATTCAAAAATTTGTTCATCTTGAGATAAGAAAATGTTACCCTATTTTTTATTTTAATGATTTTGTATATTTTGCATTTTAATTTGGTGAAAAAATGAAAAAGATGTGATATCCTTACTTTTAACAAACTTTCATCACAAAATTTTTAGTATATGATAGATATCATCAATATGAGCATTTTAAGTATAATATTATTAACAAATAACTAATATGTTACTATAAGTATAGTATTAATACAAGCATTAGAAATAAATGTGAGTGTGGTTGAGTAATAGTTGGTCATTATTATTATTATACTATTATGATAAAAATGTACATGGGAAACAAGTAAGGGACTGGTTATTCGCTGAAAATGGTTAGAGACTGATTGATATATACATGATAGTCGACAGGTTTTTATTTAAATACTATGATTTAATTTTATCCTCTATTGATTCATGTGATTCACTAATTAAGGGCTATAAGGAGATCATTACTATACCAATAAGCAAAAAATGATGTCTCTATTTACTGATCCAATGGTTTATTAATACTAATATTAATACTAATTATTAGAAAAATACCACTTTAACTAAGATTCCTTACTTATTTACTGTGTTACTAGAATGCTTATTATTATTAACTCATTAATAATATACAACTTTATTAATACTAACTTTATTTACTTTCACTGGCAATGCTTATTCAATAACTGCTGAGCATGGAATATATTATAATTGTGTTTAGGTTGAAAAGTGGTTTGAAAAAGGGATTTTGAAAATTTTAGTTTTCTTTGAAAATTTTAATTCAGAATTTTAACCTCAAAATCAAACACTTAATTCATTACGAATGATATATCGCCCTAGTAGGCAACGATATCATTCCTTAATAGGTTTAGTTAACGAAGCTAAAAATTTCATCCGGGCTAAAATAGTTCAATTCAAGGAAGGATAACATATAACCCCAAGGTGTTAACATGGCATTCTATCAAGCATCTAACTATAATAGCCTAGATAGGGGATCATTAATTTCATATCCAGGGTCTTGATAAGAAATGCTATATCTTCAAAGGGAAAAATATCACTTACAAATTAATTGCCTGAATATGAGGATAATGATTACAGTTGATTTAACTTTCCTAAAGAAGATTAATTGAGTTTTAAAAATTATTTTTTTTTTAAAAAGGTAGGTGTGGGTTCTAAATCTCCTATGAGAGAAATTCCTCGTTGTTAATTACGTTCATAGGAAACTAGGGTCTCCTACGAATACTCTCACTGAATGGCAAGTCCAGTGGCATAAGACATAAATATTTGAAGGTTTTGCAGCATTTGGAAATCAATTCAAATTTTGGGGTTAGGAGCCTTAGAATGAGCTCAATTTTGGTGGGTTGACTTTAAAGACATATCTAAACAATATGAAATTGATAGACCCTAAATTAGAGGTCATTTGACTTGGTTTCAAATTGGCTGAAGAAGCACTCAAAAAGGGTTTTAGGACCTAGGCCCTTAACTCTGGTATTTGGTTTGGAATTCAAGGTTTGATTTGGATGTTTGGGTTTAAGTGGCTATGTTTGAATTATCCATACCAATGACAACCAAATAAATGATTAAGGCTTATTTGATATGATTTGAAGGTTAATTGAAAGATGATTGAAGGCTGTACTGGAGTCTGGAGTTGAAGGCTGAACTGGAAATTAAATTGGAAAGTGGACTAGAATTTGATCGGGGATTGGATTAAAATTTGAATGGGACCTATATAATTAACAAGTGCATCATTATCAATCATCAGATCACTAATAAGGAGCCTAGGTAGGTCCTAGTGACCACATACAGAAATAAGGTCAATAAATTATCACCTTTATAAAGTTTTACTGCATTGATATGATTTCACTATTGTATTGAAATGACCTTTATACTAATTTAGTGGGAAACTGAGTTACAAATTTCACTATTTCTTCACTTTCTTTTTTATTGGGTTATTTTAGTGGTTTCTCTATTTTTATTGCTTTCTCTACCATACTATTTTACTACCTACAAAATCTACTGATGCCTTATTATTATCGCATGTGAGTTTTATTATGTTTACAATGATTCGTGATCATGTGAATGTTACTACTATAATTTGACTGCTGACATACATATTGTCTTTTATCTTGTATTGAGATCAATTATAAGATTTGATTACTTGCTGGGCTCTTTATCTCATTATATATGGTTAAATGATTTTAGTCCAAGGCAAGAGAGTAGGGGTGTGAGATTGACCAAGATCCTTCAAGTTCAGGTTCTAATTATTTTATCTATTCTTTTATACTCATGATAGAGTTGTTGTGATATGATTGTATAGATTATGAGTAGTGTATATATATTTTCTTGGGAAATGAATATAGATGCATATATTGATGATTTGATCGATAATTTTATTTTTATCAATTTTTGTATTGGTAAAATAAATTAAGTGGCTCTAGTGATTATATATTAAAAGATAAAAGAATAATTCTTTCAAATTAGATTATGAGACATCACAAACTTTATATCAGAGTAATATTATTGGATGAATTGATTATTATCAAAGTTATAGGAAATGATTATGAGTAGGATAGTTTAAGGTGCATTATTTTATATGCATAATTGATGGCATGTGTGAATTATTTAGGTTAAACAAAAATTGTGTAGGTGAATAATCAAAATGGATCTTCTAGAGCTAAATATACTCAATAAGCAACACAGTACAACTTAAATGTAGAGAGATAGTGGGTTAGAAATCAGAGAGAAATTCTAGGGCAAGACTAATGCTGAGATCAGTTGAGATGAATTTATTCTATATTTAGAATGTGATTTGTAACTCTCTCAGTACAATCATAAATGCAGAAAGCTTTTATCAAGCTAGGATAGGGAAGTAAGACAGTGATGCAATATGCAGCTAAATTTATTGCATTATCTAGGTATACTCCTCACTTGATCCCTACTATTAAAGATAAGTGCTACAAATTTCTACAAGGGTTCAATAGGGAGTTGAGACGATTGCTAGTACCTTTATGGAGCCAAGAGTTTTTTGAGTTAATGGAATGAGCCATATTGATAGAGATTGATTTGGTAATACTGGTATCCAAATATAAGGGTTTCAGATATAATGTTAGTAGGATGAGGGGAAAAGATGAACCAGGTAGGGAGAGATACATTGATAAGAAATATATATATAGTAATTTGAGAGGACACGAGTCTATAACATCGACCGACAACTATAGTACATGTGTTCATTATGAAAGGAAACATTCAAGTCAGTGTTACCTATTGACTGGGTGATGTTTTTGCTATGGATAGTAAGGGCACAAGTTAGCAGAATGTCTATAGAGAGGAAGGATAGATTCTGGTATAGGATAGTCTAGAAAAACTAAGGGATAAAGGATTGTAGGATTAAGAACATATGATGAAAGATCAATGAATAAGGTTGATGATAAAGTTGTTACTAGTAGATAAAGTAAGTTTGTTGCACCAGTACTGACTCTACCTACTCCAGTAATGCCACCTATGCAAATGTAGTATTTGGAAGACAGCTAATAACCTAAGAGTTCTGCAAGTAAGAAATTTATTTTAAATAATTGCATGACATAGCATATCACGCATATATGAATGACATGTGATGGAATGAATTGCATGACTATATAATAGAGAATGGTTATTGATTTCATGTGAATCCTTTCATGAGTTTTGGTTTGATTTTGGGATTTTTACATACATAATACTTAAAACTATTGAAAATACATATTTAATACTTAAACTATTATATTTACTAACATAGCACCTAAAACTCCCTTTCCCTCAATTCTACTACTCCTTTTAACACCGTTACAAATCCCGCCTCGCTAACGCACTTTCTGACCGCAGCATCTCCATCTCCCTCCTTACCATCCACCACACCATAACTACCACTGAATCTAGCCTCCTCTCCTCCCTCCCATCATCCCTTCTCATTGACTTCCCTTTTACCCCCATTTGACCCTTCTCTCCTCCCCAAGTCCTCAGACCCCATCACACTCCGAAGGGAAGCTATTTGCCACTCCACCCACCTCCTTCCTTCTCTCATCTCTACCTTATCACTACATATCTCATCCCTCATCATAGACATCACCATCTCCTCCACCTTCCTCCCAGTGGCTATCACCAAAAACATTCCCTACTTTGTCTTTTTCATCTCGTCTGCTTCCATGCTCGTTCTTTATTCTATTTTCCCCTTCATTCCCCATCCCATCTATACTGACATCAAGATCACCGGCGGTATTCTCAAGATTTCATATTCCTCCATCTAGCCGCTACTGACGTCAAGATCGTCGGCACTGGAGATTCCATATTTTCCCTATATTTTATATTCATAGAGAAGGGCACGTACTCTGATAAACAGCATCATCGTTAATACATTTTTAGCCTTGGAGCCTGAGTTACTCATTGCTTTTAATGCCGGCAAAGTCATTCTCTGATTCCTATCGATGATTTCTTTAGGCCCTTACCTCTCGAAAAAAATAGCCATCTTCCCCCTCACTAGCACTAAGGTGGCTTGATGAATAGCCAAAGAAGTCAATGATTTATAAGAAATTTGGAAGCCGCTCAGTGATGTCAATGGAGCAAATCATAGAATTGGGGGCTGTGTTAGAGATGAGCAGGTGGCAATTTTTTTGGGTGGTGAAAACCTTGAAGGGGGACAGAGAGGAGAAGGCGGTGGAGATTAAAGAATTATTGGGTCAGAAAGTGCATTAGCGAGGCGAGATTTTTGACAGGATTAAACGGAGTGGTATAATTGAGGGAAAGGGGGGTTGTAGGTGTTATTAGTAAATCTAATAGTTTGGGTGTTAAATGTGTATTTTCAATAGTTTTAAGTGTTATGTATGTAAAAATCTCTTGATTCTTTTATTGACTTAATTTATGTTGATACAAATTTCTTTTATCTCAATTTTGTTCATGTATCCTTAAGGAAAATATCTGGCGATATTTTATTTTAGATGGGTAGATTATAATAATCCATATTTTGATCAAGTCAAATAGATTTTTTCAAGAGTCATTATAAGTCTAAATTATAAACCGTCTTTTCATAACATAGAGATTATTGTACTCTAGTTATGATCTTTTTTTTTCCTAATTTTTGGGCATTTGTTCAATTCCTTACAAAATTAACATGTTGGTACAAGAAGGGGTTTTAGGATCGTTCGACGTCAGATGTTTATTTTTGTAAACTAATTTCATCAAAGTTTTCTAATTAAAAAATTTATATAAATTTTATGTTAATAATTGAACAAATTACATGATTACCAATTGCCCTACATATATTTTAACATAAATATCCCAATCCACTTATATATAACTTTTATAAAATTTATTTCACTCATTTCATTTATAATAGAGAGTAGTTACGAAAAATAAAGTGAGGAGAGAGAAAATAAAAGTTAAGATTTAGAGGTCGTTGAGTAATTTTTTGCCAATCGATCCTGTTAGCAAATTTATTCTTCTCGAGCTAAATAATCATTACCTTATTTCTGACTTCAATGATTTTATACATTTTATATTTTATGCATTTTAATTTAGTCAAAACTTGTAAAAGTTACGACATCTTAATTTTTAGCATTTACTGCATAACATTTTCTATATAATAAATGTCATCAATATGAGCATTGTAACTGTAATATTATTAAATTTCACTAAGTAAATAGAAGTTACTATATTTTATAATATTTTTATTAATTAAATAACTAGTATTTTGCTATAAGCATATTGTTAATATAAGCATTGAAAATAAATGTGAGTATGTGATTGAGTAATAGCTGGTCGCTATTACTATTATAGTACTATATGTAGGGAATAACAAGTCAAGACTAGTTATTCACTAACATTGGTTAGAGACTGACTGACATGTATAGATGGTGGGTCGACAAGTTTTCTTTTAAATACTATGATTTATCGTTATCCACTGCTAATTCATGTGATTTACTGATTGGGAGTATAAGGAGATGATTATTATGTCACCAGGTAAAGAGTAATGACTATTTATTAAGCAAATTGTTTACTAATACTGATACTGATTACTAAAAAACTAAGATTCCTTACTTTTTTAGTGTGTTACTAGAATGCTTATTACTACTTATTCATTAATACCATACGACTTTATTAATATTATCTTAAATTACTGTCACTGTATAAATCTACTATTACTATTACTGTTACTATGTTACTCTACTATTAATACTACTAGTGATATTGATTCATTAACTATTAAGCATGGAATGTATTGCTATTGTCACCTTTATACAATTTTACTGCATTGATATGATTTCACCTTTGTATTAAAATGTCCTATATATTAATTTAGTGGGCTACTGAGTTACAAATTTCACTATTTCTTCATTATATTATTTTACTAGATGGTTTTATTAGTTTCTCTACCATAATATTTTATTTCCTATGGGCTCTATTGATTCTTTACTATTACTACATGCAAGTTTTATTATTTTTATATTGATTCATGATCATGTGAATGCTACTGCTATAATTTGATTGTTGACATGCATATTACTCCTTTGTCTTGCTATGTGTTAAGTTGTAGGGTTTGGTTACTTGAAGGACTCTTAAGCTCATTATATGTGTTTAAATAATTTTAACTCATGGCAAGGGAGTAGGGGTGTGACATTGACCAAGATCCTTCATATTTAGATTCTTGTTATTTTAGCTATTATATTGTACTCATGGCAGAGTAGTTGTGATATGATTGTATAGTTTCTGAATAGTGCACATGATTTTTGAGAAATGAATATAGATATATATGTTAATATTTTAATCGATAGTTTTATTTTTGTTGGTATTTATATTGAAAAAATAGATTAGATAGTTTTGGTTGTTGTATATTAAAAGATAAAAGAATAATTCTTACAAATTAAATTTTGTGACGTCACAACTTGTATAAGATACGATGTGGCGAGTTGCTTGTGATTTTTGATGGAAGTTCATTGATAAGGTAAATGGCTATAATTAAAGCTTCTAGCTAAAATTTCTGAGCAATATTTGTAGCATATAGGAGAGTGCAAGTGATTTTAAGGAGTCTATGCTTGTGTTCAACAACACTATTCTATTATGGTGAAAACTGATGAAAAATGCCTTTGGTTAGATGAAATTATTGAAGGTTGGGAGATGTATATTAGCTACCATGATCAGATTTTATTATTTTAATTCGGGAATTAAATTGATTTTTAATCATTATTATAAAGTGATTCAAAATGGCAGTCGTTTCAGCATTATTATGTATAAGACAGATCTAACAATGTTCGAAGAAGTCAACAGCAAGAACAACATAATATTTAAAACCTGTGAAAGAGGGAATTGGAGATGATCCCCAAACATCGGAATGAATCAAGTCAAACAACTTTGATGTAGAAGAAACTTTTGAACTAAAAAGAAGTTTGTGACTTTTGGCCACAATATATGAACTACATAAGACTTTTTGAGAGGAAGTACAAGAATATTGGAGAGATTTTGCAAGCTTGGAGGGAACTAAATGGTGAGGATGTTTGAGGCAAGCATGCCACATTTGAGGAGAACCAACCCGAGAGGATAGAGCTGTATTTAAAGACTTAGAGAGGGTTGGTGGAATCAGATACAAACCATGATGGCTGGGGTCTTGAAGCAGAATTTTATTTGTCAACTGATCCTTGATGATGAAACCATTGGGGTTGAGGCACATAGAGCAATTATTGTCATTAGTTAATTTGCGTATGGAAAGAAGATTGTGAGAGATAGAGAGGACTTGAAAAAGATTTTGTAGGAAGACTTACAATTGCAATGAGAAGTGGGTAGATGGCCATATACACTACTAGAGATTCGGAGAGAGGAGCCATTGCTTACCATGATAGTGTCTGGTCCTTCATAGGAGAGTGGTTGTTAAAATTGATTTAAATCAGCTGTGAGGTGAGCTGATGCTTCTGGATCAAGATACCAGTTGTTCACAAGAGGTGATTCCTAAGAGGATAGAAACCTGTGATAGCAAGGGCAGAGTATGCTTTGTACTAGAATTGCAACAATGCTAGGAAGTGTGAGTAGTGTGGCTAATTTTGCCACAAATTTGGTAGGTGGGACTTGAACTAGTTTGATTTCCCCACTTCTAATGTAGTCATTGCCATGGTGAAAACCTGAGGAAGTGTTTGAGGGGAATCTACCACATTCATAATGATTTCCATGACCCCTGGAGGCTAGAGCAACTATTGAAGTGCCTGAGGTGGATAATTTATGGTTGCGTTGGAGAGATTAATCTCAACACTATGGAGTAAGGAATATAAGTCATCCAAGCTGATGGGGGTTAGTTTTGTGTGGATGAAAATTTTAATGGACTAGTATAAGGGTGGTAGTCCATAAAGGATATAGAGGATGATGTCCTCAAAATCAAGATGTGATCCAGCCGCAGATATGTTGTCAACTAGGGATTTGATATTAGATAAATATTATGTCATGGGAGGTCCTTCATGTAATATTGTGGAGTTCACTTTTTAGTTCTTGAACGGTTTGTCGGCTGGAGTCTTTTCTCGAGGGTTAACCAAATGTCATTGTTGGAATTAAGGTTAAGAATGTAATGCAAAATGGCTGGCGAAATGGTGTAGTATAGGGAAGCTGAGAAGTTTTGATCAAGTGGGGATGAATTCTGTAAAAGATTGCTAGACCGAACTTCAGTGATGGACTCGTGGAGATGTTTTGTGAGATGCTTGCGCGCTTATTGGTTGAACTTATCGTGTATAGCTTATAAATGTCAAGATATTTCAATAAGAATTACATCAGAATTGGCTAGAAAATTATTGGATTTATTTTGATATTAGTTCAATATAAATTACTCATTCATATCATTAATCTCAAAATAAAGCATTTTGTTACATCAAGATTAGTTGGTTTAATTAAGCATCAATCACATAGAACCCATTTGGTTACCTTAAAAAAAATTATACTTTTTTTAATTCATCATTTTGTTACATCAATATTAAATTCAAATTCCACGAACTGTTTCAAAATTTCATAAACATTGATAAATTTATTCTTACATTCAAAATAAATGAAAATAAAATAATCATTTTATAAATTATATATATATATTTATATATATATATATATATATATATATATATATATATATATATATATATATATATATATATATATATATTTCCTAAAGATGATGTTTTTTAAGTAAAAACTGAGGTTCCAAAGAAGACCCAATGCTTCATTCAATCCAAGAAACCATTATTGTGGCTCAAAGGTCACAGCCTTCATGTGGACTTCTTTTATTCTCCTACTCGACAAAACTAAGGTCTATTGTGTTGGATTTGCTCCGTCTTCTTCTTTCTGATGTTTTTCTATTAGCTTTTTACAATGTTTTAAAGATTGTCTTATCTAAGTATTATGGTTCAAGCTATTTGAACTTTGATTTTTAGAGTAGAGATCGGAAGTTTAAGATTTCATTTGGGACAGTTTGCTTACTATTTTTTAAAGCAATTTTTTAGTACAAAAACTTTTTAAATACGGTGGAAAAACAAGAGGTCAAAAACTGTCTTGAACGAAGCCTAAGGCTTCATTTAGGATAACTTTCTTACTGTTTTATGAAACAGCTTTCTAGCACAAAAATTTTAAATTCAAAAAATTTTTATACTAAAAAATTACTTCGTAAAGAAATAAAAAAGTTGTCCAAAACGATACCTAAATCTCATCTATGATATTCCTTAAATTTATTATTCACTGAGTAAGGTATAGTACAATTAGTACACTGCCTTTTCTCATCCATATGTATAACCGATTTGATGTCTATTTATTTCTAATTGGATTGATGCACTACTTTCAACTAATTAAATATTTAAAATAATTTTCGTACGTATTGCATGCAGGAATAAAATTTCATGCGGGAATGGCACTACATTATACTGCACTTAAGCAATTTCATATATAGAAAGATTCAATGTAGACCACATTAATAAAACCCTTTGTATAAAAATATGATATAACTCAAAAGCCATAAACAATCATATTAATTCCTTTCAGTAGACCACATTTTTTCACTTTAGCTGAATTTCAATAATGTAAGAATTGCCAATCATGAGAAAGCATGGGAAGAAAGCTCCATATTATGTTAAAAAGCTTCTAAATAGAAAGCTCCAGATCTTTTACAGAGGACAATAGACTAACAATTAAAAAGCATGGAAATGTAGAAGCCAATGATAACTTGCTGAAGTTATTTTCCTGCAATGAAAACAAAGAAACATGAAACAGAGAAGTAGAAGAAGAAGGTATTAAGTTCAGAGAAGAACCAGCCAAAGTATATTCTATTCTCTATATCTTTTCAATGCTATAGTGCTCTGTTTATATATACAGATAATGAAACATAGTGAACGGTTTGATCTTAGTCAGCTAGGAAACAAGGGTGTACATTGATTTAGTACAATCTGATGGCAGACAATGTCTGAGCCGATGGCAGGGAGGAGGAGAAGTGGGCGACTGTAGCAGTATATGAAAAACTTGCTTATCACATTGGCTTATCATCCCCCCTCAAGATGACGCTCTTGTCAATGAGTGTGAGCTTGTGACGTAGTTCCTGAAACCTTTTGGTGGACAAAGGTTTGGTGAATATATCAGCAATTTGATCAACCGTGGAGATGTGCCGAAGGTGGATATATTTATTTTTAACACAGTCCCAAATAAAATGAAAATCTATCTCGATATGCTTGGTACGAGCATGAAAAATAGGGTTATTGGCCAAAGCAATTGCAGAAATGTTATCACAAAATAGATCAGTTGAAGCATTTATAGGAATGCCAAATTCATGAAGAAGGCGTTTCAACCATAGAATATTTGCAGCAACACTGGCAATTGAAAGGTATTCGGCTTCCGTAGAAGAACGAGCAACTGTTTTCTGCTTTTTAACTTGCCATGATATAAGATTTTGTCCGAGATAAGAATAGTAACCAGTTGTGGACTTACGATCTACTAGGTCACCGGCCCAATCCGAATCGAAAAAGGTGTGGAGTTGGAGTGTAGCTGGTTGGATGAGCATACCAAATGCTAATGTACTTTGTAAGTAACATAGAAGATGTTTGAGTAGAGCAAAATGTGAATTCAAGGGATGATGCATGAACTGGCACAGTTTATTAACTTTAAAAGAGAGATCCGGCCTTGTAACAGTTAAGTATTGAAGAGAACCAACTAAATGTTTGTAAGGATCCGGATTGGAGAAAGGTTGAGAACCGTTTTGCAATTTTCCATTCCAGCTCTTTGGAGAATTGTGGAGGCATACGAAGCGTGGGTGAGAAATGGCTGAACCTTTATGCCCAGGAAATGGTGAACATTGCCTAAATTCTTTAATTTGAAATGAGTGTGCAGATCACTTAAGAGCTGGTGAATGAGCTGCTCGTCATTGCCAGTTAAAAGGATATCGTCCACATAAATCAAAATGTATAAATGTTTAGAACCATGTTCATACAAGAGCAAAGAGGGATCTGCAATACTCGATTGGAAGCCAAACTTAATTAGATGTGTGGAGAATTTTGCAAACCATTGTCTAGGAGATTGTTTCAAACCATAAATGGACTTTTTGAGAAGACAAACGTGGTCTGGATGTAAAGGATCCACAAAGCCAATTGGTTGAGTCATGTAAACTGTATCATTGAGATCTCCATGTAAAAAGGTATTAGAAACATCGAGTTGTAGCACGGTCCACTTATGAGTGACAGCAACTATAAGTAAAATGCGAATAGTAGGAAATTCTACGATTGGACTGAATGTTTCGAAGTAATCCAAGCCATATTCCTGTTTAAATCCTTGTGCAACCAAACGTGCTTTGTGTCGAGCAATAAAGCCATTAGCATTATATTTGGTTTTATAAATCCACTTGCAACCAAGAACATTTTGGGTTGGTGAGGGTGGAACTAGAATCCAAGTTCCTTGAGCTTGTAAAGCATCAAATTCTATTGACATAGCTTGACGCCAAACTTGAAGCTTGGAAGCTTGAGTATAGCAAGTGGGATCAGCAGGGTGAATCAAATGTGACATGCTAATAATCTGTTTGGGTTTAAGATGGCCTGTTTTGGACCTTGTGAGCATGTGATGTGTTGGAGGCGGAGGAGTATAATGAGATGCAGGTGCCGTTTGTCATGGTTCGGGTTGTGGAGGGCTGGAATCAGTTGATAATTGTGGTAGACTGGCTGAAGGTGAGGCTGGGATTGTAAGTGGGGATGGCTGATCATTGTTAGAAGGAGTTGAATAGTCTGGAGTGGGAGTTGGAGAAGAAACAGAATGTTTATGAAGGTGAACAAGTGTTAATGGCGGAAGATATGTGGGGAAAAATGAAGACGGAGACTGTTGTGTTGAAGAGTAGAATGGGAAAATATTTTTAAAAAACTTTACATATCGAGAGATGTAAATTTTATTTGTTGAGATATTGTAGCACTTGTACCCTTTAGCATTTGAAGCATATCCAAGAAAAACACACGGTGTAGATTTTGGATCAAATTTGTGTTTGGGAATTATGGGTAACCAAGGGTAACATAGGCAACCAAATATTTTTAAGAATGTGTAATCTGGTGGTGTGTTATAGAGATGCTGATAAGGAGATATGTTGGGAGTTGGGGAAATGGGTTGATAATTTATGAGGTAAATAGTGGTAAGGAGCGTATCAGGCCAAAAATGTAGAGGAATGTTGGCATCGAACATGAGACTGCGTAAGGTTTTGATGATATGACGATGCTTCCTTTCAGCAATTCCATTCTGTTCTGGGGTATATATGGACAGGTTAATGGATGAAGGATGCCAGCATTTTGTAAAGTGGATTGGAAGGTAGAGTTAGTAAACTCACCACCATTATCAGATCTGAGGATTTTAATTTGTTTCTTAAACTATTTTTCAACAGAAGTTTTAAACAATAAGAATTTGAAGTGTGCCTCAGATTTAAGTTTCATAGGATAAACCCAACAATAACGCGAGAAATCATCCACAAATAGTATATAATATTTAAAACATTGGTTTGAAAAAATTGGGGAAGGACCCCATACATCAGTATGTATCAAAGCTAAAGGTTCTTTGCTACAATTTGAAGAACGAGAAAAAGGAAGTTTGTGGCTCTTTGAAAGAGCACAAGCTTTATAATGAAAATGTGAAAGAGAAGATCTAAAAACAATACGTAAATCCACTTGTAAGGAAGAGGATGGATGGCCCAAGCGGCGATGCCAAAGTATGCTGAGGAGCGCAATGGATGGTGGATTGACTTGTAGTGGAGCTTGAAGTCTATAAAAGCCTTGACGTGCTGGACCGTGGAGAAGAGTGTGATTGTTCGTCAAATCCTTTATAGCAAAACCAGATTTGTCAAAAGTCATAAAATAAGGATTATCATTAACTAATTTGTTAATAGATATGAGATTATGAGAAATGGATGGAACATGATATAAGTGTTTGAGATGGAGCTTATAGTGGCGGGTAGGAAGTAAACCTTATTAAGAATGTGTGATTGGTAGCATGTCGCCATTGCCGATTTGCACCTACTGATTTCCTGTATATGGTTGAGGTTGGTGAATCAAGTTTATGTCAGACGTGAGATGAGAGATTGAACCTGAGTCCAGAACCCAATCAGGATCATTGATGAAAGAACTCGCAACAAATGCAGATGCATTATGTGGTTGATATTGGAGATTCGCCCTATGCCAACATTTAAACGCAGAATGCCTAGGTTTGCGGCAAATCTGGCATTCAATGTAGGAGTTTGGTTGACGTCCAGTGGATCGACTAGTATTCTGTGTGGGAACAGCAGAAGAATTGTTGTAACGACCACCACCTCTATTTGAGTTAGAACGGAAGCATCCACGTCCTCGAGCAGCGGCAAGAACTAGTTGAGGATCTGGGAATGGAAGATGATTTTCTCGTGAAGTTTCTACAGCAATATTCAGCTCTTCACTATATAATAATGCATAGAAATCATCCAGATTGATTGGCTCGATCTGTGTTTGGATTGTGGTTTTGAAAGGTTGGTATGTAGGAGGTAATCTGTTTACAGTGTATAATATAATGTCTTTCGGGCCCAAGGGTGTGCTGGAAGAAGCGATAGCATCACACTTGCTCTTAATATCGGATAAATACTGCATCATTATCTTATCCTTCATTGAAATGTGATGGAGGTCGTTCTTCAGTTGCAGCAGGCGGGAGCGATTCGTCGATTAAAGCCTACGTTCAATTGTTTTCCAAATCTCAACACAAGTATCCAGATTCGGTATATAAGGTAAAAGATTTGGGGAGATAACGGAATACAGAGCCGCTGCGAGATTTTTGTCGATGAGAATCCAAGTTTGGTAATACGGATTAGGTGTAACTTCACCTATTTCATTAACCAAGTGCTTTGCTTGTTTAGGTGTCGAACCATCCAGATATTCGTCAAATCCATTGGCGGTAAACAACTTGAGCACTTGAGATTTCCACACTGGATAGTTGTCATCGTTGAGTTGAGTATTCAACACCGATTTAACATTTAGCATTAGAAACTTCAACTTCGGAGGAATGATCGCTTCACTCATCTTCACCAGAGCTTGAGATGAAACGAGGGAGGGATTGGTTGAAGAATCTGTTGTACTCATTTCTTTAATAGAATGAGTTATCTGAAAATAAACTCACTGTATCCAGGAAAAGAAGTTCAGAAATCGCAACCTGGGCTCTGATACCATGATAACTTGCTGAAGTTATTTTCCTGCAATGAAAACAAAGAAACATGAAACAGAGAAGTAGAAGAAGAAGGTATTAAGCTCAGAGAAGAACCAGCCCAAAGTATATTCTATTCTCTATATCTTTTCAATGCTAAAGTGCTCTTTTTATATATATAGATAATGAAACATAGTGAACGGTTTGATCTTAGTCACTTAGAAAATAAGGGTGTAGATTGATTTAGTACAATCTGATGGCAGACAATGTCTGAGCTGATGGCAGGGAGGAGGAGAAGTGGGCGGCTGTAGCAGTATATGGAAAACTTGCTTATCACATTGGCTTATCAGCCAACACAGTAGTAATAGCTAAAAATAAAATATTGAAATTTTAAAATGTCGAGCATATATTAAAAAGTTACAGCCTCCAATGAAAGCATCCAATGGTTGCAGAAAAGATAATATGAAGGCATTTACCATGGAGTCATTCAGCATCATAATCTGAAAATCCTTGGTTGTAAAAATGGTTAGTTTAAGATCAAGTGAACCTGGGAGGTAGGAGAGTCACTTTACTTTTAGGTAAGACTTTATTGAAAGCCTTCAACATTCATATGAGCAGCTGAAACAACAACATGCAACTCCATAGTGCAGGGAAGTGCACCTCATTCAGCTTTCAAGAAAGCACTTTATCAAAATAATAATAAGAAAAATACATACAGTGGTGTGTGAATAACAGCTATAGTTGAATTTTTTTAAGTAAAAGATATGAATAATGAATCATGAACTTCGATAATGCAAAATTCAATATCAATATAGTAATAATTGTTAAGAAAACCTGCTAATACATGCTCCATGTGCTGCGGCTTTGCTTGGAACATTCTTCTGGCTCTGCTAAGAATGCCTTCTCATTTTGTATCCACCGTTGGTCTGTAACGGTTCCATGTGGACCGTTCATGTTGCTTTCTACTTTATTAAGTAATTATGAGCAAGATGTATATATAAATATCTATAGTACTATGGAAAGAAGTAAGGAAGCATTCTGATGTGTCATATCTCTGTTTCTTCTTCTATTTCCTTTGGTTAATCTTTGCTGCAGGTTAATCCCTAAGAGCAGTTCTCTTCATGGTATCAGAGACTATCATTTTTTTTTATCTTCTCAAATCGATCTCTGTTCTGTTCAGCATTGCCTTCTTTATCTTCTCCTTCCCTGTCTGCTCTGTTTTTTCCGTCAGCTTAAATGGATTCTTCACCTGCTTCGACTACCTCGGTAAATGCTACCATAGTTGTTAAAATGGCAAACACTACCGTTCCTCCTCAGTTGAAGTTTTTGATGACCAATGTAAAATCGGTTCTCAACATCCAACTTACTGCTGAGAACTATCCTTTATTGAAAACTCAGATCTTCAAACTCTTCACAGCTAATGGATTTGATGGATATTTAGATGGTTCTACACCTAAACCTCTTCGCATCATTGCTACAGAATCAGGTGCCTTACAATCCAATCCAGATTATTGTGCGTGGCTCCTTATTGATCAGAACTTGGCTGTGATACTTTATTCTACTATTTCCCCCACATTCCTTCCTTATGTGTTGAACTTAACATCTTGTTCTGAGATTTGGCAAACTATTGAAAAGAGATTGCAATCTACAAATCGGTCTCGCATTCTGCAACTTAAAAATGAACTTCATCATAGTTCAATGAAGGATAAGACCATGATGCAATACTTATCAGAAATTAAAACTAAAGTGGGTGCCATTGGATCATCGGGGTCACCATTGTCACCAGAGGATATCATTCATTACACTTTAAATGGATTACCAAGCCAATATTAGGGATTTAAAATAGCTATTCAGACAAATTTGAATCCCATCAGCTTGGATGACTTTTATTCACTCCTATGTAGTGAAGAACTCAATATCGCTGTTGAATCTGTTAGAGAGTTATCTCTATCCTCTCATTCAGAAAACATTCCTGCTATGTCTACACAGCGTGGACGAGCACGAGGTCGTGCATTTCATGGATGATTTTCTTTTCGATCAAACCGAGGTCGCATCACATCTCTTCGATCTGCAACCAGCTCAACTTCTCCGGTAGACTGTCAAATCTACGGGAAAACATGTCACTCTGCATATAAATGCTGGTATCGGGCTAATTTCTCTCTACCACCGCCAGTTTAGGTGCACACTGCTACCGTCTCCAATCCTTCTACTGAATGGCTGTTAGACACTGGCGCTACATCTCACTTAATGCCTGATGCTACTTATTTTTATGAGTCTTCCCCATACACCGGTCAACAGCAGGTCATGATTGGCAATGGCGACGTACTTCTCATTACTCATACTGGTAAAGGTTTATTACCTACTCCTACTCGTAAGCTTCTTCTCAATCAACTTCATTTTGTTCCTCAACTCCATTATAATCTTCTCTCCCTAAATAAATTGGCGACTGACAATAATTGTTCTGATTTATTTGATTCCTCGGGATATACTATTAAGGACCTGACGACAAATCAAACTCTCCTTCGCGGCCCAGCTCATCGCGGACTTTACCCAATACCTACTGACCCAGTCTCTCCTCCAACTACGTTTGTAGCACTCCCTATGTCGCCTCAGTTTTGGCACCGGCGTCTGAAATATCCCTCACATTCCATTTTGCGCAAGCTACAGAAGTTTATTTCTCCGCTTTCCTCCACTATATCTTTTACTTGTAATGCTTGTGAACTTGCAAAAAGTCACAAGCTCCCTTTTTCTACTTCTCTTTCACTCTCTACTAGTGTTCTTCAGCTGATTCATAGTGATGTATGGGGTCCTTCCCCTACCTTATCCTTACAAGGTTTTAAATACTATATCATTTTCGTTGATGATTTTTCTCGTTTCTGTTGGCTCTATCCATTACTTGCTAAGTCTGATGTACCTACTATTTTTGCAAAATTTCAACATTTAGTTGAACGCCAATTTGATTCTAAAATTAAATATTTTAGATCTGATGGTGGTGGAGAGTATGTCTCAAAACATTTTCAATCACTACTTTCTCAATCAGGTATTATTCACCAGCAAACTTGCCCATATACACCAGAGCAAAACGATTTAGCTGAACGAAAGCATAGGCATATTATGGAGACTAACCGCGCTCTTTTGTTTGAAGCCAATATGCATCAAAAATTTTGGATACACGCTGTCCAAACTGCTGTCCATCTTATAAATATTCTACCTTCTCTATCAAATAAATTATCGTCACCATTTCAAATGCTATATAGCACACAACCGGATTATATTTCTCTTCAAATTTTCGGTTGTCTCTATTACCCCTTTCTACCATTTAATTTCACCTCTAAACTTCAGCCAAAATCTCTTTCATGTGTCTTCATTGGTTATGGTTCTACCACAAAAGGCTACATCTGTTATCACATTCCCACTGGGAAATCCTTTCTATCTTGGCATGTCAAGTTCATTGAATCCACTTTTCCCTACTTATCTATCACAGAAGACCATACTCCTCCCATTATTCCATCCTATACACCACCATTAGCACTTGTGCCCACCGTGATTCAGACTTCTATAAAAACTCCACCTGATGCTATCTCAACTCCCTCTGAATTCCAGTTACTTCCACACAAATTCCTTCTAATACTTCTCATTCTTCCTCTCAGGTTCTTCTTTCTATTGCTGATTCTTCCACTCAACAAATAATTCCCTCTACTATTGAATCAGCACATCATCCCATGCTTACACGATTCAAAACAGGTTCTTTAAAACCTAAACATATTATCAGTATGAGTACCATCACGATTCCGTCATATCCAACATGCTATTCTCAGGCAATTAAAAATTGTGTTTGGCGGCATACTATGTCTCAAGAGTTTGAAGCACTTCAAAAAAAAAAAGGAACGTGGAAACTTGTTCCTTCTCATCCTAATCAAAATGTTTTGGGATGTAAATGGATCTACAAGACAAAATTAAATTCTGATGGTTCTATCGCTAGGCATAAAGCTCGTCTTGTCACGCAAGGTTGTCACAATATGGTGTGGATTACGAAGATACATTTAGCTCGATGGCCAAACTCCCTACTATCAGAATATTACTTAAAGCTGTTGTGTCTTCCAACTGGCCAGTTCTATAGCTCGATGGTTCCAATACTTTCCTTCATGGTAAGCTTACTGAAATAGTTTTTATGTCTCAACCTCAAGGCTTTGTAGATCCTCTATATCCGGATTTTGTTTGCCTTTTACAAAAGTCCATTTAAGGTTTAAAGCAATATCCTCGGAAGTGGTTTGAAACGTTTTCCATGTATCTCCTGAACTATGGCTTCAATCATAGTACAGCTGATCCATCTCTTTTGTTATATCGCAAGAATTCTATTGTTATCTACATTTTGGTTTATGTAGATGACATTCTTGTCACCGGGAATCATGATCCAACTATTCAGCAGCTCTTATTTGATCTCTCGAATCAGTTTCATATGAAGAATTTGGGCCAAATCTCTTACTTTCTTGGTATGCAAGTCCTTTATACTTTGGATGGCATTCATTTATCTCAATCAAAATACGCTGCTGAGCTCTTAAATCGTCTAGGCATGTCTGATTGCAAGCCGATTTCTTCACCTATTCCTTCGAAAGTTTTGGTTGTTTTGGCTGTTCCGTTATCTTCAGTTCAAGCTCAGCTTTTTCGCCATCTGGTTGGATCCCTACAATACTTAACAATTACAAGGCCCGAAATTGCTTATGCAGTTAACAAGCTTTGTCAACACATGCACCAGCCACTTGAAGATGACTTCAAATTACTAAAACGTCTCCTTCGTTACATAAAAGGTACACTATTTTTTGGTCTTCCTATTCTTCGTGGATCTCTTGAGTTAACTACTTATTCCGATTCTGATTGGGCTGGTGACCCAACCGACCATAAATCCACTTCTAGCTATTGTGCCTTCCTTGGAAAAACCTTGATCTATTGGCATGTAAAGAAGCAGAATATTGTTGCTCATTCTTCCATTGAGGCCGAGTATCGGGCTCTTGCCACAGCCGCCATAGATCTCATATGGCTTCATCGCCTTTTACAATAATTCCATATCTCTACCTCACCGCCTGCAGTTCTGTTTTGCGATAATATTTCTGCTATGGCTCTTGCTACCAATCCTGTGTTTCATGCTAGAACTAAACATATAGAGATTGATTTTCATTTTGTTAGAGAATGTATCAAGAATCAGGTCTTACAAATCTCTCACATTCACACTCACGATCAACTAGCTGATGTATTTACCAAATCACTTTCTATTCCAAGGTTTGCTACTTTACGTGACAAGCTAACTATTTCAGAACCCTCCATTAGCTTGCGGGGAGGTGTTAAGCAAACCTGCTAATACATGCTCCATGTGCTGCGGCTCTGCTTGGAACATTCTTCTGGCTCTGCTAAGAACGCCTTCTCATTTTGTATCCACCATTGGTCTCTAACGGTTCCATCTGGACCGTTCATGTTGCTTTCTACTTTATTAAGTAATTATGAGCAAGATGTATATATAAATAGCTACAGTAGTATGGAAAGAAGTAAGGAAGCTTTCTGTTGTGTCATATCTCTGTTTCTTCTTCTGCTTCCTTTGGTTAATCTTTGCTTCAGATTAATCCCTAAGAGCAGTTCTCTTCAATAATCTCATTTCAAGTTACAGAATCTTAATTTAAAGTAGAAAACAAGTAATCTGAAAGCAATTTCATATGTTGGATATAGAACTCAGTTGTGTTTGCTGTATTGCAAGCTCTAGAGGTGCACGAACATCATGAGAAAATTTATCACTCTCTAGTTTTATTGCACATGCCTTAAATGCATGTGAATAAATATATATAAATAAAAATTCATATCATGAATATTTTAATTATATTATCATTATTAAAATGAAAAAATATTAAGCTTAATACTATAAGTAATTATAATTATTAATGCTTATTTGGATGTGCACAAGTGCACATGAATAAAAATTAAATACTTTTAAAATTAATAAAAATAATTTATAAATAATATCAATTTATTTAAACTTTTAAAATAAATATTAGGAAAAAATAAAATTTTTATTTCATAATAAAAATTAGCAATGTGCACAAATTAAAATATAATCTAATATTAAAATTAAACTGTCATGGCTGAACAAATTCAATCTTGGTTGTTTATTTCTATTTAAATTCAACCTCAAAATTCCACAATATAAGGCCATAACAAAAATAAATTGAGTAGTAAATACATAGGGAAAGAAATTAGGTCAAAATGAAGCCAATTGTTGGATGACTTTGAATTCATTTCCCTATGATTCTCCCTTTGAAGTCAATTAACCTCAAAAGGATATTCTTAGATATTAAACAAGTTAATTATGGCATTTGTGCTACATATATAATTTATGATGGTTTATGGTTCTAAATAATTACTAATTTGCATTAAGTTTTTATTAGAAGAAAATGTTTTAATATAGGAAAGGCATTATTGCAAAAACAACCTATTTTTTCTACCTATTTTATGATTATTTAGATAAATAAAATTTAAAAAAATCATAGGAGATACACTATAAAGTATCAGGACAATACATGTTATACACAAAGCACCTAATTTTAAACTCTACATCAGGTAAGCCTATAAACATGTCACATAGTGCATGAGAATAAAATTTAAAAAAAAAATGATAAAATAAAATTTAAAAGTAAGTTATTACATGCTATATAAATAATATTACATGCTATATCAATATAACATACAATATAAGCACACTTATAGATAATTTATAAATATTACTTATTTCTTTATTATATTTGCATCAATCAAATAAAAATATTAAAACATTAGCAAATAAAAGGGAACTTTATTAGCCCAAATGGCAACTTTTATTTGAATTCCTACTTTTTCTACAAATTTTCTCCTTTTATAATAAAAAAGATTAATCAAGCTGTATATATTCCTTACAGGTCTATATTGATAGCATGGAAGGGGTAACTCTATCGGCCGACGAGCGGGCACATCTTACATTCATGGAGCCGGTGAAGAACCACTGTCACTTCGTAAGTCAAACTTAACCAAAATGTATTAAGGATTCTATAGCAATAACTACATAAGTACTTTTGTAACTATTTGTTGTAGTTGTTAGTGTGTTAACTATTACAAAATATTTGGATACTAGTAAGGTGAGCATGGAAGTTAAGTACAATAACTCATGTTTCACATAGTTGTTATAAGAGTTCCAAAAAAAAGGTTTATATAGCAGGGTTATAGTTGGATGCAAGTAATGTTTTTGGATACTTTAATTCTTGTAGTATATATTGGCAAGCACCATAAACATTTGATATCATTAGCCAAATAATATATGTATAATTCTATAATTAATACTAATAATCAAGAAAATATGGAATAACAATAACCTTGGAAATAAGGAACAGAGAAAGTTTTACAATCCTTGGAGGCGAACAGGCACCTAAGTGAATTTACATCACCTAAGGAGATGAAGCGAGCAAGAGCAGTAGAATTGTAATAGCTTAATAATAAATATTTATAATTCAGTAAATAATAACAATAATTAAATATAGTTAATAAATATAAAGTAAAATGGTTATAATAACAAATTCTTGTTGCAGTGCCAATATTGTTTACAATGCCTACATACATGTAATAAAATGTCAATTTTTAAATTCAGTAAAAAATATCTTATTAGTTTAAATTTTTTATTCCAAACAAAAAAAATAACAAATATTTGAATGATAAAGAAACTCCATCATGAGGATGTTCAAGAAGAGAAGTGTTAGAGTATTTAGGATAATTAAATCAAGAGAAAGACCATGAATAATTAAAAGTAAATAAAAAAGGGTCAGTTGGCTATGTATGCCATGCACATCTTTTAATTGATGGGCGTTGTATGGTTATCAAGACATATGGCCGACATAATTTATGGATAAATTAGGGTGGGCTTGCTCGGCCAACCCTTTTAAAAAAAATAAAAGTACTGCTACATGAAATGAAACAAAAGCAGAATGAAATAAATAGATAAGTTCAATCCACCAGAGCCCGTAAATAGCAAACTTAACAACAACAACAACAATAATAATAACAAGCCTTTATCCCACTATGTGGGGTCGGCTACATGAATCTTTTTTCTCTATTGTGTCCTTTTAAGAGTCAAATTGTCATCTAAATCTAATAAATAAATGTCATTTCTAATATTTTTTAACCATGTCTTTTTAGGTCTACCTCTACCTTTTTAACATAAGTCAAATCTAATACATCTACTTTCTTAACCGGGCCAGGGAAGACATTTGCTAGGTCCCAAGTCTTGGATGAGAAAAGTTGAGGGTTGTGTTAGGTAGTTAACAACCAACGTAAAACTTATAGAATAATCATGACAAATAGCAAACTTTTCAATGGAAATTTGTTCATATTATCCTATAAATGTAATTGTTATTTTGGAGAGAAATTTTTTAAAATATTAAGATATAAAAGTTTAAAATAATAATGGTGCAACTAACAACAACAATACTAATAAAATGATTGAACTCAAACATCATACTAAAATGCATCGCATGGTTAGGAGGCCATAAGCACCAAAATAACAACATAAATCTTATAAGTAAATACGAACAATGATATGAACACAAATTTTATGTTAGAAAATTTTCGCACCCTTAATTCATTTAGCATAAAATTAAGAATTAGCATAGTTTTTAATGATATCTATAGAAATGAATGTGCTATCTAATTTAATAAATTAATTATGATTGCCTATTGGGTTGAACATGCCAAAAGTAAGAAGAAAGTTTAAGATAAATAAGGTTATGTAATGCATTTATCTTTTTATTGTTACAAACAAATATGTGCTTATAGAACATTATCTAAAACAACACATACATGCAAATTTTGTTTCTCTTATTAACTTATTTTTATATCTACCACATATCTTTAAAAATAAGAGTGAGAGCAAAAATAATTGAATGATTAAGTTTTACCTTTTTTAATAAGTTAACCTTAAGACATTCATTAAGTGTGAAGCCCATTAACTTTTTAATATATAATAATTTTTATATTTCACAATAAAGACATTAGCAAAAAAAAAGAAAGAATAAACAATTAAGTAAAGAAAAAAAAAGGCTTAGGCTTCTTTTGGGACGGCTTTTTTACTGCTTCTTAAAGTATCTTTTTAGTACAAAAATTACTGACGACTTTTTTACTGCTTCTTAAAGCATCTTTTTAGTACAAAAATTTGTAATTTTTGTACTAAAAAGCTTTTTTAAAAGCAATAAGAAAGCCGTCCTAAACAAAGCCTTAATATCACAAATACAATGGCAAGAAAAGAAAAGACTTAATATATCATATGATGAACATGTGCCAGCAAAATAATAATCTCATGCAGATAAGACAAAAAAATCTTTAAAGAGTAGACACAACCATATATATGTGTAATGAATGATGAATGTGTTTCCCACCTCTAAATCCCAAGGAGGTTGAAACCAAACATTACAATATATTTTAAATAGAAATTCTATTCCCAACTCAAAAAATATTAACATAATGAAAAGAACAAATAAAAATATTAGTTGATACCTATATCATAAAATCCTTATGAAGAATATGTTGCATTCCATGCAATGCACTGGCAATAGCATAAGCATACCTATCATCAAAAATAGAAAATATAAAAATAAATTTAATCATCATAGCTCCAACCAATTCCTAAAAATATACAAATATAGTGAATATGATGAATGACAAGCATTTGAAGAGCCCTTCCAAAAATTTTATTTGCCTCAAGGCCTTCTTTCATTTTAAGGGAAACATTCATCCAAGCAGGAGTAGTATTTTTTAGTTGAGACTGAAGAGTTTCATCAAATAATCAACAACATGCTTGTTATTGAATCATAATAGATAGGATAAGATAAAAGGATTTAATGGTAAGTATTTTCACCCACTGAAGTTATAGAAACAAATTGAAGATAAAATTCAAGTTTATGAGTTTCAGTAAGCAATTCAAGATGTATGAACTACATATTGAAACTATGTCTAGCACTGGATACCAATCTATTAATAATCAAAAGAATAAGGACCAAATAAGGTTTTTCAAACCTTGGAGGTGAAGAAGCATGCAGGTGATTTGCATCATCTAAGTAGATGAAGCGAGCAAAAGTTTTGAAGTTGTATTAACCGAGTGATAAATATTTATAACTAAATAATTAATAATAATAATTGAATATAGTTGATAAATATCAAATAAGGAGATATTTTTAAATAGTGAATGTTACATGGTTATTATTAAACTTATAAAATCATCCGATCACAACAGAAAAATCATCAAATTCCGGTGAAAATTGCCTATTTTCAAGTATATTTGGCCATTCCTGGCGGCTTTCTGGCAAAACAAATTCCGCCGGTATAAGCCACGTAGGAAAAGAAATTCAACCGATTTTTTTTTACACCGGTAAATATTTCGGGTGTCTTTCCTGTGATTTCTTTTTCTAGTGTCCGCAACAGGCGAAGCGACGGAGTAGAGCGAATCGCCGCTAGAATTTTCGGCGGCATAAACATTTGTAGGAAATTTTTGGCGGTTTAGGACCAGGTAATGCTGCCGGAAAGTCTGGCGGCAATTGGCCAATTTCCATCGCAATTTTTCTTGTCACCTCGTATCAAAGTTTTCTAGCTGAATTTTTCGATGGTAGACCACCAGAAAACTATATTAGATGAAAAAAAGGCAGCTCCTTAATTGTCTAAAAAAATATTTACATTATAAACCTACAACAAATAATGAATATATACACAAAAAAATATATTATCACACAATAGTGACACTAAAAACATAATAAAGCAGTTCAAAACATAAGTCTAACAACATCAAAACTCAATTGTTTAATATAAACAACTTCAAAACATAACAACTTTAAAGATAAGTTTCAAAACACAATAATAAATTCTCCAAACTACTACAATAACATAGACGCAACAATAAGTTTCCAAAATAAGTTCTCCAAACTACTACAACTTAAACATTAAGTTCACTAATCATCTTCCGTCTCCTCGCTCTCCTCTGATTCATGCTCAGGCTGATGTCCCTTTTTTCTTTCTATTTTGCTTAGATGTGATCGCAGCTCCACCTGCATCTCAATCAGCTATGTCAGTATGTTGGCCTACATCTATTTCATCCCCCCTATCGCTTTGGTGAGAGAAGTAACCCTCTAGCTAATGATATCATCAACTCCACCATCACCAAATGATGTTGAGGTGAATATATTGGTCTCATATGCATACGCCTGAGAACCTAATCCATACACCCTCCCCTTCTGTCATCCTCCAACATCCTATGACTACGTGTGGTACTCAGAGTACTATATTGGAAGATGATCCCTTAGTAATAGATGGCTAACCCTCCCAAAATCATACAAAATCATCCTGTGAGAGTCTAAATCCATAAAAAAGAATTTCTATTTATTTACAATTACTATAAAAAATTGATACTCACGTGAACTTTTTTCACCTTCTCATCAACCCACTGATGATCAACTTAATGTTTGTGAGTTCATGTATGCATCTCTAATGGTGCTGGCTCCCAACTAAGAAACCCTTTCAGTAATAAAGAGCATAATTAAAATAATATACTTATATTTGTAAAATTAAAATAATCATTTTTTAGTCACTATATATGTTGAGTGTGAGGCACTGAACCAGCCATGTGAAGAGAACATCCTAAACCTTCACATTCGAAGGCTCTATTCTGCTTGTTCTAGTTATTCTGCTCTCTTAATATGATGAACTCAGGGCTCGCCCAAGCTCTTGTTAAATCACCCAACATGCCCTCTCCAATCTATAATGGATGCTCCCCAAAGTTTCTAATATCTGTGAACATGTCCCAAAGATAAGTAGAGCCTCTTTTTTCAAAATTGGTTCTGATCCTCGAACCTTGCTCAGGCAACCATATAAAATCTCGCTTTATAATATTACGTAATAAATAATATTAATATAAATATAATCACAAATGTTAAGTAGTATGCCAAAATTTAATACCTGAAATTCTTTGAATCATATAACTCTAACTTCCTTTGGAATTTTCTTCCAAGATAAATAAGGAGCATCATATCTGCTCCGTATTATGTCTCGAGTCACGTGGGTGACCTGCCTCGCAGGATTAAGCCTGTAGATACTAATCTTTCTCAATTATATAATAGATCAATTTACAAAATTTAATAATAAAATGAACTTACGTATCACCCTCAAGCTCTATATAAATACTCTTATCCTTTATTGCTGCAGGCTCCTTAGCCCCAACCTTTGCTTTTATCGATGGTCCAACTTGTTATGGCTAGATATAAGGTGGGTAATAGTATGAATGATGGTAAAGAGGATAAGGGTAGGTTGATGGAATTATTTGTGATGGTGGTGGGGGTAATATGTATGGAAGGGAGTTGACTGCATTGGATCTGGAGATGAAAATTGAGGACTAGTGGTAACAAATATGAAGATTTGCATAATTAAAAATAAAAAATTATACAGTTACATCAAAAAAATAAAATTAAAATAAATTTTGCATTTGACCAACTTGTTCTTGCTAAACATGAATTTCATTACAAATTTGGCAGGTACTATATTAACTAAATTAAAAAAAAATGGACACTTAGCTACAAAAATTATTCTAATTTAGAAATGCTTTCAGTACTCTATAAGGTATCTTTATTTTCTTCCTCATTCTCATTTGAAGAGCACGTTGAACTATCCAGTTCCTCTAACTGCATTTCAGTATTAGCCAATGAGACATCAAGAATATCAATTTAAACAACCCTATAATCTGACATCTCATCCTCTTGATGTGCAGTAGCCATGATGTATTATTTTTCAACAATTCCCCACAATTAGGTTTTTATGATAACTACCCAATCTTACTTATATGTCTCTGTGACCACTAGGATATTTGCTGAGCAAACTTATAGAGCTTGACTTGCTAGCAGAAATGGATCAAACTTCCCATGTATTCTACTATGGTTAACCTCTACTACACCATACATAGGATGAACCCTTGTGCCTCTATTTGGATCAGGACTGTACCATTAGCAGTTGAATAAACAAATAAGATTTCCATCTTCTCCTAGGTACTGCAGCTCAAGAATCTCATTTAGAATATCATAATAATGACATTCATCTTTTGATGAGTGTTTTCTCTAATACAAACTCCATGAAAAATACAAACTCCATAATTTTTAATTTTTCTTCCCTCACTCCAGGGCTTTGAATGAAATATAAATCCACTAACTCTATAAATTAGCCATGTTTTTGCTTTTTGCATTGAGCCCCATGCCAGTGCTGGTAGCCCTTTATCAAAGACCTTGTTATGGGGGTCATGAACCTAAGAATAGTTAGAAAACTTAGGGCTTTTAGGATATAAAAGATGGAAATTAATGAAATGCCATATGTTTACTCACATATGATTTAAACCATGTTGGAAATTCATTTGTTATTACTCGCTCAACAGCTACAGGATTTGTTGGAGGTAAACTGCTTGTGAAATACCTGTTAACATATCATCCAACTTACACTTGAGAATAAAATAAATAAATGATTTCTTATAAACTTTATGGAATAACTTACTATAAGATAGATTGGACTTCTTGTTAGTTTAGCAGCTCATATAAAGTTGTTGTTTTCATTTCTAAATCATTGAGGAATCTTGTAACACATTTCCTATTAGTCTTTCTAAGATTACTAATGACTGATAGTGAAGATTATGATTGATCTTCGATATCAAAGTTTATGTTACGACCAATTTTTGTTCTTATACTTCTCACATGGGGATCAAAGTAGTAAGAGCAGAAGTGGGTAGTTTCTTGAGCCAAATATGATTCACATATAGATCCTTCTGGATGTGCTTTATTCTTAACATATTTTTTAACTTGTTTAAATATCTGTTAGAGCATGGAAATAACTCATTAGGATTATAAATATTAAATACACACCGTATTAAACATACATCTTATCTCTCAAAAAGGTACATCAAATGATATTGCACAGGTCCGCTAACTCTAGTCTCATAAGGCAGATGGATTAAAAGATGTTCAATAGAATCAAAGAATACAAGGAAAAAAATATTTTTTAGCTTACATAAGATGATTGGTATATTTTTTTCACTCCTCCATAAAACATCTTTACTTAATTTAGATGAACATAGGTCTTTAAAGAAAAGGCTACGCTTCATCAACGATTTTGATATGTAATTTGTGAACAAACATAGTATAATTAGAAGGAGCACCTCAATAAAAATGTAACAATCATGAATTTTAAGTCTAAATAATCTCGTAGATCTAAGATCCACACATCAGAGCAAGTTTGATCCATAGCCATCATGCTTTTTTGAATTGAAACTAATAACATATTGATCTTCTTTGTTCTAACATGAATGATAGTGGTGCTTTGGGCTTTAATATTCTTCCATCATTATTTATTACAAGCTCTAGATTCTTTCGCCTGCAGTACTCTTTAATATCCATTATAGCTTTTATATTATCCTTAGTCTTTCCTTTAACATCCATGATCATATTAAAATATTGTCGAGTATGTTCTTCTCAATGTGCTTAACATCTTGATTATGCCTTATCAAATTTGTACTCTAATATGGTTTTGTCCATAAAATACCTTTTTTAATCCAATTATGTTAAATGTCATATCTAGAAACTTTACACTCTCATAACATTAGGAAATAAAAAATTGACAAAATGCTAGAAAGTTTTTATAGTATGTCAAACGACTTAATCTGGGTGGAGGAGGTGACCTCTCAACTCTATTTTTAAAGAATGCACCCTTCTTTCTTCTAAATGAATGATAACAAGGTAAGAACATATGGTGATAGTCAAACCAAGTATTTTTTTCCCCTTTGTTTTAGGGTGAAAGATTTGGTATTCTTCATGCAATAAGGGCAAGCTAATTTTCTTACTGTGCTCCAACCTGATAACATACCTTAAGCTAGAAAATTACCAATGGTCCATAGCAATGCAGCTTTAAGGATAAAATTCTATTTGGTTGAGATCTCATATTTGAGGACACCTTCTTCACATAAGAACTTGAGGTCATCTATTAATCATTACAAAAAAATATCAATATTTGCTTTTGGATTATGTAGTCCTAGTATTATAAGTGTTAAGAACATGTATAGGATAATCATGCACATCTTTGGTGGAAGGTTGTACATAGTTAATATAACTAGCCAATAAGAGTAAGGCGAACTTGCTTGACTGTATGGAATGAAACTATTAACACATAATCTCAATCTTATGTTGTGTGGATCAGCACCGAATAAAGCATGTGTCTGATTAAAGTGTTTCCATGCTTCATCATATGATGGATGAGAAAGAACACCATTGTGAGCTAATTTCTCCTTATGCCATGTCATATGACCTGCTGAACTCGTTGATGCATAGAGGTATTGAAGCCTTGGAATAATTGGTAAATAAAACAACCGAGAATATGAAACATCTTTCTTTGATGATGTTATTTTCACGAGTTGGATTTGAACTGAGGGGGATTGTAGGTACTATAACAAACTTCTATCGCATCATCCTTGTAGTGTAACATACAACCATTCATATAATAATTAATTTTTATAGTAGTAAGACCCAACTTTGATACTAATTTTTTTTTGTTTGATATAAATCTAAGAGGATTAAATTTTCCACTGAATTTGTTTCCTTGAGAAGACAACAAAGTCATTGAAGCACTCCTGAGGGATATTATATTCAGTTTTGATACTGAGCATCCAAACAACAACCACTAATTCTTAATGAGTTTGTGACAATCCCAAATTAGTTTATGAGCAGCACGTAGTAATTAAAATAAAATTTGTTTCTAGGTTTGGTAGCTCTTCCATGTGTGCTCTTAAATATGTACTTACTACATAAAAAAATAGTTCTTTATATGGTCTATTAATTTGATCTTCATCCACTATTCAAGAAGTTATGGATGGATTGGCATGAGTATCTCTATATCTTGGAACAAATCCCCAATGATATAAATCAACCTTAACATCCTCGGGCTTAAGAAAAGCTTGATTTTTATGCTACGAGCATGGATACCTAAACATTCTATCCAACTTAAATAAAGGTAGTTGACATGTGTTGTGAATGAAAATATCAACTCCCTCAATAAACTCATCTTTCAATACTTTTCATTTAGGTACAATTTGTTATATATCTAATATCTCTCCTCTTGGATAGTCATATGGATGTTGAATAAATAATCCTAAAATAAAATAAATGTATAAAAATTCATTATTTTGTTATGCAACTCTAAGGATATAAAATCAAAATTCAATTTATTTCACTCTCTCTTCCTTTATCTCTCTATTTCACATGCTCACACCCTCACTCTCTCCCTCTCAAATGCTCGCTCACTTCCTCAATTTTGTTCTCTATTTGAACACTGATTTCAATAAATTTATGGCCAAACTAAATGTGTTAATGAAACAAACTCATGAAAATCAAAATCAATCTTTTAATATATATTCCAAAATTCTTAATGTAACCCTAAACCCTAAATAAATTGTTAGTGCAACAAAATAAATGAACATAAAGCTCTATAAGCATGAAACCCTTAACCCAAAAATAAGATCCATGAAGTTGTACAACATTAATTGAAAAAAACTCCCTAAAATAAGAATAACATAATTTCTAATGGTTCAAATTGGATTAAAAAGAAAAAGAGTGAAGTGAATGAGTTATACCTTATATATCTTGAAGAAATAGAGAGAAACAAACAAGAAATGACTTAGATCGCTGAATGGGGGCACAACAGTCGTCGGCTTTGAGTCTGGGTAGAAATCCATGCAAATGAAGAAGAGGGTCAAGTTCAAGCGAAATAGGGCATTTTTGGTGAAATTTCTAGGTACTTTGTCCGCCAGAAACAAGTCACTTAAAACTGATGGGGAATTCGAAGGAAAAGCGGCTGGTATAGTTAATTTTGACAAAAATTTGCCACCAAAAATTCTGCCAGTATTTGATGATGTTCCTGTAGTGTCTTAAATAAGATAAAGGCTAAGATCTAATGTGGAAATATTAAAAAAAATGTAAGATGAACACAATAGTTTACCTAAATAGGATCTTAATTTCCATAAGTTATAGAAAACTTATCGTTATCCACACTAATTAGATATAGCCTTACAATGTTAGAATATTATAAGCAGATATATGTTGTAAATTAGACCCTTTTCCATTAAAATACCTGTATGGATAGTAGAGTAGTTAATAAGATCACTACTAAATACAAATTACATATTCCTAAATTGGATGGCATACTTGATGTTATTGTTGGATCTAATCTTTTCTTCAAGATATATTTGAACAAAGGATACTATCAAACTATGTTTAGACATTGGTATGAATGGTAAAAAGTTTTTTTAAACCCCAGATGATCGTTATTAATGTTTGGTTATCCCTTTTGGATTATCTAATGCCCCCACCACATTTATGAGATTGATGAGCATTTTTCTAAAGTATTTTATTGATTTTTTTTACTAATATATTTGATGATATTCTTATCTTTTGGCATGAGGAGAATTCACTTCTAAATCATTTGAGATTAGACTTAGAAAAACTAAGAGAAGCAAAGATTTACATAGCTTGAGACCATCTTCCTTGATTATGTAATATTTGCTACAAGTTTGAAAGCAAATCCTTTAAAAATTAAGGCAACAGTCAATTGGCTAACCCCCAACTCGTTCATATATGTTAGAAGTTTATATGGCCTCATAGCCTTCTACATAAGGTTCATTAGAAAGTTTATACCATTATTGCTCCAATCAAAGATATCTTAAAGAAAGATAAATTTATAATTTGGACCTTATCAGCAAATAAAGTAATGAAATAAATCAAAGTTCTCATGACCTCTTCTACAGTCCTTCGACTTCCTAGTTTTACTAAGACATTTACCTTAATTTTCATCTAATCCTTTAGAGCATAAGTCTAAGGCTATATTTTTATATATCTCCTATATGGTCATTGATGGTTATCTCTACAATGGAAAGAGATTAAATATCCCAAAAACATCTATGAGAGAGTTCTTTATTAAGGAACTTCATTTAGGGGGATAGGGGGTAGCAAAATATTTTAGAAAGTTCAAAATTAAAAACCTTATTAAAAATATATTTTTTCACCTTCACTCAAGAGGGATATTAATAATGTAATAACTCAATGCTATACATTTCAATAAGCAAAGGTTATATAAAGTAAAGATCTAGAAAGGCTATATGGCCTTACCCTTTCCTTACATGGCTTGACAAGATACATTCATGGATTTTATCATTGGCCTTCTTAGGAAACCTAAAGGATGTGATAATTTCTTTTTCATTATTCATAGATTCTCTACGATGTCACACTGCTTATCCAACACAAATCAAATGATGTGACACATATAGTTAGGTTATATTCCAAAGAGAGTTAGATTATATGGACTACCATACACGATAGTTTCAAATCGAGATGTCAAATTTGTGACATTTTTTTAATAATATTATAAAAACTTATGGTTGCCAAAATTTCTACATTTCACCAACAGACTAATAGGAAAAGTGAGGTGGTCTATGTGGCACTAGGAAATTATTAAGATGTTTAATGGAAATGCCAATAAATTAGGATCTTCATCTCCCTACATTAAAGTTTATATAGAATGGAATTATTTTATGAGCTACAAATAAAACACCTTTTATAGTCTATGGGCATAATCCAAAGAAGCTTATTGATCTTGCAAGTTTTCCCAGTCATGCCTTTTCAGATTTAGCATTTAATTTGTACATAATTTTCATAACCTTTGTGAAAATGTAAAGTATAACTTAAAAAATATAATACTAAGTATTTGAACGAAAGAATAAAGATAAAATCTTAAAAGAAGTTAATGTAGTTGATTATGTATCTATTCGTATTTGACCTGAGAGATGTCATTCTATCAAATATCAAAAACTATAATTGAGGGAAAATGTACCTTTCGCAATTATTAAGGAACTTGATTTTAATGTTTAAGTTCTTAAATTGTCTCAAGGCATAATTATTCACTTTAATTTCAATATGGATAATTTAATATCATATAAAGGAGTTAGAAAATCTCCAAATTTGTTAAATAATACTTTTGTAAAAGGGTGTAAACATCATTTTTAAGTAACTAACCAACATTCATTCTTTGAGCTTGAACATCTAATCACAAATGAAGTACTATCAAATTAGCATTTGGTACACAAGCTTTTAGTGAGATGAAAAAAAAACCACCATTATGCAGTTACTTAGTTGACCAAATAAGAATTGGAGCAGCTTGTTAATTGAGCAGTTGGAAGTGGTCCAATCACTATGGAAAGGGAAAATGCATATGAGCTCAATCCTTGAAGGATCCATGTGGACTACACATGAGAATATGTAACTTCTTTATATCTTATGAGTTTGGTCTTATGTGTTTATGCAAGTTCATGTATTTTGTGTTGTAATTATTATATGGACTTCATATTATTGTATTTTTCTTTGTTAGTAATCATTGTATTATATCTAATTCTTGATCAAGGTAGCAAGGGCCAGCTATGCTAGCATATGAGGGTGCATATAGGTGGTTTACGTAGTTTTCAAGTGGGGGCCAAGCATGGAGCAAGGGGGGCCGACCCCTCCTTCCTCTCTCCTTTCCCTCTTATTTTAAGTTTGAATAAAGAGGGGTGTCTTTTCATTAGAATTCAGTTTTATATGAACTCCTTCAAAATTAAATAAAGTTACTATTATTGTTCTTACACTTTCTGGAGTGAATTCGTAAGGGTTAGAAGGCTTGGTGGCCGGCCATTCCAAAGAGATTGGGTAATCTTCTTGGATGCCCTAGTTTGGTGAATAGGTTTTAATTTATGCACTTTTATTTTTACTATAAGTCTCTATAATTATGTTCTAGTGTGTGTATCTATCATAGAATTTATAAAATAAAATTATCTCCCTAAATTTCTAAGTCTAATCCTATATATTAAACTCAGCCAAGAAATTTGTCTTTACTGGACTAGTCATGTTCTTCTTATTATTTGACAAACCCAAACTCCATTAAATTCCACCAACTGTCCAGATCATTAGCCCACATCCCACACTTCAATAAAACTAAATTTATTTTGTGTTATTTTAGCCAAATACAGGGAGAACAAATCAACCCTAGTTCTCAATTCTATTTGTTGCTTGTCTTGTATTTGTTTTTAGTCTAATATAAAATCCTAAAAATATTATACTTCACCCAAAAAAATCTCACAACTTTCAAATCACATCTAGGGTGTTTCCTTAATCATTTTGAATTAGAATTATAGAATTCCACTCATTCTATAAGAAACCACTATCAAATCCCTATGATTGGTCAATTAAGGACAGCGGACCTCTATCTCTTCTATAGCACATTTGCACAACATAAACCATCCAATCCTTAACAAACTTTTTAGAAAAAGACTATAAACCATCCACTTCAAATTTAGGTTAAGTTTTTTTTATTTTGATATTTATAGACATATAATCAAATGGTATAATTTGGATTTGCATTCTCTAAATAGATTACAAAACTTACGACCTAAATTGACCACATCAATGATCTAAGACCCCATCATCATACCATCTTCATCATTTTAGTATAAGAGCTTTGGTGATTGGTGGGCATCACTTGCATTGAAGGTGGTGGACACCAAGGAAGTGAGAAGTTTGGAGAGGATTTTGTAAATCATGGATTAAAAATCAATAAGAGTTAGCCTCTGTACTTCAGTCTTAGTAAACTTCCTATAAAGGTAAAGTGTCTTGAGATATATAAGGTCTAATTAACTCTATTTTTTAAAGGGGCGTTTGAGCATTTCTAGAAAAGCCAATAATGGGAAGAGCTTTAGGGGAAGATGAAATATATGTTGTAGTCTAAGATCCCTAGCTTGTAATTTTGATGATAACAAATATTATTGATTGAAATTTAATTCTTCTAATATATATTGGTTATTATTTTTTTTCTGTGCGTACTAACATTTTAGGTACATCATACATAGCTCAAAATTGATCAAGACTCAAGTTTGGATAGAATAGGATGTCATTCAAAAGAGTCTGCATTTTTTATTTTTCTTTTTTTTATTTCTTGAGTCTAGCCATGTAATGGTGTATACTATATTGACGGCCGTGCACAAATACAAAGGGGAGTGAGAAAAATTGAGATGAAAATTTTTTGAACTAATTGTAATGTATGATTATGATCATACTACATGATTACGATCATACTATACGATCAGCTATATGAAAAAGAGAGTTAATAGCTAATTTATTATAAATCTGGACCCGAGTCTTGTGAGTTTGATAATAAATAATATTATTGGATTATTTACTATGCAATCTCCTATTATTGTTATTATTACATATATGTTTTCTTGTGTACTAATATTTCAGGTCCACCATACACTATATAAATTGATCAGCTCAAGACTGGGTAGAATAGGATTAAGTGTTCTTAAGAGTATATATTTTTGCTTTTATTTATTTCTATATTTCTTGAGTCATGTCAGGTATTTGGTGGATGCTAAGCTTGGTGATCATGTACACACATACTCAAGAGAGTGAGATAGAGAGAAAATTAGAAGTGTAATTTTCTAAATTAATCGCACTGTATGATATATATCATACTAGATAATCTATTATTTAGATAAAAATTAAAAGAACTAATTATGTAATTAAAGCTATTTGAACTAATCATACTAAATGATCTCGATCATACGAGACAATCAATTGAAATCAAGAACTCACCCACCAATCATAATTTGTGTAATATTTTAAAATTCAAATTTTGTAATAATCATACAGTATGATAGGTATCGTACTATACGATATAATTAACTCTTACCTAAATTAATTCTGTAATTAGGGAACAATTTTGGATTAATTGATCCAGTCAGATCGTACAGAACGATTGGATCCAATCATACTGTATGACTCAATCTCTGCATGGGATGATATTTAATCATTGCCAATCATACAAGATGATAATCTAAATCATTTAAACTAATAGTACTGGATGATACTGAAATCATACCAAATGATCAGCTCAATTTCTTGAACTAATCATACAACGTCTTATTCTTCGTATAGTACTAACAGGGCTATTTGAACTAAATATACTATATGATCTTTGATCGTACTGTATAATCAGTGTTGATAGAAATAAAGTTTAGGGATTTTTATGAAGCCTTATATTTAAGTACTCATATTAGACTTGTTTCAAGTCTTTGGCTACTAAGTGTTCTGGAGAGAGAGCTTAGAGAAGAAATCTTAGAGAGCTTTGGGAAGAAGAAAGGGAGAGCTTGTATATGAGAGATAAATAGTGTGAGGGGTTCACACGGTTACTCTGAGCAAGTATCTTTCCTTATTTTCTCTTGGTGTCTTTCTAGGTTTCTTGGGTGGCTCTAGGAAGAAGAGCATCAGCTCAAAGACCTATGAGGTTCTCTACCTTCATTAGGAGGGTAAAAAAAGTGGTTGAGATTTTCTGCCTTCACCAAGAGAGTGAAAAAGGAGGTCGAGGTTCTCTACCTTCATTAAGAGGGTGAAAAAGGAGGTCGAGGATCACTGCCTTCACCAGGAGGGTGAAAAAGGAGGTCGAGGTTCTCTATCGCACTAAATTGGTGAAAAGATTATAAGGGCTTCTACGCCTAGCTGTTGGGGCTAAAGGAGAGACACTAAAGTTTAGTGCAATACTCAGAGAGGAGAACTCTGGCTAGTGGACGTAGGTCATTGTTTGACTGATCAACTATAAAATTTCTAGTGTGTTCTTTCTAGTCTTTTTTAATTTTTTGCAATTTACCTTTTTAGATTTTTTATTTTGAGATTGCATGATAGAAATTATATAGTTAATGATATATTGATTTAATTTATCAATCATCATCATAATTAAAATCTCATTTCAAAATTTTTCTTCCACATTTAGTGATAATCATTGTTATTTCTAAGTTAATAAAAATTCTAAATTTAAAAATAAGTTTGTGTTTTGAAATAAGATTTTTAAAACTATCAATTCACCCCCCCCCCCCCCCCCTTCCTCTTGGTGCACCTAGGGTAGCTCACTAGGATTAATGTCCTATATTAAACTTTCATAATTATATTATGAATTATAATGAACTAATCATACTATACAATGTATATCATATTATATAATTTATTTCCAATAGTAAACCCTAGCTGCCAAATAATTTAAGAAAAAAAATTTTAAAATTATATTTTGAACTAATCGTACTATATAAGCCTAATCATACTGTATGATATTTGAAATCTTACTTAAATTATCCCCCATGATTAGTAACTAAATCAAGGTTAATAAATATGGTTAATAGTATGGTATGATCAAGATCATATTGTATGATTAGATGAAATCCAGTCATCCTGAAGATCGCAATGGATGAAAGCCTTAATTTTTAAATTAATCGTATAGTATGATATAGATCTTACTGTACAAACTCTTAATATTTGAATTGAACATACTGTACAATGTGAGTCATACCAGACAATTGATAGAGATGATTTTTAATTATCCTGATAATCATCATGTATGAATAGAGTGAAATTCAACTAATCGTATCATACAAACTTATAATTATATTATATAATAAGTTTGCATAATTTGAATAGTTTGTCTAAATGGTTGTTCCATCGTACTGGATGGACTCCTATTTTTGAACTGATCTTACTGTATGAACCAAGATCATACTATACAAATAGAGAGCCTAATTGAAATTTTAGGGTTTTTGAAGCCTTGTACTTAAGAAACTCAATGAAGTCTTTTAGAGAGACTTTTAACTATCGAAGGAACTCTGTGGAGAATTCTTGAGAGAGCTTTGGGCTTAGAGAGGGAGATGGTGAGGTTGTGCATAAGGGAGAAGGAGTGTAAGGGGTAGTCACATGGTTGCTCCAGGCAAGCTTGCACTTTTCTTCCTCTAATGGCCTTGGTGAGTTCTTAGAGTTTCTCTTGGGAGAGAAGCTTCAAAGTTAGGGTCTATGGATCTTTTCCTTCACCAGAGGGTAAAAAGGGATTGGCAATTCTCTACCATCGCCATGAGAGTGAGAAAAATTTTGTGGGTTCTCTGCCTTCACCATGAGGGTGAAAAAGGATTGAAGGTTCACTGTCATCACTAGGAGGGTGATATAACTTTCAATTTTTTATCACACGAGGTTTGGTGGAAGTGATTTTTATAAGGTCTTCTCTACCTTGTCGGGTAACAAAATGAGAGTCACTATAGTGTTAGTGTAATACCGAAGAGGAGGTCTTTGGGGAGTAGACGTAGGTCAAGGTTAACCGAACCACTATAAAATTTATGGTGTGTTCTTTCTGATTTTTTCTTTTCAGTATTTTTAATTTCTATATGTTAAATTTCTTGTATGAACTTTATTTCTCATTATAAGATGCAGATAGTTTAATTTGTGTTAGCAAGTAAATTCATAATTAGCTTGATTTATTTATGCTTTAAAATTAAAAAAAATTATTATCAAGTTTTAAATTACTTTTGCATGTATTAGTTACTCATCTAGATTGGTTTTGAAAATTATTATCTTGCATAAATAAAAAAGAAGTTATTTTGTTATAGTATTTTTAAAATCTTCCAATTCACCCCCAAAGTCTCTTAGTGTGTTTAGGGATAGTTTAACGAGGTTTTACAACCTCCTCGAACTTTCAAGTGGTATTAGAGTGGTTCTTGGAATTCATGATTTTAAAATCTCTAAGTAAAGATCTTATGGCACATTTTGGATATAGAAATACTATGGAAGGTTATTCTATAAATTGTCCACCGCTATTAAAAAACATTCTTTTTTATTTTTGGAAAATTTGAATGTCTATATTTCTGTAATCTATTGATTTTAGAATTTGGCATATGATTCAAACTGATTATTCACTTCCATCTTGAATAGTTAATGGAGTCAAAACTGATGTCTTCTTTACTGAATGGAGTCATGAGGATAGAGAGTTTGCTCAATTGAATGCAAAAAGATTGAATTTCTTTTTCTATGTATTAAAATCTAAAGATTATTTGAGAGTGTCTACATGTACTACGGGAAAGGAAATATGGGATAGATTGTGCATCACATATGACAGAACCAGTGAAATTAAATAATCTAGGTTAAACATTTTACTATATAACTATGAAGTATTTTGTATGAAACTTAGTGAGACTATATCTGAAATATATACTAGGTTTACTCAGATAGTGACATCCCAGCATGTATTAGGTAGAGAACTTTTTAATGTTAAAAATGTTAACAAGATTTTACATTGCCTACCTATTAAGTATGATGCTAAGGTCATTGCATCTCTAAATCCAAAGATTTAAATGCATATTCAATTGATAACTTTCTTGGCTCACTCATTGCCTATGAGCAAAGCATGAGTCAATGGTTACTTGATACAAGTGATAGGAAAAAGGAGAAGACTATGGCCTTGAAAGCAAATAACTCAAACGGTGATAACTCTGTAGCTGAGGAGAATGACGACATTGCCTTGATGACCATCAATTCAAAAATTTCCTGAAGAGAAAGCAGAAGTGTCATCAATAATAATGGAGCAAAGGTAAGAATAATAAGAACTTTAAAGAATCATCTAACACAATTTATTTTGAATGCAGAAAACTAGCCCACCTGCGAACTAAGTGCCCCAACCTTAAAACTCACCAAATCAAGGAGAAGGGTAATGAGAAGGTAAGATTCAAAAAGGGGACGCAACAGATATAGAAAGTATTTTGGGCTGAATCTACCTCTAAATCATCTGAACAAGAAGCAGATGTGGAGGCAACAAATCTGTGTTTGATGACTAATGATAATCTTAATCATTTAGATCAAGATGAGGTATGTCAGCTATCTTATGATAAATTATTTATTATATATAAAAAAATTCATGATTCATATAGAAAGCTCAAAAAGAAGTATGTCAATTTAAACACTGATTTTTCTACTTTACAAAAAGAGCATAATTGTTTTATAGTTGAACATTTTGATTTAGATAGTAATCATTTGTCCGTATTTAATGAGGTTGATGAATTATACAAAAACATATTAATCTAACCAATGCATATGAATCCTTGAAATCAAAGCATCCTAAAATAAAAGATTCATTCAAACAATTATAAACATGTGTATCTAAACTCGATAGTAATGAGCAAGCATTAAAATTGGAAGTTACAAGTCTTAAAAGTGTGAATTAGTTCTTAAGAGAAAAAATTCATGCACCTAAACAAAATAGAACACCACCTATACTAACATAATGATATAACCCCATTTCACTACATGCATCATATACCCCTAAGAAGAGGCACAAACCCCAGCATAAACAAGTAAACCCATTTCTTGGGGTTAGCTGTTATTCTTGTGGCATGCTAGGTCATATAGCACGCACTTACATAATACACCATAGGACACATCTAGTGTGGAGGCCCAAATCATATGCACCATAGCATATCATGCATGCTAGTCATTCATCGAGGCATAAGGTGGAACCCAAACTCGCTTGGGTTCCCAAATCTAATATCTAATTTATTTTATAGGAGTGCTCTCATAAAAGGCCTAGTGAGAGCATATGGTATATGGATAGTGGATCCTCAAGGCATATGATTGGAGATTTAAAGAAGTTCATCATGCTAGTGCCAGGTCAGGTCACAGTGGGAGACAATACCACCAGGAAAGTGGTGGGCTCAGGAATAATTGGAAACTCAAAAAATTTCATAATTGAGAATGATTGACTTATAGATGGTTTAAAGTATAATCTACTTAGTATTAGTCAGTTGTGTGGTAAAGAATTTGATATTAAATTTCTATCCATAAATTGTATGATTAGTTTAAATGGAAAGTTATTTTTAAAGGGAAAAGAATTAATAATGTTTAAATGCTTTATTTAAATTGCATTGAATACTCTAATTCTCTATATTTGAAAACCACTGTTGATGAATCTTTACTATAACATAGGATACTATATCATGCAAGCATGAAGACCCTTAGGAGATTACCCAGAAAGACTTAGTTAGAGGCATACCCAAGTTAGATATCACTAAGAACCACCTATGTGATGCCTGCCAATTAGGAAAATAAATTAAGTCTTCATTTCATTCAATCAAGGTCATCATCACCTTTAGGCCACTAGAAATTCTTCATATGGATCTATTTGGACCAGTTATTATAACTAACCTAGGAGCAAAATCATATGGTTCTGTGACTATTAATGATTATTCTCGATTCACCTAGGTTAAATTCTTAGCACAAAGAAAGAATTATTTAAAGAATTTAAAACTTTCTCCACTTGGATATAGAGGAAATTAGGATGTGAGATATCGATCATTCATAGTGATCATGGTGAAGAGTTTGAAAATGATAAGTTTGAATTCTTTTGTTAGGAGATAAGGATAGAGCATAACTATTCTACCCTTATGACCCATCAGCAGAATAGAGCCGCTAAAAGCAAAAGTAAACTTTAGTAGAAACTAGTAGGGTCATATTAGTTGAATATACTCTCCCTAGATACTTTTGGGTAGAAGCAATAAATACTGCTTATTATGTGTTAAGCAGGGTAAATGTTAAACTGAAGTTAAAAAGGCATCCTATAAGCTCTTTAAGGGTAGGACACCCAACCTGTCTCACTTGCATATCTTTAGTTTTAGATGTTTTATCCTAATTTATGGAAATCACCTCTAGGAAAGTTTGATCCCAAATTTGATGAAGGAGTCTTCTTAGGATATTCATCTACAGGTAAAGCCTATAGGATTTTTAATAAGAGGACCTTATTAGTAGAAGAGTCTGCCCATGTCATTTTGATGAATTAGATAAAACCTTTAAGCTTAGGTTAGAGGAAGAAGAAGTAGAGATTACCCAAGGGATATAATTCATTGACCTAGGAGATATAGTAGAACTTCAAGAGCCTTTGCTTAGAGAATGGAGATACTCATCCAGTCACCCTAGGGAACTTATCTTAGGAGACCAATCTGAAGGTTTTAAAACTATGTACGAACTTAAAAAGGAGGTTAGTCATTCAACATTAATCTCAATGGTATAACCTACCAACATAGTAATGCAAGGAGAATTAAATCGATTTATTAGGAATGATATATGTGAACTAGTTAAAAGACCTAAATACTAGAGTTTTGTAGGAACTAAGTAAGTTTTCAAGAATAAAATGAATAACCCTGGTATAGTGGTTAGGAATAAGGTTAGATTTGTACCTAAGGGGTACAATTAGATTGAAGGAATTAATTTTGAGGAGACCTTTGCCCCAGTAGCTAGACTAGAAGCCATTAAAGTGCTACTAGTCTTTGCTTGATTTAGATAATTCAAGCAATATCATATAGGCATTAAAAGTGCCTTTCTAAATGGTGTAACTAAATAAGCTGTGTATGTTGAGCAACCCCAAGTTTTGAGAATTCTTAATTTTTCAATCATGTATTCAAATTAAAGAAGACATTATATGGATTGAAACAAGCACCTAAAGCTTGGAATGAGAGGTTGAGCACATTCCTCCTAGATAGAGCCTTTATTAAGGGTAGTATAGACACCACCCTATTTCTTAAAAAAGTAAGAGAAGATCTACTCATTGTTCAGATTTATGTTGATGATATATTATTTTGATCTACAAATAAAAATTTATGTGATGAATTTTCAAAGATAATGAGTGAAGATTTTGAGATGAGTATAATAGGAGAGCTTAACTGTTTCTATGGATTTAGTATGAAGCGAAGGGAGGATGAAACTTTCCTTAGCCAATCAAATTATATCAAGGATATCCTTAAGAAATATGAGATAGATAATGCTAAGGAAATAAATACTCCCATGAGCTCCACTATTCAGTTAGATAAGGATCCTAATAGAAAATTAGTTAATTAGAAGAAATATAGAGGGATAATTGGATCACTCCTTTACTTAACTATTAGTAAACCTGATATAATGTTTAGTGTATATATCTATGCTAGATTTTAGGCTAATCCTAAAGAATCTCATATAACTACCATTAAGAGAATCCTTAGATACCTATTAGGCACCCAAAACCTAGGAATCTAGTATTCTAGACATAGCTTATCTTGTGAAATTATAGGATATTTAGACTCTGACTTTATAAGATGTAGGGTAGATAAAAAAAGTACTTCAGGAACCTGTCAGTTCATAAGCCAATCATTAGTTTCTTGGTCTAGTAAAAAGCAAAATTCAGTGGCCCTATTCACCGCTTAGGTGAAATACATTTTCGTAAGAAGCTATGTTGCTCAAGTCTTATGGCTAAAGTAACAAATCTAGATCTTGGACTACCTGTAGACACCATTCCTATTATGTATGACAACACTTGTGCCATTTGAATTTTCAAAAATTCAATTCAACACTCTCGAACTATGTATATAAATATTAGGCATCATTTCATTAGAGATCATATTGCCAAGGGAGATATAGAACTACATCATATAGCTACTGGCGATCAATTGGCAGACATATTTATCAAACCAATTACCTATGACGCCTTTAGCACCTTAAAAACTAGACTATGTATTATAGATATTCATGCTTGATTCAGGATAAATCTAAGTTTAACTATCATTTCAAATTAAATATTTATTTTGTATGCTTTACAAATGTGTTTTATTTAATTTTTGTGACTATTTGTTTGTTAAGTTGAGTTTATATTTTTCATGATTCTTCATTGCTTGTTCCTATTTGGTAGATGTTCCCTGATCATAACACACCCTTCATTTTAAATTAAAAAAATAAATAATAAAATTTTGAAAATTAAAAATTATTCACATCCTACTGCATGCTTTACTTTGTACTGTATGATCTACATATCCCTGCATAAAATCTCTACCTTTTATTTAATCGATGGTCTGGATCAGTTAATTATTTATGATTGTACCATACTAACATAGCTTTATACTATATGATACACATGTCAAATGCCATTGGAAGATTTTAAGTCAGCCGTTACAATAATAATTCCATATGGTATGGTAAGAACACCTATTCATACTATATGATCAATCTAGTCAAAAGTCATATAAACGACTCCTCAGGATGAATACATTTTTTTAAGATTGACCAGTACGATATTGATCGTACTGTATGATTTAACATCTTTTTTCTAACAAGTCATCCAGAAGATTTAAATTCTTCTGATCATACTATACAATGGATTTAAACAAGAATTTGACTTTTAACAAGACAAAATGGAGAAAAGGATTCATGTAGCCGACCCGACGTAGTGGGGCAAAGGCTTGATGTTGTTGTTGTACTATACGATTTGAAATAGTGCAGTATGATATGCTAAAAACTTTATAAATTGGAAGAAGTTGTCTAGCTCAACTTATCAATTCTTCAAATCTCTTCTTCTCTCTCGAATCAACCTTCAATTCCTCAAACAGCTAGAGGTAGTAAGCACACCCGCCTAAACCAAAGAAGTTCTTCCTCCCATAGTGTTGTCGATGATCACTTCCAGTCTATTGAAGATCAGATGAGGCTGCATACTATAAATACAAGGATGCTCGAATCACTCCGCCTAGGATGCTCAATCAACAAGCACTAAATTATGAGGTGATAAGCCTCTTTGTACCCACTACTCTGTAATTCCTCCTTACCCTTATTTTTCGTTTCAACTTCGAGCTTCTCTATGAATTTTTTTCCAATCTTATGATTAATGCCACCACCATTATCATGAGATCCTATATTTATCGGTGTCCAATAGAAATTACATAGGAAGATTTAGGGGAATACCTCCACCTTTCCACAGATGGACCTCAACCCCAATTAGTAGCCTCTAGGGGTGACTTTAATTGGAGTGCAGTTAATCTAACCATAAAAAAGTGTCACCCTAAATCAACATCAACCCCTTGTTCTCTCATTAAATCAAAATGCACGTATTATCTAGCATGTCCTTCGAACCTCTATAATTCCTAAAGATGGAGATCACGTAAATATTAATTCACTTCTTTCCTTGGTTACATACCTTAATATGTCTTAAACCCAATTTGATGAATCCCAAATGATCATTGACTGTATTCAAAACCTGACTCCTATTCATCTTCCTTCCACTAGATGAAAGTAAAATATCATACCTGGACATGCCATTTCTTATATTTTGGACAAAAAGTATGAGCTTACTTACCCTGCTACTTCTGATCATTTTCCTATCTTCTACACTGATGGTTCCTTTCATATTCTTTTCCATTATTACCAAGGGAAAGAGCAAGAAGAACCAGATTTTGATGAGGAAGGGGGAGCTGGTCCTACAGCTGCACCTACACCAGAACCTGCACCACCAAAAGAGCCACCACCTATACCAGCATACCATTATTACCCTTACAAGGAGCTAATACAGAGATTTGATTGATTAGAGTCTTGCCTAGATACATACATTCAACAGTAATAACAACACGAGGCTGACATGGCGTGGTTTGGGAAATAATTTTCTTCCATACATAAATACTTCCAGCCACCACCACCACCACCATCACCTTATTGGGAGCCTTCCTACTTTTAGGCTCTTGTGTGTTATGTTTTGTGTTTTTTTAATTATATTTTCCATATTTTGTAGCTTTCTTTTTTCTATCTTATTTGATCCTCCATTTTGGTGATGTCAAAAGAGGGAATAGTTATTGGTTGTTTGTATGTTCATCTTTATTAATTATTTCATCTTGCACATTTTTATTTGCAGTTTTTTTTTCTTTTGTTTATTTTTGTTCTATCATTAAATTTTTTAAAAAATAAAATATATATATACTTTACATTAAAAATAATCTTACACCTACTTTCAAAACTATCACATAATGAGGGGAAGATTAGGAGAAAAATATTAACTTGCTATTTTAACCAAAAATGTTTGCCATCATTAAAAAGGGAGAGATTGTTGCAATCTAGGATCCCTAACTTATGATTTTGATGATAATAAATATTATTGATTGAAATTTAATTCTTCTAATATATATTAGAAAATGCTTTTTGTCTGTACGTACTAATATTTCAAGTACATCATACACTGCTCAAGATTGATCAAGACACAAGTTTAGGTAGAATAGGATGTTATTCAAAAGAGTTTATATTTTATATTTTTCTTTATTTTCTATTTCTTGAGTCTGGCCATGTAAGGGTGTATGCTAAATTGGCGAATGTGCACGCAAATAGAGGGGATTAAAAAAATTGAGATGAAATTTTTTTTAACTAATCGTACCGTATAATTATGATCGTATTAGACGATTATTTATATGAAAAAAGAGTTAACGGCTCCTTATATCATTAATGCTAATGAACTAATCATACTGTATGATGTATATCATACTATACAATTTGTTTCTATCAGTAAATCCTAGCCATTAGATAATTTAAGAATTTCAAAAGTATATTTTAAACTAATCATACTGTACAAACCTAATTGTATTGTACTATGTTTAAAATCTTACTTTAATTATCCCCCGGGATTAGTCAATTAAGTTAATGTTTAATAAATATGGTTAATCATATAGTACGATCAAGATTGTACTATATAATTAACAAAGATGAAATCTGGTCATCAAAGAGATCGTACTGGACAAAAACCTTAATTTTTGAACTAATCATATAGTACAATATAGATCGTACTACATAAACTCTTAATATTTAAACTTAATGTACTGTATGATGTGAATCATACTGAAAGATGGACAAAGATGATTTATAATTATCCAGATAATTATCCTTTACAAATAGAGTGAAATTGAACTAATTATACCATACGAACTTACGATCATCTTGTACGATAAGTTTATAGAATTTGAACAGTTCGTCTGAATGACTATTCATCATATTGGAAAAACTCCTAATTTTAAATTAATCGTACTATACAAACCAAGATCATACTATATGAATAGAGATGGCCTAATTAAATATTTAGGGTTTTTGAAGCCTTGTGCTTAAGCAACTCAATGAAGTCTTTTAGAGAGACTTTTGGCTGTCAAAGGAACTTTGAGGGAGAATTCATGAGAGAGGGAGAAGGTGAGGTTGTGCATGAGGGAGAAAGAGTGAGGGGTGTTCACATAGTTGCTCCAAGCAAGGTTGCACCTTGCTTCCTCTAGTGTACTTGGTGAGTTCTTGGAGTTGTTCTTGGCAGAGAAGCTTCAAAGTCAGGGTCTAGGGTTCTCTGCCTTCACCAAGAGGGTGAAAAAGGATTAATGGTTCTCTATCATCACCTAGAGAGTGAGAAAGATTTCGTGGGTTTTTTTTCCATCACTGGGAGGGTGAAAAAGGATTGAAGGTTTGCTGCCATGACTAGGAGGGTGACATAGCTTTCGGTTCTTTGCCACCGAGTTTGGTGGAAGTGATTTTTGTAAGGGCTTCTCCTCCTTTTAGAGGGGGATAAATGAGAGTCACTATAATATTAGTGCAATACCCTGAGAGTGGACATAGGTCAAGGTTTACCGAACCCTTATAAAATTTCTAGTGTGTTCTTTTTGATTTTTTCTTTTTTTCATTTTTAATTTGTGCACATTAAATTTCCTATACAAATTTTATTTCTTATTGCAAGTTGCAGATAGTTTAATTTATGTTAACAAGTAAATTCAGATTTAGCTTTATTTATTTGTGCTTTTATATATATATATATATATATAATCAAGTTTTAAATTGCTTCCACCTATGTTAGTTACTCATCTAGATTGGTTTTAAGAAAATATTATCTTGCATAAATAAAAAAGAAGTTATTTTTATTGTAGTACTTTTAAAAAGTACAAATTCACCCCCCCCCCCCCCCTCTTGGTGCATCTAGGGATTGTTCAACAAGGTCTTACAACCTCCCCAAACTTTCAATATATGATTATATAGATAGAGTTTAATAATATATATAGAAATTAATATTTTCCTCCATCAGTTAAATAAATAGATATTGTTATCTTTTTTTAAACTAGTATAGGGAGGAAAGATAATGATTTAGTTTAAGGAAGAACTTTTTGTATTGGTGAGATTCACATAGCAGATGGTTAGCACTATAAAGAAAAGTGTTATGATTTTTGTAATGGACTCAGAGATAATATAAACCATCTAATTATTCCATAATAGGTTAGGATTTTTATGGAGTTGGCGGAAAGGATATGTCTAGTATAGAATACCATATCTTGGACATAATATAGATTGGATGTTCGTAATAATATATATTTTTATAGAGCAATTCAAACTTGTGTTTAGTGGAAAGGAGAGTATATTTAGACCTGAAGTTTTGGAAGGGTTCAATTGTATTTATTTTTTATATACTAATATGTAACAAATATGAGGAAGGCATTCAAGATAGTTGTATCTATTTATAGGATAATGCTTCAAATGTTTCTAGTTTAGGTATAAAGTAATAGATTATCCACAAGAAGACCATAAGAGAGATCAAAGTTGAATTTTGAGAGGTGAAGGGGCTAGATAGAATTATAGATTAAGATTAGCCCCACCTAGAACATGTAATGAGGGTTCCATAAATAGAGGTGATAGTAAGACTAAGGTGATGAAGCATTGTGGAAATCAAAAGGTCTTTTTCTTTAGTTATTCCTACTACAGTTTAGGATGGAGTTCACTTTCATACTAATTTTCTTATCATACTTCTTACTAGAGATTGCATTATATCAAGTCATACATGTATGAATAATATAGAGTATCTAATATGTGGTTAAAGTCTTAGCTAATATTATTACCTTTGCTTGAGTTTGATTTGATCATATGAATGAATTAGCTAAGTAAATATATTGTTGATATTAATTATAGTATGAAGCAAGTGGCTTTATATTGAGATAATGCAATGATCTACTTTAAGTGTAATAAAGGACTATTGTCAACAATAATATTAGCTTTATATGTTAAAATGACATGGAAGAAAGCAAGTAATATATATCTTGCATACGTGAAAGGTAAAAGTAAATCTTTAGGCTTATTGGAAGTGGAGCCTATAATGAGAATTCATTAATGCATTTCATATGGAATAAGGGGATGTTTGGTTTGAAGTAAAATGGATGTAAAGTATTCCAAATATAGAGGTTTTGAGAATATTAATATTTGATTTGAAGTAAAAAAAATGCAGTGTAAAATTTTTATGCATTTAGAATTTTCCCCTCTCGTGCAATTTTGGTGTATTTGGAATTCCTATTATTTGGGCAAGTTCAAAATACAATATCAATGCATTGCCTTTGTAACCACCTGCCACCACCACTATTGGCCAACACCACCACTATTGTCCATCACCGCCACCACCAGCTAGCACCACCACCGTCGGCCACCACAGCCATCACCAGGCACCACTACCACCACCATTACATGTCGCCAACTGTCATCTCCAGTTTCCGCCACCACTGCCGAACATCACCACCGCCAACCTCCAAACATCGACCATTACCACCACCACCGTCGCAGGCTACCACTATCATCATCAGTCACCACCCACCTCTAGTCGCCATTGCCACCGTCGACCACTGCTCCCATCAGGCCACTGATTGCTGCCACCACTACCCACCTGCAGCCACTAACTACCACAACCACCACCTGCCACCGATTGCCACCACATCCACTGGCTACCACTATGACCATCAGCCACTGGCCACAACCTCCATTTCAGACTGCCACCACCACCTCCTCTGGCATCCATTACTATCGTACTCCACCAACCAACCACCCTCTTTGGACTATATACTACATTCATTTTACTTCAAACCAAACAAGAAAAATAATCTCTTGCATTCATTTTACACTCTTCCAAATAACTCTAAAGTATTTTTTTAACAATACTTTACACTACATTCCTTTTTTAGCCAACCAAACAACCCCTTACTAAATTTATCGCCTAATTCAAAAGTGAAGTCTTGTATTGAGGTAGTAAATATTGAATTTCTTCAGTTGGTGCAGGCTATTATTTAGTGGGAAGGCATACAAATGTATCTAAAGTGCATAGCTTCCCTTGGTATAATAAGCTATCATAGGATAATTGTTAAAATATTTTCATAGATTGCAATTTCTTCAATAACAATGGTATAAAGTAGTGTAAATTCAATGTGCATTAAATTGTAAAGATAGTCTTTATATTTTGAAGAGCTACTTCGTGTTATCATCAAGTAATAAGGGATTCTTAGTGTTTAATGATGTATTATTGAAAGGTTTGAGTTATAATTTTAATATGGCATAGTAATTTAATATCATATGTATCCATTTAGTTACAGCCGTATGAGAAAAACTATCCAACATATAATTTAGAGTTAACAATCATTACATTTGCCCTATTTTTTGGTACTATATATATGGAATGAAATGTAAGACATAAAGTAATCATTAAACCTTGAAGCGCATATTTATTTAGGGGCTTAATTTGAGGATAGAAAGTGATTAAAATTGGTTAAGAATTTTTTTATTCAGTTCCAATATCTAAAAATGCTATTGTTATTGTAGATGTCTTAAGCTAGAAGTTTACTAGAGTGATAAGTTGTTAATTACTTCGGAAGCTATATTAGTTCATAAATTGAATAAATTAGATTTGGAAGTGCTCAGAGCAACTAGTGTGGATTTTGAATTATTATCTTTAACGGATGTTAAATCTACTTTCTAAGATAATATTTAGGAGGTTTAGAAAATTAATGTGGAATATGAAAATTTAAAACATCAATTCAAATTAGAGAAGAGAGAAGAATTATAGGTGAATATATTATGGAGTGTTGACTGTGTAATTCCCCAATTAATTATGATTGTGAAGAGAGATTCTACAAAAGGAGTATTATATTGATTATGTCATGTTAGATTGTGAGAAATAAGATGTATAATAATTTAAAGTTATTATTTTAGTTGTCTAGATTAAAAAGTAAAGTAAAAGAGTTTTTTTTTAAGTGTTAAGCATGTCATATGGTTAAAGTAGAACATTAAAGGCCTAATAGTCTACTGAAGCCTTTAATCATTTCTAACTGGAAGTGGGAAGAGATTATCATAGACTTATTATGGGCTATCCCATATTGGGTAAGGCTATTATATTGTGTGGATGGTAGTTGATTGATTGACGAAGTGCATATCTTACTTAAAGGCACACTAACTCAGTAAATAAATTGTCTTAAGTCTATATGAAGGAAATACTCTAGTAGAATTGTATACCTAAAGTTGTTATATATAGCCATGATGGTGGATTTATCTCTAGGTTGTGGAAATGCATATATAAAAGTTTGGATATTATTTTTAATTTTAGTAGAAATTCCCATCCGTAGATAGATGGGTAGTCTAAGAGAGTTATATAGGTATTAGAAGATTTATTGAGGCCATGTGTGCTTAATTTTGGAAGTAACTGGTAAGATCAAGTACCATAGATTGAGGTTTCTTATAACAATAATTTATATTCCAATATTTATATGGCTCTTTATAAAGGTTTATATGGTCAAAAGTTTAGAATAACTTTAATATACTTAGAGATATGAGAAAGAATGTTTTTAGGTCAAGAACTTGTTGATAATGTACTAAAAAGATTAGGCTTACTAAAGACAAACAAAATTCAACGCAGAATAGATGTAGAAAGTATTATGACCAAAAGCATTATGTTGTAGAATTTTAAGTGGTGGATTTGTGCTTGTAAAAGGCACCCAATGAAGGGTGTGAACAAGTATGATAGAGAAGGAAAGTTAGGTACCATGTATACTAAAATTTGCTTATCAATTGCTACTATCCGATAGCCAGGTTCGAAAATTTGCTTATCAATTGCTACTATCCGATCAAATGTCAAACATATGTTATATATTTCATATTTATTTTTAAGAAAGTGGATTACCAATACTATAACAAAATTAAAGAGAGTTAAGTAGAACTATAACCAAATTTGTCTTACAAGAAAAAAAAAATAATCACTTTTTTATCAATGATGTGAAACACTTAAGAAATAAGCATATTCATTTGCTTAAGGTCTAGAAGAAGTGCAAATTTGATAGATAAGCCACATGAGAGAAAGAGTATTACAATAGATGTTTTACTCACATTTATTTTATTGACATTTATATGTATTGACTAGTCAAGAATGATATTATTTTTAAGGTGTGGAGATTGTCATACCCACATGTGTAATTCTATCCAATAGATAATCACAATACCCTTGAATACCTATTTGTTGTATTATATATATATATATATATTGCATAGAATTATTCATGTGGGTATGACAATCTCCACATCTTAAGAAAGTATCATCCTCTCAAATATATAATAGTACAGTCCATTGAAAAAGTCGTGTACTTTTGAAGAATTTTATTTTCTAGATAATTTCTAGGAATAATAGTACAATCTTTTAGAATTATTATTGTTTTAGCTTACAATTTCAAGATATAAGAGGACATATGTGGAATTCCCAATTAAAAGCATTTAATTTATTTTTTTAAATCTATCCTTACTCTATTTTGTTTGTATAGAATTTACAGAAAATAAGATATGTTGATATTTTGATAATTTAATAAGCAACTTGTTACTAAAGAGTTGGGTAACATGCTAATCAAGAAGCTTTTGTGTTAACCATGTTCATATGCATTATATAATATCATATTTGTGCTTCATAGCATTTTAAAAATGGTTTCATCTTGTGTTAGCATGATTCATATATGTAGGATTGCATATATTGACTAATTCTATAAATTGTGTTCAATTTATAACATATATCAATTCATTTGAACTAGTTGATCATGATATATCATATAATTTACTTGAACTATGATAAAACCATTTTCAAACTATGATTGAATTATCTTTGAATCATGATTAAGTCATAATTGAACCATGATTGAACCATGTTCGAACAATCTCCGAATAATCTTCAAGCCATCAAACCATGTTCGAACATTGTTCAAACCTTATTAGAAAGTTCAAATAATTTTTAAAGACGGTTTAATCATGATTTAGGGATGATTTGAATATGGTTTGATCTTTGTTTGAAGATGGTTTCAATATGATTTGAAGATAATTTGATCATGGTTCGAAGTGGTTTGATCATGGTTAAAATATGATTTAATTATGATTCAAAATTTCAAAATAAAACAAATCATATTCAAACTATGGTCAAACTATCTACAAATCATGATTGACGTGTTCAAATAATCTTTGAATCATAATTGAACCATCTTCAAACTATAATCGGATCATCTTCAAACCACTGAACCAAGTTAGAACATTATTAGAATCTTATTTGAAAGTTTGAACAATATTATAAGATTGTTTAATGATGATTCAAAGATAATTTGAATATGATTTGATCATTATTTGAAAATGGTTTGATCATAGTTTGAAAATAATTTGATCATGGGTTGAATTGGTTTGATCGTGGTTCAAATATGGCTTAATTATGATTCAAAGATTGTTAGATCAAGGTTCAAAGTTAGTTTGAAGATTGTTCGAAGATGGTCAATCATGATTTGAAGATCATTCTAATAAATTTGTAGCAAGTACTATTATCTCAAATGATGTATGGGTTTATAGTTTAGGGTGTGAAAAATTTATTAAAACTTATATAACTATGTATATAGCATTATTAGCCTTGAATGGATTATCATGGAGAGATCATCATCATGGAACTTTGCCCCAACTTGAACACGAATGCTCTACAATTGTTGGATACAAATAAGGTGTTGGGAAAAAGAACGGTCAAAGCTGGGGGCATAAGTGAGTCAAGCTGACTCATGAGCATGCTTGAGCTCGACTCGATGAATTGCCCATAAGGTGAGCTCAATGAGCTATCATGCCAAACTTGAGCCAACCCTAACTCGACTCGTTATCTCACGAGCTAGCTCGTTTAAAAATTATTAATATAAAATACACTTAAAATATATTAGTATTTAGAATTTTAAGTACAAAATGTTTCTAAATCATATTTCAGTTTCTTATATTAAGTGATTGTTTATTAATTTTCTCCTATTTTCTCATTTTTTTTATTTTATCATAATAATTATTTAAATCATAATCATTTTTCTTCTTTCATAATAAATGAGCCGACTTGAACTATTAGAATAAAACTCGAGCTTGAGCTCAAACTCAATTAATTAATCATGCTCCAGTTCAAGATAGGTGTGACTCGATCAGGTAGACTCGTTTACCATTCTGATCGAAGTGCTTCTATAATTGAATGGTCATGTAATTATTCATTGAGTGTTTCAACTCCTATTTATAAAAAGCAAGACAATTTGATTTAAAATAAAATTTCATGCATATTTATCAAAGAAAATAAATAATGAATATACTTGATTTTTTTGGGATAATATAAATATACTTGATTAATTTTAAATATTATAAGACATATAAAACAAATTTTCATTTATTTAATTATTTAAACCCATAAACAAACCAAGACATTTTCTAATCATTTTTTCTTTCATTTGTGTCTTCAAAGAATAATATCATCGTCATTGGAGAAGACCGTATTAGAATCTGCTTATTATTTCAGAAGTAGAAATAAACTAAAAAAATTACCAGCATATCTTATGCATATTAGACCAATCAATGCAGCTTCGACCTTTTCTTTTCTTTTCTTTTCTTTTTTGAAAATAATTTGGGCAGAGCCTATTTCATTAAGATAATTACACATTGTTGGGGAAGACCAGCATTACAACAAAGAGGTGAACCAAAATTCACCATAAGAAAGATTCCTAAAGATCCTAAAGAAACAAAATAGAAAGAACAACTAAAAATAAAAAGCTTGACCTTGAGGACTCGGTCCAAGCCAAAAAAAATATGAAAAAGCATCCTAGAAATTTAGATTGAATGACACCCTTGGTTGCCAGAAATGACCCTCCAGGGAAATAGGGCACTAGTTGCTGAGACAAACATCCAACGGGCCCAATAAAGAGGATACATGCCCATCATCATCGTCTAAATTCATAGCTTAAAATTGAGGCTAGTAAAGGGGGAAAGATGTGTATCCATAGAAGAAGCATGCCAACCTCCAAAAATTCCAAAAGTAAAAGCCATATTCTTGAGAACTATAAATAAAGAAGGAAGAGCTGCAAAGTAAAAATACAGCCCCTAGCACTATATAACCCATCCTCCATAAGTATATCATAAAACATCCAATACCACATGTATAGTATCAATTTAAAAATAATGAAAGATAACAATAGAAGATAATATCCATCCAAGAGCAGAAGTGAACCAAAGCAGAAAAATCAAACCGAGGAGTGAAACATTAGACATAAAAGAGGTGTCTAATAGCATCAAAATTGTTCCATTTAGAAACCTTAGCAAAGAAATCCTTTTTGATGGTATAGCAGACCGTGGAGCTACTATTGATTTGGTTTCCAAATTTCTTAGAATTTCTTTCCCTCCATAAGTAGTATAAGGTGCAGCGAGAAGATATGAAGCAAAAGTTCCTCAAGACAACATTAAAGTGCTGCATATATTTAACATAATCCAACAGTTATCTGAGAGTAGGCCTAAATAAGAAAGTGTTTGTGAATGGCATGATAAAAGAAATTATTTTGAAGGAGAAATCACATTCAAAAAATAGGTGATTATGACTTTCTTCAACAACATAGCAAAGAACACAAGAGGAAGGGACTTGAATATTCCTTTTAGCTAAAATGTCAATCATTTTAAGCCCATCTAATAAGGCCATCCAAGTGAAAGCAGAGAAACTAAGATCGTGATTTTTATGCCAAACGAACTCAAACCAGTCAACCTAAGGCAAATTTTCGTAAACAAGAGAAGAGAAAACCATAAAGGAAGGTGAATCAACCCCCTCCCAACAAGATGGGATTGGAAGAGGAGACAATAGGGATCTCCAAAATTTTAGAACTAATGTGAGGGGGCTGGTAGGAGGGGAGATTCCAAGAATCAACATAAATAAAACTACCAATAATAAAAGAAGAATAAAAGGTAGTAGTAGCTGGTTCTAAATAGATCAACCAAATAGAAGCCATGACACCAAGGATCCCACAGCAGGATAGGGGTGGTTAGGAGTAATTTTAAAGTAGATTTTGCTCTTCATCTTTATAGCAGTGCCATGAATAAGCTTCCAGAATTTAGATGCCTTAGGGCTAGGAGGCTTCAAACAAGATAGGTATTTTTCCTTAACCCAAACAACAAATAGGGAGTCTTCTTTAACAATTCTCTAAATGGTAGCAGAATAATAACCATGATATAAAGCATAGATAACAGGTATACCTAGCCCACCAAGATGTTTAGGTAGATAAGTATTTTTCCAAGAAATAGTATGCACCTTCTTGGAGTCTATATCCCATTATAAAGGAATCTAGAATAGATTTATCCACATATTTGTAGTAGTATTTAGGTAGAATGGCACCCCTGATCCATTAAGTAGGGGCGTTGCATATAATAAACTTGATACATTGAATCTGGCCAGCATAAGATAGGACTTTGGCTTTCTAACCAACTAAGGCAACAATGATTTTTCGAAGTAGAGGATTGAAATCAACACAAGAGAGTTTTTTTAGTGGAGATAGGAATACCCAGGTAGATCATCGAGGAGAGGGCATGTTTCATATTAAGCAAAGTAGAAATAACAAAAGCATTAACACAACTATTAGAAATGATAATAGAACTTTTACTATGGTTGATTTGGAGACCTGAAGAATAAGCAATAATTAAAATATCTTTCAAGAGAGCAACATTAAAAATAGTGGCTTGACCAAGGACCAAGAGATCAATAGTATAGAGCATATGAGAGATATTGGTCTCCTCCAGATTTATCCCTTTGTAGATAGCTTCCTCAACTAAGTTAGATAAAGAATCCATGAACAAACAAAAAAGGTAGGGTAAAAGAGGGCATCCTTGCCTGAGGCCAAAAGAAGAACAAAGATATCCCTCAAGAGTCCCATTAATGCAGATAGAGAAAAAATATCCTCAATACATCCTTTCGTCCATAAGATGAATAGGGGGTGAAGACTTTGACAGCAAGCCAGTGTAATAAGAAGTTCCTAGAAACCTTGTTAAAGGCCTTGTTTATATCAAATTTAGCACAAACTAATTTAGATTTGGAAGATGTGTTAAATTAATATAAAAGTTTAGCATGTAGAAGAATATTTTCAAAAGCTAGCCTGTCATGGATGAAGCCCACCTAAGTAGGATGAATAATGAATGGCATGACTAGGTTTAACCTGTTACCTAGGATTTTTGTCATGATTTTGTAAAAAATATTGAAAATTGAGATTGGCCTATCAGACATGTTCCCAGCATGTTTCTTCTTAGGCACCAAGGTAATGGCTATTTTTTTGACACTTTTAGGAAGAGAGCTAGTGAGGAATAAGTGTATGACAGCAATGCATAAGGAGTGCCCAATGATATCTCAAGATCATTTATAGAACTCAAAGGCAAAGATGTTGGGCCTAGGAGTAACATGATAGGGGGTAGAGAAAATGGCCTCCTTAATTTCTTCATTCTCTACCGGCCAATCAATGAAGGGATAAGGTGAGGTGGTAGCATATTGCCAGTAGGAAAGGAAGAGAAATTGTTGGAAGGAGCAGTAAAGAGACACTCTAAGTGTTGAATTATAGTAGTAACAATGAAGTTAGGATTAGAATATACACCAGAGGGTGTGCAGATCTCATAGGTTTTATTGCCATTATGTTTGGACCTGAATTTAGAGTAAAGGAATTTTAAGTTGTCCTCTCTAGAGGAAAGCCATCTAGTTTTGGACCGTTGAGAGTTCTAAGAGGACCATTGAGAAATCCAAGAGGACCGTTGAGAGTTCCAATAGGACCAAAATGAGTATGAGTGGGAGAGCTTTGTGTTGATATTTTTAAGAGTGGCATTCAATCCAGGGTCTAGAAAAGAAGATTGAATTAATTGCATACATTGATTTTGCTGCCATTATAATTCATCATTGGCATTGGAAAGAAGAATAGAAGAGGCCTAATTCTTATATTTAATCGCTCTTTTAAGTTTTTAAGCATGGAATAAAAAGAGTATATCAGATTTCCACTAGGTTGAGAAGCAACAGAGTCAATGAGCAAGTCCCAAAATTCAACAATGTTACACCAATAGTTTTTGAACAAGAATTGATTAGAATTGTTAGAGCAGAGCTACATATTAATACCAAATTCCAGTGATTAGAATCCATGGGATTATCCACCTTATAGAAGGAGGAAAGGAATTGCTCCAGCTAAAGATCATTAACCATAATCCTATCCAATTTAATATGGATAGGGTTGTCACACCTCTAATTAAACCAAGTATAAAAGTGGCCCACTAAAACAAGGTCCTAAACACCAACTCTAAAAATGAAGTTATTAAAGTCCCACAACTTGCTATGATAAATATCATTGCCCCTTGATTTATCAGAATTAAACCTATAACAATTGAAATCACCAAGAATAACCCAAAGAGAGAGAGATACTTCCAACAATAGTAATAAATCTTCCCAAGGGGAGATTCTTTCAAAGAAAAAGTTAGCAACATAAATAATAGTGAGAAGATAAGAAGGAGACGAGCTAGTAGAGAAGGTGCCATGAATCATTTGGCTAGTAGAGAGAGTTGGAGTAAAAGAAATCTGTTGGCTCAAGAAAAATAATTTTTTTTTAGTCAACAAAATCGTGGAAGCATTCCATTTGGTCCATATTCTAAAATTGTAGAAACCGAAGTTGTTGCAAGAAGCTTCATTGTCAAAAATAGAATGGGAGGTTGAAAACCATGGATCAGTAGCTAGAGATGAATGTATTTTAGCTTCTAAAATACACAATAGCTCTAGTTTATAGGATTGAATAAACTATTTACAATTGAAAACTCTGCTAAGGCTATTGAATCCCCTAACATTCTAAGAACCAATTGGGGCAGGGTCATTGAGATTTCGGGTTGGGTGTGGCTACCTTCTTGGCATTCTTTGCTATGGATTGTTTGGGAACAGTGATGATAGGTTTGGAAATATTCACTTTTGGCTATTGTGAAGATAGGTTGGGTTGGGTTTTTTGGAGGATTAATAATGTTAGTCTTTCTGAGGGCCTTCAGATTAGAAAGCTAGAAACTTGTTGGAGGTAGTGAGAGAGCTGGATTGATGAGAGGATGACCTCAGCTGAGAGTGGGAGGACAGATCACTCAAAGAATCATTAGAGGTGGTCGGCATTTCAGAAGGAGAATTTAGGTTTGAGAGAGGCTTGTTTGTTGCACTTGAAGATGTTGGTTGCACGTTAGTAACATCATTGGCAGAAGGGGGATGGGAAGAAACTGTGTCATTCACAACATCAACCGGATTATTAGAGGACTAAGGGGCCATGGGGAGGGCTTGGAAAAGAACAATATGGTAGATTTCTAAACTACTAGTTTGGGAGGACGGGAAGGGGGATTTCAGGAATTGCTTCTTCCCCTAGTGGATTCTGTCTGGGGGATTTGGACAGAAGGGTTGGTAGGGTAAAGAGTAGGGGGGTGGCTTCAAGTCATAAGTGACTCAAAGGGTGCAATTAGATCCAGCAATAGAAACAAAAACTATATCTTGTAATAGAGCCCTTTTGCACTTGGACACATACTCTTGCGAAGGTAAGATAAGTTTTTTCAACAGTGAGAGAGTCAACTGTGAGGGGACAACCGATACAGCTAACACTCTTAGAAATACCAATAGGAGTCCAACAAGTCAATGGAAGGTCATGTATTTCAACCCATTGAGGGGAGAAGAGAACTCTTCCCACTTTGGATGAAATAGTGGTGATCATTTCTGTAAAATGAAATGTTTCCCATGAAAAAATCAATTGCCATCAGACCACACCATTTCAAATTCCTCCGGCAGAGAGAACTTAAGAAGAAAGAAATCCTCGCTTAATGCAAGAAATGTTAGTGTACCTTTCAACGACCAATTTTTGTTAATGACAGCTCACAAAGCTTCATAGTAGGGCCACTTACCTATGTAGTAACCGACGAGGGATAGCCCTCAAGAGGTCGAGCCATTCGAGACATCCTCCTGAGAAATTTGGGCCGTAGAGTCCTGGGGGGAATACATAAAAAGGGGAACTTCGGAGAGGAGGAGGAGGGCAAGGAAAAGGATCCACTTCCAGGTGAGGTCAGGAAGGGAAGCAGTCGACAGATGAGGGGGATTTGGGAAGACAAAGGAGGAAAGTCTGATGAGGTCAACATTTTGAGGAATTTGAGAGTGGAGGCAACGGTGGGGGAAGGCCCCTTGGGGCAGGGAGAGAGTAGCAAAGGTGAAAAACGACTAGGGTTTAGAAGAAACACAAGCAGAGGGGCAGCGGGTACCTCCTATCTTATATAACTCTTTTTGAACCTATTGGTGATTGATTGATTTAACTCGTGTGGCTCATATAGAGTATTTTACTCTTTAAACCTTTTTCTAATACCATATTTAATGGCCTTGGACATTCCCTTTGACTCATTATAAATTCTTCAGACCTCGCCTGATAAGTCCGCCAATGATGTTATATATAGATGTCATGTCTTCGTTGTTCATCAGTTTTTTTTAAGAAAATGATCATTAAAATAATGTAATGTTACATTTTATAATTTATAAAAATTTATCATTTTATTTGACTAATATTAGTGTGCCCACGCACTACCCGTTGCATCACTTCAGCCCCACAGTCTGCTGACTACAAGTCTATAGTGGGCGAAATCTCTGTTACTTTTACAGTTTTCCTTGGCTCATCCCAGGCACCAGTTGAACAGAAAGTCTATCTCCTTTTCGTGAAGCCTACTCCCCCTCTCGTTCCTCATCCTTCCATCACGCACAGAAGAGATGGTTACCTCCCAATCTAATGTCGCCGTTTCATTAGACTCCGGCCAAACAAGACTCAAAGAGCTCGGTTACAAGCAAGAGCTCAAGCGCGATCTCTCGTACACATCTCTCCTTTTTTTTCTCATTGCCGAATCTATTTATGTTGGTTTTATGACCATTTATTAGCTTTTGGATGTTTGATGGAATTATTTCAGGGTGTTATCCAACTTCGCCTTCTCCTTTTCGATTATATCGATTCTTACGGGAGTCACAACGCTCTACAACACTGGACTCAGATATGGTGGACCTACTGTTATGACTTATGGGTGGTTTCTTGCCGGGTTTTTTACGACAATGGTGGGGCTGTCGATGGCTGAGATTTGCTCGTCTTACCCGACATCAGGCGGACTCTATTACTGGAGCGCCAAGCTCTCGGGAAAGGATTGGGCGCCCTTTGCTTCCTGGATAACTGGATGGTAGGCTCTCATCCAACTTTTTTCCAATGTTTTTTAAATTCTACTTTTTAATCTTTTACTTTTTGAATGTGATTTTTGTAAGTGGGGCGATTGGGAAAACAATATGGTTTCATCCTTGAGGTGCTGCTTGGTTTCAAGTAGGATTTAAGTCAAGTAGAAATTAGTAAATCTTGTAAATCCAGATTTAGTAAATCTTGAGAGGATTAAATGTTAAAATTATTAGGCATGACAATCATTAAATCTTGATTAATGTTGATAAATTGTTTGGTTATTTATTTTAGGATTTAAGATTTGTTAGAGAGATCCTAAATCTCTTAAATTTTGTGAATTGTGGTATTTAGTAAATTCTGGATTTACCATTTAAAGTCTCCAGTATTCTACTTGGTAGGATTTAAGCTAGAATTTACGTAAATCTTGCCTAAAATAGGATACTAAATAGCCCCTGACGGTTGAAATAGTTTAGCAAGGATTGTGACAATTTTCTTGATTAATTTGTAGGGTATTTCTTTAGCTATATAAAGAAGATTAAGAAGGTTTGTTGATTGAATTGAGCTTCTTAATCTTGTCGACAAGGATGGAACCAGAAAGAGTTGAGGGTGGACAATTGCTCATCCTAAATTTCTTTTTCTTAGAAGAATAGATATTTTAACTATTTTGCACAACTTTAATAAATGCAGTTGCCCAAATCCTAAGACAAAAATTTCTTTTTTAAATTCATACATAAAACTATGCATTTCACAATCCCATTTTCCCCACCCTCAAAAGAGAGGCTGGAGTTGTCGGTTATCTACTTTTTTGCTTTGTACTATTATGTAATATTTGAGGACAATTTAATTCTTTTCTTGTTTTCATAATTGACGGCTTTATGTCCTATGAGTAATTTTAAACACGGCTGTTGTTGGGTCCCAAACCTTTGATGAGAAAAGTGGAGGGTTGTATTATGTAGTTGACAGCCGGTATCAAACTTTTTGAACAATCATGATATGAATCCTTCAATATATTGTATTAATGCTCAGGCATTCTCTAGAAATGGAGCGTTGTATGGCCTAAATATAACAAAAAATGTACAAGGACCACTGCATCAGGGCTCGAGTGCAGTGTTAAATAAGCAATGATTCCCATATTATGAATAGATGTGGACAATGAAGCTAGTCTTTGAAATTAGAATTATAATAAGAACTTGGAATAAAGGTATTCTTATTGACAAATTAATAAAATTAATAGATATTATAATTTATAGGAAGATAAATATTCTATGTATTCAGGAAACTAAATGGATTAGGGAAAATGCTAAGGTGATTGATGATTTAGGATTTAAACTTTAATATTCTGGTAGGAATTATATTAGAAATGGTGTATGTGTAATTATAGATAAGACTTGAAGGATAATGTTATAGAAATTAATAGAATTGGCGATAGAATTATAGTTTGAAAAATTATTGTTGATGCTAAAATTATTAATGTTATAAATCCTTATGCTCCTCAAGTAGGTTTGTATATGTTTTTAAAATAAAATTTAAATATTACTTAGAAGAATTAATGCAAAGGATATCTCTTGAAGAAACTTTTTATTGGAGAGATTTAAATCGATATATTGGTAGAGTGCATTAAGGTTGAAGATCAAAAAATATTTTTCTTAGAAAAAAGGATATTCAATGTTGGCGGATTAAATATTTTGATAAATCTTTTAATGAATGTTACGAGAATACGATTGACTTTAGTAATCTTAGCATCCTAAATGAAAATAGAGATTTTTATTTTTATCATCATATTAATAAAATAAAAGTTTGAGAGGCTATAAAGAAATAGTCCTGAAAAGTAGTAGGAATTGATGATATTCTAATAGAAATGTGGAAATACGTAAGAGATCAAGTAATTTCTTGACTTACTATATTTTTTTAATATTATTTTAGAGATTTAAAAGATGTCAGATAAGTAGAGAATGAGTGTGTTAGTTTCTATGTTTAAAAATAAAGGTGATGCACAAGAATATGTGAATTATAGATGAATCAAGTTAATGTGTCATGCATTAAGATTATGATAGCGAGTAATTAAGCATAAGTTATGATGTGATACTAATATTTCTCAAAATTAATTTACATTTGTTGCGTGCCAGAACATTCATGATGATAGAGAGATATGAAGAGTTTAATATCTTATCTTTGTATAAAAATCCAATACACACATAGGTAAGAGAGAGTGATGCAAAGTTATAAAAGATACTTGAATTTTTATGTGAAAATTTATGAAAAGGGGAAAAACCACTGGGCCTCGCCTAGTTGAAATGATTCTACTAGTGTTTGTTATTGATTACAAAAAATGCCCTTCCTCGAGGGAAGGCTTTGGCACAATTTAGAGAATATGCATAATATAGACCACATTCGATTGTTGGAGTTGGAATAATCCAATGGCATGAGAGTTGTTTTTAAGAGATCATTAGCCTACTTATTTGATCGACAAGATCGTAGTCTTGCAACGGTGGTTGGAGGTCCATAGTCGGCTGATTGAGGTCGAAGAGGCTACAATCAAGCGAAAGTGGTTGAAGGGATTATAGTCGGGTGACAAAGATCGAATGGATAATAGTTGGGCGACAAAGGTTAAAAGAATAATAATTATTGACAAAGGTCGAAGATCTTACGCCCCAAAATCTAATTTGAAATAATTATTTCTTTTATATTTTATATAATAATCAGAGCTATCTGATTTCTTTCAATAATACAATATCAACAGAAGTAAAATCTATTGATCAAAATATCAATATATATCTAAATCACTATCCAAAAATCATGTATAATATTCAAGAATTATACAAATACAATAATTCATCTTCTCACTTTTGGGTATAAAAGAATAACTAAAAGGCAAAATAAACAAAACAATAATAAAAGCGGAGGAATCCTATAATTAATCAGTCTCGCACTCTTGATCCTCTTCTTTGACCTGAAATCATTTAAATCATATATAATGAGCTAAAATGCTCAACAATTCACTAGAATCCTGTAATTGAACTCAAAACAAGGTAAAAAAATAATATGCATATGATCATTTATTTTATAACAATAATAGTCAATATGATCATGAATATATATAGAAATGGTAAAACACATACTATACCATAAAATCTCTGAACCGGTAAACCAATACGGTATGGAAGTCAATAAAAAAGTGCAGTATGAAGGCAGTAAAATTTGTAAACCAATAAACCTAGTATGGATGTCATGCATACGTCATAGTAGTGCTATCCAATCAATAAGAAAATCATATAAATTAGTAAAACTGAAGCATTTATGACGATTGTTGTAATCCATAAAATGCAATACTATCAAATTAGTATATACATAATATTCAATCATTTTATATAAATATCAAATCAGTATCTTATATTGTATGCTCAGTAATAGAAATCATATGCTTTTTTTTTTTGATAGAAATGCTCATTGCATTAGAAAGAAAGCAAAGTATAACCTATAATGTGATAGGAATTCTATCACACTCCTCCTTTAACAAAGAGAAAAAAGGAGGAACCTTATTACAATTCAAATCTTCCCAAAAGAAATCGCCTAGTAAAGCAAGGTTAGCACAATAATCTGCTAACTTATTACATTCCCTATTTACAAAGTGAAAGACAACTATGCCGAAGCCTTTTAAGAAGGAAAGATCCTCCCATTCTTCATTTCCGACATCTTCACCTTTTTTCCTTGCTGAATTTTGCAGATGGGAAATAATATTGCAATTGTCTCCTTCTATTATAATTCCTTTAGCTTCCAATATCCATTCAAGAATGATTTTTTTCAAGGACCGGAATGCCCATAATTCCAGTAATCCACTGTCCCAATGAATGCAATTAACTCCAAAAGCTAATAAGAACCGACCTTTGCAATCTCTAAACACACCTCCAATACCACCATTATTAGATTTAACCAAAGAAGCATCAAGTTGACTTTAATCCATCCAGGGGGAGGGGGTTGCCAATAAGAAGACAGCTGGTTGGCATCCCAGTGGTCCACGAACAGATTTGAGCTTGCAAATGATGCAAAACTAATAGCATTGGAAGCTATATAGCTTAAACCGAGATCAGGAAGCCCATGATTGCATTTGTTTCTACTCCTCCAGGAAAAGTACACCAGAGAACAATAAATTCTTGCAACAAACGGATTTGCCACAGAAAGTGCCTTCAGTTTTGATTTACAATCACTCATAGAGGAGAAAATCGGAACAGGGAATCCCCATGTCTTCAGCAAATCAATGACCTGCAGCAACTTGGAACACTTCGCCATAACATGCTTCATATCTTCAACCTCATTACAACCTCTAGGACATAAATTCTGTCCTAGCAGTTTACGGCTCATCAGGATGTCATTTGTTGGGATTGCATTGTTGAAAAGACGCCACCAAAAGCATTCCACACGGGGAGAAATGTGTAGCTTTCTTAATCATCTTGCATAATCAATTTCCGGGTGATCATCACCGAGAGGATTGGTTGCCAACGCTGCTATGCTCTTCCCCAAAAACCTTTGCAATAGTTCCAAACAATCGTTTTCCATATTGGGATAAATTTGAATTTGTAAAATAAGTTCTACCAATGGATTGCCAAAGAAGTTTTTAAGAATCTCCTCATTCCAGTTTCCATTACAAATGAAGAAGTCAATAGAGGGAAAGTCCCCATCAACAACCGCAATAAAAGTTGGCCATTTGTCAAGACTTCTATCTAAAATCCATATATCTTCTAGAATGTGAATTGAGTTACCTGATGCAATTTTCCATCTTAAGATAGGAAGTAGGGATTGAGCTCCTTTGTATAAGATTTTCATAGTTATAGAATGATTCCTCTTCCTTGCCGCAATCCTTAGATCAGCTCCATACTTAGATGCCAAGGAATTAGAAAGCAATGACTTTTTTCTGTTTAAGAAATTCCAAACAAATTTTGCTCTCACCGGCCCAACCATAGAGACCGCCGAATGAATGCCTTGACCACCCTTGTTCCAAGGTTTACACAACACCTCCCAGGCAATGTAGTGTAATCTAAGATCCCCTCCATGCTTGTCCCATAAAAAGCTCCTACAAGCTTTATCCAAAGCTTTTAACACACTAAGAGGAATCAAAGTGTGAGCTGAGTAGAAAACCAGAATTGAGAGTAAGACAGCTTTAACTAGCAGCAATCTTCCAGCTAATGAAATGAACCGATTACCCCATAAATTCAATTTGTTGACAGCTCTCTGCATAAGGCTAGAAAAATCCGAAGATACTAGCCTTCTTAACACCAATGTAACCCCAAGATACTCCATCTCCTGAGCCACTTTATAACCCCATAAGGAAGCAATGCTTATTTTATTTTTCCTTGTAACAGCCTTCCCAAATACAATTGAAGATTTCTGCTTATTTATACATTGCCCTGTCCAGCCGCAATAAGCAAATATGATCTTTCTAAGCTTCTTTATAGATCTAATTTTGGCTTCCGAAAACAATAGAATGTCGTCTGCATACAAAAGATGGGAAATTCGAGGTCCTGAAGCCGCGATCTTTATACCCTAATTCTTTCCATTATGGCTAAAAGCATTTGTCAACAGTTGAGAACAAAGGATAAACAAATATGGAGATAAAGGGCAACCTTGTCTCAACCCACACTTTGCTAAAATTCCCTTAGAAATTTTACCATTGATCATAATAAAAAATTCAGGATCTTCCACACATTCTAAGAGAAGATTAGAAAATTTGCTAGGAAAGCCAAAGTACTCCAACACCTTCCTAAGCGAGTCCCAGGCCAAACTATCATAGGCTTTTTTCATGTCTAATTTTATTGCAACCAACCCTTTCTTGGATTTAGAAAATCTCATTTTATGAAAAAGTTCTTGGGCTAAGAGAACATGATTTGAAATTGATCTACCTTTTAAGAAAGCTACTTGAACTTCAGAAATCAACCCTTGGAAGACCTTCAAAAGTCTATTGAGCAACAATTTTGCTATAATTTTGTAAATAGACATACACAAGCTGATTGGACGGAAATTAGGAGTAATCAGATTCGAAACTTTAGGAATAAGTATTACCAATGCTTCTTTCCATTTAGGACATAGCTTACCAGTGGAAATGAATTGTTGGACAGCCCGCCAAACATCATTACTAATCAGCTTCCAATAATTTTTGAAGGAGTATGTTATGCCATCTGATCTCGGCGAGACATTGCTTCCCAGGTTCTTGATTACCACCTCCATCTCGTCTAAGGAGAAATCAGCTTGCAGCATTTTCGAATCCTGCTCAGTAATCATTTCCAGAGCCGGAGGCCATCTATCCAAGCAGCCCTCCCTACTCCACTTATTATTGAAGAATTCAACAAAAATTTCTTCAATCTTGGAGTGATCTTCAGTCAGCAATCTGTCCTCGGTTTTGAGCTGATGTATAAAGTTTCCGATCTTCCTCCCATTTGCAAATGCGTGAAAGAATTTAGAATTCATATCATTTTCATGTATCCAATTCACCTTTGCTCTTTGTCTCCACCAAGAGTTAATCCGAGCCAAAGTTATATTGAATTCATGGATTTTGGATCTCAAAAGAATAAGTTTATCATTGGAAAGACCATTGCCATTCGCCTCCTCCAGCTGTAGGCTTTCAATCTCTTCTGTTAATGAATTTTTCAAATCCAAAATGTTCTTCAGTTTTGCTTTGCTCCAAAAATGAAGGGCTCTTAAGACCCTTTTCAACTTAATGTTGAGAACTTCCATAGCCTCTTTTCTCCAATAGAAATCATATGCTTAGTAATAGTAAACCGTATATCAATAACAATAACAGTGAATTAGTAATAATATCCGTATTAGTAAAATCTATAATAGTAACAGTAAAATATTATAGTAACTATAAATCAGTATAGTGATAGTAAATAAATAATGCATCTCAATAATCACACCAAACAAGCAAAAAACTATGGCTTGCACGATGTTTTACTAGTAATCAGTAACCTTTGGCTTAGTAAACAAAGTCGTTACTCTTTATCCGTCGACACTGTAATCAATTTCTTATAATTTTAAATCAGTGAATCATATGAATTAGTAGAGGATAATACCAAACCACAGTATTAAGAAAGCTCGTTGACTCACCATCATGTATAGGTCGGTCAGTCTCCAGCCAACGTTAATGAGTAACCAACATTTACTTGTTTTCACACACATTATTATTAAATATTATAAAAGTAATAACGACCAGCTATCACTTAATAATATACTAGTATTCATTCATTATGCTCGCAATAATAGTAGAATTAGACTAAATTGTTAAAGTCACTATTCTTTTTAAATGGTTCAAAATGCAATAATTGCACTCTTAACCAATGAAATTACGAAATCAACCAGTTAAAATGTTCAGAATAATCGGTACTATAACATATAAAACGTTACAAGGGAGAAGTTAACTAAATTCGGAGAAAATTCAATTAAAATCATTTTGAAAGGAATCAAATGGTTGAAATCAAAATCTTTGAAAACATAAATAGGAAAGAAGTCACCTATAATGATCTAAATAATTTTCGTAAAAGTGATGGAGCGAACTAGCTGTCAAAAACTCAGCTTTCTCTCTCCTCTCTCTCCTTCGTTCCCCTTCTCTTCTTTTCTTTCATAACAAGCCACAATGTGAGGGAGTGAGTTGTTGACCTATATACGGTAGCCAAAATAAAAGAAAATAGAACTCGAACTCGCGTACCTCTGCGGATGTCCGCGCGATCTCGGCACGTTGAGCTCCACACGACTCACATTGATGTCGCATCTCCCACGATCTTCGCACGTCTCGTTACCTGGTCGTTAAAAGATCAAAGGAATAAAGCCTTCGGCTTTGTTACCTCTTTCGAACCAGCAAAACACACGAGCAAGCTCACATTTCTGCTCTTTGCCGACTATCCCCCTTTAGCCAATCGGCCCTGCAATCCCTCCTCTTCACTTCCTACAGCTCTTCATAGCAACCAAACACCTCTTCAAGCTCCGATCTCCCTTCCTCTTCTACTCAACTTCCCAACCAAGCTCTTACCTCTATCTCTCTGCTTGGGTCCAAACCTCACAGCCAAATCCTATGCAATCGACCGAACTTACGCAAGCCTAAGCTGCTACATCCCGTGCCCTACCTCTTCCTTGCGTGAAGCTGACGCCATCAACTCATCTTCAGACCCTAGCCGACAACTCCCTCGATGATGTTCCTTCTTATCAAATCGGATGCAACGACAAAGATAGGGGCTTGCTAGTCGCAAAGGTAACCATCCTTCTTCCATTCGCGCTTCTTCGGCTAAATACCGTAAGGGGTTTACGGCAAATAGAGGGAAACCGAGGATCCTAAATCCTGCATGAATCCTGTTCCAATCCTGCATTAATCTACTCAAATCCTGCTTTTAATCCTACATCCAAAAAGCTGTTCGATAGGATTTAGAATAAATCCTATTCAAATCTTGTCTAAATTCTGCTTAAACTCTACTTAAAATTAGTTGATTTATAATTAATATTAAATTAAATATAATTAATTATAGATTAATATAATTAGTTTATAATTAATTATAATTAGTTTATAATTAATTATAAATTAAATTCAACCAATTTATAATTAATCTTAAATTAAATATAATTAATTATACAACAACAACATCAAGCCATTGTCCTACTACGTGGGGTCGGCTACATGAATCCTTTTTCTCTATTGTGTCCTGTTAAAAATCAAATTCTCGTTTAAATCTAATAAAGAAAGATCATTTCTAATATTTTTTAACTAAATCTTTTTAGATCTACCTCTATTTTTCTTATCATAGATTAATATAATTAATTATAATTAATTTATAATTAATTATAAATGAAATCCAATCAATTTATAATTAATCTTAAATTAAATATAATTAACTATAGATTAATATAATTAATTATAATTAGTTTATAATTAATTATAAATTAATTAATTCTAAATTAAATATAATTAATTACAGATTAATGTAATTAATTATAATTAGTTTATAGTTAATTATAAATTAAATTCAATCAATTTATAATTAATTTTAAATTATATATAGTTAATTATAGATTAATATAATTGATTATAATTAGTTTATAATTAGGTATAAATTAAATCCAATCAATTTATAATTAATTTTAAATTAAATATAATTAATTATAGATTAAATATAATTAATTATAAATTAAATCCAACTGATTTATAATAAGTTATGAATTAAATGTAATTAATTATAAGTTAAATATAATTAATTATAAATTAAATGTTCGTCACCCCGACATCGCTGACACCGACATCGACATCAACACCGTCGGTGACCCCTGTGCAAAGGTATAAAGTTCCAAATCCCGTCGTCGACGCATGTGACACATCGGTGGAACCCTTATATGCGCTCTTGTAGCACGGTAGAGCAAAATCCGATGCGACACATACGACGAGGCGGGTAGGCCCAATACATGCTCTTGTAGTGTGGTGGGGATAACCTAAAGTACCCGTATGTGTCTCAGTACCTATGGTAAAAGAAAACTGTGCATTTTCAAACAGGCACCTCAAAGACCCATACACGTTCTTATAGCATGGTAGGATTGAAGACTACGGTCACGGTATCGCACTACACCCACTATACACGCTCTTGTAGCGTGGTGGGAAGGCCCAGTTCCATGCATTTCCCCTAAACAGGGGATATGACAGGATGCTGCCAAAATTTACAGCAAACGGAGGACCTATACTTGAGCTCAAATGCAAAATTTGGATAAATACATAGAAAATTTAAATGAAGCGCAGGGAACCAGACTTAAACTAAACGAACAGGTATATTGAAGACTCATACGTACTCTTGTAGCGTAGTGGGATTGAAGACTACTATCGCGGTGCCCACGGACACCTATCATACACACTCTTATAGCGTGGTGGGAAGGCTCAGTTCCCCACATTTCCCCTAAACGAGGGATATGTCGGGATGCTGCCGAAATTACAACAAATAGAGGGCCTGTATTTGAGCACAAATGCAGAATTTGAACAAATGCAAAAGAAACTTGAATGAAGCACATAAAATCAGACTAAATTGAACAAGCAGGTACTCTGAAGACCTAAGTCCTGTTGTTGCCAGGTCCCAAGTCCTGGATGAGAAAAGTGGAGGGTTGTGTTAGGTAGTCGACAACCAGCGTAAAACTTGTCAAATAATTATGACATGAATCCTTTAAAAAATTGTGTTAATGTTAGAGCGTCACCTAAAAGCGATGCATTGTATGGCCTGAATACAGCGACAAATATGCAAGGGCCGTTGCACCAGCGCCCGGGTGCAGTGTTAAATAGGCAAGGGTTTGCACATCAAGGATGGATATGGGCAAAGAAGCTATTCCTTGAAATCAAAATTAGGATAGGAACTTGGAATGTTGGTTTCCTTACAAGAAAATTAATGGAATTAATAGATATTATAATTCATAGGAAGATAAATATTCTATGCATTCAGAAAACTAAATGGGTTGAAGAAAAGGCTAAGGAGATTGATAGTTTAGGATTTAAACTATGATATTCGGGTAGGAGTCGTACTAGAAATGGTATAGGGGTGATTATAAATAAGAGTTTGAAGGATAATGTTATAAAAATTAATAAAATTGGAGATAGAATTATAGCTTTAAAGATTATTGTTGATGCTAAGATTGTTAATATTATAAGTGTTTATGCTCCTCAAGTAGGTTTGGATATGAGTTCAAAATTAAAATTTTAGAATGACTTAGAAGAATTAATATAAAAGATACTTCTTGAAGAAAAAAATTTTATTGGAGGAGATTTAAATGGACATATTGGTAGAGAAGTATATAATTTTAAAAGCATTCATGGTGGTCATAGGTTTGGAACGACAAATAAAGGTGGTAAGACCATATTAGATTTTTTTTTAGCTTATAATTTTTTAATTGTTAATACCTTATTTAAGAAAAGTGATGAGCATCTCATCACTTATAAAAATGGATATAGTACAACTTAGATTACTTAGTTTCTTGTAAAAAAATTAGATCGTTTAGATTGCAAAGATTGTAAAATTATTCCGAGTAAAAATTTATGTACTCAACATCGATTATTAGTTTTGGACTTTAAGATAAAGGGGTTGAAAATAAAAAATAAAGTAAAATAATTTTCTAGGATTAGATAGAGGTATTTAAAGAATATTAATAAAAATATTTTTGAGAATAAGATTTTAGATCTTAATATTTTATCTGTGCATGAGGATGCTAATATTATGTGGGAAAAAGTGACTTGTGATATTAAGAATATTGAGAAAGATGTGTTTGGAGTATCAAAGGGAAAACCTCCTAATAGTAAAAATAGTTGGTGGTGGAATCCAAATGTGCAAGAAAAAGACAAAAAAAAAAAGAAAATTTGTTATAAAAATTAGTTTAAATATAAAAATTTTGATAATTGAGAAAGATATAAAGAGGCACGTAAGAAATCTAAGAAAACAATATGCGATGCAAAGATCTTAGTTTTTAATGATTTATATAATAGATTAGATACTAAGGAGGGATAAAGATATATGTATAAGTTAGCCAAATAAAGAGATAGGAGTAGTAAGGATTTAGTTCAAGTGAAGTGTATTAAGAATGAAGATCAAAAAGTACCTTTTTTAGAAGATATTCAACAAAGGTGGATGAAATATTTTGCTAAATTTTTTAATGAAGAATGTGAAAATACGATTAACTTTAGTGACCTTAGCACCCTAAATGAAAATAAAGATTTATGTTTTTATGGGCATATTAGTAAAACCGAAGTTAGAGAGGCTTTAAAGAAAATGAAGGGTGGAAAAGCTGTTGGACCTGATGATATTCCAATAGAGGTGTGGAAATGCTTAGGAGATGAAGAAATTTCTTGGCTTACTAAATTTTTTAATACTGTTTTGAAGACTAAAATGATGCCTGATGAGTGGAGAATGAGTGTGTTAATTCCTATTTTTAATAATGAAGGTCATGCACAATATTGTGCGAATTATAGAGGAATGAAGTTAATGTAAAACTATGAGAGCGAGTTATGGAGCGTAGATTGCGGCGTGATACTAATGTTTCTCAAAATCAATTTGGATTCATACCAGGCAGGTCTACTATGGAAGCCATACATTTATTGAGAGGTTTAATGGAAACATATAGAGAGAATAAGGAGGATCTACATATGATATTTAATGATTTAGAGAAAGCATATGATAAAGTTCCAAGAGAAGTGCTATGGAGAGTTCTTGAAAAGAAAGGAGTTAATAACACTTATATTCAAATCATTAAAGATATATATGCATGAGCTATTACTTGTGTTCAAACACAAGGTGGTTTGACTAAGTATTTTCCTATTTCGGTTGGATTACATCAAGGATCAGCCTTAAGCCCATATCTTTTTGCTTTAGTCATGAATGTTCTCACTAGACATTTTCAAGAGGATGTACCTTGGTGTATGCTTTTTGCTGATGATATTCTTCTTGTCGATAAGACTAGAGAGGGAGTTGAAGGTAAACTTGAATTATGGAGGTCAACTTTAGAGTCTAAAGGTTTTTGCTTGAGTAGATCTAAAACGGAATATATGGAGTATAATTTTAGTAGTAATAGACCTAGTGAGGGGATTGTGACTTTGGGTGATCAAGTTATTAATAAGAGTACACATTTTAGATATCTTGGAACTATTGTTCAGAGTGATGGTGAAATAGATGTGGATATTATCAGCAGAATTTAAGTTGGATGGTTGAAGTGGAGGAAGGCATCGGGCTTGTTGTGTGATAGAAAAGTCCCACTCAAACTTAAGGAAAAATTCTATAAGATGGTGGTGAGACCTGCAATGCTTTATGGTGCCGAATGTTGGCCATTAAAAGAGAAGCATAATACTAAGTTAAGTTTACAAAGATGAGGATGCTTAGGTGGATGAGTGGCTTTACCCTTAGAGATAGGATACAAAACAAGCATATACATGAAAAGTTTGGAGTAGCTCTAGTGGAAGATAAGATTATATAGAGTAGATTATAGAGAGTCACCTTAGATGGTTTGGTCACATAAAATGACAGCCTTCTGATGACCCAGTTAGGAAAGTAGTGGTATTAGATTTGACTTATGTTAATAAGGGTAGAGGTAGATATAAAATGACTTGGTTAGAAAATATTAGAAATGATCTATCTTTATTAGATTTAAACGAGAATTTGACTTTTAACAGGAGACAATGGAGAAAAGGATTCATGTAGCTGACCCAATGTAGTGGGACAAAGGATTGATGTTGTTGTTGTTGTTAGTTACTCTGAAGACCCATACACGCTCTTGTAGCGTGGTGGGATTGAAGACTACGGCCGCGGTGTCTATGGATACCTACCATACACGCTCTTGTAGCGTGTTGGGAAGGCTCAGTTCCCCACATTTTCACCAAATGGGGGATATGCTGGGATACTTTCGAAATTCAGACTGAAGTGCACAAGACCTTAATAATAAAGAAGACCTAACTTGAGCAACAATACAGAGGACTTGAATCTAAAAAAATATGCAGAGGACTTGCATGAATAACAGGGAACAAGACTTGAACTGAATTATAAAAAATTGAACCCTAAATCCTAAAATGCACAATTAAGATCAAAATGCAAATAATAAATGCAGTCAAACAAATATAAGCAAACACATTGGGGACTCAGGATGGAGAACTTTTAGATGCGATTGACTTACAAGCGACATCAACCAACTACGAAATGTATAAGTACTTCCTACATGTACTTATGCAAGCAATAGTCCTCCTGTGGATTGAAATGGCGATACTGTCAATTGACAAACAAGACCTCGATGCATACATACAATGAATGTTAATCAATTCACAACAATTACTAAACAAATATTAACCATCAATGTCTGAATGCATGGCACGCAATAAACGATGATGGTTGATACATAATAGATGTAGTGGACTCCTACAACAGTCCCTACGAGGTTGAATGCACTGTATTTGCAAACAACAACAGCCATAATACATGGGTGTCTCCTACACGCATTATTGAGAACTTTAATACAAATAACAGTGCCTGTAGATTGAAATGGCAACATTGGCAATTGATGACAGAAGACCTGTCCTGCATACAACTTGCCACTACCAATAAATACCAAAATAACCTGTGAATGATGATGGTGGATAAAATGCAAGTACAGTGGCTCTCCTATGAGCATTTTTAATAAGATTACAATAAATATGTCAATAGAGAACCCATGAAGTAATGATTCGTATGCAACCCGGTACCAACAGTCCGTTGTGAATGTAAACAACGACAAACAGTTGCAGAAAGCTCACCAAGCTATAGTGACCTATCTATGGATAACGACGTGTAACTTGTAGCAAATGTCAGGGCGCTCTTGCAGTTGACCACAATGAGCAGATGGACAAACGCATTGATTAGTTTACAAGCAATGATAGTTGATAAGATATTTATGGATAACAACAGCGGGCACATCGCAAGTACAATGAATCCCCTGTGGATACAAATACATATAACACCTGTAGCAGTGGTGATTGAGAAGTTGCAAGCATGATAAGCCATGTACAAGTGTAGAAGTACATTCACCTCGTCGAGGCCGAGAGCTTTGTTGACCGAGTATAATTAAAAGTTCTCTATTTAATGACTTCAAAGAGTCTAATAGTCGGATATGAAGGTGACCGGATGTACGGAGGAAACCAATTGATACGCCATCAAAGAAAGACTCTGACGGTGGTGGGAAGTATGCAGAATTGAATGATTCGAGTGAATGATTTTGTAGAGTCAAAGAATGACCAGTTGAAAAGATATTTCATCTCATCATTTTTATAGAGATATCGAAGACTTCCGATGACCGCATGTATCTACAAATCACCACAAGAAACCCGTTGATCTGCTATTAGCGGAAGGCTCCAATTATGGCATTAACCGCGCAAAGTCAAATTGTTTTATGAATGATTTTGTAAAGTCAAAGAATGAGAACTTGAAGAAAAAAAAAAAGATGAATGATGTCTCATTCTATCATCTCTTCAAAAATGTTGGGGCTCTCCAAAACCATGCCGTGCCATTCGAGTGAAGGCCCGGAGATCAAGCCCCTCAACTCAATGTCCTACCCTCGTGACGAGTCGGGGACAAAACTATATAATGATGTACTAACTGAGCCTTGGGTTTCATCAGCTTGTAATACATCATCTATCACAAAACGACCTCATGTCATTTAAATGTGTTTACCCAATTGAAATATGGACAGGTTAATTCGTAGATCCGACCTCCCGATGAATGAGAAAAGGGAGTCTACATCAGAACAATGAGCTATCTCATCGCAGTCGGGTGACAACGCTATGATTCACCTGTAAAAAAAGTAGGGAATTGGTAGTAAAAGCCACGGGCCACTGAAGCGCGACGCCACGCCACCGGATCTGCAATACTTGTACAAGCAGACAGAAGGTGTCATTAAAGCCCAAAATAAAACCCTGCGCATTTAGTAGCGATAGTCATTCATATAGCCGAACACCCCTTTGCACTACGTACAAATATTATAAAAAAGCCCCCTCATACATGCATTGTACTTGCATGATAATGTGTTGTATAGGTGTGTGTCATAATTTGCAAAATGCATTATGCGAGCATGCCACTTGACATTGTTACTACATTCCAAAGATAACCTCTCCGTATGCATCCGTAGGGTGTCGAGGATTTCATTCTAGCATGTCGCCTCGACATAGCTATTGCATTCCAAAATAGTCTCCGGCTCGTTTCGCTAGGATGCTGAGGACTTCATTCTAACATGTCATTCTGACATCGCTATTGCATTTTAAAAATCATCCTCTTACATAAAATCCAAAACTCCAAAAGTACAAAAATCCAGATATTTGAAATTAAAATCAACCATCAAATACTTAAAGTAAATACATATCCATCCTCCTCAATAGTTTGCCAAGGTGGACAAATCTGAAAACTACTTTAGCTCACAAAGAGCTAATATCTAGCCGAGAATATCACTAGGTTTCATTCTCAATTTATCTTTTGCCAATAAGGACGTGGCACGTGTCCTCTAACCAATGGTTTCGCCATCAAATGGCACCGCACCGTGAGTTTCACCGTTAAATGGCACCACATATATACGGTTATGACCAGGACCCTCTGAACCTGGTGGTTCGTCACGAATGACACCATTATATTACGGTCATGTTCAGAGCCCATATACTCCCCATTGATTTTAAATCCTTAAGATATGAATCAATATGATATGCTTGATAGAGCACAAAGCCCTCTGTTAGCTAAGGTGGATTCAAATTTGTCCCCTTAGACAAACATCCACCCCAGGTCTATAAGGTACCCTTGGACGACGCAACCCATGGCTGCTGACAAGGATCCTTCTGTCAGGTTGAGTCTACTACCTCCGTTGACTAAGTAGACTAGGTGCCATGATGGCCAGGGATGACAGAACCATAGGATCTTGATTGGACTCATCATCACTCCCCCACCATCTGCTTTTAAGTGCAAGATGGTGAAATTTTAAATATCAAATTTTCAAATACCTAAACCAATGTTGCTACTATATGTCGGATACTGCGTATCTACTGTTACGATGTATTCATCGACGATTAGCCTTAATCGAAAGTTCTCTCTCGTGATCGAGAGGGGTAATTAACTATAAGGGCTTGCGACTATAGGAAACCAGAACTCAGATCTAAAGTCCTAGCAAATTGAGGGTGAAATCTCTGGGTGTTTTATTTACAATCCCAATCTACCTTCTAAAAATTTATCCTGAAACTTAATCCGTTAAAACTCCCTCAACAGCGAAAGCAAAAAAGTTGCGAGAAGCGCGAGGAGGCCGGGGCGCGAATTTTTGGAGCCCACATGAGTGAAGAGAATATATATATATATATATATATATATAAACTCATTTCAGTGCTCAGCACCGTGGTGCTATGACCTAGTGCCACTGCTTTGCATGTTGAATTCAGAATTATTGTAGAACAAGGGTTTTAAAATCACGACGATAATTTTTTGACACCGTTGCGCTCTCAAGAATAGTGCCACAGCGCTCCAGTTCATATAGAAATTCATGTTTTTCATTTTAAAATAATTTTTAGATTTTTCAGGTTGTTACAAAAGGTTTGCGGGGCTATAGTCCAGCGCCGAAGGTCTGCGAGATTGTAATCAGGCGATGGAGATCGAAAAGATCGTAGTCAAGTGATGGAGGTTGGAGGGACTGCTGTCGGGCGATGGAGTCTAGAGGGATTGTAATCGGGCGATGGGGTTTAGAGGGATTGTAGCTGGGTCGACGATGATCGTAGGCACTGTAGTCGGGTGATGGAGGTCGAAGGAACTGTATTTAGGTAAGGAAGATCGGAGGGACTATAGTTAGTTGACGAGGGTGGGGTGATAGAGGTTGGTGGGACCGTAGTCAGGCGACGATGGTCGGAGGTATTGTAGTCGGGCAACGGTGGTCGAAGGGACTGTAGTCGGGTGATAGAGGTCGGAGGGCCGTAATCGGGCGATGGTGGTCGGAGGGACTGTAGTCAGGTGAATGTGGTTAGAGGGACCGTAGTTTGGCGATTGAGATTGGAGGGATAATGGTCGGGTGACGATGGTCTGGGAACCGTAGTCTACGGGTGACATTGGTCTATGGATGGTGGTTGGTTGGTGAAAGGTCGAGCGACTGTCAGCCAGTAAACGTCTGATAGCGGTGCTTGGTAGGCAAAAGTTTGATAGTGGAAGTCGAGCGGAGGTCTAGCTGTGATGGCCGTTGGAGGAGATCTAACGACGGTCGATTGATGAAAGCTCTGATGGCAGCGGTTGGTCGGAGGTCTGACAATGGCGGCCATAAGGAGGTTTGGCGGTGACAGTTAGGGGGCGAGGGTTCCCTGGTCGTGGTGCTCAGATAGAGCTCCAGGATTCTTCAAGCCCTAGAACTCTCTTCCCTCTCTTAGCTAAGGGTCCGAGTTCCAAGTCCCAACCCCCTTCTCTTTTAATGTAGGGAGAGGAGGCCTATTTATAGAATTTTGGAAGGGACATGCCTCATAAATATAGAGAAGATCCAAAGCAAATCCATAGTGCTCCATTAGACAGCCTATATTGATTCTCCCGATCATAGAATATTTCTTCAGCATTTATGTGCTTAAATGACATCAGAATCATGCTATCTTGGGCTCGTTGGATTTGTCTCATCGAGTCGCTCAATTTGAGTATGTCATATTTGAAAATTATTTGGTCTTCCAATTAATATTCTAAAACTTCTAGATATATTTCAAGCTCTCGATTTGGGCTCAAACTATATCAAAACTAGTGTCATTGGGTTTGTCTCGTCGAGACGTTCAGTTCGACTATAAGTTTGCTAAAATTGGAGTTCATATGGTCTATAATTTAATTTTGAAAGTTTTCAATTGAAGTACGCCTCAAGATCTGTGTCTGATCAAGACAATTTTTGATGTCATATCAAGATTTATGTTAGGTAGGTCCACTATGAATGCTATACATTTGTTGAGAGGTTTGATGAAGTATAGAGAGAGTAAAGTGGATCTATATATAATATTTTTTTTATTTAGAGAAAGCATTATTAGACATTTGCAAGAGGATGTACCTTGGTATATGCTTTTTACTAATAGTGCTCTTTTTGTTGAGATGACTAGAGAGAGAGTTGATGAAAAACTTGAATTATGAAGGTCAACCTTAGAGTATAAAGGTTTTCATTTTAGATATCTCGGGTCTATTGTTCAAAGTGATGGTAAAATAGATGAAGATATTATTAGTAAAATTCAAGCTGGATGGTTGAAGTGGAAAAATGCATTGTGCCTATTGTGTGATAGAAAAATACTCCTCAAACTTAAGGTAAAATTTTATTAGACATTGATGAGTCCTGCAATGCTTTATGGCAAAGAATATTGGCCATTAAAAGAGAAGGATAAAATTAAGTTAAATGTTGTAGAGATGAGAATGTTCAGGTGGATGAATAGCTCTATACTTAGATACAGAATGCGAAACGAGCATATGCATGAAAGGTTGGAGTAATTTCAATGGCAAATATGATTAGAGAGTCACATTAGGTGGTTTGGTTGAATAAAATGTTGGCCTTCCGATTGCTTTTAGGAGAGTTGATGTATTAGATCCGGCCTTGTTAAGAAAGGTAGATGTAGGCCTAAAAATAATTGGTTAGAAAGTATTAAAAATAACTTTTTTAGATTTAAATAAGAATTTAACTCTTAATAGGACAAAATAGAGAAAAAGGATTCATATAGCCAACCCCATGTAGTGGGATAAAAGTTTGTTGTTGTTGGATGAGTAATTTTGTTACCTATATTTTATTTAGGAATGAGAGTGAAGTTCTTTTTATTTAAAAGAAAATATCTCATTGATATGCTTAGTATCTATGAATTTTAAGGACTAAGTTTAAATGATTTTTCATCTTCAAATTTTCGGTCAATGAGAATGCCGCTTTGTTCTATGACAATAAAAAAATATTTTTCATGTTTTTGAATGTTTTCAGGAAATTTGGGGAGTCGGATGCCTTTTATAAAACGGTAAAAAATGTTGAATATGGTATTTCTTCCAAAGAAATGGATGATCAATTTTGAAATTTTTGAAAATATTTTAATGTCTTGTTTTGGTTTTTCAGAAATCATGATGGTCCTGCTCTGCCCGTTGTTGGTCGTTTATGGCCATGTTTATTTTAGGAACCATTGAGATACATGCCCGTGCCCAATAAAATTATCATAATCGGTTTCTTTGAAATTACCTTGTTATACTTTCAGCTTCTTCTTTTTTTTTTGGTGTCGTGTACTTATGGTATTTGCCATTATTTAGGAAGCTGAAAATACATGCATCATCACTGGCATCATTAAAAAATTTAACTAGCATGCTTAATTCATAACAGTTAATTGCATGTGTACTCCACAGGGCCCTTGTGAGAATAAAAGAGGTTTAGATTGGTTTAGCAGTGTGTCAAATTTGCGTACTGCCTCTTCTGTGAACATGATTAACATAGACGAGTGCATTGGATTGGCGGATGACATCTCATCTGAAACATGCCTTTTTATGTAAGTTTTGGAGGCTTTTTTGTTTTTTTAGTAGAACTTTTAAAAGGCTTTTCTGAAAAGCTCAGTATATCTTCATATGTTGTGTTAGTTTTGATTTTAAAGATAGATGTTGTAAAGATTTTTTTTTTATTCAAGAAGGTTCATTGTAATTTGGAAACATGTGTATTAAGTACAAATCTAAGCTATAAACAAATTTAAAATATTTCACATTGTTACCGTTTTAGTGATTTCAATTGAGTTAGAAGGAACCTTGCAAGGGAGCATTTTTTATTTTTATTTTTATCTATAAATATTTAACCTCACACTGTGTCACGATCAAAATTTAACACTGATGTGGGTTCTGCGATCAAATCAATCAATCAATATTTACTTTGAGCCCCCAAAAGTTGAGTTGACAATTTGATATATGAACCTCAGAGTCGGGTTAATGAGGAAGAGCTTAGGGTGGGCAATTGTTCACACTGAATTTTTCTTTTCTTAGAAGAATAAATATTTTAACTATTTTGCCCACCTGCAATATATGCAATTGCCCAAATTCTAAGAATTTTTTTTCTATTTCGTACATAAAATTATACATTTCACAATCCTATTTTGTCCACCCTCAAAAGAGAAATTGGTTCTGCCCCTATGACGGAGTTGTCAACAAGATGAAAACTACCTTTATTGAATAGCTTTGATGCATCTATGGCAATCATATTTTCTATATTCCAAAGCCCTTGGAGTTCTGTTGTTGTTCGATAGATGTATAATAACTAGAGAGTTGGCTATCATACACTTGTAGTTGTTATCTATATTTTGGAGTTTGTTTGTACTCTTTTGTAGTTCTCTAACTTGGTAACCTATCACTGTGTAAAGGAAACTGTTGGTTTCTTGATTTACCCTCATTTGTTTTATTTTGTTATGTTGTTGATTTTTTATTATTTAGGCTAAAAATGGGAATTCCCTATTTTGCTAGTTATTATTTTGAAAATATCAGCATGGTACTGTAATGATCTAAAGAACTCTATGAAGGTTCTAATATTGTAACTCATAATTTTGCAGGTTCAACATTGTTGGGCAGGTAATTGAATTTCCTTTATTTGAAGATCTTCAGTTTTATTTATCACAGGAGGTTGATTCATTCTCTTAAGCTGAATCATTTGTTCTGTATTTCTTCTGAGCCTTTGAAGGCATTTTTTTGACAGTGGGCTGTAACCACTAGCGTAGATTTCTCCTTAGCACAACTTATCCAAGTGATCATCCTTCTCAGTACTGGAGGGAACAACGGTGGAGGATACCTAGCATCCAAATATATGGTTATAGGATTTCATGGTGGGATTCTTCTCATGCATGCGATCATAAACTGTCTATCAATTAGTTGGTTATCATTTTTGGGACAGCTTGCTGCTGCATGGAACGTCTTGGGTAAATATTTACTTCAATTTCCTTCAGAATTTCTAGTTTTTACCTTTTTTTTTTTGTTTATCGAATCTTCATAACTAGTTCACCTTACCGAATTTGCATTAAGACCTGATACGGTAAACTCGTTTTCTCATTTCTTTTTTTTTTTCTCCCCTTTTAACTTATTATTTCTTTTTTGGTAGGTGTTTTTGTCCTTGTGATTCTCATTCCCTGTGCTGCTACCGAGAAGGCCAGCGCAAGATTTGTGTTTGCTCATTTTAATACTGAAAATGACGCTGGAATTCATAGCAAGGTTTACATATTTGTGGTGGGACTTTTGATGAGCCAGTATTCATTGACAGGATATGATGCATCTGCGCATATGGTAAATAAACATTTTATTACAAATGATTAAAGCATAGTGGCTCTATGGTGGTTTTCCCATCCAAAAAAGCAATAGCACGCAAGGAATAGCTAGAAAAGATAGAATCATGCAAAGCAAGCACATATCAAGCATAATGATAGAGAAGATATAGAAAGATGTTATTGTAGATGATGTGGATATGTGGGTCTTATATATCCCAAAAAAAAGGACTGCCCGATTATGGGGACTAAGAAATTCTAAAAAGGCTATTAGCCTTTAAGCGTAAACCTAAGTCAACAATAATGAGTTGTTAGCGTTAAGTCTAAATCGAACTCAATAATTTAATTTATAAATAAGGTAGACCCTCCACTGCAGAAAATTCATCAATTTACGACGGTCAAATCCACTGGAAAAACAAATATATCTGACGGTAAATATATTTTCCAGCAAATTTCTGACGACTCCATTTCCATCGCAAAAAAGGTTATAAGAAATGGCCTTTCGTCGAAAATCTTTCCGTTGAAATACTTCCAATGAATTTTCAACAGAATTCCAACAAAAAAATGGTTGAAAGTATAGGCGGAATATTTCCTCAGGAAAAAATGGTCTGGGGAGATTTTCAGCAGGCTTACTCTCGCAATTTCTAGCAGTTAAACTGCATGAATTTTCTTCAGACAATATCTTCCAGAAAAACCACCAGAAATTTTCCGGTGGAGTTTTACCATCACAGGATCGCTAGAAAATTATATCAATTGATTTCCGGCGGAAAAAGCCACCGAAAATTCATTGGAAACTTGTAGCAAAACTAAAAAAAAACATTTTTCACTTAAATTCTTTTATAATTATCAACAATCAAATATAATATGATACATACACAATATAATATAAGAATAACAATATCAACAAATTAGATTTAACTGAAAACCAAATATTAAACTAATGTAAATTGAATTAACAGATAAATAACTACTCAGTTCTGAATCAATATATAAAGTAAATAAAATACAAGCATGCATCAATAACCTCACTAAAGCTAGCACTACTAGTATTCATCGGTGTCCTCACTCTCCTCAACCTATGCAGCCTGCGCCTTACAATATTGCTCCATGAATTTACATAGCTCAGCGTGCATCTAGCATTACTGCATTTTCTTTTCAGCTTCTTTTTTTTGCATCTGCTCTGGCTCTTCTATCAGGACAACCACCTTCTGCTTAATTAGCTCATTTTTGCTGCAATTTGCAAAGCCCGCTGAGCTAAATGATTGTGCTTCATATGCATAAGCTTAAAAGTCAAATTTGTAAAATCTCCTCTTATGCATTCCGCCCACTACCTGCAACCACATACTATAATCTGGGTACTACATCGATCCTATTGAGGATCCTCACCAACAACAACCTAGCTATCCCGAAGCTATGTATAATTCTCTTGAAATATATGAAATACATATAACGATTCTATATAAATCACTTACAAAAATATTAACTATGTAAGTTTTAATACTCACATAAGCTTTCCTTGATCACTGATCAACTAACACATGACCCTCCTGACATTGGTGGTTGCAAGTATGCAACTTCACGGCAGTGAGCTATCTACCCGTCACTTCATTTTTTAGAAGACTCTATTAAGTTAGCACAATAACTGAAAATATGTCTGAAAACATATAAAACATGTACGTTTATACCAGATGTTATCTATGCTCAGTATGTGAAATTGAGCCACCAGTATGGTGGAAGCTGCCTGTGGTCCCAATATCAGAAGCTCTTGTTCTGCTTATTTTGCTCCCGTCTGATATAATCAGGGCTAACCCAAGCTCTTCTCAGCTCCACCCACACACCCTCACCAATTCAAAGAGGTAGCTCGCCTGACTTCTGAATATTTGTAAATATATCTCACAGGCAAGTTGATGCTCACTTCTCAAATTTTTTTCTGATTCTATCATTGTTTTGGGGTAGCCATCCAAAATCCTTTTGCTTAACATTCACATTATAAAACATGTTTTGTTACTATACTTTAAATGCATATTCATTATTTGAATAATTGCTTAACCACATGTCCCGAACATACTGCAGTATTTTCTTCCATGAAACATAAGGAGCATCATACTTGCTCATTATGATGTCTATGATCTTGTTCGTTGGCTTTCTAAATGGATTAAAGTTGTAAAAAAAATTGAAATTAGTACAAGTTAATCCGTTAATATAAAAAATATTATGTACTTACATGTCTCCATCAGGATCTATGAACATATGGTCGTCTGTAATCAGTGAACCACCCTCTAGGCGCTGCTCCATACCTATGGAAGGTCCACTTGGATATGGTTGTGGTGGGGATGGATAATAAAAAGGCTATGAGTAGGATGGGTATGGGTAAGTGGAAGGGCCTGCCTAAGATGGTTGTAGGGGATAGTATGGGTAAAAGGGTGTGGCATGTGTAGGGTATAGTGAAAGGAAGTGAGGGTCTAGTTAATAAAAGTGAGAGTTGGTATTAATAGTACTTGGAAAACTAGGAGTACCCTGGCTTGGCATGTAAACTATGATCCAGATGTCCCCTTAGCATGGACTAGCCTACTGACCGCCTTCTTTCGTCGACCAAACTTGGATGTAATTGACCTACGATGGACTCAATCCCAGATGCCATCTGAATCCAAAATAAATAAATAATGAATTAAAAGCTAATTGTGCAAAAAAGTAACATTAAAATATTCATTAAACGACAAATTAAATATCTCATGGCATTACTTTATAAATGATAGCTAGTTATGCAACAAAGTAAACTAAGCAATAGTTAGTATTTTATGACATTTAATCAATAAAAATTAAACATATCTAGCATTCAAGTGTCATTAGTCGATCATATTTCACTTGAGTTCAGTGCCTCTTTGCCAACTGACTCGTTCTCACTATTGGTATCACAATAAATATCAACCTCTTCCAACTATATATCAGTGTCATTCATCACAGTATGGTCATTAAAATCATCCTTAAAATTTGACATTCTCTTCTATTGATGCACTACCTATATCATATCATGATTTGCAATAATACCTTAAGGTTTGATTTTGATAACTACAAGCCAATCTTGTTTATCTCTAACTTTGATTAGATATTTAGCATAATAAACCTAATTGGCTTGATGTGCTATGATGAATGGATCAAATTTAGAATATCTCCTACTTCTTCGGTAATACCGTAAAGCGGTTACTTCTATTTGGAATTGGATCATATCACTCACAGTTGAAGAGGTAGAACTGATTATTTATTGCCTTCACTTCGATATTGTAGCTGAATAACATCGGCACACACATTTTCTGTATGAGTATTTTTCCTGATAGAAATACCCCAATTTTCAGTTTTTCTTCCTTCACCCCAAGATTTGATATGAAATCTATATCCATTCACAAGGGAAATAAGCCAGATGTTAACAGCTCGCATGGGAACCCAGGCAATGTCATTTAATCTTTTGTTCAAAATCATATTTGTTGGGTTATGAATCTAACACATATAATAAAACATTAGGACAACTAAGAGAGATGTTAGGAGGTTTTAAATTAGTTTTACCATTAGGGTTTAGGTATTGACAAATGTCTTAACTATTTTGCAAAATTCACCTTTTTTTTTCTGTAGGTTATATCTATTGTGGGTAACGAACTAAAAGCATCCTTCAAACCACTGGTATTAAGGTTGTGGATAAGCATCTAGTTAGAATGGTAATATTTATAAATATAGATACTTTAAAAGAGGTTCAACTTCCTAGCAGTTGAGGAGGGTGTACAACATAACAACATTGATCTCCTTATCAGTTAGATATCTAAATGTGCATCTTCCTGATGGCTGCCTCCATGAGTTAAAAATTGATAATGTTGATTGTGAACGGCCGTCCTCAACCTCCACATTCCTACCAATCTTTGTTGTAGAAATTCTAACATGTTGTTTGAAGTAGTAGGAATAAAATTGAGTGGTCTCGTATGATAAATATGTTTCACATATTGAACCTTCTAGGCATTTTTTTGTTCTTGACTGATTTTTTCAATTGGTTTAAATATCTGCGCAATAATGAGTTGTTCTGACGATTCTTTTTCAAATGAAGAAATTTATTACCATTTAAGTCAATGATAAGTTCATACCTCTCAAATAGATACATCCATCAATATTGGATTGTACCACCTATTCTTGCCTCGTAGAATAAATGTAGAGGTATATGCTATATGGAGTTGAAGAAATCTAAAAGAAATTTTTTCATAAGTTTACATAGAATAAATAGGATATTCTGCTCCCTCCATATTAATGCCTCCTCTTCAATCTTCTTGAATATAAATCGTTAAAAAATACTAAGTTCAGTCAATGGATTCAAGATTGAATCTGGTAAGAAGTTGAATGATTCAAGCAGCAGACACTCCATGAAGATATGACAGTCATGACTCTTCATGCCAAACAATTTCCTTGATCTTATGTCTACACATTTGGATAAGTTTGGGGCATACCCATCCAACATTTTCAAGCTCTGGACCCACTCCAACAATACTCGTTTCTATTATAAAGTGAGCAAGAAAGGGGCTTTTGGCTTCAACAATTTATGATTTCCACTATTTTTGAGTTCAAGGAGTTTTCTTTTGCAGTACCCTTCAGGTCTATTATTGCCAAACAATTTCCCCGATCCCATGTCAACACATATGGATAAGTTTGAAGCATTTCCATCCAACATTTTCAAGCTCTGGACCCACTTACACACTGCTTTTTTCTATTCTAAAGTGAGTGAGAAAGAGGATTTGGGCTTCAAGAATTTACAATTTCCACCATTTTTAAGATCAAGATGTTTATTTTCTCTTGTAGTACTCCTTCAGGTCCATTATTGCCTAAAAGATATCTTTTAATTTGCCTTTCACATCCATCACTGTATTAAATATGTATTCAAAAAAATTATTCTCAATATGTATAACATCTAAGTTTGTCTAATTAAATTTATTCTCCAATATAGCAATACGCCAACACCAAAAAAATACTATTTTTTATCTAGTTATCCTCAACCATATAAACTGATACTCTATAGTTTACTAGCATAGGAGCATCAATAATTGTAGGTATCTTTGTAACTCTTTTCAATATCTGATCACCACTTTATCTTGGTGGAGGATGTGATTTTTTAACATTACTTTTTATAAAAGCATTCTTATTTCTCCTGAATGGATGATTAGTAGGTAAAAATATATGATGATAGTCGAACCAAGTATTATTGTCTCCATGTTCTCCGTATTTCATGGAATGGGTAGGCTAACTTATCTGTCGTATTCCAACATAATAGCATACCATATGTTGGAAAGTAGCCGATTGTTCACAATAAGGCTTTCATTAGAAAGTTATGCTAGTTGAAATATCAAATGTTCTCACACCTTCCCACATAAATTTAAGGTCATCAATCAATGGTTGTAAGAACACCTCTGATAACATATCATATGTGGCCCAGGTATAATTTTGGTGTGAAGCATATAAGTTGTATTCATACATATGTCTAATGAATGATTGTAGGGTGTTATTATAACTGGCCAACATGAGTAATGTGAGGCTACTTGACTCTAAGGAGTAAAATCATCTACACAAATCTCAATCTTACATTACGTGGTTCAACAACAAAGTAAGAATGTGTTCAGTCGAAGTGCTTCCAGGCCTAACATCTAATGAATGAATAAGAGCATCTAATTTGGAAATCTTTTTGTGATGTCATCTCACGTGCGCAACAAATCTCATTGATGCATATAGTCATTGAAACCTTAGAATGATGGGTAAATAAAATAACCAGTTAAATGGGGCATCCTTCTATTTTTGTTATTTTCCTTATTTTGGTTTAAATCAATGTGCGTTGCAATGGCGACAAGCTATTTCTACCAATCCTTGTAGTACAACATACAACCATTGATACAACAATATATTTTTGTAACACTCAAACTCAATCTAAAACTAATTTCTTCGTCTTGTATAAATCAGCTGGAATAGATTGTATGCAAGATTGGTTTCCTTAAGCAGTCCGACAAATTGATTGAAACACTCACGATGAATGTTGTACTCTGTCTTAATACTAAACATCTTAACAATAGCTAATAACTCAAAGTGAGTGGTGCACCCATCCCAAATTGGTTGTTAAACTGCACGAGGTTATTCATAGAAGTTTTGCACATCAGTATTTGGTGGCTCCTCTGTATGTTCTCTAAATTACGAGTATGTTGCATTGAAAACCAGCTCTTCATATAACCTCATATTTTGTTCCTCCACTATCTTGGAACTTGTTAAATGACCACATTAAAGGTCGAAATATAGCTCGTACTCTTTATGTGAAGTCTATAACTAATAATATAGCATGAATCTTAATCTTCTATGATATAAATCAACTGTAATCTCATCAGAAGTAAGGTAAACTTGATTCTTGTATTTTGAGTGATGGCCCTTGAACCTCCCCTCTAACAAAAATGAAGGTTATTGGCAGGCAATGTGAATAAGTTTGACTCCCTTAACAAATTTATCTATTAATATTTTTCATCCAAGTAACAATGGATTGTACATCAATGGCCTTTGATTGGATATCCACATGAAATCTGATCTAACAAATATAAGCACCAAAATCAAGTTGGTGAATATAGGCTCAAATTACACCAAAAAAAAAGCCTCTTTAGGACTAATCATATCAAATGCAATCAATTTTTTCAAATTTAATGCAGAAATTCTTCAATCAACTAATCATTTAGGCTAATTTAACCCTAACTATACAAGCGAATTTAGGAAGAAAAAATTATCGGAAATTATTGCGATCAATTATCTCCTTAGTTTATAACTTAAGAATCACCAGCACAATAATATAAAACTTAACCCATCTCATGAAACTCAAATCTAAAGAAATTTTTAAAAATACACAACGTCGATCAACAAACTTCAAATTAATTTTAAATAAAACTAATGGATAAAATGTATAATTGATTGAAAATGATAAAATAGATGAAGATTTATCTTTAGATTCTAGAAAAAAATCAACTATATTAGTTGAGAAACTAGATTGGATGAGCCCCATGTGATGGCGAGAGCAATAGATGAAGAGATTCCTTTTTCGTGACAAATGGGAGAAGAGGATTTTTTGGAGGATTTTTCTACTGGAAATTTTATCGGTGTTAAGTAGAAATGATAGAATTTCCAACGGCCCTCATCCAACGAATATTTTAGCAGAATTTTAGTCGGAAATCCGCCAGTAATGGATCAATTTTTTCAACGAAAATATCCACCAGTATTTCTATCAAAAATTCCGTCCAAAGTTTAACAACCATAACTAAAAATTATAAATTTTTCTGTTGTGCTCAACCTAAATCGAACCAACTCAATGAGACTTACAACTTCAATGAATCATGTAAACGGGCATATAACAAGCATAATGATAGAAAATAGATAGAAAAACATCATTGAAGATGATGCGGATATGTGGGTTTTATTGTCCACGAAAAAAGATGATCATCCAATGATGGGAACTAAGACATCAGAAAGACTTGTTAGCCTTGAGCAAAATTTTAAAAAAAAGACTTAATATGTAACCCTGGTATGACCCCCAACCTATCTTTAATGCAAACTAATATGGTGGCACTTTAAACTTAATAGCCCACAAATGGCTAAGAAATTCTGATGTACAGTCTTATAATTCCATTTATGAGCGAATTCATCTAGACCTACCTGAACATATTTAAATCATGACTTCAAATTTGTATGCAAATGCAAGATAGGCAAATATGAAACTAGAGGAATGATCTTAAAACCTTGGTACAAAAACAGAGACAGCTTGACTATGAATAGACATGATATGAGACTCATGTAGATTTTGGTTCAATTATCTACAATATCTAGTAATTGATGACATATAAGAACAAGTAATTGATGAGATATACGAAATAAATCTACTATGTAGACTCAATAGGCTATACATATATGTAAATTAGCTTAATATTTTTATTCATCTGATAATTGGAAATTATTTAAAGAGGCACGTAAGGAATCTAAGAAAGCAATATGTGATGCAAAGAGTTTAGCTTTTAGTGATTTATATAATAGATTAGATACTAAGGAGGGAGAAAGATATATGTATAAGCTAGCCAAACAAAGAGATAGGAGTAGTAAGGATTTAGTTCAAGTGAAGTGTATTAAGGATGAAGATCAAAAAGTACTTTTTTTAGAAGATGATATTCAACAAAGGTGGATAAGATATTTTGCTAAACTTTTTAATGAAGAATGTGAAAATAAAATTGACTGTAGTGACCTTAGCACCTTAAATGAAAATAAAGATTTCTGTTTTTATCGGCGTATTAGTAAAACCGAAGTTAGAGAGGCTTTAAAGAAAATGAAGGGTGGAAAAGCTGTTGGACCTGATGATATTCCAATAGAGGTGTGGAAATGCTTAGGAGATGAAGGAATTTCTTGGCTTACTAAACTTTTTAATACTGTTTTGAAGACTAAAAAGATGCCAGATGAGTGGAGAATGAGTGTGTTAATCCCTATTTTTAAGAATAAAGGTGATGCACAAGATTGTGCGAATTATAGAGGAATTAAGTTAATGTGTCATACTTTAAAACTATGGGAACGAGTTATGGAGCATAGGTTGCGGCGTGATACTAATGTTTCTCAAAATCAATTTGGATTTATGCCGGGTAGGTCTACTATGGAAGCCATAGATTTATTAAGAGGTTTGATGGAGAAATATAGAGAGAATAAGGAGGATTTACATATGATATTTATTGATTTAGAAAAAGCATATGATAAAGTTCCAAGAGAAGTGCTATGGAGAGTTCTTGAAAAGAAAGAAGTTAATAACGCTTATATTCAAATCATTAAAGATATGTATGCAGGAGCTATTACTTGTGTTCAAACACAAGGTGGTTTGACCAAGTATTTTCCTATTTCGGTTGGATTACACCAAGGATCAGCCTTAAGCCCATATCTTTTTGCTTTAGTCATCGATGTTCTCACTAGACATTTGCAAGAGGATGTACCTTGGTGTATGCTTTTTGCTGATGATATTCTTCTTGTTGATAAGACTAGAGAGGGAGTTGAAGGTAAACTAGAATTGTGGAGGTCAACCTTAGAGTCTAAAGGTTTTCGCTTGAGTAGATCTAAAACGGAATATATGGAGTGTAATTTTAGTAATAATAGACCTAGTGAGGGCATTGTGACTTTGGCCGATCAAGTCATTAATAAGAGTACACGTTTTAGATATCTTGGATCTATTGTTCAGAGTGATGGTGATATAGATGGGGATATTATCAGTAGAATCCAAGTTGGATGGTTGAAGTGGAGATATGCATCGGGCTTATTGTGTGATAGAAAAGTACCCCTCAAACTTAGGGGAAAATTCTATAAGATGGTGGTGAGACCTGCAATGCTTTATGGTGCTGAATGTTGGCCATTAAAAGAGAAGCATAATTCTAAGTTAAGTGTTGCAGAGATGAGGATGCTCAGGTGGATGAGTGGCTTTACCCTTAGAGATAGGATACGAAATGAGCATATTCGTGAAAAGGTTGGAGTAGCTCCAGTGGAAGATAAGATTAGAGAGAGTCGCCTTAGATGGTTTGGTCACGTAAAACGGCGGCCTCCCGATGACCCGGTTAGGAAAGTAGAGGTCTTAGATTTGACTTATGTTAAGAAAGGTAGAGGTAGACCTAAAAAGACTTGGTTAGAAAATATTAGAAATGATCTTTCTTTATTAGATTTAAACGAGAATTTGACTTTTAATAGGACACAATGGAGAAAAAGGATTCATGTAGCCGACCCCACGTAGTGGGATAAAGGCTTGATGTTGTTGTTGTTGTTGTTGTAGTAAAGCATATGTAACGTCTCAAGACCTAAAGGACAAATTTAAATATACTTTTCTTATACATTTATGTATTTCTTAACTCAACTTCTCATTTCTCCAGAGCTATCTAATCATTCAGAATAATATAAAACATACATCTAGAATATGCATGCAAAATATTTTTTCCAAAATACTTAAATAATAATAGTTCATAATACAATGTTTGAAAAAAAAATTTAAATACATTCTGAACTATAAAATCATGTGTACCTTACAAAAATTAGATTTCATGCACTCGACCAGACTCAGTCTACTCAGCAGGACCTTTGCCTTTGCCTGGAAATTTAAACTGCTGAGGAGTATAAAACTAAGTTGGCCAACCCTTTTCCTCATATCAAAGTTCAATTCACAGTTCATAATGAGAATAAGCAAAATAATAGAATTATTGTTTATCCTACAGTTAAATTAACACATTTTACCAACTAACTGAGGTTCAAAAATAACACCATTAATTAGAAATTTTAAAAATTTGTACAAAACAAATCAACTGATAGTAAAATTGTCCAGAACAGAGTGTATAATAATATATTAAAAGTTATACAGTAAAATTTTTCCCGAATAAAAAAAGCATATTTATAAGCATACATTTTTATAAACATTTTGGATTTAAAATCAAAGATAGAGAAGGGTTACCTACCTTGAGCCCGACAATTTCCTTAACTAGCTGAACGAACAATTTCCAGATTTTGGCCTCCAAAACTCCTCATTTTATATCTCTCTTCTCTTCTCCTTCTCTCTCTTCTTCTCTGACAAGATGGCTAGGGAAATGGGATTTACAAAATGAATTTAGATACTTTAATATTTAAACATTACTAACTTGACCCTGCCCCAATACTAACTCACTTTTGCAGCACCGTTGCACTCCCAGAGAACTTTTAGATTCTCTTAGAATATCCTTACATGAGACTTGGGGTTGCAGCGGTGCTCCCCGGTGCTACAGTGCACACCCATTTTTCATTTTTTCTCTATTTTCTGTAGAGCTCAATGTCGTGACACTGACAATCTGGAAGCTGCGATGCCCATAGAGAAATTTTCCTAATTTGGATTTTTACTTCCCCAACCAAATCCTTGGCCACTTAAAAACTCTATTACACATTCTAAGACTTGTAATTGCTTATTGAATTAAATTTAGATGGACATTTTCTTAAATTTAATTACCTTAATTTCGAAACGACAGATATTACATCCTCCCCTCCTTATAGAAAATATCATTATCGACATTTTGATAAGAACAGATCTAGATACAATTGCCTCATCTTAGCTCCTTCTCCTAAGTTGCTTTTTGCTTTGACTTGTGCTTCCATTGGATCTTAACCATCAGAATCTGTTTATTCCTCAACTGCTTTACATCAAAGGCTAGAATATGTTCATATTCTTCTCTATAAGTTAGATCAGGTTGCACCTCCACTTCACCTTGAAGGATTCTTCGATCTATATCAAATACCTATTTATTCAATACTGACACATGGAATACAATGTGAATGTCAGACATATAATCTAACAAGAACAATCTGTAAGCAGATTTTTTTAATTCTCTGTCACTTCAAAATTTGTAAGCAAATTTTTTTTAATTCTCTCTATCACTTCAAATGGTCTTATATACTTATGACTTAATTTGATCTTCTTTTCAAATCTGCTCACTCGCTTTATCGGACTAAACTTCAGATACACAAGGTCACCAATTTGAAATTTCACAGATATATGTTTAGGTCAAAATATTTCTTCTGTCTGTTCCAATCTCTTTATGATCAATTTGATCTTTTCAGTAGCACTGTCTACTAGTTTAGAACCTAACAGTTTTCTTTCTCCTACTTCAATCCAGGACAAGACAGTTTTGCACCTTCTTCTATATAGAGTTTCATATAGGGTCTTACTAATACTTGCGTGAATGTTATTATTATAAGCAAACTTGATCATATTAATATGATCTGCCTAGCTCTCTCAAAAATCCATAATACATAATCTTAATAGATCTTCCTGAGTCTGAATAACTCTCTCAAATTACCCATCTATCTGGGGATATAAAGCTGGATTGAAATTCAATTACGTTCCTAGACCTTCCTGAATTTATTTCCGCAACCTTGTAGTAAACCAGCCATCGCAATCAGAAAAAATAACCTTAGAAATTTCATGCAGCCTAATGATTTCTTTTACATACAGTTGAGCCAACCTGTCAATGGAATTAATCTGTCTTATTGGCCAAAAATGAGCAAATTTTGTCAATCTATCCACAATCACTCACACTATTTCATGACCTTGCATAGACCTAGGAAAACCCATGGAAAAATCATTAGTAATTTAATTATTCCTATTTCCACTCAAGAATAGGCAACAGCTGCAATATTCCATTGGGTCTCTGATGCTCGGCTTTCACCATCTGGCATGCTTCACACGTTGAGACAAATGTTGTCACTTCTCATCTCAAACCAAGCCACCATAATATGCACTTCAAATCACGGTACATCTTATTGTTATCTAGATGAATAGTATATCCCAAATAATGAACTTCATGTAGAATCTCTTTCCTCATATCGCCACTATCCGAGATCCACAACCTACTATCACAGAAGATCACACCTTGATCATCTATTTGCAACTTAGATCTCTTACCAGAATGAATATGATATATCAATTTCATATATTCTCCATTTACTTTCTGGGCTTCTTTAATCCTGTCTTGCAATGAAGGTTGGACCATCACTTGAGAAATAACTCAAACTGTCACATCTGATGAATAAACCACTTCTAATTCTAGTCTTTTCATTTCTCAAATCAATGCTTGCTCGAAGATAATCAAACTAGATACCACACCTATAGGCTTCCTGCTAAGAGCATCGACAACCACGTTTGCCTTACCTGGCTAATAAATAATATTTAAATCATAATTCTTAATCAGCTCCAACCACTTTCTTTGCCTTAAATTCAACTCCTGGGTGAAAATATACTTTAAACTCTGGTGTTCAATATAAATCTCGCATCAAACACCATATTGAAATGCCGCCATATTCTCAATGCAAAACCAATCGGCGCTAACTCCAAATCATGAGTTGGATAGTTTCATACATGTCAATGGCGCAAAGTGGGGCGTGCCATGATGCACGGCGTGGCGAATCAAAATAGTGCTCGCTATTTGAACCATGCATGGTCAATGGCACATGACGCAAATTGCATACGTAATTTTGTTAACATATTATAAATTATAAATTATAATTAATTTTTTAATATTTATATATTAATATCATAATTAATTGTTAATTAATTAAACATCAAATTAATAAAATATCAAATAGATTTAAAGGATTTAAAGCTATTATCTTTTGCTATTTGGCATGATTTAGGCTAAATTATGCTTAAATCTTGCTCAAATCTATTGATGTAAGTTTCTTTAGGATTTAAAGTTGTCATTTTTCCTATTTGATAGGATATTTATGCTTAAATTTTGATCAAATCAACCTATTATTTTCTATTTAATGGTATTTTATATTAATATAAATACAACAATAACTACAACATCAAGCCTTTATCCCATTACGTTGGGTCGGCTACATGAATCTTTATTCTCCATTGTGTCCTTTTAAGAGTCAAATTCTGATTTAAATCTAATAAAGAAAGGTCATTTCTAATATTTTTTAACGAAGACTTTTTTTGTCTACCTCTATCTTTCATAACATAAGCTAAATCTACTATATATACTTTCCTAATCAGGTCATCGAAAGGTCGTCATTTTATATGATCAAACGATCTAATCTTATCTTCCACTGGAGCTACTCTAACCTTTTCACGTATATTCTCATTTCTTATATTGTCTCTAAGAATAAAGCCACTCATCCACCTGAGTATCCTCATCTCTACAACACTCAACTTAATATTATGCTTCACTTTGAATGGCCAACATTCTGCACCATAAAATATTGCAAGTCTCACCACCATCTTATAGAATTTTTCGGCCTCAAGTTTAAGGGGGACTTTTCTATCACACAACAAGATTGATGCATTCCTCCACTTCAACCATCCAACTTGAATTCTACTTATAATATCTTCATCTATTTCACCATCACTCTGAACAATAGACCCAAGATATCTAAAACGTGTACTCTTATTAATGACTTGATCGCCTAAAGTCACACTCGCCCCACTAGATTTATTACTACTAAAATTTCCCAAATGTGTACTCTTATTCAGTTATATATATATATATATATATATATATATTTAAAATATTTATATTATGCACTATATTTAAAATAGCATAATTTTATACTGTGGTGCTGAGGGAGGGGGGGTAGAGTAACTTAAAGAATTGTAAAAATGATTTAGGGCTCTATCAATTTTTAAATAATGAATAATTTTGGATTGATAGAATGTAAATACAATATATTTTTTAATGATTCTATTTTATATTGATGCTAATTAGAGCATATGTATATATACATCACTGACTGCTCAGTCAAGCGTGAAGAGACAAATGACAGATTAAATCTTTCAATCTCAATACCACTCTAAACTCTCATAGTCTGTCACCCTATGAGAATTTTAGAAGAGTAAATAAAGCATGTACTGTTAAAACCCCCTCATAAATTCATCTCTATAAATTTGATAAATGACAAACACTATGTCTATGCTTGCATCATACCAATCCAACATGTCTGGTTGTGTATGTTTTCATATTTCTAAGCTCCATATTACACCTAATATTAACTTCACATATGGCCACTATATGCATGAAATGAAACCTGGTATGTTGAAAATATCATGAAATTATTGATGAAGAGAATTCATTAGTACTTCATATTCCATTTATACCATCAATCCAAAACTAGAGCATTTAGCAAGAAATGAAAAAAAGTTGAAGCAAATTTATTTTATTAATTACACAAAAAAGAAAGTACATAAGAAAAGATATCACTGGATGGGTTTAATGATCTTCTCTACACTTCTCCTTGAACTTACAAAATTACTTCCACAAACACAAGTCAATCTCTCTAATGGAATGTGTCTAGTACTTCTCTTAGTTCCCTTAGTTGTCACTCCTAAGAAAAAATCAAATAAGCACTCTAAAGATTGAAATTAAACAAGTGATTGAACTCCCTTACTAATATTATAAAGGGACTATTTATAGAAAAATATAGAAAACGAATTCTGGCACCGCACCACTCGAGACACTTATGCCACAATGCCCATAAAATGAATTAATGCCGCAGCGCTGAAGGGTTTCCTCTGCTGTGGCGCTTGCTGACATGGACCCACTGTTTAATGAATCAACGCGTCGCTTCACTGACAGATTGTGGCCTAAACAGTTACAATTGTACCGTCGCGGCGCTATTGATGTTTGAGCACTCCGGCATCCACGTGGCACTCCTTTGACTTGGCGGTGCTGAAATTTGGCGCTGTGGCACTATGCAGACAGAGATTAGGCTTTGCGGTGCTATCTCGTTCGACGCTGTGGCGCTATGAAATAGAGACTGTGCTTTGTTGTGCTGTCAAACAGAGACTGGGCACCGCCATGTCCATATTTGGGCGCTCCAACGGTGTCAAAATGGCGCTGTGGCAGTATTGTGTCCAACGCCACGGCGTTATACCATATTTGAAAATTTTTCCCATTTCCTATATTTTCCTGCACAAACACAATTAAAATGACACGTTTTGACTAGCAAATTAACACAAAATATATCATGATTTACACTTATCAGGTGCATCATTCACCATTGACAAGTATGGATATTCTTCTCTTGTGGTTTCAACTGCCTAGAAGCATAAGCCACCACCTTTCATTTCTGCTGTAATATGCATCCCAGGCTTTTTAAAGAAGCATCACTATATACTTGGATTCTTTGAACCCGATAGAATAGTCAACACAGGAGTTGACGCCAAATAGTTCTTCAACTTCTAAAAATTTTCTTCAAACTCTAGTGTCCAATCAAATAGCACGGCCCTTTAAGTCAATCTTGTCAATAGAATAACAATATAAAAAAAGCCTCTGACAAACTTTCTATAATATCCTGTCATGCCCAAAAAACTGCGAAACTCAGTCATGGATGTCGGCCTCATCCAATCTAACACAGTCTACACCTTCTAGAGATCTACAACAATTCCTTTCTTACTCATCACATACCCTAGAAAAGCCTGAAAAGTCAACCAAAATTCGTACTTCAAAGATTTAGCTCACCACTTTTACTATCTTAAAATCTTTAAAGTCAATCTCAAATGAACCTATGCTCCTCTTCAAACTTTCAATATGCCAAGATATTATTGATAAACACAATTAAATTGATTCAGATAGTCTCTGTGAAAGTTCGATAGGAATGTTAAGCCCTTATGAACTAGTCCCGAGGCTAACCAAGAGGGGGTGAATTTCTAGTTTTAAAAATTCGTGAGCAAACAGTGATTTAGGAAATCTTTTTGAATGTTTTAAAAAATGTTTACAGTTATGCGATTATTTGCAGATGTTCAATGATAACAGAATAATAATCACAATCACACAATCATCAACAGAAAAGTAAGTGCGGAAAATAATCAGAAAGAACACACCAGATTTTATAGTGGTTCGGTCAACTTGACCTACGTCCACTCCCCGGAGCCTCCCCTCCAGGTATTGTACTAACACTAAGTGACTCTCCTTCTGCTCCCACAGCAAGGCAGAGAAGTCTATACAAAAATTCCTTTCCATCAACCCGGTGAGGCAAAGAACCTGAACTCCTTTCGCTTCCTCCTGAAACAGGCAAAGAACCTAGACTCCTTTCACTTCCTCCTGAAGTAAGCAGAGAACCTGCACTCCTTTTGCTTCCTCCTGAAGCAGGCAGAGAACCCGGATCTTCTTGCGAACGATCCTCCCACAGAGACACCGACTAGACAAGAGACGACGAACGGAGAAGACGACTTAGATCCTTGCTTGGAGCAACCTTTGTGAATCCCTCACAAACTCCCCCTCACAAGATCCTCTCTCTCTCCCAAGCTCTCTCTCTCTCTCAAGGTTTTCTCTGGAAAGAAAAGTGGCAAAAGATTTTTTTTTGTTGGAAGAAAAGGATCTTAAATAGGAGGGCTCAAAAATTGCCCTAAATCTTAACTAGTTGTCAAAGATCGTCCAGGACGATTGGTCGATCGTCCTGTACGATCAGTTCAAAAACACATGTATCAGCCTGGACGATTAGTTGATAAAATTTGTTCAGATCGTCCCGTACAATTCTGTGATCGTCCGGGACGATTAGTGTAAATTAGGAATTTCGTTCAGAAGACAGCTCTGGTCGTCCAGGAGAATTTGTGCTGGACGATTTCAAAATGACTTGATCGTCCGGGACGATATGGGTATCATCCCGTACGATTAGTTCAAAATGCCCAAAATCATCCGGTACATAGTTCTGGACGTACAGCTCAGACATGCTGGACGATTTCAAAATGACTTGATCGTCTAGTACATTATTCTGGACGTACTGGTGAAAGGCACTGAACGGTCAAGATTTTTAACACATCGTCCCGTACGATATTGCGATCGTCCAGGACAATATGATCGAATCAATCAAACCTTAATTACTTTCCTTAATCACAAGACTAATTTAGGCATGATTGTGAAGGATCATCCGGGACGATCAGACCAAATCTCAAAAAATAAAAACTTGCCTAACTTGATTTGGCGGCTGAGAATTTCTGATTTGAGCATATCGTTCTGTACGATTGGTCTATCGTCCAGGACGATCTGCTTAATCAAACCGACTTAATATGGTCGCCCTAAGTAGGGTTTCTGTTTTCATTGGATTGTCCAGGAAGATATAAATATCGTCTAGGACGATATGAATAAAAATTGAAAACAGAAATTCTAACTCACTAAAACTCTCCCCTGAGTGTATGTGTGGAAGGTTACTTAGCTAGGGGATCAATTATATTACATTTGACTCAAGAAAGGTAAAAAATATAATTAAACACACGCAGACCCGATCTTGAGTTAGCTTGGATTGTATTTGATCTTTTGTACCTGAAATGTTAGCCAATCGAAGCAGAACACAGAAATATTTATTATCATCAAAATTATAATCCCTAAATCCAGGTTTGTAACAATCTCCCTCTTTTTGATGATGGCAAACATTTATTTAGTAGTTTCAAATCAACTAGATTATAGTAATTAAAGCACAGGCGAGAGAAGATAAATTTTTCTAATCATTGATGACCAGTTACATTAACACTGCCGTTGCCAGGTCCCAAGTCCTGGATGAGAAAAGTGGAGGGTTGCGTTAGGTAGTCGACAGCCAGCGTAAAACTTGTCGAATAACCATGACATGAATCCTTTAATAAATTGTGTTAATGCTAGGGCGTTCCCTGGAAGCGACGCACTGTATGGCCTGAATACAGTGAAAAGTGTGCAAGGGCCGCTGCATCGGCGCCCGGGTGCAGTGTTAAATAGGCAAGGGTTCCCACATCAAGGACGGATGTGGGCAAAGAAGCTAGTCCATGATACTAATATTAGGATAGGAACTTGGAATATAGGTTCCCTTACAGGAAGATTAATGAATTAATAGATATTATGATTCATAGGAAGATAAATATTTTGTGCATTCAGGAAACTAAATGGGTTGGAGAGAAGGCTAAGGAGATTGATAGTTTAGGATTTAAAGTTTGGTATTCAGGTAAGAGTCGTACTAGAAATGGTGTAGGCGTGATTATAGATAAGAGTTTGAAGGATAATGTTATAAATATTAATAGAATTGGAGATAGAATTATGGCTTTAAAGATTGTTGTTGATGCTAAGATTATTAATATTATAAGTGCTTATGCTCCTCAAGTAGGTTTGGATATGTGTTCAAAATTAAAATTTTGGGAAGATTTAGAAGAATTAATTCAAAGATACCTCTCGAAGAAAAAATTTTTATTGGAGGAGATTTAAATGGACATGTTGGTAGAGAGGTAAATGATTTTAAAAGCATTCATGGTGGATATGAGTTTGGAATGACTAATGAAGGTGGTAAGACCATACTAGATTTTTCTTTAGCTTATGATTTTTTAATTGCTAATACCTTATTTAAGAAAAGAGATGAGCATCTCATCACTTATAAGAATGGTTATAGTAAAACTCAGATTGATTATTTTCTTATAAGAAAAGTAGATCGTTTAGATTGCAAAGATTGTAAAGTTATTCCGAGTGAAAGTTTATATACCCAACATCGCTTATTAGTTTTAGACTTTAAGATGAAAGGACAGAAAATAAAAAATAAAGTAAAACGATTTTCTAGGATTAGATGGGGGCATTTAAAGAATAGTAATAAAAATATTTTTGAGAGTAAGATTTTAGATTCTAAGATTTTATTTGTGCATGAGGATGCTAATGTTATGCGGGAAAAAGTGGCTAGTGATATTAAAAATATTGCTAAAGATGTATTTGGAGTATCAAAGGGAAAAGCCCCTAATAGTAAAAATAGCTGGTGGTGGAATCCAATTGTGCAAGAAAAGATAAAAAATAAGAAGATTTGTTATAAAAATTGGTTTAGATGTAATAATTCTGATAATTGGGAAAGATATAAAGAGGCATGTAAGGATTCTAAGAAAGCAATATGTGATGCAAAGATCTTAGCTTTTAGTGATTTATATAATAGATTAGATACTAAGGAGGGAGAAAGATATATGTATAAGCTAGCCAAACAAAGAGATAGGAGTAGTAAGGATTTAATTCAAGTGAAGTGTATTAAGGATGAAGATCAAAAAGTACTTTTCTTAGAAGATGATATTCAACAAAGGTGGATGAGATATTTTGATAAACTTTTTAATGAAGATTGTAGGAATACAATTGACTTTAGTGACCTTAGCATCCTAAATGAAAATAAAGATTTCTGTTTTTATCGGCGTATTAGTAAAACCGAAGTTAGAGAGGCTTTAAAGAAAATGAAGTGTGGAAAAGCTGTTGGACCTGATGATATCCCAATAGAGATGTAGAAATGCTTAGGAGATGAAGGAATTTCTTGGCTAACTAAACTTTTTAATAATATTTTGAAGACTAAAAAGATGCCAGATGCGTGGAGAATGAGTGTATTGATTCCTATTTATAAGAATAAAGGTGATGCACAAGATTGTGCGAATTATAGAGGAATTAAGTTATTGTGTCACACTTTAAAACTATGGGAGCGAGTTATGGAGCGTAGGCTGCGGCGTGATACTAATGTTTCTCAAAATCAATTTGGATTCATGCCTGGTAGGTCTACTATGGAAGCCATACATTTATTGAGAGGTTTGATGGAGAAATATAGGGAGAATAAGGAGGATCTACATATGATATTTATTGATTTAGAGAAAGCATATGATAAAGTTCCAAGAGAAGTGCTATGGAGAGTTCTTGAAAAGAAAGGAGTTAATAATGCTTATATTCAAATCATTAAAGATATGTATGAAGGAGCTACTACTTGTGTTCAAACACAAGGTGGTTTGACCAAGTATTTCCCTATTTCGGTTGGATTACATCAAGGATCAGCTTTAAGCCCATATCTTTTCGCGTTAGTCATGGATGTTCTCACTAGACATTTACAAGAGGATGTACCCTGGTGTATGCTTTTTGCTGATGATATTCTTCTTGTTGACAAGACTAAAGAGGGAGTTGAAGGTAAACTTGAAGTCTGGAGATCAACCTTAGAGTCTAAAGGTTTTCGCTTGAGTAGATCTAAAACTGAATATATGGAGTGTAATTTTAGCAGTAATAGACCTAGTGAGGGGATTGTGACTTTGGGCGATCAAGTCATTAATAAGAGTACACGTTTTAGATATCTTGGATCTATTGTTCAGAGTGATGGTGAAATAGATGGGGATGTTATCAGTAGAATTCAAGTTGGATGGTTGAAGTGGAGGAATGCATCGGGCTTGTTGTGTGATAGAAAAGTCCCCCTTAAACTTAAGGGAAAATTCTATAAGATGGTGGTGAGACCTGCAATGCTTTATGGTGCAGAATGTTGGCCATTAAAAGAGAAGCATAATACTAAGTTATGTGTTGCGGAGATGAGGATGCATAGGTGGATGAGTGGATTTACTCTTAGAGACAGGATACGAAATGAGCATATACGTGAAAAGGTTGGAGTAGCTTCAGTGGAGGATAAGATTAGAGAGAGTCGCCTTAGATGGTTTGGTCACATAAAACGGCGGCCTTCCGATGACCCAGTTAGGAAAGTAGAGGTATTAGATTTGACTTATGTTAAGAAAGGTAGAGGTAGACCTAAAAAGACTTGGTTAGAAAATATTAGAAATGATCTTTCTCTATTAGATTTAAACGAGAATTTGACTTTGAACCGGACACAATGGAGAAAAAGGATTCATGTTGCCGACCCCACGTAGTGGGACAAAGGCTTGTTATTGTTGTTGTTGTTGTTGTTGTATTGATAACCAGTTACATTCAATACAACAAGAGACAATTTAAAACTACAAATAAAACTACTACAACACAAAAACAACTCCCCCTTTTGACATCACAAAAAGGAGGAACAGTAAAGACAAAAAATAACAGCAAACTAAAACATCACAACAAACTGAAACAAAATAACCTAATAGAGAGGAAAGATCAGGGAACCTAAAAACACAAAAAAAAATCCAAAATCAAATCAAATAAAAAATAGAAATGAGAAAAAACAACAGTGAAAACAATGATTTTGATTGATTTTTTTTTATCAGCTCCAGTAAAACAGAATTTTCCCTGATTTTCAATTCAAAAGCCAAGAAGAAGAAATCGACAATATTGAAATCCAGAAAAGTTGGAAAATCGACTTTCGTAACTTCTACCTCGGACACCTTACAGGTTCAAATTTCTTTCAAATAAAAGTCTAATTAATAAGAAAAGAAATTAGATTCGAAAAGAGATCCTTACAAGCCTCGTTCCAGAAAAATATCTGATATAATAATATTACAAAGTAAGGAATCAGAAATCATGATTTTTCATCTCAACCTTTTGAAAATATTAAGTGGTGCATGGATTTTTCTAAGATATTTAAGGATCTGAAAGGGAAGAAATCTAATTTTTTGGTGGGATCGTTTTGTGCCTCTTTTTCAATTTGTTTGGCACTTTGCGCATCTTTTAATTTTTGATACACTTTATGTATCTTTCCAATTTGGCGACATTGCGCTTTTTTTCAGCTTTGGGCTCATTTTATGCCTCTTTTGCATTTTTTTTTGCGCTTTGCGCATCTTTTGTAAGTTTGCTTTCTTTCATAATCGTTAAAGAATATCAGCTGTGAAATTACCTTCCAGATATAAGAGACGACAAAACTCACTCTCTAAAGTAAGGAAGAGTAATTCACAAAATAAAAATCATAAATCATATGATAAGTGCAATCACTTGATTAAGAAAAATATAACAATGATTCAAAGCTTTGAAAATACTATTCATATGAGGTAAATTACTGTAGGAAGATAAAATAGATCTCTATTTCAAAAATTAATTTTTTAATTTTGAACAAAAATTTTATCCAAAAGAAATAATACACCATTAAAGGAGTTAGAGGAAGAGAAACAATCATCAATGTTTCTTCCCTTTAACAGATCAAGAGGAGTCAATCACTGCTTACAAGCTTTTAACAAAAACAAGGCAAAACTCTTAGTCAAAAATTCAGTTTATCAGCAGTAGTGAGCAGTGATCTGATTTAGAAGTGAATAAGCAGTAAATAAAAATAAGAAGGAACAAAAAAAGATACGTGAAAATCAGTAAATGAAAATCAGCAAATGAAAATCAACCGGAAATAATCAAATCTGATAAGCGAATCAAACAACAAAAATTAGCAGGAAAGAAAAAATTCTAAAGTAAAATTGACAATCAAATCAAATAAAAACTAAAGCAAAATAAAAAAAATAGAAAATTCAGAAATCAGCAGTCATCAGATTCATGCATTTATGTCAATCACACCCAATCTGGTCCTCAAAATGCTGAATGAGTCAAAGGCCAGTAGTTTAGTAAAGATGTCAGCTAGTTGATTTTCAGTTGCTACATGATGTAGCTCAATATCTCCTTTTGTAACATGGTCCCTCATAAAGTGATGTCTTATATCAATGTGTTTGGTTCTAGAATATTGGATTTGACTCAAGAAAGAGAAAAAATACAATTAAACACACGCGGACCCGATCTTGAGTTGGCTTAGATTGCATTTGATCTTTTGTACCTGAAATGTTAGTCAATCAAAGTAGAACACAGAAATGTTTGTTATCATCAAAATTATAATCCCTAAATCCAAATTTGTAACACTCTGAACTCTATGCATCAAATCCATAACCACTAACAGTGCATTTGTCACACAGGACGACATCACTAGAAATTTATACTACCCATATCTTATATTGAAGGTTATCTTTGCCACAATTTCAGCCCTTACCCTCTACTGATGATATCCTGATCTCAAATCAATCTTAAAGAATATAGCTGCACCTTCCAACTAGTAAAATAGATTATCTATCTTGGGCAGTGGATATTTGTTCTTCACGTTATTTCATTCAGCGTTCGATAATCAGTACACATCCTCATAGACTCATCTTTTTTTTCACAAACAACATAGGAGCTCTCCACGACAATCCACTCGGCTTGATAAATCCTTTATCCAATAGTTCTTATAACTGCAATTTCAATTCTTGCAGCTCTCTCAGCGTCATTCTATAAGGAGTCTTTGTTATCGGGATCGTATCTGCATCACCTCAATACAGAATTTTACCTCTCTTTATAGGTAACCTAGATAACTCTTTAAAAAAGATATAATGAAAATCCTTCACCCTAGGAACACTGTCCATACTCTCAACAGACTTGCTAAAATCTCTTACATAAGTCAAAAACATGGGGTTCCCTTTTCTCCAAGCCATATCCACTTGGAGTATAGAGATCAGAGAGACAAAAAACTTAGAATACCCAAAGAATAAAACACTTCCCCATTTATATATAGACTCACCCGCTTCTTACTACAATTAATTTGAGCCTTATATTTGCTAAATCAATCCATTTTAAATATGTTATCAAATTCTTTCAGGGGTAACAAAACTAGTGCTGGCACTAACTTCCTATCAAAAATCTCATACTCACACAGATAGACCTTATTCGTAGACATCAAATCCCCCGTCGGTAGCATAATAGATGATCAGGACATAACGGAATAAAATATAAACTTAAATCATCTAGAATACACTCAGACATGAAGGAATGATTGGTACCATAATAAAAAAGCATTCTACAAAGTCGCTCAGAAACATAGGCCCATACTTGTTACCACGTCTGGAGCTTTCTTCGCCTCCCACTTAGTCAGATGAGACCCTAGGCTGAACTGGAGGGGCACTACCAACTATTATAAACTCCCTATGTACTCTTGAGAGTGTTCCATTGAATCTGCTCCCACTGCGGGCTATTAATCCCTCATTGGCAGTTCTAAATAGAGCTACTGCTGACGGCTGCCTCTACCTTCCTCCTGCCTCAGATCTAACCTTCTAGTGCATTATGGGGGCACTGAGCCACCTTATGACCAGACTGGCAATAACAGAAATACTGACTCGTACATCGATAGCGTCTACCATAATGCCTTCTAACACAGTATCCCTGCACCCAAATACAAGCAGACCCACCTGCACTCGCAAAAACTATAAAACCTTCCTTTCTGGATTCTCCACCACCACCAAACCTGGGTCTCTTCCCACTAGCCCCACTCTTAAAGGACTCTCCTCCCAATGTTTGTATGGTCGCATCCCATCTCTGCTAAGTGACGGTCAGATTGTTTCTCACTAATCTGGCTCGCTCCACAAACTCAGAGAAATCTCAGATATAAAATGGCATTAGCGGATGCCTCAGATTGTCCCTTAATCCTCTTAGAAAATGATAACATTTCTCTTCTAGCATACTGACTAACTGGGGAGTATACCTCAGCAAGGCTATAAACTCAACTTCATACTGCATTCCGGACTTGCTTCCCTAAACTAGCCTTAAGAATTGCTCTTGCATCTGATGCCTCCCAAATGGCAGTACAAACTGATCTTTAAAAGTCTCCATGAATTCTTTCCAAGAAATCTTAGCATTTGTTTTACCTTAAAATTTTTACCTCTACTGGCCTACCAACCAACGCTCAGCTTCTCCATCTAGAAGAAACACCGCTAAGGGTACCTTATTACCCTTAGGACATTGCATACTGTCAAATGATTTCTCAAACCTCAGCAACCATGTGGGCTCCGAAAATTCGGCCCCGGCCTCCGCTCACGTTTTGCTTTCTTCGAGGGGGGAGTTTTAACGAAATTAATTTCCGGGGTAAATTTTGGAAGGCAGATGGATTGTAGATAAGACACTACCCAGAGATTTCACCCTCATTTTGTGAGGACTTTATGATCTGAGTTCTGGTTTCCTATAGGTGTAAGCCCCTATAGTTAATTACCCCTCCCGGTGACGAGAGAGAACTTTCGATTAAGGCTAGTCATCGATCAGATACGTAGAGATACGTAGATCTGGCATATAGTAGCAGCAATGGGTTTAGGGTATTGGAAAATTGAGGGATTTGATATTTAAAATAGAAATTTTCACCACCTTGCACTTAAAGCGGATGGTGGGGGAATGGATGATAGACCCGATCAAGATCCCATGGTTCCGTCATCCCGGGCCATCGTGGTCCCTGGTCTACTTAGTCAGAGGAGGTAGTCGATCCAACCTGACAGAAGGATCCTTATCGGCAGCCATGGGTTGCTTCGTCCAAGGGTACCTTGTAGACCTGGGGTGAGTGTTTGTCTAAGGGGACAAATTTGAATCCACCTTAGCTAACAGAGGGCTTTGTACCCTATCGATCATATCCTATTGATTCATATCTCAAGGATTTGATGCCATTGGGGAGCATACGGGCTCTGGCCATAACCATAATATAATGGTGCCATTTGGCGGCGACCACCTGGTTCAGAGGGCCCCGAGTCATAACCGTTTATCCTGCAGTGCCATTTGGCGGCGAAACTGCCGGTTAGAGGACTCGTACCACGTCCTTGCTGGCAGGAGATTGTTTGAGAATGGATCCTAGTGATATTTTCGACCAGGCATTAGCTCTTTATGAGCTGCAGTTATTTTCAGATTTGTCTACCTCAGCAAACTGCTGCGGAGGGTGGATGGATTTTGCTTTAAGTGATTTGATGGATTATTTTCGATTTTTAAATATTTTGGGAAATTGGATTTTCTGGAGTTTTGAATTTTGATAGAATTTGGGAGGCATTTGAAATGATCTGTGTGGACCCCTCCGGTTGAGATTTCCATTCAACACGGCCATCATCGGGGTAACCTTGAAGTCACTTGAAAATTATCTGGATTTTGTGAAAATTTAAGGATATTTGAAATGGCTGAAGTTAACCCCTCCAGTTGAGATCTTCTATCAACACGGCCATCATCGGGGTAGATGGGGTTATTTCTCATTCGTGGATTGAACCTTGTCCACTCTATCGAGCTACCGACAAAGGATCAGATTTCGTAGGCTTCGGATCTTTGTTAGTGAATTCTCTTGATTATAGGCCTTGAAGGCCTAATATGAATTATAAAATGAATATCCCGGTCGATCTCACGACCGCATATTTATTTAATGGTTCGAGCCGTGTCGACTCCTATCTACCCGTATAGGAGGATCGGGCTCAAACTTGAATTCACTTATTAACCCGCGCAGCATCCCTAGACGTTACGTGTGTACCAATAACACGCTCGTCGGGGCCCATGCGGGTTATGATTATATTTTCCCCTTTTAGTGTACCTATGTGTATACAAATTAAAGTGCACATGTGCGGGGGTATTCTTGGAATATTTGTACACGCCTTCTGTCCGCTTGCATGAAAGTTGCGGATCCGGTGGCGTGGCGCTGGGGTTGCATTTGGGGATTTGTACGCCTTCTATCTGCTTGCATAGATGTTGCAGATCCGGTGATGGCGCTGGGGTTGCATTTGGGGATTTGTACGCCTTCTGTCTGCTTGCATAGATGTTGCAGATCCGGTGGCGTGGCGCTGGGGTTGCATTTGGGGATTTGTACGCCTTCTGTCTGCTTGCATAGATGTTGCAGATCCGGTGGCATGGCGCTGGGGTTGCATTTGGGGATTTGTACGTCTTCTGTCTGCTTGCATAGATGTTACAGATCCGGTGGCGTGGCGCTGGGGTTGCATTTGGGGATTTGTACGTCTTCTGTCTGCTTGCATAGATGTTGCAGTCCGGTGGCGTTTTGCAGCGGCTTGTAGACTGAGTTGTTTGCTGCTTTGTACAGGCAGACTGTCGTGCACTATTTGTAGTGTACTAACGAATCTCCTGCTTCGATTGTAGATGTTGCTATCTACTGTAGTCCTTTTGCATCCTTCTTGTAAACAGCATGTTAAGTATGTAGCTGATTTCCTACAGAAACTCGTAGGTACTTACATTCGTCGCCTTCCACTTGCCTTTACTTGCTGGGGATTAGTGTATTCGGTTGATGTTGGATAATCTCTCCACATTCATTTGTGGGCAAGTTGTAGTATCTTCAGGCCTTTATAACCCTTTCACCAATATTCTCATATGAATGCAATAGGAACTGTTTCATCTTCTTGCACGATTGTTACGAAGAATGTCATCAACTCTGACTTTGCTGCTTTTGAGATGTATCCACTTGTGCTTTGAAGCCAGTTATATAACACTATTACACTTGATGTACATCGGCCTCGTATTGTAGAAGACTGATGCATTCATTTATGATTTGACAAGTGTTGAGTGTAGGATCCTACCATACTCACTTCCCCTTGCTATATAGTTTGCAAATGCTTTCATTTGTCACAATCTCCTCTATGTTTTGCTAGTGACCTTTCGTATTCATAGCAATTCAGTGGTTGCTATTTTCCAATAGACTACATCAGGCATGATTGCTCATGGATAGAATATTGTGTATTCATTTGCAAATTAGTTATCATCGGTTAAAAGGGAGTTATATCTTCCTCATTTCTCTTGCTTTGCTTATAGACTTACTGTGTTCATAGTGTATGATAACTAGCGAATCACTATATCTATTACATTGCTTGCGGACTTGAATATTTTTGTTGATGTCTTGATTGTAGAACATTGTCGCATCTATTATACGTTGAGTCTTTCCACTTCTGAAAGATAGATGTGTGTGCTTGCGACTAAGTTGTTGTTGGATGTACGAATATCCTCAATATTCATTGTACGTTATTTATACGCACTTGTCACAGAACTATTATAGATTGTAGAGATATTTTAGCATCTGCTACATGCTTCTACATATGATTGCATGTTGATTTGTATGGCTTGTGGGAAGGTCGCACTCCAATTTGAACTCTTGTTGCATGTCTCCTTTATTTGTTATCCATTAAAGACATCATAGACAGAGGTCTAATTATGCTGCTTACAAGTCATCACTATTTGTAAGTAGATAGTGATTGCGAGTCTTTGCTTTTGCTCAAATCTTTGCTCATATCATTTAGCTTTCAAATCAAATGCAAGTTCAAGCCTCTTGTTATTCAGGTCCCTGTTGTTACATTGAGTTCATTCGGATTTGAGTCAAACACTTGCAAATTTAAGTCCCAATTCCACTTGATGTTATACAGCTCGAGTTCAAAATACAAGTTCCAGTCTTGGCCTTCTACATTCAAGTTCTATTTGATGTTGCTCAACTCAAACTCAATGTCCATAAATTCTTGCTTTGAGTTCAAATTTGAGTTCTTGTTTGAGTTCATATTCCATTTGTCTTGTTTGAATTCAAATTCAATGTCCAAATAAAATCCAAGTCCTCTGTGAATGTTCAAATTGGTCCCCTACAATCTTGTTCAAAGTTCTCTTTTTGTTCAAATCCAAGTTCCAATATCAACTTTGAATTCCAAGCTCAATTCAAGTTAATTTTACTCAAATTTGAATCAAGATTTACTTCAAGTTCAAGTCATTTAAAAATCAAATTTTGAATCTTGTCATTTGTTCTTTTGAGTTTAAAGTTGTCCAAAATTTGTCTAAATCAGGTCCAAAAGCAGTCTTATATTCACCCGAAATTTCGGCAGCATTCCGGCATCTCCCCCGTTTAGGGGAAATTATGGAAAACTAGGCCTTTCCCACCACGCTTAAGAAAGTTTGTATGGTAGGTGCCCTCTTTCGAGGACACCACGGCCGTGTAAAGTCTTCAATCCCCACCACGCTTAAGAAAGCATCTATGGGTCTTCAAATGTACCTGAAAAAGATAAGCAGTTGTTTCCCTGCAGGTACCGAGCCGCATACGGGTACTTAAAATCGTCCCCACCACGCTAAGAAAAGCGTGTATAGGGCCTACTCACCACGCCGTAGGTGTCGCACCAGGTTCCCTTCCCACCACGCTTAAGAACGCGTGTATGAGCGGTTTGTCGGCTTGACACGAACGCCGAGGATAGGATTTTAGGTGATTACCCGCCTCGTTGTAGGCGCCGCACCGGGGTCCCATCCCACCACGCTTAAGAAAGCGTGTATAGGCGGTTTTCCGGTCCACCGCAGACAACGAAAGCGGGCTCTCGGAGTTTTAGGGTTTAGAGGTTATACCTTGGCGACCGGCGAGGTCGGCACGCGGATCGAGGCAAGGGAGAGCTTGCATTTCTTTTTGCATTTTTTTTATTATAATTAAAATTAAAATAATTAATTATAAATAATAATAATAATTAATTAGAATTAATAATAATTAATTATAATTGGATTTAACTAATTATAATTAATGTATAATTAATTAGTTATTAAAAATAATTAATCATAATTAAACTTAAATAATTATGATTAAGCTATTAATAATAATTAATTAATACTAATTAAAAATAATTAATTATAACTAAATTAAGCTAATTATAACTTATTTATGATTAATAATAATTAATCAGAATTAAAAATAATTAATTATAATTAAAATTAATTAATTATAATTAATTCAAGCAAGATCTATTAAATCCTCTAAAACAGGATTTATACAGGGTTTGGCAGAAAGAGCTACCGGATTACAGGATTAGAACAATTTTTGTTATTAAATCCTGTCTAAATAGTTTTTATGGAACTATTGAATCTCACAGAGGGTTAAACTCTCTGTTTCCCTCTTTTTGGCTCGGCTAATCCATGGGATTTGGTCAAATAAGCAAGCGAAAGGGAGACGGATAGCTACCTTCAAAGCGAGCGGCTCTCGTCGTCACTCCCGATCAGAATGTTGTAACTTCCAATTCGACAAGAAGGAGAACGTCGTCGAAGGGTGAGCAGGAGGAAGCTAGGGCAGGAGTCGGCGGCTCTGCGGCTATACAGGTGAAGGCGTCGGGATCGTGGAGTTCAGCGAGGGAAGAGGCGGCTCAATCGCAGGCTAGGAGAGCTTCGACAAGAGGCTTCTGGTCCTACAGGTAGAGGTCGATTGTTTGGATTCGGAACAGGTAGGGGTCGGGGTTGTGGTCGGAGTGAGCGACTGGAGCTTGGGAGGTCTCATGGTTTCGGCTTGAGGAGCTCGACAGTAGCGAGGGGAGACCGAAGTCGGAGCGCAGGAAGGAGGAAGGGAATCGGGGATTTCTGCGTGTAGCTTGCGGCAGAGAGGGAAGGAGGAAAGCATGTGAGGGTAGCGAGCTTCGTTTCTTCGGTATTTAACGACGGGAATGAGGCCAGCGATCGAGGAGATCTCCGCACGCGGGTATGGGTCGCTGTTGTTCGACGCCGCTTGCAGAGTCGTAGGATGCGATACTGTAGCAAGCAGCGAGATTCTTTACAGGATTTGCGGGATGGGGCTTCTGACTTCGGGCAGGTAATGATTCTAGGCATTTTTTTATTTTTATTTTGACTGTTTTCTTTTTGTTATATTGTGAAGGTCAACAAACCAATCTTCTGCAGCCCGAGGATCCATAACTCCTTAAAAACGGGGAGGTTTCAATCTCAAGAATAACTGCAAATGACGAACTATCTTATCTCTCCCTTCACACCTAACATCCTACTATGGGCTTCTCCCATCAACTGCGCTACTAGCCCAACAAACTCGTCATTGAATCTGGTGTTATTGCTTTTGTTGTGTTATGAATTGTAATAGCTCTAAAAGTCTATCCATTTATAGCAACGCTTCAAACTATTCAAAATAAAAGGGCTCAATAACAAGCTTAATGACTTATGATTAATCATATAGAAATTAACATTAACTACCCAACATCTCTTGCCATAACCTTACAAATCATTTCTTATGGCTCTAATGCTGATTAAATTCTTCCCAACCACTGTTTTGATATCACTTTGTAATGCAGCAAGACCTAAAGGAGGAATTTAAACCTACTTTCCTTATGTGTTACTTTATTTCTCGACTCAACTTCTCATTTCTCCAAAGACATATAATCATCCAAAATAATATAAAATATACATCTAGAATATGCATATATAGTATTTCATCTAAAATACTTAAATAATAATAGTTCAGAATATAATAATTGCAACAAAAGATTTAAATACATTCTGAACTACAAAATCATGTATACCTTACAAAAATCAGATTTCATACTCTACAAAACTTAGTGGACTTAGTAAGACCCTTTTATCTAGAATATTTTGAACAACAAACTGAGTATAAAACTCAATGGGCCAATCATTTTCCCCATATCAGAGTTCAATTCATAGTTCATAATGAAAATAAACAAAATAAAAGAATTACTATTTACCCTATAGTTTGGCATACTATATCACATATGTATATAAATAAAGAAATGCACATATATTTATGCCCACTTAAAACTCTCATTTATCAAGTCTCACCTACTTAAGGCAGGTGCAAGGCAAAACTAGAACAGAACAAAGTATATCTTAATACAAAATCATCTCAGAACCAGAGCAAAACAGAGTTTAGAATAAAGATACATTTGCATTAGGCCCAAGTATAGAATTCAAAGTGCACTTTTATTTCCATAACAAAACTCCAAAGTACTATGTAGTGCATAATGACAATAATGTAATATACAACTTAGAAATTTAAAGCATGTGTAATTAATTACCAGATTTTATATAAGATGCTCCAATTTTGAATGCCCTGTCAAATTTTTCAAAATTTCACCAATTTCACGAAGGATGTGTAGAATGTTAAATTAACACACTTTACCAATTATACTGAGGTACATAAATGACACCAACAATACAACAATAACAAGCCTTTGTCCCACTACGTGGGGTCGGCAACATGAATCCTTTTTCTCCATTGTGTCCGGTTCAAAGTCAAATTCTCGTTTAAATCTAATAGAGAAAGATCATTTCTAATATTTTCTAACCAAGTCTTTTTAGGTCTACCTCTACCTTTCTTAACATAAGTCAAATCTAATACCTCTACTTTCCTAACTGGGTCATCGGAAGGCCGCCGTTTTATGTGACCAAACCATCTAAGGCGACTCTCTCTAATCTTATCCTCCACTGGAGCTACTCCAACCTTTTCACGTATATGCTCATTTCGTATCCTGTCTCTAAGAGTAAATCCACTCATCCACCTAAGCATCCTCATCTCCGCAACACATAACTTAGTATTATGCTTCTCTTTTAATGGCCAACATTCTGCACCATAAAGCATTGCAGGTCTCACCACCATCTTATAGAATTTTCCCTTAAGTTTAAGGGGGGCTTTTCTATCACTTGTCATGGTTATTCGACAAGTTTTACGCTGGCTGTCGACTACCTAACGCAACCCTCCACTTTTCTCATCCAGGACTTGGGACCTGGCAACGGCAGAGTATTCGCACTGAGTAAACTAATCAGTGATATTTTGAATTCTAATAGTCAAATTGTATAGAGCCAGAGTATATAACAATATATTAAAAGTTATATAGTAAAACTTTTCCCAAATAAAAAAAAACACATTTATAAGCATATTTTTTACATTTTAGACTTGAAGTCAGAGACAAAGTTGTGGGCTCCGAAAATTCGGCCCCGGCCTCCGCCCGCCTTTTTGTGCTTTCTTCGGGGGGGAGTTTTAACGAACTAAGTTCCGAGGTAAATTTTGGAAGGCAGATGAGATAGTAGATAAGACACTACCCAGAGATTTCGCCCTCATTTTGTGAGGACTTTATGATCTGAGTTCTGGTTTCCTATAGGCGCAAGCCCCTATAGTTAATTACCCCTCCCGGTAACGAGAGAGAACTTTCGATTAAGGCTAGTCGTCAATCAGATACGTATAGATACGTGAGTCTGGCATATAGTAGCAGCATGGGTTGAAGGTTTGAATGTTTGAGGATTTTGATATTTAAAACAGAAATTTTCACCACCTTACACTTAGAGCGGATGGTGGGGGAATGGATGATAGACCCGATCAAGATCCCATGGTTCCGTCGTCCCGGGCCATCGTGGTCCCTGGTCTACTTAGTCAGAGGAGGTAGTCGACCCAACCTGACAGAAGGATCCTTGTCGGCAGCCATGGGTTGCTTCGTCCAAGGGTACCTTGTAGACCTGGGGTGAATATTTGCCTAAGGGGACAAATTTGAATCCACCTTAGCTAACAGAGGGCTTTGTGCCCTATCGATCATATCCTGTTGATTCATATCTCAAGGATTTGATGCCATTGGGGAGCATACGGGCTCTGGCCATAACCATAATATAATGGTGCCATTTGGCGGCGACCACCTGGTTCAGAGGGCCCCGAGTCATAACCGTTTATCCTGCAGTGCCATTTGGCGGCGAAACTGCCGGTTAGAGGACTCGTACCACGTCCTTGCTGGCAGGAGATTGTTTGAGAATGGATCCTAGTGATATTTTCGATCAGGCATTAGCTCTTTGCGAGCTGAAGTATTTTTTAATTTGTCCACCCCGGCAAACTGTTGCGGAGGATGGATGGATTTTATGCTTTGAGTGGTTAATGGATGAGTTTCAATTTTAAACATTTAAGAATTTAGAATTTTTTTGGGATTTTTGGAGATTTGGAGTATTGGGTGGTATTTGAGGTAGTATTTTGAAATGTTTGGAATAGACCCCTCCGGTTGATATTTTCATTCAACACGGCCATCATCGGGGTGTACGGGGTCATTTATGTTTTATTGATTGGACCCTGTCGACTCTATCTACTGGTCGATAGAGGATCGGGTTTCGTAGGCTTTGAGCCTTTTGTAAGTGAATTCACTTGATTATAGACCTTGAAGGCCTAATATGAATGTATTAAATAAATATCTCAGTCGATCTCACGACTGCATATTTATTTAATGGTTCGAGCCATGTCGACTCCTATCTACCTGTATAGGAGGATCGGGCTCGAACTTGAATTCACTTATTAACCCGCGCAGCATCCCTAGACGTCACGTGTGTACCAATAACACGCTCGCCGGGGCCCATGCAGGTGTTTGGGGGGCATTTTATAGTTATTTATTGAACCTTGTCAACTCATGTTTACTTGCTTTAGGAGGATCGGGTTCAAATTTATTGACCCGCGCAGCATCCCTAGACGTCACGTGTGTTCCTACAGCACGCTCGCCGGGGCCCATGCGGGTTGTAAGATTATATTTTCCCCTTTTTAGTGTACCTATGTGTATACAAATTAAAGTGCACACGTGTGGGGGTATTCTTGGAATATTTGCACACGCCTTCTGTCCGCTTGCATGAAAGTTGCGGATCCAGTGGCGTGGCGTTGTAGCTTGTGGACGCCTTCTGTCTGCTTGCATGAGTGTTGCAGATCCGGTGGCGTTGTGTTATACGATCTCCCCTACTGCTGCTTGTAGGTAGGCAGATGTTTTCATTGATATATTGGGATTGACTTCAGGATACTGCATTTACTGGAGTCTTTATGTATCTACCCATAGGTGATATATTGAACATATATCTATATTCGTAGAGAGACTGTATGTATTGCAGATCTTCAATATTCATTCATATATAATTTATTGTATGCACAACGAATTTCCTGTAGCAACTCGTATGCATTTGCATTTGATGTAGTCACTTTGCACTTTGCTTGTGGACAACGCATTGGGCAGGATATTCTACAGCTTTTCGTGGGAGTTCATATTTGCCACAATTCTCTTTTGTATTTGTCGTGTAGATGACATATCGAGTGCACGACGAATCTTCTACAATGACTCATAGGTATTTGTATTCGCTGCATATCATATGCTTCTGCTTGTAACTTTTCAACACTTTTCCTTGAGGGTAGCTTACAGCTTGTATGAGATCATGCCACACATTATTTCTGATCTCCATTGCTGGTCTATGGTTTTCCCATTGATCTCTTATCTTTCATCACTAATGAAAGATTCACCATATGCATCACTCGTCTTTTGATGTGTTTGCTTGTGCTCTTTTGTATACATAACAATCTGGTGGTTGTTTTCACTGTCCTCTTGCTTTGCTTGTGGACCTACTATATTCATCGTGTATGATGGATAGCGAATCATCATGTTCATTACGTTGCTTGCAGGTACGATGCATCTAATATTGCAGAAACTATTGTAAGAGTCTACTACATCTGTCATTGTAAAAATTGACATCATTCATTGCATGCTGAATTATTGTTGATGATGAAGATGTTATTGCATTCATTGCGCATCCTTGTAGTTTTCTGCAATCATTCTAAGTCACTCAGTCATATGTTGGAGATGAATATTGTGGACTAATCATCATCATTCACATGAATGATATCCTTTATGCTTCCATCATTACACACATGTTCACCTGCATCTAATTCAAAGCATATTACCTTGCGAGCTATACTCTTGTTTTAAGCATTATTAAGCTCCTTGTGTATGTTCACATTCAAGCTCAAAGTCCCTTGCACTTGGTTCAAATCCAAGTTCAAGTTCTCTTGCATATGATTCAAATCCTTTGAGTCCGAATCCTGAGTTCAAACTCATTTAAGTCTCCTGCGATCCTTAAAAGTTCAATTGCATGTTCACTTTTTGGTTTAAAGCCTTCTGGAGTCTTTGCAGGATCGATTTCATGTTCAAGTTGATTTGAATGTAGAATTGAATCAAATCTTCACTTGAGTTCAAATCATGTCCAAATTATGCTTGATTAATATCCCAATTGGTCTCAAGTTAATGTTTAAGTTCGAATTGGGTTCACATTCAAATCTTTTGCAGTTTAGTTGGGTCCCTCGTAGTCACATTGAGTTCAACCTTTGGTCTTCAACTGGTTCACTTGAGTTCAAAACACAAGTCCTTGTTGTCCACATTTGTTTCCATTTGAGTTCAGTTTGAATCCAATTCGTTGTCACTTGTTTCAAGTCCAAGTCTCCTTTGGTTCAAGTTTTGACTTGAGTCCCAAATGTCTAATGTTTTGCTTAAGTTTTCACAAGTTCGAATGAAGTTCAAGTCACTTGTTATTAAATGTGGAGTTTCAAGTTCTTTATTTAGTTCATTTAATGTCCAAATATAGTCCATGCCCTCTTCTTTGAGTTCAAACAAGTCCAAGTACAGTCATATGGTCACCCGAAATTTCGGCAGCATTCCGGCATCTCCCCCGTTTAGGGGAAATTACGGAAAACTGGGCCTTTCCCACCACGCTTAAAAAAGCGTGTATGGTAGATGCCCTCTTTCGAGGACACCGCGGCCGTGTAAAGTCTTCAATCCCCCACCACGCTTAAGAAAGCGTGTATGGGTCTTCGACGTACCTGAAAAAGAAAAGCATTTATTTCCCCGCAAGCGGGTACTTAAGATCGTCCCCACCACGCTAAGAAAAGCGTGTATAGGACCTACCCGCCTCGTCGTAGGTGTCGCACCGGGTTCCCTTCCCACCACGCTTATGAAAGCGTGTATAGGCGGTTTGCCGGCTCGACACGAACGCCGAGGATAGGATTTTAAGGTGATTACCCACCTCGTTGTAGGCGCCGCACCGGGGTCCCATCCCACCACGCTTATGAAAGCGTGTATGGGCGGTTTTCCGGTCCGCCGCAGACAACGAAGTAGACTCTCGGAGTTTTAGGGTTTAGAAGTTATACCTTGGCGACGTCGGCGGGCGGGATTCTTACAAAAAATGCACAAATACAAAATCTCAACTTTCTCTTTTTCTCCCCACCTCCTCTTTTTATTTTATTTTATTTTATTTTTTTTTTTTTGAAAACTCCTCTTCTTCTTCCCTTTTTTTTTTTACACATATATAACTAATATATATATATATATATATATATATATATATATATAATAACAATAATTATAATAGTTATAATAACTAATACTAATTACTAACCAAATAAGATAAAACAGAATTATACCTAAAGGTCGGCTAAGGCTAATGCTGATGGAATCGGGCAATACACTAGCTCGAATATCTGCTTATGAGGTATAGGAGTCGGGATGAGTCCTGTTTGAGTGGGCGGCTAGATCAGAGAGATGGATCGGGTATATGAGTTGTATGTGAGGTTTCGGCTAGGGCAGTGATGGGTTCTGGCGTCGGAAGCTTTGGAGTAATCGTGCAGGAGGCGGAGTCGTGGAGCAGAGGAGATCGGGTCGGGGTCGTAGCCGGCGGCTGGCTGTCGGGTTCTGAGGAGTTTGGCAATGGAGAGGAGGTATGGGGAAGAAACTCTCTCTCTCCCTCTCTCTCTGGCTCGAAAAAAATTGGAGGAGGCAAGAAGAATGAATGGAGGCTTGCGAACAGGGCAGGGTCGGAGAGGTAGGGGTCGGCCTGGGCAGTGGTTGGCTTTGGCGTCGGGTATGGTGGAAGAGGCGAGTGGAGCTCAGAGCAGGGAGTTCGTGTGGCCTTGCCGAGACCGGGAGCAGCGACGGGGGCTTGATCGCAGAAAGCTAGGGGTTCTGTCGAGAGGAAGACAGGTGGGGAAGAGGAAATGGGGTCGGAGGTCTTGCGAGAGAAGTGCCGTGGGAGAAGAGTTTCGGGATGATCCCGAACAAGAGTCCCGGATGCCTCCTTTTAACGACGCGAAAAGGTACGATTCAACGGAACTCCTGCATGAATCGCGGAGAAGCGATGCTAGCGGCGCCGTTGGCAGAGTGGTCTTGCGGATTTTCTTGCAGGATTTGCGGGTATGTAGGATTTTTTTGCCTTTTTTTTTTTTTGTTTTTTGTATAGAGGTTAACAAAAGTATGGGTTGTCTATCTCGAGCCCGATAATTTCCTAAACTAGCTGAACAGACGCTTTTCGGATTTCATCCTTCAAAACTCCTTTCTTTTCTCTCTCATCTTCTCCTTCTCTATCTTCTCTAACAAGAATGAGATTTACAAAATAGATTTAGATATTTAAATATTTAAAACCCACTAACTTGACCTAGCATCACGGCGCTTACCTTCGTAACAGCGCTGCGCTCCCAGATAATCTTTCAGATTCTCCCAGAATATTCTCACCTTAGACTTGATGCCGTGATGACCCTCCCTGCCACCGCAGCGCACACCCATTTCCTATTTTTTCTCCATTTTTTCGAGAGCTCAATATCGCGGCACTGAAAATCCAAGCGACACGGCGCCCACAAAGAAAATTTTTCCATTTTTTATTTTCACTTCTCCAACTCATTCTTTGCCCACTTACAAAACTCTATTAAACATTTTAAGACTTATAATTGCTAATTGAATTAAATTTAGACGTACATTTAGCTTAAATAATCTTGATCACCTAAATTTCAGACCAATGGATATTACATCACTCCTTGAATGGGTAAAGCAATTAGTCAAATATTGAATGCACATCACTAGTCCATGAAGAGGGAAAATCCGCATAATTATTTATCCAAAAAAATTTTATAAAAATATAACAAATTATGCCCAGTCGGACGGACTCCCTACTGCCCGCACCTGACCAGACTGCCCACTGTCCGAGCCTGATCGGGTTGCCCACGCCATCTCCTGCCTGAGCGGCTGCCGTGCCTGACCGAAGTGGCACGCCTGACCAAGGTGCCATCGCTTGACCAGACTGTTTGTGCCATCTCCCACTTAATCGGCCAGCCCGAGATTCGAACCCTGCTCCGTCAATCTCCACTTGACTGCGGAGACAAAACAGCTTAAAAGTTTTTTTTTATTTATATTATAACTCAACTTGCGGCGGATTTGTGGCAGCAATTTCCGTCGCAAAATTCATGGCGAAAATTGATGCCTCAAATCCGCCGCAACTTCACCACAAAAAAATCATCGAAAATTTCTGTCGCAAATCCGTCGCCATCTTCAACCAAAAATAATATGCCGTAAAGTCCACTGCAAACTGCTAACTTTTCTATAGTGGATAGTCGACAACCACAATAAAACTTTTCAAACAATCATTACATAGTATAGAAGATATTATAACTGCTATTTTTCAATGATTACTAATAGCTCAAAAACATATTTTACTTGCAATAACATCATATATACAGATGAATTGTTCTTATGATGTAGATTGTATGTAAGATCAGAATTTTTTTAAATTAGTTTGGAAAATTAATTTAAAATTCATTTAGTAATATAAGATAATTGTTATAATAGGTAGACTTTTTTTCTTACTGATTATAAGTAAAATCAAATCAATTTTACTTTGTGTTTATCACCTTTGAGTCTTGTAGAATTTAACACAATTCATTAAAGTTGAAAGAAACCTAAAATTACAGACTGGACCAATTTACCTTGGATCTTCATTTTCACACTTAGTATTCTTGAACTTAGCTTATGAGCTTATCTACAAGTAGCAAATACGAAAAATACTTGGCAAATAAATTAAATGACACCACAAAGGATTGTTATCATTAAATTACTAGTAACCCACACATGAGATGCATATGATCATGGGGTCACAATTTATTCGTAAATTGTATGATAGCCTTTTTTTCTCTAATTTGCAAGATATTTTTGTCTTGTAAAAATAATTATCTATAATTTTTTTATTTTTTTCTTGTAAAATAAACAGGTGATATTTGCAGTTCCATAGAAATGTCTTACCAGTCAAGAAGTTTATTGTATTGCAAGCCAAAGTTAGCTCAGCATATCTTCATAAAAAATTTCTCCGATTAAACTGTTATATTTTGATCTATTAACTTGACAATACATGCAACTTCATTTTCTTAAGTTGTGCACAAGCATATTCCCTGCCAAATGACATTTCAAGTATCCAATTTTGGAAGAGCATTCCCACCAATACCTGCTGATAAATAATGTCACGGGATAAGAGATGGTTGCTTTTACATTCTATGACCGAGAAGCTTGTCTGCTTTGAGATGCTATGATGCCTTTGAACTTTTGCTTCTTGACGAACTATATTTAATTTGACTTAGTCTGCATCTTGAACTTTCCTTCAGACTGAAGAAACTAGAAGTGCAGACATAAATGGACCAAAAGGAATAATTAGTGCCATTGGTATATCAATCATTGTTGGTTGGGGGTACCTAATTGGTATCACATTTGCAGTTACAAATATCCCTTATCTTCTGAGCCTTGACAATGATGCTGGAGGTTATGCAATTGCTGAGGCGTTCTATCTTGTCTTTAAGAGTAGATATGGCAGTGGAGTTGGGGGCATCATCTGTTTGGGTGTTGTTGCCATTGCCATATTCTTCTGTGGAATGAGTTCAGTGACAAGCAACTCAAGGTACAAATTTATACATTTCACATATGCTACATCGTCATCATAATTAACACTAGACTTATCCCTACTATTTGAGATTGGTTTTTTATATCTTCATCCTTCATTCATTTTTTTGCCACTGCTGATTGATCTATTTGACTCAATACAAATTAACTACTTAAGGTTGACAAATCTGCAGTCTTCTATTACGTTAAAGTACTTTTATAGGTTTTCTGGATGGCTTAAATTCTTCTAGAAACTTAGATTTTAATACCCTTAGATGAATTAACTCTCTTTTAACCAACTATTTTTACTAAAAACAGAATGGCATATGCATTTTCAAGAGATGGAGCAATGCCTTTTTCTTCATATTGGCATAGGGTTAACCGGCAAGATGTTCCAGTAAATGCAGTATGGCTTTCTGCGTGTATATCATTCTGCATGGCACTTCCGGTAATGAACTTCTATTTTGAATGATACTGTTACTCAAAAGGTTTTTAATTTCTATTCCCTTTGAATTCTGAACCTTTCTCAAAACGTGACTACAAGTCCTCTGAATACTAATACTGTGGTTTTGCTGGCTTGTTCTAGTTAATATCTGCATATCCACATCATTCATATTTTCAACTCTGAAGTGCTATGATCTTTATCTTGTCTATGCTACTTTATCTTAAAAAGCAGTTTAATACTTTATGTAGCAAAAATCTATCCCATTAATATTAAAATTAGCCGGTATCATCTCCTTGCATTTTGTTATAATCCTCTGCAAAGATTTTTTAGCTGATTGACTCAAATTGCATTCATTTTATTTAATTTTTTTCTCTGTTGCAGTCTCTAGGAAGTGTAGTAGCATTCCAAGCAATGGTGTCTATAGCCACCGTTGGCCTCTATATCGCCTATGCTCTCCCAATCTTTTTTCGAATAACATTGGCTCGTAAATCTTTCATTCCTGGCCCTTTCAACCTTGGCCGCTATGGAATAATCACTGGCTGGATTGCAGTCCTCTGGGTGTTGACCATCACTGTCCTCTTCTCTCTTCCTGTGGCTTACCCAATCACAAAGGACAATTTCAACTACACACCTGTTGCTGTTGGTGGCCTACTGCTAATTACAGTCTCATCATGGATTTTAAGTGCAAGGAAATGGTTTAGGGGACCCATAACTAACATAGATACTTAGGACGTAGGGATAAGAACTTGTGATTATTTGGTGGAGGAGAAGCTCAATAAGAGGCTTATTTAAGTCAATAACATAGCCTTATTTCATCCCCACCTCTTTTATTAGCAGAAGCTTCTTGCATTATTTATGATGAGGTCCATTTACTTTGTAAGCTTTGATGCTAATATTCATTTTAGCTTATGAAATTGTTGAAAGTAATGAAGACTACAATTTTATTTGGGTTTTTTTGTTGCATTTGATCGAAGCATATGCTCTACTCAACAATATATATATATATATATGATGAAAATAATTGAAATATTAAATCATGATATTTAGTCATTGTTTATGGTGAAATCTTGGATTTGATTATTTATTGACTATTTTAAAATAATGAAAATATTCATGAATTGTGATTTAAATTGGTATTTTTATTCTATTTTGAAGAGAAGTGACGAGTACTTGTGTACTTTAACAAGTTAATAATAATTTTTAGGAAAAAATCAGCTAAGTAATAAAATTTACCAATGAATATTTTTTAGTCGCACATTATTTACAGTTTGAAAAAAACTAAATCACAAACAATTAATAAAAAAATTTTGTAAAAGTTTTTGTGTTGAAAAATTTATGACTAGAGATAATTTTATATTGAAGGATTATATGCGCACTTAGGCCATCTCCAATCGAGCGCTCTACGCATATATGCAGTCTGCCGGCAGCTCCAACTGAACTCCAACTTGTGCGGCAATGTCACGAAGTGAACAATGCATGACATCACATTGTTCACATGCATTTTTTCTTAAATCAAAAAATTTTGTTGAGAAAGAGTATACACTAAATATTTTTTTGGGTGTTAAAAAATGGAGTCTAATTGGAGATGATTTATTGCATTTTAGAGTGTTATTTTATTTTGAGTGGAAAATGAGTTTTTCGACTGAAGATGGCCTTAGATAAATAGAGTTCAAGCAATGCATACATGACAATATTTTTTGCACTGAAAATTTGGGAAGAGAAAAAATTGTCATATATATAGTAGAAATGATTAATGATGTGTTTACTTATAACCAGAGAAGCAACAGAATGAACATTAATTGTAGAAGGTGTATCATATGTTCTTAATAAAAGGACTCTAAAAGTTTCAGAATAAATTGACCATGGGCATTAAAAGTCAAGCAACGAAGAGCAATTGACTTGTTCTGCTAATAAAAAGAGAGATTAGGTGACTGTGAGAACAAATGAAATGAATGTTATACACAATCAAGAGAAAGATGAATTGGGTATTTTAAAATTTATTTTATCATTATTTTCTTAATGTATTTACAGCACTTGAACAAGTTAAAGAGCATATAATTTGCATTCATTTGATTGAGATAATTACACAAACCAAACAATTTTTAAGTATCAACTTCTTTTAACTTTCACATTAAAAATATAAATAAGATTTAAGAAATTGTGATTAGTAATCTAAACTAGAGATTAAAAGCAATCAAAGTGATAATACCAACTGATTTGGTTTATAATATCTCTTTAAAAGTGATCTAGCAAGTAATGAATTTTTCAAAGGGATTATTACAATATAACTGAAGCACAACTTTTCGCTCTCATTTTTTAATCAACAATCATAAATAATAAATATTTCAGAGTATAGCAAAACAAAATAAAAAATAATATATTATAAGAAATAAAAAAACTACGACCTATAAATAGTGTAGAAAGAAAAGTAGGAAAAACTCATCTATTGTGTTTTGCCTGCCAATCTATTTTTTGAGTCCTCTCAAAATTTTCACAAACCCTTCGTTAACAAATGCAAGGCGAAGAATCATCTCTCCTTTATGAGTAAAGAATCACCTTATACTTCTCCTCAAAACGAGAAGTGCAGTATTCATAGCACAGCCCCATAGGTTGCAACATCCACTTTGAGGTGTTCAATTGATCACTCTTAACCTAATCTGCTACTGAAAAAAATTACAATTTTGAGATTAAGAATCTCTCTCTCTCTCTCTCTCTCTCTCTCTCTCTCTCTCTCTTTATATATATATATATATATATATATATATATATATATATATATTAGAAAATACGTTCTCAAAAGCTAAATAAATAATCTTGAGGATGAAATACTTGAAGGATAAATAGAGAAACATGTAATAAGAGTCAACATTTATATGTTCTTAATATCAATAAATATTGAGTATTTTCAGAGATTTGTCCATTTTGAGATTTTTTAAATAATTGAAATATACATGCCTTTTAAGATTTTTTTAGAGAGAACTTACACCTTTTGAGGCTTTTGTCTTTTAAAATTTTTAAAAAGAACATTTATTTTATGAGGCTTCTTTCTTTTGAGGTTTTTAAGAAATAACCTAAACCTTCTAAGGCTTAAGCCTTTGAGGTATTTTAAAAGAGTGTATCTTATGAGGCTTATCTCTTATAAAATTTTTGGAAAGAGTGTACCTTCTAAGGATTATACCTTATGAAATTTTAGGAAAGAATATGTACCTTTTGAAACTTGTACATTTTAAGATTTCTTTTTTTAAATTTGTACCTTCTTAAGTCTATATCTTCTAAGATTTTTAAAGAGTAGAGACCCTACTAACTAGTAGCTCTTAAGAAGTCTTTCTAATAAAAATCATATACATTACTAGCTTCTTATATATGCTACTTTATAAGCATGCTTTCTAGGAGTTGAGTTAATGCCCTATTTACCATACAACAATTTATATCTCATTATGATTTAGTATTTTATCTTATATAGGGGATAAATACAATATCATAACGAGATATAAATTCTTCTAAAATTTTCAATAAGATGAGGAGCTGTAATATCCATTACTAAAGTAACTAGTATAAATACATATATATTGATTAGAAGTGGTCCTGATAAGAATTATATGTTTATTTAAGTATTTATAAATTTCCAATGAATTTAATTTAAGTAAAAAACTAATAACTAAAAACTTTCCCTAAGAGTGTTGTGCCATTGGGATGGCAAAGTTGTAGCACTAAACTGTCTGTCTAGATGAACAAAATTGAGTTCTTGGGAGCACTACAAAGCGAAGGGAGTGGTTGTCATGCCCTAAGTCAAAATTTAAAAGAACTGTCTAATTTATACTTTTAATTAATTTATCAGAGCTGCTAAATCTCATTTCAATAAATCAAAACAAGATGAAGCAACTCTGAATTCTTTTCTTCAATTTACAATTTCATTCATTTCCCAAAATTCATATATAATTATCAGGAGTTCAATTATTACATCATTCTATCTTTCTAACTCTTGGATATAAAAAAATAAACAAAAATACATAAAATAAAACAAAAAACTCAATCCTACAATCTCACTCCACTGGATCCTAACCTCTTACAAAAAATATTTAAAAATCACGGCATGAGCTAGCAGCTTAGTAGATTACCAGAACCTAAAACTACAATCAATACATTGCAATGGAAAGCGATATACATGTAACCATTTAATCAATATTTGTATATATGTATAACTGTAAAAGCATATAGGAGTCAATGTGAATAATGTCATCTCATATAAGCAGTGAAAATCAGTGTAAGCAATGTAACTTATGATCACTGAATAGTAGACATATCAAGAATCAATACGTTCTGTCCTTTCCTATACTCATCACTTATGAGCCAATTTATACATTATTTTATGTATATCAATACACCTTATCACTAACTAGATAGCCCTTACGCCACATCTATCATATAAATGTCTGTCATGTGGTTGCACATTATTATTACGATTAAATGCAATCCATCAATTATGAGTCTTATTAATCTTATGAGCCTTATATATAGTTTTATATACTAGTATATGTATGCATGTTGCATAATATCAATATCACATGCAATATAAATCATGTATATCATATAGTTTATGTATATCATGTGCCCTTATATCAATCTTAGCAATCATATCATATGCATGTATTAATCATTTCTTATTTCATGTACATGTCATATCATGTTTACTTATATAATTTATCATATATGCTCATATCATATGCATATGCAAGCAAAATAGAATATTTAACTACCTATGATATTTTTTCTATATTACATCTTGTAGGCCAAACCTATGTAAATCAGTGTCAATCATATCAGTCATATTGTTAGGAATTAGTCTCATATCATATCTCATAAGTCAAGCGACTTTCATGTAAGAAGTCATCACTTTCTACCAGTTAGTACATCATATCAAATCAATCAATCTCCTTATGTCTCCCTTTTCATACAATTTAGGACTACACCATAAATCTTATTTAAAGGAAAGCCCTTTGGCCTACTTTCCTGTATAGGATAATATATCTCTAGCCAACTTGAATTAGTCAATCATTTCTAACCCGCCTTTCTTGCCTTTACACACATTTCACATTATATAAATTATAATAATAAACATCATTATACACTTAATGTAATTACCACTATACTTATCAGTATGCCTATAATATGTTAAAAAAGCATGTTTGACTAAATGAACAATAAGTGTATATAGATCATGTATTTCATGTACAAATATAATATATTGACTACTAGTCATTTTATACTCAACATTATACTTATCATTTCAATTAAAATGGTATAGAAATAAAATTAATTGGTGAAATTTTAATATTAACCAGTCAAATGTTTAGGTTAATGATATATATTGCATATCAAAAGTTACACTATAGAAAGTCATTAAAATAAGAAATATTACATTTTTATCAATTTCAAGAAAGAGGAAAATAAGCAAAAAACAAAACCTTGAAAATAGTGGTAGGATTAGGATTACCCAACACAATCAGAACATATTTCCCAACTAGATTGATAAAAAATTGTCAGACCAAACCTCACTTTCTCTCTCCTCCTTTCTCCTTCTCTCTCCTCTTTTTTCTCTCTCTTTTCTCTTTGGCTAATGAATGAAAATGGGGGAGGGATAAGGATAGTGAGGGTTTTGAGTAATGGTTTTTGATATTTTTATTAAACAATAAGTTTTTTGACCCAGCATCGCAGCGCTCTAAACTTAGCACCACAACACTCCCTCAAACTCAAAAACTAGTGACCTTAGCATCGTAGTGCCCCAAGCTCAACACCATAGTGATCCCTCATATTTCATAAAATTAGAGAGCTCAATGTCTTGCCTAAAAATATGCAAAAATCACAAAGTGAGCTAACAACTCAGTAGAGTGAGGCTGAGTAGGTTACCAGAACCTTCAATTATAATCATTGCATGATAATAAAAAGTAATATGCATATAATTATTTAATCAATATCAGTATGAATGTATAATTATAAAAGTATCTAACAGTTAATGTGAATAATGTTATCTTATGTAAGCAGTAAAAATCAATGAAAATAATGTAGCTAAAAATCACTAAATAATAGCCATATCAAGAATCAATATATTCTATCATTTCTTATACCTATCAATTAAGATTTAGTTTATACTTTATTTTATGTATATCAGTACACCTTATTCATGATTAGACAGTAATTACACCACATCTATCATATGCAGGTTTATCATGTGCATGAATATTATTATTCTCATTAAATGCAATGCAACAGATATCAATCTTATTCATTTTATGAGCCTTATTTGTAGTGTCATATGCTAGTATATGTATGCATATTGTGTAATATCAATATGTATATCATGTATATCATATATATATATATATATATATATATATATAGTGTCATTATATCAATTATAGTAGTCATATCATTTGCATGTATCAATCATTTCCTGTTTCATGTACATATCATATCATATCATATTACTTATACAATTTATCATATATCCACATATCATATAGGTATGCAAGCAAGATAGGACATTTAGCTACTATGGGGAAATAAATACCATGCAGATTCGGTGTTGGGAACTCTCCTATTTTGTGATCAAATATTACATTGAGAATAGTGTATCATCTCGAAAGATGGACATGATATTCTATACTAGATTCAAAGATAAAAATAGAATTTTCAAAAATATGATTTCTATAATCAAACACAATTTAAAAAATAACATGTCATCTCAAAAGATTAATATAAAATTCTATAGAATGTGTTTGAAAAGAAAAATGGGTTCTAAAAATTCAATCATTCTTACAATCAAATACAACAATGAGAATAACATATCATCTTAGGAAACAAATATATTTGTTTTGATTGAAAAATGTATGGTTTTGAAAATGGATTAATTATATTTGGGAACGTTGAATTTCTAGAATTTAAATTTTTAAAATTGAACACTTATCATGAATAATATATCACCTCGAAAGGTAAGTATATCGTTCCCTAATAGGTTCAAAATTTTAAAACATTGAATTTATCCTAATTATCATAGTTAAACTTAAGGAGAAACAACATATGATCCCGGCAGATTAGAATGATGTTTAATCAAATTTTTTACTGCAATAATCTAGATAATAGATCATTAATTTCATAATCAAATTAATAATAGAACGATATATCTTTTCGGAGAAAGAGGATATCACTTATTATTAATTATTTAAAAATGACAATAATGATCGTAAAGTTGATTTTCCTAAAGATAACTAATTAAAATTTTGAAAAAGCTTGATTTTTGAAAATCAGGTCTGAGTTTCCAAATCTCCTACGAGCGCAAGCCCTCGTAATTAATTATATCGTGAGAAAATAGAGATTTTCCTACGAATACTCTCGATTAAAATAGCGATATGAATTTTATTTAGATTTTCAAAGATTGATGTCAAAGGAGGTAGGGACTGGAAATTCAACAGGGATTGGATCAAATTTGAGCAGTTATTTCTGAGTTAAAGGAAGAGAGGTAGGAGGTGTTTCGAGATTCTAAAATAATTCAGAAACACCTCAAACTATCCTAAGTGTTGGGCTTAAATTTGATGGAATGAGAATTTTAGTTTGAGTTGCCAGTTTTATTAGAAAGTGGGAACTAAATTCCCGGAGGTTGAGGTCTTAAGATTGAATATCTGCCTCAGAACCTAAGTCTAAAGTGGGTACTGAAAGTTAGTGACCCGGATATTAGCTAATGCAATGCAAATCTGGACTTACCCCGACCTGGATTGGGGAGCCAGCTAAACCACCTAAACGCTTTAAAACCATGTATCTGGTCTTTTATGATAGAGTGGTTAGGGATGTTGTTTAAGATTAGTTTAAGGAGAGCATGGCCGACATCTAGAGCAGATTCCTAATTGGCCCCTTTACATATATTAGGTGGAATGCTTAAGCTAAAAATGTAATTAAGAATTAGACTCAATTTTAATTTGTATCTAATGCAATGCATGCTAGTTGACTCGATTAAATGCTTGAAATCAAAATGAAGCAGTTTAAAAATTAGGCTTAAAATAGATTTTATCCTACGGATTGCACAACATCCCCTTGGACAGAACTGCACCCTAATAGGTCAGGTGGTCTGCCAAAACCTGCAGGCGGGGAGGTGCCTAACACGAAGAGAAAAGTCAATATGAATGCATGAAAAATCCTCGGCGAGTCCGGGCTTACTTCTTAAAAGCGTTAGAGTTTCTATCTGAGCCTATAGTTTTTAAATTTTAATTAAAGTAAAAATAGTTCTTAATCGTACCCTCACGAGTCTCTGATAGGATTCTAGGCTAAATCAAATATGACATGCAAGATCGCTAAATAAACTACTAAAAGCATGTGGGTCCTTAATCGCAATCAACATCAAACAATCAATATTTAATTAAATCAATTAAATTAAAACTCAAATTGAAAGTCCATAGGCAAGTGCCTTTTAATTATACAACCCAGGGTCTGCAGGAAAAGTAAAGTGGCCGGGTACCACTGACTACAACTCAGATTCTACTCCTAAGACTCAAGTGACTTTGAGAATGGGTCTTCTCGTTCTTCACTTCTTTGTCCTTCTAGAACTCCTTGGATCGTTGGGTCCGGATATCCAAATGAAAAGGAACTCCCCCTGAATAGGGGTGTTATCTTTTCTCTTTGGATATTTAAAAGTATCCTAACTTGATCTTTCAAATGGAGAAAGACTCTCCCCTTAGGGATGTCTTCTCCTCTTTAGAATTCGAGTTGGATATAAATATCGCATCTCAAAGTACTTAACAATTTATAACTCAAATACATTCAAATTACATTTGAATAAAATTTAAAATCTAGACTCAACAACTTGCAGGGTTATCCTAATAATTAACAGTTAATATTAACATCCCAAGCAGTTAATATATTTGAAATTTAAAAATACTCAATCACAGCCACACTTGGCTATGCTCTTTTAATTTTAAAGGGGGACTTAAGCAATTTTTTGGAGCACCTGTGTAATTTATTATTTATGAATTTGCCCCCTTTATTTAATGCCCTGTATGAGCATGGCCACCTGCATAAGATTGAATTAGTATAAATCATTCCTAACCTAAGGGTAGGTCTAACGTACAATCAATCACATCATAGAGTGCAGTAAATAAATAAATAAATAATCACAGCAATTCTATCACTAGCAAATAGCATGTAGTGAAAGCTTGAAAACCCGACACACAGTAGAAAAGAAAACACCGGCCTAGCTTACGACTAGAGTTGGTTGTCCTAGTAAACCATCTAAAGTGTGTGTAAAGATTGTGTGGGTTTGATATATCCTAAATAGGATTATTTAATTAAAGTTGCTTGAGGTTCTGGTTGGTTGAAATGCTTAAGGGAGACTTTTAATTAAAGTTTAAACTTTAATGATTTAAAATTTATTTTTAAAATTGATTTTAATTATTTGTTGGATACCACCTTTGTTTCACACCGAGGCCGTGAAGTTTATTTCACCTTCCTTAGGGCTAATTTAATAGTCTCGTAGGCCTGGGTTACCTAGTGGTACCCGATATAATTAAATGATTTGAGTTTGATTAAATTTAAGGGTTAATTAAATTTTAATTAAAGTTGATTAGTTGCTGATTTTAATGTTTTAATTTATTTAAATTTGTCATTAACCAGTTTGTGCCATTGTGCCACCAGGCTCGAGGAACAAAACCTCCTTAGGACACGTAGCCCCGCAGCCCGGAGTAGTCTAGCTGATAAACCAAGTTAATGTATTTGAATTAAAGATTTTAAATTTAGTTAAATCATTAAGAATCAATTCATTTCAGTTTAACACTCCTTAGAATCCATTCGTGGCGTTGTGCCACCAGGCTCGAGGAAACAAAGCCTCCTTAGGACACGTAGCCCCGCAGCCCGGAGTAGTCCAGCCTAAAAACTTCATTTCATGAGTGGTTGTTATGTATTAAGGGGTTAGTTGAGTGTTTTAAACATTAATTTAATATTTTCTGGAATTTGAAATTAATTATTAAATTTTGGAATTTTCTGGATTATTTTATTCATTTAATTCAAGGGTCAAAAATTGACTTTTTTATTTAAAGTGTTTTTTGAAAGGTTAATATTTTATTAAAATACTAGACCTTAATACGATCAGTTAGACAGTAAGTACGCTAAAATTTGATTTTTTTAGATTTTATTATGAAGGTTTGAAGTTTTGACTTGATTTTGAACTATGTTTGACCAAAAGTTGACTTTTTCAAATTTGATTGATTTCTGGAAACTTAATATTTTTGATAAATATTAGGCCTTAAGATGAGTTGTATGCCTTTGAGTTTTCTCAATTTGGTGTTTATTTGAATTAGTTATGAATTTTGAAAGTTTTGAGTATTTATTGAATTTTCAAAAATTATTTAATTAAAGGCCTTTTTTGTGATTTGAATTCAAATGACCTCCAAACTCTTTGAAATAACCTCCAAAGGTCAGGAATGACCTAAGAAGTGATCTTCAAATGTTTGAAAATATTTTGAAATTTTTAATTATTTTTAATTAATTAAATTAATTAAATATTAAATTTTAATTAAACTTAAATTAAACTTAATTTTAAAGTCCAGTCAAGGGGCTTTTGTTTTTCATTGATTAAGGATTCAATTCTGGTCAGTTTGAAGTATTATTTGTTATTTTTGGATTTAATATTCATTTATTAGAATTTTTGGAAGCTTAAATGGCTTAATTAAGCTTTGATTTTGATTAAATTAATTAAGGAGCTTAATGACTTTAAAATTCAGTGAGAAAATTTCCTAGGGCTGAGAGTGTCAATAAGTTCAAGTGTTCAAAGTTTCAAGTCAATTTGAAATGTATCCTAATTATTGAAATTTTTCTAAATTCTCTAAATGAGTCCTTAATTATTATCCTTAACGATGTTCCTAGGTTTAATATGTTTGAATCAAAGTTTTAACTAACCCTCAAACACATACATATAGGAACACACATCATTCACAATCAATTCCTAAATCTAGGAGAGCCTTAAACTAAGTGGTGTGTGTATGTCCTAAACATGTAAAGATTAATGCTAATTAAATATACTTAATTAGATTAATGAATGATTAGAGCATAACCATTCACTAACATTCCCACATGATTTCTATTCAAACATGTTGATCTATGTTTAAAATTTCAAAGTAGATCTCTCAACCTAAAGTATTTAAGTATATATATATATACTATTTTAAAATAATTTTAAAATATATGTTTAATCTATACATGAAACTATATATAGACATAAATTTAAAATTTAAAATACTTAAAGGTATGATTAGGACAAATTCAATATCTAAATGAGAGATCTACTGCTCTACCAAGGTTATTTGAAAATACATTTTTAGTTTTCAAAATAATTAATATTAAAATTAAATAGTGTTTAATTAAATACTAAAATAACTAAGTAATTAAAATAAATTTAAAATTAATCATATTTTGATCTATGAAGTTAGTTTCAAACTAAAGTGCACAATTTTCTAAAAATTTTGATATATTATACTCATTTCTTTTGAATTAAAATGAATTTATTATGAATTTTTGAAGTTTAAATCATTTAAAAGGAAATTTTAATTAATTTTAAATTAAATAATGATTAAAATAATTTTAAAACCAGTTAATTTTAAATCTTAAGAGTTTTCTAAAATTTTAAAATTATTTAAATATATATATATATACATATATATATATATATATATATATATATATATATATATATATATATATATATATATTGATTTTTAAAATACTTAAGTTATTAATTATTAATTAAATATTAATTAATAATCAAGTATTTAATTAATTAAAATATAAATATAGTTTAAATTAATTTAATTTCAAAATTAGAATACTTTAAAACAATTACTTAATTATTGAATATTAATTAATAAAAAAAAATTTAATATTAAATTAATGAATATTAATTAATTATTTAATTATTAAAATATTATAAACCATTTAAGTAATATTAATAACTTAATTAAACTTTATTTGAATTTTTAAATATTTTTAAAATTAATATTAAATTTAAAATTAATTAAATATTAATTAATTATTTAGACATTTAATTAAAATATTAAATGATATTAAATATTTTAAATTGTTTTTTAAAAAAATTAAGATATTTTAAATAATATTTAAAACTTTCTAATTAAAATTAATATTAGTTAAAATATTAAGTAATTTAATATTAATTAAAATAATAAATCATTTAATATTAATTAAACTATTAAATATTATATATTAAAGCTTTAAATAATTTAATATTAATTAAAATAATAAATTATTTAATATTAATTAAAATATCAAATAATTTAATATTAATTAAAATTAATATTAAATTTTAAAATTAATTAATTAAATTCAAGATAATTCTATAATATATATAATATATAAATTAATTTAAAAATTAGTTTCTAATTTTTAATCATTAGATTGAAAATTGATTAAAAAAATATTTTTTAATTAATTTTAGGTTCTGGCGGTGCCGGCGGGACACGTGGCAAACCCTGGTTGGCAGGGACAAAACACGCGGCGGTGCCAATGATTGGCTGCGACGGTCAGACACGCGTCAGCTGCCAATCACTTCACGCGGTTTCACTTATCAGAGTCAGCAACTCTTGCCCGCTGTCTGATTATCCGCTGTAACGAATCAACGGCCTAGATCAAATCCCATCGTTACATCTCGGCTTAGCAAGATCAAACGGTGAGAATTCGATCCCGCAGTTTCGAAGCAACGGTCCAGATTTGGTTGGAGGAAAGAGTAGGCATCGGATCAAAATCATGGTTGATCTGAGCCATGGAATGACTGTATCACGACTGTTGATCGTGAGATCAACGGTCCCGATCTTCTCCAACTAACCGATAACGTAAACCGAGCCCTAGAATTGGTTTTTTGGCTTGTTTATGTGATCGGATGAACCAAATACGATGAAATTTTAAACTCAGATTATACTTATGAATAGAAATCATGTGGGTGGTTTGGTTCGACTTAAAATGAGCTTAATAGAAAGTTAATTAACCCTAAGCTAAGTGACCTAGGGTTAGAGTTTTTAGGGATTTTTACCGTTAGATTTACGGGAAAATGGATTGGTTGCATATGTAGACTGTCCACGCTCCTTTGCTTAGTTGAAGTCGCAGCTGGAGGAGCTATAGGTTGATCGGATGAAGCTTAAGATGAATATGGCTTGAGCTCGCCGGAAAGCTGGTCGCCGGCCACTTCTAGCTGCTGATCTGGAGTTGAAATATGGAGAGGGGATCTCCTAAAACTCAAACGAATAGAGATTGAGCTCTGGGAAAGCTTGAGTGGAGAGAGAGTGTATTCAATCGAATGAGGGATCCTATTGAGGTTTTACCCTATTCAAACGTTCTCTGCTTGGATGGAGGGCTGGGATTTATTTGGCCTTATTCCCTGATGGTTGACACCTGGCTAGGGTTATTGGGATAACAGGGAATCAAAGGACTATAGGACATCCTAGGTGTAAAGCTTGGTTTGGTCCCCACTAGGGCATAGGAGTGGTAGCAGCCATTTGATTTCGATCTAAGGGCTGTAGAGAGCTTTAAGAAGGTTCTAGCATCTGGTTAAATAGCTGGAAAGGTTTAGGAAGGAGAGGATCAGGCTTAAGAGGTGGTTTGACCACCTTTGACCCCTCTAAACCATTGGTTTGACTGTTTGACCAGTCCAAAGCCACTTGGACTACTGAGGTGGCAAGGGAGTAGTCGTGAAGAGCTGCTGGAAGTGGCTTGGAAAGGGTTTAATACTCAAGGATTGGAGTTGAGTGGAAATATGAAGGTTTAATGGACTTTGACCAAGTGATAATGAATTGACTTGGTCAACATCAGTTGGATTTAATTCACATTGCATTTAGAGAGTCAAAGCATGTGATAGAAGGGTCCTTGAAATTTGAAAGACTTGATTGAATTAGGTTCAAAAATATAGCCTGGTTTGAACTAGAGTAAGATGAATTGATCAAGTCTAATGTGTTGACTTGGTCAACCCATCTAGACTTGACTCACCAATAATTAAAAGGTCTTGAAATCAAATATTGAGATTGATTTGGAGGTTTGATATGGTTTTGAATGCATTTGGAATTTGATTTAAAATTAAAATAGTTTAAAGGTTGATTTGGTCAACCTTGGTTGACTTGGTCAACTAGGTGGCTCCAGGATCCAGAAAAGAACTCAACAGATTTAAAATGATATTTGGAAACCAATGAAGGTGGTCCCAAGGTCTGGGGAGGTCATTTGGTCAAAATGACCTGTTTGGACTCTTAATGGGCTTAATAGGTCAACTGGGTTGATTTGGTCAACCAAGTTGACCTAGGGCCAGGGACTGGGTCCAACCAGTTCAGAATGACAGTCTGAGTCCACTGGTGGTGGTTTCAAGGTCTGGAGAAATCATTTGGTCAAAATGACCTATTTGGGCCCTTAATGGGCCTTTAGGTAAACCGTGGTTGACTTGGTCAACCAGGTGGGTCAAGGGTCTGGGAATGGGATCAACAGATTCAAAATGACAATTGGAGACCAATGAAGGTGGTCCCAAGGTCTGAGGAGGTCATTTGGTTAAAATGACCTATTTTGACCCTAAAGAGCCTATTTGGTCAACATGGTTGACTTGGTCAGCCAAATTGACCCAGGGGCTGATTTTAGGTCCAACAAATTTGGTTTGATGATTGAAACTTGCTGGAGGTGGTTGCATTCGATTTGGAACTCATTTGGTTCAAATGACCATTTACACCCATAGGGGTACTTTGGTCATTTTGACCCCTGGTCAACTAGGGGTCAAATTGAGTCTAACAAAATGTAGTTTATTGCTCAATGGGTTATAATAAAAGGTCTGGAAGTGATCTGAGGGTTTGGTGAAGGCTCCAAGGTCAGGATCCACTGGGTGGCAGGTCCAGTGGCATAGATTATAAATATTTGAAGGTTTTACTTCCTTTGAATTTCAATTCAATTTTTGGGGTTAGAGACCTCAGAATGAGCTCAAATTCGGAGGGTTGCCTCTAGAGATATGTCACATCAATGTGGAACTGACAGACCCTGAATCAGAAGTCATTTGATAGGGTTTTGAAATATTCAAAAATTTACTGGAAAAGGCTTTTAGGACTTAGACCTTTGGCCATGGAATTTGATCTGGATTTCTGGTTTTGAGCTAGATTTTGAGTTTAAATGATGGGGTTTGAACTATATAAATCATTTACAATCATTTGGGTGATTATATATGATTAGATAGGATTAAAGTCAGGTCAGAAGTTATGACAACTGGATTTGAATTGTTTAAAGGTCAGGATTGGTCAGGGGTTTGAATTGAATTAAGCTCTAGATTGATTTGAGTCTTGAATAGATTGATTTAAAGTCTGGGTTGGTCTGGAGTTTGAATAGATTTGAGGTCTAGATAGATCTAAGATTTAGGAGAATCCTAAGACCTAGATTGATCCAGGGAAATCCTAGGGTCTAGAGTAGATCCTTAGGTTTGAAATCTAGGAAGATCCTAAAGTCTAGAAGTCTTAGGGTCTAGGGTCTGGGATAACCCTAGGGTCTAGAGTATATCCTAAGGTCCAAGAAGATTATATGATCTAAATCCTGGCAGAACCCTAAGGTCTAGAATAGATCTTAGGGTCTGGAGTCTAGGAAGATCCTGGGATCTAGAAGAGTCTTAAGATCTAGAATAGATCCTAAAGTCTAGATTGATTCTAAGATCTAAAATCTAAGAAAGATCCTAGGATCTAGAATAGTCTAAAAATTAGGTTGAATCTAAGATCAGGATTGATTTGAATATGGATTGATCTAGAATCAGATTGATCCTAGGGTCAAGATTAATTTGAAGGAATCCTAGGGTCTAGAGCAGATCCTAAGGATTGAAGTCTAAGAAGATCCTAGAATCTAAATCAGCTTAAAGGAGTCCTAGGGTCTAAAATAGATCCTGGGGACTAAAATCTAAGAAGATCCTAGAATCTAGATCAGCTTAAAGAAATCCTAGGGTCTAGAGTAGATCCTAGGGACTGAAATCTAGGAGGATCCTAGAGTCTAGATTGATCTAGGGGTTAAATTGATTTGGGGTCAGGACTGATCTAAGATCAGAATGATCCTAAGATCTGGATTGGTCCTACTGACCTCATACAAAAATGAGGTCAACAATATTATGCTACCAATGATTTGAAAGTAAGAATAAATTTTTGAAAAATGCATCATTTCTAGGATCAAATACAACAAGGAGAATATCATTTCATCTAGGAAGATAATAATAATATTTTATAAAGGCATTCGAAAATATAAATGGGTATAGAAAGACAACCTACATTTCAAAAGTTTTTCTCCTATTTTTTAGGAATAAAATAAAATTAATTTTAATCTAGATTTCTCAATTCCCAACAAGGGCAAGCCCCTATAATCATTTTATATCTTAAGAGGAATACTCTTAAGAAGACTCTCAATTAAATGAGTAACATCATATCCTTTAATTACAACATTGAAGACAAGAATAAAAACTAAAATTTTTTAAAGGAGAAAGGTTGATGTTGAACAATTCTTAGTAAGTTAAAGGAGAAATTTAGGGGGCATTAGATTCTGAGAAGCTCAAAGATAATTGTAGTCTATCGTATGTTATATTTTATAGTTTAAGATGAAATTTATTATTTAAGTTGAAATTTTATTAAAAAGATGGGATTATATTCCTAGAGGGCGAGGACTTACAATTTTGGATTGGTTTAGAAATTAGAACTAAAGTTAACCACTATAGAGTAGTGATTCGAACCTAGCCTAATGATATGCTGGATAAAAAATATGGGTCATATATCTTTAACTCTTGAGAAGAGGTTTTGGAATGCCAGACACTTCAGAACTTATGTTCTTGCCTGGAGTGAGAATGTCAGTTAACTCCAACTAGCACTTTAAAATTATGATTCAAATCTTTATGAAAGATAGGTAAGCTATTATTTATTTATAAATGGGATGGACATCTAAGAATTTCTAAATAGTCTGAGACCATGAATGGTAAGTTATTCCTCTAAGTTAATACAATTAAATGTTTATTTTAAAATTAAATTATAATATAATGCATGCTAATTGACTCTACATAATAAATAAGAATGTGAATGTTTAAAAAGGCTCAAAAATAAATTTTATCCTAAAAAAGCAAAACTCCCCTAAGTGAGAATTGCACCCTCATAGATTGGGTGGTCTGCTCTACCCATAGATAGGGAGGTGACTAACAAGAAAAGAAGGAAGAATATGTTTTATGAGACCCCAGAAAAATCCTGACTTACTTTTTATTAAGTGTAGATTGTGTACCATTTATGTGTTAAATTCTCATATTGAAGGAACTCCAATTAAGGATCCCAACCTACATAGCTACCTCATTAAAAATATATATAACATTTAAGTATAACGGTGTCAACGATGATGTTATTAAACTTCAATTGTTCCCATTTTCTCTAAGGAATAAAACTAAGATGTGATTGAATTCCTTGCCCCTAGGCTTTACAACCACTTGGAATGAGTTGACAAATATTTTTTTAGCTAAGTATTTTCCTCCAAACATTGTTAAGCTTAGGAATGATATCACATCATTTGCTCAGTTTGAAGAAAAGTCAATTTATGAAAGTTAGGAGTTAAGGAAATGTTTAGAAAATGTCCTCACCATGCTTTACCAGATTGGTTGGTTATTCAGACTCTTATAATGGATTAGTAGGATTCCTTAGGTCAATTATAAATGCATCAGTTGAAGGAACTTTGATATCTAAGTCATTTGAAGAAGCCTATGAATTAATTGACATAATGGCTAGAAATAATTTTCAGTGGCCTTTTGATAGGGTGAATCCTAAGAGAATAGCTAGTGTTTATGAATCAAAAGCTTTATCTATTTTGACTACTCATATAGCAATAATATCTAATAAATTATACATTATTGGACTAAGTTCAAGATTAAGATCATCTATGTAATTAGAAGAGAGTGATTTAAATTCTATTGATGATAGTAATGCCCTAAAAATTGAGAGTGTGAATTTGATTGGAAGATAAAATAATCCCTTTTTCATACATATAATCTAAGTTAGAGGAACCACTCTAATTTTAGCTGGTCTAATAATAATATTGGTGGTAATAATCGGTGGAATGCAGGACAATCTAATCAAGGAGAAAATTAGAATAATCCTCAATAACCTATAATAAAACCTATACATTTGTATCCCTCAAGTTTTAACCAAAATAATCAATTCAAAAAGAGGAAATCACCTTTGGAAGAGAATGTGATTCAGCTAGCAACCCAGTTGCAAAGTCAGGTTGCTTCAGTCAAAATTTTAAAAAATTAATTAATATATATTACAATCTCTTTTAGTGATGTACCTCACAAAACTTTGCCTAGTAATACTAAAATTAATCTAGAGGAGAAGGAAAAGAGTGTAGTGAAGACCACTTGAGAAGTGGTGGTGATTCATTACAGCCAAAATGACATATCTAAGCAAGTCTAGCTGAAGACTATAAATTTAGCGCTAATGCGAGGCAACCCTATTGTGTTATATATTTGAATTTTTTATGTGATTTTTTTATTATGGTGTTTGTTTACTTGTGTTTACATTATTTTATTCTATTATTTACATTTGATTTAAATTCATGTATATATTTAACTATTAAAAATTATCCTCTATATAGCACTTGTACTTTGATTATTAATTTAGCTAAAATAAAAATAGTAATTAAAAATTATGTAAAATTAGGATAATAATAAAATATTAGATGATAATTTGAATGAACAAAACATATAATTCATAATTTGAAAATCTTAATAATTAACTAAGGAAGATCATTTAAGTTAATGACTTGACTTGAACATTAGAAGTTATACATGATTGCACTAACTACTACATTGGAGAATGAATAATTGAATTTAGGGAAAAGAAGTGTGTAGCTTAAATTATGAAGATTATAGTAAACCTAAATATATAATTACAAATTTTACTATATCCATATATAAAATCAATTAGGGTTACTAGAGGGATAAAAATAAACTGATATTTAAAATCATTAATATGTGCTCCAAGAATGAAAAAGTGAGAGAAATAAAAAGAAATCAAAAGAACGGTTGAAAAAGATTAGTACATCCAAAAATTGATATCAGTTGAAGGTCAAGTCAAAAAACATCCTAATACTTTAAATCAAATAGGACAAGGCAAGTGAACTAATACATGACAGTGCACTAATGAACATTCAATTTAACTACAAGCACAACTAATCTCTAAATAATATATTATTCATTTTCAAAATTAAAAGTCAATCTTACACATACATTCATAGTGGATAAGTTCAATTTAAGTAATAATAAGGATGATTACATAGGCTAATTATTTATGATTTTTCAAATTAACATTATAACTTTGATCATTCCAAATTATTACTAAAATGTGATGTATTATCTTATATTTTAGTAATTTTAAATTAGCATTTTTTTTATTTGTATAATTAAGTTGATTAATAGGTGATTACACCATTGCTTAAGGACAAACAAGAGCTTAAACTAAAAAAAAATTATTAAGTGTAAATTATGTCAATAAAAATGTGTTATTTTAGTTGTGTTTATACAAGAAATGTTCAGAAAAAGAAAAAAAGCACAAGTCTTGAACGAACACCATAGTTCCCACAGATTATGTGATACAGTGTTGTCATCTATAATGCCCCGGTACCTAATTCAAAGATTATGTTGAGCTCATTTTTAAATGAGGTCAATTTCTTATATAAAACACCAATCTTTAAAACACATTTCAAATCCTAAATCAAACTCATCATTGTGTTTTAGCATGGTGATTTCATCATTGACCCTTGAAACCATCACTTGACAATCACCCTTAACTATCATTTGATCATCTCATCTATCACTTAACAATCACCCTTGACTATCATTTGATCATCTCATCTACCACTTGATAATCACCCTTAATTATCAATGATATGATCATTACAAAGATAAATTACATCCAACCATTGACCTCCGTTCATCAATTCAAAATCTAAATCAAAATAAAGCCCTAAATCCATCAGTTGATAGTCTCTAGTGATAGTTAGCTGATCACCTATTCAATCACCAATGATTAGTAATGATTGTCAATGATCTGAGCATTTGAAACCTTAAATCCTCAAAAATCATTGTCCAAATTAAATATAAATCCAATCTAGTGACTAAATCCATTGATCAATTCCAAGCTCTAAAATCCAGTGTTAGAGCCAAACCTAAAACCCTTTGATCCATAACCTATTTTTAGAGAAATTTCCTTTGTCTTGAAACTTGACCAAATAACCATAGATTCTTGATCTATCACTTGTATATTGATTAGACATGCTCCTAAGGTCAACCACATCAGTTTGAAGGTATTTTAAGATCCCTAAACCCTAAAACTCAAAGCATTTTCATAAGCTGCAAAACATTTAAATATTTATAACATATGCCACTAAACATAACATCTTGTGATTTTGATCTTAAAGGCCTCTCCAAACTCATTGATCATGATCATCATCACTAGCATAATGCATTAAATGAGCATTGAATCTTGATTGACTATGGTTGACCATGGTTGACTCTAAGATCCTAAACTAGTAAAACTAAAGTTTGCTTAAACCTCAATATGGCCCAGTCAAACCAAGCCATGAAACCTTCTCAAAACTTATCAATAATATGATTTGGAATGCATTAAACAAAATCCAAAACCTTGGTCAACCCTAGTTGACCAAGTTAACCTAGGTTGACTGAATTGCCCTTTTTCCCTTTAAACTACATTACATGCATGGAGACCCAACCAAATCATGGGACCACCTCCAATAAACCTTAAACGTCATATAGAATGCATTAAACCAAGTTCCATCCTTTGGTCAACCTTGGTTGACCAAGTCAACCTAGGTTAATCAAATTGCCCTTTTATCCCTTAAACATGCATTTTGAACTAAATGACCACACCAAGCCCTAGGACCACTTCCAATATGTCCAAAATATCATTTGGAATGAGTTAGACCCACCTTTAACCCTTGGTCAAACCTAGTTGACCAAGTCAATCATGGTTGACCAAAACATGCCATACACATTCTAAAAAATAAAAACTCTTGATTTTGACCCCATCATAGAACCAAACTTTAGGGGATAACTTCTTCGACTCCTATGAGTCATCTAAAAAGGTTTGAGCCTATGGGCCCATTTAGTTTGGCCAATAGGGTTGAATTAAGTGCTAAAAATAGGTTTTTCTTGATTTAAACCACTATCATTATCAGAATAAATTCTAAAAAATATTGTAGCTTGTGTGTATTAACCTCATACACCCACCCCAAGAGTTCAAACCCATGGTTTGACCTGGTTTGGAAGTATGGGTTAAACCGAGCTCTCTAAAACCCATATTTTTATACCCTAGACCAACCCAACCCAATTTGAACCCAACAAAGGGCTTACATGCACTCTACAACACTCTCCCTATAGGTCATGTAAAACTCAGGCAACATGGGTTGCTTATGTGGTATAACCTCCAAAATAACCTATCTCCAATGATTAGTTCAAGCCTAACTTCCTAAGCAACCAACCATGTGCTTTCAAACTCTCTAGAATATTCTTGGAGCTCCCACTGGTCAGTCCAAAATTGATTTGGAGGTGGGCCATAGCTTAGGTGGCAAGATCCAAGCTCTCCATTCAAAATTCTCTCTCCTATAAATTCCCCTTCTTCCCTTGAAGAAAGGGTTGATCAATCTGATTCTTCAACTCCCTAAGAACCTCCCCAACTCATTCCCACTCATTCTTAGCCTTCCTTAGTTCAAGAAACTCCCAAACCATCAAGAGATAGAGTAAAAAGGAGAGAGAAGAATAATTGCTATCCAACTTTTGATCCAGCCATAATAAGCTCAAGAGGTCTTCAAGGAAGTTGAAGACGGTCTCCCAAGCTTTCCATTGAGTCTAAGATCATCAAGATCCAACCACAGGTTAGGAAGATATCTTAATTTAAAGTTTTAAATTCAAATTGTATTTTCTTCCAAATCCAAATACATATAGTCTCCAAACTCCAAGTATTGCAAGATTATGGTATCTTGATCCTCTATTTCAAATTTCGTCAAATTTTAATGATTTGATCGAAGGCTATAAGCATTTGAAATCTTAGTTCAATTTGAACTAAGATTTCTAGCATGATATGGACTGTTCGATTGTGCATGTATTGCAATCAGACAACACAGATCACGTCAGATGAATCCATGTATACGTCGGGTTTCAAACCTGTAATCTCCAGTCAAAATGCGCTGGCGATGTAGCAGCTCCCAGAGGATCCATTCTTCCGCAGTCAGATCCTTTTGCCGACGTGGACAAGTGGACCACGCATCGGCTGATGCATGTCCTATGATGTATCACCACGCCGTCGTGTCCCCAATCATTACCAATAATTGGCAAGGATGGTAGCGACGATTCAATTGAATTTAAAAAAAATTAATTAAATCCTTAAAACTTTAAAAAAATCATAAAAAATCAATTTTTAATCCAAAAAGAGTGTTATTAGGCTTGTTGGAAAGCTCTTGAGCTCTACTTTATTTTTAAAATGTTTTCAAGAGTGCTTGACCAGTGGATCTTAAATATTTTAAAAATTTTTCCAACTTTCTTGAATATTTCAAGATCCAATGGTCAAATAGGCCTCAAATTTGGATGCTAAATATTAGGGTGCATCCTTGAGATACTCTAATTTTCTAGGATCTTGGTCTAAACAGATTTTTTTATGAATTGTATTTTTAAGTTCATGGGTCCATTTTAGGCCAATAACTTTGACAATTCATAACTATCCATGCACTTAGAATTAGATTTTCATTTTTCTGTGGGGTATTTATATGCATGTTAGAGTTAGTTTGCCACTAATTTTATCTAAATCCAATGAGTCTAGATCCTAAAACAAATCACCAAAGCTATAGTTATATTTAGGTTTGGTAATTAATTTTTCAACCTAGTGAGGTTTTGATAAGCTTAAATTCATTGGGTTTAAAGCACATGTATTCATATATCCAAGTTTCAAGTTGTAATTCATTTGGAGGTCATTTGATCTGTCATTTAGTAAACTCAGGATTCATGTACATAATTGAACTAGGATCTTTGAAAATTCATAATAAATCCATTTTAAATTCAAAAATTACTTATAATGTATCAAAATGTTCATAATTAAAATCTTAACAAAGGAAAATTAAAACTACCTTAAAATTCATTCAAAATAAAAATTAATTTAAAATCAAGAAAATTTAATGTTTAATTGAAATAAATAATTTAAAATATACAAAAATTACCAAAATAATTTTAAACACTTGAAATCATCCCTAGAGGTAGTTTCTGAGATTTGGGAAAGATTTCAAGCGGTTTGGAGTTGATTTGGTAGAAAACTAAGAAAATGTCTCTACATAAGTAATTAAATAAATATAAAAAATACATTAAACTTTAATAATTGATAGCTAATTTCAGAAAACTCTAAATTGTGAAAACTCAAAAACATTGGACTCATCTCTGAGCCTAATATTTATGAAAAATATAAAAATTTCAAAATTCATTGTGAATAAAAAAGTTAACATTTGGGTCAAACTTAATATATAAAATACACTAAACTTGTAAATTCTATAATTAATTCTAAAAAATTCTAAACTTAGTAAACTCAAAGGCATTGGACTCATCTCTAGGTCTAGTATTTATGAAAATATAAAAATTCAAAACTAATGTAAATAAATGGATCCTATGTTAAATGCATTAAAATATTCATTAAATATGAAAAATTAATAAATCATTAAAATTTTAGCAAAACATTAATCCAATAAAATTAAATTTACAAATAACATTAAATAAACAACCAACATTCCTTTCATTCAAGGTTTTTTTAAGCTGGAGTGCATCGGGCTATGAGGCTCCATATTCTAAGAAGACCTTTGTCCTAGTGCCCATTGCGACAACGTCATGAAAAAATTTAACATAATATAAATATTAAAATTATAAACTTAATAAATTAGTAACAAATTAAATTAAATTAATTTCAAGATTATTAACAAGATTACTTAGACATTATAGCTTCTATACCCTTGTGTTTGCTTGCTTTTAGGAGGGCAAAGGTGTATTGACTTGGGAAGCTTTAAGGATCAAACATATAATTAAAATAGAAGAGTCTATGCTATCAATCAAGCCCAGTCTTAGAGGATTATTAGCATTACATTTTTTTAGTCTAAGACATACTGATCAACAACTTCTAACACTTAGAGGTTGTTGAACGTTGCATTCTTTAAAACCTAAAGTTAAATAACTTCAACAATCAAAACATCCTTAAAAACATTTAAACCTCTAAATCATTAAAACTTGAACTCAAACCATCCTTTAAAGACCTTGAACAAATAAATTCATTTATAGACAACTCTAAACAAATAAAGCCTAGGAACTATTTAAGCCACACGTTCTTTTTACACACACCTAGATGGTTTGTTAGGACAACCAACTCTAGCATAGGCTAGGCTGATGGTTTGATTTGCTTGATAGGTGATTTTCTTGGATAGTACCTTGTGTATATTTATTTATTTTCAGTAATCTGAATGTCATGCATTTTAAATTCCTGCTGGTGCACTTAGGCTTTTTAAGGACTGCATTAGAAGCATTAAGTTATTACACAACTGCTCTGTACTTTATATGCTTTTATATTGCCTTTAAATTCTTCCAAATGTCAAAGTGGAATGTACATAGAAATGATGTATACATGTATAAGTCATTGTAAAAGTAAAATATATATATATATAGATCGAGTTGTACAATATTTTAAGTGTAAAGATTTAAATATACATGCTTATAAATATACAAATATGGCTCCAAAAAATGATATCCTTTCATCTTGAGGATACTCTCTTTTGGAATTTCATAGAAGAATTGGAACTTGAAGACTATAAGCAAGTATATTTGAATCTATATATATAATAGGATTTCAAACTCAAGTTTGTTGTGGTGGAGCCTGACCATGTTTCTTTTCTACAGAGTTTGAGTCTGTTGTAAATTACCAAATCAGTGAATCAATAAATTACTTTTTATATTTATTCTTTCATGTATTACATTGTAGTATGCATTACATCAAATGGGTGGTAGTTTGTATTAGTGCGTAGAAATTTTTCTAGATTTCTTTCGGTGTATATGTTTCAGACTTTGTATGAACATGTATACTAATTCTAGAAAGATATGGCATGTGTACTATGTACACCAACCCCTTTACCTATACATATGTACATACATGCATTTTATTTTTGCAACATACATTAAGCCAAAATACTTATGCCCAACATGGGCAATGTAGTGGGGTCCTCATTATGCTCGGATGATGTTACGCTTTTTCTTTTAGTATAGTGTCGTTATGCTGCCAAAATTTCTAAAAAATTTTGGTGGTTAAAAAATTTAGTTAGGTAAATTAAATAAGATAAAATTTAGAGTTCATAGTGAGTCTTATCGCTAAGGTCATTTGAACTTAAAGTTAAAATTACTCATATTGAGTTATAAATTTTAGAATTTGATTCATCTTTTGATCTCTTAGGATAGGGCTTAGCCTATCATGCATTACATCTAAGCCAATTGATTGTGCATTAGGATTGTTAGCTGGAAACTCATTCCAAGAAAGTATAAGTCCAGATTGTAAACACCTCTTCAGTCTTTGCACATTCCTATTCAATTCTTTTAAAATTTAAAATCTAAAATCTAAATTCAGAGGGAAACTAGATAACTTATAATCTAAAGCTTATACATTAAATCTTGTTAGCCAAAATGTTTCTTTAGATTCATATATCTTTTAATTTTTTTTATCCTGACCTTAATTGAGAGTATTGTCTTAGAAGATATAATTAATTACATGGGCTTTCCCCTATAGGGAGTCTAAACCCAAAAATAAAATAAATCATATCCTAATTTCTTTCTATGGTAGAGGAAAAATTTATGGAACGTGGACTTAATTTTTAAACATTGAATTAATTTCATAATTAAAATGATAGGTGAATGTTTCTTTTATCATTTGGGGCTAATTGAATATTTTCTATGCAGTGTTCAATCATGAATGAAAAGTTTTCTCAAATCAATAGTGAAACATTAGTCTATCCTTAAGAATGATATAATGACAATCTATGTAGATTTGATTAAAGAAATTGAAAATATAAATCTAAAGTAAATCTTGTGTGATGTTGCATTTTGGGCGTTAAATTTGTCCACACATTACAGCACCGGCCGCTCTGGAATTTAAAGAAAATGAATGCCCGGCGAAGCCAAGGTAAGAGCCGTACTGATAGAAATCTACACTGCAGCATTTGAGTTTGGGGAACTTAAATGCTAGAGTGTCGATCATCACAATGCCGCAATGCTAGATTGCACATAAAAGCGTCGCATCACTCAACGTTTTAAGCATCATAGTGGAGTAATTAACAAAAAGAGGGAGCCACATCAATTCAGCCAATAGACACACCAATTCAGCCAACAGACATGCTGAGTCAGCACAACACCACAATAGAGCAAGCTTAACAACACTGCGGCACTAGTTTACTCGATAACATCATAGTGCCACCACTTCAAGTGTCGCGGCGCCTAAGGCCATTTCTATGCTTGTTATAACTAGTTTTTCAGTTCTTTTGTTGGGGAGTTCTATCACTTTCAGTAGAGTCATGTAAAAGTAGGAGTTTCTATATGTAATCAATGTAAACAATCATTCCACTATAGGAAAATCGTCAATTACCAGCGGCTTGTCGGCGAACTATTTTCGACGGCGTTTCGGCAGCTTTCCGGCGGCCTAATTTTTCAGAAGAATTTCCGGTAGTTTTTCGGCGACTTTCTGGTGGTTTTGTTTCCGACGGCTTTCCGGCGGTTTTCCGGCGGTTAATAGCAATTTTTGAAAATTCATATTTTCGTAATTTAATTAATTAATAATTTTTAGTTTATTTTAATTAATTATTAATTTAATGAGTTAGTCTAATTAATTGTTAATTCAATAACATATTTAATTGATTATTAACTTTAATATTTTATTTTTATTAATTTTTAATTATAATTTTTGGATAATATAGTTTAAATAAATAATTATAAGATTTATAACACATTTTCTCTCCCAGCAAAATGGTTGAGACTTGGCAAAAACGATTGGACTCAGTCGAATCCCGGGCAAGCCGCGCGACCAGGCAGGCCTCCGGGCGAGCTGGGCGAGGAGCTGGGTTCAAGCATCATTTTTCTTAAGCGAACATTAATCTTCAACAAATATTTTATTTTTATAGTATAATATATTTATTATATGATTAATTGATAAAAAATAAGTTTTATATTTTTTTCCATTAATGTATATTTTTATCCAATAATCAACAAATAAATAATATATTAATATGTATACTTAATATATTAATCTTCAATAAATATAAGATTAATGATCGAGTAGACAATTATCAAAAAGATTAAAAAAAAGTTTGGCCCGTCCAAAATTCATTGCGGAATAATTATTTGAATGTGACCATATTAATGATATCTGAGAACATTGAGTGCATGTGAGAAGAGAAACAAGGAAAGCGTGAGAGAGAAGAGAGATCTATACTTATTCTCCCAATTTTCATAGTGGATTCTTAGTATGCTACATGATTTTTTTCCCTATTTTGAGTTTTTCCATGCTAAATCCTGGTGTCTTTTAGTTTTCACTGCTTTTAAGTTCTTCCTTGTTTTGTGATTGTGGTGTTTACTCCTCATATCATCCCCAACACAAATTTTTCAAACACCACTTGTAACCTACAACTACGCATGTAAATATATATATATATATATATATATATATATATATATATATATATATATACTAGCTAGTATAATTGCACGCACGTGCACGTGAATAAAAATAAAAAAATAAAAATAAGTATTAAAAAATGATCATATATAAATCTATTAGTAAAAATATTTACAATAATGATCATATTACTAAAAAAATTGAGTTATTCATATGAAATAATATTTATTAAAACATAATTTATTTTCTTACAATTTGATAAGAAAATTAAAATTATTATTTTTATAGAGTTATATAATATTATAACAATAATGAAATCACACTTAAAAAGATGCATCAAATTCACTACAAATATAATAATTTAATATTACATAAACATACTAAGTTTAAAAAATAAAATGAATATGAATTACATACAAATCTATATCTCATATTAATAAAATTAAGAAATTTTTTATTATTGTAACTCTTAATAAACTTACGATGACCTATGATGAAAATAGGCCAAAATTTTCACTTCAATAAGAGAGAAATCAAGATTTTGAAGCAATCGGCCAGGAAGCATATTTTACTATAAAATAGTCAGAAAATGTTAATAAATAATTTTTAAAAAAAAATGATATAAATATAGAAGAATCTATATTTAAATATTATAGAAAAAAAATATCTTATTAGTTTAAAATATTTATTAGTCATTTCAAAACAAAAAAGAAATACTAAAGATTGGAATAACAAAGAAACTTCATTATAAAAATATTTTCAAAAGAAAAGTGTCAATGGATTTGGGATTAAATCAAGAGAAAAGCTATGAAACATTAAAAGAGCTATATCAAATAAAACAAAAATTGTATAAAATAAATAAATGAGTGCAATCCATCAGAGCTTATAAACAGCAAACTCAGCAATGAAAAACTTTTTATATTATCGTATAGATGTAATTGATACTTAGAAGATAAATTAAGGACTTGTAATCCTTTTTTAAATTTAACATGTAGGCCTCTCTATGGGCTTTATCCAAATAAATAAATAAATAAATGTTGAAAATTTGAGCAAAAGGAAAAAAAAACAAATTACAAAAAAAAAAAAAAATCAAGTCAAATCAATGTTTGTGGGTTTACAATCAATTAATAAACAAGTTAAATAGAATGGGGAGTTACAATAAATGAGCAAGTTCTTTTTTTTTTTTTTAATAATTTAGATTCATTTAAAAATAATTCCAAGGCATTTATCTCATTCCTTAGCGTGAAATCATGATATCATTAGAAGTTTTATAAATGTCTCCTTAAACTCTTCTATAAAATCATCTTAATAGCATCACCTTTCTTCTAGAACTCCTCCCAAAGTTTTTTTTTATTTATGACTTGCCAAAATGGATTGCTTCCATTTAACAAAGAGATCTTGATTCTCTTTTGATAGGTGACTCAACTCACCCTCAAGATCTAAAAACATAGTAGTGCCAAGGTCAAAAGCTTTAGAAGTTAATCTATTTTTAGGAAGAAGTGGATCAACACTAGCATCCAGAATGACCATTTTTATCCTAGTGAAAGGTATATCCCTTCTTAATTTATGCAACTCAGCTTGTATTATTTTCAAAGGTTGTCAATAGGCCCTTTTCTCCTTGCCTTTCTCATCACTATTCAGCTTGCTAGTCTCTTTCTTGGAAAATATCTCGCTAATTAGAATGTTTAGAATCATAGTAGATGAAAAAGCTTCTTGTGAGTTAGCTTTAACTAGGCTTAACAATGACCTTTTCATCTTCTTCTTCATCAATAATAATGATTCACTATTTCTTTTTGTTAGGAAAAGGCTAATAGGTATCATGGAGAATATCATCTAAAAAATCATTCATGTCAGCATCAAATTGACATCAAGAATCTCAGAAGGAATGATAGAATCAATTCTAATGGCATAATGGTTATTCTTATTCTCCTTCATGTGTATGTTAGAGTTTGTAGTCAAGACCTCATGGTTATCATCCTTATCTTCACTTGTACGGCACGATCCACTCCCCCTCACCTCTCTTCATATAAACATCGTTTGAACCTAGCTGTAATGTGTAATAGGAAGTATAATGATGTTTATACTGTAGGGTTTAGTATGTGAACAATATTTGAACATTTTTGTTCGATCAACATTTTAAAGCCCTGTTATCAGTTAATGCCTTATTTATTTTTTGTATATATGATTCTCATCTATTATTCCTCTTTTTATAACCTACAATTATGTGCAAAAATGTATTGAAATATAAATAAAAAAGTATAACATCACTACCATAGAACATATGATGGTTGGAACACTATTAAGATTTATTGTAGATTGATCACATGATTTTTGAGATCATAAAGTCTATCCGAGTATTTTGTTGAAAATTACAAGTCATGTTAATATTATGGAGTATTTAACACAGATAAACTTTTGAGCATATTTTTTCAAATAATAAAATAATGAGACTATTCGACCAACTATATTTATTACGTGTCATATAACATCAAAAGTATATATATATATATATATATATATATATAATTTAATAGAATAATATTGCTTAAAAATTTAATAATTACACAATGTGAATATGCAACTTTTACTTTAGAAAATTCCAATAACTAGATAAAAAGACCCTTTTGTTCAATGCATTTTGAGTGTGATGCATTCAAAATGCATGAATTCCAAGAATTTAAGTATGATTAAGTGAATTTCAAATATAATATAAATATATGAATTTTAATTTTTATACTAAATAATTATTTTAAGAAGCAGTAAGAAAATCATCCCAAACGAAGCCTTAATCTATTTCTAAGCACATTTTAAATTTTTTGTCAACATTACAAGCTACTACCCACTACCTCGGGCGCCACTCGGTCAATATTGCTGAAAAAAAAGTCTTTTATATTTATTGTACATTCAACAAAACAATATTATTTAGCTCATCTTGATCTGTAGGTTGGAAACTTTTACAATCAATCGAGAAGTTTTAGATTCAAATCTTGAGCATATTAGAACTAGTCTAAATATCTTAAAAAAAAAAATTAATTTAAATACACTTAAATTTACGCTGAATTTACATTATTAATCGAAGTATGATTTGAGAATTGAATCAGCAAGACGGCTGCCCAGGAGGCTGGTAGCTCGATATGTACGGAACTTCGGAGATCGTCGACGCCGCTGCTACCGTCGACGCTGAGAGGACGGCCTTTCGAAGGACTGAGAAGTTGTACAAGCTTTACAAAACCCAAGCTCCCAAAAGTTGGTTTGTCTCCACTCCATATCCCTGTCTCTCTTATCATTCCCCTCGTCTTTCAAGCTCTGGCGGATTTTAAAGCTAACTTCTGTTCATCCCCAATCAGGAAAAATCAGGCACATAGGAAGGCAGATCTCTCTGGCGTTATTGATTTCCATTCCGTTCTCGAATCATTCAAACTATGTGGCGCAACTCCTGCTGGTATCTTCAAGTACGAGTGCAGGGGCTTCAATCGACCAGTTTTCTGTTTCGAAGAACGCCCAGGTATGAATTAGGTTTTCCTCTCTTATTAGGGAAACCTTTTTCCTTATATCATATTCATGTTATTTGAGGCTTGTTGAATCTTAATTTGATAATTCTTGTTCAAGTATAATTTAAATCCTTATTGTGGGACTGTTTGATTGTCCCATATTTAAGTCCAACCAAATCTAAACTATTTGTTTGTTGTTGGGAAGATTTAAGGGATTCAAAGAGATATAGTAAGTAAATCCCGCTGTGTTAAGGTTTTAAATAGTAGCTTTTCCGGGATTTGAGATAAGATTCATAAAGTCCTGCTAACTCCAAGATATAATTCCTCTTTGGCTACAAGTAGGATTTACTGAAATTTTAAAATTTGAAAGCTGTTTGACATAATACATGTTACATATGGTTAAATCATAGTTAAATGTTTGATATATATATATATATATATATATATATATATATATATATAAGGTTCAAAGGAAGGAAAAAAAAGAGTCATAATGATGAGAAGTGGTGTAAATATTCTATATCTTACTTCTCAGGGATTTATGAAATTTGTTATTTACCTTAGAACTAGATTTAAGAAGGTACTATGATTTATTTGGCTCAAAAAACCATTTGGCAAAATTTTGCTTTAGGGGCTATTTGGTTTCAAATAGGATTTAGTAAATCCTATAAATACAAATTTAGCAAATCTTGAGAGAGTTAAAACCTGAAAACAATTTGTGATGACAACAATTAAATCTTGGTAAAACTTGATAAATTATTTGACTAATTTTCTCAATATTTAAGATTTGTGTGAGAGAGAAATACTTTAATTTGTGAAATCCTATGAATGGTTGTATTTAATGAATCCTAAATTTAATCAATAACTAGGTTGAAATGGGATTATCAAAACAAAAGGATTTAAAGTTTCATAATTCTATTTGACAAGATTTAATCTAAATCCTGCCAAAAATAAGACATCAACATAAAACTTGGATAAATACTTGCTACGAAATAATCCTTCAGACTAGATTTCAAATCTTTTTATAAACTTTTTGCCAGATTTTAACTTAAATCCAACCCAAATCTCACTTAAAATAGGCAACCAAACAGCTCCTTTATGTATGGTTTTGTTAGTTTTGTAGTTATTACATTGGCTTCTATTCTTGTAAATTCATGTAATTTTGATCAGACTAATCATACTATGCGGTCATAATTGAGAAATGGGACTAAGAAAGCATTACCTTACATGTAGGTGAGGTGAGCTTGATTTTTTAGGAAAAAGAACTGTCCATTTTCCCCTTTTAGCATTCTTTTGAGAATGCTTGAAGCGTAACCTTTAGTCATTGGGCTTATCTAATTTTCTATCATTCCTTCAATTGGAAAAATAATGTTAGATTAAGGATTTGGTTCACTCATATTTGTCAGTGGCGAATGGTGCACTATGGCGCAAAGATCCCCATGGAGCCGTGGTGCATAGCGCATGGCGCAACGCGCACTTTTTTAAACATGGCGCACAATAGAAAATAATTAAAAAATATATATTCATTAATGTTAAATACCATTAAATAATAAATAATAAGTTGATTAGAGTAAAATTTAGGCATAAATATCCTGTCAAATAGCAAAAATGACGATTTTAAATCTTACATAAACTTACATCAATAGATTTGAGCAGGATTTAAGCATAATTAATCTCAAATCCCGCCTACTAACAAAAATGATAGCTTTAAATCCTACAAAAAAAAAATCCTTTAAATTTTTTTGATATTTTATTAATTTGAAGGTTAATTAATTAATATTTGATCATGATATTAATATATAAACCTAAAAAAAATTAATTATTATTTATAATTTGAAATTTATAACATGTTAACAAAATAGCACGCGCCATGCGCCATTGCCCATGCATGGCGCAAATAGCGTGCGCTATTTTGATGTGCCGCGCTGCGCCACGCCAAGTAAATAGCGCCATATATGCGCCATGCCGCACCATGCGCTATGGCGCGTGCCATTTTGCGCCATTGACATTTATGGGTTCACTGAATAGAAGCCCAACAGTTTGGTTTGGTTCAATTGCACTTTCGATCGATTATCTTGATTTATATTTTTGATGATTGATTCCATTCAATTCAATCTCAAAACATGGTTGATTTAATAACGAATCACGCCCCAAATTGAAAGCCACTTGTTTTGACCTTATGCCATTTAATAATAGTTAAAAAGAAGAAATAACAATGAAGAGATTTCCTACTACAACAACAACGACATCAAGCCTTTATCCCATTATGTGGGGTCGGCTACATGAATCTTTTTGCATGAAAAGCTCATTTCTAATATTTTCTAACCAAGTTTTTTTGGATCTACTTTTACCTTTCTTAACATAAGCCAAATCTAATACATCTACTCTCCTAACTGGGTAATTGGCAGGCTGCCGTTTTATGTGACCAAACCATCTAAGATGACTCTCTCTAATCTCATCTTCCATTGGAGCTACTCCAACCTTTTCATGTATATGCTCGTTTCGTATCCTATCTCTAAGAGTAAAGCCACTGATCCACCTGAGCATCCTCATCTCTGCAACATTTACTTAATATTATGCTTCCCTTTTAATGGCCAACATTCTGCACCATAAAGCATTGTAGGTCTCACCACCATCTTATAGAATTTTTTCTTAATTTTAAGGGGAACTTTTTTATTACTCAACAAGCCCGATGCATTTCTCCACTTCAACCATCCAACTTGAATTCTACTAATAATATCCCCATCTATTTCGCCATCACTTTGAACAATAGACCCGAGATATCTAAAACGTATACTCTTATTAATGACTTGAACGACTAAAGTCACAATCCCCCCACTAGATCTAAATAGAGAAAGGAATAGCTAGAAAAATCATTAGCTCAAGCTTAATCATGGATTCATGATTCAAGAAAATTATGTAGATCATGGTAGATTTAAAATGAAGGTTTATGATCTTATCTTAGTGGAGTACTAGGTGCCTTTTTAATAGTAGCATATATAGTATGCTGGGGTGAGTCTCCACAATTCCTATGACCATGTTATGTAGATTTCCAAAGAAAATGATAAAAGGGAGTAAGAGTGGGAATATTTAATTAGGATTGATTTTTGATAATGCTTGCTTGAATGTTATTGTTTTTATCCAAGTGGTACCAAAATGTGCCCCTTTCGTGTTTTGATAAGTGTCCATGAAGCTCCTGAATAAGAAGCGTTGCAAAGTTTTTTTGTGTTTTACAAAAAGTGGCTTGCGCCAAAAGATGCGTTCGGCATTTTGTCCTTTGGAAGTGACTCCAATTGTATGCAAGGTGTCAGGTTAGGCTCGAAGACCCGTAGAAGTGCATGTTTCATAGTTTTTTTTTCCATTTATTTAGATATCACATGTTGCTATTCATGCACATATAATTGTTGGTCATAAGCGATGCAGATATTATATATAGAAGACTTTTACCATTGCATCACCTTTTATTCTGCTCGAAACACATGCATAAGTATTTGTTCTGGTGGATCCATAAAGTAATGGAAGTATTTTCCTGTTGTTTAGAGTTTCAAATCTGTTTCTGCTGACCAGCAAGATGTTTTTCTGTTTTTGTTTAATGTAATTCTTTCTAAGCATATCTCTTAGCTAACTTGTGTGGATTTTTCATTAAAATAAATTTCTTTAATTCAAATCTTTGGCCATGGCTCAGGTTTTTATTTCATTCCTGGTGCACTGACTGATGATGAACAAGTGCACTGGATCAGGGAAAGCTTAATTAGCTTTCCTCAGCCTCCTAATAGAACTAATCACACAGAAGCATATGGTCCTATATTCGGTTTATTTGATGCTGTTCAAAACAATAAAGTTTTGGTTGAGGCAAATAGCACATCTTCAGAAGTTGATCGTATACTAGGTTATGATAAAACTAATTTGAACTCCAAAAGGTTCTCATTTTCTGAATATTGTATGTTCACAAACAATGATGAGTCCTACAAGTCAGTAGCTGCTTCACTTCTTCTGCGGAAACTGCGTTGGAGCACCCTTGGATTGCAATTTGACTGGTCTAAGGTACAAAATTGCATTATTAGTTTCATTTCTCTAAATCTGAATTTGTTTATGGATTGTGAATATACTAGTAATTAGCTGATATGGATTCAACTGTGCAAGTTTCTTATGTATTTATTCTTGAGTTTTTTTCAATCAGTTCTTTCATGTTGTGATAGTGAATCTAGTCACGAGCTCCAATTTTTGTGACTCTTTTACACCATAGATTATGCATAGGATATCAAAATTTAGTGTTCTAAAGTCAATACTATGAAAATTGTAAATCTTATTGTTGTGCTTTCCTTTCATGTTGATGCTCTGAATATCCACCAAGCTTAAAGTAATAATACGTATGATGGCAAGGCAAAATTTAACATCTTTATCATCTATATAAGAAAAGAAAAGGAATTTTCTACGTGTACCTAGTGTAAAACTGAAACAAATACTCCATCTGAACTTGAATGGACGCTGGTTACTCTTAAGTTTTTCTCTTGGCAACAATTTCACAGTTTCATGATGCCACTGATGCAAACAAATTTTTGTCAGGCAAAATTTTGCTCTCTTAGAACTTTAGAAAACCATCAGTCATAATAATAAAGTTATGTTGGATTAGCTTGCATAGTGTCCGCTAATTTTAAGAGGCTGTCGGATAAAGGTGACATATAAAGTTCTTTAGTTTCGTGATTAGTTGAATAAGATTAATACCCCGTTATTTTTACAATAACAATAAACAAAACATTTAGTAAGTGCTCTCTCCTTGCAAGTTTCTTATGTATTTATTATTGTGTTTTTTCAATCAGTTCTTTCATGTTGTGATAGTGAATCTAGTCATGAGTTCCAATTTTTTGCGACTCTTTTGCACCATAGATTATGCATAGGATATAAAAAATTAGCTGTTCTAATGTTAATACTATGAAAATTGTAAATCTTATTGTTGTGCTTTCCTTTCATGTTGATGTTCTGAATATCCACCAAACTTAAAGTAATAATTACATATGTTGGCAAGACATATTTTAGCATCTTTATCATCTATTGCCATTATGCGTAATTGCTATCAATATAAGAAAAGCAAAAGGAGTTTTCTACGTGTACCTAGTGTAAAACTAAAACAAATACTCCATCTGAACTTGAATGGAAGTTGGTTGTTCTTTACTTAAGGTTTTTTCTTGGCAACAATTTCACAGTTCCATGACGGCACTGATGAAAAAAAATTTTCACCTTTTGGGATGGAATAATTTATCATTGCATCAAAAAGGAACCTAAGTGATTTTTAGGTATTTTAGGGTTCTCTTAGCGTTTGGATAAAAGAAAAATGTTCACCTAGTAGGATAAGATAAATATGTCTAAGAGTTTGACTTTTGTGAAATTCATCTAATTGAGTAAGATGAGTTTCAATAGAAAGAAGCTCCTAAAGGATGTCTAATTGTTATGTTTTAAATGTCACAAAAGAGTAGAAATCACATGTTTTAGTTAAGTGAAAATTTACTTAAAGTTTGGGTCTAAGTGAAGGAAAGTTTATCTATTTGATTTAGGTCAAATAGATATACCTCAGCCTTGGGGCCAAAGAGGGAGAATTCCTTTGGATCCAATAGAAAGAGCTTAAGGCTTAGAAGCCTAAAGAATATTAGATCATCTATTTGATTGAGGATCAAGTAGATGATGATGAAAGGTCCAAAGATTTGGAGCTACGGGATTGGAGAATTCTATTTAGCATTGGAGCTAAGGAAAATGAAGATTTTTCTATAGCACTTGAGGCTAAGGAGTTGGAGACTTTTCTAGGACTTTTAGTATTCATAGGAATGAGGGAAGATTTATAGCTTTGGGGTTACAAATCAAAAGGTTTTCTTTGAATTTTTTTATTCAAAGTGAGGGATTTACTTGTGTAAGTTGGGCTAGGTAAGTGAAAAGTGTTAGGAGTTTGAGTCCTATAGCTGAAGACAAGAGAGGTTACCGATTGATTTTGGTTCAATGGATGAGGAAGATGCTTTGCAACTTTCGGGTTACAAACCATAAGTGGTTATCATTAAATTTTGTGTTCAATGATGGAAGCTTGATTTGCTAGATGTGGATCAAGCAAATACAAGAGAGTGATATATAGATTGGACTACATGTCAATATGAGTTTCTTTAAACTTTGTGTGTTCAAAGAAAGGTGTTCATTCACCCAACTTGGGTTAGGAGAATGAAACAGATATATGATTTGAATTCCTATGCTTGAGGTATGATTATTTGTTGATTTTGACTTGACAAATAAATTAGATGGGTGTATGTTTGATCCTAAATGTTGGCTAATGCTCCCCTAAACTTTCTAAAAATAATTTGGGAACTTTTATACAAGTTTAGGAAAGACACCAAGCAAAGAGATTTAAGGATTTCCTATGGATTTTAGGATAAGGAAAATGGGGGATGTTTTACAATTTTATTGCTTCATAGAAAATAGGATGGGAAAATGCAACTTATGGGTTGCAAATAGTGAAGGTTCTTTGAACTTTTGGTGTTCAAAGAGAGAGATTCATTTGTCTAATTTGGGGCTAAGCAAATGAGGGAGACTAGGATTTGTGTCCTAAATCTAAGGGATCATTTGTTGGTTTTGTGTTCAACAAATAAATTTTGTCCTAAGATCAACAATTCATGTAATAAGACATATGAAGCTTTGGAGAAGCTCGAAAATATCACATATGAGGGAAAAAGACACTTGAAAGAGAGCTCCCTACTTGATTTTGAATGTTTGAATTCATTTGAAAAGGTGAGATTCATTTGAATGTCTTAAATAGATTTTAATGATCAATTTTGTCATGATATATGAGGAATCTAGGAGTGTGCATGAGATGGTTTATCATTTTAGGAGTTTCATCATATGCTTAAACTGCTTTTCATTGCCCTTCAACCTATCAACTTGCAAATTGCACCGATCATGCTTAGATAATTTCATTGTGTGGTGGGATATAATCTATAAAGCGAGCAGGCAAATGTCGAGCTACAGTGAGGGCAAGGTTGAGGCCTCAAGGCCGAGGGCGCGGGCGTCATGATTCATGAGGTGTGATGCGATTGAACCGTTTCAGGTCAAACAAGTTGATTTTGAGTTTGTGGGTTAACCCAAAACTGACTCGATATATCAGTCGGGTCAAAATATTAAACCTGAACCCGACCTATTTGTTAAACGGGTCGACCCGAACCCAAAATTTTTGGGTCAGGTCCGGGTTGGGTTTTTGGGTCGTGTCATATATTGATACCCCTACGATCTTGCTGTCCAAACTACTCCTAATGTCACCTCCTTTGCTATCAATTTGTCGGAGTCGGTATATGAGGAAGAAAAAGTGATTCGAGTTGTTGAGCACTAGAGAATGTTGTTGATTTCTATTACTAACTCAGCTAGCAGTTCTTTCTCTCCCCTTGGTTTTCAGGATAGGCCGTACGAAGGGTAAGGATATAAAAGGAAAGAACAATATCTTCTTATGACCCTCCAAAAAACCTCTCGAACTAGTCAGTTGCTCGGTTTCAACCTAAATCACATGCAAGCAGCCGCTGAGCCCATAGTCGCTCGACCCTTCCTACTCGATTATCTTTTGCTAGCTCGATCTCCATCCCAGAAGCACATTGAAAGCCCTCTCAGCTGCTCCCGTACTCGACTTTGTTTGGTGGATTGGGCGCACACATAGGAAACAAAGAGCTCTCGTTTGCTTGCGTCCGCGCGCAGAAGATTGCCCTAGTCATTCCCTTTGGCTACATGCACAAACGGAGCGCCCAGAACCTCCGCTCCGCCCCAATCACACACATGAGAAGCCTCGCCTGACCCTCGCTGGCTTCGTCTCTTTGGCTAGATGCACGCGCACAGGAGAAACGAAGGCCCTCTCTCTCGCTCGATCTGGAAGAAATGCACGCAGGAAGAGATAAAGCCTCCGCTCGAACTCCCGCTTTCTTAGTTTGGACGCACGAAGTAGGAAGTGGAGAATATCGAAACCAGTGCCCTGCTCAATTTGATATAACTGAGGGATATCCTGCTCGATTGCCTGTTGCTGTGGGATTTCACGAGAAAGCATCGTGCAAGTGAGCTAATTCTAAGGCGATCAGGGCTATTGGATGCAAATTTTGATTTGAATAGTCAAATTGAGTTTATTTTGGGAGATTATACTGAATTTGAGTCCAAATTGAACTCGATTTGAGTCGGTTTGAGTTCGATTTGATTCGATCAAGTTAATTTGATGAAATTGAACTTGAATCAAAGCCGATTTGGGTTCAGCGAGGCTCAATTGATTGGGTTCAATCGGACCTAATCGGGTCCGATTTGAGTCGAGTCAACACAAAAAATGTTTCAACAATGGGCCACCTTGCCTATAGGGTAGGGACATTATTGGGTTGATTGAAACTATAAGCCTAGGCCCTATGAGCAACTCACTTATAGATTAGTAAGAGTCAATTTTTAAATCAAACTAATTTTAAATATTAGACATGGATTAAGAATCTAAGTTAAAAACATTGGTCTTTCCTCATCGTTAAGATTGTAAGTCTTCTTTATATGCCTGCCAATGGATACAAACCTATATCAATTAATAAGAAGTCTGCCAAACTTATTTAATTAATCGTACCACCTTATCTATAAGGTAAGGCTGAAATATCCTTTATTTGGCTTTCCCCATCCTTAAGGTGTAAGTCGTGCTTGTTGGACTTCCGGTTGATATACTCTAAATCAATTAACATAATTGGGGGAAGTCATCTCACTCATAAAATTAAAACTTTGGTCTTCTAATGTAGTAAACCCAAACCTAGATCAAGCATGATGAACCAATTCCCATACACATGCTTATTAATCAAATCAAACCAAATTGAGTAAAACTCACATGTTCGAAAACACTTCTTTATCTTGAATTAAGACTCATTGACAAGTGATAGTTATGCTATGCCTCTAAGCTCTTGTTAGTCATCTCTAGTATCTCTAAATGATAAACAATTGCTCTTTGTGTCTCTGAACTATTCGATACAATTGGTATGATGAACTATTCGATACAATTGGTACGATGAGCCCTTTGCCAATAAGCAAGTCGATAGTACTCTTGAAAGCACATCTTTTCCTTATACATCTACCTTAGTCTACTCGTAATACCTAAGATGTGATAATCCATAGTTACGAATCAGGCTCATTTGATGTTAAGCTTCAAAGCTCTTTGACATTGATGGATTAGGTCCATTAGTACACCTAGGATGATAAAATTATGAGATATTGATTGAATCTATCTCAATCCCCCAACCTTTCACCATTTAATTAAATTGACACTTAAGCACAAATCTAATTCTAAAATTGAGTATAAGTAGCCTCCTTAATTGGTAAGTACTCTCCTAAGAGCAGGGAGCATACTTAATTATGGGGACTTATGCCCATAAAATATCTTGATCCCTTATCTAAATAAACTTGAATGTAAAATTAGGCAGAATTCGGTTAATATAAAACTAATTTGCCTAGTGGAAGACTGCTCTTGAGTTTCCAATCATGCACATAAGAGAGGTCTGAGGGTATGGGGTTGCTTTTTTCGAGTGATTAGATTTTTGATAAGTCCATTATTTCACTTGCGAATTTTCATTATTTCACTTATACCCACTCCATCATGCTATTCCAACTGTGGTGTTTAAACTCCACCAATATATTTGCTTTCTTAAATTTGAATTTTTCCTCATTTCTTAGTTTCTTTGAATTTCAGAATTTAGAAAATGATTTCAAAGTTTAAATATTCGTTTGAATGCATGAAGGACTTTGTTGTTTGACAAAAATATGAGAGTAGAAAATCTAGGATTATGTGCTTCATGGTGGACCCACCTCTCTTTAGATTATTCTTGTTGGGAGATATAGATATCATTCTTTAGCTAAAGTAGAATCAATGCAGAATGTTACCCCTAACAAGCATTAATTTAAAATTGCAATATTTTTTATGTTAATCCTCTGTTGCTCAGCTAAGTTGAGTAGTTTTTTAATATCAGCATTTTGGCCAGAATGATATTGCTTGATGTTTTGTGTTGTATTTAAAGTAAGAAAATTATAAATTTTGTGCAATTTATTTTATTGACGATAACTGAACTTTAATATGTAGCAGCTTTTGGGATTTTGTTGAGTTCTGTGGTTTGCTTAATAACTGCGGTTCTTTTTCCAAGTTTGAAAGTATCTATTTTTTGTTTATTTCTCTTGTAGCGCAATTATGCTGTGTCTCTTCCTCATAAAAGGATGCCCGATGATCTTTGCCTTGTTGCAAAAAAAATGGCAGTGCCTGCTATGCCTAATGGAGAAGAGTTTCAGCCCGAAGCTGCAATTGTGAATTATTTTGGTCCAGGTATGTTTGGCTTAATTTTGGCCTAGCCACAAATGCCAATTAGTTCCATCTTATTTGCATATTTGTTAAGAGATTATAGACTCATTCTCACCACTGAACTTTTGCAATTTGAATTACTGGCATTTGCTGTACTAGTTGTAAATTTGAATTTGCGTGGGACCTCTGTTTGTTTCCAATCCCTCAGGTGATATGCTTGGTGGCCACCTTGATGACATGGAAAAGGATTGGAGTAAACCTATTGTAAGCATCAGGTACTTTCTAGGTAACCATTCTTAATGTTTGTTTTATGATGAAAAACCATCTGACAATATGTCCCTGTACTTCTACAGTCTTGGATGTAAAGCTATTTTTCTCCTAGGAGGCAAGTCTAGGGAAGAAATTCCCATAGCCATGTTTTTAAGGAGTGGCGATATTGTGCTTATGGCTGGAGAAGCAAGGGAATGTTTTCATGGTCAGTTTCTGTTGTATTTAGTTATGGTTTTATTTTAGATGGGTTTTCCTCGCAAATTGCTGAATGTTTTTATATTACTTCAGCTATCATCCTTTTGATGATGCAGTGAAGCTTGTCTATAGGTGTGTTCTAGTTGTTCAGTAAAGCCAAGGTTCACATGATTTATACCAACACCTGTAATTACTCCACCGTAATTACCCTTTCATATGCTGGTTACAATCATAGATCGATGTACTTTGTGCAGGGGAAATCAAATTTACAGCTTCAAGGCATAAATTACAACATGTAGCACGTACCTCAAACGAGTACATAGTTTTCTATAGTATGTCATGCATGATATCAATACTCAAAAGGCCACCAGTTTTTTTTTTTTTTCCGAGAGTATAGGTAATAAATTGATTAAATGGCAATAGGAAACAATTGATGTCGGTGAAACTTTAAAAATTGCAATAATAAAAAGTTACGGGAAAAGAGTTCTTGCAGCTAGCTTTACTAAGATTGTGATGAAATTCAGGTATTAACAATGGACTTAGCAGAATTATGGAAAATTCAGATGCTATGACTTTTTATTCTTTGAGTGGATGGAGTGTCAAGCCCAAAGAGAAGATTAGTTAGTTTTGTTTTTGTTAAGTGCTTAATTTTGTATATAGAATAAAGTCGATATGATATCCTTCAACTGACTATTGTTGGAAAAAATCATAATTCATAACTAAAAAGAAAAGCATGCTATTTAAGTGCTTTGCACATCCATCTGAATCACTAGTTTGTTAAAGCTTTACAATTAAAACCAAAGAGAAGCACATTGTTTGTACTTTGTCAATCGTGCTGTTTAAGTCCAGTTTTGTGGCTGTAAAGAAGGGCATCAAATTGAAAATTATTTTAAAAGAGAGATTTTCTATTTTTTGTGACCTTTAGAAGATGATATTACTAAAAAGACCAGTCCTGCACAAAGGTCAAAAAGTACCAAGACAAGAAATAAGATGTGAATCACACACGTGACTTTACTAATTTATGATTCTTGGCTTCTAGCTCTGCTTTCAGTGACATGTAAGTCCTGCTGATCATCTGTACATTTTGAGAGTTGTCAAATAGGTTCCTTCAGAGGTCAGGCCTCAGTGTAATATTTAGATTGCCCTTCATGTGAGTTAGAAGTCATGGGTTTGAACTCAAAACAACTTATCTAATCAAGGAAAAGGTAAGTCCATGTACATTAGTAAGTCCCGAGATGCACCCAATTTAATTCCTTTTTCTTTACCTATAATTTCTCTCCGTGATTATGTTAGGAAAGACTTGGAGTTCACAAGTAAAACCTAACGATCTTGATATAAACAGCTAGAACGATCCACAAATCCAAAGGAAAAATCAGAAAAATAGTAGTTTTTATTGTAATAATCAAACTAACGGAAGAAAATTGCAAGATACAATTGATCCTCAATTCGAGAGGAGGATCTATCTCTCCCAATTCCTAGACGCCACTAGATCCTAAGTCACCAAACTCCAAGAACGAAATCAGTCACAATAATTTGCATAACCCTAACTCCAATCCTCTCTTCTTATTTAAAGCAAACAATTCCACCTACTTAGCCCTAGCCGCCCCCCTGTCTTACTAATTAATTTCATGAGTGGGCCCCACCCATGCATGGGCGGCAATTCAAGAAGGCTGACCAAGCTTGGTCCGCCTCTTATAAACCTGGGCTGGCCCCTTGCCCAGGGCCGGCTAGACCGGTCCCTCCTAGACCGGTCTAGGCATAACTGATGTAGACAACTTGAAAACAAAAAATCAAGAGAGAAGAAATATTACGAAAAAGAAAAGAACAAGACCCACCTTCCAACTTAAAACCACAATTGGAGAACAAAATAGACTAGAGAATAAGACTTTCACTTCAACTTAGAAAGAAAACCGACGTCCAATAAACCTTAGACAAAAGAAAGTTAGCAAAGAACAAATGTAAAATAAAAAACGCTATCATCAGAACATCCGTCAAGCGGACTCCTCACATGCATCGGGTGTAGGAAATTTTAAAAGAAAAATGCTTAGCTTGCAAACCAGGAGTCCACCAAGGCAAAGGGCGAACGTTCTACCAAACTCCTTCAGCAAATGTCTCCAAAACAGCCAACAAATGTCACCTCAAAATAGCCACCACTTCTCCACTAAAACAGCCACGAATCACCATAAAAAACAGCCACAACTTTCACCAATCGGAACCAGAAGAAGGATACAGGTGGAGTGGAACTTGCATAGAGAAGAAGGGGTTAGAAGCCGAGAAGAAGGGAGGAGAAGCTCGCAAGCTTTCCTAGAGGAGAAAGAAGATGGAACAAGCTCTCAAGCTTTTCCAAGAAGAAAACCCTCAGGTTTAGTGGCTTTGAACAATTTTCAACAACCCCTTCCTCTCCAAAACATCTCATATTTATAGGCAAGAGAGAGGAATCCAAACAGCCCCAAAACTCTTCAAATTCCAATGAAAAGAGGGGAAAACGAATGCCAAAAGTCTCCAACAGCAGCCCCATTATTTGGTACAGGAACCCAAGAGACATCACCACAAAAGCCACGGCAAACCTCCCCCAAACATCCATGGGAAAACCTCCCAGCCAAGAATCTAAAGAGGCAGCCCAAAAAACAAGACAGCCAGCTAATGAAACCATCCAGCAAGTCACGGGAAAACCCACCAACAGAAGGACCCGAAGAGGCAACAAGGGGAAACCAACCAGCAAAGCATGGGAAGATCAAAAAGCCACCAAAACCGAGAGGGTAAGGGAGAAACCGAGGAGAGCAAGAAGGAAACCGAGAAGACACAAGGGAAGGGAAAGAGACACAAGCCACTCCACATACCTTTTCCCATTTATGAGCTTCTACTTCATGCCTTTAGGAATTAATGAGCTAAACTTCAGCTCACCCAAACCAGAATTCCAACATTAGCTCAAAACCGAGAGCAGCCCAAGACCAAACTGAAAGCAGCAATAGCCAAAGGACCCCAAAGCCGGCACACCCAAGGGAAGCAAGCCAAACAATTCCTACGCATAGATCACGGGATGCTTTCCATCATTGGATAGCTTAAAACAAACATAAAACAAAAATAGAAAACACAACTATAATTGTTCATATTACATCAAAACAGAAATTAAGAAAACTAGATGCATCAATAACAATACCCTGCTCCCAAAGAATCACCTTGTCCTCAAGGTGGAAAGACGGAAATTAATGTTGCACCCTCTCATATGGCTCCCATGTTGCATCATAATCTTGAAGGTCATTCTACTTGATAAACACTTCCTTTACCCCTCCTCCCTGGCGCACCCCTTGTCACTCATGGGATTCCAATATCACTTCCAAATCTTTAGTCAAGGTCGCTAGCAACTTTGAACTTGCTGTGTGATCCCCTACCACTCGCCTCAGCTGTGATACATGAAACATTGGATGTATGGTGGCGTCGCGGGGCATTCTCAAACGATATGCCTTTGTTCCAATTTTCTTTACTATCTCATAGGGGCTAAAGTATCTTGGAGCTAGCTTCGCTTTCCTCCTGTTAGAAAACTTCCTTTGTCTGTAAGGCCTCAGCTTCAGGAACACCCTTTCCCCTGCTTCAAATTGAATATCCTTTCTGTGTCCATCTGCTTGTTTCTTCATAATCTACTGTGCCTTCAATAGATGTCTTTTCAATTCTTCCAACACTTTGTTCTTCTCTTCCAGGTACTCCTCTACTGAAGAAATTGGGGCTACTATGCCCAAAATGCACCAGGCGAGGTGGATCCCATTCGTACAACATTTTGAATGGGGTCATCTGAGAAGTATAATGATATGATGTGTTGTACCAGTACTCTGCCCATGCTAACCACTTAGCCCATAGCCGGGGCATCTCTGATACAAAGCATTGTAGGTATGTCTCCAAGCTCCTATTAACCACCTCTGCTTGTTGATCTGTTTGCGGGTAGTAGGTGGTGCTCCTTTTTAGTACTGTCCCCTGTAATCTGAATAACTCCCTCCAAAAGTGACTAAGGAATACTTTATCCCTTTCGGAGACTAGCCTCTGGTATCCCGTGCAATTTGAGCACCTCTCTTATAAAAGCTGATGCAACTGTCGCTGCTGTGTAGGTGTGGGAATGAAATGAGCATACTTGCTCAGTCTATCCACTACCTCCAAAATCACGGTGAATCCTTCCGATCGGGGTAATCCATCTATAAAATCCATGGACACCTCCTCCCACACCCGACCTGGTAGAGCCAAAGGCTGTAGTAACCCTCCTAGAGACATGGGCATGTACTTGTTCCTTTGACGGATCTCACAATTAGCCACCATCTTCTCCACGTCCTTGTGCATCCCCTTCCAATACAACTCTGAGGCGAATCTCCTGCACGTCTTCTACACCCCTGAATGACCCCCAATAATGCTCCCATGGAACTCCTGGAGCAGGTGTGGTATATGGATTGATGTCCTAAGCATAAAAAATCTCCCATGGTATAGAAGCCTCTCTCCTTCTAAAGAATACCTTGGGTGGCTACTCATCTCCTTCAATAAATTAACCATAATCCTTCCTAACTCCTCATCCCGTACACTCTCCTCCTTAATGGCCTCTCAATCCAACATCAGTGGTGGCGACATTGCTATCTCCTGTAACTCCCCCATACATCTGGATAAGATATCTGTTGCCTTGTTCTCCATCTCTGGCATATACTGGATTTTAAAATCATATCCTAGCAACTTTGACAACCATTTTTGATGCTCCTCCGTCACTATCCTCTGCTCCAACAAGTACTTTAGGCTTCGCTGGTCCGTCTTGACAATGAAATGCTGGCCTAACAAGTAGGGTTGTCACTTCTGGATGGCTAACACTATGGCCGTCAATTTTCTCTCAAAGACTGATTTCAACCTGGCTCTAGCTATCAATACCTGGCTGAAATAGGCAATGGGTCGATGACTCTGCATGACTATATCCTGAGGCATCTGTCTTCACTATGAAGACCTGAGTGAAATATGATAGGGCCAAGACCGATACAATGGTCGTCATGGCCTTCTTCAAGCTCTCAAAAGCTGCTGTGGCTGCCTCTCCCCATAAGAAACCATCCTTCAACTATTCTGATAGTGGCCATGTGATGGTGTTGTACCCCTTCACGAATCTCCTATAGTAACCTGTCAGTCCTAGTCCCCTCAACTCCCTGAGATCCTTTAGGCACTGACCATCTCACCATAGCTTCAATTTTGGTCTGATTTGTCGCCACCCCCTCCTTAGAGACTATATGCCTCAAGTACTCCACACTGGCCTATGCAAAATAACATTTCTTCAAATTGGCCCTCAGCTGGTGCTTCTGTAACACCTCTAAAAACCCTCCTCAAGTGCTCCCAGTGCTCCTCCTCGACTTAGTATAAACCAAGATATCATAAAAAAACACCAAGAGAAATTGTCTGAGATAGGGTCTGAAAACCTTGTTCATGAGGGACTGGATAGTGGCTGTGGCTTTTTTTTTTTTGAGAGAAATGCTAAATTGCATTAAAAAGCTAAAGCAAAAACCGAGAACATCACATAGTAACTAATACATCACATTCCTCCTTTAAGCAAAACAGGAATGAAGGAGGAATCTCCACATCAGAAAGATCAAACCAAACAAAAGATTTGTCTACCCCCATATTAGCACAAACATCCGCTAATTTGTTACAACCTCTATTGCAAAACGAAAACAAGACTTGGTTGAAATCCTGTAAAAAGCTCAGATTATTCTCAATTCTACCTTTATTCTTCCATTCCTTCAAGGCTAGTTGAAGAGTTTTAATGATATTGGAGTTGTCCCCTTCAATTACCACCCCTTGAGCTTCACACATCCAATCTTGCATAATATTTTTCAAGAAATAAACAGCCATCAACTCCACTTGGGCTATGTCCCAATACACATATTGTGCTCCAAAAGCCAAAAGAAACCTCCCTTTGTCATCCCTTACCACTCCTCCAATCCCAGCCATTTTGTTAGTCTTTAGTGAAGCATCTACATTTATCTTTATCCACCCGGGTGGAGGAGGATGCCAAGAAGAAAACAGCTTGCGCTGGTTGACATCCCAGTTGTCCGAGGAAAGATGAATGAAGTTGCTCACCGTAGCCATAAAAATCGAGCTAGCTGCTATTACAATATCTGAATCCTCCACTCCTTCATGTACCAGCTTGTATCTGCTTTTCCAAATAAGAAAAACAACTGGACAATATAATTTAGCATTAAAAGACCTATAGCCAGCATATCTCTTTAATCCTTCCAAGCAAACTTTGAAATTATTAAACACAGGAATAGAAAACCCCCAGCCATTAAGAATGCTGAGCACTTTCTGAAGTTTGACGCATCTTCCCGCAATATGGCATTTGTTCTCATCCTCTTGACACCCTCTCGGACAAGCAGCAATCGAGCTCAACCTTCTTCTCAACAAGAAAGCATTCGAAGGAATAGCATCATTGTAGAGCCTCCACCAAAAGTTTTCAACTCTCGGTCTTAATTTTAGTTTCTTCATCCAAGTCCAGTGAGCCATTTCAGTAGAATGTTCCATCAAAGCTTCAAACGACAAAGCAGCCATAGATTTACCAGTGAACTTTGTTTTCAACTCCATTTGATCAAACTCCCTACCTGCTGTAATTGGGATTTGACTGATAAGCTCCACCAGTTGTTTACCGAAGAACAACTGCAGCTGATTCATGTTCCATGCTCCATCCAGTATAAAATTATTCAACCTGAAGTTAGAAGGTTCCAGGCTATTCACAAAGGTCGGCCACTTAGAGAAACTTTTGTCAAGCACCCAAGAGTCTAACATCCAATCTATAGAATTCCCATTAGAAACATTCCATCTAACAATGTTCCTAAGATAGGAAGCCCCCATGGTAATAATCTTCTAAGTAGGAGAGCAAGCACTCCTTATCGGTTCATCCCAAATCTCACCTCCATACTTACTCCTAAGAACATGGAAGAGCAAAGAATCAGTTTTCATGAAGTAATCCCAAGCAAACTTCGCTCTAAGAGGTCCAACCTTGGAAACCGCAGAAAACAGCCCGCGTCCCCCTTCATTTTTAGGCTTACAAAGCAATTCCCAAGAAGCATAATGCATTCCAGCATGTCCATTTTTTTTCTTCCACAAGAAACCTCTACACATTTTGTCAAATTCTTTGAGAATACTCAACGGAACTAAAGCAAGAGAGGATAAGAACATTGGAAGAGAAAGAAAAGCAGATTTAATCAAAACTAACTTCCCTTCCAATGAAATGCAACCTTTTCCCCAAGTGTTCAACTTATTGGATGCAACCTCCAGCAAATTTTGGAAATCATAAGCAACCATTCTCCTTAAGGTTAACTTCACACCAAGATATGTAAATTCATTAACCACATTGTACCTGAGTAATCTACTAATCTTCTTCTTCACGCAAAGTTTTGTATGTTTACCAAAAAGAACCATGGATTTGGAATGATTAACCCTTTGACCCGTCCAATTGCAATATTGGATTATAATGTTCTTCACCTCCTTAACCTTCCTAACATTTGCCTCCGAGAAGATTAGGACGTCATCAGCATAGAGCAAATGAGAAATCCTGGGAGCTGAAGGAGTAATAGAAATGCCAAGATAGTTCTTCTTCTGATTAAAAGCTTCAGAGAAAACTTGAGAACCAAGAATAAACAAATAAGGGGACAAGGGACATCCTTGTCTAAATCCACATTTACCTTCAATCCAATCCGTCTTTTTCCCATTAATCAAAATGCAATATTTAGGATTAGATATACATTGCATTAAAAGCTCCCTAAATCTCATTGGAAAGTTAAATCGAATAAGAACCTGCCTTAGAGCTTGCTACCCCATGCTATCATAAGCTTGCTCCATGTCCAACTTGATAGCCAAAAGCCCCTTTTTGGCTTTTGAGTACCGGAACTTGTTGAAGACTTCCTGAGCCAGCAGGACATGCTCAGCCATGGATCTTCCTCTGATAAAAGCTACTTGCTCTTTTGAAATTATCTTGTGAATAACCTTTTCCAATATGTTCTGTAGCATCTTTGCTATTATTTTATAAATAGTCATGCAAAGGCTAATTGGTCGGAAGTTAGAAGCCACTTGAGGATTCCTAACCTTAGGGATTATGATAATCAAAGTTTCCTTCCAAGAATGATGCATAACTCCTGTATAAAGAAAATGACAAACTGCTTGCCAAACATCATTCTTAATTATTTTCCAAAAATCTTTGACAAAGGAGAAGGTAATCTCATCCATTCCGGGTGAGATGTTCGACCCGGCCTTGTCCACCACCGCCTACATTTCATCCAAATTGAAATCTGCATTCAGAAAGCAACTATCCTCCTCTCCAATAACACTTGAGGGATTGGGCCATCCATCTAGTAGGCACTCCTTTTGCTTCCATTTCTGTAAGAAGAAATCAGAAAAAACTTTCTGAATCTCAGCAAGCTCTTCAGTAACCGAGCCCTCATGCATTTTAATGTGAGTAATCCAGTTCATGTTCCTCCTAGCATTTGCAAAGGCATGAAAAAATGAGGAGTTAGTGTCCCCATTTTCCATCCACTTGGCTTTTGCTTGTTGCCTCCACCAGGAATTTAGCCGGGCTAGAGTAACATTGAGTTCATTTATTTTAAATCTTAGGAGCTGCAGCCGCTCCAAAGACAAACCACCTTCGGCTTCCTCCAATTGGATCACAAAAATCTCATCTTTAAGCTTATCCCGAAGCAAGTTGAGGTCCCTGTACTTAGCTTTGCTCCAAAAGTAAAGTGCTCTAAGAGATCTTTTAAACTTCAAATTAAGAGAAGAAGCTGGATCACTCCCATTAGCTTTCTTCCATGTTTTCTCCATAATAGCAGTTGCCCCATGGTAAGAAGACCACACATCTTCATATCTGATTCCTCTATTAGAGATAACCAAAGGTTTAAAAATTTCCAAAAGAATAGGACAATGATCCGAAGCAATACGAGAAAGATGTTTCACCAAGGCTAGATGAATGGAGTTCAAAGCCGAGGAATTAATAAGACATCTATCCAATTTCTCAAGAATGCGTGCACCTCCTGATTTATTATTGCACCAAGTGAACTTGGGACCCATGGACCTTATCTCATGAAGATCATTCTTGATCATGAAATTCTTCATATCCATAGCACCTTGAGACATGTTGAATCTCTTCCCGCCTCTCTTATCCTCCTGAGAAAGAACACAGTTAAAATCTCCACCTACCACCATAGGACAATCCATAGAACAATGCCTCTCCAAACAATCCCATAATCGAATTCTGTTCTCGGCCTTCAGGTTTGCATAAACCGCAGCCACCTTCCAAGAACCCTTATTAAGGATTCTTAAATTCCCAATAATCACTTGATCCGATTCTTCAATCAATGAGAACGAAGCTAAATCCTTTCTCCACAAAACCATCAAACCTCCAGAAAGACCCTCAGATGGAACCATATAGGAGTCCCGATTGTTTCCCAACAATTTTAAAATTTGGCTATTCCCCGTTGAACTCAACTTTGTTTCCAGCAATCCCACAAAGAGCACATTGTTGTCTTTCACCACCTCCTTCAGATAAAGAGCGGCCTCCACTTTCTTGGCCCCTCTGCAATTCCAGAACACCAAGGACGTCATTGTTTGAGGTTGGGGGTTATACCCCCCTTCTTCCTAGATTTACCACCTTCCAACTTCCTGTTATGATCAATGATGTTAGAAGACCCAAGAGATTTAAGTTCCTTTAACAGCTTTACTTTATTTCCAGAAGATGATTTTTCCACCACTTCTGTCTTAGACATGCCCACATCCGGACCTTGGCATGTCCCTGGCTCCACACGAAAAGGAAAATTCAAGTTCCCTCTACATTCCAAATCCTTTACAACAATTTCCCCTTCCTCCACACATTCATCTTCCCATCTTGTCTTAATTTCCAAGTTCCCTCTACATTCCAAATCCTTTACAACAATAGGGAGTACCTGAGTTCGCAAGCAATCCAACTGGACCTGCTTGAGTTCGCAAGCATCCCTTCTCATCAATTACATTTCCTGCCACCTGAATACTATCTGTATTAAAATCAGCTGCCATCGAATCACACTTAGGAGCAGTTTCCTTTATCTTGCAACCAAGAAATATCATAGATGATTCATTCTCTTTTTCATCAGTAATGTTACTAGCCATCTCAACATCAGCCTCCCCCCTACAATTAGAAACCATTCCATTATCAACATCTGGCTTCTTAAGAACTTCATTACCTAGAACACCTTGTTCCTTCTCAGGGAAATTAATTTTCTGGATCTGCTGTAAAGACTGCTCAAGAATGCTCAAGAGGACCCTTTTTCTTCACAAATTGGACATTGGGAGTTTTAACCAAATCCCTACGTTGCCCAACACCTTTGCCTTTCTTGTGATTCACCAATACCCAAGGACCATAGGAAGCAGCATCCGTTCCCACCGTCTCCTTATTCAAACCATCTTCCTTTCCACCTTCTTTGCTAACTACCTCCTTCTCCTTATGCACATTGCACTCCTTAACACAATTCATTTCCACATGCCCAATCATTCCACATTGGAAGCAAAGAGATGATATTTTCTCATATTCGACCCTTTGAAAAAATCTCCCTAAATTGCTATCCACCCAAACTCCGAGAGGAAGACTTTGGTCGATCTTCACTCTTACATAGATTCTAGCGAATTCTCTTCTCCCCCATTGAAACAAATTCCCATCTAGCATTAGGGGTGTACCAATCATGGAAGCAATTCTAGCAATATTCTGCTCATCCCAAGAATGGAGAGGAAGGTGTGGCATTCTAATCCAGATTGGAGATGTTAAACCCTTCAAAGATAACGGTGAGAAGTCAGGATTCCACTTTTCCATGCCTATTATATGACCATTCACAAACCAGGGTCCACCGGATAGAACTTCTTCCATCACTTCATAGGAATTGAATGAGCACAAAAACCACCCTTTTCCAAGTGTTGTAAAATGAAATTTACCATATTTGTCCCATTGGCGCCTCACCTACTAAGCTACTAAGTGAGAAGGCATCTCTTTACCAAAGACTTTAAAAACCAATGAATTTGCCAACCTTTTTGTATTTGAAATTTCTGCTTCTACACATAGCTTGACTGCTTTACCGTCTACAGACCTCTCCACATCCTCTTCCTTGAAATTAAGCTTAATATATGGTTTTGTATTCCAAGTCATAGCATTCACCTTACTCTTCTTAGGCAAACCGCCAATAACCTTGTCCGCAAACGATACATTTTCCTCAACCAGACCAGAATTAGCTTCAGACGTATTAACCCCTACACTAGCACAATTATCAGATTTATCCACACAATCACCTAAATCTGCTGAAACGCATTTCCTTACTTCCAATAAATCCAAACCATTCATCCCCTGATTATCCAAATCTTCATGTTCAACACAGGTAACCGGTGAAATAATGTTTCTCTTAGGATCAATTGGAGACTTATTAGGAAGATGAAAGCCTTTGATCACCGAAATATGGGAATTCGCATTTATCTTGCTGTCATGGACAGAGATTGCATTTGAATTCCCAAAACGGTTCACAAATATTTTCATTCCCGAAGATGAAGCCCCCGGATCAGGAGAGAAATTCTGTAAAGCATTCAAACCAGTAAACTTATCATCTCCTGACGAAACCACCTTCTTTCCCTTACCTTCAACCAGAAAAACCTCATCAAGCTGAACATTAGACCTCTCAGAGATTACCAACTCTCCTTTTGACCTACGTCGACGATCCATTTCTTCTTGAGTATCGAATCTAGAGCGAAGATGACGAAGCTCTGAAGAATCCGATAATGGAAATGACCGGCGGCTGCCAGCCGCCATGGCCGGACGTCCTCCCGCAAAGACAGACGGAAAAACCGCGAAGAAGGAATTTTGAAAAAAATGAACTTTCTCTCTCTAGAAAAACGCAGACCTTCTCTCTCTATACTTCCCCCAACTTTTAAGTGGTATTAGAGAGGGATTCGTTGTGGCTGTGGCATTAATGTGACTAAAAGGCATCACTAGAAATTCATAATGTCATTCATGAGTTCTGAAAGCAGTCTTTGGCACATCCTCCCTTTTCATCCTGATCTGATGATACCCGACTTTCAGATCTATCTTGGTAAAAATAACTGCCCCCACTCAACTCATCTAATAGCTCATCTATCACTAGGATGAGAAATTTGTCTGACACAATTTTCTTATTCACTGTCTTGTAGTCCACAGAAATCCTTCAACTCCCTTCATTTTTCTTAACCAATAATGCTGGGCTAAAAAAAGGGCTAACATTGGGCCTGATAATCCCTGCTTCCAGCATCTCTCTAATCAACTTCTCAATCTCATCCTTCTGAAATTAAGAATAGTGGTAGGGCTTGCCATTGATAGGTGACACACCCTCACTCAAGGTGATAACATGCTCTTGCTCCCTTGGTGGTTGAAAAATCTCACTGAATTGCTAAATCAAGGGCTGCACTGAAAGAGGAACATCCCCTTCCTCATCCAATCTGATCCCCTCCAGCCTGTGAAGTTCTACCAGATAACCTTCCCCCACCTACTGTATGCTCCTCATCATAGTTTTAAGTGATACCATGGCTTTGGAGAGCCCTGCATTTCCCCTTATCACTACTCTTCTCTCTTGCACCACCAGCTCCATTGTCAATGCCCCACCATTTAACCTTGGTGTCTCCCAAGATCTGTAGCCACTTCATCCCTAGGATGACATCAGTGCTCCCTAACTCGAATGGTAGAAAATTCTCCCTCACCTGAACCCCTTGTATGGTCAACACTACTCCTCTACAGATCCCTAGTTCGTCTTCACCTTCCCTATACCCATCATCACTCCATAACATCTTATATCCACCAATTTCATCCCAATTGGTTCACGACTTGGTTGGAGATGAAATTGTGGGTAGCCCCACTGTCAATCAACACCACTGCCTCCCTGTCTGCTACTTCCCCCTTCACCTTTATGGTATGATTCAGAGTGAATCTTACTACTAAATTCAGGGAGACCTCCGCCACATCCAGATGCAATTTGTCCTCCATCTCTCTCTCTCTGCCTCACTCTCACCTCCCTCTTGAGTTTCCTCGTCATTACAAACGGTGAGAACCTGAAGAGTTCGGTCCCTACACCTGTGCCCTGGAGTCTACCTCTCATCACATATGAAGCATAGTCCCTTTGCCCTCCTGCATCTTTCTCTCTGCCGGTCTTTTGAAGTTCCCTCCACTTCCTTCTCCTACTGGCTTCTCCTTGGGAGTCTCATGAATGTTGCCTATTGCAGGTCGCTTGGGTGCTAAAAGAGTGATTGTCATCCTATAAGAGCAACTTGAACTACTGCCCATGGCTTCCCTCTCTTGGTACTTTTGATCCTCCCTTAGCTGGGCCAGCTCCATTGCCTCCTGCAAGTCACGAGGTCTCGTGACTCTCACTGTGGCCATGATCTCTGATTTGAATCCCTTCATAAAATTACCCTCCAAAATAGTCTCCGATAGTCGATCTAATCGATTCGCCAGGTAATCAAATCTCTCGCAGTAATCTACCACTGATCATTTCTGCACTAGTGCAAAGAATTGCTCATAGAAGTCTCCTCCCCTGCCGGTTCGGAAACATTCCAATAAGCATTCCTTGAACTCTCTTCAACTTCGTATTGGTCTCCTCATGTCTCTCCACTGATACCAAGACAACGCCTTCCCTTCCAAACATAAGCCTGTTGCCGTCAATTTTTTCTTCTCCGTCAACCCATTGACGGTGAAATACCTCTCCACCTTGTAAATTCACCCATGTGCATCCTCCCCTTCAAAAATGGGCATCTTTAGCTTCCGTACCTTCAGATCTCTCCCATTTCTCTGGATTCCTCCATAATTTCCTCTTTCCCAAGTGTTTGGCCCTCCCCAAGTCTCCTGATCTTCCCTTCGACGTTCATGCCCAAACCCCTCTTCGCTTTCTCCCCTCCTTCCTTCAAATTCAGCACCCCTCCTACCATAATCCCCTTCTTTTCTTTCCCAATCAGCACCCCTTGGTTCATGCCCCCCATAATCACACCTCTCTCCATACCTTCCACCTTTCTCCTCTATGATCTCCACATCATTTTCCCTCCTACTAAATTCAGAATTTGTAGTTCTTCTGACTGTCCCCTTTGTCTCCGATGCTGCTGTTTGAATTTGATTTTCTAATATCTTCTTCACCATCTCATGAAGATTGTCTTCCACGGATGAAATTCTATCTTCTATCGTTGCTTTCAGTTAGCTCATCTCCCCTTCGAGGCGTTCCTCCAACGCATCCACTTTCTTGGCCTCCATCGATACCCAGATTTTTGTTGGACTCAAAAATCTAAATCTCGATTCCAAAAACAGCAAAACAGTCCACTTCCGATCAAAAATTAGCTGCTGATTTTCTCAGAAAAATCCCCCAAACAGTCCCAAAATCTGCTGTGATACCAATTTATTAGGAAATACTTGGAGTTCACAAGTAAAACCTAACGATCTTGATAAAAACAGTGAGAACGATCCGCAAATCCAAAGGAAAAACTAGAAAAATAGTAGTTTTTATTGCAATAATCAAACTAATGGAAGAAAATAGCAAGATAATTTTTTTTATTTTTTTAAATAGTAAGATACAATTGATCCTCAATTCGAGAGGAGGATCTATCTCTCCCAATCTCTAGATGCCGCTAGAGCCCAAGTTACCAAACTCGAAGAACGAAATCAACCACAATAATTTGCATAATCCTAACCCTAATCCTCTCTTCCTATTTAAAGAAAATAATTCCACCTTCTTAGCCCTAGCCGCCCCCCTCTCCTCCTAATTAATTTCATGAGTGGGCCCCACCCATGCATGGGCGGCAATTCAAGAAGGCAGACCAAGCTTGGTCCGCCTCTTATAAACCTGGGCCGGCTAGACCGGTCCCTCCTGGACCTTCGGGCATAACAGGTTATTGAAATAAGAATTGAAGGAAATGCTGAAGTCTAGTTTTTTAAGTCATCATTTTACCAGTATAAAATCACAAGAGTTTTATGACATTTATTGTGTAGGTTTGAATGAACCCTTTTGACTTGAATTAAGCACTTGTGCTACATTGTCACCTAGAATTGGAGGTATTTTTTGTATGTTATCTACACGATCAGGGTGAAATTTTGTTTCTATTTTACGGTGAAAAGAAGTGAAAAATGATTCAGATAAGATACGCTAAGTGATAGACTTCTCTCTTATATGTGGTGCCTTATATCTGATAACACTTTGAAGTAAGCATAGTGAATTTCAGTTGCTTTGGAAAGAGTTCAAGGATATGAGATGTATTCTGGCAGTCTGTTTCCTTTGCTACAGCTAAGCTTTGCCTATGTAGTCCTAATTATGGTCTTTCAGATCCCAAATCTTATTTCCTTAGAGTTCTTAACAATTAAGGTAGAGATCTATAAGAGCATTCAAGGCAGAGAACTTGGTAAGGACGAAAGGGCCAGGTCGTTATCCCTAAAGGTGTAACTAAACTGTTTAATGATCTTGGAACATCCAAGTTTTCAATCAAAACCACAACATTATTCTTTGCTTTTCAAGCTTTATTTTATTTTACAATCTCCTAACAATAAGAACAAAAGAAAACTTATGTTATAAGAGAAAAAAAATGAGCGAAAGATAAACTTCTTGTTTTCCTGATTAGTCTCTGTTTTGCCATCATTTTTTTTATTTGAATTCTTGGATTTCTTAATCTGAGGGAGGCACCAACAATAATGCTAATTTAATTATCCATAAGTAATGGACCAATTTCTTGGATATTGAATGTGCAGGAGTTCCAAGGATATTTACAGACTCTGAGCATGCAGATAATGTGGATCTTTTATCTCAATTCTCTAATGAAGCAGATCTTTGTTTCAGAGAGTACATCAGGACTTCAAGGATAAATATCAACATCAGACAGGTCAATTAGATACATTGCAGAACTTATTCTCGCACTGGATCTTAGAATTTACATTGTTGGAGAAGATTCTTGTTTTAGACGAAACATAAAAATGGTTATTTCAAAACAAGAAATTCTTTATTACCTTGACTTTGTTAGACATTGCTAGTTTCTATGGGAGTAGACTGATCACTGAACCAATGTTGTCCTGAGTTAAATCTGCTGGAGCTTATCCAAGAGTACCGTGTAAGAACATGGACCAACCTATGACTGGAAATGTTGCCGGCAATTCTGGCAGGTGATTTCTACGCAGGTGGAGCTAATTCTTCTGGTAGCTATCATCTTCATGCTCTCTACCTTTTCTACCTCCTCCCGAGCCCGCTCCCAGATCATCTTTGCCCGTGCAAATTCCTTTTCTGCCTGTTCTAGTTCTCTCCTTGCTAGCTCTCTCATCCTCTCAGCATAGACCCTCTCCAATGCAGCTAGCCGAACTTGTTCTGCAGCATGTTGCTTCATAACTTGCTCATTCTTCAAGTTGCTGTCAGCCTCGTTGCTAGCAGTCATCTGTGGAGTTATGATGCTCATTGACAAATTCAGATCCAGCTGTGGTTGGTCAGTCTGATCCTTTGTCATGAGGAATGGCTTGTAAGCAATTGTCGGATCATCGTTGGAGATGGCTACATTGAATAGCAGCTGTAATTCTCTCTTCTCACTTTCTTCCATGAAATAATAGTGAGCTGAGAAGTAAGATGGTGAGGATTTTTATGTCTCTTTAGCCAACCTTTTTATACTGAGCCGTTGCTTATTTTCCAGTGTTACCTTTTTCAAAATGGCCATTTGAAGTCTGATGATGAATGTTCTTTGAATAGGTTTGATTGAAATAGGTCCAAACTGAAATGTGCTCCACCTCCTGGAGCTAGATCCAATTAAGGTGCACTCAAATAATTTAATTGATCAATTATAAATCTGAGCTTGAGTTGTTAGTGGATTAGGTTTTTTCATATTTTCTGCTGGCCAGCTCTGATAAGCTGCAGGTTCTGTTGAGGGGTTCATGATTGCATTTGCATGTGTTGTAAGTGTTCCTTTAGCTGTGTTGAGAGCTTTTTTCTGGCAGGGCTAACTTTTCTGGTCATCACTACCAGAAATAGGCCTTTATTTACGGAATTTGATTAGACTCAGCCGTTTCTTTCGCGTTCACTTCAGATGAAAATATTTACCAAGTTGACAGAATCTCTGTTTTCTACAAGGCCCTCTCGGTTTCTTTTTAGCCATTTTGATAAGATGATGTATGCCTAAGATTTTATTGGTATGACTCGTTTTTGCTGCTATCCACTTTGATGCGCCTTGTCGCTGTCTTTTACCATATTGTTGTCAATACCCTTTTGTTAAGGTCTTAATGGGATTGCTTGTTCATGCTAGTTCTCCAACTTCATGGCCCTTTCGCTGGGCCGCTGTCTTTACTTTATTGTAGCCAGTTGACACAGAATTTTAAATCCATGGCTTACATTAGACGCAGACCGGTTGATTTATGTTTTTATTTTACATTTTAGCGATTTATAATTAAGAGTTTTTTTTTTAATCTTTTTCCGTTTCTTTTCTTTTAACAAATGATTAATACTTTCTTTAAAAGGATTTAAATGTTAAATAGTTTTGTAAATATATATGAAATAGATTAATCCATGAAAATATTCAAGAAAAGATAAAAAAAAAATTTTTGTTATAAAATTTGATTTAGATGTAAAGCTTAGAAAATTAAAAAAGATATGGAATGACACGTACGTAGGGAGTTTAAAGAAGCAATGTGAGATGTAAAAATTAATTTTTAGTGATTTATATAATAGATTAGATATTAAGAAGGGTGAAACATGTATTTATAAGTTAGCCAAGAAAATAAATAGAAGTAAAATTTTAGTTTAAGTGAAGTGTAAGGATGAAGATTAAAAAGTATTTTTTTAAGAGAATATTCAATATAGGTGGATGTGATATTTTGATAAATTTTTTAATCAATATTTTAAGAATACGATTGATTTTAGTAACTTTAACATCTTAAATGAAAATAAATATTTATTTTGATCATCATAGTAAGAAAATTGATGTTGTAGAGGCTTTAAAAAAATGAAGCGTTGAAAAACAGCGTGGTTTGATGTATTTTAATAGAGGTGCGAAAATATTTAGGAGATGACATGTTTTAGCCTATTTGTTTTTTAATAATATTATTTTGAAGGCAAATAATATACTTGATGAGTGGAGGCGTATGTTAGTTTCAATTTTTAAGAATATATGTGATGCACAAGAATGTACAAATGATAGAGGAATCAAGTTAATGTGCCATAGATTAAATTTATGTTTCTCAAAATCAATTTGGATTCAAGCCGGGTAGGTCTACTATAGAAGCAATATATTTGTTGATAGGTTTGATGGAGAAATGTAGAGAGAGTAAGGAGGATCTACATATGATATTGATTTAGAGAAAGCATTTGATAAAGTTTCAAGAGAAGTGCTTCAGAGAGTTTTAGAAAAGAAAAGAGTTAATGATGCTTACATTCAAGACATTAAGAATATGCATATAAGAATTGTTACTTGTGTTCAAATACATTGTGTTTTGACCAAGTATTTTCCTATTTTATTTGGATTATATCAAGGATTAGCTTTAAGCCTTTTTTTTTTTTTTGCTTTAGTCATGAATGTTCTTACCAGACATTTGTTAGAGGATGTATCATGGTATGTTTTAGGTTGATGATATTCTTGTTGTTGATAAGACTAGAGAGGGAGTTGAAAAAAAACTTGAATTATATAGGTCAACCTCAGAGTCTAATGGTTTTCGTTTGAGTAGATCTAAGTAATAAATCTATTGGTGGGATTGTGACATTGGGTGATAAAGTTATTACAAATTATGTATGTTTTAGATATCTCAGGTCTATTGTTCAAAGCGATGGTGAATTGGATGAGATATTATTAGTAGAATTCAAATTAGATGGTTGAAGTGGAGGAATATATCAGGTCTATTGTGTGGTAGAAAAGTATCCCTGAAACTTAAGAGAAAATTTTGTAAGATGATGGTGAGACCTACAATACTTTATGACTCAAAATATTTGCCATTAAAAGAGTAGCATAAAATTAAGTGTTGTAAAGATGAGGATTTTCAAATGGATGAATGGTTTATAGTTGGAGATAAAATGAGAAACAAGTATATATATGAAAAGGTTGGAGTAGCTCTAGTGGAAAATAAGATTAGAGAGTCACCTTAGATGGGTTGACCACATAAAATATCAGCCTTTCGATAATTTGATTGGGAAAGTTGATGCATTAGATTTGGGCTTTGTTAAGAAATATAGAGATAGACTTAAAAGACTTGTTAGAATGTATTAGAAAAGATATTTTTTTATTATATTTAAATGAGAATTTGACTTTTAATAGGACAGAAGGGAGAAAAATGATTCATGTAGTCGACCCCACGGAGTGGGATAAACGCTTGATGTTGTTTTTGTTATAGATTAATCGAGCTTAAATATACTTATATTTGGGGAATTTAAGATGAGTTTTATATTGAAAGATAAATATTTTAACAATGGGAAGAAAATTGATTTGAAAAGAATAATTTGACTTTATATACCTTATTATGAGTCTATTTGGATATATATAATGTACTTATTTATTTATTTATTTATTGATAAAGTTATCATGAATGAGAGATAAACTCTTGAATTCAATGGTCTTACAAGTAATTCAAATTGGTTTAAATTGATTTTAATTTTAATTGATATGAGCTAGTTTAATCAATGCACAAAATGAACCTATAAAGTTTGAACAAATCGTCGCATGAGCCAATGTTTAAACCCACCCAGTTTGAACAAAGGTTTGAATCATGTTGAAACCAATTTGAATTTGAACTAGTTCAAATCATATTTGGAGGAATTTAATAAGTAGTCTATGAATATAAAGGATTTTCCTTATTTGGGGGTAATTTCATCTAGAAGGAAAATTTATGCATATTTTTTTAAAGAAAACATACAAGGATATTTGACTAATAACATATATTATGAGACATAGATAGTGATATATCTATTTGAAAATCTTACAAAAATGATCTCATTAAGGGGTTGTTTAGTTGGAAGGGTGATGAGTTTACTATACTTTAATTGGAAGGGTAATGAATTATAGACCCATTTTTTATTCAAATTGAATTTATAATAATTTTTCAAATATTATTTGATTTTAATATTGCAAGCTGACTAGCTTTTCTTACATTCTTTTGCAGTTATTTGGAGAATTTTTGACTTAACCATATAACTAGTCATACTTTAGCCATTTGAACCTAATATTTTTTTAAACATAAATGCCCCCCATTCTCTTCATGTGAGAGCTGATCCTAATCTCAAAAATTCTAAAATACTCCCTCTTTCTCTTCCATTCCTTTCAAGCTAAATTTTGAGAGAAGAAAGCTAGATTTTCATTTCGATTTCTTTACATCTTTGTAATATCAATTCCATGATTCACAAGCTTCAATGCACTCAATGATGTAACTTTTTCTTGAAGCTCTTGAGTTCATTTTCTTTATTTACTGCTGTTTTATTTTTTACGTAGTATTTTTTTTAAATATATATTTTTTTTGGTGAGATACCATTTGAACATCTTAGATTAAATTTTTTAACATCTAAATTTACTTCTTCCATAAAATTAACAACCATATCCTTTTCTTTTTAGCATAGATTTTCTTTCTAAATATAAAATTTAATTTAAAATATCTATTCTATATGATTTAAAATTTATCAATAAGAAAAATATTTTTAAGCAAAGTATTATTCATATAAATTAAAATATAAGCATATTTTATAGAGAGCAAATTTTACATTTCATTTGAAAGTAGTGAGAGGTAAGTAATTTCTTTGATTTAAAAAAAATGAGGTATGTCAGACAAACTAGGGATTTAGTAGATTCTTAACATGAGGATTGGTGAGCATGGACGTAGGGAGGGATGGTGTCCAAGCCAAATCACGTAAAAATATTATGCTTGCTATTTTATTTTACTTGCACTTGTATTACTTTATCATTAACTCTACTTGTAAAGTTTTAAAAATTATTTGTTAGATTATATTCTTGCCAATTAACATTAAAATTATATTAATTATTTTATTTAATAAAAACTTTTTGAAATCTCAATTCACCTCTCTTGGGGTGCCATAGTCTTCAAGCAATATATATATATATATATATATATATATATATATATATATATATATATATATATATATATATATATATATATATATACTCTTTTCCTCTCTCACTCATCTAAATTCTTTTTCTCTCATCTCTCTCTCATACATTATTTTAAAGAAAAAAGGCACTAGACTTGTCTACTAACATGCCCCCCAAAGTTGCCACCCAAGATAAATTGAAAAAATATTAAAATAATATGAACAACTTACATCAAACTATAAAAAAATGGATTTTATTAATAAAAAATATAATATATTTCAAAATATAGTCTAACCTCTTTAAGATCCACTACAAAACTTAATTACTAGTATTTATAACCCTAAGCTTGAACTGAGTCATAAATAATTTAAAAGACTACCTATTAAAAGAATATCAATCTAGATAATAATTTAGGACTTTAAATGATCCTTGCACTACAATAAAAATTTAGTCCCTCACCTTTGATGTAATACATGATCTTAATAAGTTTCTAGACCAGCTAATCTAAATAGAGAAGTTTTAATTAATTTAATATCAGCTGTCTCACGGATGGTGGCATGAACCAATTCCTAATGGTCTATGAAAATTCCTCCCAAGAAATCTCCATATTTGCCCTATTCTAAAATTTCTCCCTTTGTTGGCCCAACTACCAATGCTTAGCCTCTCTGCCTAATAAAAATACAGCTAATTATAGCTTCCTACTTTTTGGGCACTATATATTCTATTGTATGAATTTTTCAACCTTATCAACTAGTCTTCAGTTGTTTGAGGTTCTAATGCTCCCTAAAAATTAAGAGGCTTTAGCCTTATAAATAGTTGCAAATATCTATCTATTTTATCTCCCCTTATTTCAAACATTCTACTTTGGGCATCATGAAATTGGAGGTCATCGCTCCCATAGTGTTCTATAACACCGCAGCTTGGTTTGAACTTTGCTCATCAGCTGGTTCTTGGTCATTGGGGTCCATGGCTCCATCAAACTTTCACCTATCACATATACACAGGGTTAACAAATAGCAATAAAATATAGATATTTAGGGAAAATATTCTTAAGTGCCCCATTTTGCACTCGCTTATCTAGTGATCAGTTTTATGGCTTTAGTTACAATCTAATTCTTCCAAATCATTTCTCTGATACCATTCTATCATGTCCTAAGATCTAAGGGAATAATTATACTTAATCTTAGTTATCTAATCATCAATTGTAACATACTTGAGATAACAAGATATCCAAAATGCAAGAAAAAAAATAAACATCTATTTACATTTTATCAATATTACATACTTAAAGCAGGCAATTTTCTGTGTACTCTGATTCTATGCAAACACACATGTCATGTGAAATAATAAAGTAATGAGTAGAGTATCATTCCCATGAGGATTTAAATTATCCTAAGTTCACTGTAATACTGCTTATATGAAATACTTAATTTATCTAATCAGCATAATTATAAGAGTGTGCTAATGTTATTTATTAACTAAGTCTTTAACTAAGGGGCTCTGAACCTATGATAATTAAAAACTCTTGAATGCAAAAGTTAGATTTTTCTTAATGTTGTTGTGAATTAAGGCATAATTACTCCAAGTCTATGTAGAACTCGTCAAAGTGTCTAGCTAATATTTCTTTCAATGATATTGATTGTATTTTCTTAAGATTCCAATACTCTATCCATCATATGTCTATGGATGGCAGAATCTCATTCTAAAACCCCTAATTATTCCACTATTCCTCTACAAGTCTATAGATCATACTAATTTTAGGTTTATGCAAGGCCTATAAATAAACTAAATTAAGTAGGAGGATTTAAAAATAACATTTAAATATTCATGCAATTCAAATCAAGTAATAAGAAAACATAGTTATTAACACATCATAAACCTAAAGATATGATTTAGCCAGCCATAGAAATTAAAATAAATAAAACATGATTCATTTCAAATAAAAATAAATAAATAAGTGGTAAATAATGGAGAGATAGTATGAGGAAGTTGTTTACAAAATGCTTACATACTTTCTTTACCTATAAATTGACTTCCTTGACTTACTCTTCCTCTATCTCCCCTTCTAGACTCTAGAAAACAATAACCCTCATAATATCCCACCTCACTCACACAACAATCCCCGACACTAGCAACCACAAATAAGAGAATTAAGCCTCCTATTTATAGTTTTTAAAAATAACTTAACTAGGGCCATGATGCCGACTTGAGCAGCACGATGGTGCTACTGGACCGACATGTTTTATCAATAATCTCATCAATTTAGTTGTCAATAATTGTCACCCGTTGCAGCACCATGGAGATTTGATGCTCCATCACTTGATCCTGACGTTACGGTGCTCCTTCCTTGGCACTTTGGTGCTATGCTCTCTAACTTTCAATAATTTCTCTTAGAAGGGTATAAGTGGAGCTAGACATTACATGTATTAATTTTTAATAGACTAGTATTTAGCTTTTCAATTTAATTTTTTTTATTTTTCTCACTTTATTTTGAATTGGCTAAGTACCTTATAATAATATTGAATTCCTATCTATTGCCTCCACTTTTTCTTTAAGCAGGGCTAGACATTGTAGGTACTGATTTTTAATAGTATGGTACTTAGTTTTCTTTTTAAATTTTGATTTTCATTTTAACTTTTTGATTTGCTAAATACTTCATAGTAATTTTGAATATTCCTTTACTTTTTATTCTATCTAAGATTCATTACAGGTTTAATAATTTCCAAATTATTTACATAATAGAGGACTTAAAATTAATCTAAATAGCTTATTCACATTAATCTTTAAATCATTAATCCTGATTTAAGTAGTCAAGTGCTTAAGTGATTTTAAGACTTTTATTTATTAGGAATTATTAATATAAAAATGATTAGTTATTATTTTTAATTATTTTATTTGGATAATTTTCCAATTTTATGTATTGTTAATTACTTTATTATGTTATTTTATGATTTTAAAATTTCATATTCTAACTAATAATAAACTATATATAACTAAAAAATATAATATAAATAATTAAAGACAAATAATAAAATTTTCAAATTAATGGAATTTGGGTTTGTGATTTGCATTGATACATCCAAATTATATTATGATAAAGAAAAAATAATAAAAGTAGAAAATAACTTATAAACAACTAAAAGAAACAAAATAATACAATCACTTAGGGATTTCTCCCTACTCATTATCATTATCATCATATTTTTCTTCTTCTATTGGCACTGTTGTTGATGCTTCTGATGTCGATGGTGCATTGGGGTCCATCTCCCAACTCCTAAACATCTCCACCATGGCGGCATTGAAATCAACCTGATATTGGTATTTTTGTTGGTGTTGGAGCATCATTTAGTTGTACAATGATACATCCCCTACTCATACCTTATAATTTGCTTCCCAAAAACATAACAAAAACTTGGATCCAATGCAATCTATCCTATAGGTTTACCACCTGATCTCCTAATATCCTAGGATCTCTATTGAGGTTGACTGGGTTATGTCGATTGGCTGGAGCCCTTCCCTTATTTTGAAGAGGAGATTTTGAAGGACTACATCTTATACAAGCAAGAAAGACCTTCTCTCCAGATTCTTTAGCGCTTTGGTAGCTACACATAATTCATAAATTAAGTAGAGATAACCTAACCATAATATTTGAAACCCCCTAAACATGTATTGGATGGACTGAAAGACTACCTACCCAAAGTCAATAGTGAAATCTTTTTGGATACAATAGCTTAAGATCACGCCATCCTTAGTAACTTTACTAATATTTCTATTTTTCATTAGCTTCATGGAAATAAAGTAATATTAGGCTATCGACTCATTATTAAGGATAGAGGTGGAGAAGTTCACTATCATATACTCCCTTCTTTTCCATTAAGCATTTGAATCTCAATAAGTTGAAAACCTAAGGATTTCATTATAATCAATATGAGAGATGTAAAAATTTAGGTATTCATCTAGTTAAATTGGTAATTTGTGGTTTGGAAGGAATGGTTGATAGCAACAGGGGTGAACAATACCCACTTCCCTCTAATATACATAGTGTCATTAAGAGGCTTCTTCACGTTAGCTAAGAATTCTCACATGACTAAGATTACAACAAGTTGGGGTTGATTTGCTAGGACATACTAATTTTGTTGACTATCAAGGCCACAACCACTCCTCTTAGGTTAAGAAAACCTTGCTCCAGGATGTTGCAAATCTAGACCCCGGTCTTGTGATTTTGATGATAACAAACATTATTGGTTTATCTACCATATTTTCTCTTATTATTATTATTATCAAATATTTATTTTCATGCACTAATATTTTAGGCCCACTATACACCATGTAAAGTGATCAACACAAGACTGGGTAGAATAGGTTTATATTTTGTCTAGAGTTTATATTTTTCATTTACTTAATTATTTTATATTTCTTAAGTTAAAGTCTTATTTAAGGTAAATGCTAAACTTTGTGACTGTGCACACACACAGGGAAGTGAGAAACTAAGTTTTAAATTTTTTAAATTAATCAGACTATACGATCCAGATCATATTATATGATCAGTTTAATACAAAACCCTTAGCCGCCAAATAGTTTAAGTAAAATTTAAAATTTTGTTTTTTTAAACTATCATGTTGTACGATCCATATTGTACGGTGCGATATTTGAAAACTTACTTAAAATAATCCCTGTGATTAGTCAATTAAATTAAGATTTAATAAATATGGTAAATTATACTCTACGATATAAATTATACTGGATAATCTATAGAGGCGAAAACATCCTGAACATCGTCTAGATGAAATCTTAATTTTTAAACTAATCGTATAATACAATGTCAATCATACTGGATGATTTATAGAGATAATTTCCAATCTTCCTAGAGATCATCCTGTACGAACATGAGAAAATTGAAATAATCGTATCGTATGATCTTCATATCGTACCGTATGATCAGTAAACTAAAATTGAATAGTTCATCCCACGACTATTCCATCATACTAAATGAACCTAATTTTTTGAACTAATCTTACTGTATGAATAGTGATGACCAAATTAAAAAAAATTGGTTTTTTTTAAGCCCTGTTTAAATATTTTCTAAAGAGACACTTAGAGAGTCTTTTGTTGTTATATTTTATGGATAGAGAGCTTTGAGAGTGATCTTGGAGAGTTTTAGGAAGGGGAAAGGAGAGGTTGTGTGTGAGGGAGGAGTGTGAGAGGATTCCACACGATTGCTTTGGACATGCTTCTACTTGTTTCCTCCAAGTGTCCTATTTGGTTTCATGGGTGGCTACGGGAAGAAGACTTCAAAGCCAAATATTGTCAAGATTCTCTGCCTTCACCATGAGTGTGAAAAAAGGAGTGCTATATTCTATGCCTTGACCAGGAGGTTGAAAAATGAGTCGAGGTTCACTGCCTTCACTAGGAGGGTAAAAAAGAATTGCTAGATTCTCTACCTTCACTAGGAGGGTGAAAAATGAGTCAAGGTTCTCTACCACATCGGGTTGGTGAAAAGTTTGTAAGAGCTTCTCCACTTAGCTATGGGGACTAAAGGACAGACACTATAGTTTTTAGTGTAATACTCAAAGAGGAGGACTATGGGGAGTGGATGTAGGTCAAGGATGACCAAACTATTATAAAATTCTGGTGTATTCATTTTACTTTTTTTCTATGCACTTTTATTTTTGCATTTTAATTTTCTATGAATTTATTTTTCTTGAAAGATTCATGTTGAGAATGTTGTAGTTGGTGGTAGATTGATTCGATTGAATTAACATCATCATTGTGATTATTATTATGTTTATTAGCTTATGTATTGGGTGATTTAATTTCTCTAAAAGTATTAAAAAGATTTTTTTTGTTAAAAAAAATTTTAAAACCCCAATTCACCCCCCTCTTTGTGTGCCATGGGTAGTTCAATGAGGTTTAACAACTTCTATTAAACTTTTAATTGGTATCAGAGCGGGTCTTGAATTATAGATTTAAAGATCTTCAAGAAAAGATCAAATAGAATAATTTGGCAATAAAAATACCGTGGAGGGTTATTCTATAACCCTTCCCCCATTATTCAACAACCCCCCTCTTTGTGTGCCATGGGCAGTTCAATGAGGTTTAAGAACTTCTATTAAACTTTTAATTGGTATCAGAGCGGGTCTTGAATTATAGATTTAATGATCTTCAAGAAAAGATCAAATGGAATAATTTGGCAATAAAAATACCGTGGAGGGTTATTCTATAACCCTTCCCCCATTATTCGACAACATACCATTTGATTTCTAAAAAATTTGCATTTCTACTTTTTCTCAGTCTATTGATTTTTGCATATGGTTGATGGTAAAAGAAGGGTATGATACACCATTTAGATTAATTAGTGGCATCAAAACTAAAATACCCTTTACTGTATGGAACAATGAGGATGAAGAATATGCATAATTGAATGCTAAATGTTTAAATTACTTTTTCTATGCTCTTAAATTTGAAGATTATATGAGAGTATCCATATGTACTATTTAAAAAGAAATTTGGGATAGACTGCATCACATACAAGGGTACTAGTGAGGTGAAATAATCTAGATTTAATATTTTATTATATGACTATGAACTTTTTTGTATGAAACCTAATAAGAGTATATCCGACATGTATATTAGGTTCATATAGATAGTGACATCCCTGCATGCTTTAGGTAGAGAACTTTCAAATTCTAAAATGGTTAATAAAATTCTTCGTTGTCTGCCTAGTAATTATGATGCTAAGATTACTGCTATTTATGAATCAAAAGATCTTAATGTTTATTCTATTGATAATTTACTAGGCTCACTTATTTTCTATGAGCAAGGTGTGAGTCAGAGATTGCAGGATGCAGGAGATAAGAGAAAGGATAAAGTGGTGGCACTGAAAGAAAATGAATTAGAAAGTGATTGCTCTACAGTTGAAGAAGATGATGATATAACACTGATGACATATCAATTCAAAAACTTTCTGAAAAGAAAATAAAAGTGTCTTTGGTAGTGGAATAAAGGTAAACCAAATAAAAATTTCAAAGCATCATCTAATACTATTTGCTTTGAATGCAGGAAATTAGGCCACTTGAGAACAGATTTCCCCAATCTAAAAGCTCACCCACTCAAGGAGAAGGGTGAGGAGAAGACTAAAGTAAAAAAGGGGAAGCAAAGGATGTAGAAGGCATTTTGGGTAGACTCTGCTTCGAACTCATTAGAACTAAATTAGAGGAGGAGATAACTAATATGTGCCTTATGGAAAATAATAGTCTTGATCATTCTGATCAAGAGGAGGTATGTGAGCTTTCATATGATGAATTATTTAAAGTTTCTAAAAAAATTCACGACGCATATAGAAAGCTTAAGAAAATGTATGCTAGTTTAAATTCTGAATTTTCAAGTTTACTAAAAAAGCATAATAGCCTTAGAGCGGAACACAATGTATTAGATAAAGAATATATATCATTACTTGATGAATTTGATGCATTAAATAAGAAGCATCTTGAGTTAATCCTAGTACATGAATCCTTAAAATCCAAGCATCTTGAGTTAAAAGATTTATATAAACAGTTAGAAGCACTTACATCTAAACTAAATCAAAATGAGTATATATTAAAATGTGAAGTTAAAAGTTTTGAAAGTGCTAACGAGTTCCTGAGAACAAAAATTCATGCACTTCAAAACAATAGACCACCACCTACACTAGCTCAATGGACTAGCCCCAAAACACAGCATGTATCATCTCATACCCCTAGGAAGAGGCACAACATCGCACATATAATGGTAAATCCATTCCCAGGTGTTAGGTGCTATTCTTATTGCATGTTAGGTCACATAGTTCACACGCACATAATACACGATTGAACACATCTAGTGTGGATGCCAAAATATTTGCATCATAGTATAACATGTAAACAAATTATTCATTTAAGCATAAGGTAAAACCCAAACTCACTTAGTTTCCTAAATCTAATCTTTGATTGACATTATAGGGGTGCTCTCACAAAAGACCTAATGAGAGTATGTGGTATTTGGACAGTAGATGCTTATGACATATGACTTAAGATATAAAGTAATTCATCTTGTTGGAGGTCAAGACTGGAGGCAAAGTTACATTGGGAGACAATACTACTAAAAAAGTGGTAGGTTCAGGTATGATTGGTAATTCCAAAAAATTTTATCATTGAGAATGTTTTACTAGTAGATGGGTTAAAACATAACTTGCTTACATTAGCTAATTATGTGACAAAGGATTTGATATTAAGTTTTTATCTACTAGATGCTTAATTAGCTTGAATGGTAAACTTGTTTTAGAGGGTAAAAGAATTAATAATATTTACATAGTTGATTTAAAGTATATTGAATATTCAAATTCTTTATGGTAAACTTGTTTTAGAGGGTAAAAGAATTAATAATATTTACATAGTTGATTTAAAGTATATTGAATATTCAAATTCTTTATATCTAAAAAATGTTGCTGAATCTTGACTATGTATTAGAAGACTATGTCATGCAAGCATGAACACACTTAAAAGATAACCCAAATGGACCTAGTTAGAGGCAAACCAAAACTAGAATTCTTTAAGTACCACCTTTGTGATGCCAAGTACAAAAATAAATCAAATCTTCATTTCATCCCATGAAGGAAATCACCACCTATGAACCTCTAGAAATCCTTCATATAGACCTGTTTGAATCGGTTAGCACTGCTAGCTTAGGTGGAAAAAACTTATGAATTTATGATTATTGATGATTACTCTAGATTTACCTGGGTTAGATTTCTATCTCGTAAGAGTGAATCATTTGAAAGAATTTAGGATATTCTCCACATGGATTCAAAAGAAATTAGGGTGTAAAATTTTAACTATTCATAGTAATCATGATAGAAAATTTGAAAATGATATTTTTAAATTATTTTATATGGAGTTTGGGATATAACATAATTTTTTAATTCCTAGAACCCTTCAGTAGAATAGGGTTGTTGAAAGAAAGAATAGAACCCTGGTAGAAGCTATTAGTGCCATGCTAGCTGAGCATTCGCTCCCTGGATATTTATTGGTTGAAGTAGAAAATACTACTTACTATATTCTTAATAGGGTTAATATCATATCCAAACTCAATAAGACACCCTATGAGTTAGTCAAAGGTAGGACACTTATTCTCTCTCACCTTCATATCTTTGGTTGTAAGGTGTTCATTCTAATAGATAGAAAATTTTCTTTAGAAAAATTTGACCCTAAATTTGATGAAGGAGTTTACTTAAGATATTCATATATAGGTAAGGTCTATAAAGTTTTTAATAGGAGGACCTTAGTGGTAGAGGGGACCACCCATATAGTGTTTGATGAATCTGATAGATCTATTGAGCCTAGGTCAGAAGAAGAAGAAGTGGTAGAAGTAACCTAAGGAATAGAGTCTATTGACCTAGAAAATAAGTAGAGCCTCAGGACCTTTTGCCTAGAGATTGGATATATTCATCTAGTCATCCTAAGGAGCTTATCTTAGGACATCCATCTATACGAGTTAGAACTAGGCATGGACTTAAAAAGGAGGTTGGTCATTCTACTTTTATTTCTACGATAGAAACCTTAAATATATATCAAGCCTTATTTGATTAATTTTGGATCCTAGCTATACATGAAGAACTAAATCAATTTGTTAGGAATGATGTTTTAGAGATTCTTAGAAGTCCTAAGAACCAAAGTATTATAGGAACCAAGTGGGTTTTTAAGAATAAGATGAACAACTTTAGAATAGTGAATAGGAATAAGGCTAGGTTGGTAGTTAAGGAGTATAATCAAATAGAAGGAATTAATTTTGAAAAAATCTTTGCCACTGCAGTTAGGATAGAAGCAATTAGAGTTCTGTTGGAATTTGCTTTCTTTAGAGGCTTCAAACTATATCAGATGGATGTTAAGAGTACCTTTTTGAATGGGGTAATTAAGGGAAGATGTATATGTAGAACACCCCCCCCCCCCCCTCGGATTTGAAAATCTAACCTTTTTCAATCATGTCTATAAATTGAAAAGTCATTATATGGATTAAAGCAAGTACCCAAAGCTTTGTATGAGAGGCTTAGCACTTTTCACCTTGATAGAGCCTTTGTTTAGGGTAACATAAATGCCACCCTATTTCTAAAGAAAATAGGAGATGATTTGCTCATTGTTCAAATTTATGTGGATGACATATTATTTGGATTAACTAAAAGAAATCTTTGCGATGATTTTTCAGAAATAATGAGTGAGGAATTTGAGATAAGTATGATGGTAGAACTTAATTTATTTTTTGGATTTAATGTGAAATAGAGGGATAATGGAACTTTTCTTATTCAAAGTGAGTATATCAAGGACATCATAAAAAATATGAGATGGAAAATTCTAAGATAGTAAATATACCCATGAGCTCTACCATTCAAATATATAAGGATTAATGTGAAAAATCTATAGATTAAAAAAAGTATAGGGGAATTATAGAATCTCTTATGTATTTGACTGCTAGCATACATAATATTATGCTTAGTGGTTATCTTTATGCTAGGTTTCAAGCTGATCCTAAGGAGTCCCATATGACTGCCATTAAGAGAATTCTTAGATATCTTCTAAGAACCCAAAACCTTTGAATCTAGTATCCTAGACATAGCTCATCCTTTAAAATCATATGATACTTTGACTCAGACTTTGTAAGATGTAAAATTGATAGAAAAAGTACCTCTGTAATCTGTTTATTCATAGGATAATCCTTAGTCTCATGGTACAGTAGAAAATAAAACTTTGTAGCCTTATCTACCACTGAAACAGAATACATTACTGTAGGAAGTTTTGTTGCTCAAGTCCTATGGCTAAAGCAATAAATCATAGATCTTGGATTATCTGTAGGTACCATACCTATCATGTGTGACAACACTAGTGCCATATGTATCTCTAAGGCTCCAATTCAACATTTCTAGACTAAGCATATAGATATTAGACATCATTTCATTAATAATCATATAGCCAAGGGAGATATAGAATGCATCATATAGCAACTAACAATTAATTAGCAGACATCTTCACCAAACTCCTTGCCCATGACACCTTTAACACCTTGAGAACTAGACTAGGTGTTATAGACATTTGATGAAACTGAATCAATCAATCATTTGAAATCAATATGTGTGTTAAAATGTATAAGTCATAACTCTAAAATTTGTGATTAGTTATTTGTTTATTTTTTTTATACTTTGTTATGATATTAGTTATTCCCTGATCTTCACACATACACCAACCCATTAAAAAAGAATGTTCACATCATAATGTATAAACCTAATTTGTACTGTATGATCTTCATATATCTAAATAATCTTACCCATCTATTAAATTAATAATTTTGATCTAATCAATTATTAGTGATCGTATGATACACATGTTATCAGCAGTTGGACAAATTAAAGTTGATCAGTATAATCTTTATGACACTATCATATTGTAAGAACCCCTATTCATACTATACGATCAGTTTGGTTAAGAGTCATATAGATGACCCCTCAGGGCGATCACTTTTCCTTACGATTATTTAGTACGATGTTGATCGTACTGTATGATTTGACCACTTTTTTGACAAGTCATCCATATAATTTCTAAAGCTTCTGTCATTCAATCCCTTATATCCTTTCCATCTCCTAGACTCATATCTTCAACTGTCCTAATAGCCGAAGGTAGTAGGTGTGGTTGTCTAACCCAAAGAAGTAGTTTCTCTTGCCACCCTATTGATGACCATTTTCAGTTTGCTGAAGATGAAGCTGCATACTATAGACACAAGACTCTCACATCACCCCATCTAGACTACTGAATCAACAAACCCTAAACTATGAAGTGCTAAATCTTTTCGCATCCACCACTTTGCAAATCTTGCTTACCCTCGCTTTTCCCTTTAATTTTGAACTTCTTTGTGAATTTTTTGCAAACCTAAGGATTAGTGCAACTATTTCCATCATGAGATCCTATGTCTGTATGACCCATAGAAATATCCAAGGAGATTTAGACAAATACCTCAACCTATCCACAGAAGGACCTCAACACCATTCAATGCCTTCTAGGGGAGGCTTTGATTGGAGTGCTTTCAAATTAACCATTAGAGATATTGCCTAAATCAACATCAACCTCTAGTTCACTTTTTGAATCAAAATGCTCGTATTATTTTATATGTTCTTAGAATCTCAATCATTCCTAAAGATGGAGATCGAGTAAACATTACCAAACTTCAATTTGGTTAACTATTTTATTATGTCTAAAATAAAATTTGATGAAGCCTAAATGATCATTGATTACATTCATAATCATACTTCCATTCACCTTCCTTCCACTTGAAGGAAGCAAAATATTACTCTTGGTCATGTCATTGCCTACATCCTGGATAAAAAATATGAGCTCACCTATCTTCCAACCACTGATCATTTCCTAATCTACTATATCGATAGTTCCTTCCATGCTCTTTTTCATCATCATCGAGAGCACGAGCTAGAAGAAGAACCTGATTTTGCTAGGGAAGGGGGAGCTCGTCATGCAGTAGCACCTGCACCAGAGCCTACACCAGCATCAGTGTTAGCACTTGCACCAACATACCAACCTTATCCCTACGAGGAGTTAATACAATATTTTGATTGATTGGAGTCCCGACTGGATAGCCATATTCAGCAGCAGTAACAATAATGTGAGACCGACATGGCATGGTTCGGTGAGCAATTTTCAATATTTCCAACCACCACCACCTCTATCACAACCTGATCAGGGATCTTATTTCTAGGTTATTTGTTTGATTAGAGTCTTTATTTTATCTTGTGTTGCAATTTTTGTTGTAAGCATTTTTTGTGTTTTTTATTCTTTTTTGGTGATATCAAAAGGGGGAGTAGATAGTTGGTTGTACTTTGTAATTTTCTATTATTTTTTTAGTGTTTTTGTGTTTATTTATATTTACAATTAATATATATATATATATATATAATTCTCCCTATTTTATAAATTTTCATTTAGTAAGGGGGAGTTTAAGAGATATCAAAATTAATTTAAAATTTTAACCAATAATATTTGTCATCATAAAAAAGGGTGAGATTGTTATAAATGTGGAACCCGATCTTATGATTTTGATGATAATACATATTATTAGTTTGTATATTATATTTTCTTCTGTTATTATTATTGAATATTTATTTTTGTATATTAACATTCCGGCTATGTCGTACACCGTGCAAAGTGATCAACTCAAGACTTGGTAGAATAGATTTATATTATCTCAAGAGTCTGTATTTTTTATTTACTTAATTTTTCCATATTTCTTTAGTCAAAGTCATGTTTAAGATGGATGCTAAACTTGGTGACCGTGCACACACACACACAAGGGATAAGAAACTAAGTTTTAAAAATTTTAAACTAATCATACTGAACGATCAATTTAATATAAAAATCCTAGCTGCCAAAAAGATTAAGTTTTAAAATTTTGTTTCTTTTAATTAATCATACTATAAGATCCATATCATATGGTATGATATTTAAAAACTTAGTTAAATTATTTTTCGTGATTAGTCAATCAAATTAAGGTTTAATAAATATGGTAAATCATATTCTATGATATAAATCATACTGGATGATCTACATAGATGAAATCGATCATCCTAGATAACGTATTGGATGAAACCTTAATTTTTGAGCTAATCATACAGTATGATACCAATCATACTGGATGATTTGCAGAGATGATTTCCAATCATCCTAGTGGTAATCCTATACGAACATAAGGAAATTGAACTACTCGTACCATATGATCTTTAGCTCATGCTGTACGATCAGTATAAAAAATTTGAATAATTTATTCCACGACTGTTCCATCGTACTGAACAAACCCAATTTTTTGAACAAATTATAAAGTACAATCCTTGATTATATTACATGAATAGTAATTGCTAAATTAAAAAATTAGTTTTTTTTAATCCTTGTTTAAATACTTTCTTAAGAGACTCTTTGAGAGTCTTTGGTTGTTGTGTTTTCTGGAGAGAGAGCTTTGAGAGAGATCTTGGAGAGCTTTAGAAAGGAGAAAGGAGAGGTTGTGCGTGAGGGAGGAGTGTGAGGGGATTCCACATGGTTGCACCCGGTAAGCTTCTACCTTTTTTCCTCTAAGTGTCTTGTTTGATTTCTTGGGTGGCTCTAGGAAGAAGAACTTCAAGGGCAAAGATCGTCAATGTTCTCTGTCTTCACCAGAAGGGTGAAAAAAGAGTGTTAGGTTCTCTATCTTTACCAGGAGGGTGAAAAATGAGTCGAGGTTCTCTGCCTTCACCGGGAGGATGAAAAAGTAGTGTTTGATTCTCTGCCTTCACTAGGAGGGAGAAAAATGAGTCAAGGTTCTCTACCATATTGGTTTGGTAAAAAGATTGTAAGGGCTTCTTCGCCTAGCTGTGGGGGCTAAAGGAGATAGTGTAATACTCAAAAAGGAGGACTCTGAGGAGTGGACGTAGGTCAAGGTTGATCGAACCACTAAAAAATTCTAGTGTTCTCATTCTATTTTTCTTTTACACACTTTTATTTTAACATTTTTATTTTTGGCAAATTTATTTTTCTTGAAAGATTCATGTTGAGAATGTTGTGGTTAGTAGTAGATTTATTCGATTGAATTAACATCATCATTGTGATTGTTATTACATTTATTAGCTTCCACATTGGGTGATTTAATTTCTCTAAAAATATCAAAAAGATTTTTTTTTCATTAAAGAAAATTTTTAAAATCCTAATTCACCCCTCCCACTTTTGAGTGTAATGGGCAGTTCAACGAGGTTTAACTCCCTATTGAACTTTTATAGGATAATAGTTTTATGGATAATAAGGTTATTATATAACTCCTCTAAAGCTGTGCTTGAGAACCTTTTAGCACCATACGAGCTTGATCTTGACCTCTTCCAAGCTGTAACTAGTTTTGTGGCCATTTCCATAATTGAAATAGGATAACACACTTGAAAACGGACACAAGAGAGGAGCTTTGCTATGTGAATTGAACAAATCATCCAACATGCTTATATAAAATGCTAGGCACTGTGACACTGAACTAGGTAACACTTCAGCACTAAAGTTAAATGATGCCCTAACACTAAGCTTTGTAATGCTCAACATGTATTATCATTGTGGCACTCAAAGAGACTGCCACCATGGCATTTCAATAGCCTTAATAAGTTTTTTGACTAGGCTCTATGGTGATGAAGGTGGCATTGTAGTGCTCTAATTATTTTCAAATTTTTGAGAACTCAATGCCACGGTGCTGCATAAATAGCACTGTGACGCAATGGGGGTGATGTGGCATTATGGCGCTGTGTACCCTTGGTGTTACGACACTATTTAAACATTTAAATTTATAGATTTAAAATAATACTATAGTGTCTGGGGACTCAACACTGTAGTGCTCTGACTAATTTTCCATATATGATGCATACACTAGCAAAGTTTATCACATATTTCACAACTTTTATAGAGCTACTCATACCTAACTAATGTGACTTCTGATTGAAAATAATCATTGACACACACAATATATCCTAATTAAAATAGAAAACTAATACCATCATTTGGGTTGCCTCCTAAGAAGTGATATGTTTATAGTCTTTACCCATACTACACCCATCTCCTATCTAAGATGAGCCAGCTCCACTGAACTCCTAAGATGATCTATGTCTCCTCCTAAGTATGGTTTCAATTTTTGACCATTGACTTTGAAAAGTTGAGCAATCTTACTATCCTTAATATTGATTGCACCATAAGGACAAATCTTGACAACAATAAGTGACCTAGACCACATGGACTTTAGCTTACCAATAAATATTTTTAATCTAGAATTATATAAAAGTAATTTCTATCCATGCTCAAATTCTTTCCTAATGAGCTTACGATCATACTAAGTTTTAATTTGTTCCTTAAACATCTTGTCATTTTCATAAGCATATTTTCTAAATTCCAACAACTCATTCAATTATATTAATCTTTTCTCCTCAGTATCTTTAATATTGTAATTTAGTTCTTTTACAACCCAAAATGCTTTGTACTCTAATTTTAAGGGTAAGTGATGAGCTTTTCCAAAGATTAACCTATATGGAGCCCTGCCAATTTAGGTTTTGAATGCAGTTCTATAAGTCCAAAGTGCATCATACAATCTTAATGACCAATCCTTCCTATTTAGACTTACTGTCTTTTCTAAAATTATTTTAATCTTTATTAGCTTTATATGCCTTATGATCTATTCTAGTGATTTTGATGATAATAAATATATGCTTGAATATTCTAATTTCTATGTTAAGTATTTGAGGGGCTTCAGTTTGATGGATATATAAGATGATTGCTTATATGGGATGTACTTTGAACAACCCAAGTTAATTCAAAATTTAAACCTAGTAGAACTTAAGATGGATAGCTTGAAGTTTTTTATATTAACATAGGAGTATCATAAAGGTCCATAGATATGTACTTGTATGGTTTAGTTTGTTCATAACTTAATATATCTATTAACATTCTTCACATATTATTAATTTAGGATAATAAGCTAAATTTAGAAATTAGTAAGATTCCTTAATTAAATAAAATTTATAAGCTTCATATATTACATAAAATTTATCAAATATGAAAATATACTTAATTAGGCTAATTAAATGTAAAATACCTAATTGGTTAAAAGTTTATTATGTATTTATTTTTACTTGACTTGTTTAAAAAAAAATTATTTATATACAAATGATTTTATCTAAATTACATCATCTCTTTATATTTGACATTTAATATATTATTATATAAATTAAAATATGCAAAAAAATTATTTTAATAATAATGATATCATAATGTATGTATTTCAAATTTCTTTTCATTCCAATGGATCCCTTACCTTTTTTAGATATATATTCACAGGTTACATACTCACTTTAGAGATAAATTGAATTTATAATAGTTTTCTAAATATTACTCGATTTTAATATTATAAGATGGGTTTTTGCCTTATTTTTTATGTATATGAAGACTTTTTTTTACTTTTTCATGTGACTAGCTATTTTCTAGCTGTTTAAAACTTATATTCATTTAATGTAAATGAATTATTATCAAATATTATATTATTAGTTAATAAAATAATATCATATTACTAGTTTTATTTAAAACTGGCTTTACTTATTTTTTCCCTTTAAATATCCCTCTTTAGGGCTATTCAAAATATAGAAACTCTAGCTTTTTCTTCATTCCTCTTTCCTTCTTTACATGTCAAATATTGAGAGGAGAAACTTTGATCTTCATTCCAATTGCTCTTTACATTTGCATGATCAAGTCATTGGTTCAAAAACTTCAACGCATTCAATCGAACAACTTATAAAGTTCTTAAGTTTATTTTTCATTCTCCAAAGTTTTTTTTAACTGTTATTTTAGTATTCACCTTATATATCTCTTGAAAACATTTATTATTTTGTTTAATACTAGTTGAGAATTTTAGATTATGTTTTTTTATAATTAAATCTCTTTCATCTATAAAGTTAGCAAGCAAATCTTTTTATTTTTAGCATAGATCTACCATCCAAATCAAATCAACATTTAGAAGTATTATATGGATACTTTTCTTACTTAATATATCCACCTTATATGATTTAAGGAATTTATATTTAAATCAGCTAGAAAAATATTTTTATTTAAAATATTATTTATAGTCATATTTAGATATAAATCCATCTCATAGTGAGCAAATTTTATATTCCATTTATAAGTAGTGAGGTGATTAAATTTAAATTATTTGATCACCTTACATATTTTGGTCATTTTATTGCAAGATAATGTTGCAAATCTGGTTTTGATGATGACAAACATGTTTCCAGTGTGTTTTGCTTGGCTAATCTGTTTCAGGCACAAAAGACCGCGAGCCACTCAAGCCAACTCAAGATCGGGTCCAAGTGTGTCAAATGTATGATTTTTCCTTTTATTGAGTCAATTGTAATGTAACTGATTCCCTAGCTAAGTAACCTTGCACACACACACTCAGGGAGAGAGATTAAGTGAATTAGAGTTTCTGTTGAAAATTTGTTCAGATCGTCCTGGACGATATCCACATCGTCCTGGACGATCCAGTTAAAATAGAAACCCTAATTAGGGCGACTAAGTTATGAAGGACTGATTGAGCCGATCGTCCTGGACGATCTACGGATCGTACGGGACGATATTCCCAAATCAGAAATTCTCAGCCGCCAGATTAAGTTAGGCAAGTTTTATTTTAAGTATTTTGGTCTGATCGTCCCGGACGATTCACTACAATCATGCCTAAATTAGTCTGGTAATTAAGGAAAGCAATTAATGTTTAATTGATACGATCACATCGTCCTGGACGATCGCAGGATCGTCCCGGACGATCGTGATCGTCTTGTGCATTTCAGCTGTACGTCCAGAACTATGTACAGGATGATTTGGGGCCTTTTTGAACTAATCGTACCAGACGATTACCCTATCGTCCGGGACGATCAAGTCATTTTTTGGTCGTCCAGCAAAGATTTCTCTGGACGACCCGAACTGTCTTCTGGACGATTTCCTTCAATTTGAACTAATCGTCCCGGACGATCGCAGGATCGTACGGGACGATATGAACAACTTTTTCTACTGATCGTCTAGAAGAGCCAGATCGTCCAGGCTGAAACAGCTGAATTTGAACTGATCGTACAGGACGATCTACAGATCGTCCTGGATGATCTTGGCCGACAAGTTGAGATTTAGGGCAAATTTTAAGCCCTCCTTTAAAAGAACTTTTTCCAATTTTTGGAAAAATCTTTTGCTGCCTTCCTTCCCTGAGAAATCCTAGAGAGAGAGAGAGTTGGGAGAGAGAGAAGAGATCTTGTGAGGGGGAGTTAGTGAGGAATTCACTAAGGTTGCTCCAAGCACGGATCAGAGTCGTCTTCTCCGCTCGTCGTCTGTCGTCTAGTCGGTGTTCTTCGTGGGAGGATCGTTCGCAAGAAGATCCGGGTTCTCTGCCCGCTTCAGGAGGAAGCGAAAGGAGTTTGTGGGTTCTCTGCCCGCTTCAGGTGGAAGCAAAAGGAGTTCGAAGGTTCTCTGCCTGCTTCAGGAGGAAGCGAAAGGAGGTCAGGTTCTCTGCCTCACCGTGTGGTGAAAAGGAGGTGTTTTGTACAGGCTTCTCCGCCTTGCTGTGGGAGCAAAAGGAGAGTCACTTTCGTTTAGTGCAATACCCGGAGGGGAGGCTCCGGGGAGTGGACGTAGGTCAAGTTGACCGAACCACTATAAAATCTGGTTTGCTTTTCTGATTCAGTTTTGCATTTTACTTTTCAATATAAACTGCTTGGGTGAATATCGTTGGTTGATCTTTTCGTTATTGTTTACTTGTTTCCGCTGCTAAGTATCGAAAAGATTTTTGTAGTTATCGTGAAATTTTTAAATAACCAATTCACCCCCCCTCTTGGTTAGCCTCGGGACTAGTTCACTAGGGCTTAACATCCCTTTCGAACTTTCAAGTGGTATCAGAGCGGGATTCAAAATTTCTGTTTAAAAACTTTTGAATTTGATCCAATGGCTAACTGTAACAATCGTAATACTGCTGAAGGTTATTCTATTACCAGACCACCGTTGTTTGACAATATTCCTTTTGATTTTTGGAAAACACGCATGTCTACTTTTCTGCAATCTATTGATTATCGCATGTGGATGTTAGTTAAGGATGGATACGAACCACCTTTTCGAATGATTAACAATGTGAAAACTGAATTGCCGTTTGCTGATTGGACGTTTGATGATCGTGATTTAGCACAGTTGAATGCAAAATGTTTGAACTGTTTCTTTTGTGCTTTGAAATCTGAAGACTATATGCATGTTTCTACTTGTACAACGGGAAAGGAAATCTGGGATAGGTTATGTATAACATACGAAGGTACAACTGAAGTCAAACAATCTAGGTTAAACATCTTGTTACATGATTATAAACTTTTTCGTATGAAACCTAGTGAGACTATTTCAGAAATGTACATAAGGTTCACTCAGATTGTTACCTCTTTGCATGCTTTAGGTAGAGAACTTACCAACTACGAAAGAGTGAACAAGATTCTTAGATGTTTGCCTGCTTCTTATGATGCTAAGATTACTGCTATTACTGAATCCAAAGATTTAAATACTTATTCTATTGACAGCTTACTTGGATCACTCATTGCTTACGAGCAAGGGGTGAACCAAAGGCAACTTGATGCAGGTGAACGCAAGAAAGAGAAGACCGTGGCACTAAAGGCCAAAGATTCAGATGCTAGCACTTCCGGGTCTGATAGCGATGAAGTTGCCTTAATCACAAGGCAATTCAAAAGCTTTCTAAGGAAGAAACATAAGAACTATCAGAAGTGGAACAAGGGTAAGTTCAATAAAAACTTTAAGGGTTCATCTGAATCGGTTTGTTTTGAATGCAGGAAGCCTGGACACATTAAGGCTGATTGTCCAACACTTAAAGCTCACCCAAGCAAGGAGAAGAGTGAGGAGAAACCAAAGTTTAGAAAGGACAAGAAGCGGATTCAGAAGGCGTTCTGGGCAGACTCTGCATCCGACTCTTCTGAGACTGAAGCTGAAGAGGAGGAAACAAACTTGTGTCTGATGGCGGATGATCACCCTGGTCAGTCGGACCAGGAAGAGGTATGTGAGCTTACTTACGATCAGTTATTTGAAGTTTCTGAAAAGATTCATACATCGTATAGGAAGCTTAAGAAAACCCATGCTAGTTTGAAACTAGATTATCTGACTTTGCAAAAAGAGCATGAAGTGTTGATTAAGGATCATTCCACCATTGATAGCAATCACATGTCTTTACTAGATGAGTTTGATGAACTGAATAAAAAGCATTCTGATTTAATTTTTGAGCATAACTTGTTAAAAACATCGCATGGTGAATTAGAACTTGCTTTTAAGAAAGTGAATGATTTGGCATCTGAGTTAGAAAGTATTGAAAGTGCAAAAACGTTTGAAATTGGAAGTTTAAACAAACACATTGAGTTTTTGAAAGTGAAAATCAGTGCTTTTGAAAATAACAAAACACCGCCTACTTTTGAACAATTTTATGCACCGCCACCTTTTAAAAATTCTGTTGCAAGTTCATCAAAGAATGTTTCATACACTACTAGGAAGAGGCACTATCACTCACGACGTTTAGTTAATCCTTTTCCTGGTGTTAGATGTTTTTCATGTGGCATGTTAGGACACATATCACAAACTTGTACTGTTCACCGTAGTACACATTGGGTGTGGAGACCCAAACTGCCTGTTGCACAGCACAGCACGCATGCATCGCATTCTTCTTTTCATAAGAAGGAACCCAAACCTGTTTGGGTTCCTAAGACTGACATTTGATGATTTTGTAGGTGTGCTCTCACACAAGACCTCGTGAGAGCATGTGGTACCTGGACAGCGGATGTTCTAGACATATGACTGGAGATGCAAATCAGTTCATTTCGCTGGAGGCCAGAGCTGGAGGCAAGGTTACACTTGGAGATAACACCACCAGAAAGGTGGTAGGCACAGGTATAATTGGTGATTCAAAGAACTTTATGATTGATAATATTTTGCTTGTAGATGGACTGAAACACAACCTGCTGAGCATCAGTCAACTCTGTGACAAGGGATACAACATCAAATTCCTGCCCACTGGCTGCATTTTAAGCTTAAATGATGAAGTTGTTTTGCAAGGGCAAAGGATCAACAACGTCTACAAGCTGGATGTAAGTAGCATTAAATCTGATAATTCAATTTGCTTAAAAACTGCTGCTGATGAGTCTTGGTTATGGCATAGGAGATTGTGTCATGCCAGTATGAAAACCCTTAGGAGAGTCACCCAAAAGGACTTAGTTAGAGGTGTGCCCAAGCTTAAGTTCACTAAGGATCACCTGTGTGATGCCTGTCAGTTGGGGAAGCAAGTCCAGTCCTCTTTTCACTCAGTTAAGGACATTAGCACCTCTAGACCTTTAGAAGTTCTTCATATGGACCTCTTTGGACCCATTAGCACTGCCAGCTTAGGGGGGAGAGTCTATGGTTTTGTGATTGTTGATGATTATTCAAGGTTCACTTGGGTTAAGTTTTTGTCACACAAATCTGAGTCATTTGATGAGTTTAGATCTTTCTCTACTTGGATTCAGAAGAAGTTAGGATGTGAGATTATTACCATCCATAGTGATCACGGAGGGGAGTTTGAAAATGAAAGATTTGGAAGTTTTTGTGAGGATCATGGGATTAGTCACAATTTTTCAGCTCCTAGGACCCCTCAGCAGAACGGGGTAGCTGAAAGGAAGAACAGGACCTTAGTGGAAGCCGCTAGAGCCATGCTTGCCGAGTATTCACTTCCAAAATACTTTTGGGCTGAAGCGGTGAACACTGCCTGTTATGTGCTGAATAGGGTGAATGTGAGAGTCAAACTGAACAAGACACCTTATGAGATCATTAAGGGTAGAACACCAAATCTGTCCCACCTCCATGTCTTTGGCTGTAAGGTTTTCATTCTGAACAACGAGAAGTCACCCTTAGGGAAATTTGACCCCAAATCTGATGAAGGAGTGTTCTTAGGATATTCAAGTGTGGGGAAATCCTTTAGGGTGTTCAATAGGAGGACTTTGGTGGTGGAAGAAACAACCCATGTAGTGTTTGATGAATCTGATCCTAAGGAGTCTAGATCTGAAGTAGAAGATGAAGAGATTGTTGAGGTTACCCAAGGAGTTGGAAATACAAATTTGGAGGAAAGGGTAGAACCTCAAACCCCATTGCCTAGAGATTGGAGATATTCTTCGAGTCATCCTAAAGAACTGATCTTAGGAGACCCTTCTGAAGGTGTTAGGACTAGGCATGGACTTAGGAAGGAAGTAAACCATTCTGCCTTTATCTCAATGACTGAACCCACCAACATCAATCAAGCCCTGTCGGATGAATTTTGGATTTTAGCTATGCAGGAAGAATTGAATCAATTTGTAAGGAATGATGTTTGGGAGTTAGTAGAAAGACCTAGAAACCAAAGTATTGTGGGAACCAAGTGGGTCTTTAAGAATAAGATGAATGATTCTGGTATGGTGGTGAGAAATAAGGCAAGATTGGTGGCTAAGGGGTATAATCAGATAGAAGGGATAGATTTTGAGGAAACTTTTGCCCCTGTAGCTAGATTGGAAGCCATTAGAGTGCTACTAGCCTTTGCCTGTTACAAGGGATTTAAGCTATTTCAAATGGATGTCAAGAGTGCCTTTTTAAATGGGGTAATTAAAGAAGATGTATTTGTAGAACAACCCCCAGGTTTTGAGAGTTCCCAATATCCAAGTCATGTCTATAAATTAAAAAAGGCCTTATATGGATTGAAACAGGCACCCAGAGCTTGGTATGAGAGGCTTAGCACATTCCTGTTAGAAAGAGAGTTTGTTAAGGGGAGCGTAGACACCACCCTTTTTCTGAGGAGATTAGGAGATGACTTACTCATTGTCCAGATCTATGTTGATGATATAATTTTTGGATCTTCTGATAAATACTTATGTGAAGAGTTTTCTAAAATAATGAGTAAAGAGTTTGAGATGAGTATGATGGGAGAATTGTCCTACTTTTTGGTGTTTAGCATAAGGCAAACGGATGATGGAACCTTTCTCAATCAATCAAAATACACTAAGGACATTTTGAAGAAATATGAAATGGACAAAGCCAAGCCAATCAATACTCCCATGCCCTCCTCAGTTCAGTTAGATAAGGATTCAAATGGAAAATCTGTTGATCAGAAGAAGTATAGAGGGATAATAGGTTCACTGCTTTACCTGACTGCTAGCCGACCTGATATCATGTTTAGTGTCTGTCTTTGTGCTAGGTTTCAAGCTGATCCTAAAGAGTCCCACCTGACTGCTGTTAAGAGAATTCTTAGATATCTTTTAGGGACCCCAAACCTAGGAATTTGGTACCCTAGGCACAACACCTCTTTTGAGATCATTAGATATTCTGACTCTGACTTTGCGGGGTGTAGGGTGGATAGGAAGAGTACCTCTGGGACTTGTCAATTTATAGGACAGTCGTTAGTCTCCTGGTCCAGTAGAAAATAGAACTCAGTTGCACTTTCCACTGCTGAAGCTGAGTACATTGCCTTAGGGAGTTGTGTGGCCCAAGTTCTTTGGTTGAAGCAGCAAGTCTTAGATTTAGGAGTACCTGTTGGCACAATTTCTATTCTGTGTGATAATACTAGTGCCATCTGTATCTCTAAGAATCCAATCCAATATTCTAGGACCAAACACATTGACATTAGGCATCACTTCATTAGGGACCATGTTACAAAAGGGGACATTGAGCTACACCACGTAGCAACTGAAAATCAGCTGGCTGACATATTCACTAAACCACTGGCCTTTGACTCATTCAGCATTTTGAGAACCAGATTAGGAGTGATTGATATAAATGCTTGATTCTGATGACTGCTGATTTATGACTGTTATGATTGGTATTCTGATTTCTGTTAGTTAGTTTTTTGTATTCTATTTTCTGATTTCTGTTAGTTAGTTTTTGTATTCTGATTTCTGATTTCTGTTAGTTAGTTTTGGTTTGATTATTTACTTTCAGTTGATTTTATTTCTTCTGCTGATTTCTGTGTTACCCTTTTTGTTAGTTTGATTTGAGTATTTACTTTGCTATGATTTTCTACCTGTTTTTATTTATTTACGAGTTCATATCTTGCACTTACTATTTTATGCTTTTCAAGATCTGATCACCGCTCACTACTTCTGGTGATCTGAATTTTTGACTGAGAGTTTTTACCTTGTTTTGGTTTGGAAGCTGATAAGCAGTGATTGACTTCGCTGAATCTGTTAAAGGGAAGAAACATTGATAATTGTTTCTCTTCCTCTAACTCCTTTACTGGTGTGTAGTTTTTTTTGAATAAAAATCCTTTTCAAAATTAAAATGTTAGTTTTTGAAATAGAGATTATTTTATCTTCCTACAGTAATCTGCCTCATATCAATAGTGTTTTTCAAAGTCTTGAGTCATTAGTTTGATTTTCTAAACCAAGTGATTGCATTTATCATATGTTGTATGGATTTTGTTTTGTGAATCGTTCTTCCTTACTGCTGAGAGTCATCTCCTATGTCTGGAAGATAATCTCACAGCTGAGACTCTTTAATGATTATGAAAAGGAGAAAGCTTATAAAAGATGCGCAGTGCGCCAGATAATTTGAAAAAGAGGCATAAAATGAGCCCAAAACTGAAAAGATGTGAAATTGCCAAATTGGATACACAAAGTGTATCAAAAATCAAAAGATGCGCAAAGCGCCAACCAATTTGAAAAAGAGGCACAAAATGAGCCCAACACAAGCTTTCTTTCCTTTCAGATTATTAAATGTCTTAGAAAAATCTGTGCGCCACTTAATATTTTCAAAAGCTTGAGTCTTGAAAATCCTGATTTCTGATTTTTTACTTTGTAACACTATTATATCAGATATTTTTCTGGAACGAGGCTTGAACGGATTTCTTTTCAAATCTAATGTCTTTTATTCTGAATCGGTTTTGTGTTGAAAGAGGTTTGCATCGATAAGGTGCCCGGGGTCGGCGCTACGAACGTTGATTATTTCCAACCTTTTCAGGATTTCAGCGCTGTCAATCGTCCTGTCATTGGTTTTCGAATCTAAAGTCAAGGAAAAATTCTGATTTTCTAAGAGCAGCTTAATCAAAAAATTTTTAAATAAAAAAAAAATACTTCTATGTGTTTTTGACGTAAGCTTTATTCGTCTTTTTGTTATTTTGATTTCATGGTTGTGTTTTTTGCTCCTCCTTTTTGTGATGTCAAAAGGGGGAGTCAGAGTTGTAGTCGTGTCGTGTCTTTGTTTCTGTTTTCTGAGTCTTGTTTCCTGTATTGTTTTAGCTGTTAAATGAAACTTAAAAAAAAATGTTTGTTTGTTTGATCTCCTAGTTTACTTTTACTGTCAGACTACTTTACAAATGTTTGCCATCATCAAAAAGGGGGAGATTGTTGCAAATCTGGTTTTGATGATGACAAACATGTTTCCAGTGTGTTTTTCTTGGCTAATCTGTTTCAGGCACAAAAGACCGCGAGCCACTCAAGCCAACTCAAGATCGGGTCCAAGTGTGTCAAATGTATGATTTTTCCTTTTATTGAGTCAATTGTAATGTAACTGATTCCCTAGCTAAGTAACCTTGCACACACACACTCAGGGAGAGAGATTAAGTGAATTAGAGTTTCTGTTGAAAATTTGTTCAGATCGTCCTGGACGATATCCACATCGTCCTGGACGATCCCGTTAAAATAGAAACCCTAATTAGGGCGACTACGTTAAGAAGGACTGATTGAGCCGATCGTCCTGGACGATCTACGGATCGTACGGGACGATATTTCCAAATCAGAAATTCTCAGCCGCCAGATTAAGTTAGGCAAGTTTTATTTTAAGTATTTTGGTATGATCGTCCCGGACGATTCACTACAATCATGCCTAAATTAGTCTGGTAATTAAGGAAAGCAATTAATATTTAATTGATACGATCACATCGTCCTGGACGATCGCAGGATCGTCTCGGACGATCGTGATCGTCTTGTGCATTTCAGCTGTACGTCCAGAACTATGTACAGGACGATTTGGGGCCTTTTTGAACTAATCGTACCGGACGATTACCCTATCATCCGGGACGATCAAGTCATTTTTTGGTCGTCCAGCAAAGATTTCTCTGGACGACCCGAACTGTCTTCTGGACGATTTCCTTCAATTTGAACTAATCGTCCCGGACGATCGCAGGATCGTACGGGACGATATGAACAACTTTTTCTACTGATCGTCTAGAAGAGCCAGATCGTCCAGGCTGAAACAGCTGAATTTGAACTGATCGTACAGGACGATCTACAGATCGTCCTGGACGATCTTGGCCGATAAGTTGAGATTTAGGGCAAATTTTAAGCCCTCCTTTAAAAGAACTTTTTCCAATTTTTGGAAAAATCTTTTGCTGCCTTCCTTCCCTGAGAAATCCTAGAGAGAGAGAGTTGGGAGAGAGAGAAGCGATCTTGTGAGGGGGAGTTAGTGAGGGATTCACTAAGGTTGCTCCAAGCACGGATCAGAGTCGTCTTCTCCGCTCGTCGTCTGTCGTCTAGTCGGTGTTCTTCGTGGGAGGATCGTTCGCAAGAAGATCCGGGTTCTCTGCCCGCTTCAGGAGGAAGCGAAAGGAGTTTGTGGGTTCTCTGCCCACTTCAGGTGGAAGCAAAAGGAGTTCGAAGGTTCTCTGCCTGCTTCAGGAGGAAGCGAAAGGAGGTCAGGTTCTCTGCCTCACCGTGTGGTGAAAAGGAGGTGTTTTGTACAGGCTTCTCTGCCTTGCTGTGGGAGCAAAAGGAGAGTCACTTTCGTTTAGTGCAATACCCGGAGGGGAGGCTCCGGGGAGTGGACGTAGGTCAAGTTGACCGAATCACTATAAAATCTGGTTTGCTTTTCTGATTCAGTTTTGCATTTTACTTTTCAATATAAACTGCTTGGGTGAATATCGTTGGTTGATCTTTTCGTTATTGTTTACTTGTTTCCGCTGCTAAGTATCGAAAAGATTTTTGTAGTTATCGTGAAATTTTTAAATAACCAATTCACCCCCCCTCTTGGTTAGCCTCGGGACTAGTTCACTAGGGCTTAACATCCCTTTCGAACTTTCAGATAATTTGAGCTTGTACTATTTATATCAAGTTGAACTTTATTCTTCTTAATCTAAGCCATTTTGCTTAGTGAAGTTTATTTTGTAATTATATTGGGTTATACTCACTCTTGTAGGAGAGTACTTAGACTATAAACAACTTCTTTAGTTTATAGAAGTGAGGTTTGTAAGGCTAACCTAAGATTAATGGATTCTATCTTGAGAATTGGCGAGCGTGGATGTAGGCTAGATTGGAATCTGAGCTTAACCACATAAAATTCTTATGCATGTTATTTTCTTTGCATGCATCTATTTTTCTTTATCAAGTACTTCAAAATTTGTGTTTCTTTATTTTCTTGCCAAATAGCATCAAAATTATTTCAATTATTTTCTTTTGTAAAAAAATTATTTAAACCCAATTCACCCCCCTCTTGGGGTGCCATAGTCATCCAATAATTGACATCAGAGCCTTAGCTCTTTTTAGGTTTATGCAAAGCCTATTCATAAACTAAATTATGTACGAAGGATTTAAAATATCATTTAAAGATTAATGCAATTCAAATCAATTCTCAAGCAAACATAGTTCTAAACATATAATAAGCCCAGACATATGATTTAGCCAGTCATAGAAATTAAAATAAGAAATACATGATTCAGTTCAAATAAAAAAAGGTATAAGAGGTAATTAAATGAAAGATAATACCAGGAAGTTGTGTACAAAATGCTTACAGACTCTTCCCTAGGAATTGACTTCCTTGACTTGATCTCCCTCTATATCCTCTTCTAAACTCTAAAAAACTATAGCCCCCCATAATATCCCCCATGACAAAATAATCCCCCACACTAATAACTCCATATATGAGAATTAAGTCTCATATTTATAGTTTTTAAAAATAATTGAACTAGCACCATGACGCTAGACTAAGTAGTACTACGACTATATTAGATCGATGTGTTTATTTATTAGTCATTGCATTGGTTTGTTGTTTCAATTATTAATAACTATTACCTATCATGATGCTGTGGAGATTTTGTGTTGCAGTTCTTGATGCTTGCACAATGACGCTTTGGTGCTTTGCTCTCTAACTTTTGACTGTTATAGCGCTGCCTTCTAGCGCTCCAGTGCTAAGGATGAGTATAATGTTGTGGCACCCTATCTATTGCTTTACATGCTCCTTCAATTATGGAATATTTTGCTTCCTTTTTGCACAAAAAGATAGATTTAAATAATATTTTTATAAAATATGAGTAATTTGGAGTATATATATTTATTAATATTTTATTTCTTATGTTATCCAAAAAAATCATATATAGCGATTCAACACATTTTTAATATATGAAAATATATAAATAATTAATTGAATCATCAAAATATACTTCAACCGTGAACATATCCTAGGCAAATCTAAATTTCACCTTCTGTTCTAATCATACTCAGATTTATCTTTTCTTAAAATGGTAAATGAACATATAGGGTGAGGAACTACTTGATCAGCAGGCATTTCGAAATCTTAATACATCATTCAATATCCCTTAATAAAAGTAGATAGCATAAAGTGAATGATAAGCATTATAGCTCAATTAAAGTAACATGATAGTTATACAAAATTTCATACATAACATGCTTTTAGTAATATACTTAATTATTAATAAAATAAAATTTCAAAACCATATATTTATTAACTAGTAAACAACAATACATGAAATTATAAGTGCTATAAAATTGATCAGTTCTTGAACTTGCATATATCAACAACATGAACTTTCATTCAACTTATACTTTACTTTAGAGGAACTTACATGTATCAACATTGTGTACTTTTATTTAAACTTGTACTTGACTTAATATGTAATGCATGATTTTTATGGGATTTATACAAAATATGATTCATGTACATGTCCTGACATCTGATTATAACTCGATATATCTCCACTTGTCATTCTCACATATGTTCAAGATAGATAGAGACTTGCTTGATTCTCCTTATAAGTCCACTTTTTCTTATATCTCCACTTGGTCATCTTGGAAATGTTCAATAGAAATGGAGGAATATATGAATATAAATATGTAAGGGCCCTTATAACTTGACTTATACTTGATCATCTCTCACATTAATCACATCTAGCATATTGTAATAATCCAAACTCTTAACTTTGAGATATTGTCCATTTTAGCCTAAGAGTCTCACGATTTTATCCTGTTGGTGTAACGTCCCAGTAGGTTACCCATCTCAGAATTACTCTGGGATGATCACGCTTAACAACATAGTTTCATACTGAAATTCCAGCCATTACACCAAAAGGCGCCTTGATGTTTAAGAGTTTAGCTTCTTATACTTAAGGGGTTTCATAATCTCTTCCACTTAAATAACTGACGTCCTCGTCAGCATCATTATCCTAGAATCATCCACCAAGAAGATATGACTCTAGAGGTGGCCTCTACAAGTTTAAGTGGTGGCTTCTATCACGTAGCACCTTGTCCCATACAAGGTTTAAGAGGTGGCTCCCATGGCGTAGCACTTTGTCTTGTATGACACTTAGTTCCCATCTTTCGGCTGGTGTATTGCTATGATACCATTTGTAACAGCCCAAACTCTTAACTATCAAGATATTATTCACTTTGGCCTAAGTGCCTCATGATTTTATCCTGTTGTTGTAACTTTCCAGTAGGTCACCCATCCCAAAAGTGTTCTAGGATGAGCACGCTTAACTGCAGAGTTTCTTACGAAAATTTTTGTCATTACACCAAAAGGCGTCTCGATGTTTAAGAGTTTAACTTCTTACATTTAAGGGGTTTCACACATATGATCATGCAATTGCATCATATGCATTTGAAAACATTGGCATAAATAGTACAAATGACATTTAACATAACATATGAATGGATTGAAGTGAGACATGTACAAAAATTCTAGTAGTAGAATTCGTACACATATTTAATAGCGACATTTCAAAAAATCATTCATATGAAATATTTATAATATTATTTTTAGGGCTTGTATTATTCTCTTGAAAATTTTATTAAAATCAATACAAGTAATAAAACACATGAAAAATTATAAATTTAAAACTAACTAGTGAAATTTTGAGTTTTTCTTGCCTAAATGCTAAAAATGTATACATTACCATATATAAGAAGTTACTTGATGGAATATTTCTTAATCTCATTTAAATTAGTTAAAATCCTATAGCTTTCATCCCAATTACCCAAATTAAAAGCTTAGCAAGAAAATATAAGCCTACCTTGAGCTAGATTATTTCATTAGCTGGCATAACGGATGATTCTTACTCTAGGGCCACAAAACCCTAACTTCTACTTTGTGTGTGTGTGTGTGTAATAGCTCATATTTTGACTCTAATAATTTTTTTAGGAGTCAATATAAGTCAAATTTGAAAACCATCATTGCCATAAGAAATATATTATTATTTTTTAACACTACAGGAAATTCATGTATTACCAACGATTTTTTCCGGCGGTATATATGATATTTCCGGCGGTTTTGGAATCTACCGGTGGTTTGTAAACTGCTGGTGTAAACCACATAAGAAACATTTTTCAGTGGTCAGTTTTCGGTGGTTAGGATAACCGCCAGCTTTTTGACGGCACAAGTGGTTGATAAATTCTGGTGGTTATAACGCCGGTGATTGCCGGTTAATCACCGCTGGTTAACCACCTTGTGTTCGAACACAAGTAATAGCTCCTACATACATATCCCTAACGACTTGAATATAAGCATTATTAACTCTTGGAATTTTATCATATGCTTTCTCTAAATCAATAAAAATCATATGTAGATCCTCCTTATTCTCTCTATACTTCTCCATCAAACCTCTCAATAAATGTATAGCTTCCATAAAAGAAAACTTGGCATGAATCCAAATTGATTTTGAGAAACATTAATGTCTAGTGAGAACATCCATGTCTAGTGAGAAAATCTATAAATCATGTTTACCTTGAACTCCCTCTCTAGTCTTATCAATAAGAAGAATATCATGAGCAATAAGCAAACTCTAAGGTACATCCTCTTGAAAATGTCTAGTGAGAACATCCATGAATAAAGCAAAAGGATATGAACTTAATGCTGATACTTGATTTAATCCAATTGAAATAGGAAAATACTTGTTCGTATTGCAAATTTAAGAAAAAAAAGCAAACCTAATTACCTCGGTTCGGACTTGCGGATCGATGGCTTTCGCGGGCGTGCTCGGCTGCCAGAGTGGGGGTTAGATCGTCGGCTGGAGGGAGCTCGTCGATGGCCGGATTCTTGCGTAGTTAGCCGGAGATGCGATCGTAGCGAGCGAGCATATGCAGGGAGAGTAAACTGAAGAAATGAAGAGGAAGGCTCCTGATGGCCAATATTAGGTCTATTTCTGACGGTTTTGACCGCAAAAAAAAAATTACTTAACACTAGAGGCCAAAGCCGTCGGTATAACATAAAACCTAGCAGGGGTTACTATACCGCTACTAATTTTGGCAGTTTTTTATTACAAACCGTCGGATAAACCGCCTGTTAATATCAGTGGTTAGACCACCGGTCTAACTGCTGTTATTACTAGTGGCTAGAGGACCGCTGGTAATAGCCGCCGGTAATACCTGAATTTCCTATAGTGTAAATACACTAAATTTTTCATAATTTTTGAGTACTCATGAAAATTCTTAAGAAATTCACACCTATCAGTATAAGTGAGGATTTTAAAATCATTAAGTGTCCGTTTTGCATAATAATTTCACCAAAATTTTTTAAATAAAATGTGTTATTTTATGGATATTATTTTATAAATTTTGAAGTCCAAAAAAGAATTTATATGAATTTTATACTGAAAATTGATTAAATTATATAATTATATTAATATTATAGTACTATTTTATTATAATTATCTAATATCACTAAACAGAATCTATTAAAATCCTTTTTAATTCCTTAATTTAGCTAATAGAGGTTGGAAGAGGAAATTTAAGATCGAAATAGTGGAGAGAGAAAAATAAAACCTTGATTTGGAGATCATAGAGTGATTTTTATCTGTCAATCCTGTTAGGAGATTTGCTTGTCTCATTGTAAGGAATAATTACCCTATTACTATTTTTAATTATTTCATATTTTTTATATTTATCTGATCAAATTTATATTTTTGTTATGATAAAATAAGAATAATTTTGTATTAGTAATACTTTCACCGTGTAACATTTTATATGTTATAGAGATTGATATTATGAATATTTTGAGTATTTCTTTGAGATTTTTTGCCAGGTAATTTTAAAAAAGTAATGATTTTTGCCTATTCAAAAATTTATTTTGACATCTAAATATAGTTCTTTAGTTTAATTAAAGCTTCAAAATATTATTTTATATGATCTCTAGTAATTTGATTAATTTTTGAAAATATGAATTTTTGCTTAGTAGGATTTTCTATTGCCTACTGTTAGGATATTTTGGTACTTTTTAAATTGAGCTCAATTATGCTTTTTTAGTTGTAATGCATTGGTAATGAATATGGATATGTCTCTATTAATGTTATAGTATTTTGATAATTATGTATGAGTAAAAGACAAGTAAAGACTAGTTGACATGTTGGTTAGAGATTGATTGACCTATACCTGATGGTGTACCGTCGAACTTTCCTTTAAATACTGTAGTTTTATGTTATCATCTATTGATTCATATGACACTGATTAGGAGTTATAAGGAGTTATTACGTTGCCAATGGGTAAAGAGTGACGACTTTATTTATTGAGCTAACAATTATCGACTGTCGTTTACTGATTACTGAAAAACACAGTGATAGCCATAACTTCTTTCATGTTTAGTGTAACTAATGAATGTATGTTATTGAGAAAACATTTCTATTACTATATAGATTTATTTTTACTGCTCTGGTTGTGTAAATTAAGAGATAAAAAATTCATCCAAATTAGATTCTAGGACATCACACTCTCTCCCTCTATTTTCTTCGCTTCTTCCTTCTCTAACCTTTTCTTGATGCTTCTAATGGATGGAATGAAATGAGGGGGTGTGGATAAATGCTTTCAAATATTTATATATAAATATAAAATTTTACACAGCTTTGTGGTGCCACTTCCCATAGCACCGCAACATTCTATCTAAATATTTTATATGCTTCAAATGGAGAGCGTGATGATGCAACTCTCCAAAGTTCCTCATAGAGAGAGACATCATCATGATTGTGCTTCCTCAAACAAATTTTCTTATATAAATAGGTTAGCATTGTAGCACCTCCATGATAGCACTGTAGTGCTCCCAAGGAGCTTTCCATAATCAATATTTTTACTCTTCTAATTCAAAACTAGACTCTTCTAGACTTAAATGGACATCAAATAACTTAAAATTTCATAAATTTTTAATATATACAGGGGAAAGCATAAATTTCTTACCATGATTTATTCGAGTCATTTTAGGGGGAGTCATTTTTGCAGTAATAATTTTACAGAGGCTTATATGGTTTTAACTCTAGCATGATTATAATTGTCCATTCTATTTGAATTGAATGGATGGTAATCTAATTATCTCTTACCTTAAAACAAAAGTTAATGATCAAAACTTCTATGATGGGGCATGACTAATGGTAATCTTCTTGATCTAATAGATTGAGAAGAATTAGGGAGGTAAGGAGAGATCATCCAAGAGTCGTATTCTCTTGGAATTAAAGTTGACTTCATAATGCATGGAACTGATAAATTAGGTTTGAGTTAATGTCAAATACTACTTCTAGAGAGGCTCGATTGAATTGATTGTTGTTGGAGCATGGCATGAACATGTCAATCTATTTTGATGGAGATTGTATTAATAGAGAGAGGCTTTTTTGATGGGAGTAAAATTACCTTGAAGTCCTCTCTGAAGTTTGGAGGTTTTTGAGGTTTGAGTATATGACACCCTAGGATCTAATGGAAGGATTGAAAACCTAGACCTATAATTATAGTTCAACCATTAGCAAAGATAACCAGAGCTACTATAAAATCCAAATGATAATTATTAAAATATATATATTTTCATATATAATAATCCATTCAACTTTCAATCATTTACACATCAAAATAATTAAACTAGATCACAAGATAATGCCTCAAATTCTTAAACTCAAAAGATCATAGTTCAACAACTTTTTACTCTATTGGGCCTTTACCTTTCCCTGAAAGGTCATAAGATTCATAGTACGAGCACAACCAGCTTAGTGGACTTCTTTTGCTAGCCCATCATAGATATCAATATCCAAATTAAAATATTAATAATAATTTAATTAAAGATTTAATGAATTATAAAGATTAAATAAAATATTAACCAAGAATAATTTTTTAGGGTTCAGTGTTTACTTGATTTCAAAGTTCTTACTTATAACATTAAATCCATTTTTACAAAGAGTTTAGATGTATCATAGAACAATTTCTAAAAAAGGTTCACTTGCACTTGACCTTCGCAATTCATCAAAGTTCACCCAAAAATTATGGAATTAGTAACATTCAATTTAGAATATTACTTAATTTATTAAAGTGCTAGCTTATGTAATGCAATGATTCTAATACGCATGTCCCAATGCCTGGTTATAACTCCACTTTCACTTATGCCTCCCTTTAACCTTCTACACCTACATATAGTAAGTGAGGCCAAAATTAAACAAAATAGTACCACATAATCTCCTACAATCAGTTGTAATAAATGGGGCTAGAAATCCTCCCACATTCACACTAGCACATTAGGCCTATAAGACCATTATAAAAAATATAGGGCCTTATAAAATATCAGAGAGTGCACTTTTCCACCTATTAGAATATCTCCAATGCCATGCTATGAATAGTGCATATGCAAATACAACAATAACTAAATTATAATTTCAATGTAGTATTCAAATAATGCATGAATTGCTAGTAAAAAGCCACATTGCTAGTATGATGTTATACTCATTAAATATTTCCCATTCAAATTTCAACTTTAGAGGGGTATTTACATGAACCTTTTAAGACTTTCATATAATTGTTATAATTTCTAGAAAAACCTCAATCCAGTTAAAAACTCATAAATTTTTATAGGAAGAACCAATTGATAAAAAACTAATTTCATGTAGTCAAAATATTCTGAATAAAGCGTATGAAACATATTAAAATTTATGCAGTGAAAATGTCATAAAACATGAGAAAAATATATTTTTATTCATAAGTTTTTATAAAATTATTGGAATAAAAATTAGATATAGGAGTTCAAAAGTCTACCTCATGCTCTACAAATCCCTAAGTAGCCCAACAAACAAAACTTGAGCATTGGCTACTAAATCCTCTCTCTTCCTTTCTCTCTCCTCTCTTTTCTTCCCCTTATCTTCTCTTCTCTGGCAAGGTGGCTCATGGAATGACTTACATAATTGATTTTAGATATTTTAATCATATAAAAACTACTAATTTTGTCTGGCACTATAATGTTGACCTGAATCTTCCAAATTCTCCCATAATCTTTCAAACTAAGAGCATGGCACTACGGTGTTGCCGCCCAACCCTACAATACTTATTCATTTTATCCTCCCCATCCAAGAGCTCAATGTTGTGGCTCCAGTTAGCCCAGTGCCATGGCACTCATAAAGTTAATTTGATAAGCAGGAATTTAACTTCTCTAACTCACTTCTTAACACACTAAAGGCCTTTTTAAACACTCCGAGACTTATAATTACAAATTAAATCAAAATCAAACAAACATTTGGTTTGGTTAACCTTAATTATTAGGGTTTCATAATAGTGGATATTAAATCCTCCTCATAAAAAATGTTTCCCTCGAGATTTCCAATATATTGTACTTCCAAAATAAATCTTAAATCAACTTCCTTATTTCTTCTTCTTTTTTCTCAGGTTTCTTCCCGCTCTAACCTATGCTTCCACTAGAGTTTGAATAACAAAATCTTTTTATTTTTTTACTACTTCATATCGAAGGCTAGAATACATTCATGTTTTTTTCTTTAGTTAAATTAGGTTGCACTTCAATTTCAGTTTCAAGAACCTTTTGATTTACATGTGATGCCCACTTCCTCAACATTTAACACATGAAAAATATTTTGGATATCTGACATATGATCTGGTAGAAATAATTTGTAAGCAAAATTTTCCAATTCTTTCTATCACCTCAAATGGTCCTATAAAATAAGGACTTGGCTTACTATCTTTTTCAAATGTGCTCACTCCCTTCATTGGACAAACTTTCAAATATACAAAATAAAATTTTTTCAATTCTACAAACTTATGTTTCAGATTAAATATTTCTTCTTCCTATCTTGAGCTATTTCTAACTTTTTTCTGATCAATCTAATTTTTTATGTTGTACTGCCTACCAGCTGAAACCATTTCAGCTTTCTTTCTCTTACTTCTACTAATGACAATGGTCTCCTGCACTTTCTCACATATTAGGTTTCATATAGGGTCATGCCAATAATTTCTTGATAGATGTTATTATAAATAAATTCAATTAAAGTCATATGATTTTCCTAGCTTTGCCCAAAATTTAAAACTCACAACCTCAACAAATCTTCTATAACCTGAATTGAAAGTTCGTTAGGATTGTTAAGCCCTTATAAACTAGTCCCGAGGCTAACCAAGAGGGGAGGTGAATTGGTTATTTTAAAAATTCTTAAACAAAAAGAAAAATCTTTTTAAATCTTTTTAAATATTTTAAACACAAATAGTTTTAAGCGAAAGTGGATAACAAAATCAGATATTTTCAACATAGAATAAATCATAGAAATATGAAGAAATTAAAGCGCAGAAAAGTAAATTAAATGAACACACCAAATTTATAGTGGTGTGGTCAACTTGACCTACGTCCACTCCCCAGAGCCTCCCCTCCAAGTATTACACTAAAACTATAGTGACTCTCCTTTTGCTCCCACAGCAAGGTAGAGAAGCCCTTACAAAATCTTTCCACCGACACTGGTGAGGAAGAGAACCTAGACTCCTTTTTCTTCCTCCTGAAGCAAGTAGGGAACCCCAACTCCTTTTGCTTCCTCCTGAAGCAGGTAAAGAACCTCAACTCCTTTTGCTTCCTCCTGAAGCAGGCAGAGAACCTCACCCCCTTTTGCTTCCTCCTGAAGCAGGCAGAGAACCTGGAATCCTTTTTCACCCTCCTGGTGAAGGCAGAGAACTTGGAATCCTTTTTCACCCTCCAGGTGAAGGAAGAGAACCTGGTCCTTTGACACCAAAGAGAACTTCTTCTTTCTAAAACTTCTCTCAAGACAAACCTTGAATCTGATGGTATAAAGGTGCAAGCTTACCAGAGCAACCGTGTGAAACCCCCTCCACACTCCCTTAAAATCTCCTCCAAGGATCTTTTCTCTCTCTCAAACTCCACCCTTTCCTCTATCCCTTTCAAGGCTCTCTCTTCAAGTTTTCTCCAGAAAAATGAAGCCTCAATAGCTGCTAAAGATACTTTTAGTGTCTTTGAGAAAGCTTAAATAGAGGGCTCTAAAAAATCCTAAAAATTTAACTATGGTGGTAAAGATCGAACAGGACGATCGCAAGATCGTCCAGGATGATGCGTTTAAAAAGAGGGCATCAGAAAACCCTAAAAACTTAATTCTGGCGCCAAATATCATCCAATACAATCGTAGGATCGTCCAAGATGATATGCAAAATTTGACATGATAGTCCAGGACGATCACCTGGACGATATGTTCAAATTTGTACTGATCATCCAGGATGATTCTATGATCATCTAATACGATCAAAATATCAAATTAAGTAGATTTGATTGACTAATCACAGGATTAATTTAGACAATATTATCATAGATCATCTAATATGATATGGATCGTGCTGGATGATTAGACCAAAAATAGAAACTTAAAATCTTGCCTGAATTATTGTGGCGGATAGAGTTTTGAGATCGTATTGGATCATCCATGATGATATAAATCATCCAGGATAATTAGTTTAAAAATTAAACTTCTAGTTTTGGCTCAATCTCACTCCCCTGAGTGTGTGTGATCATTATCCCTAAGCTGGCAAACACCTTTACAGGACTAGACTCAAGAAATCAAAATTACATCAAAGTATATTACAAACTTTTCACAACATAACCTATTCTACCCAATCTTGAGCTCTGATTTATCGTTTGATGGTGCAAGGTGTTCCTGAAATGTTAGTATACATACAAATAAGTATAGAATGAAAATACTAGAAGACATAAAGATGTGACCCATAATATTTGTTATCATAAAAAATATAAACTAGTGAGCTCGAGTTGCAACATGAATAACTCTCTTGGATTGCCCATTTGTCAAGGGGTGAAAAGATGTACTAAAATTCAACTTCATCTACAGACCCTCATGATTACCTTTCCATAGCTTTGAGACAAACCTTCCATCATGATTAGATATAATGACTTTAGGAATCTTATATAGTCTGATGATCTCCTTTATATGAAATTGAGCTAGCTTATCAGTAGAATTAGTCTACCTCATTGGAAGAAAATGAGTAGACTTTGTTAGTCCATCTATACTCACCCACACTGCATCATGATCTTTCCTATACCTAGGAAAGCCCATAGCAAAATCTATAGTGATCTTTTCCTACTTCCACTCAGGAGCATACAATAGTTGCAATAATTCAATGGGCATTTGATGCTCAACTTTCACTATCTAATATGCTTCATACTTAGAAATAAACTTCATATTTCTTGCTTTAGTCCAGGCCACCAAAATATGCACTTCAAATCATGATGCATCTTATTACTGCTGGATGAATAGTGTATCCATACGAACAAGCTTCATGCATAATCTCCTTCCTCAGATCACCACCATCTAGGACCCATAACCTGCTACCATAAAAGATTATACCTTGTTAATCTATTTTCTACTCTAATCTTTTCCTAGATTAAATTTGATCCAACAATTTCACATATTCTTCACTTGCTTCTGAGCTTTTGTAATCCTATTTTGTAATGAGGGATAAACTATCATTTAGAAGATAACTCTAGTTGATAAATCAGAAGAATATATTACCTCTAATTCTAATATTTCCATCTCTCAAATCAACATGTACTCAAAAGTAATTAAATTGGCTGCCAATCCTACTGAATTTCTACTCAAAGCATCAATAACTATATTTGCTATGTTAATACGATAACTAATATCCAGATGATAATCCTTGATCAACTCCAACCACCACCAATGCCTTAGATTCAGATCATTTTGGGTGAAAATATACTTTAGACTCTAGTGGTAAGTATAAACATCACATCAAATATCATACAAATAATGCTGTCAGATCTTGAATGCAAAAATAATAGCCACTATCTAAAAATCATGAGTTGGGCAGTTCTTCACATATGACTTCGATTGCTTAGAAGCATATGCTGCCACCTTTCCATTCTGCTACAATACACATCCTAGACCCTACAATAAAGCATCATTATACACTTGAAATCTTTCTAAACTTGATGTGATATTTAATACAGGGGCTAACACCAAACATGCCTTCAACCTTTGAAAACTTTCTTCATGCTCTAGTGTTAAGATAAATGGTTCAATGTTTTGGGTCAACCTTGTAAGAGGGATTGTAATCTATGAAAAGCCTCTAACAAGCTTCCTGTAATAACTTTCCATACCCAAAAAACTATAGACCTCAGTCACAGATGTTGGCCTTGGACAATCCACTATTGTCTGCACCTTCTTAGGATCCATAATAATCCCTTTGTTATATACTATGTGCCCCAAAAAAGTTATTGTGGTCAACTATAACTCACATTTGGAGAACTTAACATACAACTTTTGTTGCCTTAAATTCTCTAAGGTCAACCTTAGATGAAATGCTCTTATTCAGATTTTGAATACACCTGGATATCATCAATGAACATAATAATAAATTGATATATATATTCCCTAGACATATGATACAAATCCATAAATACTGATGGTGTAATCATCACACCAAATATCATCACCAGAAACTCATATTGCCCATATCTGGTGCTTAAAGCCATCTTCATTGCATCTTTTTCCTTCAGTCTCAACTGATGGTACCCATATTATAAATTAATCTTGAAAATGTAGCTACACCTTCCAACTAGCCAAATAAATTATCTATCCTAAGTACTAGATCCTTATTCTTTATAGCCACATTTTTCAACTCCTGATAATCAATGCACATTCTAAGAGTTATCCATCTTTCTTTTCATAAATAAGATAGTAGCTCCCCAAAGCGATCCACTCAGCTTTATAAAACCTCTATCTAATAACTCTTACACTTGAACCTGTAACTCCTACAACTCTCTAGGTGCTATTAGATATAGAGTCTTCATTATCAAAGTTATACTTGGCACCACCTCAATACAGAACTAGACCTCTTTTTCTGAAAGAAAACTAGATAACTCTTTAGGAAAAATATCAGGGAATTCTCTTACTACAGGGACCTCTTCAATACCATTTTTACAGATTTATTCAAATTCTTCACATAAGTCATAAATACAAAGTTTCCCTTTCTCCATGTCTTATCCACTTGTAATACAAAAATTGGGGATGATAAGGCAATTCTAGCACCCAAAAAATAAAACACTTTCCCATTTGCACACAAACTCACCTTCTTCTCACTATAATTAATCTGAGCCTGATATTTGCTTACCAATCCTACCTATAATTATATAAAACCCCTATAGAGGAAAGATAATAAATTCTGATTTTAACTTCCTATTTGCAATTTCAATCTCATACTTATAAATCTAGCTAGTCACTAAAATAAAAGTCCTATGGAAAAAAATAAATAAACTAGAGACTAACAAATCCAGAATCAAACCTAATGCATCCAACATATGCTCAAATGGAAAAGAATGACTCACTCTAGAGTTAAATAAAATATGAAAAGATAATATATAAATAAATACCACACATGTCACCACACATGGTGCCTCTTTTACCTCTTGCTGAGTCAGACTGTACACTATGGGATGCATTGACAACTAGAATTGACTCCCATTGGGCTCCTCCTGTTGATCCACCTAATAGTCTCCCTCCAAATTTTCTCCACTACTGGTTAATGAGGCTTCACTAATTGCTCCAGAAGGGGCTAGCTACTACCTCTACCTTTTGGCACTCTTTGTAGAAACTATGTTATCTTGTGATCTGCTTAGCCACACTTGAAGCACTGACCAACATATAGAAAATAATGACCCATATGACTCCTTTTATAAAAATCACAAATAAGAGCATTGCTAATAGATACAGATCCCCCAACATTCTTAGACACAACAGACTTTCCACTTCTAGAATCACTAGCCTCCAATCTGGACTTCTTTCCACTAAATGCACTTCTGGAGGACTCTCTACCAAACCTCTTCCTACTAGCATCCCATCACTATTAAGTGGACATCATATCATTCTCCAGCAATCTATCTATTTCTACCATCTTAAAAAAAATTATTGATGTGGAATGGGACTAGAGGGTGCCTTAAATTATCTATCAAGCCTCACAAAAATCAATAACACTTCCTCGCTGGGGTACTGACCAACTAGAGTGCATACCTGGTAAGAGATATGAACTCTTCCTTATACTACATAACCATCTTACTCCCTTGAACCAACTACAAAAAATGACATTTCCATTTGCATCCTAGTAGATGGCAATACGAATAAACTTCTAAAAATCTGTATAAACCCCTCCCAAAAAATCTCTACATTTTAGCACCATTGAAATCTCTCCCTCTGTTGGTCTATCCATCAGTGCTCTACTTCACCATCCAATAATACCACAACTAACAGTACCTTTCTTCCTTCTTGACAATGCATACTATCAAGGGACTTCTCAATTCATATTAGCTAATCCTCAGCTGCCCGAGGCTCAATAACACATTGAAATGGGGTAGTTTTTATTTTAGAAATTATTATAAATGCTTATTAACTTCTTTTCCCTTAACCCCATCCATCCTATCTTGAGCAGCACTTATCAGCTAGGCCACTAACCTACTAAACTACATCGTAGAGTCAAAAGTCATTGTACACATAATGCTCTGAATTGTTACAGTCTGATTGGACTTCTATTCATTAACTACCTCTTGCTCTTGGGGTTCATGATACAGTAATGCTTTAATCTATCTTAAGAGTAAAAGAATTCAATCATACATAAATTTATCACAAATTTATAAAATAATTCCAATTTAAAGTCCTAACTCCTTTATTCCTATAGTTGCAGATCATTCCTTATAGCTATGGTTTTAATCCAATCCTTCCAAACTATTGTTCTTATACCACCCTGTGATGCTCTATGATCTAATAAAAGGATTGAAATACTAAACCAATAATTATAGCTCAACCATCGATAGAGACAACCAAAGCTACTATAAAATCTAAATGATAAAAGTAACTCAGTATAATTATTTCATCAAAATGTATACATATATATATATATATATATATATATATATATATATATATATATATATATATATATATATATATATATATATATAGTAATACATTAAACTTTTAATCATCTACACACAAAAATAATTAAAATTGGATTACACAATATATCTCGAATGCTCAGACTTAGAAGAACTTGGCTTTACATCTTTCTACTCCATTAGGCCTTTACCTTTCCCTAAAAGGTGAGAAGATTAATAACATGAGCACAACCAGCTCATTGGACTTCTTTCTCTAGCCCATCACACATATCAATATCTAAATTAAAATATTAATTGCAATTTAATTAAAAATACAAGGATTTGTAAAGATTAAGTAATATATTATTCTAGCATGATTTTCTAAGATTTCAACTTTTAGTTGATTTCAAATTTTTTACTTATACCTTTAAAACCACTTTCAGAGAGTTCAGATACATTACAGAATACTTGCTAATAGGGGTTCAATTGCACCTCACTTTCATATTTCATCAAAGATCAGATAGAGTTCACACATAAATTCATGAATTAATAACATTCACTTTAGAATACTACTTATACTTAATTTATTAAAGTGTTAATGTATGTAATGCAATGTTTATAATGCACATAGCCTAATGTCTTTTTATAACTCCACTTTCACTTATACCTCCCTTTAACCTCCCACACCTGCATATAATAAGTAGGGATAGAATCAAAATAGAACAATGCCATATAATCTCACACAGCTACTTTCAGTAAGTAGGGCTAGAATCCCTCTCACATCCACACTAGGTAGATGGGGCTAGAATGGAACATATAGAGCCCTTATAACATACCAAAGAGTACACTTTTTCTCATATCAAAACATCTCCAATGCCATGCTATGAACATTGTATAAATGTGATAGTAAATAAATTATAATTATAATGCAACATTCAAATAATGCAAGAATTATTAATAAAAAGTCATATTATTTATACGATATTATACTCACTAAACTTTTTTCATTTAAATTCCAACTCAAGAGAGATATTTACATGAATATTTTAAAATTTTATATAATAATTACAATTACCAAAAAAACCTCAATCTAGTTATATACTAAAAAATTTGTGTAGAAAGGACCAACCGATAAAAATCTAATTTTAAATTGTTAAAACATTCAGAATAAAGCATACGATAAAAATTACAAGTTATGGAGTGAAATCATCATTAAACCTGAGAAAAATATATTTTTATTCATAAAATTTTATTAAACTACTGGAATTGAAATCAAAGATAGGAGTTCAGAAGCTGCCACATGTTCAATTAAATTCCAACTAGCTCGATGGATGAAACCTGAGCTTTGGCCACCAAATCCTCTCGATTCTTTCTCTCTTCTCTTATCTTCTCCTTCTTTCCTCTTCTCCTGCAAAGTCTTTGGTGGAATGAGTTTTATAATTAGTTTTAGATATTTTAATTATATAAAAACTATATATTTTGTATGGCATTGCGACGCTGCCCATCTTGACGACTCAATGCTGACCTAAATCATCCAGATTATCCAAAAATCTTTCAAATTAAGAGCAGGACACTAAGGTGGTGCCACCCAACATTTTAGTGCACATGCATTTTCTCCTCCTCATATGAGAACTCAATGTCATGGTACCATGTAGCCTATCACCGAGGTGGCATCACTCAGCTCTATTACCTATCACTTATAAAGTTATTTTGATAACATGAATTTCACTTCTCCACCCACTTCTTAACTCACTTAAGTCCTCCTTAAACACTCTATGACTTATAATTATAAGCAAAATAGTTGATATTATAGAGTATGAATTTAAGCTAAGGATTGGTTATGAATACAAAGATAAGTTATAAGAATGGAGAGGAGTCCAAATTGTTCAATCAAAATCCACTGGAGATTGAATATTTTATTAAATGGTCTTGGATCTTTTCTTGCATGTTCCAATGACAAGAAGATGAATTCTGGGATAGAGAAGATCCATTAGGACTTTACTAAGTGTCCAAAAAGTTCCAAGGCTTTTTGACAGTTGGATTTTCTATTAGAGCTGAACCAAAAATACCACCTTAGTAATCCATGGAAGTTTTGATCAAATTGTCAAATGAGCAACCACCTCAAGCAATCGTGTATAGTGGGGGATCAATTTAAGATGGCTACGTAAGGCAAGGCAATGGGTATAACTAGCCTAATTTCTAGTTTAAGTTCTTTAAAGGGGGGAATTTCAATTAGGTTCAAGTCTTCAAGTTTAGATAACTAGCTTAGGTCTTAGCAATAGTTAAGACAAATTTGATAAGGTTTGGAGCTCATTTGGTTAGATTTGGTTCAATGAGCCAAAGTTAGATCATTTAGATTCCAAGGTGATCATGTTCTTGGATAGTTTGATTATGGTCGAAATTAGATAACTATGGGTCAAGAAAGTTTTAAAACCCTAAAGAATATTAGGGTTATTTAAAGATGATGTGCACATTTCAAGGTATTTATAATTATTTAGATTATTTGGGGTCATATGAACCCAAGATGGGTCACTTGGGCCCCTTGGTCAAACTAAATTTCACCATGGTCAAGAGGTCTTAACCATGGGTCAAACTTGAGCTCAAATATTCCTAATATGGGTTAAGACCATTTAAACTGAATACAAAGTCCATTAGGTTTAGGTTGGTTACTTGAATTTAAATTCAGGTAAATTATGATTAAAAGAGGTTATGGTCAAATCTACTTTAACCATGGACAAGACAATAGTTCCCAAGGTAGGCTCTAAGGTTATAGAATACCTAAGATTAGCCAAATATAGGTATTATAGGTCTTAGAAAGAGTAAAACATTCCTATCATTTTAATATTTTCTCTATTTAACCTAGGGTTTGAAAGTTCGTGAGGGTAGTTAAACCCTATAGAACTAGCGTGAGGCTAACCAGGGGGGGGGGGTGAATTGGTGTTTTAAAAAATTCTTAAACAAAATGAAAAATCTTTTTATCTTTTTAAATATTTTAAAAACTAAATAACCTTAAGTAGAATCAGATATCAAAACTAAAGATCTCAACCATAGAACAAATCACAGAAAAGTGCAGAAATAAAATGCGAAAAAGTAATAAGAAAGAGCACATGGAAATTTACAGTGGTTTTGTTAAATCTGATCGACGTCCACTCCATAGAACCTCCTGTTCTAGGTATTTCACTAATCAGTTAGTGTCTCTCCTTTTGCTCTCACAGCAAGGTGGAGAAGCCCTTACAAAATCCTTCCACCAACCCGGTGAGGTAAAGAACCTTGAAACCTTTTTCACCGTCCTAGTGAAGGAAGAGAACCCGGAATCCTTTTACTCCCACCTGGAGTTGTTAGAGAATCACAGAATCCTTTTACTCCCTCCTGGAGTAGGCAGAGAACCCAACAATCCTTTTACTCCCACCTGGAGTAGGCAGAGAACCTAGATATGATGCTGATGATCGTCTCCCCAGAGTCACCAAGGGACCAAGAATGAATAAGGAGAAGATGATCAAAACCTTTCTTGGAGAAACCTTTGCGTATCCCCTCATAAACTCTTCATCATAAGATCCTCTCTCTCTCTCTCTCTCTCTCTCTCTCTCTCTCTCTCTCTCTCTCTCTCTCTCTCTCTCTCTCTCTCCCCCCAAATCTCCTTCTCCTTCTCTAAGCTCTCTCAGGTTAGAATAATAGCAAAACAAATTTATCATCAGTAATTAAGAGAGTTTAAATAGGAGGCCTCAAAAAGTGTCCTAATTTTCAACTGTCTAATAATATCATCCAGGATGATATGTATATTGTCCTATACACTCATTGTAAATCAACCCATCCAGCTAGGATGATCTGAGTTTCCTGGATGATCAGACCAACCAATTTGTACTGATCATCCAGGATGATTAGTATATCATTATGTACGATTAGTTCAAAATAATATTTATTATCTGACAAATCGTTTGGGATGTCCAGGATGATTAGAAGAAGAATGTACTGATCGTCCTATACAATTAGTACAAAAAATATATTTTATCGTCTGATAGATCGTTCGAGATGTCCATGATGATTATAAAAAAAATGTATTGATCATCCGGACAATCTTAGATGATCGTCTTATATGAAATAATCGTTCAATCTAACCATACTTAGATCCCTAATCACAGGATTATTTTAGGCATGATTGCAACACATCATCCAGGATGATCAGAATCATCCTTTATGATTAGAATTTTAGTTATCAAATCTTTCCTAAATCATGTTTGGCGGCTGGATTTTTTGATTGATGCATATCGTCCTATACGATGATAGTATTGTCCAGGATGATTGGCCTAATTAAGCTTATTTGACACATAAGCCCTAATTAGGGTTTTTATTTTGAACTGATCATCCTGGATGATTTAGGATTGTTCTGTATAATATGATCAAAAATAGAGGAACTCTCAAACTCATCAAAATTTTCCCTCTGAGTGTGTGTGCAAGGTTACTTAGCTTCAGGATCCATCATAATACATTTGACATAAGAAAAGCTAAAAATTATATTAGAATTTAACTTACAGATTGGCTCAGTTCTAATCTACCCAATCTTGAGCTAGCTTGCTAGTGAGCTTTGTGGACCTAAAAAAGTTAGTAGGTAGGGCAGCCAAAAATAAATATGCATTGATAGTAATATAAAATAAATAATGTTTATTATTATCAAAAGTACCTTACCTATATCCAGATTTACAACAATCTCCCCCTTTTTTGATGATGAAAAATATTATTTATTAAAATTTTCAAATCAAATTTCTTTTAATTAAATAAAAATATTTAGAAAGCAGGAACAGAAATAGAGCAAGATAAATTTCACTAAAATAGGACAAATAATACACTACTCCCCCTTTTGACATCATAAAAAGGAGGCAAAACACAAAACAGAACAAAGCATATAAAAGAACATCAGTACAAGCACTACATAAAAATACTAAGCAAGCTAAAAGTAAGAGGGACCCTGATCAGGTGGAGGAGGTGGTGGTTGTGGTGGCTGAAAGAGACCGTGAATGGAAGCAAACTGCTCTCCAAACTAGGTCATATCCTGGTCGTGCTGCTGCTTCTGTTAGGCTACATAGGCATTAAAACGAGCAACATCCTCTGTATGCTGCTGCTCCTGTTCAACTATATAGGAGTCAAACCTGGACTCCCACTAGTCAAACCGCTCCACCATCTGATCTATATGAGACTGCTGGAAAATAGGAATAGGAGCAGGAATAGGTTCTTCTTCTTCTCCCACATCCTGCCCACGCTTTGGATGAAGGCGAGTACTATGGAGGATGATGAAGGAGTTATTGGAATAAAAGGTAGGTTGGTAGTCAGGTGGGTTAGTATATTGAAGGTTATACTTGGTTTCAAGGATATAAGCAATGATGTGTCCTAAAGCTAGAATTCATTTTCTCTTGTGGCCGAGATCCCTAATGCTAGTGAGATGTTCAATATATATGATTAGGAGATCAACGACATTAAAATCTCTATGAGCCATTATATAGTAAGTGGCGAGGGAAAGGATGGGAGTGATGTGAATGTGATCCCTAGCTTTAGGAATAATAGAAGTTCTAAGAATATACTAGATGGTTCGGGCATCCTTTACTAAAGAACTGGCTGCAGAGTCATGAAAAGGAGCATTGGTATTCCTAAGAAGGGTATTAACATGACTCTAATTAAAGTCAAGATCATCGAGCATGATGTGAATCTTGTTTCCAGTGGTGGAAAGGTGAAGGAGTTCATGTAGGTCCTGATATATGATTTCAACGGGTCATCTGTTCACATAAGATTGAAGTGAAGTATATGTGAAGTTAATTCTAAGACTGGAAAAAAACTCAAAAAGAAGTTCAGAATTGAAGGGAAAGTAATGGTTAGAATGAATGCAAAACTTGTATGGGCAAAGAGATTAAGTACCCTATAGGTCAAAACATTTGGATTTAGCACTTTGGAAGGAGTAATCCCTACAGACTTGTAACGAGTATAAGCAGCTTTTTTCACTACTTCAATAAAGCGGTGGTCAATAGTTCCCATGGAAGAACTTCATGTCTGCATTCTGGAATGTTTTACACCAGCCATATTGAAGATTTGAGAGTTTGAGTCAAAGAGAGGAGGAATTGAAGGATTTTGGAATGAAGAAACCAATTGCGGTCGTCTATTTATATAGGGTTGGCCACATTGTCTAGGATGATCGAGATATCATCCAGGACGATCAAGAGCAATAATTCATCCAAAATGATTAGTTAAAAATGTGGTCATATCATCTAGGATGATCAGTCATCATCTAGGATGATCAGTCATCATCCAGGATAATTAGACATAGACGATCATCTCGAGGAGTCAATCCGTATGATTATTGACTAGCTCGATCATCCAGGACAAACATGTGGAATGTCCAGGATGATGAGTCATTAAGGATCGTACCAACCTTCATTCAAATCGTCCAACCATTTTTGCCACGTGGATTGTACAGGATAATTATAGGATTATCCAGTACAATCACCAAAAATAGTTGCAAATCAGTCGTTAGATGGAAGGTGAACAATGATATGATGATATCATCCAGGATGATGTGAAATCATCCTAGATGATGTGAACAAAAATTAAAAGAATTGAATGATGGAGGGAGATGATCAGAGAGGATCCAAAAAATAAAAAATAATCTCAAAATACAACGACAAACAAATGAAAACAAACAAAATACGATAGAAAATAATCATAAAAAAAGAGAAACAAACTCAAAATTATTTTTTGAATAAATCAGCTCTAATAAATGTTAATTTTACCTCAATTTTTGATTTAAAAACCCAAAATAAATGAATCGACAATGCTGATATCCAGAAAGGTTTGAAACTCAATTTTGTAAACCCTACCTCGGACACCTTGTAGGTTAAGGTTTCTTATAAACAAAAATGTAATAAAAAAATGAAGAAGTTATATAAGAAACGTGATCCTTTCAAACTTCATTCCAGAAAAATATCTGATAAAATAATATTATAAAGTAAAGGACCAGTAATCATGATTTTCAATCTCAAGTGTTTAAAAATATTAAATGACACATGAATTCTTTTAATATTTTTAAAGATTTGAAAGGGAAGGAAGCTTATTTTTTTGTGGGTTCATTTTATGTCTCTTTTTCAGTTATTTAGTGCACTTTGCGCACCTTTTGATTTTTGATACACTTTTTGTATCTTGCAATTAATTGGTGAACATCGCGCATCTTTTCAGTGTTGGGCTCATTTTGTGCCTCTTTTCATTTCTTTTGCGAGCTTGTTTCCTTTCATAACCTTTAAAATCTCTTAGTTGTGAGATTATCTTCCAGATATAAGAAAGGAAGAAACTCACTCTCTGATATAAGGAAGAGTAAACCACAAAACATAATCATACTTACGATAAATATAACTACATAATTAAGAAAACCCGAAAGTGATTCAATGAATTGGAATGCTATTCATATGAGATAGATTACTGTAGGAAGATAAAATAAATCTCTATTTTAAAGTTCAGCTTTTTAATTTTGAAATAGATTTTGATTCAAAAAGTAAAATATACCATTAAAAAAGTTAGAGGAAGAGAAATAATCATCAATATTTCTTTCTTTAACGGATTTAGAGGAGTCAATCATTGCTTACAAGTTTCTAAATAATACCAAGGCAAAAAATCTCATTTAAAAAGCAAGTTCATCAACAGAAGTAAACAGTGATCTAATTCTTAAAAAACCAAAAGAAAAATAAACATTAGGAAAATAAATATATAAAAATAAAAACACATAAAAATAAATAAACAAACAAATCAATCAAAACATTAAGTGCAAAAATATAAATAGAAAGCATCAATTTTAAGCACAAATATCTATCACACATAATCTGATTCTTAAGGTGCTAAAGTTTTCGAAGGCCACTGATTTTGTGAAGATATCATCTAGTTGGTTTTCAGTGGCTACATGATGTAGCTCTATGTCTCCTTTGGTAATATTGTCCCTAATGAAGTGATGCCTTATATCAATGTGTTTGGTCCTAGAGTGTTGGATTAGGTTCTTTGAAATGTAGATGACACTAGTATTATCACATAGGACTAGAATTATACCTACAGGAAGTCCTAAATCCAAAGTTTATTACTTTAACCAAAAGACTTGGGCCACACAACTTCCAAAGGTAATGTATTCTACCTCAACAGTGGATAATGCAACTAAGTTCTATTTTTTACTGGATCAGGAGACTAAGGATTGTCCTATGAATTGAAATATTCCAAAGGTGCTCTTTTTATCCACCATACATCCTGTGAAGTCTGAATCAGAATATCCTATAATCTCAAAGGAAGTGATATACCTAGGATACCAGATTCCTAAGTTTTGAGTTCCTAAGAGATATGTAAGGATTCTCTTAACTGCAGTCAGGTGGGATTCTTTAGGTTCAACTTGAAATCTAGCACAAGGATAAACACTAAATATTATATCAGGTTGGCTGGCAGTTAAGTAAAGTAGTAATCTAATTATTCCTCTGTATTTCTTTTGATCAACTGATTTTCCATTTGAGTCTTTATCTAATTGAACATTGGAGCTCATGAGAGTGTTTATTAGCTTGTCATTATCCATTTTATATTTCTTCAGGATGTCCTTAATGTATTTTGATTGATTAAGAAAAGTTTCATCATCTATTTGCCTTAGTTAAACCCCAAAAAGTAGGACAATTCTCCCATCATACTCATCTCAAATTCCTTACACATTATTTTAGAAAAATTATCACATAAATTTTTATCAGAAGACCCAAAAAATATATCATCAATATAGATCTGGATAATGAGTAATTCATCTCCTACTCTCCTTGAAAAAGGGTGGTGTCTACACTCCCCTTAACAAACTCTCTTTCCAGTAGGAATGTGCTAAGCCTCTAATACTATACCCTGGGTGCCTATTTTAATCCATACAAAGACTTTTTTAATTTAAAAACATGATTTGAAAATTAGAAATTCTCAAAGCTTGAGGGTTGCTCTACAAATACATCTTCTTTTATTATCCCATTTAAAAAGGCACTCTTGACATTCATTTGGAAAAGCTAAAATCCCTTATAACAGGCAAAGGCTAGTACCACTCTAATGGCTTTTAATTGGGCTACAGGGGTAAAAGTTTCCTCAAAATTAATCCATTCTATTTGGTTGTACCCCGTAGCCACTAATTTTGCCTTATTCCTAACCACCACACCAGAATCATTCATTTTATTTTTAAATACTCATTTAGTTCCAATTATACTCAAGTTCTTAAGTCTTTCTACAAGCTCCCAGACATAATTTCTAATAAATTAGTTTAGTTCTTCTTGCATGGCTAGGATCCAGAATTCATCAGAAAGGGCTTGATTGATGTTGGTGGGTTCAGTCATCGAAATAAAGGTAGAGTGGTTTACTTCTTTCTAAGTCCATGCCTAGTTCTAACACCTTCAGAAGGATCTCCTAAGATCAGTTCTTTAGGATGACTTGAAAAATATCTCCATTCCATAGGCAGTGTAACTTCAGGTTCTACCCTTTCCTCCAAATTGACAGATTCTATTCCTTGGGTGACTTCTATAAACTTCTCTTCTTCTACCTTAGACCCTTTAGAAATATCAGATTCATTAAACATAACATGAGTGGTCTCCTCAACAATCAAGATTCTTTTATTAAAGACTCTATAGGATTTCCCAACACTTGAGTAACCTAGGAACACTCCTTCATCAGATTTTGGGTCAAACTTTTCTAGTTGAGACTTCCCATTATTCAGAATGAATACTTTACATCCAAAGAGACGAAGGTGAGAGAGGTTGGGTGTCCTACCCTTAAGAATTTTATAGGGTATTTTGTTCAGCTTAGATCTAAGATTTACCCTATTCAGAATATAACAGGTTGTATTCACTGCTTCTGCCCAAAAGTATTTAGGAAGTGAGTACTCAGCTAACATGGCTCTAGTAGCTTCTACCAGGGTCCTATTCTTTCTTTCAGCTACCCTGTTCTGCTGAGGGGTCCTAGGAGCTGAAAATTTGTCATCTATCCCTTGCTCCTTACAAGGGTTTGCTAGTTTTAATGCCTTGATTGAGTGGAAGGAGGATTTAATTTGTTTCCCTAACTGACAGGCATCACACAGGTGATCCTTAGTGAACTCTAGTTTGGGGATACATCTCACTAAGTCTTTTTGGGTGATCTTCCTAAGGCTTTTCATGCTTGCATGACATAATCTCCTATGCCACAGTCATAATTCATCAATAATTAATTTTAAATAAAAAATAGTGTCAAATTTTAAGCAATTAAGATTAAGTATGTAGACATTATTGACCCTTTTTTTCTAAAAAATAATATTATTATTTAAGCTTATAATACAGCTAATTGACAGAAATTTTATGCTAAAGCCTTTATCGCATAGTTGACAGATGCTGAGTAGGTTGTGTTTCAGTCCATCTATAAGCAAAACATTTTTAATAATAAAATTTTTTGAATTATCAATTATACTTGAGCCCACCACTCTCCTGGTGGTGTTATCTCAAAGTGTTACCCTGTATCCAGCCCTGGCCTCCAGCGATATGAATTGATTTGTATCTCTAGTTATATGCCTTAAACATCTATTGTACATGTACCACATGCTCTCATGAGGCCTTTTGTAAGAGCACCCCTACAAAATAATCAAATGTTAGATTTATGAACCCAAATAGGTTTGAGCCCCATCTTATGGAAAGAGGAGTGAGATGCATGCATAATATGCTGTGAGTTTTGATTTTTAGGTCTCCATACCTAATGTGTCCTATGGTGAACGGTACAGGTGTGAGAGATATGTCCTAGCATGCCACAAGAAAAACATTTAACACCAGAAAAAGGGTTTACTAATCTGTTTATGTGAAAGTGCCTCTTCCTAGGTTTATATGATGCATGTTGAGGTGATGGATTATAAAACTCTTCAAGTGTTGGTGGTTTTCTATTTTCCCTAAGAGCAGTTAGTTTAGTTTCTAAATACTCGTTTGCACTTTCAACCTCTGAGTTTTCTACTCTAAATGTGCATGCTCCCTATTATTAGCTTCATCTAAACATGCCTTAAGTTTATCAAATGAATTTTCTAATTCAATATAGGATGCATTCAAGGATTCGTGCAAATTAGTCAAATTAGAATACTTTTTGTTCAAAGCATCAAATTCATCTAATAATGTCGTGTGATTGCTATCAAGTGTAGAATGATCTTTAATCAAAATTTTATGCTCTTTTTGTAAGTTCAAAAATTTTAGTTTTAGGCTAGCATGTAATTTTTAAGCTTTCTATATAAAGAATGAATTCTTTCAGAAACTTCAAATAATTGATCATATGTAAGCACACATATCTCTTCTTGATCAAAGTGATCAAGATGATTTGCCATCAAGCACAAGTTGGTTACCTCCTCTTCAGCTTTACTTTTAGAGGAGTCAGATGCTGAGTCTGCCCAGAAAGCCTTTTGGATCCTTTTCTTGCCCTTCTTGAACTTAGGTTTCTCCTCACCCTTCTCCTTTCTTGGGTGATCTTTCAGAGTTGGGCATTTAGACTTCAGGTGCCCTAGCTTCCTGCATTAAAAAAAAACATCAGATAAAGCTTTAGAATTCTTATTATCTTAACTTTATTCCACTTCTGATGATGCTTTTGTTTTTTTTGTTAGAAGTTTTTAAATTTCCTTGTTATTAAAAAAAATATCATCATCATCAGAACCAGAAGAGCCAAAGTCAGAATCATTAGCCTTCAAGGTTACAGTTTTTCTCCTTTTTCTTCTCACCTGCATTAAGCTGCCTTTGGTTCACTCCTTGCTCATACGCATTTAGTGATCCAAGTAAGTTATCGATAGAATAAAAATTTAAATCTTTAGATTCAGTAATGGCAGTATTTTTTGCATCAAAGGAAGAGCGTAAGCATCTCAAAATTTTGTTCACTTTTTTGTAGTTAGTGAGTTCTCTTTCTAAGGCATACAAGGATGTGACAATCTATGTGAATCTAGTGTATATTTCAGAAATTGATTCGCTAAGTTTCATGCAAAAAAGTTCATAATCAGGCAAAAAAATATTCAGCCTAGATTGTTTTACTTTGTTTGTACCTTCATAAGTTATGCATAATTTATCTCAAATTTCCTTACCAGTTGAACTGCTGGAGACATGCATATAATCTTCTAATTTTAAGGCATAGAAAAAATAGTTTAAACATTTAGCATTCAGTTGTGCAAGATCTCTATCATTAGTTGTCCATTTAGTAAAAGGGATTTTTGTTTTAGCACCATTGACTAATCTATAAGGTACAGAATATCCTTCTCTAACAAACATCTACATGTGATAATCAATTGATTGTAAAAAGGTGGACATGCGAGTTTTCCAAAAATCAAAAGGAATATTATCAAATAGAGGTGGTCGAGTAATTGAATATCCTTCCGTGGTGTTGTGATTAGCTAAGTTAGCCATTGATCAAAATTTAAAAGTTTCTAAAACTTAATTTATGAATGTCGCTCTAATACCACTTAGAAGTTCATGAGGGTGGTTAAACCCTATAGAACTAGCCCGAGGCTAACCAAGAGAGGGGGGGGGGGTGAATTGGTGTTTTAAAAAATTCTTAAATAAAAATGAAAAATCTTTTTATCTTTTTGAATATTTTAAAAACTAAATAACCTTTACAGAATCAGATATCAAAACTAAAGTTTTCAACACAGAATAAATCACAAAAAAGTGCAAAAATAAAATGCAAAAAAGTAATAAGAAAGAGCACATGGAAATTTATAGTGGTTCGATCAAATTTGACCTATATCCACTCCCCAGAACCTCTCATTTTAGGTATTGTACTAATCAGTTAGTGTCTCTCCTTTTGCTCCCAAAGTAAGGTGGAGAAACCCTAACAAAATCTTTTCACCAACCTGATGAGGTAAAGAACCTTGAATCCTTTTTCACCATTCTGGTGAAGGTAGAGAACCAGGAGTCCTTTTACTCCTAAATGGAGTTGGCAGAGAACCACGGAATCCTTTTACTCCCTACTGGAGTAGGCAGAAAACCTGACAATCCTTTTACTCCCACCTGGAGTAGGTAGAGAATCTGCATTTGATGCTGATGATCATCTCCCGAGAGCCACCAATGAATCAAGGACAAAGAAGAAAGATGAAGATTGAATCCTTGCTTCGAACAACCTTTGTGAATCCCCTCACAAACTCCCCCTCATAGGATCCTCTCCCTCTCTCCCAAATACTCCTTCTCCTTTTCTAAGTTCTCTCAGGTTAGAATAATATCAAAAGATTTTTATCATTAGTAATTAAGAGAGCTTAAATAGGAGGCTTCAAAAAGTGCCCTAATTTTTAACTTGCCGATAATATTGTCCAGGACAATATATATATCGTACTGTACGATCAGTGTAAATCAGCCCATCCAGCCAGGAGGATCTGAGTTGCTTAGATGATTAGACCAACCAATTTGTACTGATCATCCAGGACGATCAGTATATCCTCCTGTATGATTAGTTTAAAATAATATTTATCATCCAGCAGATTGTTTGGGACGTCCGGGATGATTAGAAGAAGAATGTACTGATCATCCTGAACGATCTTGCAATCATCCTGTATAATTAGTACAAAAACATATTTTATCATTCGGCAGATCGTTCAGGATGTCCAAGATGATTAGAAGAAAAATGTATTGATCATCTTGGACGATCTTAGATGATCGTCCTGTACAATATGATCGTTCAATTTAACCATACGTAGATCCCTAATCATAGGATTATTTTAGGCATGATTGCTGAAAGTCAAGTGGGTATGCTCTGATTCCACTTGAAAGTTCGATAGGGATGTTAAGCCCTTATGAACTAGTCCCGAGGCTAACCAAGAGGGGGGGTGAATTGGTAGTTTTAAAAATTCGAGAGCAAAATAACGATTACGAAAATCTTTTTGAATGTTTTAAAACTTTTACAGTCATGCGATGTTGTGTAGATGTTTAACGATAACAGAATAATAAGAACAATCACACAATCACCAACAGAAAATAAGTTCAGAAAGTAATTGAAAAGAACACACCAAATTTTATAGTGGTTCAGTCAACTTGACCTACGTCCACTCCCCAGAGCCTGCCCTCCGGGTATTGCACTAACACAAAGTGACTCTCATTTTGCTCCCACAGCAAGGGGGAGAATCCTGTACAAGAACTCCTTTCCACCAACCTGGTGAGGCAGAGATCCTAAACTCTTTTTGCTTCCTCCTGAAGCAGGTAGAGAACCCAAACTCCTTTTGCTTCCTCCTGAAGCAGGAAGAGAACCCGGATCTTCTTGCAAACGATCCCACCAAGAATAACCAGCAAGACAAGAGACGATGACTGGAGAAGATGAATCTGATCCTTGCTTGGAGCAACCTTTATGAATCCCTCACAAACTCCCCCACACAAGATCCTCTCTCTCTCCCAAGCTCTCTCTCTAGGTTTTCTCTAGTATGAAAAGTGGCAAAAAAATTTTCTTGTTAAAAGAAAAAGATCTTTTAAAGGAGGGCTCAAAAATTGCCCTAAATCTCAACTGGTCGTTAAATATCGTCCAGGACGATCACTCAATCATCTTGTAAGATCAGTTCAAAATCACATGTATTAGCCTGGATGATCTAGTTCCTCTGGACGATTAATAGATAAGAGTTGTTCAGATCATCCCGTACGATTCGACGATCATCCGGGATGATTAGTGTAAATCAGGAATTTCATCCAAAAGACAGCTCTAGTCGTCCAGGAGAACTTATACTGGACAATCTCAAAATGACTTGATCATCCAGGATGATATGTCTATTATCCTGTATGATTAGTTCAAAAAGTGCCAAAATCGTCCGGTTCACAGCTCTGGACGTACAGGTCATAACATGCTGGACGATTTCAAAATGACTTGATCATCTGGGATGATATGGGTATCATCTCGTATGATTAGTTCAAAAATGGGATTATCATCTTACACACAGCTCTGGACGTACAGGTGATAGGCATTGGACGGTCAGGATTTTTAACACATCGTCCCGTACGATCCTGCGGTCATCCAGGACTATATGATCGTATCAATCAGGTATTAATTGCTTATCTTAATTACCAAACTAATTTAGACATGATTGTCAAGGATTGTCTAGGATGATACACGTATCATCCAGGACGATCAGACCAAATCTCTAAAAATAAAATCTTGCCTAACTTGATCTGGCGGCTGAGAATTTCTGATTTGAGCCTATCGTCCTATACGATCGATCAATCATCCAGGACAATCGACTTAATCAGACAGATTTAACTTGGTCGCCCTAATTAGGGTTTTTTTTCACTAGATTGTCCAGGACGATCAGAATAAAAAATGAACAGAAACTCTAATTCACCAAAACTCTCCCCCTGAGTGTGTGTGTGTAAGGTTACTTAGCTAGGGGATCAATTACATTACATTTGACTCAAAAAGTGAAAATAGTACATTGGACCTGAATTACAAAATAGACTGACTCGATCTTGGGCTGGCTTGAACTTGCAATTGATCCTGCGGACCTGAAAGATTAGACAATCAACCAGAAACAAAAATATTTACAATCATCAAAATCATAGTCCTTGAAACCCAGATTTGCAATAATCTCCCCCTTTTTGATGATAGCAAATATTTATTCAGTAGTTTTAAATTAAAAAAATTACAATAAGTAAAGCACAGGCGAGAGATGATAAATTTTACTAATCATTAATAACTAGTGACATTCAATACAACAAAGGACACAATTATAATAAAAATAACAAATGAAACTACTACAACACAAAAAGAACTCCCTCTTTTGACATCACAAAAAGGAGGAATAGAAAAGATAAAAACAACAGCAAACTAACATATCACAAAGAAAGTAAAACAAATAATCTAATAAAGAGGCGGATCTTGTAAGAAAGATCAGGGATCCCAAAAACACATAAGACAAATAGAAAATAAAAAATAGAGTAAATAAAAAATAGAAACTAAAAAGCAAAACTAAAAATAATGATTTTTTTATCAGCTCTAGTAAAATAGAATTTTCCCTGATTTTCAATTCAAAAGCCAACAAGAAGAAAATTGACAACGCTGAAATCCAGAAAAATTAGAAATTTGACTTTCGTAGCTCCTACCTCGATCACCTTACAGGTTCAAATTCCATTCAAATAAAAATCTAATTCTAAAGAAAATAAATTAGATTCGAAAAGAGATCCTTTCAAGCCTCATTCCAGAAAAATATCTGATAAAATAATATTCCGAAGGAAGGAATCAGAAATCATGATTTTTAATCTCAAGCTTTTAAAAATATTAAGTGCCGCATGAATTTTTCTAAGACATTTAAAGATCTGAAAGGGAAGAAAGATTGGTTTGGGCTCATTTTGTGCCTCTTTTTCAATTTGTTTGGCGCACTACACATCTTTTGATTTTTGATACACTTTGTGTATTTTTCAATTTGGCGACATTTCGCATCTTTTCAGCTTTGGGCTCATTTTGTGCCTCTTTTTCCAATCTGTTTGGCGCACTGCGCATCTCTTGTAAGCTTGCTTCCTTTCATAATCATTAAATAAACTCAGTTGTGAAATTACCTTCTAGATATAAGAGAGGACAAAACGCACTCTCTACAATAAGGAGGAGTACTTCATAAAATAAAAACCATACATCATATGATAAGTGCGATCACTTGATTAAGAAAATATAAAAATGATTCAAAGCTTTGAAAATACTATTCATATATGGTAGATTACTGAAGGAAGATAAAACAGATCTCTATTTCAAAAAAAAACATTTTAATTTTGAAAAAGATTTTTATCCAAAAGAAATAATACACCAATAAAGGAGTTAGATGAATAGAAACAATCATCAACATTTCTTCCCTTTAATAGATCCAGAGGAGTCAATCACTGCTTACAAGCTTTCAAACAAAACAAGGCAAAACTCTCAGTTAGAAAACTAGTTTATCAGCAATAGTGAGCAGTGATCTAATTTTAAAAGAAATAAAATAGTAAATCAAGAATAAGTAGGAAATTGCATCAAAATAAATACAAAAGAAAAACCTGACAATAAAAGGAAATCAGCAGTGAATGAAAATAAAACATAAAATAGATAATCAAATCAAAAGACTAACAGAAACAAAAGAAAAAAAAGAAAAAAACTTAAAAATTATCAGTCATCAAATTCATGCATTTATGTCAATCACACCCAATCTGGTCCTCAAAATGTTGAATGAGTCAAAGGCCAGTAGTTTAGTAAAGATGTCAGCCAGTTGATTTTCAGTTGCTACATGATGTAGCTCAATGTCCCCTTTTGTAACATGGTCCCTAATGAAGTGATGCTTTATATCTATGTGTTTGGTTCTAGAATGTTGGATTGAAATCTTAGAAATGTAGATGGCACTGATGTTATCACATAGAACTGAAATTGTGCCGACAAGTAATCCTAAATCCAAAACTTGTTGCTTCAACTAAAGAACTTGGGCCACACAACTTCTTAAGGCAATATACTCAGCTTCAGTAGTGGAAAGTACAACTGAGTTCTATTTTCTATTGGACCAAGAGACTAAAGAATGTCCTATGAATTGACAAGTTCCAGAAGTGCTCTTTCTATCCACTCTACACCCTATAAAGTCAGAATCAGAATATCTAATAATCTCAAAAGAAGTGTTATGCCTAGGGTACCAGATTCTTAGGTTTGGGGACACTAAAAGACATCTAAGAATTCTCTTAACAGCAGTCAGGTGGGACTCTTTAGGATCAGCTTGAAACCTAGCACATAGACAAACACTAAATATAATATCATGTTGGCTAGCAGTCAGGTAAAGTAGTGATCTAATTATTCCCCTAAACTTCTTCTGATCAACAGATTTTCCATTTAAATCCTTATCTAACTGAATAGTGGAACTCATGGGAGTGTTAATTGGCTTAGCTTTGTCCATTTCATATTTCTTCAAGATGTCCTTAGTGTATTTTGATTGATTCAGAAAAGTTCCATTATCCATTTGCCTTATGCTAAACCCCAAAAAGTAGGATAATTCTCCCATCATACTTATCTCAAACTACTTACTCATTATTTAGAAAAATTATCACGTAGGTCTTTATCAGAAGATCCAAAAGGAATATCATCAATATAGATCTGGACAATGAGTAGATCATCTCCTACTTTCCTAAGGAAAAGGGTGGTGTCTACGCTCCCCTTAACAAACTCTCTTTATAGTAAAAATGTGCTAAGCCTCTCATACCAATCTCTAGGTGCCTGTTTCAATCCATATAAGGCATTTTTTAATTTGTAAACATGATTTGGATATTGGAAACTCTCAAAACCTGGGGGTTGCACTACAAAGATATCCTCTTTTATTATCCCATTTAAAAAGGCACTCTTGACATTCATTTGAAACAACTTAAATCCCTTATAATAGGCAAAGGCTAGTAGCACTCTAATGGCTTCCAATCTAGCTACAGGGGAAAAGGTCTCCTCAAAATCAATCCTTTTAATTTGATTGTACCCCTTAGCCACTAATCTTACCTTATTCCTAACCACCACACCAGAATTATTCATCTTATTCTTAAAGACCCACTTGGTTCCCACTACACTTTAATTTTTAGGTCTTTCTACTAACTCCCAAACATCGTTCCTTATAAATTAATTTAATTCCTCTTGTATAGCTAAGATCTAAAACTCATCAGAAAGGGCTTGATTGATGTTGGTGGGTTCAGTCATTGAGATAAAGGCAGAATGGTTTACTTCCTTCCTAAGTCTATGTTTAGTTCTAACACCTTCAGAAGGGTCTCCTAAGATCAGTTCTTTAGGATGACTTGAAGCATATCTCCAATCTCTAGGCAAAGGATTTTCAGGTTCTACCCTTTCCTCCAGATTTACATTTTCAACTCCTTGGGTAATCTCTCCTACATCTTCTTCTTCCTCAATTCTAGTCCCCTTAGGATCAGATTCATCAAACACCACATGAGTTGTCTCCTCTACCACCAAAGTCCTCTTATTAAACACCCTAAAGGATTTCCCCACACTAGAATATCCTAAGAACACTCCTTCACAAATTTGGGGTCAAATTTTCCTAAGGATGATTTCTCATTATTCAGAATGAAAACCTTACAGCCAAAGACATGGAGGTGGGACAGGTTTGGAGTTCTACCCTTAATGATCTCATAAGGTGCCTTATTCAGATTGGATCTAACATTCACCCTATTCAGCACATAACAAGCAGTATTCACCACTTCAGCCCAAAAGTATTTTGGAAGTGAATACTCAGCAAACATGGCTCTAGCGGCTTCCACTAAGGTCCTGTTCTTTCTTTCAGTTACCCCGTTCTGCTGAGGGGTCCTAAGAGCTAAAAAATTGTGGCTAATCCCTTGCTCCTCATAGAATATTCCAAACTTCATATTTTCAAACACTACACCATGATCACTATGAATAGTCAAGATCTCACAGCCTAACTTCCTTTGAATCCAAGTGGAGAAAGACTTAAATTCATCAAATGACTCAGATTTATGTAACAGAAATTTAATCCAAGTGAACCTCGAGTAATCATCAACAATCACAAATTCATAGACTTTTCCCCCTAAGCTGGCAGTGCTAATGGGTACAAAGAGATCCATGTGAAGGACTTCTAAAGGTCTAGAGGTGATGATGTCCTTAATTGAGTGAAAGGAGGACTGGACTTACTTTCCTAATTGACTGGCATCACAAAGGTGGTCCTTAGTGCACTTAAGCTTAGGGACACCTCTAATTAAGTCCTTTTGGGTGACTCTTCTAAGGGTTTTCATACTGTCATGACATAACCTCCTATGCCATAGTTAGGACTTATCAGCAGTAATTTTTAAGCAAATTGAAACATCAGTTTTAAAGTAACTTACATCCAGCATGTAGACATTATTGATCATTTATCCCTGCAAAATAATTTTATCATTTAAGCTTATAATACAGCAAGTAGGAAGAAACTTGATGTTGTATCCTTTATTATAAAGTTTATTGATACTCAGTAAGTTGTGTTTCAATCCATCTACAAGTAAAACATTATTAATAATGAAATTTTATGAATCACTAATTATACGTGCTCCTACCAACCTCCTGGTGGTGTTGTCTCCAAGTATAACCTTACCTCCAACTCTGGTTTCCAGTGAAATGAACTAATTTACATCTCCTATCATATGTCTTGAACATCCGTTGTCTAGATACCATATGCTCTCACTAGGCCTTTTGTGAGAGCACACCTACAAAATCATTAAACGTCAGATTTAGGAACCCAAATAGGTTTGGGTTCCTTCTTATGAAAAAAAGAATGTAATGCATATGTGCTATACTGTGAAGCATGCAATTTGGGTCTCCACACCCAATGCGTACTATGGTGAACCGTGCAAGTGTGTGAGATATATCCTAGCATGCCACAAGAAAACCATCTAACGCCAGGAAAAGGATTAACTAATATACGTGGGTGATAGTGCCTCTTCCTAGGTGTGTATGAAATATGCTTTGATGATTTTGAAACAGATTCTTTAAAAGGTGAAGGTGCATAAAATTGGAAAAAGTATGAGGTGTTTCATTTTTCTCAAGAGCACAAATTTTCAATTTTAGAAATTCTATTTTCTTTGTGAGGCTTGCAATTTCAAACTTCAATGCTCCATTACTACTCTCCAATTCACATGCCATGTTGTCTAATTCTTTAAAAGCTCTTTCTAAATCAACATGCGAGGTTTTCAATGAATCATTCTCAGTAATCAATTCAGAATGCTTTTTGTTCAATTCATCAAATTCATCAAGTAAAGACATGTGATTGCTATCAAGTGTAGAATGATCTTTAATCAAAATTTCATGCTCTTTTTGTAAATTCAGAAATTCTAATTTCACACTAGCATAAGTTTTCTTAAATTTCCTATATGATGAATGAATTTTTTTAGAAACATCAAATAACTGGTCATAAGTAAGCTCACATACCTCTTCTTGATCAGACTGACCAGGATGATCATCAGCCATCAGACATAAATTTGTAGTCTCCTCCTCAGCTTCAATCTCAGAGGAGTCAGATGTAAAATCTGCTCAGAATACCTTTTGAATCCGCTTATTATCCTTCCTGAACTTGGGTTTCTCCTCACCCTTCTCCTTGCTTGGGTGAGCCTTAAGTGTAGGACAATCAGCCTTTATATATCGAGGCTTTTTGCATTCAAAACAAACAGTATCAGATGAACCTTTAAAATTTTTACTGGACTTACCCTTGTTCCACTACTAAAAGTTCTTATGTTTCTTCCTTAGAATGCTTTTGAATTGCCTAGTTATTAAGGCAACTTTATCGCTATCAGACCCAGAAGAGTCAGTGTCAGTACCGTTGGCCTTCAACGCTATAGTTTTCTCCTTCTTCTTCTCACCTGCATCAAGTTGTCTTTGGTTCACCCCTTGCTCGTAAGTAATGAGTGATCCAAGTAAGCTATCAATAGAATAAGTATTCAAATCTTTAGATTTAGTGATCGCAATTATCTTAGCATCATACGAAGAAGGCAAACATCTAAGAATTTTGTTCACTCTTTCATAGTTAGTGAGTTCTCTTCCTAAAGCATATAGAGAAGTGACAATTTGAATGAACCAAGTATACATTTTAGAAATTGATTCACTAGGGTTCATGCAAAAGAGTTTGTAGTCATGAAGTAAGATGTTCAATCTAGATTGCTTAACCTCAGATGTACCTTCATAAGTGATAGACAATCTATCCCAAATTTCTTTACCAATTGTACAAGTAGAGACACGCATGTAATCCTCAGATTTTAAGGCATAAAAATAGTTCAAATATTTGGCATTTAGTTGGGCTAAGCCCCGATCATCAAGAGTCCATTCAGTGAAAGGCAGTTCAGTTTTAACATTATTAACCATTCTAAAAGGTGCTTCATAACCATCCTTAACAAGCATCCACATGTGATAATCAATTAATTGTTAAAAGGTGGACATGCGAGTTTTCCAAAAATCAAAAGGTATGTTATCAAATAATGGTGGTCGTGTAATTGAATAACCTTCAGCAGTATTGTAATTACCAAAGTTAGCCATAGATCAAATTCAAAAGTTTTTAAACTTAATTTTTGAATCCCGCTCTGATACCACTTAAAAGTCAAGTGGGTATGCTCTAATACCACTTGAAAGTTTGATAGGGATGTTAAGCCCTTATGAACTAGTCCTGAGGCTAACCAAGAGGGGGGGTGAATTGGTAGTTTTAAAAATTTGAGAGCAAAATAACGATTACGAAAATCTTTTTGAATGTTTTAAAACTTTTACAGTCATACGATGTTGTGCAGATGTTTAACGATAACAGAATAATAAGAACAATCACATAATCACCAACAGAAAATAAGTGCTGAAAGTAATTGAAAAGAACACACCAGATTTTATAGTGGTTCGGTCAACTTGACCTACGTCCACTCCCCGGAGCCTCCCCTCTGGGTATTGCACTAACACAAAATGACTCTCTTTTTGCTCCCACAGCAAGGCAGAGAAGCCTGTACAAGCACTCCTTTCCACCAACTCGATGAGGCAGAGAACCTAAACTCCTTTTTCTTCCTCCTGAAGTAGGCAGAGAACCTGAACTCCTTTTGCTTCCTCCTGAAGTAGGAAGAGAACCCGGATCTTCTTGCAAACGATCCCACCAGGAACAACCAGTAAGATAAGAGACGATGATTGGAGAAGATGACTCTGATCCTTGCTTGGAGTAACCTTTGTGAATCCCTCACAAACTCCCCTCATAAGATCCTCTCTTTCTCTCCCAAGCTCTCTCTCTCTAGGTTTTCTGTGGTAAGGAAAGTGGCAAAAGATTTTTCTTGTTGAAAGAAAAAGATCTTTTAAAGGAGGGCTCAAAAATTGCCCTAAATCTCAACTGGTCGTTAAATATCGTCTAGGACGATCGCTCGATCGTCCTGTACGATCAGTTCAACATCACATGTATCAGCCTAGACGATTTGATTCCTCTGGATGATTAGTAGATAAGAGTTGCTCAGATCATCCCATATGATTCGACGATCGTCTAGGATGATTAATATAAATCAGGAATTTCATCCAGAAGATAGCTCTGGTCGTCCAGGGGAACTTGTGCTGGACGATCTCAAAATGACTTGATCGTCTAGGATGATATGTCTATCATCCTGTATGATTAGTTCAAAAAGTGCCAAAATTGTCCGGTTCACAGCTCTGGACGTAGAGGTCATAACATGCTGGATGATTTCAAAATGACTTGATCGTCTGGGATGATATGGGTATCATCCCATATGATTAGTTCAAAAATGGGATTATCATCCTGCACACAGCTCTGGACGTACAGGTGATAGGCACTAGACAGTCAGGATTTTTAACACATTGTCCCGTACGATCCTGCAATCATCAAGGATGATATGATCGTATCAATCAGGTATTAATTGCTTACCTTAATTACTAGACTAATTTAGGCATAATTGTCAAGGATCATCCAGAATGATACACGTATCGTCCAGGATGATCAGACCAAATCTTTAAAAATAAAATCTTGCCTAACTTGATCTGGAGGCTGATAATTTTTTATTTGAGCCTATCATCCTGTACGATCGATCGATCGTCCAAGACGATCAGCTTAATCAGACAGACTTAACTTGGTTGCCCTAATTAGGGTTTTTATTTTCACTGGATCGTCTAGGACGATGTGAATATCGTCCAGGACGATCATAATAAAAAATGAACAGAAACTTTAATTCACTAAAACTCTCCCCCTGAGTGTGTGTGTGCAAGGTTACTTAGCTAGGGGATCATTTACATTACATTTAAAGAAAGTGAAAACAGTATATTGGACCTGAATTACAAAATAGACTGACTCGATCTTGGGCTGGCTTGAACTTGCAATTGATCCTGTGGACCTGAAAGATTAGACAATCAACCAAAAATAAAAATGTTTGCTATCATCAAAATCATAGTCCTTGAAACCCAGATTTGCAACAATTACAACACATCATCCAGGATGATCAAAATCATCATGTATGATTAGAACAAAATTTCAGCTATCAAATCTTGCCTAAGTTATGTCTAGTGGCTAGATTTTTTGATTGATGCATATTGTCATGTATGATGATAGTATCATCCAGGACAATTGGCTTAATTAAGCTTATTTGATACATAAGCCCTAATTAGGGTTTCTATTTTGAATTGATCGTTCAGGATGATTTAGGATCATCTTGTACGACATGATTAAAAATAGAGGAACTCTCAAACTCACCAAATTTCTTCCCTTGAGTGTGTGTGTGTGCAAGGTTACTTAGCTTCAGGATCCATCATAATACATTTGACACAAGAAAACGTAAAAATTGTTTTGGAATTAAACTTACAGACTGACTCAGTCCTAATCTACCCAATCTTGAGCTGGCTTGCAAGTAAGCTTTATGGACCTGAAAAAGTTAGTAGGTAGGATAGCCAAAAATAAATATGCATTAATAGCAATATAAAAGAAATAATATTTGTTATCATCAAAATCACAGTATTTGTATCCAGATTTGTAATAGGGCCGACCTAATGGGGTCCACTAATTACCTTAGGTAAAAAGGTAGTGTCCTAAGGTCCTTGGGTAGTTTTAAGCAAGGCCAAGGTTAACTGGACCATGGATGATCCAATAAAACACTTAATGTAACTAGGATTTACTTATGTTTTAGATTTTGAATTGGATTCAACCTATTACAAATACATTTACAAAGGTTACTAATTTTCATAGAAGTGTCTAGGATAAACTCTTAACAATCATGGATTTCTCATGGGTGAAGTGAGGGTTAACCTAGTATGGTTCTCATCCTAGTACATGGAATTAAATACCTTAGGGTTTCATGCTTTCTTATGGCTAGCCAATGTTAAGTTATTAGGAATTCACCTATGAGAATCTTATATGGAAGGCCCTATACTAAGGAAGATAATCCTTTGAACTCAAGCTAAGCACATGAAAAATTTGTTAAATTTATTAAAAAATGTGGTCAACACCCACTAGTGTTCGTAGTTGGACAAACCTAAAATATGAACTTCATGATAAGTTTTCTGTTGTTAGTTAGGTCAATCACACATCTCTACCTATGGCTTCAAGATTGTTAGTCCTAATAAAAATGAGTAATTATGATTATCAAGTATGGTGTAATCCCTTACTAATAGATAGCTTATATCTTGTTGATTAAACTGTAACTCTATGATAGGGATGTGATTCATTTTTCTCAAGGTAATACCTATGCATTTAAATTTAATAATAATATTGTAAAAATTCTCTCTAATTAACCATAAGAGAAAGTGGCAAAACATCTATCATATAGAATCTCTTACGATTTGAAATTTGTAGCTTCTCTAAAAAAATATCAAACTGCAATTGATAGTTATTAACCCATGCCCCTCCCACAACTTCCTCCACTTTAGTCAAAAAGGCCTCACGTAATGTACTACCTCTCTTACTAGGATTCATATTAAATACTTATGTTTTAAAAGTATGAAAAAAAAAATTCTACCATAACACCACATTACACTTACTATATGTTAATGAGATTACCCCACCCCTTCAAAGATTCACTTACCTCTTGTAATATATAATATATTATCTAATTCTTTTGATAAAATCCCTAGTAAACTATCTAACGAGCTACCCCCAATAAGAGGCATTCAACATTCCATTAACTTTACCCCGAGTTCATAGTTATTTAATCTACCTCAATATAGGATGGATCCTACTAAATATGCAAAAAAATAATGCTAGGTAAATGAACTCCAGTAGAAAGGCTTCTTATAAAAAAGCTTTGGCCCTTATATTATCCCTACTATTCTCACATCAAAAAAGGATGGCTCTTAGTAAATATGAGTAGATAGTCAAGCAACAAATAAAATCATAATCAAGATTATGTTTCCAATCCCTAGAGTTGATAACATGTATGATTTTATTTTTAGTTTAATCATTTTGTCCAAAATAGATATTAAAAGTGATAAGCATTTATGATTAATCGTAGTGATAAATGAACATTTTCCTTAATACATTAGATGAACTTTATAAAAGGTTTGTTATGCTCTTTAGAATGTCTAAGGCTTATAGTACCTTAATTATATTGATGACTAAAGTACTTAGTTATTTATGAGAAAATTTTTTATTGTTTATTTTGATGATATTGTGATATATAGTAGAAATGAAGAGTCGCTTTTGAGACATCTTAGACTAGTATTTGAAACATTAAGTTTTGAAAACTTTACATCAATATTGTCTTTTTTTCTCGTAAGAAAGAAGTCATATTCTTTATTTTCTTAATTTCTAATGCTAGACTTCAACCAAACCCTTTAAAGTTAGTCATGGGGTGGTATACACCTTATTCTTTCACTTATGTTAAAAGTTTCCATGGATTGACCATAATTTATAAGAGATTTAACAAATAATTTAGTAATATGATTGCTTAAATCCTAGACATCCTTAGAAATTACAAGTTCTTATGGATAATTAATGTGGCCAAATTTTCTAAACAAATTAAAGTTCTCCTAAATTCATTACATATTCTTAGGTTTCCTAACTTTGCCAAACCTTTTGAAGTCAATTGTGATGCCTCAAGGATAGCCATAAGTCTAGTACCAATTAAGATAATCATCTTATTAATTTTTAATAAAAAGCTAATGCCAAGTACAATTGCTCTAATTTTGATAAGGAATTTTATTCATAATCCAATTCATTAAATGAAAAAAATACTACATATTACATAATGAATGTATAATCCTCTCTAACCCTGACCCCCATAAATTCATCTACACCTAAATGAAAAATGGGTAAAATTTCTCCAACTTGGCACGAAAAATGAATTGTTCATGCTCTATCAGGAATCATCTTATTCATCTCCTTTTTTTATAATCATCTCCTCCTTAAAATCACAGTTTCCCAACTTTTCTAGAAAAAAAAATGATTATACTACCTATTTTTATTATGATTTTCTTTGTCATGAACACCTAGATAAATCTCTTATCCTAATCAAATTCTTTTTTTCTTTTTATTTTATTAATATCTTATAAGAAAAAAATCTTTACATTCCTATATCTTCTCTTCGAGATTTCTTGCTCATTGAGCTTGGGGTAAAATTAAGAATTTTTTAGCCATTCATAAAAAGAGATGTTGAAAACATTATTGCCTTTTCTCACCTATGAAAATTCAAGACAACTTAGAAAATAAATAGAAAATAGCTTATCAACCTTGGGAGGACCTCCCCATAACTTTATCTTAAGCTTACTTAGAACTCTCGGTGGATATGATAGTATTGTTATGATTTTTTATAGTTTCTCCAAAATGGCACAATTCTTTCCATATTTAAAAACTAATAATGCTTCGTATATAGCTAAAATTTTGTATAAAGAAAATGATTAGACTATGTATTACCATTTGTAATAATTTCAAATAAAAGATTTAAGATTTATTTCATACTTTTGAAAGATCTTATGAAAACTTTTGTGACAGTTAATAATTTCAAATAGAACTTGTGAATAAATTCTTAGGAAATTTATTGAAGTGTTTTGTAGGTAAGAAACTTAGCACTTGTGACTGGCATTTACTTCTAAGTTTGGATATAATACCACTATCACTATAATACTTAAGATCTTATGACTCTTTCAGAACTCTTAGAAAGTTTGGATCAAATGCTTATCTCTTGAAATTACCTTATATAAATTCTATTATTAATATTGAGGATATACTACTCTATTAGGGACTTATTAAGTCTTAAGATTATTAAGATAAACATATTATAAGAAAACCAAGTCAAAATTTACAGGTTTCACATATTTCACATCTCTTAGATATTGATAACATCATTTCATGTTGGCTCTCCCCAACAACAGATGCATCACTCAAATTCCTTAATTAAAATGCTGAAGGAATACCTAAACTATAATTTTACAATGTTCTTGGAGGCTGGGGAGCTGATGCAACATTAACATAAAGGCAAAGAACAAGATTACAAATTAAGGCACTAAATCAAAATTAAAGTTCATTATCATGAACAACTCTCCAAAAAAGTTTATCGACAACCCCTACTCCCTTTAATATCAATAAAGGAATATTTAAAAAGCTTAATTTGAGGTCCTTTGATGTGTAGGTAGTTCGCACAAATTAAAGAATTAAAGATCTTAAAGATTGTTTGATTTCAAAACTGCTATAGATTTCTTTTTTGGCTAGGACAATTATTTTTGTGAATGGAAGATTTAAAATTTATAATATTTTTTTTTTGATAAATCAATAAATCCAAATCCATATAATAGTAATTTATTAGCTCATAAGGCTTTCCAAACTTAGCTTGGCTGAGAAAATATTGAAAGTTTGTGAGGGTTTGTTAAACCCTCAGGAACTACTCCCAAGGCTAACCAAGAGGGAAGGTGAATTGATTATTTTAAAATTTCTTTAACAAAATGAGAAATTAAAAACCCCTTGATGTGGAAGCAGATTAGTTTCACAATAATTAAAATTTCTGAGATTTTCAACACAAAACAATCAGAAAAATGCGGAAATTAAATTTGAAAAAGTAAATAGAAAGAACAAAACAGATTTATAGTGGTTCAGTCAACTTGACCTACATCCACTCCCCGAAAACTTCATTTCCAGGTATTGCGCTAAAAGTAGTGTCTATTCTTTTTTCCCCATAATAAGGTGGAGAAGCCCTTACAAATTCTTTTCGCTGACCTGATGAGGCAGAGTACCTTGAATCCTTTTTCTCTCTCCTAGAGTAGGTAGAGAACTTGAAAATCCTTTTACTCCCTCATGCAGTAGGCAAAGAACCTTAAAATCTTTTTACTCCCTCCTGGAGTAGGTAGAGAACCTGGATCTGATGCTGATAAAAATTTCCCTAGAGCCACCAAGGAATCAGACAAGCAGCTTGACAAAGATGGTGGAAACCTTGCTTGGAGAAACCATTGTGAATCCCTCACAACTCCCCTCATAAGGATTTCTCTCTCTCCCAAGCTCTCTCTTCCTTCTCTAGCTCTCTCTCAGATTGATTCAGCAGCAAAAGATTTCCCAAGGATAAAAAAAATACTTAAATAGTGGGCATAAAAAAACCCTAAATTTCAAGAAATCTGTCTTCTGTTTGTATAGTATAATACACGTATCATACGGTATGATTAGTATAATTTGGAATCATCCAACAAGTTCGTGTAGATGAACTGCTCAATCTTTAAGCATATCGTGCAATACGATAAAATATCGTACGGTACGATTAGTGAAAAATTTCTTCTATTCATTTGGGACGATGCTTGGGATGACCAACTTTGTACACTGTCGATCATCCAAGACTATAGACATCGTACAATATGATCAGTACAAAAATCTTAGATTTTATTTGGTATGATCTCTAAGATGACCAATTTTGTACACAGGAAATCGTAGGAACAAATAATATCATACAATATGATCAATCATCATAATTGTCCCAGATTTGATTGCCTGATATCGTAAGAAAGATTTTTAATTAGGGCGTACAGTATGAACCAAATTGTATGGTACGATCAGCATATTTAGAATCTTTCTTAACCTCTGGTGGCTAGAGTTTTGATAGAGTGCAATAGATCATATATATGAATTAAAATTACACAGTATGATACACGTATCATACAATATGAATCAAAATCATACAGTACAAACTACTTAAAAAACTCTCCCAAAACCATTTTTCTCTCTCCCCCTATGTGTGTGTAAGGTTACTCAGCAATGATATCCTCCCAATTATATGATACGACTCAAGAAAAGAAAAAATATACAAAATAAATTAAAAATACAGACTATATAACCCTAGTTTACCCAGTCTTGAGCTAATCAGAATTGCAAGTGAATGGTGGACTGAATTCCTAAAATGTTAGTACACACAACACAAAACAAAATATCACAGAAATAAGAGAAAGCAGTAATAGACATAATAATGTTTGTTATTATCAAAATCATAGTGCTTGAATCAAGTTTGCAATAATCTCTCCCTTTTTTATGATGGCAAACATTATTATTTTTAGATTTTCAAAAAGTTACATTCCTCTAAACTCCCCCGTAGATGAAAATCAATTGTAAGTAAAAGGAGTGTAAAAAAAATTTTAATAACAACAACAACAAACAAACAATAATAATAAATAATAACAATAAACAACAAAATACTACTCCCTGTTTTAACATTATAAAAAGAAGGACAACATCAAGAAGAAGAAGAGAAGAAAGAAAAAAAATAGAAACAAGCACAAGAACAGAAATAGAACCAGAAAATAAAACAGATTAAAAAAGACAAACAAGTCAAGGTAAAGAAAATATCACAACTCTATTAACTTGCGTGGGCATTTTCAAAATATAATAAACTTACTCTTTAAATAAAAAAAGCTCAAATAAGACAAGTGTTAACTTTATTGCAACCAAAAGATTTTTATTCTAGAGTTTGCACACCAAGCTTAGAACCTTTAGAGGCTAAAGTCCGTTGTATAAATAAAAATCTAACACAAAAATATAATTAGATAGAGAAACTTAAACTTTTTAGACTGCTAACATGAAATATATCAAATAGAATATTACTGTAAAAGTGATGAATGAAGAACCAAGATTTTCCAAAATCAAGTATTAAACACAGTTATGAAACATAGGGATTTTCTAAGATTTAAGGAATTGTCAAAAAGAAAAGCTAATTTAAGTTGGGCTCATTTTGTGCCTCTTGATCGCTTTTGACACATATTATATATATTTTTATTTTTGATACACTTTGTATATCTTGCATTTATTTGGCGGACATTGCGCATCTTTTAATTTTGGGCTCATTTTGCGCCTCTTTTAATTTTTGCAAATTGCTTCCTTTCTAAATCTTTAAGAATCTCAGTTGCAAGATTATCTTTCAAATATAAGAGAATAATAACTCACTCTCTTATATAGGGAGGAATAATCTACAAAGTAAACCCGAGTGTTCTAATAGGAATAAATAGCATGTTGTAGAAAAATAATAAAATGCATATGTCAAATTGCAGAATACATCCATAATATAAAAATATGTAATAGAGTGAATAAGTTTTTAGTTCAACCATCTTAATTCCAATTTGATTTAGATTTAAGTATACATAATGAATTTTCATACAAAGGACATAAGAAGGGATATATAAAGTCATGAATTTCTATCCTGCTTAAAAAATTTTAGCAATTACTTATTACTTATTTAAACTTTTAAGTAGGAATAGAAGTATGTTTACATAAATAGGAAAGAGCATTATTCAGTCCAAGTTTAGTCGTACAGTATGAACTAAGTCGTACTGTACAAGTTTGTTTGTATAATATAAGTTCAGTTGTACAGTACGATCTAAGTCATATAGTATAATCCAAGTCATATTGATTAATGATTAACAATTTTCTTTGACTGATGATTTCTCAAGTAAAGAAGAGTATAAAAGAGCACAAAAACTAGCTAGAAAGAAAGAAATACAATTTGAGAGAGAAAAAAATAAATCCAATAGCATGAAAATGAAAACAACAACAACATCAAGCCTTTATCCCACTACGTGGGGTCGGCTACATGAATCCTTTTTCTCCATTGTGTCCTGTTAAAAGTCAAATTCTCATTTAAATCTAATAAAGAAAGATCATTTCTAATATTTTCTAACCAAGTCTTTTTAGCTCTACCTCTACCTTTCTTAATATAAGTCAAATCTAAGACCTCTACCTTCCTAACCGGGTCATCGGGAGGCCGCGTTTTATGTGACCAAACCATCTAAGGCGACTCTCTCTCTAATCTTATCTTCCATTGGAGTTACTCTAACCTTTTCATGAATATGCTCATTTTGTATCCTATCTCTAAGGGTAAAGCCACTCATCCACCTGAGCATCCTCATCTCTGCAACACTTAACTTAGAATTATGCTTCTCTTTTAATGGCCAACATTCGGCACCATAAAGCATTGTAGGTCTCACCACCATCTTATAGAATTTTCCCTTAAGTTTGAGGGGTACTTTTCTATCACACAATAAGCCCGATGCATTCCTCCATTTCAACCATCCAACTTGGATTCTGCTGATAATATCCCCATCTATTTCACCATTACTCTGAACAATAGATCCAAGATATCTAAAACGTGTACTCTTATTAATGACTTGATCGGCCAAAGTCACAATCCCCTCACTAGGTCTATTATTACTAAAATTACACTACATATATTCTTTTTAGATCTACTCAAGCGGAAACCTTTAGACTCTAAGGTTGACCTCCACAATTCTAGTTTACCTTCAACTCCTTCTCTAGTCTTATCAACAAGAAGAATAACATCAGCAAAAAGCATACACCAAGGTACATTCTCTTGCAAATGTCTAGTGAGAACATCCATGACTAAAGAAAAAAGATACGGGCTTAAGGCTAATCCTTGATGTAATCCAACCGAAATAGGGAAAACTTGGTCAAACCACCTTGTGTTTGAACACAAGTAATATCTCCTGCATACATATCTTTAATGATTTGAATAGAAGCGTTATTAACTCCTTTCTTTTCAAGAACTCTCCATAGCACTTCTCTTGGAACTTTATCATATGCTTTCTCTAAATCAATAAATATCATATGTAAATCCTCCTTATTCTCTCTATATTTCTCCATCAAACCTCTTAATAAATGTATGGCTTCCATAGTAGACCTACCCGGCATGAATCCAAATTAATTTTGAGAAACATTAGTATCACGCTGCAACCTATGCTCCATAACTCGTTCCCATAGTTTTAAAGTATGACACATTAACTTAATTCCTCTATAATTCGCACAATCTTGCGCATCACCTTTATTCTTAAAAAAAGGGATTAACACGCTCATTCTCCACTCATCTGGCATCTTTTTAGTCTTTAAAATAGTATAAAAAGTTTAGTAAGCCAAGAAATTCCTTCTTCTCCTAAGCATTTCCACACCTCTATTAGAATATCATCAGGTCCAACAGCTTTTCCACCCTTCATTTTCTTTAAAGCCTCTCTAACTTCTGTTTTACTAATACGTCGATAAAAACAAAAAATCTTTATTTTTATTTAGGGTGCTAAGGTCACTACAGTCAATTTTATTTTCACATTCTTCATTAAAAAGTTTAGCAAAATATCTCATCCACCTTTCTTAAATATCATCTTCTAAAAAAAACACTTTTTAATCTTCATCCTTAATACACTTCACTTGAACTAAATAATCCTATCTCTTTGTTTGGCTAACTTATACATATATCTTTCTCCCTCCTTAGTATCCAATCTATTATATAAATCACTAAAAGCTAAACTCTTTGCATCGCATATTGCTTTCTTAGATTCCTTACATGCCGCTTTATATATTTTCCAATTATCAAAAATTTTATAATTAAACCAATTTTTATAACAAATCTTCTTATTTTTAATCTTTTCTTGCACATTTGGATTCCACGACCAACTATTTTTACTATTAGGAGTTTTTCCCTTTGAAACTCCAAGCACATCTTTTGCAATATTCTTAATATCACTAGCCACTTTTTTTCCACATAACATTAACATCCTCATGCACAGACAAAATCTTAAGATCTAAAATCTTACTCTTAAAAATATTTTTATTAATATTCTTTAAATACCCCAATCTAATCCTAGAATATCGTTTTACTTTATTTTTAATTTTTTGTCCCATTATGTTCAGGTCCAAAACTAATAAACGATGTTGGGTACATAAATTTTCACTCGGAATAACTTTACAATCTTTGCAATCTAAACGATCCACTTTTCTTATAAGAAAATAATCAATCTGAGTTGTGCTATATCCATTTTTATAAGTAATGAGATGCTCATTCCTTTTCTTAAATAAGGTATTAGCAATTAAAAAATTATAAGCTAAACAAAAATCTAATATGGACTTACCACCTTCATTTGTCGTTCCAAATACATAGCCACCATGAATGCTTTTAAAATCATCTACCTCTCTACCAACATATCCATTTAAATCTCCTCCAATAAAAACTCTTTCTTCAAGAGGTATCTTTTGTATTAATTCTTCTAAGTCATTCCAAAGTTTTAATTTTAATCCATATCCAAACCTACTTGAGGAGCATAAGCACTTATAATGTTAACAATCTTAGCATCAACAACAATCTTTAAAGCTATAATTCTATCTCCAATTCTATTAATATTTATAACATTATCCTTCAAAATCTTGTCTAAAATCACGCCTACACCATTTCTAGTACGACTCCTACCCGAATACCAAAGTTTAAATCCTAAACTATCAATCTCCTTAGCCTTCTCTCCAACCCATTTAGTTTCCTGAATGCACAGAATATTTATCTTCCTATGAATCATAATATCTATTAATTCATTAATTTTCCTATAAGAGAACCTATATTGTAAGTTCCTATCCTAATTTTAGTTTCATGGACTAGCTTCTTTGCCCACATCCGTCCTTGATGTTGGAACCCTTGCTTATTTAACACTGCACCCGGGCAGCGGTGCAGCGGCCCTTGCACACTTGTCGCTGTATTCAGGTCATACAGCGCATTGCTTCTAGGGGACGCCCTAGCATTAACACAATATCATGAAAATGAAAAACTTAAAAAAATAAAAATAAAACAAATCAAATAATAAAATTAACTCACAAAAAAATACAAGACAATGAAACAGAAAGCATAACACGTAAATAAAAACACAAAAAAATAAAAAGAACAGAAATGGAAATTGCTAATGTTAAGCATGAATATCAATCACACCTAATCTGATTCTTAAGGTGCTAAAGGTTTCAAATGCTAGTGGTTTTATAAAGATATCAGTAAGTTGATTTTTAGTGGTTACATAGTATAGCTCTATGTCTCCTTTGGTTACATGGTCCCTAATAAAATGGTACCTTATGTATATATGCTTGGTCCTAGAGTGTTAGATTGGATTCTTTGAAATACAGATAGCACTAGTATTATCACAAAGGATTGGAATTATGCCTACAGATAGTCCTAAATCCAGAATTTATTGCTTTAACCAAAGGACCTGGGCTACAAAACTCCTAAGGCTATGTACTTAGCTTTAGTAGTGGACAGGGCAACTGAGTTCTATTTTTTTATTGACCAGGAGACTAAAGACTATCCTATGAATTAACATATTCCAGAAATATTTTTTCTATCAACTGGCATCCTACAAAATTTGAATTAGAATATCCTTATGATTTCAAAGGAGGTGCTATGCCTAGGATACCAGATTCCTAAGTCTTGGATTCCTAATAGATATCTAAAAATTCACTTAACAGCAGTCAAGTGTGACTATTATGGATCAGCATGAAATCTAGTACAGAGACAAACACTAAATATAATATCAAGTCTGCTAGCAGTCAAGTAAAGAAGTGATCCAATTATTCCTCTGTATTTTTTATCAATAAATTTTTTATTTGAATCCTTATCTAATTAAACAGTAAAACTCATGGGAGTGTTGGTTGGCTTAGCTTTATCTATTTTATATTTCTTAAGGATGTCCTTAATGTGTTTTGCTTGACTAAAGAAAGTTCCATCAACCTTCTATCTTATGCTAAATCTAAGAAGGTGGTCAATTCTCCCATCATACTCATTTCAAACTCATTACTCATCATTTTTGAAAAATTATTACACACTTTTTTATCAAAGATCCAAATAGAATATCATCAACATAAATTTAGACAATCAGTAGATCATCTCTTACCTTTTTTTTTAAATAAGTTGGTGTCTATGCTCCCCTTAATAAAGGTTCTTTCTAGTAGGAATGTGCTTAGTCTTTCATACCATACCCTGGTACTTATTTCAGTCCATATAATGCTTTTATTTTTAATTTGAACACAAATTATAAAATTATAAATTTTTTAAAACCTAGGGGTTGTT